>OX375808.1:18034808-19358808 GCA_947359405.1 Antitype chi
ATACTGTAGCCATATTAGCAAAAAAAACTTTATCTCTTTATCATTGTAGGACTCGTGTAAGTAAAAGAAATACCTAAGTTAATAGTTGATCAGTGTCCGCTGGCACCACCGGCGGGTCCTCTTTGTTACAGTGACAAGAGCTATCAAAGAGAGTACTCCCTCACCGACGCTTACTAGTGGGCAGAACACTCGCTGAGAGATGTATATTTGCATACCAACGAGTAATTGCTAGTCGTCGTCGCGCACTCGCTGCTCGTTGCTCGCCAACTCGTTTTGAGTTGATAGCTCTACTCGCTTCTTGTTAATTTCTGGCGGTGGGTCTGGTGCCTTTTAGGCTGTACACCATTATTAATTGAAGTATTATTGACATTACAGGAGTCAATGCCATGGTCGCTCCCATTTTCGTGAAATGGTCGCTAGAACAATATGGATCTAAAGGTACCCTACTGCTCATTGGCGGCCTATCGTTACACAACTTCATTGCAGTGTTACTGATGCATCCGGTTAAATGGCATATGAAGAAAGTTGAAGTTCCGGAGACCACTGAACTTAGTAAGTATATTACATACCTAAGCTTACATCACTATGATATTCCTAGTAGTCTCAGTGCTATAGGAATAACATTTATATTTGTCCTCCCAAATAAAAAATCGGACCCTATTGCTATCACATTGACACAAATTCAGATTACTCTGGGCTGCTTCTGAGGAATTTCCAATGGAAAACCCAATCACATTTACCTCAACCAAGGATGAACCCGGGGTGCTGCGTATGTCTCTATTATACACCATTATACCAACAAGGCAATTAACAACCTTCGACTTAAAAGGGTTTATTTACATGGATACAGTGAGACTGTTTCGATAATTGGTCATTAAAAACTTTGTAAAATTCAGTCCATTTTTAGGGGATGTCTGCTAATCCAGTTTCTACTACTCCTTTCTGGGTTTAAGTAGACCAGCCGTTCATTCGCCGATGGCTGATCAAGCGTTACTAAGTTGACTAAATTGCAATAGATCGAAATACTGGATCAATTTATAATATGCCTTAATTGTAATCTCATTATTTTACAGAACTTCTGCTAGAAGTAAACAATAATGTCAAGAAATTGGATACACCAGTTATTAAACTTACAGATATAGAGGGAAATCCCACAAAACAAGATTTGGCGAAAGCACTCGATTTCAATGAAAATTATGAAAAGAAGAGCGGATTCAGGTTTGAAAGATATTGAAAGCATTTTTTGCCATTTCGTCTTCAGGGGTTCGAATCTAGATTTTGCTAGTTGAAAATAAGAAAGAAGAGATGACCCAATTGGTTATCTTTTTATCCAAGTATTTTTATCCATTAAGTACTGTTTGAAATTGTTTAAAAAAGCAGCCTTAAGTACGTAAAAATAAATGTATCCATTTATATTTATCATCAGTGTATTTTTCACCTTCAGGAAAATTCTGGAGTCCTTTATAGACATGTCAGTTATCAAAACGTTCCTGTTGTCTTGTGCTGCACTTGGACCTTCCATGTGCGCCAATGCTGATGGTCTATACGCGGTTATGGTACCACAGTACTTGTACTCTATGGAATGGAGCCAGGTCAGTTTTAATTCAAACTTATTTTCATATCATAACTTCACGCATCTTATTCCCAATAAATTAGGGCAAAGGTGCACATTTAGTACACCCACATTCTGTCGTCAGTTACGGTTAAGTCAATGTGATAGGGGCGACTCTGTTTCCATTGATAGGGTTTGAATCTAGACTCTAGGCTGCTACTAAGAAATTTCTGATAAAAGCTGATTTTATGACCTTCAAAAGACTTTAACTGCAGCCAATTAGGTCACCCTGTTACAAAAATGTTCTTAGAGTTTACCTTAAAAACTCTAAAAGATTCTAAACAAACAAAAATCAATTGCTAAAGAATCGATAACTTATTTTTCAGGAAAACGTGGCAATGGCTATAACTTTGTACGGGTTTGGAGACCTTGCCATGAGGGTCATATTCACGATCGTCTCCAAGTGGATGTTCAAACTAGGAGTCCAGCAGATCTACATTATAGGAGTGATGGTAGCGATCCTGTCGAGACTTGGTGAGAAACTAAGAATCATTTCGGTTTCAAAAGGCAAATTATGCTGTAGATGGGCACATTATTGAAAACTTGACTATACTGTTGACGTTCGGTAAGTGCTGATTCTCAGCCTTGAAATGACTTTTGATTTGATTTTGATTTTGGTCTGACAAGAAGTCATATTTAAATAGATCGCGTTACGAATTTTTCCAGAGACTCGCATAAAATCTTTCCAATATAATATTTTGACTACAATAGCAACCACCTCTGACTTTGTTTCGGAACTTCTTCTCAGAGATCAGTCAGCTAGGAAACGCCGGCGATATCTAGTATTAAAATATGTTTACCATTTAATTCCACTACCATTTAATGCTTGTAATTCTTTAATTACTGATCAGTATTTTACGTCTGAATTGTTTTCGAAATACTTTTACATTTCATTATACTCCATTTGAAATAAGATTAGACATTTAAACGCATCCTTTTTATAGTCAGTTCAACCTATTCTGACTTTTATACCGTAGGCATAAGAATGGCATTAAAAGCAAAAAAGTAGTTACAATACCAACTGTTTACTGCAGCTGCCATTTGTTATGCCACTAACGCAATAGAAGTCAAAATCGGTTGATCGGACTGTAAAAAAGGTTTAGCTAAATGTCTAATCTTATTTCAAATGGAGTATAATTGATTTTATTAATAATTAATAATATTAAGTTTATTTATTTTCTGTCACAATGGTTCTGTAGCCTTAACAGTTTTGAACATAATATATAAATTAACATTGTGAGAGCTGGTGCCTGATGTAGGTTTTAAGAAGAACCTGTGTTGAGACTCACATAGACCAAAAAAATCCAGAAAGTTCGAAGACATGTGACATCTACCAACCCACATTGGGCCCGCGCGGTAGATTACAGCCCAGTCCCTGTTGAAGAGACAAGACGGGTGTTCCAGCAGTGGGAACATTGTAGGCTGATTATGCACTCAGACCAGGGATGCATGGTACAAAGGGAGGATTTTTTTTTGGGGGTGGGAAATCATCAAATAACTCTGGTTGGAGCAGGTGTCAGACTGTTACTGACTAAAACCCACCCGTGTTCCCTAAGTTGCTTATGTGCCAGGGGCCATGGTATCTCTCTCGAACAACCCGCACCCCTGGCAGGCATCTGCCTTGCGTGGCGCCTTCAGTTGGTGCTGACATCTATTTGAGGCGCGCGTGGAACACTACGCGCCGTAGACCCGGGCTTGGTCCTTACTGGATAGCGAGCTACCCATTACTCGCCGTCCGAAGCCCGCGCCTACGGTAACCAGGAATCAGCCTGGGACTCCCGATGCCCAGGGCGTTTCCTGCGGAGGCTATGGCCGTGAGGGCGCATATACTGCCTCTCCCTCACGTGCGCTGCCTCCTTCGCCGCCTTCACGAGTATCACTGCTTCGCAGAAGGTAGCGACGGCTACCCATGCACTCTCGCTCCGTACCATGTCCTGGACCAGGGCCGGACGCGAGATATCGCCGCTTCCAATCGCCTCCACAAGGACACGGTGGTGCTCCGCCCAAGCCGGGCAGACCTTCACCATATGCTCCACCGTGTCCGCAAGGCGATCTTCGCAATGTAAACACCCGGGCGTTACCTCCCGCCTTATCCAAAATAGGAACCTCCCGAAACAACCGTGTCTGGTGAGAATCTGCGTCAGGCGGAAGGTCAGGACGCCGTGGCGCCTCTCAAGCCACTCCTCTAAGAGGGGACTTACCACCGCAATCGTGGCGTGCCCAAAGGGAGGAGGCCTGACGATGAATGAATCCTATTACTAATTTCAGGTATGCTGTGGTCAAGTAGCGTTATAGCTACGATGGTCTACTTCACATTGATGGGAGTGGCCCACTGTTCCATCGCGGTTCTAATTCCTCTGGTCATCTCGGATGCTGTGGCTCCTGAGAAGTTTACCTCAGCCATGGGCATCTGGCTTCTTCTTACTGGGATATTTAGCATTGTCGTTGGACCTGCTGTTGGTATGTATTGCGTCTTTTGTTTCTCTTAACTTAAAATTAACATTCTTGCAGACAGACAGACGTTGCTTTTTTATAATAATACGTTCATTACAAAAGCAACGTATGTACAATGGTGGTGATATAATTAAGAATGCTATTTAAAGGGAAGATTTTTCAAACTAACAAGTATAACTAATTGCATGTATTTTTGTATCGCAAAACTTATCAATACTAGCGCTACATTCGTTGATACACATGATTGCCAAAAAAAATAATAGATAAACTTTATACAATAGATCTGAACCTAGTATTACTACTTACTGGCTGATCACATAATTAAGAACGCTGAATAGTTTATTTTATAATTCAGATTTAAATAGAGAACACTCTGTGGTGCTGTAAAAGTCTTAAAGGTGATTCCTTCATAAGAAAACAATGCGGAAAAATAAAAGTTGTGATAAATCTACAAGGGAATTAACAATAAAACTTCGCGAGAATAATTAGTCGTATAAAAATATAGCTGACCATCTGAATTGCTCAAAAATGATGGTTTTCCATGCTGTGAAGCATTTTTCCACGTGTCAAACTACTTCAAATATTCCGCTTGTACCTAAACAGAGAAAGTCATCTCGTCGAGATGATCGAAATATCGTTAGTTTGGCAAAACAAAACCCTTTTAAAGGGTTTAATGAGCTGATAAAAGAATATTTTGGTGAAAACAACCCTTCAGCAATCTCTGCACGCACTATTCGAAGGCGTTTGATAGAAGAAAAGTTGCACGGAAGGATAGCAAGGAAGGTGCCCATGTTGAAAAGGAGCCATAGGCAAGCTTTAGGCTATATATAGGCTTGCATTTGCAAGAAGGTATGAAAACTGGACAATATTGTTGTGAAAAAATATTATATTTTCTGACGAGACAAAAATGGTCAGGGTATGTTCTGATGGAAAACGATATGTACGACGCCATCCGAATAAAGATTTGGACCCTAAGTACACAAAAAAGACATTAATGCATGGTGGGCGAAATATGAAAATTTGAGGGTGCTTTTCTGGACATAGACCTGTTAAGCTGATAGAACGAAACATAGATCAACTCCAATACAAATGTTACCTTATGCTGAAGACGTGCTTCCGGTTATTTGGACATTGCAGTACGACCATGATCCAAAGCATACTGCACGCCCCGTTAAGTAAATTGGCCAGCTAACAGCCCAGATCTATACCCAATACAGCATCTTTGGTTCAAAATAAAGAAAAAGGTTTCAAATCGACAGTGTGGCAATTTAAGAGATCAGAACGCCAATTCTCGTAATTGAAAACGTTCAAAATCTAGTAGCAGTGACATCTCGGCGACAAGTAAATATCAAAAACTTGTCTAAAATGTATGGAAACTCGAGATATTTTTGACAGATTGAGACTGAGATGAGACTGTGAACGTTCTTAAAATTACGAGAATTGCCCCTCTGTTATCTGTATCTGTAAAATTTATCGAGTCATTGCCTCGCCGGTGTAAAGCTGTAATTAAAAGCCGTGGACATGCTACTAACTTTAAATTTTAGTTTAACATGTATTAGATTGCTTTTTCTTTACGCTCTTCTCATTAATGTGTTTTATTTAATCTAATTTTCATATAAAACCACTCTCGAGCCGTTTAATAAATCGTTCTTAATTTTTTGTCCAGCTTCATTGCTATTTGAATTTGATACTGTAGAGATTATTTAAAATTTGTAAAAAATAATAACTAGCGATTTCATTCTATATTCCCAATCCCGTTTGCTGTATTCATGTGGCTATTTAATAACATAACTAGTTACTTCTAAGAAGGAACACTTATCTACGAATGATAACGTGATTTAGATAAAAAAATCTGGAACATCAAATCGTTCATAATTATATGACCAAGACTGTCAGTTTGTCCGTCCGTCATTTTTTACACACAAATGTGTTTTCTAGGTTGTTCGTAATTTACATACTAATTTGTTATTATATTAATGATTTGTTTTTCTTTTTATGTATGCATACCTTGTTTGCATGTGACTGATTGCTCTGACATTTGTTTCAGGCGCCATACGAGATTTCACGAATAGTTACTCAACTGCTTTTTACGCTCTGATAACGTTATACACATTAGTAGCTGTGCTGTGGCCGATTGAACTCATTGTAAAAAGCAACAAACAAAGAATAAAAATAGTGAAGAGTTCTAAATCTAGTCAATTGAATAAAGAATATAAATGAAAGCTTTTCAGCGTTTTTATCCATTTAAAAAGTTAACTAAGAAGACATAGACATACCTTGCTTATATATATTTTCTTTAAGGTAAGTATACTTTAATAGGACAGAGCTTTTCGACACAGCCTGGAAGAGGCCTATGTCCAGTGGACTGCGATAAGCTGAGTTGATTGTTTAAAATTATATCAATTTAAGTAAGTATATCTACAAATAATTGTGCTGTTGAAAACAATGTACTTATATACTCAGGTATAAGAGATACAAACCTACCTACACAATAAGTTGTGATTTAATTATACTGACTCTGGCTCTATAAAAGTGATTCAAACCAAATTGTTGGTAAATTCCTTTCCTTTTCTTTCTTAATCTTGTCTTTACTTTGTGCTGTTTCTCAGCTGTCTTACGATCGATACCTAATCACACTCAGAGTGCATAAATATAAGCGTTTGAGTCACCATCATCATCATGTGCAGCCTTATTCCACACTCTGTTAAGTTCAGGACTCTTCCCTTTTTTGCCAGGCATGTCTGGTCTCTGTGAGTCTCAGTAAGATTAATTAATTAATAACAATTACGGTTCATTCAAAGGGCCTCCACGAATGAAGATGTTTAACTATGTTCGACAGTTTCAATAAAAAGCCTGGAAGGAAAAATATCCCTGGTTTGTGCAAGTTTTTCATTAGGTATCTGGTGGCAGTTTCCGTATGGTTAGATGAACGTCGTCTATTTGCAGCACTCTACGAGGCACCGCATTTGTTTTTTGTTACATTCTTTGAGTCTCATTTACTTTTTTTCTTTTTTGTACCCACCGACCAATCACATCCAATCCTCATCTCAGAGTTTGCTCAGTCTAACAAAAAACTGATACACTACGTTTCTTTCACTCTCCAATGTACAGCATTCGTTTGAAACTGCACAAAACAAGTCAACAAAGTTGCCGACCAAATAGCGCGCGAGCAAACGGAGTAAAATGTGGCAGTGGACTGTGGAGTCAGTTTATTTATCAGTGGTGGCGAGGTAGTGTGCAGTCACAAAGTACTGAGCTTCTTTAGATAGACTCACCGGTTTACCTAAAAGCTAGTGTAAGTGAGAAATCGGTTTCACAATTCACAGTAGAGGTAGCCGTAGGTACTTCTTTGTGAGTGAGATTGTCAAAGATCCGGCGAAGCATTAAGTGCGACCGTCATTTTCTTTTTTGGCAGCGCGTTATGTTTCATGTTTCAGGGTTACTTTGAAAGGACAAACTCGGAAATCTGACACGGTTATTTTGCTGTTCGTTTGCTTAGGTGAAATTCTTTTTTAGAAATAATGGTTAAAAGATACAAAAGCGGCTTGGACTTGCAGTGAAAGGGTAACTTATTTAACATTCGATTCTTTTTAAATAATAGGTTACCTATGAAATTGCCGTTTTGTATGAAAAAATTTAAACGAATTTTTTTCATGTATTTTTTATTTGTATTAATCGAAGTAATCACCCATGCAATCAATGCATCTTTGCCATCGCAGTGGCAGTTTATTGATGCCCTTCTTAAAGAAATCAGCTGGACGGGAGGCAACAAATTCTTCAAAGGCATTTTGTACTGCCTCTCGGGTATTGAATTTTTTTCCCGCCAAGAAGTTATCCAAATTCTGGAAAAAGTAGTAGTCTGTAGGCGCAAGGTCTGGTGAGTAGGGCGGATGACGGAGAGCTTCCAACCCCAGTTCTTGCAACTTGGAGACCGTCTGCTGTGCAGTATGAGGTCGCGCGTTGTCGTGCAGGAGCAGCGGAGACGAGCGATTGACCAATGCTGGTTGGAGATGTGCCAGCTTCTCCATCATTGTGTTCAGTTCTTCACAGTACACATCTGCAGTAATGCTCACCCCGTTTGGTAAGAAGCTGTGATGAATCACACCGGCGCTAGACCACCAAACAGTGACCATCACTTTTCTAGGGGTAAGTTTTCGTTTAGGGCATTGTTTAGGTGCTGAACCAGGATCCAACCAACTTGCTGAGCGCTTGCGGTTATCAAACAGAATCCATTTTTCATCGCAGGTAACAATGCGGTTCAAAATTCCTTCATTTGTGTGTCTGTTGAGCAGTGCAAGGCACGTCTCGACGCGTACTTCGCGCTGACGATCATTGAGTTCGTGGGGCACCCATTTGTCAAGCTTTTTTACCTTGCCAATTTGACGCAAATGGACCAATATTGTTTTGACGCTAACGTCGAAAGCTGCTGCTAATTCAGCCGTAGATTGTGTATCATTCTTCCACAATCGCCTTTAATTCGTCATTGTCGACCAAAGTCTTTGGACGACCGCGAGGTTCATTTTTCAGGTCGAAATTTCCAGAACGGAAGCGAGCAAACCAATAACAGGTGGTGCGTTGGTTTGTAGTGTTAGCTCCGTAAACGTCGTTGATGTTGCGTGCCGCTTGTGCCGCGTTGCTGCCACGACGGTACTCATATTCCATAATTACTCGAATTTTTAACGTATCCATGATGACGAAAAAGATTGAAATGCGATGAAAATGTAACACTAATCAATAAACAAATGACTACTTTTGGAAAAAAAAATCCATGTTTTTAAAATAAAATTAATTTGAAATTAGAATTCTTACCCAAACAAAAATTATTTTGATTTGAAATGGCCAGTACTGCAAAACGGCAATTTCATAGGTAAAGACCTAATATTTTAGTCAAAAACGCCGAAAAACATCTCTTGTACGGTACTTGTAATTATATTCTTAGTTAATACGGTTCAAAAGATACAGCGCTATGACAAACCGATGGATGATCAGCGAAGTATTAGCTAAAGGCCCCATTGGCACGGGTATGAAACCCTTAGAAGTATTTATGACTGTAGGTAGTGTCGAAACCACCCCTCTAGATGGCAAAACTGTGTTCGGCGGTGTTCGGCAGTCATTCGGTCTGCAAAACAACAAACATAAAGCACTGTCTCTTCAAACCAAGGGGCATAGTAACAAATTTCAGAGTAAATCTAGCTCTAGGTGATACATAAGCAGTAGCAGTAATTACGGGTCATTAGAAGTCCGAAAGTCTGACAACCAGTCTTGCCAAGGGGTATCATATTACCCAGTAATTAGGTTGTGGAGGTCAAATATTAGGCCATGTAAAATACTGGTATTCAGCTCATCCGGTTAAACTGGAAGACGACCGCAACACAGGCTAGGCAGATGATGAAGCGGTAGAACTGGATAAGTCAGGAAGTTATCTCATAATTAATAGTCTTTCATTTATTATTGAAATGGCCATTGTTGTCATATAATTATTTCTTATTTATCCTTTATTTATGCGAATTCTGCGTTAGTATTACTTTAATAATTTGCTTAACCTGTTCTAAATTGCTCAGATACGTACTATTAGCATCAGCTAAGTGGCCTGTTCGGACCTCGGAAGCAGGATGCAGAGATCAAATGCTAGATCTAAATCCTCCTTTAGTGCCGCAGATGTTTAGCCAGAATGTTCTGCTTTGGAACGCTGGGACTCACTAGGAATGACTTCTGTATTGTGAATGAGATCAAAACACGTAGGCCCACTAGCACAGCAAAATCACCGAATTTAAAAAGTTTAGGTCCCAAAAACTATTTATTGCAATTGACAATGTTTACGTAATTGATATCACGTTATTGTGCAAAATGATCGTCTGAAAAATGCAATTGAAGCGATTGACAATAAACACACAAAACATTGACAATTGCAATTTATATTTTTGGGGATCCTTTTCTGTTCCAATAAATAGTTTGAAAATGACAGATAGAATGAATGAATGAATGATGTCTTCTCTAACTAATGTGTTTTAAATTATTTAGTGATAAACGGATTGAATAATTTCTAGTGCAAGTGGCCTTAGCTATTTATATGGCACATAGAATTTATGGTAAAATTCGACTTTCTCTGTCACTCCTCCGTCTCCGTAGTAGTCTTTATCTAATAAGGCACCACCTCCGCAGGCGAGAGAATCGTGGCGACAGTGCCATCAAATTTTAGGCGCGAATTTGATACGTGTATGAAGCAATCTCCACACGCTATGGTATCGCCGTGTGGAGATTGCTTAATACAGTTTCTATAGAATTTTATGTCACCCCTGTACTCTTACCTGAGAGATTTAGATGGCCCCATAAACCTGATTTGTCATAATATATTAACGACCGTATATTATACGTGTTCCCCATACACTGACTCGTCAATGTGGGACTCGAATTGAGACCCGTAACGCAGAAGCCCCAATTATGCTATCAATTATCCTTTATCATAACCCTTCGCTGATGAAGAAGCCCTCCAGGTCTACTTAATTTATATGCTGTTCTCTGAGCACAATGCGACAGGCCCTACACAAAACTTTGCCTCAGTCTTGAGCACATACTCACAAGATATTAATTTATGCTCACAAGCAAAACAATGCGATCGAAAACATGATAAGCTAGATGATATGATAATTTAAATGTCATAAATACCTATATTTTCTTTAATATTGTGACGCCATCACGTTTGTAGAAAGGTGATCATTTTATTATATAGGTATCCTTCAAATAATATTATAAGTGTGAAAGTTTTGTATGTTTAGATGTCTGTTACTCAATCACGCGAAAACGGCTGAACGGATTTGGATGAAATTTAGCCTACAAATAGTTTATTTATATCGAATACTTGTCACGAAATCGTGATTTAAACTGCGGGGCACTACTAGTATCAAATAATGGAAACATGCAACTCTAATAAGACCTGATTCATAGCAAGGTCAGACGTCAAATATATTCATCGTAAATACATTATATACAATAAATCTGTCAGAGCATTTATTGTCTTTTATTGCGTTATAAATATCCTTTTTGTAATGATATCGAAATTAGTTGCGAATAGTAAATTAAGTGGATTATATTAACCACTGTTTTAATCAATAGCATTTTTTATGCAAATCCAGCTATTTAACATAGAGATACCTACATTATGTTCTACCACCAAAAGACATAAGTAACCAGGGTCGTCGTACATAGATGAAGTTTAGTAAGAACCCAATGGACGTTTTGAAATAAAATTTAATTTAATTCATAGAAAATAAACAGTTAATTTATCAATTTAATTCTAAAACATTGATCGGTTTCACTAAACTTAAATTATATCCGACGACCCTGCACCCTAATTGCGTAACTCACGATTAATCATAATTTGTTTCGTTTTGAAACCGATGGCTAAACCATTGCTTCATATTTTCGAAAAATGTGTCTGCTCAGCAACGTAAATAACGCAATGAATATTGTTGAACTGTCAAAACGAAACCGATTATGATTAATCGCGTGTTACGCAATTAGGGTGCTGGTTACTTATTTCTTTTGGTAACTGTACATAAACTCACGCCTTTTTATTCTTTTTTTGCATCGTTTACGTTCATACATGGTGATCGGTTTTTTTTACGTTGTTTTATAGCTAATAGTTTTAAAGAATATCGTTTCACATACAAAAAACTCATATTTTCGTTTCATTTATCAATGTGCAGAATACTTATTTAAAAAAAAAATCACTTCTCATGCTCTAAAAGTACGCCAATATAGCCCTACGAAACGGGACTAAAGTGACCACTTTAGTCTCTAGGGAGTGAAAAGTAATTAGTTTTTTAATTCCCTTCATGTGACATAGACAAACTCAAACAGCCAGTAAATATATCTGTGGAGTGTGGACCATCTTCATTGCGAAAATGTTGAAAGTTTTAGTTCCATGGTTTTTCAAATAATTCGAATTGTACATTTAGCTTCAAGTAAAAAAATCTTTTGTGATTTTTATTTTATTAAGTAATATTTATTAAATGTTTTTGTACAAAATTTACTATTTTTCTCGCACTCAGAGTGAAAAGTACAGTTTGTACCTCGAGACTAAACGCCAACTTAATATACCCTCGATTTCATTGACTCCCCCTCGCACGCTCGGGAGTCAAACCACCTCTGGTATATTATGGCTTCGTTTAGTCCCTCGATATAAAATATACTATTAAATCATTTATTTTATTTTCAGATAAAGTTTAATGTTAGAATAATCATATCATAGAATAACAAATCAAATATTCTTTAGCCTTGTATTGTTTATTTAATATAAAACTTATTACTAAGAATAACATTTTATTATTGTTTATGTTTATTATTTTATTCTTATTATTGTTGTTGGTAATTTCTGTTCAGTTTTAACCAAACCTACTGCTTGCATGCTGCAAGTGAGCGTGCAGCATGCAGCGTACAAGCAAGCATGCAACATGCATCGTGCAAGCAAGCATGCTGCATGTAAGTGAGCATGCAATATGCAGCAGGCATAGTTCCTGTCACGGTTCCGGCGCTGATGGCCTCCGGTGGTCCCACGCGCCTGCGCGGATTTAAATTACACTCTAGGGGTAGGGCAAACAAGAGTAGGTACGTGGAGTCGGTTTTGCAGCGAATCGTTTCTGTTACTAACTTTTGTAACACAACATAATAATATTGACTTTTTAAGACAATATTTTAATTGGTTGTAATAAAATACAATGAAATATACACCGAACAAACAATATTCGTAAAAAAATAATTCTACTGTTTGATAAGTTAGTTAGAGATGGACAAAATGTGCCCCACCGAGTACAAACATAAATTTATTGCAGTTCAATTGAATAAAAAAATAAAGAATATTGAATAACTTTTTATGCCATATACCATAAGTAGACAAATAATCATAATTAAAAGTATTGAGAGTGTTGCCTCCACATTTATCTACAAGCTTCTTGCTCTAAATCACCTTTTAATGTTGCCATATTATATTACTAAAGATCTGAACAGGGGAAAAATAATAATTTAACGCTTAAGAAAAACAAAACAATAATATGTATAGCTGGCCTAAAATATACTTGTACTTGTAAATTATTCGTAACCTAAATGTATAAAACATAATTTTTGTATGTTTTCTTTTAATTATAATGAATCGTTACATCTGTTACTTAATTGTATAATATGTTAGTGCAGTTACGTATAAGATAATTTCACGTTACTACTGGCAGCACTGCCGGCAAATGTCGATTGTCACCATAATGACAAATTGTTGTTAACCCTTAACTACCTACCCCTTATTGAAGTTGAAGGCACGCCAATTTTGAGAAACCTTGGCAAATAGATTTTTTGCATCGAATCACTAGTATTGGCTTTTGCGTTTCTTTTTGTGATCACATACAAACCATGTCTTGCAGCTCTCTAACCTATCTGCTCCATTAGTTCTACTTCCTGCAGTTGCAAGAAGCAGTTCCTCGTGGAGTTGCAATAGCTGACAGTAATATTTTATCTAACATTTCATCTCAGTGAAATACTGGCTCCAGATGTAATGCGAAGAAGACGAGGGATTGATAAGGTGTCCCTCTCTTTTTTGCAACATTTTATGTTGCTAGTAATTGTAGTGTATGTTCCTGGACCTCAATCAATCAACTCAGCCTATTGCAGTCCACTGCTGGACATAGGCCTCTCCCAGGTTGTGCCACAACACTCTAGAAGGCAACACTCTTTTTCCTGGACCTCGCAATTGGTTCAATGGCGCTTCTGCGTCTGACGATGACAAAACCGGAGGCATAATTTGTGGTAGATTGTCTTCCACTAAACCGACTATTATTCGCAAACAATTTCAGAATCCAATCCTCGAACTTCCTACAACACAAAATCATCTCATATATTAACCTCCACATCAATACAGTCTCTATTTGGTAGGTCCTCTTCGTCGGATGGTTTTACCACCAAACAGCACGAAATAATTATTTAGACTCCATTTTTCACTTAAGTAATAAAATACATTCAAAATTAAAAGTTACGTAACTACCTACCATTGCTCTTTCAGGCTGGTGAAAAAAGTTAGATACTTATCAAAAGTAAACGGGCGCATGTTCAACCTCGACAAGCGTAGGCGTGACAATGTGGGTAGCGAGTAGAAGGACATGGACGCTCAAAATGTAAAGATGCGAACACACTAAGTTATTCACCAAAATAATATAATTCTGTGCCTCCTGTGATAAGTGATACCTACAAATAAAAAATCAACACTTTACAGGAGAGCAAAAACAAGATTGAAAAAAATCTAATTCGTGAACTAAGTAGGATAGGTTACACATAAGTACCTTCTTTTGTAGATAAAAACATTCACTTTCACTGTGCATTTTAATTTTTATGGTAAATATTACAGTTTTAAAGTAATTCATAAAAAATGTGTTAAAATTACGTGATAAATGATACAGTACAGTTAAGTTATGTTGCACTTATGAATTGTCTTTGTGTAAACTGATATACAAGAAGTCAACAAATCTAATAATTCATTAGGTTATGTTCCTAACTCAATGTTGCTCAAACAAATAATAAAAATACTTC
The DNA here is from genome assembly GCA_947359405.1 of Antitype chi. Classification (NCBI taxonomy): domain Eukaryota; kingdom Metazoa; phylum Arthropoda; class Insecta; order Lepidoptera; family Noctuidae; genus Antitype; species Antitype chi. Next base: position 18,049,444 of record OX375808.1, read on the forward strand.
TAACAGGGGTATTCTCATAATTTACCTGAATTGTATCAGTTTGCAAAAAATCTAGTCTTTTTAAATATGTATTAAATGATACAAGTCAAGTTTACATGTCATTAAAATACATATTTATTGTGAAAATATGTATTTTAATGTCTTAGAAAAATTATTAACGTTTATAAATCTGCTTCTAAATAATTAATTCACTTACAAATAAGGCACAGTTTTATCAAAATTCTTAAGAGAGGTAAATTGAGATCTTTTTAAAGGTAAGTAGTTTTAAACTAAAATACTAAGAAATGGCACAGATCAATCTTACGCAGGTATCATAATAAGCAGTGTGAACCTGCTCAGTACAAAACATATTATCACAAACATTGGTGCCGATTCTCTTGTACACCGAACTAAACTAATTAAACTATCACTAAAATTCCTTACTTTTGGCTATCTTAAAGCTATTCTGCAAAAAAAAATCTCTAAGCTTAAAAATAATTTTAACACAACTAAAATCGAATTTGACAATCGCGACTCCTGCAGGCTTAGCATGCCGCTTTCTATTTCTACTCTACTGTCGAATACAAATCGCTTGTCTACATTTCTCGGTGAAAAACTGACAAGTATCTACACGGAAACGTCATTTTTGTCTAGTCTTCCGTCGACAAAACTCTTCTCTACGGTTGTCGTGCCAAGCCTGCAGGTGGTATTTTTTTTCTTTTGGCTTCGCAACATGGTACTTGTGTGCCCTACGCAATGATTTTTTTAAGAGATGAATGAAGCGTGCGCAGGGGGGCAGCCTCGACGTTTTTTATATGGAATTTTTCACGTTTTGTATGGAATAAAAAAATATTACCTACATGTTGACATTATGGGGCTTACGTGTTTGGTAAAGGGGGTCGAAATTATCATCATTTTTGCGATAGGACACACCATTTTCGAGATATATGCAAACGAAAAGAAAAATAAAGATCAGTACTGTTTTTGCACCTGAAGTCTAAATGTTGGTATGTAAGTGTCCATGACCACTAATTTTATTCCACACTTTTTTAATCGCGATTAAAAATAGTCAGATTTAGTTAGAAGAATTAATACTTAGAGTCAAAATTTTTGGTGAAAAACGACAAACTCAGAATAGCAAAATTACCATCTTCACTAAATTAATAATTCAGTGCAATTTTAGTGCTGTCAAACTAAATTATAGTCAAGTTGTGTCACTTTAGTCAAAATCAGGATGGGAAATCGTCGTTTAACAGGAATAAACAAAATTTTGGTGATTTTTAGTTTAGTTTAGAGAATTTTGTGCCAACAGAATCGGCACCATTGTCTGAATCTTACTAAATTTATAAAATTATTAAACATGGCAAAATTGCCAGCACGTTAAAACTTACACAGCACAGTTAACAACTGTCAACCTATCCTATATGCAGTAATTGCACTCTATAGGATGGGCCGTTCGTTGTAAATGAAAAAAAGAAAACAAAAATTAGGTACGTAGGTACTTTAGTCAAAATAAAACCTTTAAAAAATATACCGACTAGTAGGTAGACCAACGTAATAACATAGGTAGTTTTATAACAAACAAATAAAAAAAAAACGAATAACTCTTCGGGGTTTTATGAACTAGAAATTACTCATTATCAGAATCATCATCATTATCCGGAGGAGTGTCTTTAACATCATTCTTGCAGCTCAGACTTCTGTAAAAGTCATGAGCGCTCTCATGAATACAGCAAAACAAATCTTATAGATCCTTCTTCTTTTCGGTTGAAATAGTCATCTTGGAGTGGTAGGCTTTTGGTATCGTATTTATTGTAAGCTTTACCTTGTTTATAACTACTCATGGTCATGTACTCAACATTCTTGAATTCTTTTTTGCAAGAAAAACGGGATATGTTTTCTTTGGTGTACAAAACAGATCGAACGTCGCACTAAAGAAAATGTTCATTGGCTATATTGATTTTTCTATTAGTAAGAATTTGTTTTGAATAAAAGTTGAAATCATAAAACATATCACAAGTCATCTCAAAAACAGTAAACTTTGCTATTTTGTTTGAAGCTGTACGAAGTAGCTGGTGTAATGATTTTCTTAAAATAATATTTAAGTATAGACTTATTTTCACAAGCGACAGATGGCGCTTGTGGTCCCAGGATCTTTATACATCCGTTTTAAGCATTCATGTTTCGAATATCGGTAATAATGTATATTTATTTTGTATAATTATTAAATCATATTGTTTAAATTTAACAGGTTAAAGTATTTACATTTAGTCATAAGCCCTAATGTATTGTAGTTAGTCAAATGATTGTATGTAATGTCTACTCTGCTGCAAATCAGACATTGTTGCAAATCAAATGTTATGATCATTACATCTTCGCATGACTGAGCTAGTTGTTTGTCTCTTTTGTTTTCTCGTAAGCAGCCTTAAATGCTTCTTGGTACTCTTTGAGTGTCTTCGTCACATTTGCAGCCTGTGCCTCGGATGCGTGCTTAAATTTCATATTTATGCGGTCACATTTTGAACACGTATCTACTGATGGCTTTTTGAAGGACAAATTCATGGCATCGATTAGGTTTTACTTTCAGATACAATATTATTATTCAGTTTTATATTCGTTTACACATAAAAATTGATCTGTGTAGAATTATCTAAGTCGAGATGTATTAGTTATCACAAATTAGGTATAAATTTACATTCGGATTTGTAGGTACATGTTGATTTGTACCCTAATCATTATTGAGAAAAATCGGTTCAATGTGATATAACTTTAAATGTATCAATATTCACGATAAATATACTGCAAAATAATATGTGAAAATCAATATAATCGCTCTTATACCAGGAAGCACGAAAAACAATGTGTGGAGCAATTACTCAAACGGGTTACAACTTGACATATATCTTATATTCACGATTTTTTGCCAAAACCCTGTCAGTTACATCATTTTGTACAAAAATATCTCCGAAACTATAGCAGATAGAAGAACGTGAGTTAGACCAAAACATTCACTGAAAATTTCTGATAATTTCTATGTAAAAATCACAAAAAGGGTACAACTCGACTAAAATCACTCATCACCGGAGGCACAGAATTGGTGTCTGTGAGACCACGGGTAGGTTAGTTAAGAGTTAACCCTTTCTTCTATGGGCACGCCACGATAGCGGCGGTAAGTCCCCTCTTTGAGGAGTGGCTTGAGAGGCGGCATGGCGTCCTCACCTTCCGCCTGACGCAGGTCCTCACCGGACACGGTTGTTTCAGGAGGTTCCTGTTTCGCATAAGGCGGGAGGAAACCCCCGGGTGTTTCCACTGCGAAGATCGCCCTGAGAACACGGTGGAGCATACGGTGGAGGTCTGCCCGGCTTGGGCGGAGCACCGCTGTGTCCTCGTGGAGGCGATCGGCGGCGGCGATCTCTCGCATCCGGCCCTGGTGCAGGCCATGGTACGCAGCGAGAGTGAATGGTTAGCCGTCACCTCCTTCTGCGGAGCAGTAATGCTCGCGAAGAGGGACGCGGCGCACGTGAGGGAGAGGCAGTATATGCGCCCTCACGGCCGTAGTCGCCGCGGGAGACGCCCTGGGCGTCGGGAATCCCAGGCTGATTCCCGGCCACCGTAGGCGCGGGCTTACGGACGGCGAGTAATGGGTAGCTCGCTGTCCGGTAAGGACCAAGCCCGGGTTGACGGCGCGTTGTGTTCCAAGCGTGCCTCAAAGAGATGTCAGCACCAAATGGTGGGGTCCGCAAGGGCCGATGCCTGCCAGGGGTGCGGGTTGTTCGAAAGAGATACCGCGGCCCCTGGCACACAGGCAACTGAGGGAACACGGGTGGGTTTTAGTCAGTAAAAGTCTGACACGAAGAGCGGGAGAAGTTATTTGATGATTTCCCACCCCAAAAAAAAACCCTTTCTTCTACGTTTGCACCGCTTTGCTTTCGGTAACTCGATATTCGTTCGAATTGTGTTTATGTTTTCGCTTATACGTTTATATTTTATGGTGTTGTAGCCCCATGAGAGTGCTCCACTTATAATAAGCTATGTAATACGAAATCACTAATTATACGTTTATATTTTATAGTATCGTAGCGTAGCCCCATGCGCTACTTTTATGCTATATGAAATAGTTGCAAACTATAGTTTTTCTCAGATAATAAAAAAACTGCTCTCCTAGTTTATTTTTAAACCAAAATAATATTAATTTTAAACGCCTGAAACATGTATTTATGCAATGATCTATTTAAAATACCTTAGCCGTAGAGAAAAGTTCAACTTTTTTAAACCTTCATATTTTTTGTCCACTGCTGCTGAGCAACATGCGCTTTTATAAATTTGTTTATAGAAGATAAGTAGTATTCAATGATATAGATTTGATATCTGTACATTTTGGGGTATAAGCCCATACAATTTTTGGCCATCTTCTTTATTGAATTGTGTTTCTGTGAAATATGTTCCATTCAAGTAAATAGTCTTTGAAACAATAATATTCGAAATAAAAATACAAGGACTAAATAATATTTTATTAAAAAATTTCTGGGCAACTAAATTCTATGAAATTTCTGTCTGCGAAACAAGGGGACACCATGGTCATTATATACGCACGCCACCGCTGGTTGTAAGCATAGAGCAGCCGCACTCTCGCCGTTTGCAGAGATTGACGTGACTGTTTTTTCTATAATCGTAGAACCGAAACCGTAGTTCATTCATAAAGCTTTTATTCTGTCTTAACTATTTAGCCCGTAAAGTTCCACAGCTGGGCTAAGGACTCTCACTCCATTTACCCCACACATCTGCCCTCTCCCATTGTTAAGAATTGCCATTGGAAACAGGTAATTGTACATTTTTGGAAACATTCGTTCAGCGGTGGAATGCTATGGATTTTTCATGTGTAAAATCCGGGTTAAATGACAAAACGGCAGCGTTGCTAACAAAAGGGAAGAGACAGCAATTAGAAAACGTATAAATAAGAATGAATAAAGTACCAAGAGCAAACATAAATAAAATCTGGCATTACTTTGAAAAGGGTACATGATTGATCAGGGTCACGCATAGGTGGCCTGTAGTGCTAAAGCTAATATTATTACTCAACCTTTTCACAACAAAACAAGAAAATAAAGAATAAAACGTCAACTATTTTGTTCATAGGTACACATCTTATCATAGGATTCGGTTTCAACACGCCATTTGTAAATTAATCAAGATCGCGATAACAATCTGATCAGCGGTCGACGACAAAAAGCGTTAATATGATCGAATCTCTATTTTGAGTTAAGTTTTTATTTTCAAAATAAACTCAAAAAGGTCAAGGATCTTAACTGGATTGGAAAAAACCTACAATAAAATAGTAATGGAAATTTTTGCATTGGAAGATAGACCCTGGCTGGAAGATAAAATACAAGCTGACTAGCTGTTGTCCGTGACATTGTCTGCGATACAAGATGAAAAGTAGCCTATGTCCATATCCAGGTCATGGTCTATCTGTGTGCCAAATTTCATCCAAATCCGGTCAGCTGTTTTAACATGAAAGCTTAACTAGCAAACAAACTTACATTCGCAGCATAATGCTGAACGATGCCCGGGTCGACGGCGCGTTGTATTCCACGCGCGCCTCAAAGAGTTGTCAGCACCAACTGGTGGGGACCGCAAGGGCCGATGCCTGCCAGGGATGCGGGTTGTTCGAAAGAGATACCGCGGCCCCTGGCACACAGGCAACTGAGGGAACATGGGTGGGTTTTAGTCAGTAAAAGTCTAACATGCCCATCCCGCTCCACTGCTGCCTTTCTTATATATTTTTTATTTGTGTTCCTGTTCTTTTATGCGTCATTTTTACCGCAAATAAACGTTTTTGCTATCTTTCTTTCATTCATAATATTAGTTGAGATTAGGACCAGGATGTAGCAAGGTGACCTGGACAATCATCTTGCTAGCTCCTTGCTAAGGAATACTTTATCCTCGGGTTTCGAAATAAAAAAAATGTTCTAGTATTGCTTCCCTGAACTGGCAGGGTATTGCGTTACACACTAACAGTAGGAATGGCTTTCATTCTGACAGCTCAATAACAATAGTTGTTGAAGGGGGCTCGATGCTAAGTAATAACAGCCGCACGGGTCGATCGATCAGGTTAAGCTACGCTTGCCGCGGTTGATCCGTGGATGGGTGACCATCTTAAAATGCCAATACCCGTGCCTCGGAAAGCACGTTAAGCCGTTGGTCCCGGCTGTTATTCGTGGATCTTTGACAGTGATCGTTCCGGGTCGTCAGAAGCCCGAAAGTGTGCCCAGTCTTAGCAAGAGGTATTGTGTTACCCAGGAACTGGGTTGTGGAGGTCCATGTAAAATACTGGTATTCAGCTGCATTTGGTTAGACTGGAAGCCGACCCAACGTAGTTGGGAAAAGTTTATGCAGATGAAGATGATGAACAATTGTTGTTGGACAGACAAATTTTTCGCACATATATAGCAATAAATTAGCAATATTCTTCAAAATGATTCAGTTTCTGATTTATAGTGTGTTACGCAATTAGGGTGCTGGTCTTTGCCTGTTAACTAGTAGTTAGATAGCTTAGCTTTGCAAATGCAACAGAGAAACATGTTTAGTGCAAATGCGAATTACTCTTAAGGGGGCGTCCATTAATTACGTGAGGCAAGTTTTTCGACTTTTCGACCCCCACCTCCGCTCTAGTGAGATGTCGTGATATTTGGCTCGACCCTCTCCCCCTCCCCATAATCTCACGTGAGATATTTCAAATACGTGGCTTTAGTGTAAAAACGTTAATCTGTGCTTATTTGCGTTGGATTTATGCGTTGCATTTGGCTGGCTTGGCTGGCCGGTGGCAGTTTAACCATCGAGGAGCTACTGTGCTACTTTGTGGCGTTCGCGTAGCCGCGATAAATATTATTTTGTAGGATTTAGCCATATTGGCGGAAAAACATGTTCGACATCGTTTAGCTCGGTTTTCTCGTAATGTTACATTGTTTCTTTGCGGAAAAAAATATAAATTACGTGATATTTGCCGAGAACCTCCCTCCCCCCACGTGAGATTGGGTGAGATTCGACTCGACCCCCTCCCCCCCCCCCTAAACGCCTCACGTAGTTAATGGACGCCCCCTAAAGAGGTTAGGTTAGGTGAGGCGATATCACTTTTCTGTCCAGTAAGAACCAAGCCCGGATCGATGGCGCGTGGAACACAACGCGCCATCGATCCGGGCTTGGTCCTGCGCGTCTCAAAGAGATGTCAGCATCAACTGGTGCGGTCCGCAAGGACTAATGCCTGCCAAGGGTACGGGTTGATTGAAAGAGATACCGTGGCCGCTGCCACACAGGCAATTGAAGGAACACAGGTGGGTTTTAGTCAGTAAAAGTCTGACACGCCTTCCCGCTCCACCCAGAGCGGGAGAAGACATTTGATGATTTCCCACGCAAAAAAAAGGATAAGGCTAATTCATCATTATTTATTTATATATGCTTTATTGTACACCACAAAAATACATTACAAAAAAAAACAAATTACACTATAAAATATACAATGGGCGGCCTTATCGCTATCCGCGATCACTTCCAGGTTTTTTTTTCGGAAAAATTCTCTGTTTTGTAAACAACGCCATGAATGTTGTGGACCTGTCAAAATGAAAGCGATTCCTACTGATAGTGCATTACGACGCAATTACCCCTCTGCTCTGGTCTAAATGAAATGTAATAAAAATCCACCGTAGTATGTATTGTATATTAAGTACGATGTTAGATTTCGTTCTGTCAAATTCATGATGTTAATGGTGTTGATCTATGTGATGTTAATTTTTAATTCTATTATTATTATTATACTAAGCCGGAAAAAATAAAATACCTACGAAATATATTATTAAGTCATTTTTGACAAAAACAAACTATCAATTTGCATCAAATTTCGCAAGCAGCGACCCCCTTCTGTCTGTTTACGATGCTAATAAACTGACATTTTGCGATATTGTTCTCTAATCATCTAGAACTACCTGTGGAAACTACCGCTGTTTATTTGGTTCACGTCTGTTTATATTAATTTTGAAATGTGGGACCTTCACCAAACAACCACTAGAGTACCTTGAGCCTTTTATGAGCCTAAAAAATGTTAACATACCACGTTCTACTTCACGTGGTTTTATTTAACTCCTGACGTCAAAATACCAACGGGTTAGAGGAAACCTGTTGGTTTTAATTATGATTTATTAATTGTCTTAATAATACAAGCAGGTACCTTTAGCGTATAAGCACATGGCGTCGCTTATTAACTTGGCGTTGATCGATCGATCCGCGAAGTGAAGACGTGCCTGCGCCGGTTATTTGTTCGTTGGATGATTCATCCATGAGGTGTAATATCCGCTAGTCTATATTTCAAAACAAATATGAAAAATATTGTGCTAGGAAGATTACATTCGGCAAGGGTTTTCAGAAGTCAGAAAGACCATCATCCCAAAAAGGTATAATCTATACTCTATACTTATACAGGTTGAAATTGAAAACATGCGACAAACCGAAATGGGAGATTGTACTCATCATTATGAACAACTTTTACTAAGGGACCAATGATGCAATCGCGAAAAAAAAAACATCTGTTCCCTACATTTATGTTCGCATAACTCGTCAAAATGTAGGGAACAGCTGTTTTTTTTTTCGCGATTGCATCATTGGTCCCTTAGTAAAAGTTGTTCATAATGATGAGTACAATCTCCCATTACGGTTTGTCGCATGTTTTCAATTTCAACCTGTATAATAAAGCTGAAGAGTTGGTTTGTTTGAACGCGCTAATCTCTGGAACTACCAGTCGAATTTGTTTTTTTTTTTTGTATATGATAGCCATATTCATGAGGAAAGCAATAGGCTATTTCACATCACGCTGCGACTGTAGAAATGATCATAAAACCATCAGAAACTAATTATGATACCAAACTTTCCATGATGATATACCAAAACGAAAGTTTTATGAAGATACTGTATTTAGATATTACCCGCAAGAGTTCATGAACATCAAGCTCTTAGCATTTACTGTATTTAATAAAAAAAATTGTAAACCCTCGATTTAGGGGGTTATTATTATTAAAGGGGGTTATTAAAGGTTATTATTATTATTCTTTACTAGCTTCCGCCGGCGGCTTCTGCCGAGTTTTAAACATCCAAATATCTTCACAAAATGTCGAAGTTTGTGAAGAACAAACTTTGACATTTATAATATTAGTAGGTTATGGATTATTATTTAAATATGATAGGTACGCTACCATACCAAATATGGCTCTACAGAATTATAATAATTGGAATCAGCAATGCAACTCCGTGAGTTAGAATTGACCCCAAATGTAACATGATTTCAAGAAATAATAGTCATTCAAATTATGAAGAAGTTGTATATAATTATTAAACTCAGAAAGTATTGCGAAAAAAAGTTTTTTTTATGAATGAGAGACTGGCCAGTTATAATCTATTTTGAAAATATGATTATTTGTAAGTAAAAATAGGTACGTTCCAATTTCAAAATTTCCCTCCACATTGTTTGCGAGCTAATTTAAATCATCGTGTCTCATAAAAAAATGGATCTGCGCCTAGAATATTTTCGCGCTATGATTTTTTATGATTTCAAGTGTTGCCTGAAACCGGACGAATCGTACGATAGACTTCAAATGGCATTAATGGAGGAAGGCCCTTTTAAGGCAACCGTGTATCGTTAGCATAACTAATTCAAGTGCGGTCGACTAACTTTGGAGGATAAAGAAAGAAGTGGTCGCTCTTCGACGGCTGGTACGAAAGAAAACGTGCTAGCAATGAAAAATGTAATTCATGACGTCCAAAATGCTTCCATATGCTTGGCAGAAGTTTTCTCTATTGTGAGCAACCAGCGACCAAACACAGGGCTCCGCGGGCTACTGGTCCACCACGACAACGCGCCTTCTCACACCGTGCTCAAAACGAGGGACTTCCTGGACAGCATGCCGGTCAAACTCCTGGGTCACCCTCCTTATAGCCCTGATCTAGCACCGTGTGACTTCTTTTTATTCCCGAAAATAAAAAATCAGCTCAAAGGGATACAATTTTCGTCGCCAGAAGATGCGCTGTCAGCGTTCGAGCAGCCCGTAAACGAGGTGTCTGCAGCGGACTGGAATAAGTCTTTCGAAAACTGGTTCAGACACATGAAACTTTGTATTGAGGCTAGTGGAGAGTACTTTGAAAAGATTTAATTAAAAAAATATTTACTTATAGAACATTTTTTTTTTCGCAAAACTTTCTGAGTATCTCACTTATAAGATAAAATTTTTATAAATAAATTTGGTTACGACCACAAATCACATCCAACCTGATAATGATAAGCCCTTTTTATTCTAAACATCTTTGCGTTGCGGTATTTTCTTAGTAGTTTATAAAATGTATCTTAGTTCAGTGCGCCTTTCTGCAAAGGTCTTCTCTTACAACTCTTCTCCAATTTGGATCCGCTGTGAGCTTTAATTCTTTTTCCCATCTTTTATATTGTCTTCCCTTATTCCTTTTGCCATCATATTGCCAACCTGATACTGACCTACAAATTGCAAAAAAACATATGATTTTTTTAAATTTCGCGGGCTTCGCTGCCTTCAAGCCAATAATTTGTGAATTACCTACATTTACCAATCCTACTATCCCATAATTCTATAAATGTGACAGTTTGTAAGTTTAGATGTTTGGATGTTTGTCACTCAATCACGCAAAAACGGCCGAACGGATTGGGATGTTTGGCCCACACATAGTTTTTACGGGTTATTGTAAACTTGCCATAATGAAAATTTGCCACAAGTAAAAATTATAGTAAACTCGCCACAGTCTTATCTGTCTCACGAAAACTTGCCACAGCTTTAAAAGTACCGATAGCAAACGAAGTAGTAGTGTTTAATAATACATACTAGTGTAGTGAGTAATAGTGTTTATGTACATATATGTACCAGTAATCTAAATTCTTATGCCGAATAAAGAAGAAAGGTCTTATTTACGTTTATTTTCATAAATAAAGCAGAATTTACCAAATTGAAAACCACAAACAATGGTCGTAGATTTTGAAGTCGCCGTTATAAATGCGATAAAAATAGCATTTCCAGAGATACAACTGCAAGGGTGTAACTTTCATTTCAAACAGGCACTGGCAAAAAAAGCACATGCCTGACACTACCACCTAATGAAGCTACCAACAAATTTAATGATTATTTTGTAACGCAATGGCTAGAAAACAGTAGTTTAGAAAATATTTGGAATTTCCACGGAGTTCGCCACAAAACCATTAATCCTGCAGAAGCATGGCATAAACGCCTTAATAATAACATGGGAAAAAAGAAACCTAATTTACTTCATTTTCTTGACGTCCTAAAAAAAGAAGCCGAGTATATGGATTGGAAATTAAAAAGAATAAGTTTTAAAATACCGCTTAATATGAGAACGTGTCGGTCAATTGCATACGATAAGAAATTAAAAGCCATCGCTGACAATTATGATAATATGCCTCTAGCAGAAGTAATGGTCAGAGTGTCGTCTTGGGGGCACTATGAAAAAAACACTTAGAAAAATTTCGCGACCAATTTCAAGGTAGCGCTCGCCGGCCGCTGCCGCGGCACCGCTCGCTTCGCTCGCTCGGCTCGCGCGTAGTTGGTCAAAGTTCTAACCTAACCTAACCTATGGATATCTTTGCAGGTACACACCGCTATAAATAAAATTAAAGAAGACGCTTTAATTAATAAAAACAAAAATCCAATTCATATAATTAGTGACTGCGAAGCAAGCGCTCCCTCAAGTAAGGTACAACGACACTCTGGCCAAAAAACCAAATTTTTCGAAGTCCTCGCTCCGTGCCCCTAAAGGCTACACTCCAACCGAAGTTATAGCAAAAATAGCTGCATTGCAACAATTGTAATAATATGCCAATTGATTACATAATACTGATGCAATTTTATCAATACTGTGATCTTAAACTAAATAGTGTGTTTTCTTCATATAGTAATAGTAAGTTTGATTGTGATTTTTAATTAAGCCAAAGTTAGATATTTTAAACTTATATGTCGGACCTGTTAAATAATACTGTGATTTTTTTAAACTATATAATGATTTTACCTTATATTTTAACTGTGTTTAAAGATAAACGTCTCTACATTTTATATAATGTAGTTGTAAGTTTGATTGTGTAGTACAAAATGCTGTGATTTGTAATTAAGCCAAAGTTAGTTATTTTCGTTAGTAATTCCTATTTTAAAACATAGTTAAACCTTTTTAAATCTATGATTTATCCAATTAAACTGATCTATCTATCTATATAATCACGCCTTTTACTTTCAATTAAACTGATTATTACATAAAATCGTTCTTCTTTTTCTTTATTCTGAAACTACATTACTTTTACTAAAGACTAATGTAGAACGAATATCGTTTTCCTGTCGGTACATTTAAAACAAGTTTGACGTACCTGTGACGAGTTTACTATACCTGTTGTGAATTATTTTGTCACTGTGGCAAGTTAACCAATATTTTTAAATGTGGCGAATTTTCGTTGTGGTGAGTTTACAATAACCCGTTTTTACCTGGATTAACATTTAAGATACTTTTTATTCCATTCATAAGGTCCCGTGTGGGATGATTTCCGACCTCCGAGTATGTAATATTCCAGCTACAGTTTGCTCAAACAGCAAACCTCACCCTTGTGCGGTTGTTTTCCCATAGTAACATTGTGAAAATGACTCACTATTCCCAGGAAAACGATTATAAAGATACATTATGAAAACTTTCCCTTCAATGAGATAACTTTATTCAGTGGTGTGGTAAATGTGTGTGCACTAGGATTTTTAAATTGCCCCCTGTAAAATAAAACATGTTTATTTGCGCCACTAAGAGTAAATGTTGATACGCGGTTGCTAAAGATAAAATAATCCATTTTTCTATACTAATATTACAAAAGGAAAGATTTTTTTGTTTGTTTGTTCGTTTGCTCCGAATAGGCTCCGAAACTGCTAGACCGATTTTAACTATTTTGGCACCATTAGAAAGCTAAATTATTAGAAAGTAACACAGGCTATAATTTTTTTTTTTTTTTAATAGATATCCTGAAGAAAATTGCAATATGTAATGCAACCAAATGTAGCAAAATGTTGTTTATAAAATTTATTATTTGGCGTGCGCTGAGAAAACTATTGATGATGTATAAAAAATGTGTACTAAATAATTAAAGTACTCATTATTAACTACAAAAAAGTCCACGAGGGCCGATATCTAACTATCATAGTTAAGTCACAATTGCAGCTTCTGTGTTCTAAAATTTAATTAGATCACCGGTAGAAACGAAAAAGTTGGTTACATTATCGTAGTATTAATTCTTATTCAAATAAATAGATTTATCATCAATGGTATTTATTTAGCAGTAAAATACTTTTTAATTGATTAGAATTGGACATTTAATTTCGAAGTTATCACGAGTATAACAATGCAATACGCGTAAACTTTTAGAACTGAACTATAAATACCGAAAAGACTTTGGATTACACACATACATATTCAGCCTATAACGTTCCCACTGCTGGGACACAGGCCTCCTCTCCGTGAGAGGGAGTGGGCCGTAATCCACCACGCGGGCCTAGTGCGGATTGGTAGATGTCACATGTCTTCGAATTATTGGTTCTATCTAGGACATGCCGGTTTCCTCACGATGTTTCCCTTCACCGTTTTTGAGAGCAGTGGTGATGACATTATTTATACAAAGTAATGCGCCTGGCTGGGTTCGAACGCACGACTTACAACTCGTAAGTCGCGGCGGTTACCACTGGGTCACCACCTACCGTTACCTTCCTTCAATCGCTCATAAAATGCTGTAGATACTATACAATTACAATCATGATAATAAATATTAACGAGTTGTCTGAATTTGTCTACTACTCAAACTAATTGACCGTTTGCGATGAAACTTGATAGGTACATAGCTGTTCCGTATAGCAACTACTTTTTATCCCGATATTCCCTCAGAATCTAAACCTACGCGAGTGAAACTGCAGGGCGCAGCTAGTATGTTATTATGTTGTATTGGGTTTCCTTTACGACCTTGCAGCAGGACGAAAACAGCGGCAGATTTTTATCTTTGCGTAATCTTTAGGATTTTAGCTATTCATTGCAAAAACATGTTCTTGTTGAGATGTTTTCTCTGTATCTTAGAAAATGAGCTAAGCTGTGACGCAGTTTTGCCTGTCTACGTGACGGTGGTAACATTTTTAGTAGATAACCGCGAAGCGGCAATAATGTCACCAATAGGTTTTTCCATGCTCCACAATCATAATTATGAATGCCATATCTTAGTAGCTTTTGGTACCCAATGGCCGACCTCACATCTTGCACCGCACCCTGTCACCTGCAGACATGAGGACCAAATGGCTGTGTCAGCGAATGGTATTCACGTAGCTGAATTTTGGGATCAATATATATTTTTTCGTGTTATTTTGTGCCATCGACAAGCTAAGAAGAGTTTCTATTGATTTATTTGTGGTTTATGAAATAATTTACCCACATAATTTGAAAGTAGGTATTTACCATTTCAGTACTGAAAAAGCGTCTTCATCATGTGAGTGAAATGAGTACGTTGAACTGAAAATGCTATTCATTTAGTTCAGTTCCATATTTAATATTTATTTAGGACATTAACCATAGTACAATACACAAACTAACAATTAGGTATTTACAAGTATATAAAGGAAAAAAGGGAAGAGCTCACTGGTCATGAAAGAGTTGGTCCGCATCGCTGTCAGTAGGAATAGTGCCCAAATGGCTGGTACCGTTGCCACGTTGAATGGCAATGTTGATTCTTTGACCTAAAAATAGGCCAGTCCTCTGGTCACGTGAAGAGTCGACCAACCGACCAGCCGAGTTGACGATGTCCCGAAATACTCCATGAGCTCTCACGACCCTAGTGTTTCAACCGAAAATGGCTCAAATACATAGCTGAAAATAAGGTTGTTATATTTGCCGTTGAGGTTTTGAGGTTGCCTAATTATAACATCTCACAATCGTTACCCACAACGAGCTTGTTAGTCTTAGAGATCGACATAAAAATATTACAAAAATATTCTAAGCAACGATCGTAAAATCCGTGATATAACCTACATGGGACGGATTTTTCCACAAAAACAAAATAAGCAATATCCACTCTAATGAAAGTTGTTCGAGTTAACGACGTTACCGCGTGGGTTGGTAACTAGATAGGTAGAACGGATGTATCAAAGAAAAATAGAACATTTATAGAAGCGCATGTTTGTAGATACTCTGATGACGACAAAATAATCACCTACAATACTATACCATCAATACACGCTCAACCAGGGCTATCAAAATTGTCAATGATGATCAAACGCGTAGCCCGTAGGTGAGTTACCGTCAACGGTGGCATCTTTACTTTCCATGAGCCACCATATGAAAAATTTCTACATTATTAAGTATCTGTAATTTATATGGTTTTTCTATTTTATGTTTAAACGGGTTAGTTTTACTTAGTAATGTTACTGTATAGTACGAGAGGAACCGCTGTTTTAGTCATTTGGCCCTCGCCCTTGCCCTCGGTTTAAGGGCGTACCGAGTTTCTGGCGTTAATTCAAACGTCCGGCTAGAATGGGAAGTTCGCGCTTGACTAGGTACCTGTATATCCTTCGTTTTATTAGAAAACATACACATTTTCAAAATATTAAATGTATACGTTATACAAAACATGATGTTTTGTTATTATTAAAACACTAATGACGCTCCGTGAAGTATTTACGTCGTGGGTTTATTTTGTTTTCAGAAATTACTTTGGTTTTTTTTTTCAATCGAGGAAACTGCAAATAAGTTATCGTATTTTTAAAGTGAATCCTTTAATATCTTACATATTAATTGCATAACTAAAGTTTAAGCAATGACGAAGAGGAAGGGCTAAGTAAAGAGTAAGTAAGTAAGTAAGTAAGAACGAGCAAAGGATCAAACGAACGCAATTTTTAGGTAAATCTCTCGGTGCACGTTTAAAAGCCGGTAGTGCAAAGCTGCTGTTATGCGGTACGGCTCTAATGCGAAAACCAGCTTAGCTGAATCTAGCAATGTAGCTGTCTGCACAGTTTGGAGACTGGAGAGTCCACCAAGTGGACACGTATCCACGTATGGTGCGATGTTGAGTTCCATTTTGGGTCGTGGAGATGAATGTGATCACTAAGTATAAAAGTTATTTCTTAGAAAAATAGTTGCCTGACTTGGTTAGCCTTTCCGAAAAGCCTAAAACAGCAGGCAATTTATGAGTATGAAGCGAGAGTGTCGCATCTATACAAAGTATTATCTCTTCTTTGTCTATGGCAGAACGTAGTTAAACCGAACGGAAGCGTAGGAAGGTTCTATCCAGTTAACGTTTTTAAAGTGAAACTTTTATTACATCGTCTCAAACTTTTTCGTCTGTGTGTTGCATGTCGCGTGACGTGTCGCGTGACGGTCGGCCGCGGAGTAGGGATAAAGTGAAAGGCGCTCGTCAGAGCAGCCGAGGCCAATATGGCGGCGCCTATAGTTCGCATCAGCTGACCGTGTAGTTTTTAGTTAAATGTCTATAATGTGAAAAAAAGTTTCACTTTTACGGTGGTTTCATAAAACCACACAAGTTTTTGCACTAGGTACACATCTATTTTAGCAGTAAAAAGTTATAAGGTTGCTGATTAACCGTTAATATTATAAATAGTTGGTCTACTTAAACCTGTTCAAAGATATTGATCTGGAGATAATGTTGATAGGCCTATTCGCATAAAAATTGTTATAGAGGAGATTTGCCGGTAGATATCCACTGTTTTTTTTTTATTGTATTTAGGTATAATAATAATAATAATTAAGTGGAGACACGTGAACTCCTTTTTGCACGTGTCTCCACTTTGTTAGTTTTAGACGAGCCTATGCCGGCTACATTATCTCTGTGTAGGTATTTATTATGTCATATTTTTTTATTGCAAATATTTGACTATGTCCTTCTCTAGGTCCTAGGCTACCTATTTGACGCATTACGATTGGTTGCTTGGTTAAGGCGTGCAACTATGCATTATATTTCTATTATTTTTAGTTTTCAATTTTCGATGGTATATTGGCGTGTGCTAGCTGACATATGGCAAATTTTATGTTTTTTTTGTGTTTCGTAATTTTTATTACCTATTATTGTATAGAATCAAGTTCTTCTAACTTAACAGACAGCTGTGCTGCTGGGGAGTTTGTTCCGCTACTTCTTCTTCCCAGCTAAAGCACTAGGAAGTGGTGAAGGGCGGGCGTTTTGGGGGGACTGTCTTATGTAATTTTTCAGCCTAGTTTGAATAAATGACTTTTGATTTTTTGATTTTATACAAACTCTCTCCAAAATTGTTGCATTCAATTAAAGTTTTGTTAAAGAATTTAAAATTTTGTTAGAAAATTGTAAAAAAGCGTTTGGCTCGTAGAAAAGTGACCTTGACGTCTTCATGAAAATTTATACTATTTATACTTTACTTTACAAAAAATAATCTATCTATACCTTACTAATATTAAAAACACATGTTTGAATGTTTGTTAGTCTTTCACGCAAAAACGGCTTAACGGATTTGAATGAAATTTGGCACACAGATAGATTATAACCTAGATTAACAGATAGGACTTTTTATCCTGGTAGTACGTTCCTGCGGGATGATTTCCGACATCCACGCGGGCGAAGCCGCGGGCGGAAACTAGTATATTATAAATGTCATAGTTTGGATGTTTGTTATTCAATCACGCAGAAACAGCCGAACGAATTTGTATGAAATTTAGCACACATATACTTTATAACCTGGATTAACACATAGGATACTTTTTATCCCGGTAGTACGTTCCCGCGGGATAATTTCCGACCTCCAACGCGAACGCGTTAGAACGCGGTAATCTCTAGAATCACCAGTCAGATTTGCCAAATTATTTTTAAATTTCATGGATTAATTCTTGAGGGAGGCTATAGGCAATTTAACATCACACTAGGACCCCTAGAACTTGAGTTAAAAGAATAATTAAATTCAGAAAGAACGTCAATCGAAAACGAAGTAAAAGCGCGGGTTGGCGTTGCAATACGACGGGGTGGGTCGGGTACATTAAGAAATTTGACGTGGACGAAGTCAAGGGCAGAAGGTAGTACGTAAATACATAAAATTCAGCTTAATTTTTCATTTGGCAGCTGCACTTAACCCTTTACGGCCTAATGATGGGAAAAATAATAATAAAAAAAAATATGTAGGAAAAGGAATTATTTTTTGAAAAAAAAAACATAAACACTAATAACGCCATCTATCGGTAAATGTGGTAACTAATTCGATAGAATGATTTGCTGGTTTGCAGATATGCATTGCTGCGTTAAAAGATATTTTATTCGTGTCTTTGAACGAATTTGTTAGTTCGAATGGTATGATGCAGAACAGCAATTCAGGTACCAAGGCAGCAAAGCGCTGAAGTATAACGTGCTTAAACTTCCCTACCAACTCAGCTTGCCGCAGAGGATGCCACTGGGTGCAGTCCAAATTTTTGGTTGTTCTGCGAATGCACTACAATACTTATGTATGGTATTGTTGTAGTGTCACAGCTGCAATCAGCAACCATATTAATGACTACTCATTCATCATCATCATTTCAGCCGAAAGCCGTCCACTGCTGGACTTAAAGACTGGTCCACGAAAGACGTCCAATTCTGTGCTTCCCGTATCCAGCGGATTCCTGCGGCCTTCACAAGGTCATCGGTCCCCCTTGTGTGAGGCCTTCCAACTCTACGTCTTCCAGTACGCGGTCGCCACTCCAGAACCTTTCGGCCCCATCGCCTATCTGTTCTGCGAGCAATGTGCCCTGCCCACTACCACTTAAGTTTGGCAATGTCGGGCTATGTCGGTTGCCTTGGTTTTCCTGCGGAACTCTTCATTCCTGATTCGACCACGTAGGGGAACTCCAAGCATAGCCATCCATTGCCCTTTGGATGACTTTAAGCCTTCTTATAAGGCCCATTGTGAGCGACCACGTTTCGTCACTACTACTGCTTGATAACAAATAGGACTATCTTGTCTAGAGTTGTACCAGTCAATTTCAACGCAAATAAAATGCAAAATCGCTGGGAGAAGTACCAACAATTATCTTGATCTTCATCGCCGTCGGAAAAAAATAAAAAGACGTGTAGCAGTTTATTGTACATTACATTATTTACTTTAATGTAATTCACCTATTTACCTTACTGTTTTAAATCCTCAAGTTATTTTTAAGATAACACGTGTTTCCTTATCTAGTCCCCACTGACATTCATCTATCACGAATTTTATTTTTATAATCTCGTCGTTATGCAGATTCTTTATATGATTAGACTGGAATTTACTTCTCGTATTTATCTTTTAAGCAAAGATAACAATCGCAATCAGGGAAAGATAAGCATCAGGTTATTTTAGACACTATAATTGTAGGATGTGGTGAATAATTTAGTAGGTACTGTTATGATTATTATTCATTAGTTTCATCATCCACGAATCAACAAGAAAACCTCGTGGGTGCCATAAAAGCTGATTGAAAATTAAGTTATAAATTAACTTATCAAAGTTTAGCTTTGTTTCGTTCGTGCAAAGCAGCGTATGTATAATTTATATCACAATACATTATGTCTGGCTCCGATTGGTAGATACTTGTATACGTCTAAGTAGCTTCATACAAAAATACCTAGATGCATCAATCACTATTTATCACGCGACTGCCCCAGACGGAGAATAATGTTTTTGTTTTAAACTACGGAAGTTTTACATACATTGAAAAGTTATCAGGCCTGTATTTCCGAAGGGTTCGGGAGAGGTTTACCTAAGTATAGTACACTCAAATTTTGTCACTTATTTTTAAGTCCCACTTATCAGGCGGCGAGCCAATCGCCATACGACGTTCGATATTTTTTATGATTTAAAAATACAATTTTATATACTATAGGTACCTATCTATAAGCCCAAAATTATTGAATTTTTCCGCTTATAAATAAGGTTGTTTGTATTACTTAAGAATAAATTATTTGATTTAAAAGGTGTGCTACCCAAGACAAGTGGCAACAGGAAATTACTGTAGTATTTTTTAATTATCGAGTAGCCCATTAATCTATAGGGTTATTAAATCAGCTGAGTCGTAAATTATAAGTCGTGGAAGTACTTTTTATGGCTTGTTACCGAAATCTGTAAAATTCCACTTCTGTAGGTACGGTGGGCTGCATCAATTGGGTACCCCAGTTGTATTAAAATTTTAATACAACTGGGGTACCCAATTGATGCAGCCCACTGTACCTTACTGACTACTAAATCAGGTGAAACATTATTTTCTATTTTTGTACACTAATAAGTATTATAAAGAGGAAAGATTTGATTGTTTGTAAGTTTGTAAAATTGTTTGTAATATATAATATAAACTCAAAACCTACTTAAACGATTTTTTTTTTAAACTTTCAACTGTGGAAAACTAAATTATTCCGTAGTAGTATGAGCTATAAATTTTACTCAGAGTGAGTAGGTAGTAATGATAATTGACTATATTTCTTTAAACTAAATGAGGTCCGTGTCTACTATAAGACTGCTCAGAGAAGAAAGGCCGAAACAATCTCGGAGGTCTCTTAAGTCCTGACTAAATCCTCCTAACTCCTCTTAAATCTTGATCAGATTATGTGAAGACCATGTAGATTAGATTGTTGTCTGAAATGTTCTTTTGCGGAACGAAATTGGACCTTACCAGTCAGTGCACGCTCTGTTCAGCTGTCAGCTCAACTGGAAATCAACGTTCAACATTTTGAAAGTAGAACTCAGTCAGGCCTTTGGTAATCATTCATCATCATCATTTCAGCCATAGACGTCCACTGCTGGACATAGGCCTCCTCCACATCGACCGGTCTTGCGCTTCCCACATCTAGCGGATTCCCGCGGCCTTCACAAGGTCATCGGTTCACCTTGTAGGAGGCTTTCCCACTCTACGTCTTCCAGTACGCGGTCGCCACTCCAGAACCTTTCGGCCCCATCGGCCATTTGCTCTGCGAGCACTGTGCCTTGCCCACAGCCACTTAAGTTTGGCAATTCTTCGAGCTTTGTCGGTTGACTTGGTTTTCCTGCGGATCTCTTCATTCCTGATTTGATCACGTAGGGAAACTCCGAGCATAACCCTCTCCATTGCCCTTTGGGTGACTTTTAGCCTTCTGATAAGGCCCATTGTGAGCGACCACATTTCTGTATGTGTCATCACTGACAACACACACGGTCAAAGACTTTAGTCTTAAGACACTGCGGTATTTGTGACGAGAAGATATTGCGAAGCCTCCCGAACGCTGCCCCGCTGAGTCGGATTCGACAATTGACCTCTTTCACGAAGTTGGACCTACCTAACTGGACAGTTTGTCCTAGGTAAACGTACTCGTCCACAACTTTGAGTGTAGCGCCTTCGATCGTCATGAGAGTGGGTGTTACATGGGCATTTGAGATGACCTTTGTCTTCTCCGTGTTCATTTTAAGACCTACTCTTTCAGAAGCTCTACTGAGGTCATCAAGCATTGCACCGAGGTCCTCCATAGTCTCAGCTATAACAAATATATCATCGGCAAACCGAAGGTGAGTGATGTACTCGCCATTGATGTTGATGCCAGTCCCTTTCCAGTCCAGAACCTTGAAAATATCTTCCAGTGCAGCAGTGAACAGTTTCGAAAAGTTAACGTCTCCCTGTTTCACACCTCGTTCCAGAAGGATAGGTTTCGAAGTCTGGTCTTGGAGTCGGACTGACATAGTGGCGTTTTCGTACAGACACTTCAGCACCTCGATGTACAGATGTGCCTTTAGTGATCTTCTTCTTTTTTCTTTTATGGAATTAGACGACCAACACTATAAGATTTAAAATTAGGATAATATGTTCACGTACCTATGTATATAAAAAAGAAGGGGCAAGAATCGTAGAGCAAAAACAATCTGATGTCTTAAATTCTTTTCGAATAGGTTTCAGCACGAACTGTTTATGAATGGACTGTCCCTGCCTGCGAGCTGCTAGTGGGGTAGGTGTGCATACACACCAGCGACACGCATCAAAGGCAGATGCAACTGCAACCGTCGACGCGTCGGCGGATCATATTGTGGTGGCAGTTCACATCGTTATTCGGTACTCGCGTCTTTTCCTGGTTTTTTATCCGGCTATATATTGTAGGAGTCCGAATAACTTGAACGCACTGTCCACACATCGTCATGAATTATGTCGTCGTATATTCGCAATCCTTTGATATGTGACCAAAATTTGACAAATCGAACCATATATTATATATATAATTATACAAGTGTTCTTGTATTTGCGTATTCGTGTTGTTCGTGAAAACTAGGCAAATATAGGTGCATAGAGTAACTTCAAATCGTCGCATTTGGGCAAATAAGACGAGTAATCGAATACGAATAGCGATGTGAAGTGCCACCATAACTTATGAGAGACGGAGATACCGCTAGACACTTGGTTGCGGTATTCAATAAAAAAAGAACGTGAATGCGTGGGAAATTTCCAATAGAACAAAAAAAACAGTGGCACTGTGGAAGTGCCGATAGATGTGAAAACTTGCCGCCCATTGTATGTTTTAGTTTTTAAATGTTTAATTTTTACTATGTATTTTCTGGTGTACAGTAAAGCTTATATAAATAAATAAATGACGTGTGTTTTTTTAATCGTCAATACAGGATTTCACATTGGGTCCTGGGTCCTGATTGCTCTCGGTAAAAAATAATAAACGAGCGATCGACTTCAACCATTAAAGGTAACAGCAAAGATTTTTACGATAAAAATTCAAAGGGAAAGAAAGAGATAAAAGAATTAGAATTTCCTAATGAAAGAAAGGGACTTTTCCAAAAGACATCAACGCGTGACTCAT
The DNA here is from genome assembly GCA_947359405.1 of Antitype chi. Classification (NCBI taxonomy): domain Eukaryota; kingdom Metazoa; phylum Arthropoda; class Insecta; order Lepidoptera; family Noctuidae; genus Antitype; species Antitype chi. The sequence goes on from OX375808.1 coordinate 18,072,305, forward strand.
CCGTGTACTCGTTCAGCCAACCACCATTTTAAATAGACCCCTGCAGTGGCTCATAATCTCATATGACGCGAGTTTCACGCATTTTGTTCACTCAAAAAGTACACATATATACACAGTATACATAAAGCTCATGGAAAGCGTTCGGTGACGATGACGCGAGTTCCATGATCTTTGTTCATCCAAAAAGTGCTCAACGCACCTAAAGAAGTTTTCACTTCAAAAAACAATAATTCTTACCACAACACCTCCACGGACACAAGTAATAACAACCAACGATTGCGTTTATCAATTAAAATACTGTTATAACCAACGCAAGTTTGTGGTAAAGTTTATACTTACCTAAGTAATAGTTTACCAAGAAAACGATAAACATACAATAAAGTTGTCATGTCAGTTATTTCGTAGCTTTTCATGCAACGATGGCACAAAATATTTTTTTTTTTAATTTATTAGTATCCATATATCTGAAAACATCTTTAATTAGATAAGCTGTAAAGAGGTATTGCAAATTGCGTTAAAGATAAATTTACGTCGTCAAGTGACGCTACACTAGACTACACTAGACAACTTGTCGATTCGCCCACAAATAAATTAACTTCGTGCGAGTCACCGAAAGTAAGTAATACATTACTTAAGGTGGAAGCGCCAGGGTAGCCCGCGAAATTCAAATTTTGTTACGTTTTTTGCAATTTGCAGGTCAGTATCAGGTTGTATGGTGATCTAAATATGATTCGCGACCGTATCAAATAAGGCTTTTCAGAATCATAATCATTAGAATCAGCAATACAACTCCATAAGTTAGAATTGCCCTCAAATGTCATAATTTCATGAAATAGTCATTTTTTAGAGTAATATGAACTTATAGAGATGTATTGCTGATTCTAATGATTATGATTCTGTAAAGCCATATTTGATACGGTCGCGAATCATATTTAGATCACCATACATCCTGACAGTGACCCGGAAATTGCAAAAAACGTAACAAAATTTGAATTTCGCGGGCTACCTTGGCGCTTCCACCTTAAAAGCGTCGATTCGCTCGTAAATTTGTGCGAATCGACTCATAAGATACTTTAATGTCAGTCATACAGTCTTACAGAAGTGATCGAAAGTCAAAACCAACAAAAAAAGAACAACACAATAAAAGTACAAGATTTATGTTACAGAAACGAAATCCGATAAGTTTGTTGGCACATACCGGTTTCTAATAGGCTCAAAATAACTGGTCTGTTACGAATAAAACAACCTTTTTTTTATTGAACCTTTAATTAATATAAGATAACGTTGCGTAATATTTCGAAAGTGGTAATCAATTTTACTAATGCGACTAAGGGACTTACTAGAGAATGGGCAGCAGCGTTCTCTATGCATTTTACCACCATACTGCGATCGCCAACCCGCTTGCCAAGCGTGGCGATTATGGCAAGACCCCCCAAATTGGGGGAGGACTATGTCCAGCAGTGGACATGAAATGATGATGAATAAATTTTACTTAGACGAGTATTTAAAGTGAATTAGTTCATTCAATCAAAGAATATCTGTCATTCTGCTTCTCCTACAGAGCGCCTCTTTGTATTACTTTTATGGTCATAATAAAAACTATTTATAAATAGTTTAACTTAGTCAAAAAGGAAGGTTTAGTAAATAGCTATTGCGCAATCAAAATGAATTAAATTGTGTTTTACTTTCTAACCACACAATTGATTTTAAGGGGTTAAAATAACATTTGTTTTTTAATTGCTCAATTGTGGTCAAACAGCCTAGGTCAGTAAACGATATGACGTCACTGATGAGGCTTGCTTGATTGGCTCTATGTAGGTTCAAAAACCTACCTTGAGGCATTTGGTATTTAATACATACATATATGTACTTATATCATCTTGATAACATAGTCTAGCTGTAAAATTTAATCGCTTTCGTCTGACTAAACTGTTATAAGGTGAACTGATTTAAGGCTCACGCAGACAGGATCCTTAACGTCGTAGCCGTCATAGCCATGATTCATCAAATCATCACTAAAGTTCCATTAACTACGATTAACCTTTTTGTTTTGAATAAAATGCTCACGTGAATGCATATTAATCAAATAGTTCTATAAGCATTATCATTATCACCGCATTCCATCTTTGGAATCGTAGGGCCCGAACACACATTCCACAACCACACCACATCGCAGCGACCAAATGTGGCCAGGCAGCGGTTACTTGTGAATAGTGTAGCTGTAACTCCTTGTAGTTGGGTTATGGTAACTAAAAAATAAAATCAAATGGTCGACGCCAGATTGCGTTCGCGATGTGGCCGGCCGCTAGTGCGCTTTCTCGCTGGTGGTTGCGTTGTGACTGCGACATGGCCTTGATGTGCTATCGCCGGGGACGGATTTTGGCGGCCACATATAGTCCGTGTGAATAAACTCTTCATTTTATTACAAAGTAGCGCCCGTCCACGTGTTGTCGTTGTCACAACCGCGGTGTGGTGGTGGTGCGGTTGTGGTATGTGTGCTCGGGCCCTTAGAGTTCGGTCTCAGGGCCCGCCAAAGGGCGTTCTTTATTCTTTTGTTTTTTATTCCGGCTTCGTTTAGATACTCGAAATCTTTTCCTATGTCATTAATCTAACGTTAATTTGTTGGTTATAGTTACAAAAAATGGTGAAACATATCTCGCACCGTAGGTACTTAATCACTTACACAATATATTTTAATACTGTGTTTATTTGTTCCATAGTTATGTCATAGTTAGGAGTTTCTTGACCGTTTGTCTCCATAGAAACCTATTACAAGAGTAACGCATTCCTCAATGCATGCTCCTACGCGGTAAAAATCATGTACTGAATCTCTGGTAACAAGATGCTGCCACCTGGTATAGGTATCTACGCAAATCACTAAACAGCAACCTCAAACTATCATATGTATTTAAATATATTATAACGTTGGTATTCGCTGATGACCTACGGAGCCGAAACGTGAACACTCACGGTACGGCTGGTCCATCAATTCAAAGTCGCTCAGCGAGCTATGGAACGAGCTATGCTCGGAGTATCTCTGAAAGATAGAATCCGAATTGAGGTGATCCGGCAGAGAACCAAAGTTGTCGACATAGCTCACAGAATTAGCAAGCTGAAGTGGCAATGAGCCGGCTATATTAGTCGTAGAACCGATGACCGTTGGAGTAGACGTGTTCTTGAGTGGAGACCGCGAATCGGAAAACGTAAGGTAGGACGCCCTCAGGCTAGGTGGAGTGACGATCTTCACAGGGTTACTTGTAGCAGCTGGATGCGAGTTGCCGAGAATCGAGCTGAATGGCGTGAAATTGGAGAGGCATATGTCTAGTAGTGGACTGCTATAGGCTGGTGATAATTCCATGATAGTTAGGCCGATGTGTACAGATAAAAAGGTTACGCTAGCATCATTAAGCTTATTGGCATTACCCATTATAATAACTAAGTAGATATGTTTTGGCTGCGGGCAGAGGACTTCTACTGTAAAAAACGTTATGGAGAACCCCAGTGACACTAATCCCGGGGTCGAATCCTATTATCCAGTCATCTAGAAGTCTAGACCAATGAGGCACACAGTCAATCAGCCAATTTATAGGAAAAATTAACTTCCAGCCCTTATCCAATGTAACTTGGGGTTGGTCGACGCAACACGCTGTCTTCTTCTACTTTCCCCTGTAAACCGTTAAGTTATCATTATCATTTTAGCCGAAAGACGTCCACTGTTGGACATAGGTCTTCCCCAAGCACTGCCACTACGACCGGTTCTGTGCTTCCCGCATCCAGCGGATTCCTGGGACTTTCACCAGGTCTTCGGCCTTCCAACGCTACGACTTCTAGGATGCGGTTGTCACTCCAAAACCCAAGACCTTCCGGCCCGATCAGCCATCTGTTCTGCGAGCAATGTGCTCTGCCCACTGCCACTTAAGTGGGCATTGTTCATATTTTTTAATATGTTGTAATTGAAAAATCATTTCGAGGAATAGTATTACTGACTATTACGGACTAATTAATTAATCATGAGAAATATTCATATTTTATTGATATTTTTGATAAAATACGATTGACCTTCTCACCCCTTCAAACTACGTCAGCTTTGTCCGTACAGTTTTGCATCGTTGCCTCAGAAAATAAAAAGCCAAGTGTCAAATTATATTTACTTTATAAAGTTTTTACAGTTATTAGTTCTGCGACTTGCCTCATAATCTCGTATAATCTCATCGCTCTTTAATTATTTTATGCTATCTCAGACCAACAAAAAAGATATGCTGTATGCATTAGAATTTTTGCTCCCCTTATTTCGGGTTATTGCCAGCGGTCCTAGATTCTATTGTTCTTCTTTTCCCACCGGGTCTATTAAAAAAAATTATAATGTTTTAAATGCTTCTAAATGAATCACCATCAGTTCCTCGAGATTTATTCAAAGCACAGTCAGTAAAAACAATTTCTTGTAAGTAAGACAATCAATCAGTAATTTTTTTGTCATTGTTCCTCTCAATCAAAGCACCTGCTATCTAATCTCTTCACCTGACTGGTAGAGAATTCCTGAGGCATTAAGTCCGCCTTTGTACCTTTTTTTGTGTGCGAGAAGTTTAAATACTAGCTAACATAGTTATGTTAGGTGTATTCCTTTCGAGTTATGACAACCTGGTACTTCATCTATGAGAAAATGAATTATACTCAATATTCTTTTTCGTGATTTTTTTCCATGTTTAATCATTATTGTGCTATTCGGGGCGGAGGCAAATCCAACAAATCATCCCTTAGCCAAACTTTTATTGTTGACTGTGCCAAAAATTCTCATGGACCAGTAGGGAAACAAAATATTTTATATTTTAAGATGTCGTGGACCAGTTGTGAAGTAAATTACGAATTTTCATTTTTCGAGAGCAATAGACTCGTGGACTGGTGGGAACAACCCGATTATGTATGACGTCTATAACTGACACTTTAACAGATGAGAGATGAATGACGTTGTGTTGACAGGTTTAAATATTTAATTAAGTACTAGTGAGGCAACGGCACGGTCTTTGGTGCCACTGATGACGTTTCCTATTATAAAAAATTAAATAATTAAATATGTTTTAAGAAATAATGATTGAGCACATCATGCAAATATTCAAATTAGTTTCTCAAAATGCTTTAAATTTTCAAAAACTAAAATAAAATGTAATGGTTTAAAAAAAAAACATTCCTCACGCTATTATTCACTCCTTTTTCATTGAATTCCACACACGATCCATTAATCTTTTCTTTAGTCTTTCTTTTCTTCTCCATCAACCGAGAAAAAGATAACGCCTGGTCCAATATGTATAGAGAAAATTGTCACTAGTTGATTACACGTTGTGACAAATTATGTCTAACAGAAATTAGAACAATTATCATACGGGCCCGTTATGAGTGTCATCTTTAAATAACTATTAAATTACTAGTTGTATCGACGGCAAAAGAAGAATGGATGCATTATTGCATATTGCCTATCAATCATCATAATTAATACCCGCAGTATGTTCGAGGAAAAGATTAACTTGGTTTAGACGTTTTGGAAAATATTAAAAGGGTTTTTTTTTTATTTTTTATTATGGGACAATAAACAGCTACATTATAAAATGTTTACAAATAACAATAATAAATACAGTTTTAACAATATTGCAGCCCACTACACTATCCGCATGTTAACAAAATTAAAATTAGGTAAAAAGTGCCACTAGAGTATCATTACGCATTAAAAGTAAGAAAAATGATTATTAAAACATATGATTAAAATACAGTACAATTAATTAAGTATTTCAAAAGGAAAGAAAAAAATATTTATACATTTTAATTTTTTTTATTTTTATTTTTGGGGATGACATCCAAAGGGTTTTTTTGTTGATCTACTTTCCTGCAATTGCAGCCTGTAAGAGCTTTTTGACTACACATTGCCTTGAAAAGGAAAGAGAGAAAGAAAAGAGAGGGAAGAGAAAAATAAAGCTTAAGAGCTTCTGATAAAGATCAAAACTTTATAAAATAATTATGAACTAGATCAGCAATTTTTTTTTTAAGGGTCAATAAAAAAGGAAAATTTACATGGGATGTTAAGGACTGGTGATACAGTTAAAAAAAGTATGTTCAACATCTAAAACCCGACTACTGAAACATCACACTCTTAAAAGTATGAAACAAGAAAATATGAAAGATGAGGATCTGAAAGCCGCGCTTCTAACGATACCTCATCTGTTAAATTATGTTAAGTGGTTTAAGTTATGAGGAAACAGATGAACGTACATACAAACCCGCATACATACATACATACTGGACAAAATGCAAGCCCTCCTTTTTACACGCTTTATATTAGCTTCACTTGTATGTCAGTATGTCAGTATGTAACTCTCCGTGGGTAATTTGTTATTAGCTTCACTTGTATGTTTGTTTGTTTGTTTATATGTAACCGACTCCTTAGAGCGCGATTTTGACCCACCCTAAACAGTCAAATTTCATTGAAACTTTGTAAACTTATCGAGGACCGATGACAATTCAATAATTTAATAAAAAAGGAAAAAAATATATAAAAAAACACGTTTTTGTAGTTAGCAGAACTAAAAAATTGAAAATAAATAATAGTTTAAAAAACTAAAAACACGCTTTAAAAACCAAACTAAAAAGAAGAAAATAATTTAATTCAATTAAAAAGCGTGGGGTGCCTGACATAAATTGATAATAAAAATACTTCAAAAAGCACCCCACGCTTTTTAATTGAATTAAATTATTTTCTTCTTTTTAGTTTGGTTTTTAAAGCGTGTTTTTAGTTTTTTAAACTATTATTTTTGTTTTGCGTTAGTCAGGTAACCAAACAAGGTCGTCTCGTCATTGCCAGGAATACAGAAGTACGTCCCTACTAATAATTATATTTTATGTGTGATAAGCTAAATCGTTTCATTTATGTAATAGGTACAAACACTTCATAAGATTTTGTTGTTTAATCAAATTGGTTCCAAAATATAACGGGTTTGTAATGGCTCTATTACAATTCTAGACTTGTGGAATAAACTACTGGTTCTCATCATTCATCATTTCAGCCGAAAGACGTCCACTACTGGAAATAGGCCTCCCCCAATTTGGGGGGCTTGTCATAATCGCCACGATTGGCATGCGGGTTTGGCGATCGCAGTATGGTGGTAAAATGCATAGAGAACGCTGCTGCCCATTCTCTAGTAAGTCCCTTAGTCTCCTCCTACGACACCCACGGTAAGAGATGGGATGGTGCTATTCTTTACTTCCAGCACCACACAGAACTGGTTCTCATGAAAATAATGAAATAGGAAATGTTAAATTTTTTCTAAGCAGGAACGTGGTAAACTGTCTTTCCGCTAATGTTTTGAGTGGGCATTTCCGTCAATGCTCACATATTTCCAGAATGGAATGTTGCTTTTTGTAGTATAGCGCGATAGGGGCTTCAGTTTACCTGTAACAAAGAAAATTAATTGTTAGTAATTACTCATTTATTTTTAAATACAGAAACATTAAAAAAAAAAAGTGTTTCAAGTGCTACTCGTCAACCTGTTGGCCCCCGGCTGTCATTCATGGTTCTTTGACAGTCGTCACGGGTAGTTAGAAGAGCGAAAGTCTGACAACCAGTCTTACCAAGGGGTATAGTATTACCCAGTAACTTAGTTGTGGAGGTCAGATAGGCAGTAGTTTTTATTTTAAACTTTAAATACAGACCTCCTTTTTAACCCGAGATAACTAAACTAGTTTTACAGAAACATAATAACTAATCATTCGTCGAGCGGACTATGCATTAAAAACGTTATTATATTTTTAAATCAAAATATAATAACGTTTTTTAATACATAGTCCGCCATAACTTGTTACACGGCACAATAGTTTTGGTAAGTAGGAACTAATTAAGGATTAAAAACTATGATAAATATTGTTACAGACAGTTGGTACACGTGTCAACATTATGCATTTAACATTTTACGCAACGGTGTTTAGTCATTCGGCGAGGTTTTGACGGACAAAAAAGCATATTTTTTAGCCAAAATGGGTTCTGTTATTTCTTTTTTTCAGTGTATCTGAGTTATTTAGCTAAGCATTTCGGTATGTTTGGCAGTGTAGATATATCTACTAGCTCCGTTCTTTCATAGGTAGCTTAATGAAAAAACCGACATGGGTAGTTCTTATCAACATCTGCCTAGCCGTTTCCAAACCATATTAGGTTCGCAGTAAGCTTCCCGTCTAACCGAAGCAGCTAATATAGGTACGGTACTACTGCAATAGCCAATCCATCTGGAAAGCATATTGATGATAAAAAATCACATTTTCCGATTCTAAAATGATATCCATTGCCCTCTCGTTCACTTTATTGACACAAAAACAAAGAAACAATTAACAAAGCATTCATAAACGTAAAGTTTTAATGAATTAACATTTGCGAAAACATTTCAGAAGTCCAACCTAGCTCATTTAATTTTCTTTCTACAATAAAAACGTATAAAAGGAAAATTCAATTAAAAAATTGTTAACAAAACAATTGTTTTACAAAAATTGTAGATCTCGGCTTTTGTTGTGAAACACAAAGAGAAGCGGAACTTTTGTTTTTTGAAACCGCAAAAATGAAATCATTATATAAGCGTTCAAAGGCTACGCGGTGTGGCGAAGGTGGTACGAATTCAGCCTAACGTTGTTTCAGGACAGACCGATTATAGAGTTAAACGTATTTTTTTTAATAGTCTAATTATAATCAATCATTACCCTTTCTAGAATGTCGCATTCGTTATGTATTCTAGTTTGTAGCAAATGTCAAGAAATCACTACATTCATTTGTAGTTTCGCTTCCTAGTCTTAACAAACGTATCATATTACCCCGTAACTGCGGAGGTCAGATAGGCAGTTGCTCTATGTAAAAATACTAGTATTCAGTTGCATCCGGTTTGCTGGAAGCCGACCTCAACATAGTTGGATAACGGCTAGGCAAATGATGGGTAGAAAACTCCTAGGATAACATTGATGGATGTTTGATTCAGTATGGAAGCGTATCGAATGTAGCTATGCTGAAATACAGTCATGCTAGCGACAAGAAGAAGACTGCCAGGGGTGCGGGTCTGCCAGGGGTACGGGCTGTCTGCCAGGGATAAGGGTTGTTCGAAAGAGATACCGTGGCCCCTGGCACACAGGCAACTGAGGGAACACGGGTGGGTTTTAGTCAGTAAAAGTCATACACGCCTCCTGCTCCATCCAGAGCGGGAGAAAGTAATTTGATGATTTCCCAACCCCCAAAAAAAAAAACAAGAAGAAGAATAACAATCTAATCAGTCTATCAGCACACTCGCTGTAAAGCTTAACCCAGGGTATTCCCAACATCTACGATAGGCGCCTACGCAAACAGTTGCTTTAGTAAACACAATTATTTTGTCAACACCTCTGTTAATATTTAATAGGATTTAGATATCAATGTTATAATAGTGTGAATAGATCTAACATGTAATAACATTCATGTTGGAATCTTAGAAGTAGTAGTAAACAATTAATATATTAACATTTATTACGTTATGGTGGTTTACTCCGAAGGATTTGTCAGAAGTGTACTTATAGTGAAGTCGAGTTCATTAATATATTGGCACTGTCAAGGATTCATAATATTGTGAGCTCAATAAATTCTATAGAACTTATAGACCAAAAATATATCCTCGTGAGAAATGCTGATGATGATGATGATGATGAACCCTAGTTTGTCTAGTGGCCGCATGCGCTACTGCTGAACAGAATGTCCTGGGATATTAGGAATTTCTCAGTAATAGCCCGGTGTCTGGATTCGTGCCTGGTTGATGGCAATAGTCTCGCCACTTATTACACAGTACGCTTGTACGCCGGTAAAGTATAAAAGAACTAGCAAAAATATAAAATCTCACACACTTGTTTTTATATGCTCTGAATCTGAAACGTGGATGTGTCTAATAAGGGTACATCCTTGCCTAACCCTTAGGGGAACCAAAGCGTGATATGATGTTATGTACTTATGTAACAAACACTATTTCATATTTAACTACTCTAAAACCCATCAATTTAAGAAAGTATTTTAATATGTACTTTGCAATAGGCTTAATAAAAATCGCTTTAAAAAGGAGGTAATATTGAAATGTCAAATGCCATGGATGTATCAAAAAGGCGTGGTCATATATTTAAGGGTGTGCTACAGACCATCAAACTAAACACTTTTTCCATGGGACCAACATTGTAATCGCGAAAAAAATAATCAGTCGTCTCATAGAATTATTGGGTCGAGTAGGTGTAAAATTTTGTATGGGACAGTTGATATTTTTTTTCCGCTACTGAGAATACTACCTGCAGGCTTAGCATAAGAACCGTAGACAAGCGTTTTGTCGTCGAAAGAGTAGACAAAAATGACGTTTCTGTATAGACTGTTGACTGTTTTTCACCGAGAAATGTAGACAAGCGATTTCTATTCTACGGTAGAGTAGACATAGAAAGCGTCATGCTAAGCCTGCAATTACAATAAAGATATTCACAAACTTGAGAATATTTGCTTTATTTTTATCGTCTTCCTCTTTATCACAACGGAAATCCTTTATTGCAGCACGTTTATGTTCTTAATTTAGTTTTAAAACTTGTTGTTTGTCTATAGTACCCGATGGTTGCCAACCACGTGTTTAATAAACATAACTAGAATTGCCCATGAGTTCTCGCGCGTACAATCTTGCTAGATATGTCACGTTTGACTCCCTCAGTGTTGGAATTGGATAAGCATTATACTAATATATATTAATTATATATTTAAATATATATATATTATAATAACTGTTATAATACTAAGGAACATATTTTTAAACATCCATGTTAGGCTTCAGCCTTTGATGACAGCGTAAGTACAGCTGTAGCCTATAAAGAGAAAAATACTGGTTGAAATGATTTGTTATTTCATTGCAGATCATTCAACGAGTATTGGTGTTGGTTGGGTTTGGATCGGTTTCCTACGCCATTGCGTCAGATACCCCATATCAGGAAACTTACGGTAATAAATCTAAAATTAGACTATTTAAACTAATAATAACAAAACCGGTTACGTATGTAACCTTACAAAGTTTATTTTTATACATCCGGAAAAAAATATCTTTAGTTACACATGGCTATCGTGTTTCGAATATTTGTATGATGGCGTTTTTACCATAATTATTTTATTATATTTAGGTGATAATTATTATTCATGCCAATTGACTAATTATTGTCATTATATTATGTTGTTGTGACCATAAAATATTCTTCAGAAAGGTCAGGTCAGTGGTACTCACAGCCGTTGTGCTTGAATGACCAGGAGAATAATAGGGTACCTATTACACCCATTTTTGAAAGGTTTCTTAATTCGATTCTAAAATGCTAAAAAACCACCAAAAAAAAATACAACATTTTTATTGAATCGATTAGTGCCATAAAAATGCATTAAAATTGTATACTTTCATATTTCATGCGTAATTTGATGAAAACGCTGGACGCAGTGGGCGCCATATTGCTCTGTGGGTATGACGTCAGTTTGCTGTGTAAACAAATGCACTGACATTTTGAATGATAATTGTTTATATTTAAAAAAAATAGTTATCTTACTTATCGTTGGTTTGCTGTTCCTGAATGTAACATTATTTCAATAAAAACTACTTTGGTTACAAAAATAATAAAACTACAAAGTTGTTCAGTTGATTAGGTTAAACAGCGGTATGACGGATATACGGTGTGCATATACAGGTGAAAAAACTGAAATTTTTTAATAGAATTTTAAAATTTATTTTGTTATTTCATGAACTAAAACCAACATTTTCCGACTGCTTTTTGCCTAAGCAATCTCAATAATATATTTTTTTATTTTTTCTCATCTAGAGTAAAATACCCTATTGCGTAACACACGTTTATTGACAATCAGAATCATTTTAGAAGGACATTGCTAATCCATTGCTTTATATATTCGAAAAATGTATCTGCCCAATAAGGTTAATACCGCAATGTATGTTGTAGAACTCTCAAAATTAAAGCCATTGTTACTGTTAGTCTGCTACTGCTACGCAACTCCCCTGCAAATGTCTGTTTTGTAACGTAAACGAAGAAAAAGTAGGTAAGTATCGTACCCTTAATAAAGTAAAGGCCTATTTCAAAAATATAATTTTTTTGGAAAAGGAGTTAAAAGATTCAGGGAACCCGATGTTTTTACATAAATGTATATTATAACATCTTAATTTAAAGTGCGCTTTAATATTGTATTTTTTCTCTTTGTGTGAAAGCCAAGTGGGAGAACAGCACCCTCATTGCGTAACTCACGATTAATCATAATCTGTTTCGTTTTGAAACAGATGGCTAAACCATTGCTTTATATGTTCGAAAAATGTGTCTGCTCAACAACGTAAATAACGCAATGAATATTGTTGAACTGACAAAGTGAAACCGATTATGATTAATCGCGTGTTACGCAATTAGGGTGCAGTTGATATTGAGCTCATCTAATACTAAAAGTCAAAACCTCAATATTTCGAGTTGTGCCCTTACATTATTAAGGGTGCGGTATGTTAGTCGATATTTGACGATGATACACGAATGCTTGGCTTGCAAGTTCCTAATAATCTAATAGGCTTCTTTAATTATGTTTTTACCATAAAATGAAAATACATCCTATATTGCGACCCATTGCCCAACATAATCCAAACATTATATAATTAATTTAACAGCATAGGCAATTAAAAACCTATTACAATTACCTAACGCACATTTTAAATTATTTTATTATTTAATAGGTAAGCAAGTAGGCATGAGTACCTATATTTTATAGCCCATTAGTTTGGATTCAATTCCGTAATTATAACAATTAACTTTACAATTTAATTGATTATTTAGTTAGCAAAACTTAAATGGAATGTTCTTAATTCAAAATACTCTAACCCTCAACCGCTAAGTCGAAACTGAGGAGTTGATACATCAACACTGGGTACATTGTGTTCCCCAAGAAATTATCTCGACATCAACAATTACTTATTCAAATGGATTCCACAAAGCGAGACTGATTGACGAAAGCTTGTAATATTCGTGAATGAACTTCGTTAGTAAGTTATTTCGATTTATAATTTGAAGACTGATGGATGTTTTATTTATTTTCATTTAGGACTAGATTTTTCCAGCGGTTTCGTCAGCGTGGAGGTCGTAAGTTATCCCCCTGGAACGTTCTAGTGGAATAAAAAGTATTCATTGTGTTAATCCAGGTCATAAACTATTTGTGCGGCAAATGTCATCCAAATGCGTTCACCCGTTTTTGCGTGATTGAATAACAAACATCCAAACACACAAACTTTAACATTTTTCAAATTATTAGGAAGTAAGATAGTAAGACTAGCTTATTCAATTTCTTGTTTTAACATAATGTGCCCTATGATACTCAGCAATACTGTAGCTTTCTGTTAGTGAAATAATTTTTGGAATCGGATTAGTAGTCCCAAACTTTACCACCTCCATACAAACTTACCCAAATTTTACCTTCAAATATTACTATACATTTAAACAGTGGTAGCCCAGTGATAACGGCTGCGAGTATTTAAATCTATAGTAATCGTAGGTTGTAGGTTCCCATCCAGACAGGCGCTTTACTTTGTGTGGGTAAACTATTTCATCAAAACTACTCTTGTAACGGTGAAGGAAAACATCGTGAGGAAACCGGCATGTCCTAAAACCAAGAATTCAAAGACGTACTGGGCCTGCGTGGTGGATTATAACCAGAGATCGGATATTCGGATGCATATTCACTTAAAGTTGAGATGTTGGCTAACATGGAATGCACTTTTGTATTGAAAAAGTCTTAATTTAGGTAAGTAATTTGTTTATTTTTTATTTTAACTAATACAAACCACCCCTCCTCCAGTACATACACATATTTGTATCGGATTAAACATTAATTTTAAATTAATACACATCTGAATAGTTATGCAATCCAAGAATCCCCGGGGTTTTTAATAAATATTACAAATAATTTATAAAGCCGCTTCCATACTTTCGTAGCTAAAAATTATCTTTAGGTAAATATGCATCCGAAAATCCGATCTCTGATTATAACTCCCTATCACTGAGAGAAGGCATGTCTGTGTGGTGTGTGTGTGTGTCAGTGGGAAAACTATAGGCTGATTATTATGTATAGATAAAAAAGCAAAATCTCTTTTAAAAGAATCTCCGGAATAATTTTAAAATGGATCCACATCACGAAAGTAAACATTGTGATTTCTATGCTACTCTTATACTATGCAACTTCTATCTCCGCAAAATCGAACGCAAAATGGCCGAGTTCTCAATGCAAATGCTGATTATTACTTAGCTATGAATTCTAACTTTTGACAGTTCTAACTTCAAGCAATTACTAAACTATATAAAAAAAATCACTACTTTAGCCATTACTTTTAATGAAGTAAAACATTTTACTTGTATATATATACGGGTGTTAGCGATTTAACAACGCACAATTTTATTTAAAAATAATTTCGAAGTATCTCAAATGTTGTTGTCTGTAGTGTCAAAGTATATTTATTACCTTATCTTTATAGTATTTCTGGTTGTATAAGGAATCCTGTTGTCAGAATAATAGACACATTATTCTGACTTTTAAGACCATTCGGGCTGTTTTCAAGGTGCTATAGCATATAAATTCTCGAGCGGACATTTGAGCTTTTTTATTACAAAGTTTTTAAATGTCAACGTATCTGAATTGACATACCTAACTGTGTTATTGGTAAAATAAGCAACTAGAACTGAATCCTGAATATTGTATAGCTGCAAGTTTTCGTTTGCATGCTAGCAAACTTCTGTTAACCCCAAAACCCAGGCAGAAAGGGTTTTTTTTTTTGGGTGGGAAATCATCAAAAATCTTCTCCCGCTCTGGGTGGAGTAGGAAGGCGTGTCAGACGAGTTCCCTCAGTTGCCTGTGTGCCAGGGGCCGCGATATCTCTTTCGAACAACCCACACCCCTGGCAGGCATCGGCTTTTGCGGGCCCCACCAGTTGGTGCTGACATCTCTTTGAGGCGTGCGTCGAATACGACGTGACATCGCCCCGGGCTTGGTCCTAACCAGACAGCGAGCTACCCATTACTCGCCATCCGCAAGCCCGCGCCTACGGTGCGGTGGCCAGGAATCAGCCTGAGATTCCCGACGCCCAGGGCGTCTCCCGCGACGACTACGACCGTGAGGGCGCATATACTGCCTCTCTCTCACGTCCGCCGCTTCCCTCTTCGCGAGCATTACTGCTTCGCAGAAGGAGGTGACGGCTACCCATGCACCTCGCTCCGTACCATGGCCTGGACCAGGGACGGACGCGTGAGATAACCACCGCCGATCGCCTCCACGAGGACATGGCGGTGCTCCGCCCAAGCCGGGCAGACCTCCACTGTATGCTCCACCGTGTCCTCAGGGTGATCTTCGCAGTGGAAACACCCGAGCGTTTCCCCCCGCATTATCCGAAACACGAACCTCCTGAAACAGCCGTGTCCGGTGAGGACCTGCGTCAGGCGGAAGGTGAGGACGCCGTGCCGCCTCTCAAGCCACTCCTCAAAAAGGGGAAGGCAGAAAGGAGGTTGAGTTTTAAGAGAAAAAAAAAATTTTAAAGGCTCCTGCAATCACGCGCAACGAAACAGCGCGACTCACGTAGAACAATTTATATGAAAATTGTTCTACAAGTGACGCGTCGCCCTGTCGTGCATGTATGCTGGCCTATTTTTAAGCTAAAAAATCAGCATTGCCACCCACCATGGCAATGATGATTTGGGCACTTTTCCAATTGACAGCAACGTGGAGGATTTTTATGAAACATGAGCTCCTCCCTTTTATTTTTTATGCATTTATTCCTTTACATAATTTATAGGTATATTTAGTAGTAAGCTTTTATGTTGTATCTTAGATAAAAATAATAATAATTAGAAACGAATCATTAAACTCATTGAACTATTGTATACGAATAAAATTGTATGCCTATTGCATCGGTTGCAAATAATTAACTTGCTCTACGTGCGTTTTGACGTCACGCATAAATAAATGCTGACATCAAATACAGCCTACTTACTGTTTTGATTTCATAATTTCCTATTAGCAGAATATTAATAAATAATGCGTAGGTATTTAATTCATTTTATGAACATTCATAGTTTGCACGTATGTAACATCTGAGGCATTACGAGCCTACATTGCTTACAGCGGTTTATTTACTTACCCTTTATTCATGATAAAATTTCAAAAAGTGGAATAATAATGTGTTGAACAGGTTTACATAATCACCAATTTGTAACGCTCACAGCCGTTTAGTTTCATTCACAACTTCACCACAGCAACAACAAAAAAAAATCGCTTATAGCAACTCAGACCTAAACCTTGCTGTTAGCAACCATCATTGGCATTAATGGGTTCAACGAGATGTCCGACAAAAAATAAAAACAATCAGTGTTTGTGTCATTGGACTATTTAAATGGAATGTGTTGTAGCGTAAATTTGAATTCATAAATCGAATGCTCATTGAGAGCGCGGTCGCGGCACGTGGTGGCCAGCGTGTTCACGACTACAAAACCAACCTCTCCGACTCAGGAGGATAGCATGGCTCATCTGCTTCCGAACTGTTGACCAATTACGTCGTCTTAAATATTTAAATAAGTTTGTTATTCTTAAAAAAAAGTCGGTGGTTCGGTCTTTCAGGCGTCGTGAAAAGTGGCGTGTTACAATATTATCACCTTGTTTGTCAATTGTGTTTGTGGGAAATCCGAACAATCTGTTTACATTATGTACCCTCAATAAAGGTGTTACATTTTAAGCTTCAAGTAAATAGCCTCCGTACAATTGACGATAACATTAGATTTATAAAACCGCCGCTAAGGTGATATACGAGGAGAAAGAAAAGGTTTCTGTGACAACATGAAAGTGAAGGAAAATAAAATTGAGTACGGGGATGTGGATAAATATGAATATGTGCCCCCTGAGGGAGGATGGGGGTACATGGTGTGCGTCGGACTGTCTGTCATTTTCGTAAGTAGAAATTATTATATTTTATTTTTAGGTTTTTTTTGTCGGGTA
The DNA here is from genome assembly GCA_947359405.1 of Antitype chi. Taxonomy (NCBI): domain Eukaryota; kingdom Metazoa; phylum Arthropoda; class Insecta; order Lepidoptera; family Noctuidae; genus Antitype; species Antitype chi. The sequence continues at coordinate 18,089,367 of OX375808.1, forward strand.
CTCATTTGTGGTTATTTGTGGTTTGAGCGCAGAGTCGCAAGTTTGATTCCCATTTTAATTTTTTGCAATAAAAAAATAATTGTCATCATTTACATGAAACACTTTTGAGTGAGCTGAATAAACCACTTCAAGTTTGGTCTAAAACCAGAAAAATAATAAAAAGCCAACCCTCGGTTTGCCCGCTAGCTATTACTATTGCTAATTTATCGAAGTGTACCAGTAAAGGAGTTCAAAAAACTCATTGTGTTTGAAACTTTCTTGTGGTGCTTTAATAAATTAACCTCCAGCCGGGGTGTAAACTTATGTAATTTTCGTTCCCCATTTATTTTGTTTTTTTTTTTTTGCTTTAGTAAGTATCTATTACTTTAAGTACTTAATTTTTTTGAAATATATTTCTTGAACCACCATTGGTTAACTTATTGTGCACTGAACATTTGATTAAAATTTATGTGTGAAGAAACATAACATATTGCTCTTAATACTATTATTTCTAAAATTAAAATAATTTATTTTCTCTTCACATACAATGGCATCGTAATTCGTAGTTAACACAAGCTTAAAAACTATGTAACACCTTTCACAAACTAGTGTCATAGTTTTTGTAGCGGTGGTTTTTTTTGTATGGGAAATCATTAAAAAACTTCTCCCACTCTGGGTGGAGCAGGAGGGCGTATCAGACTTTTACTGACTAAAACCCACCCGTGTCCCCTCAGTTGCCCGTGTGCCAGGGGCCACGGTATCTCTTTCGAACAACCCGCACCCCTGGCAGGCATCAGCCCTTGCGGACCCCACCAGTTGGTGCTGACATCTCTTTGAGGCGCGCGTGGAACACAAGGCGCTGTAGCGGTGGTGTGATGTGAATTACTCAAATTCATCTGACAATTAATTAATCGTACACACATATTAATCAGATGTAATCCTAGATAGTTCTTTAAAATCAAAAAGAAACTTGCATAATTATCACGTCATCAAAAATAAAAAGTGTAGGTAGATAGCAAAAAATGCCACTCATTAGCGTACACGCTATTTTAAATTACACGAAGGCAAAAAAGTACGGAAGTTATTTATTTATGACTAGCCGCGCCCCGCGATTTTATTCGCATGAGTCTCAATCCCGTGGGAATATCGGCATAAAAATATCCCATGTTTTAATCCATGTCATGGTCATCTATGTGTAAAATTTCATACATATCCTTTCAGCCGCTTTAGCGTGAAAGCGTAACCAAGAAACAATAAAATATTTTCTCTTTAAAATATTAAGTTTAGATGTACACAATAATTTAAATGAGAGATAAATGTTCGTGCTGTATTAAGTCACGTCTTAAGTCACCTCTCTCAGATTTGCAGTATCAACTATTTTAATCTAACATAAAAACTAATAGGTAGGTAGGTTTATGATATACAATCTATTTTTAGCGAATTCTAAGAATAACCATATTCTAATAATACGTATCAAGTCATATATATAACTATACCAACTGTGAGATAAAAAAAAAACCATAACCACTTTAACATTCACTTTCGTTACAGTAAAATGAACACAATAATAAAAATAAAAACTTAAAACCACACTGACTTAATTTCGTTACAATTCGTTTGTTATTTGTGCACCTTTTGTCGATTACATAATGAACTAGCTTCTGTCTACGTGGTTTGTCGATAAAAACTATGCTTATGTATTTTCCCAGGGTTCAAAGTATCCCCATACCAAATTTTCTTAAAATCGGTCGAGCCGTTCTGGAGATTACCCCATATATACAAACAAATTTTATCTCCTTATAATATAAGTATAGATAATAGTTATTATCAGACCACCTGCTCAGCTGCCGTGGTCAGGTACCAGCCTGTCCACGGCTACATGCGAATACTAATTGTAAAAGGTCTGAATTATGGTTAGCTATCCACTATTTGTTGGTCTATTTTCCAGTGTCAGATAGCATCTGTCTGGCATTCATGCTGAAATAAACCTTTGAGGCATACACTGTTGTTATTATTCATTTTAACTTTTTTTACTTTGTATTTGTCTTTTGTGTTTCACCAACTGTGCCCAAATAAACGGTAGTCTTTCTTTCTTTCTAAGTGCATGGTCTGCCTTTGGCAACTGGCCATTTACTATATCGAATAGCTAGTGGTCCTTCTCTAGCATTATTCATCTGCGACCAGCAGGCTTAGCACGAGCACCGATTTGTCGACGGAAGAATAGACATAACTATTAACTAAATGATGTACAATAGAAGAAGATAGCTATGTTTTTCTATTAATTATCACAGTTATGCGTTCTAAACGAACCCTGATTTTGTAGATAGTCGTATATGCTTTATGGCTATCGAGTAGGAAGTTTGTTGCCAGTGTGATTTTGACAGTTTGGGAAGAAATATTCTTCTGAAATAGTCTACATTTATAAGGACCTTTATAGACCCAAATTTTATTTATAAAGACCTTTATTTCATTTATAGACAAAGATCTTTAGAAACGAAACACAAAATGACAGATCGCAGAAGGATATCTACGGTACGATGTCAAAAATGGAGAAACGAAATGTCACTTTGCATTGAAAAAGCACTGTCTATTCTTCCGAGAAATAGAAAATGTCATGCTAAGTCTGCAGCTAAGACGAGTTCTCGTCTTTAGGAAAATGTACGTTTCTAAATGGATTTTCGTAATTAAGATAAAGCGACCTTTTGCATTTTATTTAAATATTTTTATAAATGGCAACGAATGTATAAATGGCAACGAATGTATAAAGCCCGTAGCTTAACTGAGCTTATTAAAAATATATTATAACACTTCAGTAGAAGATAGAATGACGTCAAATGACATTCTTTAACAAAAATATTTTAATAGTGTTAGAATAATCTTGAATAACGACCAGTCATAGAGATTTTTTTTTGTAAGACATTTTGCATTCCAGCATGTAACGGTTTTGACTTAGGTACTTATGAATGCAAATAGACACGTCTTTCAAACACGTCAGTAAAATGATGTTATAATTAATAAAGACACTATTTCAAATATCCGCCACGTAATTCAATATTATTTAGTTACTAATTTGTAGTTGTAATCAAATACGTCTAATGAGTGCATTTTTTATGTTTTTGTGAGTGGCTTCGCCCGCGTGGACCTTGGAAACTATCCCACCGGAACATTTTACCGGGATAAAATGTAGGATTCTATGTATTAATCCAGGTTATAAACTATCTGGGTGCCAAATTTCATCGGAATCCGTTCGGCCGTTTTCGCGTGATTGAGTAACAAACATACAAACTTTCACATTTATAATATTACTAGCTTCCGCCCGCGGCTTCGCCTGCATGAAAGTCGGAAATTATCCCGCGGGAACGTACTACCAGGATAAAAAGTATCCTGTGTTAATCTAGGTTATAATCTATCTGTGTGCCAAATTTCGTCCAATTCCATTTAGTAGTTTTTGCGTGAAAGCGTAACAAATATCCATCCATCCATCCATTCATCCATACTTAAAACTTTCGCGTTTATAATATTAGTAGGATCAAGATTAGTAAGATAAGATTTCTGTAAGTACTTATAGTAACCATGTGAGCTTTTATAATTTCTAACGTCACGATATTATCGTGAACTGTAATTTGTTCTTTGAGAAATAAAAATGTCTTTAAACCGAACTTTCAAGTGCAGGTCCATAAAATGTATTGAAATACGTCCACAATAACCATGAGGTTATTTTGGACGGTAAATATAATTAAAAAGCGTCTTCACATTTTTCCATACATTTTCCTTCCCTGTCAAACTCAAACTCAAAGCATTTATTTCAATTAAACCATTTACAGGCACTTTTGAATTGTCAAAAAGTTGACCAGTTGGAAAGTTGAAGCTAGTTGCCCATTCCAAAACGTAGATCTCTATGGAGAAGAACGGGCAAGAAACTCCATGGACACTCTTTTTAATCATGTTAAGAGGGCTATTACAAATTGAAGTATTTCGTTTTAGGTAAATTTAACGGCGCGTGGTAGCTGATCGTGCGTGCGTGTATAGTGAAGTATGCTACTCAGATATGCTAACCATTATGATTCGGACGCCCAGGAACAAACCGGCGCGGACTTGTAGCTAAAGCCCGCGCGTCCCGAGGTTTTTTACTGATTCATAGCGTTGCATTAAAAAATTGTTTAAAAATACTATTTTACTTTTAAATAGACTGTTTCTTTTTTTCAAGCAAGTTGACTTAATAACCTGAGTTATTAAATACTTTTTGTTTTAATTTCGATTAAACATACATAGATAAAAAATATCATTTCAGACGAAAAAATATCATTAATTCTCTGTTTTACGAAATTATTTTTGGGTTATTATTGTATGAAGCATAAAAAAATGATTTGAGCATTCCAAATAAAAAGCTACAGTCCTACCACAGACATTTTTATAAATTACTAAACTATTATATGTTCCATGTAACAGAGCATCAAAAGATGCCCGAAAGTAACATTTTACGAAACATCCTTTGCCGAGACAAGGTTTTTACTGACTTATGTAAACAAATTCAAAAATTTGTTTTGAGCGTTCCCTAGACAAATAATGAAATTTTCCCGGACATATTAATAAATAAATAAATAAATAAATATTTTTATTTTTAATTTTTGCCTATATCTTAACCATAATCACTCATCAAATCTCGAGTCAAACGCTCAAAATCAAGAAAAAATGTGAAAGCGCCCTTAAGTATTACAAAAACTTGGGAACATTATTCTTGTTGCTTCTATATGTGAGAACAATGTAAAAAAAAAACTAAATATAAGATTTAAAATTAGCCATGGAAGTTAGGAGATGACCAGTCTCAACCGACGGCGCCCGTTCACGAACTTGACTTGTTTTATCATGATACCATAACGTGGACATCTACGATAATATCGTCACGTTCGAAAATATAAAAGCACATATTGTATACTTGTTGCTACCGATTTATTAACCCATTACAATGGCGACTTACTCCGAACATCTATTGTTGCTTGTTCGACCGTTTTTTATGCACAAATCCACTCTTTTAATGAGACCTCCGCACGCAAGAATATGCTATAATACCTGACAAAGATAATAAGGGGGTAAAATTGTAAGCGGCAGAGATATGTTTATTATAAGTTTATAACCTATTTATGTACTAGTGTATCTATCTTTTTGATAAATCACTAGATTTTTCCAGCGGCTTCGCCCGCGTGTATGTCGAATATTATCCCACGGGAACTTACTACCTGGATAAAAACTATCATATGTGTTAATCCAGGTTATAAACTATCTGTGTGCCAAATTTCATACAAATCCGTTCAGCCGTTTTTGCGTGATTGAGTACCTAACAAACATCGATCCATCCTCACAAACTTTCACATTTATAATATTAGTAGGAAGTAGGATAATTATATTAATTATATATTTTTAATCGTTTTTTTTTTATCATTGAGACTCTCAACCAAAGCACCTGCCATCTTATTTCTTCACTACTCTTGGTTGACGGGTAGAGAATGCCTAAGACATTAAGTCCGCTTTTGTACCTTTTTTCGTGTGCGAAAAGTTGAAATAAATAAACAAATATAATAAAACCTATAGGCATATAAAATAGTTTCCACCATTTTTTATCCGCCGTTGGCGGTCAATGCCGTCAGCCATAGTTATTTCAATTAGTTTAAAGTTACGCTATGTTGCACCATATTTTTCCAAGTTACGAACCTGTTATATGACGAAGGTTATCATTGGCCCGTTGGGCCTTATTTCCGTCAATCAGTACGCTGTTGGGTCATTCATTGGGCACGTGAGATGTTGCTGGCTTCTTTCTTTTAAACGTGACTGTGAATTCATGTTATGCTCAGTAGGTGGCAATTGGCGAAGCCTTTGACGTCAGTGATCGAGTTATTGGGTTGGTCATAGTAACAACGTATATAGGTACGTATATATTGGGATACTAGACGTATATCACCATAATATTAAATATATTTTTGACACAAATTTAAAAGGAGGAGAGCAGTGTTGGCCCAATGGTATCAAATCAAAATATTTTATTTCACATAAACCTGCATGGGCACTTGTGAAACGTCAGAAGCTAGGTGCACGGTTCTAATTTGTCCCTTCCTATGGAGAAGACCCGGCAAGAAACTCCACGGTTACTCTTTTAAAAATAATTGGCTTTTACAATGTTTTCAAATTACAGTGATAATAGGTATGGGAGGACAGTGCTGGCCTGTCAATAAGTACCAGGTACTTAGAGGAATGAAAAAACAGAATAGAAAATCGTCTACAAATCTAGTCTGTAAGGCCTACAACGTTATCTCATTCACAATATGTAATAGAATCTACCTATATAAAATGAACCTATCTGAACCAAGTGACATGATTTCCATGTCAATCACTAATAAATAGGTAGTCGAAATTAAAATTGATTTATAATTTAAACACGAGAATATGTCAGACATTGTAAAAAATAAAAAGAATAAAACATAAGATTGTAATTTGGGAGCAGTATCGCCCCTGACTTAAGAGTAGTCCTGGATTTGAACCCAGACAGGCGTTTCACTTTGTGTGAATAATTTCATCACTGCTGCTTTCAAAACGTTGAAGGACAACATCGTTAGGAAACCGGCATGTTCTAGAACTAAACATTTGAAGACATGTGGCATATATCAACCCGCACTGGGCTCACGTTGTAGATTACAGCCCACTTCTTCTAAGAGAGGAAGGAGGCCTGTCCCAGCAGTGGGAACGTTATAGGCTGAATATGCTATAGGAGGTTCCTCGTTCCTTAAGAAGTGGAATATGTTCCCGTGCCAGTCAACAATATTTTAATAAGTTCGATGTTACGTCTCTTAAGACCAAAATTATCGTTTCACAATCATTACTAGGGATCGGATATTCGGATGCATATTCACCTAAAGTTGAGATGTTGGCTAACATGGAATGCGCTTTTGTATCGAAAAAGTCTTAATTAACCGACTTCAAAAAGGAGGAGGTTATCAATTCGTCGGAACCTTTTTTTTTTTTTTTTATGTATGTTCCCCGATTACTCGAAGATGGCTGGACCGATTTGGATTTTGTTTTTTTTGTTTGAAAGGGTATACTTCCCAGGTGGTCCCATGATCATCAAGTCAGGATCTGATGATGGGATCCTGGAGAAATAGAGAGAACTCTTCAAATTGTATAGGCACACAAAGCGATTTAGGTATTTTTTGGAAGAATACTTTCTCGTAGTGGTCTCATTTCAATTTGGTGAAGATTTGATGAAGAACTTTGGAGATAGGCAACGGAACTCCTCAATAAATGATAGCAAATGGACTGGGTTTGCTGAAATCTCATCTCTGTCTATTGCTTACACCAGTTCATAACATAACATCACGCCGGTATGCTGTGAAGGGGTAAGCACATGTGCACCACTAAAAAGTGAAAAATAAAAACTTTTTCCAAAAAAAAAAACAACCGACTTCCAAAAAAACACTACAAAGTGAAAAATAACTTTAATTTCGGAAGGCAGTGACAAAAAATTCAAATACGGCTCCAAAGACACCGACTTCCGAAATTAAAGTTATTTTTCACTTTGTAGTGTTTTTTTGGAAGTCGGTTGTTTTTTTTTTTTTGGAAAAAGTTTTTATTTAGGTAAGTAATTTGTTTATTTTTTGTTTTAACTAATACAAACCGCCCCTCCTCCGGTACATACACATATTTGTATCGGGTTAAACATTAATTTTAAATTAATACACATCTGAATAGTTATGCAATCCAAGAATCCCGGGGTTCTTAATAAATATTACAAATAATTTATAAAGCCGCTTCCATACTTTCATAGCTAAATATTATCTTTAGGTAAATATGCTTCCGAATATCCGATCTCTGATCATTACACAGGCCTGCAATTTATTTATTTTTTCTGGTGCCGACTATTCTATGTTATAATTTGGGGGTAATTAACCCTCGAGAGGTCGAACGGAGTCCTCAAAACATTAAAGCTACGTACAGGTCTGTATCGATGGATAATACTGTTGGAGACACGGGAGTGCCCCAAAGACATATATCGTAGAAAATCTAAAAAATAAAGTTTCTAACCTGTTAATTAATTTAGTAAAATGTTTCTAACCTATAAAATGTTTGCACCTGCGATTTCTCGAAACCTACACGTAGCATAAAAAAAAATGAGTATATTGCTTGAGTCAGGGTATATAATATACTTTAAATTTGCTTTAATTTTATCGGCACCAAAATCATTGAGACCTTCGTTATAATTCTTTTGAAACAGAGTCTAATTAACCATGTTTTTTTGCGGACATTTATGTCAAAGACTGCAAGGTTCCGAACCAGCACCTTTCTTTTTTTTTTTTTGGGTGGGAAATCATCAAATAACTTTTCCCGCTCTGGGTGGAGCGGGAGGGCGTGTCAGACTTTTACTGACTAAAACCCACCCGTGTTCCCTCAGTTGCCTGTGTGCCAGGGGCCGCGGTATCTCTTTCGAACAACCCGCACCCCTGGCAGGCATCGGCCCTTGCGGACCCCCCATTTGGTACTGACATCTCTTTGAGGCGCGCGTGGAACACAACGCGCCGTCGACCCGGGCTTGGTCCTTACCGAACAGCGAGCTACCCATTACTCGCCGTCCGCAAGCCCGCGCCTACGGTGGCCGATAATCAGCCTGGGATTCCCGACGCCCAGGGCGTCTCCCGCGGCGACTACGACCGTGAGGGCGCATATACTGCCTCTCCCTCACGTGCGCCGCCTCCCTCTTCGCGAGCATTACTGCTTCGCAGAAGGAGGTGACGGCTAACCATTCACTCTCGCACCAGCGGCTAACTAGCACTCTTATTGCATAACACACTATTATTCAGAATCTGAATCATTTGAAGGTAATTGCTAATCCAATGCTTCAAATGTTCGAACAATTTGGCTGCTCAACAACGTAAATAACGCAATGAAAGTTGTTCAACTGTCAATATGAAAGCCATTCCTACTGTTAGTGTATTCCACAATTGCCTCGCTGGTTGCGTTTTTAGATAGCGCTAACACTATTTATATTTGTTAAGCGAGTTATCAAATGAGTTTTTCGTTTCCAAATTCCAAATAGGATTAATAAAATCCTGATAAGTTAACTTTACGTGCTGACTTTTAACATGAGTGACCGTGACCATTCCGTTTGTATTATGTTCTTAATAATGTAATTATGTATTTATATTTATTTTAAATGGAATACTAAAAAGAAATTTGAATATAAATGCAGTTTCACAGCTTAAGTGTTTCTTTTTTTTTGTTTTAGTTACGATAAATGTGATTTGATTATGCACATCATAATTTATTTATTTGAGAATAAATTAGTGTGTTTATAAAACTTGTTAGTAACATTAAACCATTAATGGGTTTATTTAATGTTAAAGTGCTATTAAAATTATATAGAATTTTGTGGGGAATCCGAATAAAATACACGTACAGTCTCTGAGAAAAGTGAAACTTTTGGTCGAAGAGAATATCGTTCATAGGAATGAACTCTAGTATTATGTATGTGACTAAGGTTATTGCGATTGCGAATTAAAGCAGTTCATTGACCATCGTTTATTTAAATCAGCGTTATAATTTGGTTTAGTTTTTATTGATAGGCTTCGCGATGTTACTTTTACTACATGTACTAGGTTTTGCCGGCGGCTTCGTCCGAGTGGAGGATGAAAATTATCCCATGGGAACGTACTATCGGGATGAAAAGTATTTTATATATTATTACAGGCTACAAACTATCAGTGTACCAAATTCCATCCAAATCCGTTCAGCCGTTTTTGTGTGATTGAGTAACTAACATCTAAACATCTAAATATCCAAATATCTAAACATACAAACTTCCACATTTATAAGATTAGTAGAAAAGTAGGATTCATTTGAAATAATTGCGCAACATTTTTTCACGTAACATCAAGTATTTTTGGAAACAATGTTGCTTAGTTTTTGATTGACAACGAAAAGTAGCCGATGAATACGAGGCTTCACGAGGTTGTATGTACCTCTCAATTCATATGTTTATCTTGGACATTACTGACTTCAGTGAAGGAAGAACTATATTGTTATCTAGCTTTTTCCCGCGGCTCCGCCCGCGTGGATGTCGGTTATCGCGTAAAAAAGTAGCCTATGTCCTTCTCCATATCCCAGGCTATATCTCTGCTAAATTTCAGGATGATCGGTTCAGCGGTTTAGGCGTGAAAGCGTAACAGACAGACAGAGTTAATTTCGCATTTATAGTATTATAAAGTAGGGATGTAATTCTGAAGTCGCTAACCCGTCTTGAGCAAGCGTGGTGATTAATGCTCGTGCTCGCTATTGCTGTGCCAGACAATAATATTGTCTCACTGCAACAGGGTCAAAGTCAAAGCAGTTGTTTCAAATAGGCACATAAAAAGCACTTTTGAACGTCAAAGGCCTCTACAATCCTTCTTCTTTTAGTATTTTTACGAGGTTTCAAATGCACCGTACTCAAGAGGCACGTGGTCGACGGCTGCAGTTGCCTGTATTTGAAACGTGTCGCTCGTGTGTATACACAGTACACACATATACTCCATAGGTTTAGGTAGTTAAATAAAGGTAAAGAAATCGTAAAAAGGGTTTTTTGATAGTTGACACTTTCTTGTTTAAAAATACGGCGTAACAAAATCAAATGTATTTTCGATTTAAACGATAGTTTCCTCTTTTATTAATGTATATTAAACTTTATCATTAATTCTTAAGCTACTCTTCCTAGATGTAACTACTTGAGCTCAATTTTTTAGTTAGATTTATTATAATAATATAATATTTTGTAATCTGCCTATTGTAAAGAGCCCAAAAAGACAGGTTCCTAAACATTTTAGAAAATACAACGAATTGCTAAATTTGAAAGTAGGTACAACTGTGATGTAGTATGGCAACTGACGCAATACTGGCCGGTATTACGTTTAGTTCGTTAACCAGACTGCTTTGAGAGCGCTCTCAAAAATCGACATTTACGATTTTGCTAGTGCGTTTCGATTTTGTTAAATTTTATTGTGTTATTATAGCTACCAAAATAGTTGATGATACAACGGAATGATTTATTATTAGTGTGACAGATAGTTCATCAGATTCTGATTCAGATTTAGAATAGTGCCTATTATTATATGTCTATAAATAATATGATTTTAACATTTGAAACAAAAGGTTTCGCATTTATGAGTCACGTGTGTTTTTGTTTACCTTTTTTTTAACTACCTAAACCTATGGAATATAGTTGTGTAGTTTTAACACTGTGATCCAGCCAGATCTACTCAATTCAAGTGGAGAAATAAAGCGTAATCTTATGAATTTTTTAATCGGATTTACGTTTTTTACATCATGACACTAATGTCAGCTCTAATTCATTTCTTCTTTTTATAATATTTATCTTCAATCTTATAAACATTCGATAAGGTTGTTTGGTTTTAACACGCAGTTTAAAAATGTCTGCAGTACTCTCTAAATGTGGCATTAGGTAGGTATCTACAGTTTTGAATTTTCTACTTGCCTTAGGGATAGAGGGTAGAGAGCTTTGATTTGTAATACTCTAGATCAAAACAAAAACCCATTGCTCATCTAACCGCGATTGACATAGTACAGTAATTTTGAAATAGGTACATACAAAAATATTTATTCGAAAAATAAAACTTATAATTGAAGCAATTGCGTTGAAAACTACATCGGTAATTGGTACTATTTTAATCACACATGAAATCAGAAGACCACATCGGGTTTATTTTTCGGTCCGCAGGTCGTTCTAGTTTTGAAATGTGACACTATATTGTTTTTTTCAGATTGCCGGCACAGCACACCAGCCAGTATTCGGATTCATTTATAACGACTTTTTAGACGAATTGGGAGTTGGCACAGCGGCAGTAACACTCGTTTTTGGTGTGTTTCAAGTGACGTTGGCTATCGCTGGTAAATATAGTTAATATTTATTAATTATGAACAGACATAATAAAAAAAGTAGATCGTAGTTAAATACGGCACGGACATAGCCACTTGGTAAATTATTAAAAAAAACCAGCTAAGTGCGAGTAAGACTGGCGCACTAAGACTTGTGTTCGGCCAAAACTGAGATCAACATGACATAATCAGCTTATAATGTCCCCACTGTTGGGATGCAGTCCTCCTCTCGGTGAGAGGGACCCAGTGAGGGATGGTAGATGTCGTATGTCCTTGAATTGTTTGTTCTAGGACATGCCAGTTTCCTCAAGATGTTTTCCTTCACCGTTTTGAGAGTAGTGGTGATGAAATTATCTACACGAAATAAAACGTCTGCTTGGGTTTGAACTTACGACCGTAAGTTGGGGCCGATACCACTGGACACCAGTGCTCGGCACGTTCCCACTGATCAATTTATTAGGGATTGTCTTATTATTATTGCCTTGATAAAGACCATAGTAATGACAGCCATGTGACAGATAGACCGGACGGGTGGTCAAACTGACAGATGACGTAGGCTTAATGATAGACTCCCGTTATCACCCCTCGTCACCCATTTGGTGCGGAAACCTACTACTCGTGTATATCTTACATGATCTTGTCCGCCCCCATATAACCCTTGCTGTAAGGTGGATAAAAAAATAATATCGTCGACCGTAGGTTCAATTGAGGTAAGGGACAAAATACCCAAAATGAGCTGAGTATACAGTTTTGTGCAGAATTTTTCGCTCTATCGAATGGTGAATATGAAAAAAATCTATCTTAAGAAAAATGCCCCTTACCCTAATGATTTTTGGATCCAAATTTCGAATCAGCCCCATAATAACAATGTATCTGAAAAACTATGCAATTTATGAACTTGAAATGGTGTAATTATCGCCACCAATCCACTTCAAATAAGGTAAGGGTCTTCCCAATCAACGAATTGTCAAAAGTGTGTACTTCATTTTCTGTCAAAAATCTCTTTACACTGTATTTTTTTCATAAATTTTTTCAACAAGTCCTTTACACAATTTTTTCACTGATAGATTGGATCCAACGTAGAGGTCAATTTAATGTAAGGGACGGGACTACAAGATACTTGGTCAGTAAGGGACATTACTAACAAAATACGTTGTTGTAACGGACATCTATTTTCTTAAATAGCTAACTTATTTAAATAAATGTTACACATGTAGATAGAGCACTAACATACAAGATAATGTCTGAAATCAGACCCAAAAAAGGTTAATAACAAAAAAAGTTATGGGCGATTTAGTCCGAAAAAATACTTTGCCGGCCTCTCCTGAAAAATCGTATTTTGTCCCTTACCTCAATTGAACCTACGGTCGACGATATAAAGCGTGTAATAACAAGTTATTTACTAGCCTTTTGATTCCTAAGTGCTTAATTAACGTTTTTTGAATATTTTTTCCAGAGATTTTTTGCCTAGTGAGCACTTATTAGACTCTGGGATTCAATATAAATCAATTACAAAGCATATTTTTTAGGTATACAAATTCTTAGACAAGTGCTTAAAATTATTAAAATAGATGTTTAATATCTTTATTACATAATAATACAGACTTACTACATTATTATTTATATTAAATTTAATCCAATGACTGTATTATATTCAAGACCAAATTTGTAATAAAAAAACTAATAATTTATTTTTCAGAGCCAAATATATTTTGTTTGTTTACTTACTTAATATGCATGTATTTTTTAATTTATTATATTACACTCAACTACCGTTTTGTCCCTGGCTCACCTTAGGGTAGACTAATAGAAAATACTACTACTAAATGTTTAAAGTAAAAAAAAAGAAGAAGTAGAAATACATAAATAACAATGGCGTGAATGGCATTCTCCTTTAACCTAGAAAAAAATCTTCAGAAACAAAAACTACGTAGTACATTCGAGAACACGACTGTTTGAGCCAAAGGAAAAAGTAAATACGTGTCGACACAGTATGTTCGTGTATTTCGCTGAAGACTTTTTGCATTTCCGTGCCAAGCAACGAATGACCAACAGAATAAAGCTAGTGCTTAGCTCTATGATGCAATTTTAAAACTCCACGCTCTGTCCTAATTATAAAAGCTTTTTCTTTCTGCATACTTATATTTACGGAACACAAAAAGAAAGCTAAGTCAGAATTTTATTATAACTAGATATAATAGAACATAACATCTTTCATAATTCTCAGTTTATTTTTACCAGGAAGAGATTATAAGGCTTTGTATAAACAAACTGTTGTTTTACGTAAATTTTTGTAGGAATACATTCTCAAATTACATGAACATAACATCACGCCTGTATTTCCTATAGGGTTTTTTTTTTTGGGTGGGAAATCATCAAATAACTTCTCCCGCTCTGGGTGGACTGGAAGGGCGTGTCAGACTTTTACTGACTAAAACCCACCCGTGTTCCCTCAGTTGCCTGTGTGCCAGGGGCCGCGGTATCTCTTTCGAACAACCCGCACCCCTGGCAGGCATCGGCTTTTGCGGACCCCCCATTTGGTGCTGACATCTCTTTGAGGCGCGCGTGGAACACAACGCGCCGTCGACCCGGGCGTGGTCCTTACCGGACAGCGAGCTACCCATTACTCGCCGTCCGCAAGCCCGCATTTCCTATAGGGTTAGGCAGAAGTATACCTGTAGAACACCCACATTTATCTAGATACCTATGTTTTAAGTTCAATGTAATAGGGGGCGAGCCTGGCCATGGCCAAATACAAACTCCGAGCTGTTAATGATAAATCCTGGATGGAAAAATTCAATAACACTTTGCCCGACCCGTGAATCGAACTTAGGACCTCATTCTTAGCAGGACCGCTTGCAAGCACTAAACCAACGAGGCAGACATATTTTATAGATCAGACGTGTATAGAACATGCTTTTTTTTACCTTTTATGATAAAAATCATATACTATGTATAATAAACTAGCTGACCCGACAGACGTTGGGCACGCCACCATTGCGACAGTAAGTCCCCTCTTTGAGGAGTGGATTGAGAGGCACCATGGCATCCTCACCTTCCGCTTGACGTAGGTCCTCACCGGACACGGCTGTTTCGGGAGGTTCCTATTTCGCATAAGGCGGTAGGAAATGCCCGGGTGTTTCCACTGCGTATAGATTGCCCCGAGGACACGGTGGAGCATACGGTGGAGATCTGCCCGGCTTGGGCGGAGCACCGCCGTGTCCTTGTGGAGGAGATCGGTAGCGGCGATCGCTCGCGTCCGGCCATGGTCCATGCCATGGTACGGAGCGAAAGTCCATGGGTAGCCGTCACCTCCTTCTCGCTAAGCAGTAATGCTCGCCAAGAGGGAGGCGGCGCACGTGAGGAAGAGGAAGTATATGCGCCCTCACGGCCCTAGTCGCCGCAGGAGACGTTCTGGGGGTCGGAAATCTCAGGCTGATTCCGGCCACCGTAGGCGCAGGATTGCGGATGGCGAGTAATGGGTAGCTCGTTGTCCGATTAGGACCAGGCGCGGATCGACTGCGCGTTGTGTTCCACGCGTGCCTCAAAGAGATGTCAGCACCAACTAGTGGGGTCCGCAAGGGCCGACGTCTGCCAGTGGCGCGGGTTGTTCGAAAGAGATAAAAAACCGTCTGTCTTAACTATGAATATATTTTCCGCGCAACTTTATTATCACTTATAATCACTTAATGTCAAGCACCCCACGCTTTTTAATTGAATTAAATTATTTTCTCCTTTTTTAGTTTGGTTTTTAAATCGTGTTTTTTAGTTTTTTAAACTATTATTTATTTTCTATTTTTTAGTTCTGTTAACTACAAAACGTGTTTTTTTTTCCTTTTTTTAAAATTATTGAATAATCATCGGTCCTCGATAAGTTCACAAAGTTTCAATGAAATCTGACGGTTTAAAGTGGGTCAAAATAGCGTCCAAAGGAACCACTTTAAACCGTGTAACCAACTGGTTACAAACAAACATACAAGTGAAGCTAATATAAAGCCTGTAAAAATATGTTTCGTTCTTAGACGACAAAAATGATTGGGACGACAGTTTTTTCTAAGAATACATTTTAAAGATGACATCAAAGATAACATACTAACGATCAATTTCACGGAAGCAATAGGTATATTCTTTGATATTATATTTACCTAACGTTACATAGCCATAATTAATTAAAAAACCACCAAAGAGTCGTTTATATTGCTTAAAATCAAGAAAACTCAAAGACTCAAACACAAGTCATTTTTATTTAAATTAATTGGTGCGGAAACATAAAAATCTAAAATCATAAATGAGGTATATAAAACATTAATGTATGTTCATTATTAGCCTTAGCCATAGGCGTTGTTGTTCAGCGTAGGAATTTCCTACTCCGGCGTATACGCGGCGTCTTAGTGGTTGCTACGCGCAACGACGTAACCTATCGTCTACGCGGCTGCTACGCCCAGTTTGAATTATGTAGAAGTCAGACGCTGAGTGATGAATATTTACCCTGACATTTTATTTACTGAGAATATATTTATTGACGGTTTTGTAAGGTTTTTTTTTTGTTGGTATTATTCCAACTCTAGTACTCAAAACATCAAAGATAAAATACAAATTGGTTATGTTATTGTTCAATATTCGTGAAAAGTTTTTACAAACTTTGGTTGCTGTAGCACGCTTGGACGTATCTTGCTCCATAGCAATATTCTTTTTACTTTATAACATAAGCTAAATATGTCTCAGCAGCTCAGAACATTTATAAAATATTAGATTAAATAATAGATAAGAAATATATGCATCTTAAATTGTGTAAATTAATTTTATTGGCCTTTAATGGATGTATTTTATTAAAAAATTATATAAATCAGATCTGATAACTCTATCACTGCATTATGATTATTCCTTCCGTTAAAGAGTAGGCAATTTAATGATGTGTGATAATGCTTTTATATAACTTCAGGCGTTAGTATTTCTATCACAATTGTAACATACATTATCTCACGCCGCCTTGGGAATGCGGGTAGGCAGAAACTACAGAACTGTTATGATCCTAATATACTCTTTTTGCCTCTTTTACGTATATACGTCTGGTCATACACTCACGCCAGTTTCGAGTAATTGTTATGTCATCACAATTGTTAAATCCATTAATTTCATAAATAATTAAAATTAACAAAGATTCCTTAAATTTAATTCGATCGGTTTCTTTATATTGATTTAGGAATCCGGAATCATAAAATAGAAAACACGAAGTAGCCTAAATGTCGCGAGATCAAATGTCGTTGCAAACTTAATACTAATATTATGCTGATTACTTTTGAGAATGCACTACTGTTGCAGTATGAATGACTATAGCTAGGTATATGAGTAGCAGAAGACCAAAGAAACTATGGATAGACTGTGTACCTAGATGACGACTAATAGTAGGTACAGGTACCCATGTAAGAAAAAAAAACAACTGACTTCCGGAATAACACTACAAAGTAACAAAGTAGCAAAGTAAAAATAACTTTAATTTCGGAAGTCGGTGACTATGATACTATGTAATAAAAAAAATTGTCAACGCCTTCCAAAATTAAAGTTATTTTTCAATTTGTAGTGTTTTTCCGGAAGTCGGTTGTTTTTTATTGGATATTTTTTTTTTCACTTTTTATTTATAGTGCCTACCTACCCCACACCAATTCGAAATTTCGTCATCCATGGGGTCAAAACAATGCATATTTTTGCGACAGTAGCATTCGCTGTTGATTTCCTGTCATTTTTTGAAGAGTTCCGTTTTCTGTATCCGAAACTCATCATCAGATCTATATGAAATTTAAACGGGACCATTTCGGAATAATCCCCTTTCGAACAAAAAACTATTTTTATCCGTCTATAGTTATGGCCGAACATACATTAAAAAAAAAACATGTGGAGTTGATAACCTCCTCCTTTTTTAAGTCGGTTAAAAAAGACATGTTGCGCCCCGAATAAATGTGGTATATAAAGGCAGGAGAATGATGACGTATTTTGAGATTACACTACTATTACAATTTTGTTTTTGGGTGGGAAATCATCAAATTACTTCACTCCGCTCGCTGCAGCAAACTTCCTTGAAAACTTACCTTAGCTTTGTCTAAGAGAACTGTTTTCCATTTTCATGATGTACCCACCTAGTACCCACACATGTAGCAATTTCTTGTAGGAAATTCTCAGAGTTGGCTCAGCACAATTTAACTTGGGAGAGGTCTGCAGCAATGGCTTATTTGAAAGAATAATTAGACACAAAATTCTGCATTGCCCAATATTCATATTGGTATTCTAACTGTACCTTCTAATATGTTTTTTGTCTGTTGTTTCAGGATTCTCAGCGAACATAGCGTTAAAAAAACTATCCCTGAGACAAGTAGGTTTAATAGGAGCCTTCATATATACACTAGCGTCATTCCTAGCCATATTTGTGGTATCTACGACCCAGCTGATCATAACAAATGGCTTCCTTCATGGCTTGGGAATGGGGCTACTCATACCTGTCTCCTACACGAGTTTCAACAGCTACTTCACAAAGAAAAAAGTGCTCTATCTAAGTCTCTGTAAGGCTTCAATTGGAATGATAACGATGTTTTACCCGTTGTTTATCAAGTTTACGATAACTGAGTATGGGTTTAGGGGAACGTTGGCGATACTTTGTGCGATATCAGCGCATAGTATATTCGGGGCTTTGGTCATGCATCCTGTGAAATGGCATATGAAGAAGCAGCCCAAACCCTGCGAGAAAATTGTTTGTAAGTTTTTACTGTCTACATAAAGTGGGAGGTTTAACCCTTAATTTGGCAAGACAAAAAAAGTCGTAGTAGGAAGATGCCGTTAATATATTGTGTTTATATGCATTAAAAACACACGGGAAAAATAAAATAAAAAATCTTGCCTGAAGGGTTTCCTGAAAACACAACGTTAAGTATACTCAACAAAATGTGATGATTAACAAAATTAAGTCTTATGTAAGTGTTGTGTATACTTTACAAATCCAGCTTACCAACACTTTTAAATTAAACAAAATGTAGGTATATTAAAAAAGAAATATTTATTGAAAAAAACGTTTACATGCATTAAGAATGGTAAATTATGGTGATAGTTAGTGACATAGCCTAACGTTACAGTTTATACAAAAACGGTAGTAAAACCTTTTTTACAGTATGCACATCGACCATATTCCTTACCATGCTCAGGGAAATGGTCGATAGTGTCATATTTTATGTCATTTACAGGCCTGGGATGGTTAGGTTTTTTATTTTACCTTCAGGGTTTAAATCTTTGATTATAGTTTTATCTACATTCCTTCCTTTGTGAAGTAATGCTCTATAAATTTCGAGCCGAAATTTTTTCAAATGTTTAACCTTTTTAACTCTTTTTCGTGTGGTATCTCGCCTGTACAATAACCAGGCATTGTTGATGCTGATGTGTCTAGTAACTGCAAAAATATAGAAAGATACGCAGCTCTTCAACAGTTAAATTCATTGATCAGCCCGTCGTCTGCAGAGAATACATATTTGAAGATAGGGAAATTTCGTCAAATAGATCTTCAGAAAAGAAATCGGTGAAATAATTGAATGCATTCTTTCCATCTGGAAGGGGGCTTTCAAATGTATCAGGATCTGATTCGGCACGATGGAGGAAACGACCATAAGACCAATTGAACTTGAGTTCAATTTTCTTCTTGGGTATACGTCGAGGTTGTCTGGATCCGTTCAAGTTGGCTGTGTTATGTCCCCGACCTTGTGCTCTTGTACCTACTACGTGTTGGCTGCGGCGTAGAAGCCAACATTTGTGTTGTGGAGAATCACTTACCTAATTGAGAATGAACGATGTGGTCACCGAAGTTATATTTGACATAAGAGACAATGTTGGCAACTAACAAATAGATGATAACATGTCATTGCTTAGATGTTGTAGTTCGGTGTTATTGGCTTCATCAAGATTGAAGTCAGCAAGAAGTGGAATGGAAATGTTCGGATTTTGTAAGTACATCATCGGAGGAATCCAGAAGATTTAGCCCCACTAGTGAAGATGTAACTGAAGGGGCTTCAGACGACTCTGATACGTGGCGTTCATAGTGACTGAATACGTCTGCTTCATTTTCAGAGCTTGATTCCCCGCTCACTTCTGAAGGAGCATTTTCTTCGGGTACTAGGGCAAGGATATGCCTTGATCTTGAATTCTGAAAATAATACATATATCTGCAGGCACCCAAGCAAGGAACAGACAAAAATAACACGCCACATCCATAAATAACGTGCAAAAAACAGTTAGCAGGCACTAGCGTGAAAGGCGTGAAAATTAAGTATTAGTTGCATTATTCCACACAAAAAAAGAAACTAAAATTAACTTTAGGTGCATATAAATTAAGTTTAGTTTGAAATAACGAAAACCTATTGGAAAGGTCATAAAATTTTTTTTTTTTAAATGGAAACTGAACTTAATAGTAATGTGCTAAAGTCGATTTTTCAAAACCATGTAAAAATATTGATATTTTTATAATCCAATTTTAAAATAAAATACATGTCATGCCTTTGAGCCAAAGCAAAATTTGCATTTTATTCCCAAAAACCATTCCCACAAAAAAGTTGATCAAATCGATATAAACTCCTTGAACCATTGTTTCAATAAATCTCAACATGCAGATTTGTTGAGTATACTCTACATGCACTGTTCGCACAAGATTACTCACCACCGGATTTTGTTGAGTATACTTAACTATCATGTTTACTGACTTGTCGTGTTGTTATCCACGTGAGAAACGGATTGTAAATATTTTTTTCGTATTGATTACACATTTAAAAAATAGAAATAAGTAACGTATTTATCAAAATTAGACCGAAAACCGACAAAAAAATATATTTACCTGTAAAGCTCGCAGAGCGCGTTGTCTCGTCGCCATTTTTGATCACTAATGTCAAGTAAAATGTTGACAGGAGGGTAAAATACTTTTTCCTACTAAATTATAATAATATTCAAGCGTTTTTAGCCTACAAAATTATTACCCACAGAAGAAAATTTGAGGTCTAGATTTTTTTATTTGTAACGTTGAGTATACTCAACGAAACCAAATTAAGGGTTATAGCGGTCACTGTTCTTTGTGCAAATTCATTTCGCTTCGCAAATCTGTGCGTGCTTTATAAAGTTGAGCTATATTTAATATTAAACCAGAGAAATGCAATTTGGCTTTGAGTTCTAGTGCTGCTTTTTCATTTGTTTATTTTTTTTATTTTTAATGACTGTTTTATCAAAGGCTGACCTTATTTTAGATAAAAAATTGCATAAAGTTTGGAGCTGTTTGTAAACTTTTCCATGAAAAGCCCTCAGAACTTATAATAAAAAATCTGCAGTTTCAATACTTGGTACTGAACATTTAATAACTTTTCAGTAATACCACCAACACCAGCCAAAGAGGATAACAAGGACAAATTCGATTTCACCAAAACCTTACCGAGAATCGATACATCAGACAACGCAAGATCTGTCGAGAATTTGTATCGAATCAATCGATTGGAAAATCCCAAGAAAGGAGCCGAATTACTATTTGTGTCCAAATTAAGCGATTCCAGACGATTAAGCATACCAGTTGTCTTGATCCCGGCAGACGGAAAGATAGATAGTAAATTCGATTCAAGTGATCACGTGTATCGAGAGAATTTGTACAAGGCTGCTTCTGTATCGAGTTTGGGCAACTTTGGAAACATCGCCGCGGAACCTATGCCGATTATAAAGAATAAGGAAGGGAAATGGTATGTTATATGCATTAATTATTTTGGGTGTATGCACAGATAGGTTGTCTGTGACTATCTACATGGCTTCTGGATTAAAAAGTACCATATTTTGTATGAACTACCTACTTAGAGATATGTATATCTGAGATCAGATTCATGACGTTATCGATATTAGTATACAGGGTGGCAGAGACATCTATGCGTAACTTGTTATCATGGATTCAGTACCTACATGATTCTGAAAACCCTGCGTATTTTTTTTTGTCAGCTATAAAAAATCTGTTCCCTAAATTTTGACCGCGTTCGTTGCAGTTTTATTGTAACATCAGATATATTTTTTGATAATCTACGAAAAATGTCTGCGCTAGGGGGCCATGACCTGAATTTACAGTAACAGTTTGCTTGTCCCTGAAATCCTGTGTATAGTCAATATAGTTAATTGTGAAAGACATGCAAGTATCGGAACAGACAGTCGAGTGACAAGGAATCCAGAATCCGTCATAGACGTAGGCGCTATTTCAGTGTATATGTGTTTATACATATATTTCATTTTTACTCAAAATATATTCAATGGATTAACTTGTTTAAAAAATAAAATAAACATTTAAGCAGGTACTTATGTGAAGCAGTATTATGTATTATTCATAAATGTAGATTTTTGTCTAGCACGAGCTACACATAAAACCAACAATGACCGCTTCGTACCGCGAGAGAAGATTATTTTTTCAAGTCTTTTTCGGGAAATTTATTAATTTTTATGTCTAATGGCATATAGATCGTGATCAATGGTTATCATGCCATTGCTTAAAGTAGACAGTCATTTCATAATAGCTATTCACATCGAATCGACAGGCTATGGTATCGAAAACTATACATTTCAATAACCTGGCTTAACAGCAAACAGCTGTTGGAAGAATAGCGGTCGGCTATTAGGACAAAATTTTCGGATTTTTACTTTTTGAACAGCATTTATAGGATTCCTACGATATCATTGATTGATGGTCGATTTGGTATGGAAGCGTATCAAATGGGTGTGAATAACTATGCTATGTTGATACTTATGGACCTCAAATGTATGTTAATTTAGGTCAAGTTATGACGGCAATAGCTTAGTATGGTAACACAGGAACTGGAGTCGGTAAATTGATATGCAATCCATGCTTATAATATTAAGTAAGTATCAAATTATACCAATGGATTTTTCACATGATTCTAATATCCAGCAATAATACATTTGACATAATGCTTATTTAAATAGAAGAATAACAAATTGGTTAAAATTATATTTGAATTCAACGAAAGTGATTTTTATATTATTTCTGTCTAAAAATAAATCAGAGCCAACTTTGACATAGGCTTAGCTCGGTGAATTGGAATTCCTGAATTAGATTAAATTATAATAATATGAATACTAACGACACGACCCGGCTTCGCGCTGGAAAAAACATTTGTTTTCTTTATTTTATATAACTTAAATATATTTTCTAAATGATGGAGAAAAGCCAAACAAAATCCAGTGCAGTTTAGAAGAACAACCCGCACCTTATTTGCGTAACACGCGATTAATCATAATCGGTTTCAGTTTCACATTTCAACAATATTCATTGCGTTATTTACGTTGTTGAGCAAACACATTTTTCGAACATATGAAGCAATGGTTTAGCCATCTGTTTCAAAACGAAACAAATTATGATTAATCGTGAGCTACGCAATTAGGGTGCTGGTCATTCAGACAGACACAAAAAGCGGATTTATTAAAATGTAAACTATTTATAGATGGGAATTTTATAAGACATTCTCGAAGATATTACCTACCTACTACATAATATTTATTGTTCAATAATAAAACCGGAACGTGGTTGGAAGACCACAAGACATGATTGCGCATATATCGGAATGCAAAAAGAAGTTAATCCGCATGACATCACAAACAGTGACAGTTTCTAGTTTGGCTTCTCATAATTCATTGATATAAATTAGTTGATGATTGAACATTGAGTTACATTAATATTTCTATCTTACGCCTTTTGTCTAAGTATGTAAAAAGTTTTATGGGAAAACGGGTATGTAAAAAAAATATTAAAGTAATACCTCGTTGGTTTAGTAGAACCGGAACCGTTTTCAGAAATAAAAAAACAGTGGCACTCCGTGAGTG
The DNA here is from genome assembly GCA_947359405.1 of Antitype chi. NCBI lineage: Eukaryota > Metazoa > Arthropoda > Insecta > Lepidoptera > Noctuidae > Antitype > Antitype chi. Next base: position 18,113,139 of record OX375808.1, read on the forward strand.
CCGACAGAAGTGAAAACTTGAACAATTACGTGTGTATTTTTTGAATTGTCAAGGAATATTTTTGAATCGTCAGATTAAACAACGTTCAACATTCAACGTTGTTCGTTCGTACGTTTGTGTTGTCAGTGGTGTCGGTAACAGTGTCGCGAGTTCAATAGTATTTTCCCATCTCAAAAAATGCCCACCGCGCCTAAAGAATTTTTCACTTCAATAAAAAAAAGATTGACTGAATGACTGTCTCGTTGGTTTAGTAGTCGCAAGCGCTACTGCTGAGCATGAGGTCCTGGGTTCGATGCCCAGGTCGGGCAAATTGGTATTGGATTTTCCCATCTGTCATTTCTCAGTAGCAGCCCAGAGTCAGGATTTGTTTCCCGTATATTTGGCAATAGTCTCGCCCCCTGTTACATGGGACTTAAAACATAGCGATATGTGGGTGTGCTTTGGTCCTCAATGGTTTTTTTTTTAAATATGGCAACTCATCAAATAACTTCTCCGGCACTGGGTGTAGGGTGTAGCGAAAGGGCGTGTCAGATTTTACTGACTAAAACCCACCCGTGTTCCTTCAGTTGCCTGTGTGACAGAGGCCACGGTATCTCTTTCAAACAACCCGCACCTATGGCAGGCATCGGCCCTTGCGGACCCCACCAGTTGGTGCTGACATCTCTTTGAGGCGTCCTAAATGGTTATAATTGAAAAATTGCAAAGAAATTAGTAAAAAATTGTAGATAAGTAGTGTGTTAAGTAGGTTCAGCATTGGTGACGTAGTGGTATCGACCGAAACTTACCAATTGTAGTTCGTAGGCTCAAACAAAGATAGGCACTTTACTCTGTGTTAATTATTTAATCACCACTTCTCTCAAAATGGTGAAGGAATACATCGTGAGGCAACCGGCATGTCCTAGAACTAAAAATTCGAAGACATGTGACATCTACCAACCCGCACTGGGCCCGCGTGGTGGATTACGGCCCACTCCCTCTCACCTAGAGAAGCTGATTATTTTATGCTGTTGGTTGATATACAAGGTGTAACAAAAATAACGCACCACCTCTTATGGGGTTATTGTACCTACTCAAATGTAGGGAACAGCTGATTTTTTTTCGCGATTTCAGTTTTGGTCCCATAGTAAAAGTTGTTGATAATGATGAGTACAATAACCCCTTCAGAGGTTGTGCGTTATTTAAGTTACACCTTGTATAACGCAGATTTCAATTACAATAGTTGAAGAGTCCCTACTTCGTATGGATGACTTAGTTATACTTTTTCTAAATTATATGTCATTTATTTTTCAGGCAAACCGTAGCGGAATTCCTGGACTTATCCCTACTAAAGGATTTAGTTTATGTTAATATTATATTTGGACTGGCATTAACTTTCTTTTCCGACCTCACATTTTTTACTCTGGAGCCGTTATTTTTGGACAAAAAACATCTTAGCAAGGTAAGGTTCTTTCATTTTTTTGCCTCAGAATGAATGTTAAACTGAAATATGGCTTTAATGTTTATTTTTTACTTAGATCATTAAATTTTCATCCGAAGCACTTTTTTTAAGTAAAAACTTGTATGTTTGTAAATCATAAATCTTCATGACTTTTGCGAATTTACGATATCAAACCAGTTCTCCAAACATAATAGGGTATTTTACTCTATACGAGAAACATCTAAAAATATATTATTGAGATAGCTTAGGCAAAATGCAGTCGGAAAATGTTAGTTTTAGTTCATGAAACAAGAAAATAAATTTTCAAATACAATTTAAAGATTTCCGTTTTTTTAATCTGTTTTTGAACACCATCAAATAGTAGCCGCCATGTTATTTCGTCATACGGCATGTCAACTGAGCAACTTTGTACTTTTATTATTTCTTAACCAAAGTAATTTTTATTTAAATAATATTTTGCATTCAGGAACAGCAAACCAACGATAAGTAGTAATTTTTTAAAATTTTAAACAATTGTCACACAAAATATCAGCGCATTTGTTTTTAGCAAACTGACGTGATACCCACAGAGCAATATAGCGTCTACTGCGTCCAGCGTTTTCGTCAAATTACGCGCGAAATTTGAAAATGTAATATTTAAATGCTTTTTTATAGCACTAAACGATTAAATAAAAATGTTGTGTTTTTATATATGGTTTATTAGCACTCTAAGAATCTAATTAAGATACTTTTCAAAAATGAGTGTAATACCGTATTCTTTTAAAAGGCCTAATTATAAAAACAGATTGCAAAGACTTTAAAACAACCCTGGGAGAATTCGCAAATGTTCCTTCATTGCATATGTATCCTGTATGCATAATTCAGATCTTAAACCACATTGCAATTCTATTCTCGAATTCAAGCAGCTCTGTGTTGCTACTTCAATTAAAATGTAAGTTAAAACTCAACGTTTCAGGCTGGCAACACATGTGAGGAAATGACAATAATAACTTCCATCACTGCATTGTTCCGGTTTTCGGTTGATATTGCTTGCAACAATGGCAACATTTTACAACTGGCGTTTAAATTGAAGGGGTGGGCAGAGTTTCATTCTTCTTCCGAAGAACGCTTTGTAATGGGCAGCTTCATCTTTCTGTCTGACTGACTCCTTGAAAATTCAAAAGTGCCTGATAATGGCTTAACTAAAATAAATTAATTGAGTTTGAATTTCAATTATTGTTCCGTGAGAGCAGTCTATTTTTTCATGAAATACAAATTATATATAAGTAAGCAGCCATCTAACATAAGCTTACCTCGTATGACGAGACCGTTTTTAACTAGAACAAACTTTTAAATCTATCCTATGCTTACGCCTGGCTTTAGACTTCAGATCAAGTTACAGTGGATTATAGGCACTGTATTTTGATCTGGTGGTCTAGATAAAACATATTTCTGTTAGCGTTCACGCCAAACGCTACGCCAAAATGTATGGGAATGACATTACCTGCGGAAAGCTTACGTCGTGTCCTTTCCGCTGGTAATGTCATTTCCATACATTTTGGCGCAGCATTTGTCGTGAACTCTAACAGAAATCTGTTTTGTCCAGGCCTGCTGAAGTCTAGATTCATGGTATGATTAACTAGGTTTGTAATTATTTTACTAATCAGATATGTGAATTAGCTTAAGTTTCTTGGTTCACTGCTCTATCCATAGTAGACGCGAATGGCTGTAACCCGGTCTGTCTGTCTGTCATTATTAACCTGACCTGCAGGCGCTTAGCTTTAACTTTCACGCTGACGCTTGGCGCTTTTTATTTCTACTATACCATAGAATAGAAATCGCTTGTCTACATTTCGCGGTTCCAAACTGTCAACTGTCAACACGGAAACGTCACGTTTGTCTACTCTTCCGTCGACGAAACGTTTCTATACGGTTCTCGTGCTAAGCCTGCAGATAGATCATGACCTGGGTTAGGATATAGGATACTTTTTATCTCGGAAGTACGAGCTCGTGGGATAACTTTGTGTGGAAAAGTAAAAGACAGGTAGACAGAGGAACTCTCCCATTAAGGCCCTGGTTACTTTAAATATTGTCATTAAGAGCGATAATAGTTCTTATTGCAATCCAATACGGGTTAAAATCTGTTGTAATAAATTCGAATAATAAATGAGCAAGCATTGTCGTAAAAATGCAAATAAAATCGTATAAAATTAGACATTAACTATTTAATAATAAATAATCCACCACGGGATGCAGTTTGGCATTTTGAATTTTATGGTATATTTTTAATTATAATTATAATTGTTATTGAAGGGATAAACTGGTTTTTAAGATAATAAGAGGTGACTTTGATGATTTTTTGATGCATTAAAGTATGTTTAATTATATTTCGAGTTCCATCACTGTATGCAAAAAATACTTGAAAATATCATATATTGTTTTGCTTTCAAAATTATTTACGGTTAAAGAGATACACTGGTTTAAAAAAAACACTTTTTTGAGCGTTTTCAAGAAATCACCGCCTTAATAATATTGAGTATGGGGGATAACCTCATACTGTAATGTAATGTAATGCACCGATCCCAGCGTGGCTTGACCAGACTCGATTAATCGAATGTACCCCAAGATTCGCACTAGCCCCTGTAGCCTCATGCTTCATGGCGTTACAGAGGCCATTGCATATCAAGAAGTAGACCGGGGGGCGCGGTAATGGTCAGGTAGACGTGCCCTTAGGATAGGAAAGGATTGCCAGCCTACCGGATATGCATCCTTGAGTAAGCATTGGACTAGTGGAGAGACGGGTGGTATGGCATGTTGATTCAGGTCGAGCTTCTTGGGCAGGTTTAACTGTTTTCTTAGCTCTTTTCTATGCAGTTGCTTCACTATGCTCTGCGTTGTTGTTTTCATAGTCGTCTTCTGAATTCTCGCTGCTATCAGTTTCTGGTTTTTGAGTATGAGGGATAACCTCATACTATAAAAAAACTATTTATTGAGTTTTTCCATATGGGTTTTTTTAGAAGAAGCCCGAAATCTGAATTTGTGCCCAGTTCATGGCAATACGCTCGCTTCCTATAACATGGGGCTTTAACATAACTGGTGAAATGTGCGTGTACTTTAGGCACCTCTGCCTTACCTTTCGGAAAATACAGGAGTGTTGTTATGTTCATCATCATCATATCAGCCGAAATACGTCCACTGCTGGACATAGGCCTCCCCCAAAAGAGGGAGATTTGCCATAATCGCCACGCTTGGCAAGCGAGTTGGCGATCCCAGTATGGTGGTCAAATGCATAGAGAACGCTGCTGCCCATTCTCTAGTAAGTCGCGACACCTACGGGAAGAAATGGGATGGTGCTATTCTTTTACGTCCGGCATCCCGCGGAATGTTACGTACGGAGGATGTTATGTTACGTTCTAATAAAACTTCGTGTACTTCTTTTCAGGCAGAGATAGCGAACATAATAGCTGTGGGAGGAGCGATGGATATGTCAGCGCGTCTGTTCCTGGGCGTCGCCGGGCAATTCTTCAGGATGAACAGCCGCTACATGTTCTTCTGTGGTGCCCTTTTTACAGCAATCTTTAGATTTAGTAAGTGAAATTCAGTTTCGTATTTATAAAGACACATTTGTATCAGGAAATTGAAATTTCTTGATTAGGGATTTATTTTCATATTTTTTTGTTATAACTTCCGAATTTATAAAATATCTATAGAACCTCACAATGATATTAGCTAAAAACTTAAAATTTCTCAATATCCAGCACTTTTAGTAATACTTAATAGACAAAGACAATTCATGTTTACATCCATGTCTATAGGTACATATAACTACTTAATATAAAACAGTCCCCCGCCGCGTCTGTCTGTCTATTTGTTAGCCTTAAACTCTAACACTACTGAACGATTTTCATACGGTTTTCACCAATAGACAGAGTGATTCATGAGGAAGGTTGAGGTGTATTAAAAAACGCAGACGAAGCCGCTGACAAAATTAGTTATAAATTTAAGTCGTTATTCTAAACTACGCAATAGATTGTTTTGTGGTTTCGCCATCATTTAGAGAAAATATTCTAGAAGCTTTTCATGTAAAATACAAAACATTAAACATTCATATTTATGATTTGTCAACTCTTAAAATGCAAAGCGATGCAGGTGCAGTCGCTAGTAATTAATAAATGAGATCATTAAAATTCAGTAATTGTTAACAAATTAATTAAATAAGAATTGATTATGCGAGCCTCTTAATATCTAATAATATATACTGTAAAATCAAAGGCTATCTAATCAACTTTAAAAAAAACATGATTGTTGTTGTCAGTAGTTTTTGAAAACGTGACAAACAAAATGCTGCATATTTTTAATCTGTCAATTCCGACTAATGAGACACAATTATTATTCTATTGTATTGGAACTGATAGGTTCCGCGCCGAACTTAATCAGTTAAAGTGTTTTGCTGCTCCATCTGAATTAAAAATAAAATAAAATCGTAAGATGTATGAATACACCATCAGTGATTAAATTATTACCTGTTAATGACGTTAAAGGTAAGCTACCTTTAACGTCATTAACAGGTAATAATTATTCCTTTAAAAAAAATTATTGACGTCACCAAAAGTATTGATTGCAATTATGACTTATGTAAATTGTAGAAGCTAATTCTAAAATAACCGTCAGCAAAAATAAAAGAGTTGACAGACAAAAAAGTTACCTGTCGTAAGTACCTATTATTTTGTACAGATAAATAAATTATAACATATTTTTTTATAAATTTCCAGTAAGATATGTCGCTGTCGATTTTTTTTTCAAACGCCTTTAAATTTGTAACATTTCCGTCGTTTCTTCCAAAATGAATCCACTCTAAATTAATGTTAAAATAATGATCACTTCCTTTTCAATTTTAAAATGATTAAATAATGTGTTTGAATTTACTTAAAACGTACAACAGGGCTACACATCAAGCTTATACATTTCAGGTATAAGCTACTGTAGTATTGTATAGGAAATACTATAGTTTACGCTGATCTCGCACTGAACGGAAATCCGTACAGTGCGAGATCAGCGTATACTGGAAATGTATAGCTCGATGTGTAGCCGTGCGTACGTCTGAGTCTGAAGTAAAGTCCAAATCAAAATAGTTACTTTTAGAGGTCAGCACCAACTGGTGGGGTCCGCAAGGGCCGATGCCTGCCAGGGGTGCGGGTTGTTCGAAAGAGATACCGTGGCCCTTGGCATACAGGCAACTGAGGGAGCACGGGTGGGTTTTAGTCAGTAAAAGTCTGACACGCCCTCCCGCTCCACCCAGAACGGGAGAAGTTATTTGATGATTTCCCAAACAAAAAAAAAAAAAAACACAGTTAGCCCAAAATAAAACTGAACGGATTTTGATGTTCTCTAGCTGAAACATAAAAATACAATTTATTATGATTAGAAGTGGTATTTTGATTTAATAACACATAAAACAGTAGGTAGGAACCTAATGCTTTTGAATTATGGTTTTGTTTGAAAGGACATGCTAATTATAGCCAACATTTGGTCGATGACTTTATAGTCTGTGCTACACTCACACACACACAAAATCATAATCTAGGTAGGTAGACAGAGACACCATTTTTTTTCTGTTTAAATACTGTCTTTTTCGTATTGTGGCAATTGAGCTGCAACTTCTATCACTATACCTTTATAATATCAATGTACAAAATTGGAAAATTGAGTGTATATTCAGTCATTTAAGTCCTCAGTATCAATATTCAACATTTGTCTTAACACGGTGTAGCAGAATAACCGCAAATTCTGGAAGCAGTTTGTTTATAATAGGCTTCTGAATAGATTTCAGTAACTTTTAACATGGGTATTTAAAAAGAAGAGTGTGTGCCAAACCTACCAATCGACGGTAGAACCAAAAAAAACATATATTTTAAGGCAATAAGGCTCAATTTCAAATGCATAAAGTTATACTAGGATCAACACTTTTTTCTTAATAAAACCAAAACTTTTTCTTATAGCTAAGTAGGGAAGTACGCTAAGAAAGTAAGTAGCTTTAAAAAAAAAAGTTTAGGTCATTGTACATATTATGCTTTTCACTTAATACTCTAATTGGGGTGTTTGAGGTCTTGCGTTAATTATGTTACATTTTGTATAAATCTACATTAGCTATAACAGATTTATTTGATCGATTTTTATCATTTTCCCACACTTAATGAATATTTGAAAGATAAACAAAACGGATGCCAGGCCTCGTTACGATAATCAAGAGGCTTTTGATCAGACATTTACTATCTTTCCCACAGACAGGTAATGTATATCTGATCCATACCTGTGGTATATCCTCTATTAAGCTAGAACATAAAAAGCTGATTATTTAACTAAACTTACTACACAATTTCATTTATTTTATCAATGAGCTTTTCGATCAACTTAGCATTTTGTTATTTATTTAAATTCATTGCCAAAGGTTCTTTCTTGAAACTGAAATATTGAACTGAACTGTTTACGCAAAATTATAAGAAACTGCAAAAGCTATAATTTTAATCATATGTCAACAATATGTCATATTAATATTGTTTTAAAATATTAAAACCATTTGATTATTATAAAATTATTTTCCAATTCTATGCGATTGGTATATTTTATATTTCTCTATAAGAATAAAAATATTCGATTTTTGCTTGGATTTATATTGTCATTTTATTATTTCCTTGCAACATTTAAATATGATAATTACGAATATGTATGCAAATCAAAGCTTGGCTGGAAAAAAAATTGGTATTTTGTGAATTTAAATAGAAAACCTGAGGGCTACCTATAATCAAATATAATTATGGTCCATTTTTATAAGTGCTAAATCAAGTCTACAGAATATTTTTAGGTAGGTATAGGTCCAAAATGACATACCTTCCGACAAATAAATAATTATGTATTGCATGTGAAGCTTGCAAGGAATAATTTATTGTTAAGGCTCCCGTAGAAAGGCGTGACTCTAGTAGAACAATTTCTATAAAAAACTTCATAGAAATTGTTCTACGAGTATCAGGTCGCACCGTTGCGTTGTGCCTGTCTGCGGAAAACGCATTGAGTACAAAAACTACTTGGATACCGGATTCACATGTAGTATGTAGGTACCTACACTATCTAGTTAGTTAGATAGGTACAGTGGGCTGCATCAATTGGGTACCCTAGTTGTATTAAAATTTTAATACAAATGTGGTACCCAATTGATGCAGCCCACTGTACATACGAACGAATGGAAACATTAATGTCATCAACCAAAAGTAATAAATAAACAACCAACAACAACCAATAAAATAAAGCAAAAAATATATATCTTCTCTACTTTTTAAATTTTTACGTTATAATTTTATCTTTTTCAGTATTTATCCAATTCACCACGTACACGCCACTTCTCATCCTCACCGGTGTCCTGGGTTCCTTGAGGTCTCTGGTCCATATAGCCCAGCCCATAGTGGTAGCTGAGCATGTGCCCATAGAGAGGTACCCACCAGCATATGGGCTATACATGCTGTTGGCTGGGGGCATCAGTTTGAGCGTCGGGCCCATGATTGGTAAGTACATCTTCTCCACAATAATGATTAGTAACTATATAGCTTCGGCCCACGACAACGTCTCCGTAGAGGTCTACTATACCATAAACTATAATATCATTACATTGTATTTTTTTCACACCGCGTAGACGTTAAAACGTAATGTGACATTAAAACGTATTTTGCTGTAAGAGGTTTAGACCCTCTTACAGCAAAATACTCAGAACAGTCTCCGGTTTGCGGCCGATTAATAAAAATCAAATAATAAAATAAAAAATTAGCTCATTCATAAGATTGTTATTGAAATTGTCTTTCATATGATGCATTAAAACTTATAGAAATACAGTATTTAACAATAAAATGGGGTCTATAAAATCACGTAAATAAGCGAAATCGGAAAATTTTCGTATACGGCCTCTAAAATGTAAACAAAGGTTTGATCACTAATCGGTTGACGGATAATGAACGAGACACTATAGAAGTTTTATTGTTATGACGTCTGGGGACGTTAAAGGCTCCTGTAGACGGGTGCGACGCGATACTGGTAGATTTTTTTACGAAGTTTCCATATAAATTGTTCTACTAGAACCATGAGCCGGCACGTCGCTCCTTTCTGCGGGAAGCTTTAGTTATTCAAAAAGTGTTACAATAGCAAAGTTACACTCCATAATATCAATCAAGATGTCACAGCAATCTCTCTATTCAGCTCTTCAGACTAACCAGCAATACATTAAACACATTTGCTAACTACTCCACACGACTCAGCAATCCTGTTTAATCAATATCGTTCGCATCCGCTGACGTGCGTGTTCCTATTATGCTCGTCGGTTCAATTTGTGTCTATCCGACGTTTCAACTGATAATTCAATACTGTGAATACATTAATTTGACGTCATACCGTTATTGCAGTATGTCTGTTGAAATACCTGGAATCAATTTGGTTTGAAGCCGTTCTTCAGAACAATGAGTTGTGTGAGCTCGTTTGATGAATTCATCCAACAGGCTTTCATGTGAATTAATTATGTTCCTGATGTTGCTTTATGCGATCTTTGTTACTGTTATTCAATTTACGATTCTCTTTTGTTTGTGTTTGGTCAACTGAACCCTCTTGAATTCCATTGAGTGACTATTTCATGATAAATGGGATTAAATGAACTTAGGGGTTGTATGTATACCTGATTTGAATAATTATATGTAGAAAAAAGCTGTAAAGCCATATTGTTACGGTCGCGAATGGCATTGTATTCAACATACAACTGACCTGCAACATGCAAAAAAAAATGGATATCGCAGTATAATATGTTCTAAATTCAATAAAAAACCAGTAAAATAAAGTTCTGGCGACACTGAGGCTAAAGCCGCACATGACGCGGAATGCGACTGCGTGCGTCGTTTGTGATAATTATTAGGAAGTCTCGCGACTATTTGCACCCGTTTTAAACATCTATACAAGTAAGTTGGCACAAATGACGCGAGCGAAATTTGTCGCAAATCCCGCAATAGACTCACTTTGGTTTGGTCAGAGGTTAAAATAAATGTTCTGAATTCAATTGAAAACCAGTAGATTATTAGTATCGACTCACCAACAATTACATTTTTTATTTCTTTCTTTTTCCAGGTTTCATCCGAGACTACACTGGCAGTTATGCCTTAGCGTTTAACATATTGTCGACCTGCAACCTTTTCTGCGTCGTACCCTGGGCAGCGGAAGCCATAGCCAAATACAGGAAGAATAAGAACTCTGCCAACGCCTTAAAGACATGAATATTTAAGACATTAGCTTTAGTACTGACACGAGTTCGTTCTTTTTATAAAAGGATTTGAAACTCCCACAATGATTTAGAGATGTTCCATTGATAGGATTCTTAGTCGATTAGTAGATTCTAATTTCAATTTGATTGACTGGTGGATTGGTCCTGTGGAGCACCTCTAATTAATTAATGTTTGAAGTATTGTAGATTATTAGTGTAAATAGAGTAACGTTATTTTTATATTAGTTTTAAGTTGATTGGTCAAATATTTGCTCATTATGCTGTCGCTAAAAGCGAAGGCAGTTGAGTTATTGTAAATAATTTTACGGATTAAGGAACCTATAATTTTGTTAGAATAATCGAAATGTTTCGTATTGATTTTAAAAATCAAAACGAGTCTATGATTACACTTAGAGGGAGTTTAAAACGGGTGCCCTCTATCTGGCAGAATCTTGATGCTCCGTAATTTATTTAGCGTAACACACTTGGCATAATCTTCTTTAAAGGAATATTTTTAAGGCATAAGAATTATTTAATATAATTATTGTTTGGCCGAATGTTTATATGACTTCCCGGAACCGAACTATTTAGATTAGGTTAAATATTATGTTAAATACTCGTAATAAATGATTAGGTTAGGTTAGAATTACGACCCCCTGAGCACGAGCCGAGCGAGCGTAGCGAGCGGTGTCGCGGCTGCGGCCGGCGAGTGCCAGAACCAAATTCTACCTATGTATTTTACTTATGCCAAAAGACGATTTAGACTGTGAACTTTCTGCAATATGATGGTTCTACTTTTTAACCGACTTCAAAAAGTAGGAGGTTATCAATTCGAGATGTAAAAATATATTTTTAAAATTTATTTTTTTATATTATGGATATGAAATTTACGCCTAAAAATGATTCTGACTTACAAAATTTAAGTTTTGAATGTATGCTATATGAGTGTGTGTCAAACGATTTTCTGCGAAATGAAGTTTATGCTATTCGCTGTTATGTAAAATAATATTATGATATAAAAAGTTCTGCTATAAAAGATAGACCCGTTTAGAATATTACTAATTTAGAAGATAATTTAAGTATATTTTACAAAAAAAAGCTGCCAAAATCTTGCCATATTTCATAGGTCTTTGGATAAAATGGGCTCCTACTGAAGAGAGATCTATTTATTAATAGTGTAGGTATAAGGAATACAATAATTATTAAATAGGAACACTGCCAATAATTATTAAGGATGGTAAATTTTCTGGGCACGTACAGGTACATACAGTAAAATAATTTGGTAGGTACCTATAACTTAAAGAAAAAAATACTTCATTGTAATTTTTTTACTCCGGCAATATTAATTGTTTTGCTGAATGCACGTGTCGTGAAGGGTCCACACCAACCCTGGGTTGAAAGAGGTGGAAGTTATGGGAAGAGGTCTTTGCCCAGCAGTGGGATGATTCAAACTAACAGTTATGTGTAAATGCATTTCTGGAATGGCATTTTTATTAAATATAGTTATTTAGTAATACATAGATGGTTTATTTTATAATATGTATGTGTATGTGTTATATAATAAATAACCCTAAGAATGGCATGGAGACATGTTTTCCTGAATTTTGTGACTGCGATATAAATAGTGAAACTGTTGATTAAATATTAAAATATAGTTATTTTTTTACACTGTCACTTTTTGTTTTATTTATATTTTTTGTTAAATTGTGTTCTATTCTATTTTTTCATATGGCAAGCAAAGCCGATGTCGACTATTCTGCCAATGTCTAAGTGAATTGGAAAAACGTGTGTTATTACAAAAAAAAACCGATAACGATCTTCGATGATAAAGTTGGGATAACTGTTGATCTTGTGGGGTTAGTACTAGACTGAAACAAACAAAGAATAAATAAATTACATAGTAATAATAAAATTGTTAGAACATTAAAGATACATTATCTACAACTTAAACACATATTGGGGGAATAAATCATAATTTTATATTATTAAATTGTGTTATAGGCTGATTATTCGCATGCTTATGCTTTTGTTTTATAGTATAGTGGGCCTTATAATCTCTATAAGGTTAAATGTCACTCGCACGTCATAATATGACAAGGTGACGAGGTGTCATTTTTCTAAGAGAGAGCCGAAGTGAAGTAGGCTTTAACTTACTGACTTATCAATAAAGAATACCTACTATCATTCTAAAATTAATATAGAAACCAAATAAAATGTGCAATATTCCTCCATCTCGTTCTCGCTGACGGATTTTTCTATATCTGTCTCTGTCATAACCCGTTGTACAGCGGCTTGGCGGTGCCACGTGACCTTTGTCACCACGTGAGCGTTTTGGCGCTGAGTTAATTTAGGATATTTTTTTTTTGTTGTAATACAAACCTAAAAATAACTGTCTTTGTTATTTGAATGTTATAGTGTATTAAATACCCGTAGTGTAACTATATTTTTTGACAATAGTAGCCTCTATTGACGTGCCATATTTTATAGCGATAGAGTTGCCGATGCGAATCCCCGAAGGAAAGCCGGTAGGAATCGTTTTATATGGTGCTGTCGCCACTGGTGTGTGTTCTCTATGCGACAGTTAGACATTTGCAACCTTATTGAAGTTTCAATTTACTGGCCAGTTTTGTCAAAAATGGTAAAACGTTGACGTCGACGTTGACTATACATACCTAATAATGTCAAACAGGTAGGTACTGCGAATTTCTGACGAGCTGTTAGCAGATCCGGAAACCTTTAAATGAATGAATGTCACAATAGCTATCATAATCATAATAACATCATATTAATCAGTTGGCAACAGCTAAATTAATTAAATTATAGTAGGCTATTTGGATAAGATTGCATAACAATTAAATGATATCCATTGATAATATCACCGCGATTAGTGAGGTTATCAGTCAAAGACGTGAACATCGAATGTTTGACTAAAGACGTGCACTGTTATTTAGCTAATTAGAATTAGGTACTTCTATGTGCAGTTACCAAAAGAGATGAATACCCAGGATCGTCGGATAGTTGATGATAAATGAACCGTTGGTTTTCTATTAATCAAATTAAATTTATTCGAAATAATTCATCAGTTTCTTGTTAAACTTGCTAAAAATGCTACTTAAAATAACTATATCTGACGATCCTGGTTACTTGTCACTTTTGCTGACTGTACCTAACTACCACAGAACATATATATACCCTGACGGGCTAACTACAGTCAAGTCTTTTATACAAGGTGGATACGACAATACAACAACTAATTAAATTTCGTTAAAATTTTATCCTGTATATAATCATAATCATATAGATATGTAGCGGCATATAGATAGTGCAGGCGACTGCAGAGCGAATTTCTGATAAATCGTAATATGGATAACTATAAAATCACTTTTAGTAACCGAGTGACTCACAGACGTAAACAACTACACTGTGTCAGTTTCCACAGACAAAAAAATTAAAGATACTGCGTAATTATAGCATACAATAAAACTACCAACATTTATGCACACCACACACTAAGTCGTATATTTATAGAGTAGTAAACTTTATCTTGACATATGTATAACAAATTCTATTGTGTACGAGCGAACAAGTGAACAAAGAAACATTTATCTATATACCAAACACAGCGGTGTGCATGTGTTAGGTACAGCGCACATTATCGACAAGTCAGGCATAACGACTATAAAATTGCAGATGATTCCTTGGTCCGATTAAAATATGAGGAACTAGCTTTTGCTAGCGGCTTCGCCCGCGCGGAACTTTCATCCCCTATTTAACTCCCTTAGGGGTTGAATTTCGTAAAATCCTTCTTTTACATTATAAAAGGAACCTCTGTGGGTTTGGGCTGGGCGTTGATGAGTTAGTCACTCACTCAGGACTTTTCTTTTTATTTAAATATAGATAGATTGTGACGTCTCGCAGACAAATCGTGATGCATGTATAAAGACGTATAATAGATTTACTTTATTTTATTGACATACGTCCATAAATACATAAACCCACGCCTTCTTTCCATGGGGGTATTGCTTCATACATTTGGTTCTGGTCATACACGCACGGCGTGCCGGCTACGAGTACTTAGTGCACACCTGAGGGGCAATTCTCGTAATTTTAAGAATGTTCGCAATCTGATCTCAGTCTCAATCAGTCAAAAAAACCGCGAGTTTCCATACATTTTTGACAACTTTTTGACGTTTTATTGTCGCTGAGATGAGACTGCAACTAGATTGTGAACGTTTTAAATTACGAGAATTGGCCTTCTGACCTTTTTGTGGAACAACACCAATAAGGTAACTATGTGTCACATCTGCCTTGTAAATATAATAGATTCTTACTTTTATTATTAACCAATAATCATTTAAGTAAAGGAAGATATTATAACTGGCAGCCATTGGTAAGCAAAGGTATAGGTACCGCGATTATATATTTTTTTAAAATCGGAACAGAATAAACATATCTCGTCTCTTTGGGCTTTAAAACTATTAAAGAAATCAAAACTCAGCTGAAATTGTTTTTAATCTGAAACCATTCCGATAGTTTTAAAATTTTTGCTTTTGAAATGAAAAGTCAATATCAACTTCAGTACTTAATTGGTTATTTGAACAGCAGAATAAAAATATCGTCTATCAAAATTTTAATTACTTTCATGTCTACGTCTAGCAATCGTCTGATTCTCGAAGGTAAATGCTTCCAAAGATTGAAATGAGCTAGCTTCAATTTTAAAGCGATTCTAAAGTGCCCAACAAAATTAATCGGCATCAAAAATGCTAAGTACAGTCAGGAAAATTATTTCCTTATCAATTGACACACTGCGGATATTAAGTTAGTAGTATATTTGATATGCATTCATTTCCGGACTTTCACTTCAACCATAGCCCCCAACATTCCCCCTACATCTAAGGTGGTAGACCTTCCATACGCCGATTATCCAAATCTATAAATGTATAAAATTTTATTATAAGTACCTACTTTTTATGTTTATTACGATATCTAGGTATGTGTTATCTTGATGTATGTATTTATATAATTCTTCTGTACGGGTGTATGTCACTGAACCTAAGCAGCTGGACTGCTTTTGATGTTTTTTTCTGTATTTGTTTGAGTGGCTCCCGAGATATTTTAGATTCACAACTGGACGCGGTAGGAGGCGGTGTTCGTTCAGGACAACGTCTGTCAGGTCCGCTAGATATATTTATTCTCTGTGGATGTATATCTGGAGAATAAACGATTTCATTTGTTTTGTTTTCACCAAAACGCAAGACAAAAGAAATCATCACGCACAATGTGCGCCCCACACTATTCTCAGCTGTCAACTGCCGAATAACAACACAACAGACCATGTGTTCAAGCCCTTAGGCAGTACGACAGTTGTTTATCAGTCGCGTCCGGTCCACACCCAGTACACTAGCGACACTTACCAGCGACACAGTGAGACCGTGGTTCAGTGCAATGGATGTCATAAAAGAAATAAACCTCCTCAAGGAGGAAAACGTTGTGGACAAAGTTAAGGAGGAGCAAGTCCTGGAGACAGTTAAGGAGAAGGCTGATACAAATAGCTGGGGTTATGCTGTTGGATTCGGAACTGTGATAACCTTTGTGAGTATTGTTTATTTTTTGTATATGGTGCCAGAATTTTTGTTTTGTCTACATTGGCAGCCGTTTAGTTTTGTCTCGTCGAATTGGGTTGTTTCAAAGACCGCGCGCTGAATGAGTCACTTGTTTATTATTAGACAGAGACGGAATTTGGAAGGTGTTGTTTATAAACAAGTATATTGCACACATAAATGATTCGATTCCATGAGAGTGATGTATTTGTTCAGTCTATTTATATAACTAGCTGTCAACTGATGTCTGTTATTCTGGACGTTTCTGGAGTTATAATTCCGTTGTAACAACATAACTACATACCTTTAATTCTTTCCTCTCTTTTTTAAACACATACGTACATGTACATAATCATTATTTTAATTTAACTGTTAGATTAGGCATAATATATTATTTTAATACTATTTTCTACAGAAAATAGCTTGCAAATTAGGGTTAGATATTATTTACTTTCTTAAGTTTCTAGCCATTTGTTTATGGTTTTGCCTGGTGTATTAACTTATGAGGGCATCCTACTATAATATTATAAATGTGAAAGTTTGTACTTAAGTTTAGATGTTTGTTACTCAATCCCGGAAAACGGCTGAATAGATTTGGATGACATTTGGTATGCAGATAGTTTATAACCTATAAAAACATATAGGATACTTTTAATCCCAATAATACGTCCCCATACGATAATTTCCGACCATCACGGGGCGAAGGCAAAGCAGCTGGCATAACCAAGTAGACTATAAACAACTTTTTTCATAATTATTGAACAATTTGCTACAAACCTACTTAAATCTAGTCAATTCAAAGTACTTAGAAGCCTCTTCATACTAATACAGTTCTATCTGACTGTAATTGCTTCTACATTGACCTATGACTATGATTTCTTAATGCCTCTCACTCCGTACGATGTCCACTTGTCCAATCTAGAAATAATTACATAATGATCCCCAAAGAACAGTCACATGATTTTTAGGAAGAGGTTTTATTGTGTACTGGCTTCCGACCGCGGCTTCGCCCTCGTGGAAGTCGAAAATTATTCCACGGCAACGTACTACCGGGTTAAAAACGTATTCTATGTGTAAATCTAGGTTATAATCAGAGATCGGATATTCAGATGCATATTTACCTAAAGATAATTTTTAGCTATGAAAGTATGGAAGCGGCTTTATAAATTATTTGTAATATTTATTAAAAATCCCGGGATTCTTGGATTGCATAAATATTCAGATGTGTATTAATTTAAAATTAATGTTTAACCCGATACAAATATGTGTATGTACTGGAGGAGGGGTGGTTTGTACCTATTAGTTAAAACAAAAAATAAACAAATTACTTACCTAAATTAAGATTTTTTCGATACAAAAGCGCATTCCATGTTAGCCAACATCTCAACTTTGGGTGAATATGCATCCGAATATCCGATCTCTGGTTATAATTTATCTGTGTGCCAAACATCCAAATCCGTTTAGCCGTTTTTGCGTGATTGAGTAACAAATATCCAAACATCTTCACAAACTTTCACATTTATAATATTATTAATAGGATAGTAGGAATAGGATGCTTTGGACGACATTGGGTGTGGACCCAATTTTGTTCCCTATAGTGTTTATGGGTCAAATCTATTGAGATTTTTATTGTTTTAGCTTCGCAAAGTGACTGGCAGAAACATGTATAATGAGCCTATGTTCTAATTGCTGGAATTTCCCTCCCCTCTGTGAGAGGGAGTAGGCCGTAATCCACCACGCAGGCTCAATGCGGGTTGAGATGTCACATGTCATTGAATTTTTGGTCGTTGTTGTCTAGGACTGGCGGTTTCCTCGTGATGTTTTCTTTCACCGTCTTGAGAGCAGTGGCGATGATGGCGTTTTCCGCTCTACAGGATAAGTTTTTCTCCATTGCGCAACTTGTAACCATGAATTCAGCATATCCTTATACACTCCCCAGCGCAGAAATTTTTCGTCGGTTATACAAAAAATAATCAGCTGATCCATACATTTTGACCGCGTAGGTATTGCACTTTTCTATGAAACAGCAGATTTTTTTTTGTATAACCGGCGAAATTTTTTTGCGCTGGGGAATCTAGAATGATATGTTGAATTCATGGTTACCGTTTGCGCACTGGATAAAAACTTAACCTGTATAAGAGCTTAGGTTTGGAATCCTGAATTGATGCTATGCATATTTTATTGTATACGTTATTTTGTCTAGCGCAACTTACTTTCGAAGCCAAAAATGTTCTCGCAGAAAGCATCTCATGGATCTCGATATCTCTTCTTACTAAATCCCACTAACAAACAATCGATTAATCATCTGCCTTGCCTATTCCCAACCATGTTGAGGTCTGCTTCCATTCCATCCTGATGCAGCTGGGTACCACGGAGTTTACATGGAGCGTCTTCCTATCTGACCTCCATAATCCAGTTATTCGTTAATAACCCTTGGTCAGACTTTCCGGCTTCTGACGACCCGTAACGATTGTCAAAGATATACTTTCCGGTGCATGGAGGGGTCTTGGTGTGTCTAGATGGTCACCATCTACGGACCAACCGTGGCAATGGTAGCTTAGCCTGATTGATCGAACCGTGCGGTTGTTATTGCTTAGCTAGAGGGCCGTCCAAACACACTGTTTCAACACCATTTTTCTGAATTCCGCGTTTTGGCAGAACAATGAACTTCCTGCTTCAGTCCAACCGTTCTACTACGTTGTCTGTAAGTATACAAACTTTCGATCCCACGCCAATAATGGCGGCTGAATCGTTTATTATTTACGTTGATTTGATAGCAAGAACACATACATACATATAGGTACCTCTAATAGCCTTGGGTATCATGTTCCTATATCAATTCTTACATATTGTTTGTGCAGTGATTAATTACACTACGTATAGACGTAGTGTAATTAAATACTGCACAAACTACAATCAATGTTTACTCTAATAGATAGCTATTAGAGTTAACATTGATTGTAGTTTGTGTGTATTAATAAAATTATGATATGATTAATGTGATTGTGAAATGCATTCATGTTAAGGTGAATTATAGTGTATGAATGTTAAATATGAGTTAAACTTTCTACACCGGTTTTTAGACCAGCATTTTCCTTTAATTTATATTTGCCAGTACCATAACGGAATTAATTAGAGAGCTACTTTTTACCACAGATTTTTTTTGCATAACTCTAATTATGTAGTTTTGTTTTCGTACTTTTTCCCCTCCGCAGTCCTGACTGCGTTCAGTAAATATTAACTAGGAAGTAGGTAGAGTGTTTTGTAAATATAGGCCTTATAACCCCTGGGTTAAGTATTAGGACTAAGTATTAGGCGTATTAAATAAGTATTACCAGTAAACTCCATACCAACACCGGCCTCGTGATCTAATACAATGTCAACTTTAGAAGTAACGTTAACATTTTACAAGAACGTTGAAAAGTCTTCAAAAAACAAAATGGTGCCATTCGCTCACAATCTCGAGGTCAATTAAAGTATTAACTTATCTTTCCGCGCAATTTGCCGAAGTCAGTTGAAGAAATGGGTCACAAATTCACAATGACGCCTGAGCAATAGGCTGGAAAATCACAACTTATAACTGAAATGGGCATAATTTATTTGTTCTTAATTAGTTTCAAGGAAATTACTACTAATTTAAAGGCAAGGTGATTAGGAACAGCATGAGGCTATTAACGATAACAGTTTTTCAAATGCTATATCCATCTTTAACATGAACTTCAATTCTTACACAAATTATACCATTATTTCTTGTCATTACCTACTAATTACCAATACCTTTTTTTTTGTTTTTTTTTTGTTTTCGGGGAGAAACCTTCAAAAGGTGCCCGGACTTTGTGGATAAGAAAATCCCAAACTCCCTTTTTTTATTTTTATGTTACTAAAACCACCCCGGTGGTCATCTTCTACACATGGAATGATGGGGCGTCATTACCTCTCAAAAGACCGATCCGAAGCCCCCTCTATGCAACGCCTATTAGGGCACATCTCTGGGAAAAGGGTTAATTGTTTCGACTTGGATTCGAAGCCATCGCATCACCGAACGTCGTCATATTCATACCGGCAGTTTGACGAACTAGCCAGCGAACCCTAATTACCATTACCATGATTAAAAAATACCTAAGGAATTACTTACTCATCCAAAATAGTCCATCCCGCTAGTTTCCTTACACATAGATAATAAATCACCATATCTAGACATAATATAAATAATCATTACATAAGGAAATTGATACAATCTGCTAGTCACAGCTTGCCTATATCACAGACACAGTACGAGTACTTTTAATTATGTCTATTATTATGAGTTTACTAACAACAATTGTTTACACTAGTTTTACGCTACATATAAAATAGTGTAACAATAACTTACAGGCAGCGTAAAGTCTAAATAATTGATTATGTATCACAATATTATACTTAGAACAATGTGAAGTACTTGATCATAATAACATTCTACCTCTCATTTGTCCCATTTATAATTAACGTTGGTTCTGATGAAAATCCTTTGGGGATTTTGGTGCAACGCTTTTGCCGGGTAAATTTTATTTTCATATAAAACTGCCACGCTACCTTTTCAGAACCAGTCTAATTAGGGTTTTCGGAAATGACGTTTACTAGGTGGCAGTACTGAGATGTCAGGTCCAGGCACCTGTCCAAAGTGTCAAAGAGCGTATATTTTCTTTAGTTGCGGCTGAATAGTGAACGAATGAATGATGAACGTCAACATATATTTTACATTCATTGTCGAAATGAAAGACCTCTAGTCAAAGTGGCGCCAACTGGTGGCGTAAATGTTCATGAAAACCCTCATTATGAAACAGTAATCCATTAAATCAAAATCCGTTCTCTAAATAAAACAATGGAACAAAGGAAACCTCGTTTCCCAATATTGTAATTAAATTGTGAAAGCGAATCCAATAGTTCCAAATCTAAATAATTTTAATTGATGTTGACTCTGTTTAATCATATTTATTCATTCAACAAGCTTTTGCCCGCGGCTTCACTCGCGTGGAGATCGGGAATACTGGGATTAAAAGTACCCTATGTGTTAATCCTGGTTATAAACTATCTGTTTTCCAAATTTCAGCCAAATCCGTACAGCCGTTTTTGCGCCAATGCGGACCATAAAAACAGACAAAAGGTCAATAATACTAAAAGCTTTTGGGATCAGACTCGTGTCCATACCTCGCAGCAATTACTTTTTTTCAAAAATATTCAATGTACGGTCACCAAAAGAGATAAGTAACTAGGGCCGAAACATAAAGTTGAAGTTTACTAAGAAACCGATGGATGTTTTCAAATACAATTGAATTTGGTAAATGAACTGTTTTTTTTCGATTAATTTCATTTAATTATCTCTTTTACATACAGTTTTGACTTCGCTACTATTTTATTTATATCTACGGATTAAATATTGAACAGCAGTTGCCTAGATGTATTTAACTCTGCTAACAATCAGTATAATCCAAGTTTGCCAAAGTGTAACAGGGATTTGGTTCAAAATAATGCTCTCAAAACTGGGTTAAATGATTTAAGTCCTCTTTCTAATCTCGATCGCACTTCGGTTGTGATTCATCCAGGTGTATAATAACAGATTATGGGATGGCACAATGGCTACCTAATTTATCTGTTCAAGTCCCTATCTGATTTGGATTATCTAAAGGTGTTGGCAAAAGAATTATCTATATTATGTGTTCCGTTTGACGTCCGAAGTCCATTTATGAGAGAGTACATCGTCTTTTTCCCGCGTTTACTCGCTAGATGACGCAATTTCCGTCACGTAAGTCGACCTCAGCGCCACCCGTGGCCGTATCTGGAACTAACTAAACAGCACAGAGCAAGCCGCCATTCGTTTGTCATTGTTGCGTCGATTTTCCTACCGCGCGCATGTCGTTAGATTTTAAATTCAGAAAACGTGGCAAACCTCTATTTTTGTTTAAGTTTCTGTTAAAATTATTTAAACTTTCGAGATTAAAGTAGAAAGTTACTATTTTTCTTTCTCCGTTACGTAAAATTAAGAACGTTTGAAATGAACGATAAAATTACCGAACCGAGCGTTGATAACCTCGCCGATATTTTTAACGATCGCGATTCCGCTGGAGTACGAAAGAGTGTTGACGCGCGTGTGCCGTCTAGTGAATCAAGATCTTCAGCATCCAGTTCAAGCGAAGAGGATGAACCACCTTCAAAAAGGCGGCGCCGGTCCCGATCACACGAGTCATTACGAGAAATAGATCGCAGGTTTGAAGTGTTATCGCAACAGCTGGTGAGTCATGTTAACACCTTATTTTGTGCGAATTACGCTGCAATGCAGCCGAATACTTCGCGTTCCACTGCGGCACCTGCGTTAGGACCAGTAAATGTACCGTTAGATGATCCGTTTTTACGTCCGCCAGTCGAAATGAATGACATTGCCGAGCTAAACGTATCCATTAAAGAACCATCCATACCTTTAGCTAATCCCGATCGTGTCGCGAAGTTAGCTTCAATGCAAAGATTTGACTCCGTGGATTGGAACTCTGTGCGGTACAATGAGGTTCAAAAGAAATATGTGGCTGTTCCAGCGTTTACTGAGCTGAAAGTTAACGAGGAAATGAGGCGTTTTGAGGACCCTTTTGCGCCACTTAGATGGCATCAGATGGAACGCAGCTTTGCTGCCTTGTCAAATGCCTTTTTAGCCCAAAACGAGTCCGTGAATGTAGCGTTGCGAAATTTTATAGACTGGTCTGCAATGCCTGATGCACAGCTTACGTCAACTACAATTTACAATAAGCTTAAAGATTTATTTGGAAATGAGTCTGAATACAAAAGTATTTCTCACGACATTTTACAAATGATTTGCGGGAAGCGTGCAGAGGTTTTGGAGCTACGACGTAAGGCGCTCCTTAAAGGTTTGAAGAGTAAATACATACGCGAAGATATTAAAAAAATACCGCCCTCTACGGAATATATGTTCAACCCTCAAACCTTGTCGGCTTATATACAAAAAATAGGCGGGATTGATAAGTTACATAAGGATATGGTGCCTCTGCAAGGTTCTAAATTTTCCGGACGTTCTAAATCACCGGTGCGTCCAAAGTCACCGGTTGCTTCTACTTCCCGTGAAAAGCCCTTTCGTTTTCAACAAAATAAAACGAAGCACGGAAAGGCTAAAAAGCAATATTTTGACGATCAAAAGAAAGGAGGGGGGCGAAAAGGTGAAGTCAACAGGAGTAGGCGCAAATGACTCAGTGTTCATGGGCGGTTGTCTGATGCATTACCGAGAAGTGTGGGCTCAATTCGGGCCACCCAAGATGATTCTCAAATTAATTTGTGCGGCTCGCATTCCATTTATTCAGACACCGCCGCTTATTCTTCCAACATCGGACATCATGGAGAGATTTCAAACTCCACAATCTTCAGCAATGTCGTTGGAAATTCAAGCCATGATTCAAAGTCGCATTCTCGAGTCCGCACCTTTAACTCCATCCTTCATATCCCCACTTTCATCTTAACGAAAAGCAGTGGAAAGCAACGGGTTATTTTCAACCTGAAAGCGCTAAATCGATTCTTGCAACCAAAACGTTTTCATCTTTTCCATCACTACCGCATGCCCAATTTTTTACAAGCGGGCGATTGGATGGTCAAGCTCGACTTAACCCAAGCCTATTATCATTTGCGAATTTCACAAAAACACCGCTGTTTTCTTCGCATAAGCTACGAAGGTCGGCTGTTACAAATGACATGTCTTCCTTTTGGCCTTGCCGCTGCGCCGAAAATGTTTGCGTCGGTTACAAACTGGACCGCCGAAGTGTTACGCGGCAAAGGTCTTCGCCTGGTCCTGTATCTAGACGATTACTTGATAGTCCATCAAAACAGGGAGACTTTAAAAGGTCATGTCCAGTTGGCGATAGAATTCCTCACGTCCCTAGGTTGGAATATAAATATGGAAAAATCTATACTAATTCCGACAAGGTGTATAGAATTCCTGGGAATTATCTGGAACACGCAATCCAACTCCAAGAGTTTGCCTCCAGAGAAAGTTCACAAGATCCGTCAGTGCCTATTAACTCGTTTAGCAACCGGCAGTTGGACCCTCAAGCAGGCGCAACGCCTCTTAGGGTATCTCAACTTTGCGACCTTCATCACCCTCCGGGGAAGGTTGCATTGCCGTACGTTGCAGCGCCACAGCAATCAACTTCAGAAGATTTCACGCCATCCGTCTCAGTTCACAAACGAGGTACGACAAGAACTAGATTGGTGGGTAAAAAATGTCAGTCAGAAATCTTGCATTTATCCCAGGACCTCACCAGTGAACTACCTTGTCACAGACGCCTCAGATATTCAATGGGGGGCCTTAGTGAACAACAAAACACTAAAAGGTACGTGGAATCGCCATCAACTAAAGTGGCACTGCAACCTGAAAGAAATGTATGCAGTGATAGCGGCATTGTCCTTAGAAGCAAATGTTCTAAAAAATTCAACCGTTGTCTTACAAAGCGACAACATAACCGTAGTATCGTACATAAAAAAACCAGGGCGGAACGAGGTCACAAAATCTCCTAAAACTAACGAAACAGTTACTGGCACTGGCGGACAGCCTAAATGTTGTGCTAGTCCCTCACTACCTTCCGGGACAGTACAACTCGGAAGCCGATCACCTCTCTCGAAATCGAGCCGGCTCCGAATGGCATCTGCTGGGCGAGGCGACCAACAAAATATTCACCCAATGGGGAACCCCAAGCATAGACCTGTTCGCGTCACAAGTCGCTCACGTCGTGTGCAACTATGTTACTCTAGACTTATCAGACTCGAGCGCTTGCTTTCACGACGCTTTCAGCAGATACTGGAATTACGACCTCGGATGGATTTTTCCTCCACCAGCCCTGCTACCACGCGTGTTACGCCACCTCAATTCGGCGAAAGGTACGTTCATAATAGTAGCACCCAAGTGGAAGAAACCCTTCTGGCGCCCAGATTTGAAGAGCCGCGCCCTAGCTCGTCCTATGAAAATCAGGGACCTGCGGTCATCATTGGTGGACACGATGACCGGGCGACCCCCAGCTCAAGTGCACAACCTACAGCTGGAAGCCTGGCTCATTTCGGCTGGGATTCCCTAACCCAAAATTGGTCAGGTGAAGAAAAGCAACTTTTGTCAACTTGTTGGAGAGCCTCAACCCTCAAGACTTATACGCCGATATGGAGCAAATGGGTACAATGGTGCAGTCAAAGTAAACTAAATTGTCGTAGTCTAAAGTAACCTGCCGATGTAGCTCGGTACTTAGCAAAACTTTTTCTCGAAAATCGATTAGCTTACCGTACTATTCTTGTTCACAAATCAGCTATAGCATCAGTTTGTGAAACTCTGTCTGATATTAAGATTTCGTCAAATCATTTGGTTAGACATATTTTGAAAGCTATATCATTGGCTACACCAATTCCACCAAAACTGCCAATATGGGACGCAAGAATAGTAATACAATTCTTAAAAAATACTGATCATTTATGATGTTTCTAGGCGTGCTGCCATTTTATTGTTGTTAGCATCAGGTCGTAGAGTTCACGACTTGACTCTCTTACATTGCGATTCAAAACATTTTAAGGATAATGGGGATTCAATAACCTTACATCCGGTATTTGGCTCAAAAACCGATTCGGCGTCATACCAACAATCCAGTTGGACGTTGATAGCTTCACCAGACAGAAATACAAATGCTTTATTTTGGTTAAGAACATTATTAGCTGTTTCAAAAAATGTCAGAGGTTCCCTGACAAACTTATTTATTACAACAAAGGAGCCTCGTAAACCGGCTAGTACTGTAATTATAGGTGGATGGATAAGACGAATTCTGTCTGAATCAGGAATAGAAGCTACTCCTGGTAGTTGTAGGTCAGCAGTTTCATCTCTTAACTCCTTAGAAAAGTACCCCATTAATGACATTCTAGCTAAAGCTAACTGGCGCCATGAACATACTTTTAGAAAATTTTATTTTAGAGACGTAGTAAATACCGGTGTCAATAATAACACTAAATCAGAGAAGTCACTTTCCAAATTCTTTACAGTTACAAATTGATACTTTTTGTTATGGTTTACACACAGTAAACTTATAATTATCAATCAAGCAATGCTGATCGATACATGGAATCTAATTACCTACTTGTGATTTTGTTTTTGCTTTCTGTATACTTACTATCATTTACAATTATTAAAATAATTGATCACATTGTTGCGTTTTATTAAGCAAGCCACCAGGAGATAACAAACAAATCTCTCATAAATGGACTTCGGACGTCAAACGGAACACATAATATAAAAATTTTACCTTCAAATAAAATTTGTATTATGTTTCCTAAGACGTCCGAAGTCCAAATAATTTCTTCCTGGTGTATACCATCATCAACATCATTACTATTATGAGCCGAACAATGACAAACGAATGGCGGCTTGCTCTGTGCTGTTTAGTTAGTTCCAGATACGGCCACGGGTGGCGCTGAGGTCGACTTACGTGACGGAAATTGCGTCATCTAGCGAGTAAACGCGGGAAAAAGACGATGTACTCTCTCATAAATGGACTTCGGACGTCTTAGGAAACATAATACAAATTTTATTTGAAGGTAAAATTTTTATATTAACTTTATAAAGAGGTCAAATTTGTTTTTTCTATGTAGGGGGTAAAACGCTGAGTTTTGTGGCTAGGTAATATAGTCGATCGATCAGGTACCCACGTGTCGTCAGAACCCCGTAAGTCTGACAGCCAGTCTTACTAAGGGGTATTATATTAGTCAATAACTGAGCCTTGTAAAATACTAGTATTCAGCTGCATCCGAAGAGACTGACTGGAAGCCGACCCCAACATAGTTGCTAGAGAGATAGTGATGTAGGGGGTAATCTCTGGAACCATGATTTGAAAAATCTTATTGCATTTATTAGATCAATTCTTGAAGAGTGTTATAGGCTATTTAACATTACGCTAGTCATAGCGTCATAGCGTTAAGAGTCATCTTAGGAGCCGGGAAAAAGGATAAAAGGTGGAAAGAGTGCTAAGTGAAAATGAAGTAGGTTGTACTAGTGCGCGGGCGATGGCATGGGACGCGGCGGGTCGGGGGCCAAAATCTCTCGCGGACATAGTCGCAAGTGAAGTTCTAGTATAGGGTGTCCCAACAACAGCGCCGGATTTATGTTTGCCGCCATTTTGTTAATACGAGTAGTACGGTGTTTTTTTTTTTAAATTGTCACGTACAGACCACGCGATTTTAGAATATGGAGAAGTATTCAAACCAACAACGTTTAATTATTGTAAAAACACATTAAAAAAATGGTGAAAGTTTTGCGAAAACAGTTCGCCAATTACGTCAAGTTTTCGGTCGCAATATTGCGTCAAATGAGTCGACAGTGAGGCGTTTCATTATAAAATTTGAGACCAAATTTACACTGATGGATTAGAAGATCATTGTTCGTTGTCGTCCTTGTCGGTCACTAGAAAATATAGCCACAGTAAGGGAATTTGTGGCCGATAATCCAGGTACTTCTATTCGGTATCGTGGTCAAGAATTAAAGATTTCCAGAAGCACTATGCAACGAATTTTGGTAAAAGTTCTGCATTTGCACGCGTATAAGGTCAAATATATTTTTTTTGATGTGTCTTTCCCCTCGGTAAGCCTGGTTGTCAGACTTTCGGGCTTCTGACGACCCGTAACGACTGTCAAAGATCCACGAATGACAGCCGAAACCAATGGCTTAACGTGCTTTCCGAGGCACGGAGGGGTCTTGGTATGTAAAGATGGTCACCCATCCACGGACCAACCGCGGCAAGCGTAGCTTAACTGGATCGATCGACCCGTGCGGCTGTTATTTTTTAGCCAAAAGCACCTCAAGTATTCCTAAGATATTATGTTATATTATTATGAAATATTTATTACAGATTGCTGGTATTGGACATGTTAACTCGTTCGGACTGATCTACAATGATTTTATCAATGAAACACAATCTACTGCAAAATCATTAACTTCTGCACATGGAGTTTTTGCAATCATGTTGGCAATTGGAGGTAAGTTTCGAAGAGACTACTTATTAATTAAATAATTATGTTTAAATATATCAATATGACTAATATAAACTGCCATACATAGCTCAAGCAGTCTAAAATATACCAGAGTTTGGACGTGATATAAAATTTTATCTTTTTGATGAAATCATATCGTCTTTGATGAGGGTCATCTAACGTTTTGTCTACCGAAAAAGTCGCATCGTCAAGAAAGTTATTTGCTTTCATATAACAAGATCAGTATCAAGTCATATTTATTACTATACTCCATAGGTTTAGGTAGTTAAATATAGGTAAAAAAAACGCGTGACTCAGATGCAAAACCTTTTATTTCAAATTTAATTATTTTATAGTCAGAATATATCTGATATGATTCTGATACATGATTCTGATGATATGATTCTGATTCAAATTCAGAATAGAGCCTATTATTATAATATAATAGGTAATAGGCTCTATTCTGAATTTGACTGATGAAGTATCTGTCACATTAATAATAAATCGTTCCGTTGTATTATCAATTATTTTGCTAGCTATAATAAGACAATTGGACAAAATCGAAACGCACTAACAAAATCGTAAATGTCGAGAGCGCTGTCAAAGGCGTCTGGTAAACCGAGTAAACGTCATACCTGCAAACATCACAGTTGTGCTTTTCAATTTAGCAACGTAATCTAACTAGTGGTATTTTCTAAATGGTTTAGGGAACCTGTCTTTTTTGGGCTCTTTACAATAGGCAGATTACAAAGTATTATATTATGTATTATAATAAATTGAATTTAAAAATAGTACTCAAGTAGTTACATCTAGGAAGAGTAGTTCTTATGGACCTAGCGTGATGTTAAATAACCTTTAGCCTTCTTTCAAAAATTGGACAATCAAATGCAAAAACTTTTTTTTTAAATCCGATTCGTAGTTCCAGATATTTAGCGCATACAAAAAAAATACAAACAACCTCCACAGCTATATTATTAACATAGATTTCGATTTAAATCCTCATTTACGTGTTGTTAATAGAATAAAATAGAATAACTTTATTTCGGACACAAATATCCTTAAAGTATTAGTAACATACAAGAAAACTAACTTTGCTATTTCCAGGAATAATACTCAACTGTACAACAAAAAGATATTCATTAAGATTCGGAGGCATTATTGGGGCAGTGCTCTTATCTACAGGATCTTTCAGCACCATATTCATAACAAACACCAACCAACTTCCAATTACTTTCGGAGTGTTCCAAGGAATTGGATTCGGAATGGTGGTACCAGTGTGCTACTCCACGTTGAACCATTATTTTGTGAGGAAAAGAACTACAGTCATGAGCATCTGTAAGGCGGTCCAAGGAGTTATATTGATGTGGTATCCTCAACTATTGAAGAAGATAATGTCTTCGTATGGATTTAGAGGGACCTTACTTATCCTGGCTGGAATGTCTTTGCACACATTTCCAGGAATGTTGGCGATGAAAACAGAAACCACAATTCCGAGAAAATTAAGAACAGCAAGTATTTTTTCATTTGTAATTGTTTTCTTTTTCGAAGGAATTGTTTATGAAATTAAATGTGTTTTATAATTTTCAGGGGATTCAGAAAATGGGAAGGGACAAGACAACGAGGATTTGTTGAGTGATAGAAATAAAGATTCTCTGGAGACGGATCCGTCTGGAAGCAAACAAGTTCTTGAGAAAATCGGGTAACAATGATTATATTTGAATACATAATTTTTACTGACATTTTCTGCCAGTAGAAATTATGTAGTTTGGGGTACAGAAAACTGTTTCGTAAATACTACATATAAGCTGCTCATATGTATGTATGTAAATATATAATACCTATTATATATAACACAGTTCTCACATTTGAGTATACTCTCAATTGTAGAAAGTTTGTGTTGATAATGATAGATAACACAATAAAACCATTGCCCCAAATTCACATTGATACTCACAAAAAACTTCGCGGGCTACATTATAATATTATAATATAAATTCGAAAATAGCTGCATTATAGACTGATAAATATAATGCAGCAATTTCCAATCTAGGTATTTAATTGTGTTCCTAGTTCTGGGAGATAGACATCCTCTCGTTGAGAAGGCTTGAAAATGTTCATACTAAATAGATGGAATAGTTGCTCGTTTTCATAAGTTAATCATACTTTAATATTTCTTCTTTTACAGACAAAAGTTGGTGGAAATATTGTACTTCAAGATCTTGAAAGATGCTGTTTATTGCAACATCTGCTTCGGACAGAGTTTTGTCAACTTTTCCGATCTCACTTTTTTCATCTTACAACCGATGCTGCTATTTCAATATGGCTATGATAGGGTAAGTTTTACTTTTAATAACAACATAATATTTGAATAGCTTTTGCCCGCGACCTAGACATGGCACCTGGCAATAGCTTAACTTTCGATCAGTGAAATAATTTTTAAATCGGTTGATATATTTCGGAGAATTCCTCCTACATAAAAACTTAGGTTTAGGTTTATAGACAATTGGTATCGATACAGGGTTCATAACTACATGTTTCTTAAGTTTTGTTTTAAATATGTTTATACTATCAAACTAAACTAACTAAAATCCTCCGGTAAATCATTGAACAGTTGTGCTTCCTCTACCGATATAGTTTTTTTTTTGTCGTAAATATGCCGTACACGTGCAGTCATTAATTGAAACTTATTTCACTTCTTGTGTTGTATGCTTTTTATAATATCGGAGTAGATTAATTTACTCTTTGATTCTATTAGCTCAGACGTTACGTTTACAATTATAATATCAATTTTAAAATTAATCTACAATAACATTGACTAAAATTTCCTTAAATCAACCCAATAAATTGTTATATACGAGCAGTAACATAACAATAATACCGCCGTAATTCACACAGGCCTATATTCTCATAAAGATAACACTAAAGTAGACTTAGGTGACATTAACAACTTGCTTGCTCACAGACGATAAGGTATAGATATATTTTCCAAGGTTAGGTAATTTTTTAGAGGACATACAGAAATGATGAATCGATCAGAAGGCCCAGCTGATGTTACCTGCGAAAAACCCTTATAAGTAATTACTTATAGAGGGTAGCAAGGACATCGATTCGCAACCGGTTAACATGGTTTCAGTACATGATTACGAACCATGATTTTGCTGTTCCATACATTTTTGACGCGTAGGTTGCAGTTTTGTATATAACAGCTAATTTGTTTTTGATAAATGTCTTTGCTAGGGGTCTATTATCACATGCTGAATTCATAGTTACAGTTTGCGCGTCGATGACCTTTCACCCGGTATAGGCCCGAAATATTTCAACTGTATACAATAGGCATGTTTTCATCAAAATGAAATGTAGTGTCATCAAAGTGAAGAGATGCTTCACCAAGAAGAAAAATTTTCTTACACATACATACCTACAGGGTGACTTTGTATTCATCGGCAGCTTCTCAGGAGCGAAAGCAGGCATGAATAGGTATATAAGTTTTACTGTGGCACTCGCACTGATATATCTAACAAAATTACACATGTTATTTCATAAAAACCAAATTTAAACAGTCTCAAGCGTCTATCCTTGTTTGGATACACAAAGGATGGCAGGGACAGCTGTTTTATAAGAAAACTGCAATACCTACGAGGTCAAAATAAATGGCAGAGCAAATTTTTTGTTTAATAGGTATCCCAAAAAAACTTTCTACGCTAGAATCACGTGCTGCATTGCATTGATTTTGCACGTCAGCATCTCTGCCATGGGAGACGCCCTGGGCGTCGGGAATCCCAGGCTGATTCTCGGCCACCGTAGGCGTGGGCTTGCTGTCCGGTAAGGACCAAGCCCGGGTCGACGGCGCGTTGTGCTCCACGCGCGCCTCAAAGAGATGTCAGCACCAACTGGTGGGGTCCGCAAGGGCTGAGGCCTGCCAGGGGTGCGGGTTGTTCGAAAGAGATACCGCGGCCCCTGGCACACAGGCACCTGAGGGAACACCCACCCAGGGTTTTAGTCAGTAAAAGTCTGACACGCCCTCCCGCTCCACCCAGAGCGAGAGAAGTTATTTGATGATTTCCCAGCCAAAAAAAAAACAGCATCTCTGCCATCTGTATAAAAAGGAAAAGAATTCTTTTTCATATCTGTGTGTGGAAACATCCTTAGACCTCTCACATCACAGCCTTTTCATAAATGACTTCAAACTTATATTCTCTTATTCCTGTTTCAGTCTCAAGTGGCTATGTGTATCTCCATCTGTGCCGCGGCTGACGTCGGTGGTAGATTTGCCCTGGCCCTCATCAGCAGTATGTTCCACATCAACACAAGAGTATTGTACTATGCAGCAACTCTGCTCACCTTCCTTATCAGATTAGGTATAAATGTATTTGTCAATCATTATTTTTTTTATCTTGTTTGCTCTTTTGAAATTATAAATGGTATCTCAGGTATCTGTTTGTTTTAGGTTTTAACGCGAGTTTTCTTTTTGATGTCGAATGTAAATTATATTTATTTTTTCACAGACAAACCAATATTGTAAGAATGAGAGACTTACCTTGTTTGGTCATTAAAGTTCGGGTACTTATAAAAATATTCGTCAGAGTAAACTGAATCCTTTAAAAAAATGGCCATACTCTATAATTCTGAAAATCATAAAATAATGTCGTCTGTCATTTCACTAATCATTAAGATATAAGAAGTTACTTCTTAAAGCAGGAGACTGACATACAATAGTTGTAACGCGCGCGCGCGCGCGTTGTAGTTGTTGTTTTCGTAACGCGTTAGTCAATGCAGCGTGCATTGCAAGCGCATGTTTACAAACAATAGTCAGTGCAGGTTGACGCGTCGTCGCAAGCAGAACGTAACTCATTTTACTTTCTAGTAGTAGTCTAGCAAAAATAGATCGCGCTTGAGTCAAATGCTTCAAGCGAGCGTTCAGCTTTTTAGTGATTCGCTGTTTTGTAACCAAGCGCGCCTCGAATGTTAAAATCAAAATCAAAAGTAATTTATTCAAACTAGGCTGGTGTTAGCACTTTTTGAACGTCAAAATTACATAAGACAGTCCCCCAAAAAGCCCGCCCTTCACCACTTCCTAGATACATTACAAACAAACGTTGCAACTTAATCTTTGCAATTATAATTTTAGTAGCTCTTTCAGTTTAATAAACGTGATTATTTATTTTCTTTCAGTAATGTTACAAATCACCCAATTTGTATGGATGGCGACTGTAACTGGTGCATTAGGAGTTCTCAGAGCTTGGCTCCACGTGGCCAGTCCGTTGCTGATCTCCAACCATGTGCCTCATGAGGACTTCCCGGGAGCATACGCACTCGCCATGTTAGCAGCTGGAACTGTTAACGTTACTTTTTCTCCACTAATAGGTAAGATATTTTCTTCATCTGATTACCGCATTTTTTGCCTGAACGCCTGACCCGAGGCCCGTCACGACGTCCCTAAAACCTACCTGACCTCCACAACCCAGTTACTGGGTAATACGATACCCCTTGGTAGGACTGGTTTTCAGAATTTCGGGCTTCTGCCGACCCGTAACGACTGTCAAAGATCCACAAATGACAGCCGGGCATTTGTGGATCTGGCTGTGTGCATTTGGCTTAACGTGCTTTCCGAGGAGTCTTGGTATAAAAGATTGTCACCCATCCTAATGAGAAAAAACGTGTCCGTATACAAGCTTCCTTATTGATCCATACAACACAGACGACCATGCCTACACACGGCGAATAAACTGTAGTTTTCACGGCAAGAAAAACGTGTGTGGGCATAGGGCTCAAGAGTGGGCTATAAAGCAATAACGTCCGTGTAAAAGCTGCCTTAATTTTTGCGGGAACACCAATTAATTCGAGCTCAAAAATATCAATTTTAAAATGAAATTGATACGGTTGTGTGAACCTGAACGGTGCTCAAAGCAACGCTTCCCAGAATTGATTACGCTAGGCAAAGGACAGGCTTTCGGCTTAATTACTCCCTGTTAGTCGCTATCGTTTCACGTGTAGTTTCTAGGAAGCTTCCACCTCACGTGTATGTGAAAACAGTATTCCGGAAATGCAGTGGCTATTTTGTCAAAAAAGCCTTTGAAAACGTGAGTGAAGTGTTTGCGAGTAGTGTTTTGATCGTGTAGTTTTTTACGTTTTTTCAATAATTAAGTGTAAGGATCCTATAACCTACACAAACCAAAGCCAAGACAGCTTTGTCTGTTATAGACATACTCTTTGGTCGAGTAGTCGCATGAGGTCCTCCTGGGTTCGATTCCCGGGTCGGGTAAAGCGTTATGGGTTTTTTGCCTGTCTCACAGAGCGTGGAATCGGCACGCTTCTAGTGACTAGAGACGCCAGTACTAATAATAGTTGTGCTCGTGTAATAAGCGCTGAGCGCTTCGCCGTTATTCTATGTGTAAACGGTGACACTTACTGCCATGCTTAGCACGTCTGGCACCGGCCGCCGAGGCATTTCCGTGCTCTGTTATGTCTTTCGAGCTAAAATACAAACACGATACGGCATCGTATCGACACGACGTCACAACGTACCACGATGTGATATCGTGTCGTGGAAATCTACGATGTGCATCGAAAAAATTCATCGAAGTACATCGTGGTACGGTGCACGACACGCCGTCGTGTCGTGAAAACGACATATTTATAACATTATTATTTTGTATGTAATATAAGAGCCAAAACAGATACACACGATACGACGTAGCATCATGGCACGTTTCGACGTCGTGTTGAGAATGTTGACGATGCACGTCGAAGACTTACACGACACGACATTGCTACGTGACATGACATCGTAACGTGCCACGATGAAACGTCATCGTATCGTGTGTGTGTTTTGGCCGTAACAGTCTGCACTTGGTCTACGGAAAGACTACTGCGATATCTGTGCGAGTATAAAAGTATGATTGTGGCACCTAATGCTTTACTCCGACCGACCCTTGCTCGTTGAAGCGCCAGCCAGCGCCGCAGCTGAGCCAGTAGCTTTAAATTCCCCGATTAATAATAATAATAATGCCAATTTTTTGATCCAGCCTGTCCCCAATAACAGCTGTCCCTCTATCAGTGACGCCCTGAGCCGAGGCCCATACCCCACACGGGGTGCCCTCAGCGTGCAGTCGCTTAGCTTGTAATATTTTAGTTTGTAAGCCCTGGCTGGAGGCGTTAAGTTAATTAAATTTAAATAATTAAAAAAATTAAATTAAGTTAAAGTTAAGCAGTCACGGCCTCTCAAGGCCAACTACGAGATGCCCGACAAAAAAAAAACCTAGTGCTTTATCCACATAGTTTAAAATTTTCCACAACATGATAAAGACAGCAGATATTTAAATTAAATCATGTTTGATAATATCTATTCTATCTACTAATTAACTTTAATTTGTTCTATCGTAATTCTAATTTAATAACTTATGTAAGTGATACTGGTTAGAAAGGGGGTGACTGAAGAGATGACGACTAATAGAGAAGTATGGAATAAAACTTTTTCCAAAAAAAAAACAACCGACTTCCAAAAAACACTACAAAGTGAAAAATAACTTTAATTTCGGAAGTCGGTGTCTTTGGAGCTGTATTTTAATTTTTTGTCACCGCCTTCCGAAATTAAAGTTATTTTTCACTTTGTAGTGTTTTTTGGAAG
Source organism: Antitype chi (assembly GCA_947359405.1). Classification (NCBI taxonomy): domain Eukaryota; kingdom Metazoa; phylum Arthropoda; class Insecta; order Lepidoptera; family Noctuidae; genus Antitype; species Antitype chi. The sequence goes on from OX375808.1 coordinate 18,149,093, forward strand.
TCGGTTGTTTTTTTTTTTGGAAAAAGTTTTTATTTTTCACTTTTTAGTGGTTCACACGTGCTTACCCCTTCACAGCATACCGGCGTGATGTTATGTTATGAATGGTGTAAGCAATAGACAGACATGAGATTTCAGCAAACCCAGTCCATTTGCTATCATTTATTGAGGAGTTCCGTTGCCTATCTCCAAAGTTCTTCATCAGATCTTCACCAAATTGAAATGAGACCACTACGAGAAAGTACTCTTCCAAAAAATACCTAAATCGCTTCATGTGCCTGTAAAATTTGAAGAGTTCTCTCTTTTTCTCCAGGATCCCATCATCAGATCCTGACTTGATGATCATGGGACCACCTGGGAAGTATACCCTTTCAAACAAAAAAAACAAAATCCAAATCGGTCCAGCCATCTTCGAGTAAAAAAAAAAAAAAAAGGTTCCGACGAATTGATAACCTCCTCCTTTTTGAAGTCGGTTAAAAATCAATGTTACACCGACCCCAAATAAATTGGGATAAACGCAGGACAATGGTGATCGTAATACCTTTCTATTAATATCAATAGTATGCACTCATATTTTCTGAGAGGTGTGCAAAATAAGTTTTAAGACCTAACAAAAAGATAAGTAATAGATAGGATAATCCGTTTACAATCCATCAATAAATAGATTATGACCAACATTTTAGGTTATTTTGTAATTGATAAGGCTTAGGAAAATAGGAAATGTTATCGTTGGATGACTAGCGCAAAATAAAAGTAGCAACATTCATTATCTGCCTAGCCTATTTCCAGCTATGTTAGGAGCGGGCTCCAATCTAATCGGATGCAGCTGAATGTCAGTATGTATTTTACATAGTGACTTCCACAACCCAGTTACTGGGTAACACGATGCCCCTTGCTAAGACTGGTTGTCGGTACTGTTCAGAATTTCGGGCGTCTGGCTTTGGCTTCTTCTGTTGCAAAATTGCAACAGTCAAGTGTATTTTTGTTAGCATCGAAATGAAATCGCAGTTATGGTAAAGATTGTCATAATATTTTGTGGATCATTATAATGAAGTTGGCCGAAACATCCCAGCGCTCTGTTTGCTGGATTTGTTATCTCCTCTACCGATCGTTTTTTCTCCAGAAAAAGTTTATATTGCTTATTTGTATGTATCAGTATTTATTCTTGTGGTTTATAGTTGTTTCTGAGATATCCATCCCGTTCGTTACACTTGCCATGTTTTTTCTCTGCAATACCTTAAGGTTGATTGGTAGAAGTCCGTTCTTGAAGTTTTAATAAAATCAAAATCAAAAGTCATTTATTCAAACTAGGCTGAGAGTCGGCTCTTTTTGAACGTCAAAATAAAATTACATAAGACAGTCCCCCCAAAACGCCCGCCCTTCACCACTTCCTAGTGCTTTAGCTGGGAAGAAGAAGTAGCGGAACAAACTCCCCAGCAGCACAGCTGTATGTTGAATAAATAAATGGGAACAGCGAAAATAACTCTGTCTCTCTGTCAGTCTGCTGATTTCACGCCTAAGCCACTAAAACGATCGACAGTTAGGTAGTAAGGGACCTGGAGAAGGATTTAAGCTTTCTCATCCTAGATACTTACATAATTAGCCTCTAATGTTTACACTGCTGGAACACAAGTCTCCTCTTGGTTTGAGGGAATAGGCCGTAATCCACTATACGGGCCCAGTGCGGTTTGATAGATGTCACATGGCTTTGAATTCTGGGTCCTAGGAGACGCAGGTTTTCTCCTGATGTTTTCGATCCTAAGAATTTCAACTCGTTGGTCGCGTCTTTTACCACTGGGCTACGACTGCTACTCTTGAATATTTACCTGAGAGAATTTATGTAAAATTTTAAATAAGCTTTTTTTTTCTTTTCAGGTTTACTGAAAGACGTGTACCAAGACTACGTGCCAGCATTTTACGCTCTTACGTTATGCTGTATCCCTTGCCTTTTGTTTTGGCCTATAGAATACGTAATTAAAACAAAGTGAACTGCTCTTAACATTAAATAGTATAAGAAAAACTTTTATTTTTGCGGCTTTTTCACGATAGCTGTGAAATCATTGATTGTATTTTTTAATGCTTAGTTATTTCTATTTGTACATATTTATACTTTGTTCAGCAATAAATGCGTTATTGTAACTTTATTTGTCTTCATCTTCTTCTTTATTTATTTAGCTTTTGCCAGCGGCTTTGGTCGCGACGAAGTCGAAAATTATCCGACGAGAACGTGCCCCTGGAATAAAAAGTTTCCTATGTGTTAAACCAGGCTATAATCGATCTGTGTGCCAAATAACATTTAAATCCGTTCAGCCATTTTTGCATGATTGAGTAACAAACATATCTAAACATATAAACTTTCACATTTATACTCGTAGTATTAAGTAGGATTTTCTCTGCCGAACACTTCGGGTAATACATACAAATAATATGGAAAATATTTACAATTATTTAAAACTGTCGATTTGCCTGATTGAGCGAGTAAATTGGTGCGAATCGACAAATAAAAAATAAAAATAAAATTCGTTTATTTCAGACTATTTAATTGCCCATATTTTGTTTATAACATTATCTTAAAAAACTATGTTAGTTGCGAGGAAATCAGTTGTATTTAAATTAAATTGAAAGAAGTTAATTAAAATTAAATTGAAATAAATTAGTAGATATTAAATTAAAATAAATTAGAATTGAATTACAATAAATTGAAATTAATTAAAATGAAAAGTTTAATTGAAATAAATTAAGATAAAATTGAAATAATTTGTTGTGCATAAGTTAAACAAAATTTTTAATAAATTACTAAATTAAAATATAAAAAATAGAATCGGGTAACATGCAGCCTGATCAGCCTTCCCACAGCTGCCGATATTGGCCTGTCTACGATTATTCTTAGGATTCTGTTGCTACTCCCTCGCATCGGTGAATGAGTGAGGCTGACTTTTTGCGCATTATAGCGTAAAAGTCATCCATCCTCGCGTCGGCAAACATACCCGAGGCACTGCAAAATGGAGGTAGTCGCATCAGAATCCTAAAAACGTTGTTATACTAATGGCCCCATACGTACAGCTAGATCATGACCTCCATCCTTAAATTAAGTGGACTACTTACTCCCTCCATAATTTCATTTACGCAGATCTTACGAAAACAGTCTCCAGGTAAAATATTATCAGGTACTTTTTCAGTGTTACCTCAGTATTACGTGGGGCCCTCTGAAGAGCCGTCATTATTAACCCTTAACGTGCGGGGTGCTTTAGAAAAACCTCCGGCCAACCTTCGGCATCAATCTTTCTGACGCTTTCTTATTACCCTTTTTGTGGCTAATCGGTTTCAAACGTGTGAGGTTTTTCGAAATATGAAGGGTTGATTTCGTGGTCTATTTTTGGGTACATTCATGTGTTTTGGTTTAAAAGGTTTAAAGCCTGCCAGAGGAGTAATTGCGTAAGAACAGAAGGAATTGGTTTTATTTTGATAGTTCAGCAAAACTCATTGCGTTATTTACGTTGCCGGCCGAGCAGACAATTTTTTTCAACATATGAAGCAATAGATTCACAAAATAATCTGAATAATTCAGTTTCGGATTCAAAAAGTCGCTGACTAATTGACGACTCAATTCACCTGATGCTTATCGTTGACAATATTGACAGCACACTTCACATGATGCTAGTCGTTGACAATATTGACAACTCATTTCACCTGATACTAGTCGTTGACAATATTGATAACTCACTTCATCTGATGCTAGTCGTTGACAATATTGACAACTCATTTCACCTGATGCTAGTCGTTGACAATATTGATAACTCATTTCACCTGATGCAATTCGATGACAATATTGACAACTCAATTCAGCTGATGCTAGTCGTTGACAATATTGACAACTCGCTTCACCTGATGCTAGTCGTTGACAATATAGATGACTCAACTTCATCTGATGCTAGTCGTTGACAATATTGACAACTCAATTCACCTGATGCTAGTCGTTGACAATATTGATAACTCACTTCATCTGATGCTAGTCGTTGACAATATTGATAACTCACTTCATCTGATGCTAGTCGTTGACAATATTGACAACTCAATTTACCTGATGCTAGTCATTGACAATATTGATAACTCACTTCATCTGATGTTAGTCGTTGACAATATTGATAACACACTTCATCTGATGCTAGTCGTTGACAATATTGACAACTCAATTCACCAGATGCTAGTCGTTCACAATATAGATGACTCAACTTCATCTGATGCTAGTCGTTGACAATATTGACAACTCAATTCACCTGATGCTAGTCGTTGATAATATTGATAACTCACTTCATCTGATGCTAGTCGTTGACAATATTGATAACTCACTTCATCTGATGCTAGTCGTTGACAATATTGACAACTTAATTTACCTGATGCTAGTCATTGACAATATTGATAACTCACTTCATCTGATGTTAGTCGTTGACAATATTGATAACACACTTCATCTGATGCTAGTCGTTGACAATATTGACAACTCAATTCACCAGATGCTAGTTGTTGTCAATATTGATGACTCAACTTCATCTGATGCTAGTCGTTGACAATATTGACAACTCGCTTCACCTAAGTTTGCATGGATTGGCGTAATCATTTGGTTTTAACCACAAGGCCTTTAGAGGATTATTTAATTAGTTGTGGTTCCTATAAATTCTATTTTAATGACGAGCTAACTGAGTTCTGACCAGTCATGGTTTGATCGATTAGCGACTGGTTTGGTTTAAATTGAGCAACTATTCGTTTAGCATAATCAGTCTATAATGTTCCTACTGCTTAGTCACGTCACGGGTCCCCTTTCTATGAGAGGCAGTCGGCTATCACAAGTAAAGTAGGCTGACTGGATTCGAGGCCATCACACCACTCATGACCTACAACTCGCAAGTCAGTGTCGATATAACTGGGCCACTGCTACTACCTATTGGTTTAATCTGTACAATCTGAACCCGTCCAAAAACTCGATTGGGCATACACTGACATGCCTTGAAGTAAATAAAGAATGAAAGAAAAAGTTATATTGTGTCAAACACATATAAAAACGACAAGTTAACTCGAAGGCCATGGTTTCCTTACAGACCAGGTGGCCAGCACATGATGGCTGCAGTGAGGGCTATCATGAACATAATAGCAACGGGGTTAGATAAAGTCTAACCCCGCTGACTGTTTTTGACACGCGGTGTCAAAAACGCCGTCTAGGAACACACCAACTTACTTTCATGAATAACGTAACAGTGATGTCATTCGCGGGTAAATATGGACGCTATGTGGGCTGGCACCGCTCTTCTAGTAATATTGTTGCTTTAGTGAAACAACACAAAAATATAAATATAAATAGAGAACTTAAAAAAAAAAATTGAAACAAGACAATTTTATTTAAGAGGTTGACTGCTAAACTTACTAATACTATGAGCAATCTCATATAGTACAACGTAACATAACCTTACCTAAATGATTTTCAAAGACCTATTCAATGACACCCTATAAATATTAAAGATATATTCAGTGTGCTTTATTTCTGTTTCACAATATGGCGTCTGCCCGCGTGGTTGCCGCCATATTGAATTTGGTTTACTGTCATGTCTTTATAGTGACACTCGCAAAATTAAGGCAAATTGATTGACGAATGAATAATCAATGAATCATCAAAATCGGCCCACGCATTTTGAAAGGGTCACAAAACAACAAACATAGCCTGATAACCACATTACCCTTCTTTTCATGCAGTCGGGTAAATAGGTCGTACGTCTGTCTAGTCGAAACATAAACCTATGGTAGTCAAAGGAAATCCACTGCATCACCATGTACCTCTTGCATAAAACAACACAGCCGGCATCCGCACATACTTGACTCCTAACTCCTAAGCGGATTATCGGCACATCTTGAAATGCATGGCGGAATCAGCTAAAAGGGAACCAGTACAATTTATTCATAGGTTCTCGACAACTTCGTTTGCTCCCATCAGATTGGAGTCAGTTTGCGCTCGGCTTTTATTTTATTATACCATTTTATCGGTAAATTGTTGCATTGCAGTTTTGCATAAACGTTTTTATGGTTCCGCAAGTAAAGTCTACCAACGCAAAGGGACCCTATTCCTAGGGCTCCGCTGTCCGTCCGACCCGTCCGTCCATCTATCACAGAGCTGTTTCTTTTGAACCGTAACAGGCAGACTCTTGAAATTTTCACAGTGTATTGCAACAAACTGTGAAATTTTCAAGAGTTTGCCTATTATGTTTGTATATGTTTGTTCCTTTGTGGCACTTTAAAGATTCGTGGGCCGATTTTGATCTTTCTTACGTCAATCAATTTGTCTTAATCTTGCGAGTGTCACTGTAAAGATATGACAGTAAACCAAATTTAATATGGCAGCAACCAGACGGGCAGACCCCATATTGTGAAACAGAAATAAAGCACACTGAATATCATATCTATCATATTTATAGGAGTATCATTGAATAGGTGTTTGAAAATCATCAAGGTTAGGTCATGTTAGGTTAGGTTTATTATTTTTTGTTATATAGCGGCCATAGAATGCCTACTATGGCTGCTATATAACAACAAATAATAAACTTAAAATGTAAGGACCCTCCCCCATACAAGAAACGTGATTTTTTCGGCATTACAATAATAATCAATACTACCGCACAATATTTAACAAACCACATTTTTTTTTGTCTTTCGTGAGCGAGTGTGTTTCGAACTTGGCCACTTTTAATTTATTGCCTTTACAGTTTTTGCTCGTTTGTATTGTGGGATAGAATATGCAAAATGTTGCATATTAATCTGGGATGGCAGGCAGATATTGAATGTTTCAGTTTGTGATTTCAATAAATTGTTGATGGGTTATGCAGATTTTGTTGCGTTTTTGAGATAAAGCGTAATTTAAAAAATTACTTCGTCTATTGGACTAGCAATAGGCTTCCTTTATTTACTTTTTACTGTGATGTCATAACATCAGGTTTTTTTTTTCCCAAAATAGTTAAGTTTAGCAGAGGTGTACATAACGCGGTACCTACCCCATAATAATTCATTTACCACTACTTGCTAAGTACATAATAGTGACAGGAAGTTATTATAATATCATCAATATACAGTAAGCGGAAAAAATACGTATTATTAAAGCTAACTCAAAAACTACCCAAGCAAAGTTAATAAAATTTATATCGGACCACCCCTGAGGCATACCCTATCCATTAAATAATATTTTATATTGATCTAGAATGCCAGAGACATTGCGTAATATTGTCTTTGCTATATACCTATATAATAATAATATGAGGAAAGATTTGATTGTTTGTTTGTTTGCATTGAATTGGTTCCGAAACTACTGAACCGATTTGAATAATTCTTTCATTGTTGGGAAGCTACACTATCCCCGGTTGACATAGGCTATATTTTATCCCCGTATTCCCACGGGAACGGGAACTATGCGGGTGAAACTGTGGAGCGCTGCTAGTTGTATATACAAACAAAAAAAAATACAGTTGAATTGAGAACCCCGGCCTCTTTGAATGAATGAAGTCAAAAGTGCACAGATCCCAGCGTTGTTTGACCAGACTCGATTAATCGAATGAACCCCAAGCCCAAGATTTGCAATAGCCCCAATAGAGTAGATCGGGGGGCGTGCCCTTGGGATAGGAAAGGATTGCGAGCCTACCGGAGATGCATCCTAGAGTAAGCATTGGACTAGTGGAGAGATGGGTGGTTTTATCTACCTCCTTTTTGGAGTCGGTTAATTAAAATAACACGTTTTCGAACATGAGATCTTCATCTCAAGTAAGCCGTCCAGTCTAGTTACCGCTTCAAGCAACAAATATGTATAAAATCTATGCATTAACTGATGTTCTCCCTTAATTGCATAATCCGCTTTTAACTTCTAAGCACATTGGTAGTGCATTAAGCCGATATTCGAGATAATGTCAGCAGTGAGCCTGTGACGATAGCTAATGTGATTACCGCTTAAGCTGCTCCGGAACATTCTGGAACCGGAAAGTTCCTAATGCCATGCCAAACGAGATTATAGATGTAGTTTGAGGACAGGTAACTGAGGAATGTCGGATAAGTCGAGAAATTAGTTGTGTTTACTGGCCCAGTTCAAAAATTATTCGTTACTAGCTTTTTCTGGCGGCTAAGCCCACGTTGATATCGGTTATGGCGTAAAAAAGTAGCCTATGTACATCTTCATATCCCAGGCTATATCTTTTCTAAATTTCATGACGATCGCTTCAGTAGTTTAGGCATGAATGCGTAACAGACAGAGAGAATTACTTTGGCATTTATAATATTAGAAGGGATTATTATGAGTCCACCTAACCGTTGGACCGACCAAGTAACAGTCATGACTGGACTCTCTGTTACGCCATGAGAAAGCCGAGAACAAACGAAGTGGATGAACATCGTACATAAAGCCACGAAGGTGATCAGGGAGACGACATTCAGTATTGAAGAACGCGAAGAAGAAGATTATGAGTTCAAGAGTCACATCTACGAAGAGTAAACTCTTAGAATCAACTGCCTCGTTGGTGCAGAGGCTCTACTCCTGAGCATGAGGTACTGGGATTACCAGGTCAGGCAGTGCTGTTGGGTTTTTCTATCTGGAATTTCGTAGTAAAGCAGCCCGAAGTCTGAATTTATGCTCGATTGATGGCAATAGACTTGCTCCCTTTTATAAAAGGGCGGGACTTAAACATATCTTGCGAAATGTGAGTGTATCATAGGTAGGTACACCTCTGCCAAACCTGGGGAAACAACGCGTGATTTTATGTATGTTCAGAATCAAAGCATGGACGCTTACAAACGACGTCCGATATGTATTCACAAAACCTGCACACACTGCATGGTTCTTTGCTCGTAAGACACAAAACGAAACATTGATACGAGCTGATTTCAAAATATCTCTGACATAATTTTATTGGTAGATATAATATGATCCTAATGTTGGTCAAACGGAGGGCGATGATCATTTTTGTTACCATGCGGAATAAAATAAAAATAATAATTTAAATTTTCTTTAAACATGGTACAATAATGTCTTAAATATTATGATTATGATCTTTATAACTCGCCATGGACTGGCAAACAAATATTTTGGAGGAAACAAGTTTTAATTACCTATGTATGTATGTAAATATTTTAACCATTTGCTTCAAACAGCGCCTTAAGAGGCCGTACACGAAATGTTTCCGATTTCACTGATTTACGAGATTTTAGAGACGCGATTTTACAGCTACAATACTGTATTTCTATATGTTTTAATGCATCACATGAAAGATCATTTCAATCAATATCAAACGAAGGAGCTACTTTTTTATATTTGAATTTGATTTATCGACCTCAAACTGTTTTGGGAATTCTGCTGTAAGGGGTTTAGAATCACTTTTTTCGACTTTAATATTAAAAAACATAGTAAAAAAATGTTAAACTTAGTCAAATTTTAAAGACAATGGGCAATTTATTGGTTTTAATTTCGGCTACTCAGAACTTTCATTCAAAAAAATATTAACTACAGTAATAAACTTCAGTTCAACATTAATCCATTACCGACCCGTAAAAAAAGGCAAAAAGTTTGAAGAATTTGCCGTAAATAATCTTTCAAAGCAACCTAAATCTTGCATTTTGATTCTCAACGTGTTCTCGACAAAAATAAAAAAAGAGCTCATTCTGATGATTTTTATGCCGTAATAAGAAAAAGGACCGCGTCCATAGCCGGCTGGTTACGCGCCACCACCAACGGTCGCCTGAGCGTGTTCTCAGATCGGTGGGATTCCCCTCTGCTGCGTCAGTGGGTAAGAATCCACCAGTTGATTGTTGATCTTATTACTAACACTAGTTATTAAGTTATTTTGTTGCTACTAACACTATGGACTCTTGTCTGAAACACATGATTTTAATTTTAATTAGATCATTTTTACACGCTTTATATTAGCTTCACTTGTATGTCAGTATGTCAGTATGTAACTCTCCGTGGGTAATTTGCGCGCCTGCGGCCTTCCTTGGTTCTGGTAGCCGTTTCTCAGGCTCCCTCTCCGAAATCGAACTCTGATTCCCCGTATTTATAATATTTATAAATAATTATTTTATTCTCACTAATAAATAATTTACACGCTTTATATTAGCTCGGGTTGTATGTATGTATGTAACGGAATCTTTGAGCGCAATTTTGACCCACTTTAAACGGTCAGATTTCATTGAAACTTTGTAAACTTGTCGAGGACCGATGACAATTTACTAATTTAAAAAAAAAATGGGAAAAAAAACACGTTTTGTAGTTAGCAGAACTAAAAAATAGAAAATAAATAATAGTTTAAAAAACTAAAAAACACGCTTTAAAAACCAAACTAAAAAAGGAGAAAATAATTTAATTCAATTAAAAAGCGTGGGGTGCTTGACATTAATTGATTATAAAAATACCTCAAAAAGCACCCCACGCTTTTTAATTGAATTCAATTATTTTCTCCTTTTTTAGTTTGGTTTTTAAAGCGTGTTTTTTAGTTTTTTAAACTATTATTTATTGAAACGATATTTCATGTTGTGCATTGAAACTTAAGGAAATGCGGTATTTTAACTGCAAAAGTACGTCTTTACAATCAAGTAAATACTGGAAAGCAACAAAATTTCGTATACGGCCTCTTAAACGTTTTTTTTTTAAATAATGTACGACTAAGCATATCTATATGTAGGTAGGTAAAAGCGTTTACCAAAAAGCTTATAAAAATGAAACTTGCGAATTCGTAAAGAAAATATTTCTGACATAATTTATTTACCGGAAAGAGACAGGCAGCTCCTATTTTTGATTTCTGACAAATGAAAATTGACGTAGGTTAGGAAGAAATAAAAATAAATAAACATTTTGTGTGAACGGTGGAAAGATTTTAGGAAAAAAGCGAGAGGATGTGTCAAAGGTCATATGAAATTGTATGTGATGGACTTGTTACGTGCTATTTTCAACCATTAATTAACTAGAATTCAGGGTCAAAAACTCATTAATCAAAAACACTAAAAATAAAGGGGGGGAGGGACATCGACCCGCTAACTGTGACCACGAATTCAGCACAGAAAGAAAAAGAAACATTTTTTATGATACACATGATTCTGAACACCGTGCGTTATAAAAAATTCGTCGGTTATAAAAAAGAAATTGCTGTCCCATACATTTTTACCATGTAGGTATGCATCAACACTTTTCTATTATGAAACAGCTTTTTTGCAGCAACATATAAAACAGACGAAAAATTCTACGCCTAGAACATCTAGAATGATTCATGAGTCTAGAATCATGGTTACAATTAGCCCGTGGATGTCTCCCCTACTACCCTGTATACATATTTCTAACGACTAGGATTTAAACATTTTGATTTTGTACGGTAGACGACCATGCAATATCACGTAGGGCAGGTCAATGACCCGGACCACTAGTGTTCAACGAGGTACCAAGAATAGTATTGGTGGACAAATGTTCACAATAATTAACATGAAGTGGGCATAAAAAACAGGTGTTATGTACTTTTGTTTTCGTTCTGTTTTGTGAATATAAGATCGATAACGGGCAGTGATTCCAAAAATTTATTCTATAAAGTACATATACAATTTCCAATAAATTATTTAAATTACAATAAAGTTATGACAAGTATTGCCCACTCCAAGATTAGATTCAATCAAAAAATGCTAAACTATCCGATTTAAAAAATCGTGTTATTTTATTTTGTTTGTTTTTATTTTTTTATAGTATTATTAACTATTATTTATTATAAAGTAATAAATTTTTAAGCAATTAAATTTTAAAATATTGGTCACATTATTTACATTGTATATTATTTATATTGAATATTTATACTGTATTTGTTAGGGTAATAATTATAAACGCAAAATATGTAAAAATACTGCCATATTTTTTCCATGTAAATAAAAGCCATTTTTTTGTAAGAGCTCTTATTTTGACGTCTCACTCATTACAAATTAAAACCCAAACATAAGTAACATTTTCACTATTTAATATTGTATCAATGAATGACAAGAATACAATGAATTTGTATAAAAATAATTCTCATATAAACCGCACTTAATAATGTCCTACTTTCATACATCAACCCAAGAAATATGTACAAAAAAAATCACTTTACTTTCTCCCAACAGCTTACATCCCAAACGGCAATTCTACCAAAAATAATCTAGACAAAACACTCTAGAACATGCAATCATAACTTGTGACGGAGTACCTAAAGACCTACTTTGTACTGTGGCGCTTGCCCGGGCTAGCTGTATCGACCCGCGACCTCGAACATCCAGTCTCCGCCGGGACCAGCTACTGGTATTGTCAGCTCAATTTGTCTTATAGTACGATGTCTGATGTCTGAATAGTACGATTTGATGTCTAAATTGTAGATAGGTATGGTTTATTGTACATTTACTTAAAGCTTAAGATGATTCTGATGCAATGCAGTTAGGTTTTAGGGGACAAAGGTGGTGTTAAAATATACAATTTATTTTTTCAGTTTGATTTAGGATGGCACAATCAGGCTCAAAACGATGAACTCATCTACCAAAATTAATTGCATTGTCCCATTTTTGTTCTCTAATATTGTATTAACGAGGGGTTATCCGAATTTGCCCGTTTAAAATCCATTTTGCCCGTTTAAAATCTATTTTAAATGGTCAAATTAGTGTACATATTTAGGTTTTGAAAAATAGATAAATACTTTTTTGAGGAAAATAAACGGTTCAAAGCACACAATTATAATTTGTATGATTATTTAAAAATCGTTGATTGTAATTTGTTTGTTGTTATTATTAATTTTAGAATTTATTTTTTGCTGTGCCCTACAGGGTCCGTAATTGTATCTACCTTAACTTTAAGCCAATTGTAAGACCTTTCAAGATTATGGAATGCAAATAAAGATATGAATATGGATAAGTACTAAATTGTAGCTGCATTTTGAAACAGTATTATGGAACACAAATAATTTTACAATCAAATGAATTCTCGTAGGTACGACATGATTATTTTTGGGGTTAATCTATATTACTAACATGTGAGCAAAACTGTGTACCTCTTTTTACGAAAGTAACGCGGACGAAGGAGTATGACATTTGGCTCAGTTAAAGTTTATATCTATACCCCATTTATTATAGCTTTAGAAAAAAGAGGCTCGTAGAAGCAGGAGTGCAAAACATTTTATTTCAAAGTTAAGTTCTAACTTTTTGAGGTCAATTTATGACTACTAAATACTGTGATAAACAAAGTAAAAGGAATGTTTATTTTAAATAATGTTCTATTTACAATAACATCTTCATCACACATTACAAACCTACAACAAAACGAATGAATGAAACAAACAGTCACATGATGATTTAAATCTAATTAAGACTCTATGGATTTTTTTTTACAATACTTTATTTTAAATAACTTACGACCCACAATACGTTGGTAAAACTTCGTCGTCATCAGCTAATTTAGTTACTCGGTGTTATTTACTTCTGCTTCTTTTAGGTTTTTAGCATTGACACTTTAATTTTTTTGGCATTAATCGTAACTGCAACACGTTTAATGTAATTTTGTTACAAAGTGTACATTATAAAGAACCTTTTTTAACTTCTGTCTAATGCTATTGTAAATGGAGTATAGAATCCTATAAAAAAACTTGTTTATATATTTTTTTTATTTACATTTCGACCACTGAGCGTCCACTAGTTCTAATAATGATGCAGCAAAGGCAATAAATAACGTTTGAATTAATTTTCTGTTTGAATATAGAATAGCCAATAATGCCAATAATTTTCCCATTGCAAAAAGGCATCCGCTATGAGGGGAAGTGGGCCATAATCCCACGTAAGTCCAGTGCAAGTTGGTAGATGTCACATGTCTTCGAAATTTTGGTGCTTACCAAGATATGCCGTGGCCTCACAAAGTTTTCCTTCGCCGTTTGAGAGCAGCAGTCTTAGCACGAGAACCGTAGAGAAGCGTTTTGTCGACGGAAGAGTAGAGAAAAATGACGTTTCCGTGTAGACAGTTGACAGTTTTTTAGCGATTTCTATTCTATGGTAGAGTGGAAATAGGAAGTGTCATGACAAGCCTGCTGTTGTGATGAAATCAAAAGCGCGTTAAGCCGTTGGTTCCAGCTGTCATTCGTAGATCTTTGACAGTCGTTACGGGTCGTCAGTAGCCCGAAAATCTGACAGCCAAAGTCTTACCAAGGAGTATAGTGTTCTTCAGTAACTGGGCTGTAAATCAGATAGGCAGTCACTCCTGTAAAGGTTGTATGCCCAGCATGAAACCTTATGTTTACTGGCAGCTAATAATGGCTATTGTTCGAACAGCCAGAAAGTATTAATTCAGATTTTAAAAAAGAATAACGAGTGACGGATAATTTTCTTTAATGTAAAAATATTCATTATTAATTTAAGCGCCGCTTTGCCTTGTACCTTTTATCGTAATTATACGTGGCTACACGAAGTTAAGCTCCAATCATTGTTTCCTTTGGTAGTGTCGTGTCCATTATACTCCACAAACCACACTACACCTCCACACTCCACGTAAAATTCTGATATTCAGCTGTATCCAATTAGACTGAAAACCGTCCCCAAAATATTTGGGAACAGGCTAAGGAGATGATGATGAATGTTACTTGCAAGAGTTGTAGTTTCAACCTTAGTAATTCTTTGTCAAAAGTGGTACTCAAACTCAAAGCATTTATTTCAATTAAACCATTGACAGGCACTTTTGAATTGTCAAAAAGTCGATCAGTTGGAAAGTAGAAGCTAGTTTCATTCCATTCCAAAACGTAGATCTCTATGGGGAAGAACGGGCAAGAAACTCCACGGAAACTCTTTTAAATCAAGTTGGTTATTACAAATAATATCAACTTACACAAAGCAAGTCACAAACACCCTTACACTCCCACACACACACACACAGACGCACACACCACACACATAACATACAAATAGAACAGCAGTAAATTATAGAAATTATGTACCAAGTCTGATCTTTCCTAATTGTATTTTATTTATATAATGGTTTTCTTGCCTAAATTGAGTTTTAGTTTATTTTTATATGTTTATTTTTTATATTTTTGTAATTTTGGCTTTGCAGTCTCGAAGAAGCTAATTACTAGTTTAAACTGTCGCCAACTTCAACTTTTATTTAATAATAACCAAAATGATTTATATATATAATGGTGCCCAAAATACAGGCTGCGCCTAGTTTGGGACCAACGATATCTCAATACTGTAATTTTAATGATTAAATAAACGATTTTTAGTTTACTTTACTTTTAAAACCTTGGGAACATTATTCTTGTTGCTTCTCTACGTGAGAAGAATGTTAAAAAATATATATAAACAATTGTAATAAAATAAGCCCTGGAAGGAGATGACCAGTCTCAGAACTATAAGCATGACATATAATATATTATTTTCGTAATCTGTTTGTGTTTTTTATTAATTTATAATTGGCTTTGGCCGTTTTATGTTAAAAACTAGCTGTGCTCGCGGCTTCACCCATTTGAATGTTGGAGATTATCCCACGGGAACGTGTTACAAAACGTACGGAAAAAAAGCTTAAGTTAACTCTTAAAAACAACAGCTATCTGCCAGTGAAAGTACCGTCAAAATCGGTCCAGCCATTTTGGAGATTAGCCGGAACAAACAGACCGACATGCAGAAAAAAAAAGTTTTTGTGTTATTGTTACTACCGCATATACGTAGGTACTGTCAAATGCATTTAGTAAAAAAGCTGTTATTTTGATATCATTAACAAACACTTAAAAGTTATTAAGGTATTTGTACAGATATATAGATAAACTAGATTCCGCCCGCGGCTTCGCCCACGTGGGGGTCGGAAATTATCCCGCGAGAACGTACTATCAGAATAAAAAGTATCGTATGTGTTAATCTAGATTATAATCTATCTGTGTGCCAAATTTCATCCAAATCCGTTTAGCCGTTTTTGCGTGAAAGAGTAACAAACATCCATCCATCCATACTTACAAACTTTCGCGTTTATAATACACTCGAGAGCAATGAATCCGGGTCACTTAAAGAATCCTAAAAATCTCGGAAACTAAAAATGCTAGGTTAATGCAATAAATTGTATTTAATAGACAATGTAATACTCCTTAAATGAAGGTATTAAAACTTCATAGTTATTGTAAAGTTATATCATAAAAAAATCTAATTTGAAAAAGGGCCACTTTCGAAGATGGAACTACGAAATTACAGCATTTGGTTTTGCTTTTGTTTGTAATCTGTCATTTATGTGGGTACATAAACCATGTTGATAGTGCTCTATATTCATTATTCAAGCTGAAATTATGTCGCTTACGCCTGAAGAATGCACCAGAATACTTACAATGCTGGAAACCGGCCGGAGTCAGCGCGATACAGCCAGGACTGTCGGTGTGTCGCTGTCAACAGTACAAAGAGTTCTCCGACGTTACGAAGAAACTGGTTCTAACCTACGCAGACCAGGAACGGGCAGAACCAGGTGTACCACAGCACGAGAAGACCGATACTTGGTGAACACCATGCTTCGAAATCGCTTTCTGAACTCTCTGAACTGAACTCACAAATCAGTTTCGACGCCTCGGAGGAAGTAACCCAAGTGCATGGACAGTAAGACGTCGGCTTGCTGAATCTAACTTAAAACCCCTTAGACCTGCAAACGGCCCTAAACTGGAGCGTGGGCATCGTATTTCAAGACTAAGATATGCCCAGAGCCACGTAAATTGGAGTATTGAAGATTGGTCAAAAGTTATGTTCTCCGACGAATCAAAATTTATGCTCTACAAGCACGATGGAAGACACAGAGTGTATCGAAGACCAGGGGAAAGATTCAAGCAAGCATGCATCGAAGAAAAAGTAGCCTACGGTGGTGGGTCTGTACTTGTGTGGGCCGGAATTTCTTCTGAAAGTCGCACAGAGCTGGTGATCATAGAAAACGGCTCTTTAACTAGCGTAAGATATGTGGAAGAAATCCTCAATGATCACGTTGGTCCATTTATGGTCAATTTAGGTGAGGATGCTATATTTATGCATGACAATGCCCGACCTCATACAGGTAGGATTGTGAATGACTACCTTCAAGAGATGAACATTACTCGTATGGAGTGGCCAGCGCGCAGCCCGGATATCAACCCGATCGAGCATGCTTGGGACGAGCTAGGCAGATGCGTAAAACAACGAAACCCTCCCCCAATCACGCTTCGTGAGCTCAAAATTGCTCTCACAGAGGAATGGGAGAATATTCCCCAAAATCGTATAAGGAACTTGGTGTACAGCATGCCAAACCGCGTAAACGCAGTAATGGAAGCACGAGGAGGCAATACGAAGTATTAAAATTCAAGAAAATCGTAATAAAGTTCAAAAATTTCATGTTTCCTATTTTTGTTTTAAGGAGAGATCAGCAGTTTTTTTCTTTATGTAATTTTGTGTTAATAAAATGTATGGTGACTCATATTTTTTTTACTTTCATTTAAGGAGTATTACATTGTCTATTAAATACAATTTATTGCATTAACCTATCATTTTTAGTTTCCGAGATTTGTAACATTCTTTAAGTGACCCGGATTCATTGCTCTCGAGTGTATTAGTAATTTTTTTCTTCCGTGATTAGTAAGGATAGTTTTTTATGTGTAGCTATTATTACGCCATTTAGGTAGTTCCCTTCAGCGATTTTATAGCTTTTTTTTTATTTATAAAACATACCCATAATAATAAAAAGGTATTAAAACTGCATTCTTGATCAATCAATAAATAAATGAATGTGTTTTTTTGTGAGTTTGTATGGAGGAGGTTATCAACGAAACTACTGACCTGATCCCGAAGTTCTTTTACTCATGGGAAGCTGCATATATAGTCTTACCAGATGCAGATACCAGTATTTTATATGAATCGACTGCCTATCTGACCTGCCACAACCCAGTATCTGGTACATTAGTGATTAAGCAGTGTTATCGATTTAGTGAACGTGAGAATCAAACAAACCATCTCTGGTTTAATGATACAAACAATCCCCCCCAGTGGGTTCCCGAACCCCCCCAGTGGGTTCCCGCATTGACATTGCGTGGGGGCTCAGTAGCCGTGGTCCGCTCCCACGGTGAAGCGAAGAGGAACCCCAAGCTGGGGCTGCTCGTCAGAGCTTTTGTCTCGAAGCCGACGACGTAGTGGCCAAAAAGTAAGTTGCGGTTAGGTGCACCGCAACTGAGGCGGGCCGCGATGTCGAATGGGAGGCAAAGCGGCTGAGGGTTACAGACTGCGGCGGAGGAGGAGTGCCGGTAATTCTGAGTAGCGTTCTTCCCTTCCGTGGCCTAGACGGGGCCGCCACCGTTTGATGGCGGACGCGGTGTGGGCCGCAGGGAAAGAGGAGTGGCGGTATAGCGTTGGCCGCTCTCCCTATCCCCTGCGGCCGAGAAGTGGTAGGCGGCGGGGCCGCTGCGCTGACCCGTCGCAGTGGGACCAAGGGTGCCAAGCGTGCCAGGGTAGTCTGGGGCCCTTGTGCTACTTGGTTCCTGGGGTGGTCACGGCGTGCCATGTGTCCTGGTGCGCCGGACTGGTGGGGTCTGCAAGGGCCGATGCCTGCCAGAGGTGCGGGTTGTTCGAAAGAGATACCGTGGCTCCTGCCACACAGGCAACTGAGGGAACACGGGTGGGTTTTAGTCAGTAAAAGTCTGACACGCCCTCCTGCTCCACCCAGAGCGAGAGAAGCTATTTGATGATTTCCCACACTCAAAAAAAAAAATCATACAAATAAACGAACTTGTATTAAGACAATATCTACGAATAAATCAATAAATAATACTGGTTGACCGTCTTTCGGGCTTCTGACGACCCGTAACGACTGTCAAAAATGTACTAATGACCGCTGCGCCACGCCGGGACTATTGACGGAGGAGCTTTGATATATGATATGGATGGTAACTCATCCGCGATCCGACCGCGGCATGCGTAACTTATCCTTTGATCGACACGTGTGGCTGTTATTATTAGCCAAGAACTCCTAAAGGTTATTTGTTATATTGTATTTAAATATTATGCGGATTGTGTTGAGACTTCCCAGCATGGCGTCTGATAAAGTGATAAAATTCACATCTTCATAAATAACATAGCACAATAATTTAATTTATGTGGAGTATTATGCATCACCGCGGGGGTCAGACGTCTGTAATAAATATTAAACTAAATCGCTAAAATGATTATATAAAATTATTTTTAAGTCTGAGCTAAAATGCTACGCTCTGTCAAATGACGCAGTAGAAAATTTAAAAAAAAGTTATTTTTAAAAACAGAACCAAAATATACGATGAATACAGGGTGGTATCGAAATCAACGCGCAAACTGAAACCATTTATTCAGCACATTACAGCACAGCTCAAAGAAATTTCTCGTCGATAAAAAAAAAACAGCTGTTTCATATGAAAGTCAAAATGCATGGAACAGCTATTTTTTTAAACCGACGAAATTTTTCAGCGCAAGGTCGTTTAGGAACAAGTACTGAATCAACGCTGATCTGAATCTGATCAAACGCTCCTGGCGTTTCGAATCTTGTGCATAATTACTGAATCCATAAAGGATCGCGCGTCGATTTGCCACCTTGTATACCAACGTAAATATTTGCAGCGAGACAATTTGCTCTGAGTTGTAACAACTGGCTAATTTTCTAGTCTACAATAGATTACTTACTAGGCATATACCATGGTAGAAAACATCATCGCTTTACATGAGGGGCTTACTCCTTAAGGCTTATAGTATCCACATCTTCCGTTTGTATGCTAAAGCACGACTGCCGCCCGCGCCCGCGCAGGGCACCTCTGAGCCTTTATCTCAAAATGGGGATATTCCTTTGATTAATTTACAATTGTGCTTCGGCGATTCTGTGGTACCTCTAACTATCTATTTTTCAGTGTATTTTTTTTTTCAAATAACGAAGCCGTTTAGTAGGAGTATGGAATAGAAGCCAAAATATTGCGTGTTGGAAAATATTTTTTTACAGCAAAAGTATTAACCATACAAAAAAAGTACTTCGGGCAAAATGATCTATATGAATCTATAGCAAAATCATATATTTTTCAAATCTTCAAGACAAGCCGTTAATGAGCAGTACGGTTCATAAAGTGACCGTGTTACGCTACCAAACGGGACGTAGGCCCTTAAGCACGAAATCCGTAGTTTCAGCCAAAATTACGGGCATTTCTAACTCCGTATCAATTACGGGCGTAAGAAATAGAAATAGAAAATATAGAAATAGAAAATATTTATTGTCCAGGTAATACAGTAAGCATAAATAGATTAACAACAAGTTGAGACGACATATGAGTAGCTTAAATACTACCTACAGCTAGTTACAAATATTATTTGCCAGTGAACCCCAAACTAGACAGTTAGTCTGTAAGAATGAATGACTACACAATTTAACAGCTGTCCCTATTACCGAAGTGTATTTGTTACTTGTTTTGACGGATAAGTTACTTTCGAACGGGCTCGTATCTTCATTGACGGACTCATGGCTGATTCCTTAATTTTTACGGACCGTTATTAGTTAAAATTAAGATTCTTGTATCTTTAGATACCAGTAATGAAGCAAATATCTTATAGCTTTGCATAGTGGGTCCATATGGAAGGCCATATGGAAACTATTACAGGTAAAGTTAGCTTACGATTCTATTTATAGGTATGCCCAGTTTACCATTTCATTCATTTTCCCATTTCTTCCCGTGGGTGTCGTAGAAGGCGACTAAGGGACTTACCAGAGAATGGGCAGCAACGTTCTCTATGCATTTTACGACCATACTGCGATCACTAACTCGCATGCCTAGCGTGGCTATTATGGGATTACCCTCCCTAGATTTGGGGTAGGCATAGGCCTACCCCAAATCTGAAAAGACTGCTAGACATAGTCTAGCAGTCTTTCGGCTGAAATGATGATGATGAAGATGACGATGCCCAGTTTAAAAATTAAAAATGCTACCATTGGTAAGCAAAACAATCCGTGTTTGCTTATACGAACCGTGCATTAGGGAATAGACCGTAAGATGAGATTGTGAGCAAAGCGATTCAATAAATAAAATAAAACTAAAACAATCTTTGTAATTGAACCAGCACAATAAACCTCACTAGCGACCATTATGCCGAAAAATCCCACGAATTAAGACGAGTACGAGAAGGCCGTATCCAAAATTCCGGGAACAGTAATTTTCTTTTTTACTTGAAGAGGTGCTCAATCAAAGCGCACATTTATGTCAAGTACCTAGGTACTTCTTCACTTTGATTGTTACAGCAAAATACGCGTGAAAATGTTGAAAGGCACAAAAGATTTTCATGATAATGTTCCTACTGCTCATATATAGGCCTCCTCTCTTCGTAAGGGACTTGTCTATAATCTACCACACGGGCCCAGTGCGGGTTGGTAGGTCACATGTCTTCGAATTTCGGTTCTAGGACATACCGGTCCCTTTGCAATGTTTTCCTTCACCGTTTTGAACGCAGTGGTGATGAAATTACTCAAACAAAGAAAACCGCCTGCCTGAGTTAACCCACACTCGGCAATTCGGGGCCGATACCACTCAAAAAATGTTAAATTTGATTAATATAAGTCTACAAAAAGCTATTTAACGCGATAATATTGATGTGTTTTATTTGAACAGTTCCTAGCCTACGCCGTTTTACATATTGGAAGGAAATATTTCACGTAGAAAGATAAATGGATGGGGCTCTAGAGTTACGGCCACAAAAACAGCGAAACGATAACAAATTAGATGTGATGGCTATGTAGCCTGAAATGTGAGGAGTTTCGAATACTTCGGAATATAATTTACTTCTTTATCTTTGTTTTATTACTAAGTTACAAACCTGTAAGTAATACCTGCCTACTTACCCGAATTTTGTCTTTTTCCATGTTAAGTGCTGACCCGGTGGAAGTACGTGGGATAAACTAAGTGTCGATTACAACAATGAAACTGTTCACGATCAGCACTTTTAAATACCACGTTATAGAGCTGTCAGTGTCAATATTCCACAACATTTTTGACATTGACAGCTCTTCAGTGCGCTTATGATTTGCTGAACGCATAGTTTCATTGGTTGGTTTATGAATAAAACTGCCTTTTAAATGTTAACAGTGATAGAACCTATCATGACATACCAGGCTACCTCCTTGCAGAATTTCTGCTTAGTAGATTGAATGAATTATTAAGAGTACTTGTGAGTCACATCTACATCGCCACATGTGAACATAAGATTAGACATTTCAACAAACCTTTTTTACCGTCCATTCAAATGATTTTGACTTCTACTGCGCTGGTAGCATGATAAATCACATGTGCAGTAAACTGTTTCAGTTTCAGTTCAACAACCACTTTATTGCTTTTAATGCCATCCTTATGCCTACGAGTTATAAGTCAAAATCGGCTAAAGGGACTGTAAAAAAGGTTTAATTGACTGTCTAATCTTATCTCAAATGGAATATTAGTATTTTAGTGTTTGTTGCAGTGCAAAGTCAATAATTTGACGGATTCATAACGGCATAAGATTGATAATATTTCATAGTAAATTAACGTTTTACCCACTACCACCTACCCCACCGCAATTCTAGCAGCCCAAACCATACGTCATAAGTTTTTTTGCTCGTAAAACAGAATCCAAATTGTGATGTTCCATGTTCCGAAGGCGTGAACACGTGAACCGATGGTAATACAAGTTTGTTTCCGAACTTATACCAAGTTTATAATAAAATTTCAGCTGGTTCAAGTTATAACGGAATTTATAACTGAATAGACCTTCGATAATATGGGGTTTTGTTTCTTGGGGCGACGAAATTTTGCGAATATTTATTGGAAAAGCATATTGGAAGAAAAGATTTAGGTATCTAATATTATGTGTAGAGAACAATAAGAAGAATATTTGAATAACTCAAAGAAAAATATTAATAGAACATAAGGATGCAAATTTTTAAACGTATAGGTCCTTCCTTGGAACATGTAGGTACATCTAGAAAGATACGTTTCAAACAAGACGGTGAACTAGATTCTTGCACAATCTCATACATCTACTAGCCACCATATTGCAAAGACCGTCGATCCATCCTTGCCCAGTTATTAGTCTCAGGGCTTTACTTGAAAAATATTATTAGGTATAGATGTAATCATACAACTTGGTAGCAACTAATTAGTTCCTTATCACCCAAATAATATTGAACTAAATCAATATCTATTGTCTTGCATATGTGTGATGAAAAAACTTGAAAATTCCAAAAAAAATTGGTAAAATACAATACCTAATTATACTTTATAAGTAGGTATTGCAAAGTATGATGCATGTACTAAGGCAAACCTGTATCGCAGGCACCACGAGTTTATAATTACTATTAGAGATACCTTTATATTATATCTAGCAAGGAACAGAATTCCATAAAACGTCCCAGATTACAGTCAAAACAATATTATGCCTAAACCCACTGACCCAAATCTTCAACAAAACCAGCTTACACACGAAAGAATATCCCTAATCATATACTCGTATAAATGTAGTTTTTCTCACAGTCTTATAGTCCGTGACAAAGATTTCCTTTGTTACTCGCGTTCGGTCCAGTGACCACATAGAAAGTGTGAGGTAAATGGCCATTTTCTGCCAAGTTGAACAAAGCCCCGGGTGCAAAATGCTTGTATTCTCGCAATGGCTTGCTCTATCTTGGATTATATCTTGTTTAGGGATATCGTGTTTACTAGTAATGTTGTTTGAAATGTCGTTGATGTTGTAAGTTTTATTTATCTGTGGAAAGAGTTATCATGGAGTTTCATGTTTTCATTGAAAACTGAGTCAGTGAATTGTGTCCTGTTGAATTTTGTATCATATTGTATGATGGTAAATTCCACAACAACATGGAAAAAGGCAGAGCCCAAACTACAGCACCTTTCCAAAAATATACTTTCTTTGTCCGAATTCAGAAGACTCGATAAAAAAGGTACGAAGAAAACCCGCTAATGCAGGCCATTCAAATACCAGGAGAGCAGAAAATTAAACAGGTCTCAAGCCTCCTTGATATCAAAGTAAAGTGCTTCTCACGTTTCGCGACAAATCGTTGAGTCGGCAATCGCTGTTATGTTATGTTACCCTAGTACATTGAACTGAGTAGCTCCAACAATTTGATGATACAGTTTGGATTGTCGCCAATTCTGTTCTATGTGTTAAATTTTGTTTCCGAAGGAATTGATTGTATCTTGGGGAGTTAGAAACTTCCTGTTTATTGTTTTGTTCACAGGAGTCGGTTGTGAGCCGACTTTGTTACTTATTTTTGTTTGATCGAGAAAACAAAGAAAAACATATGAAAGGAAACAGAATAACTTTGCTCCTAAGTAGGCTTAGGCGGCTTATTGGTAGGAATACTCGAAACGATGCTGCTTGATATAACAGAATACTGTCAACGTTATTATGGAGGTACCAAAAAAACCTTACACATGCCTTATAATTTTGTTACCACCAAATGGCATGTTATCCAGTAATCCACTGGCTGATTTCAACCCTGTGATACACAGCCATAAGTAAGCTCTGTTTGTCATGTATTACGATTATCATTTCAATAATAATCTTTAATTATATCCTTTTAAATTATATTAATGTCACTGAGGATTTTATTAAAATGCAATTATTATATGTAATAAACATCAAAATATAATGATGCAACGAAATATAAACCACTACTGCGTTTATTATTAACTATTGTAATATTGTACTCCTCGTACAAGTCCACAGTCTACCAGCGCCACCTACCACAATTTTCCAAAACGAAAGGATAGCGCCATCTAGTAGTACCACTGAGTACTACAATGAAAGGAGGAAACTGAAAATTGAAGAGGATCTGTGCGAGTTGACGTTACTGAACACGTTATAATAGCAGTGACACATCCTTCTCATAGATGGCGCTATTTCAAGTTTCAGTGTTTAAGCTGAAAGATGAAATAATAAAAACTTGTCGCAAGTTAAACAACCGTTTGAGTTAGGTTGACGATGAAAAGATTGCAGGCCATTATAAATAATAAACAACAATCTATCTAACTAACTGTCTACATGACATTACAATAAAAAAAGTACCAGTGCAAAGTGTTTAGGATACTTATTATTGTTTTAATTCTATGAAAAAATCCCAATATTTAATTAAATGTTTATGACTGTAGGTAGGTACCCACTACTTGGCCAGATGACTCTTTCACAAGCCCTAACGCTCCTGAAAGAACTTTTGTATCCCGATTATGTATGAGTTCCACATAGCTAACTCACAAACTAAGTTCTCCAGTTGTATCGGTCGACCATACGTTCAGAATTACAATTTACTTATCGATAAATCATTCTAGATGTCAAAAGTTTACCTAATTTATTAGTTTCTAGAATTATTGCTGTTACTGGGGCGTTACGTCATAAAACAAAGTAAGTAGGTAGATAATAGTTTCGAATAAATACTGAAGAGCTTTCAGAGAAAAGTGGATTAATTTCGTTGGAAAACGAACTGTAGGCGGGGATTAGAAGAACTCTTTTATTTTGTTTATTCTTGTCATTCGACTGCTTTAGTTTAGTTACTAAGACGGGCTTGTGGTTAAGTACCTAATAATAGCCGCACGACTCGATCAATCAGGTTAACCTACGCTTGCCGCGGTTGGTCCGAGGATGGGTGACTATCTTTATATACCAAGACCCCTCCATGCTTCGGGAAACACGTTAAGCTCTTGGCCCCGGCTGTCATGTTGGTTCTTTGACAGTCGTTACGGGTCGACAGAAGCCCGAAAGTCTGACAACCAGTCTTACTAAGGAGTATCGTATTACCCAGTTATTGGGTTGTGTAGGTCAGAAAGGCAGACACTCCATATAAAATCACCAGCGTCAGGCAATAGGTAGTTGTCAGGCATTTATGCTGAACTGGGCCTTTTTATTGCTGTTTAATGTTGTGTGCCTTTTTTAGTCTGTGCTAAATAAATGTATTTTCTTTCATTCATTTTCTTTAAAATACTGGTATTCAACTGCTTGCGGTTAGAGTGGAAGCCGATCCCAACGTAGTTGGGAAGATGCTAGGCAGATGATGATGACACAAGTATAAGTTTAAAAAAAAAAGTATTAAAGTTCAAACTGAGTTATACCTTTCGTCTGGGCAGCCAGCATCGGTACCAATTTTCCGTTTCGTTACCTAGAAGTATTATTTAAGCATTACATGTACTGCTAAACTGAATTGAACAATACCCTAATAGTGTTGAGCCGAATCTAGGGAAAAGATTGTGTACGGAAAATACAGTTTGTTTTACTTTTTGCCCTTCCGCATTCATTCATTGGACTAAGACAAACGAATTTCAAAAATTAAAAACTAAACATATTTTTTTTTTCACTTTTTATTAAGTTATGGATTAATATTATGTTGATAAAACTCCTTCGCAAATAATGCATTAATTTCGAGCAAATTTGATTACCATAAAAAGGTGATAGTGAGTCAATCTTAAAAGATAGACAAAATAAATGCTGTCGTGGACTTTTTTTTATATGGCAGGAACTTATTATAACATCATCAATAAACACTAAGTGGAAAAAATATAATTATGTAATATTGAAGCTTACTCAAAAACCACTAATCACAACTGGACCACATTCTCTAAGAATAGGTACCTATTTCAAACCAAAGAAGAATTATTGAAATGATGGAGTTCCGAGGTAACAAACATAAAAAATATAACCGAATATAACCTTCTTTTGAAGTCGGATGAAAAAGAAATAAATCATAATAATAGTCATAGTCAAACTAAATAATCACCATCATTTTCACGTTTGGCTGTCTGATATAGGTACCTGCTAGTAGCTAGGAGGTACCTATGTATATCAGAGAATCTGGAACAGTTATCAGGCAGACAGCGGCCTCGAATCTAAGTCGATAGCAGGATTCCCAGGAATAGTTACCATAATGGGTTACCATCTCCTTTATCCAAAGGTTAAGTTCCCAAGAACTGCAAAATTCAACCTCCTCTTCAATATTATGATAATCGAACTAGAAGCAAACGTTCTGCGGTTTCTGCTCATCTAAAAGTTTATGTACACTCTCGATGTTTCTGCCAGCGGTATCGATAGTTCTGAGATTTATGTTAAACTCTATTTTAATGGAGGTCTTGTTATACCGGAGCTTGTATTTATTGAATTTGAAGTGGTGTTTGTTAATATATATTCTACCTCCGCTAATGATTTGACGTGCACAGAAATCTTAGGATTTTTCGGAATATTTACCTACGCTGTCCTTGTTTCACGTGTTAAAAGTGGGTACATTTCTGCCATATCTATTATTCTACCTATCAGATAGAAGTTAGGTAACGGTGATCTGGTAGATAATGGTATAACCATGGTACGATTTCCACCCTTTGTACCGCGACGCAAAGGAAGGTAATGTGCTTATTACCAGTATCTACATATAAATGATTAGATAAAAATCAAATGCTGCTCAATGGTAAGCACATCCCTTGTAATTACACGCTTTATATTAGCTTCACTTGTATGTTTGTATGTAACCGACTCCTTAGAGCGCGATTTTGACCCACTTTAAACGGTCAGATTTCATTGAAACTTTGTAAACTTATCGAGGACCGATGTCAATTCAATAATTTTAAAAAAAATCGAGAAGAATGAAAAAAAAGGGGAAAAAAATAATAAAAAAAACACGTTTTTGTAGTTAGCAGAACTAAAAAATAGAAAATAAATAATAGTTTAAAAAACTAAAAAACACGCTTTAAAAACCAAACTAAAAAAGGAGAAAATTATTTAATTCAATTAAAAAGCGTGGGGTGCTTTTTGAGGTATTTTTATAATCAATTAATGTCAAGCACCCCACGCTTTTTAATTGAATTAAATTATTTTCTCCTTTTTTATTTATTTTGTTTTTAATTTTCGGATACTAGTCCGGTAAAGAGGTTTGTAGCTAAGTATTAACAGTCGCACGTTTTGTCAGAAGTCCAAAAACTCTGACAACCAGTCTTACCAAAGGGTATCGTAACTGGGTTTTGAAGGTCAGATAGACAGACGCTCCATGTAAAATACTGATATACGGCTGCAAACGGTTAGACTAAAAGCTGAACCCAACATTGTTGCGAAAAGGCTAGGATATGGCATTTTGTTCTATGGAAATTGGATAACACAACGTCTATCTAGTCAGCTAGTTAAGAATAAAATAAATCAATGGCTTGATAAACTCAAACAATTGATATTTTGACCTACAAAATCAACCCCAACTCCAAACACAATTCGGCTATGCAATTTAATTCCTCTC
This sequence comes from Antitype chi, assembly GCA_947359405.1. Taxonomy (NCBI): domain Eukaryota; kingdom Metazoa; phylum Arthropoda; class Insecta; order Lepidoptera; family Noctuidae; genus Antitype; species Antitype chi. The sequence continues at coordinate 18,177,381 of OX375808.1, forward strand.
CACGAGGCAGACGAAATCGACTGCAACCAAAAATACCCGACCTCCACACGGTCAGGGTGGCGAGTTTGTCAAGGTCTGCCAGTGGGCATAGACGACCTAGCTCATGCACAATCACTTCGGAACCGACAATAGACTGTTTTCAAGGACTAAATTTATGTATTTAGTTAGGTTAAATATCGTTATTTTGTTTGCTTGGGGTTTTCATAATTTTAGGTGTGAAATAAACCCACGGTCTGAGTGACATTATTTGGCCATGGTCTGCCCGTGAAAATAGACAGGCTTATTTATGACACTTCGGAATCGATGACAGACTAATTTCAAGGACTTTAACGTTCTAAGTTTATCTGAATATCTTTTTTGGTAGTTTAAGGTGTTGTACAGACGCCAGCACATTAAGCTACCCCAAATTAAGCTGCCACCACATTAAGCCGTCAAATTTCTTTGATATATTTTCAGCTCTATTTCGTAAGCATATGGTTCATGTTCAATTGGGACAATTTGACAATTTGGGGTAGCTTAATGTGCTGGCGTCTGTACGTGTTGTAGATGGCAATATAAAGTTCATAAAAAGGGTTAAGTAATAGTTTAAGCGGTAAGTTAACCCACAAATATAAATAGCTTCTAATACACGGCCAAAGTGGCGAGTTAGTAAAGGTCTGCTGATGGAATAGAGAGATTAACTTATGACATAACCACTTCGGAAGCGACAGTAGACTGTTTTCAAGGACTTTGTGTTTGTGTTCGGCTTTATAGATGGTGTATCAAAAAAGGTTTAGTAAGTTTATGCAGTGAGATATAGCTTAAACGTTAATAACTTTTAATACACGGTGAGGGGGGCCAGATCTTTTAGGTCTTCCTGGTGGAAATAGATAGGCCAAGTGATCTGTCAGCTAATAAGTAAAACCACCGTTGCGAATGGATGCTATAGTTTATTACTGATTACGACACACCGTAAATGGTGCAGAAACGCACACATAAGTACATACTCATCACTTAGATTAGAAACATCTACAAAAGACTTTTTAATTATTTTTTTGTTTGCATTGAGTTTTGAAGATGGCGTTTTATAAAGTGTTTAAAAAGGGTTAAGTAATAGTTCAAGGGGTGATATAACCCATCGCGGTCAGTGTGGCGAGTTAGTAAAGGTTGGTGGAGAGAGACAGGTTAACTTATGACACAAATACTTCGGAAGCAACAATAGACTGTTTTCAAGGACTTTTTGTTTGTGTTGGGTTTTTTAGATGGTGTATCAAAAAAGGTTTAGTAGTATAAGCGGTGAGACAATCCATAAATATGAAAAACTTCTCAAACAAGATCAGGGGGCAAGATCGTTAAGGTATGTCTGGTGGAAATACATAGGCTAAGATTAGAGACATCTACAAAAAGCTTAAATGTATAAAATTTGGTTGGATATGTTTTTTGTTTCCATTGAGATTTGAAGATGGCTATATAAAGTGTACAAAAAGGGTTAAGTAATAGTTCAAGGGGTGAGATAACCCATCGCGGTTAGGGTGGCGAGTTAGTAAAGGTTGGTGGAGAGAGATAGGTTCAATTATGACACAACCACTTCGGAAGCGACAAATGCCGACGGAAGATATTTTCGATGACCTGCCGAAATTTGCATCAGAAGCACAAAGGTGCATTGAAGAAGGCTTTATTTGAAATTGTAATTTTTATTTAATTTTTTGTTTTATTTTTATTGTTTAATTTTATGTTAGAGTGTATTTTATAGATATAAATAGTTTAATATGTGTGTATAACATCGTTTTGGGAAACTGTTAGATGTTGTACTTGTTGGTGTTAATAAATAAATAAATAGACAGTTTTCAAGGACTAAACTAAAGTATTAAGTTAGGTTAAATATCGTTGTTTTTTTTTGCTTTTCTTGGGGCTTTCTAGATGGTTATATAAAGTGAATCAGAATGTTTGGGTCATATTTTTAGAAGTGAAATAAATACCTACATAATTAATAACTTCTAATAAACGGTCTGGTTGACAATTTGGCCATGGTCTGCTTGTGGAAAACACTTCGGAAGTGACATTAGACTGTTTTCAAGGACTTGAACGTTTTAAGTTTGGTTGCATACTTTTTTGCTGGGTGTTGTATATGGCAATATAAAGTGTAAAAAATACAAAAACAGACTGTTTTCAAGAACTAGAATTATTTAGTTTGGGTTTTTTAGTTTTTTGTTTTGTTTTGGGTTTTATAGGCCTAAGAAGTCTAACAATAAGGGTTGTGATAATTTTGCATTGAATGACTATGACAGGTCAGGGTGGCGAGTTGGTCAAGGTCTCCTGGGGTTATTTTTTGTGGTTTGTTTATATTGCAGGTTTAAGTTTAAATAGGTATAATATTAGAATTATAACTGTTAATATTCCCAATATTTATTTATTAGGATTTATTAATAAACAGCTACTCCCACGGCAGCTTCTGAGTAAAATTATATCTTTACAAAAATGAAGTATGGATATGCTTAAGTTTTTTTTTTGAACTAACAAAAGTCTTGTTTTGTATTACAAAAAAAATCTAGCGTCGTTATCCTATAGACAGTGAATTTGGAACTAAGTACCTAATGATAAAGCGAATTAAGTATAACGTAGCAGTAACGAGTGAAATGAGTTCTTGGATAAGACGATTATCGCCTCTTTTAACAACAATCTAGCCTATTTCATACGATATGACATTATTATAGTTAATTGACGTCTCTCTTTCCGGATACTTATTATTTTGATCTTTATCAAATCCAATAATAGACCAATCAAGTTTTCTACGAAAGGGAAGCTTTTGGAACTAAAATTTCTTTATTAACATAATACATGCATATGACATAAGATAGTTTTTTGTTTACCTTATAATTTTTAACCAACTTAAAAAAGGAAGGGTTTCTTAAATTTAAATTATGCTTGTTATCTCAGAAGTCCATCATTTATAAGTCGATTTGAAAACGTCCTCTTTTATTTTAAAGGGGGAGAGAGAGAGAGAGGGAGAGAGAGAGAGGGAGAGAGAGAGAGGGAGAGAGAGAGAGGGAGAGAGAGTTGTTTCTTAAACATTTAGTCAAGTTCTGATTAGTGGTAGCCATTTAGTGTATGCTGATGACGTTATAATAACTTCCAGTCACTGTTATTTACTGAGCAAGTATACAAATAGTATACGAATTTGTGATTTGTGTGGGATAGGTACCTACCACTACTAAAAAGTGAAAATAAAGTTTAATTAAAATAAAATAAAACAACTGACTTCCAAAACAACACTACAAAGTCGGTGGCAAAAAACAAAAGTAAACATCCAACTTTCGAAATTAAAGTTATTTTTCACTTTGTAGTGTTTTTTTGGAAGTCGATTGTTTTTTTGATAATGAAATAAAACTTGGTTTGTGAACAAGCATTGCCCACCTCTCATATCACATATAATGTGGTCAAACAATACAGAATCGCTCTCGAACTGCAGTCATAATCTGCCCGGGGTGCGGGTTGTTCGAAAGAGATACCGAGGCCCCTGGCACACAGGCAACTGAAGGAACTTGGGAGGGTTTTAGTCAGTAACCCGTCCTCCTGCTTTATCTAGAGCGGGAGAAGTTCCCACCCTCAAAAATAATAAAACTGCAGTCATAACAGACCACTGTTCAATGTCGATGCCGAATATAGAACAGCCCAGACATTGGGAGAAGTGCATTGGGGTCACTATTTTTTTTTTTTTTTTTTTTTTTTAAACGTTGCCCCACACTAGGAATTTCTCCTGTATCGTGGGTGCGTTTACAAACATTTAAACTCACATACACAAACAGCCAGACCCAGAACAACTACTTGCAGATCATACAAATATTTGTTCCGTGCGGGAATCGAACCCGCGACACGCGGCGCAGCAGTCGATCGCTTAACCACTGCGCCAACCGAGCCGTCAACTCAACTCTGATCACCACTGAAGGTTGCGCCGCCTAACCTTCTAGTTTTAACAAGTTATTGTTTGACTACCTAACTATGAGATAGGCTTTTGTCTACTGGTTCGTTTGTGTAAATTTTTATCCATGTTTTTTGGATGAGAAGCGCATCTATCTACGTATCGAATACTAACGGTGAGGCTACCTATTTTCAACGTGGTTTTTGAGCTGTTAAGGGAAGATAGGTAGGTACCAACAAATAAATTGAAGTACCTACGTTCTTGATATTTACTAAGGTGGTGTTTAGACCGGAATCCGACGCCATCTTAGTTGGGATAAAGGCTAGATAGATGATGACTGGTTAATTACATTTTTATAATGTACCTAACTAGCTTTTACCAGCGGTGATAGGCTGAGTTGTCTAATTGATTGATACAACGACTATCTTTATAATATATTTATTAATATTTGCATACTGAATGTTGTTTTTTGTTTTTTTTTGCAAACTTAAACTCATTTTGCTGTCACATTTGATTATTATTATATACACTTTGACATGAATATTTACTTTGAGAAGTATAATTTTATTATTGTTTTAATTATTGTGAATGTGAGGACTGTGTGGGTATTTTTTTTTTGTTTTGTGTTTCATCTCTTTCTCAGTTAGCTTTAATGTTAATCTGGCAGTTTGAGTAATTTATGCGGCCTACCCAAATGTCCTTTCTTTTGTATTGTTCGTCAAATCTTTGAGCTCCTCAAGTTCTGAGTTGAGCTGCATGATTACTGATAAATGCGTGCACTGATTGGACAGGTCCACTCAATCTGTGTGGTTCTTTCCTCAAAAGACCATTTTAGACACCAATCCACATGGTCTTTACATGATCTGACCAAGATTATGTCTGGACTTTAAAAGAGACTGTGATCTCTGAGTTTGTTTCGGCCTTTCTTCTCAGAGTAGTCAGATAGGAATCACCGACCTCATCTAGTTTAAAATAATATAATTGACGCGTAAAAGTGTTTGTACAAACCTACTTACAGAAACAAAATCATTTATCATTTATCTGTTTTCAGTCTGTTGGTTACTTCCATATACAATGAATAATTTACGATTTAAAACTTTTCAGCCCTTCACTGTAAATACCTCAAATTCCTCAACATATTACACAAACAAAATTACAACATACGACACAAAACCAATAATGTATGTAGAACGACAAACCCTCAAACTGGTACATCCAGTATGTGTGAACGCAAAACGTAGACAGAGTTAAATTAATTCGCGGAATCGTTCTTACCGAGTGGAGTGGTAACTGTGATGAATCGATTGTGGTTGGTATTCATATCGAGTGAATTTTCGATGTTTACTTATTATAAAAGCATAATAAAAGGAGAGGCTTGTACCTAAGTTATAATAGCCGCACGGATCGATCGTGGATATTTGACAGTCGTTACGGGTCGTCAGAAGCCCGAAAGTCTGACAACCAGTATTACCAAGAAGTATCATGTTACCCAATATCGTGGATCTTTGACAGTCGTTACGGGTCGTCAGAAGCCTGAAAGTTCGACAACCAGTATTACCAAGAAGTATCGTGTTACCCAATATCGTGGATCTTTGACAGTCGTTAGGGGTCGTCAGAAGCCCAAAAGTCTGACAACCAGTATTACCAAGAAGTATCGTGTTACTCAATATCGTGAATCTTTGACAGTCGTTACGGGTCGTCAGAAGCCCGAAAGTCTGACAACCAGTATTACCAAGAAGTATCGTGTTACCCAATATCGTAGATCTTTGACAGTCGTTAGGGGTCGTCAGAAGCCCAAAAGTCTGACAACCAGTATTACCAAGAAGTATCGTGTTACTCAATATCGTGAATCTTTGACAGTCGTTACGGGTCGTCAGAAGCCCGAAAGTCTGACAACCAGTATTACCAAGAAGTATCGTGTTACCCAATATCGTAGATCTTTGACAGTCGTTAGAGGTCGTCAGAAGCCCAAAAGTCTGACAACCAGTATTACCAAGAAGTATCGTGTTACCCAATATCGTAGATCTTCGACAGTCGTTACGGGTCGTCAGAAGCCCGAAAGTCTGACTACCCTATCAAGGGGTATGGTGAAAAAAATACGAATTATTGAAGCCAACTCAAAAACCACTAATCAGAACTTAATAAAAATGGGACCACTCGATAAATAGGTATACCAAATAAAATAAAAGAAGAATTTTCCAAATCGGTTTTATAAATGACGGAGTTCTAATGTAAGAAACATTTTAAAAAATACAACCGAATTGAAAACCTCTTCCTTTTTTGAAGTCGGTTAAAAACTACTCCGACATGAAGGTCCATGTTCAGCCGGGAATGAAAAGGTCAAAACTTTATCTTGGAATATACCTTATTTTAGGGCAATCGGGTAAAAATAATTAACTTTTGTAGAATAATCCCACAAAAGGTAAAATATATTTCAATAGTTTGGAATATTCCCGACTCTACCCAAGTAATTTCTGACATAACAAAAAAATATTAAGGTATGTTATGTATCAATATTGTATTATGTTTTCTTCTTCGTATCCTATTCAGAATTTCATTCGGGTATTAAACATACGGTTGTACAATACCTTTTTACTATTGTATGGTCATGTGATTCCCGTCGAGTTATTTTTGTTATGATTCTCGTCGAATACGACATGAAAATTGAGGCTAGTTTAAGAGTCGTTTTTTTTTTTAAAAGCAAAGCAAGACCACTATAACCCCGTGACTTTAATAATAATAGTCTTTGTTTATGGAAAAAAACATATATAATCACAATAAGTAGGTAAGCTGAAAAGAAAAGCCACTAAGCCACCTTTTCATTGGCTTTAAAAAGTAAATACAAAAACTTGAGAACAGTAGGTAGGTATACCTACACTTAATATCCGACATAAGGTGGCAAGGACATCAGCGTACAAACTCTTTCCGTGGATTCAGTACAATAATCCTAAATGAATTGAATTGAATTGAATTTATTCTGAACCCTCCTGCGGTGAAATTTTTCATGGGTTATCTATATAAATAAAAATCTTGACTGACAGACTGACTCATCAACGCCCAGCCCAAACCCTTGGACCTAGAAAGCTGAAATTTTGCACAGAGGTTCCCTTTATAATGTACAGAAGGAAAAAGGAATTATTTTTCGAAATTCAACCCCTAAGGGAGTTAAATAGGGGATGAAAGTTCCGCGCGGGCGAAGCCACTGGCAAAGCCTGGTTTAAAATAAAAAGGAAATGTAAGAATGTTAATAGATATTATAAATATTTGAAATAGAAGAACGACATAAGATCACGTTTCAAGAAGATGATATTCTTTAGAGTTTTCTACGTAAAATAGGCAACATTAATCTACCTAGCCTTTTCACCAAGTAGGGGGTTGGCTTCCAGTCTAGACGGCTGCAGACCTTTTTGGTAAGATTGGCTGTCAGACTTTCGGATTGACCGTTACGACTGTCAAAGATAACAGCTGGGACCAACAGCATAATATGTTGTCCAAGGTACTGAGGAATGTCAATAATAATTAAGGACCGACCGAAGGTTCGGTTTCGGTTTCGGTTTCGGCTAGTTTCGGCCCAAAAATCTAGTTTCGGCCACAGTTTCGGTTTCGGCCAATAATTGGCCGAATCTTCGGCCCCGCCGAAACTAGGTGTTCGTGAATTGTCGCGCATCATTCGGCTAAATTCGAGTGAGTGAGTGAACGTGATTGCCGGTTGAGTTCGCTAGCCGGCGCGATTGTGATGATTTAAGGTTATGTGGTTTTTCTCGCGCAAACATTATTAGGTAATAGTATATTTTATATCGAGGGACTAGACGACAATATCTATTATGTATTTTGCTCTTTGCTCGACGTCAAACTCTTCACTGTCACTGGACATTCTTAATAAATTTATTTAAAACCGAACAAATTTACACTCGACAAAAATTCAGAAATTTTCGCGGTCAGTTTTTTCATCTAAACCAGTCACAGATTAACAATTTAAAACACCTGGCGCCACCTTCTTTGTGGAAAAACCATGGAACTAAAACCCTCGACATTTTCGCAATGAAGATGGTCCAAACTCCACAGATAATAGTATATTTACTGGCTGTTTGAGTTTGTCTATGTCACATGAAGGAAATTAAAAACCTAATTACTTTTCACTCCCTAGAGACTAAAGTGGTCACTTTAGTCCCGCTTCGTAGGGCTATATTGGCGTACTTTTAGAGCATGAGAAGTGAAAAAGTACTTGATTGTCGTACAAAATATACTCATCTTTATTGAGACTGATAAATATTAATTAAGTATGACTGATAATTAATTATAATGGCAAGATAATTCTTTAAATACTAAGTTAAATACTAGATCTCATTAAAAAATAACAACACAAGTTATCAAATCATTAAGACTATTGTAAACATAAGTAATTAATGTTGATTTTTGAAAAAGTTTGACAAATATGTTGATTGTGTTTTTTTTATTTAAATTGTTAATTTTACAAATAAAGAACCATTTTTGTTTCATACTTTAATTGTTGCATTTTATTTTCTTACACGTGTTAACTGTCTATATTATATGCGTAAAAATACAAAAGATTTAACATGCTATAAAAATTCAAATAAGTTTCGGTTTCGGTTTCGGCCGAAACTGGGACCAAGACCGAAGGTTCGGTTTCGGTTTCGGTTTCGGCTGAAAATCCTGTTTCGGTCGGACACTAATAATAATACGTTTTGGCCGGTCACCCATACACGATTCTACAGCGGCATGCGTTGCTTAAACTTCGATGGACCCGTACAATTCTCACCTATTATTTAGCCACTTTAGCTCTCGTCCTTTTAAATAATCGTCTCTTTCTACATAAAATATAGTATGGAAAATAATTGAAGCAGGTACAGCTTCAACAAAAACATTTAAGACAATGACATTTATTAGAATACAAAACGTTTTCTTTGTTTTCTCGATTTCAATAAAAGGAATGTCACCTTTTTGTGGGAACAGGCGACGCGACGCTCGAAAACAATTTTCTAAAACAATGGGCTGTTTTCCTAAACAAAAGGAAAAAATAATAAATAAAACGAATTTAAAAGAATTATGGCTATAACCTCTGGTAATATCATCTTTTGCATATTTGCAGACTCTTCGTAACGAGATTTTGTTGGCACAGTTAAAAATGAATTACGCTTTTATACCTCGATGACTTTTATTTCATTGCATTTATTTTTTGTGGGATTTCGGTAATGGCCCCATTCTAATTATCTCTTGCTAAATAATATCATACCTTCTTTTACTTTATTGCACTTGTTATTTTGAAGTACTTATATAATGTAGCTGAAGAGTTTGTTTGTTTGAACGCGCTAAAATCCTTTTACTATAATAGCCTAATTCTTGACGAAACTTATAGAATAGTTAACATCACGCTACGGCTCAAAGGTACCGAGCAAAAAGAACAAGCGTCTTCAAGAACGCTAAGCAAAATCGAGGTAACAGCTATAGGATATATTTGACGTTGACATACTTGATGTCAAACCAAGAAATTTCTTGCGGACGAAGTCGCGATAAAAACAGTACATTATTGCAAAGGCCGTGAAATAGGCAATTGCAGGTCGAGTATGAGTTTGAAGACCGAGCCGTAGGCGAGGACTTGACTAATACGAGACAGGCAATTGCCATTTCCGCCAAGGCATACTTTTTATAATATACATCTAATTTAATTAATATTAAAAGTTACATTAGGTATATTGGGGCAATTAAGGAAAAAATGTTCACTTTTTTCTCGTTTTCCATTGCCAATTTGGCTTCTGATCTTAAATCTGGTGGAGTACAATCAATCGCCATTTCACTCTCTAAACCGATGGAACTCATTTTAATTATTCAATTTATATTTAATAAGTATGTAAATAACAAATCAAGACGGTTTTTTTGGCGGGATCGGGTTGGAACATGTCGCACGAATTTTCATTTTCATAAAATTTAGTGAAATAGCGAATTAAATTGTATAATTTTGGTAGTGAATTATTCAATTTAGTTATATGTGTGTGCACAAGTGTAGTGAAGGGGAAAATAAGTGACTAACGTGGACTTTTCGTGTTCCCCCAAAAACTCATGTTAGGTTGTTGTAAAGTTGCTACCGCTTTACAATAACTTTGACTTGACTGACTAAAGACGACTATGACTTTTATGTAACTAAGTGCCCGATATCGGGCCATTTACTTGATCGAAAAGAAAAATTACTTGACACTGGCTAAATGCACAAACCGTGCGAAGCCAAAGCCCAAAAAAAAAATAAAAAAAATAATAAACAAATCAAGACGAATTTTCAGCTTTGCCGGAAATTTTCTATTTAGCATCTGTGCCGAAAGGCAAACGCATTTATGGCTATACAGCCACGTGAACGCAATTTTGTACTAAGCAAAGAGACTTACTTTGGTATGCCAAGAATGATAAAAGAGATCCGATCAAAGAGTATTTAAAACCCCAGCACGCCATTTCATACAACATTGCTGGAGCGTTGTAATGTTCCAAATTCAAAAAACGCTCCTGCAATGGATTTTATTTTCTTTGTCCGTAAGTTCGATACTTCGCGTGTTCTTTTTTCGTAAATAATGACAATATTTCCATGCATGTTTGAGAAAAGTATTTTTGAACATATAAACATTAAAAAGGGAACTGCTTTACATAAAAATACTTACGACTCCCAAATTCATATCCTTATTCGAGTAATAAAAAGGTTTAATTTTGATAAAAACAAAATCATTTTCAATTCAAATCAAAAGTTTATAAATATCCCAAGATCTTCTCAACAGGACATTTTACTTTGGAGCACGACTGTCGCGCTTATGATAAAGACTATTTCCTACGACGTCTTGAACCATAAATCATCTTCTGTCAAAGTCCGTCGATATCAAAAGATATATTAGAAAGGAGAGCGTTGGAAATGTACGGGATATCTTGCGAAGAAATGCAGTGTTCTGGATTACCTGTAACAAAAGAAATGTTGGCTATATTGTGGTTTAAAGGCATTTTTATGCATATTTAATTCTACGAGAGAAAAGTGTTCCTTTTGAACCACATTGTACAACATAACATCACGCCTATAATCCCCGAATGGTTAAGCAGAGGTCCGGTCTAGAATCATAAAATATGCTGTATTCATGGTTACAGTTTTCGCACTGATATTTTTTAAATTCTGTATAGTATACCCACATTTCGGCAGTAGGTAATGTTCAAGTCCCATGTATTAGGGCCTTTTAACCGGGCGTAAATCCAGACTTGAAACTGCTACTGAGAATGATTGGATGGAAAATCTAATAAAAATATAACAATAACATTCTGCCCAACACGAGTTTCGAACCCAGGACCTCATGTTTAGCAGTATCGCTTGTCACCACAATACCAACGAGACAGTTTAAATTTGAATTACGTTGGTACCTAAATCAATATGGAACCACTTTTTCATTCTACTATTTTGATGAGAGTAAATGAATATGGAACCACTTTTTCATTCTATTATTTTGATGAGACATTAATTAAGGTAAAAACAGTAATAATTCTCATACAACATGATATGGTAAGTAAAAATAAAACTCATAAAATGCACCCTACTTTAAAAAGATATAAAAATCTCTACTGAAACTCATATGACGCCCTAGTTCCCTTTTAAGCTTAATGAACTCCTGAAATCTCATTAAATAACTTACTCAACAGAACCCTTTTAAAAACTGCTGTATTTTGTACCAGTACGGGGATAGTAAATAGGGTAAAAGTGGTACCTAGAACTTTGCATACGCCATTAAAATATAATAACGAGAGAAGTTCTCTCATCGTTGAAGTAAAGCTTAGTTTTATCCTTTACTTATATTGAAATAAATGGCAGGATTGGAGAACCATTCTTCTTCTAAGTGTGTCGATGGCTATCCAAATAGAATCAATCCAAAATTTGTTTACGAGCTTAGCACCTTCAGTAGCGTCCATCAATTCCTGAGCTACTCTCTAACTCCGTCAACGAAAATACGGGCCCGTCCGAATATAGTTTGAAACTTCGAAGTGACTCCGACAGCTGATTAATTAACTTTTTTGGACGGGTAAAACCATATACGGAGTAGGGACAGCTGTCAAATCGTGTAGTAATTCATTCTTGGTTTCAACTAATCATAGGATCGTAAGTGATACGGAGTAGGAAGCGCGCGTAACTTCGACCGAGATTACGGATTTCGTTCTTAGGGAATAGGCCCCCTGGCCGCAGGTAACAAGATACGCTGGACACGATATTAGAAGAACAGCATGAAGGCGAATGGCGCAGCTGAGCGCGCCAAATTGAAATTTTCACAGGTTTTTTGCAAATTGCAGCTCTGTTTTACGTCGTATGTTGAGAACATTTCATATGAAAATTATTAGGCGGCACTTTCCAAATGATGATTACTATTGAGTAATTATGTCATTTCAAGTTACAAAACGCCCACATGTCTTCAGATAATAGGAATTAAGTAGAGTTATAGTGCAAAAACCTCCAGGTAGGTATAGTATTTTTTTAATAGTGCCTATCTCTCGCCATTGACCTGTATCTCTCCGGAGGGGTAATACCTGTATATCTTTAAGATCGTTCGTATTCTAATATCAGTCTCAATCCATCAAAAATACGTCTAAGTTACATCTAATGTACCTCCATTTTTGAAAAGTTTTGACATCGACCATCGCTGCTATAAGATTTCGAAGATTCGTATTGAAAAAATTATAACACTGAAATCATTTTTTTCAATACGAGATTTGGTATTGGCGCTGCGATTTGCCGCGATTCGTGTGCTGCGATTGGTATTTGCTGGTAGTATCGACTCACAATACAGACCACAAGCGGAGTAGCAGCCTCTGGTTAACCGTCTATGTGAAGTCTTTGAGTAAACTAATGGGTAGGATTAAGTAAGTTAGGGTAAAGTTGGACTGTCGGTTTTAAGCGAATCATAAGCTGCCCAATAAACCTCAACTGTTCCTGTTTGTAATAGTGGTTATAACAGGTACGTTGCTTTGAAGTTAACCGTGATAACTACTGCCAGGGGTGTGGGTCTGCCAGGGGTGCGGGTTATTTGAAAGAGAAACCGGGACCCCTGGTACACAGGCAACTGAAGGAACACGGGTGGGTTTTAGTCAGTAAAAGTCTGACACGCCCTTCCGCTTCACCCAGAGCGGGAGAAGCTATTTGATGATTTCTCATCCTCAAAAAAAAAAACCGTGATAACTAATCCGTAAGTATATTGGTAAAATATTTTACCACCATCATCACCATTATTTCAGTGGAAAATCGTCCATTGCTGGACATAGGCCCCCCCCCTAAGCACCGCTGCTTCGACCGGTTCTGAGCTTATCGCATCCAATGGATTCCTACGGCCCGGCCAGGTCATCAATCAACCTTACTTACCATCACACGAATCAGATCATCACACTTACCAACAACATTTACACCAACATTTTACCAACATTTTTTATCCAACATTTTACCAACAGATGTTTGAACCAATCCAACCAAATGATGTTTGCCAGATGATGACAGGATGTGTCACGAGTGTTCAATAAATTGGTAAAAATGAGTACTGTCAGTGTGATGGACATCACTGTGGATCATCACATCTTCGTCAGTTTAGTTGCAGATTAGGTAAATAAATGAATCCCTATTTCCTTTGGTCACGGCATCACACGTGAACAGCTAGACCAATTTAGCTAATTATTTTTTTGTTGTGTTTGTTATTGTCAGGAGAAGGTTCTTAAAAAAGAAAAAATTAAGATAGTTGCGCGTAACATATTTACATAAAATGCGAATTCAATATTCATAGTAAAGACAGAACAACGACTGTCGGGTAAGCTAGTCTATACTAACATAATAAAGAGGAAAGATTTGATTGTTTGTTTGCATTGAATAGGCTCCGAAACTACAGAACCGATATGAAAAATTATTTCACTGTTGGGAAGTTACATTATCCCCGGGTGACATAGGCTATATTATTTCCCCGTATGCCCACGGGAACGGGAACTACGCGGGTAAAACCGCGGAGCGCTGCTAGTAAAAAATAAAAGTGGACTATATCTTTGTGTATAAAAAATATTTTAATTTGCATTTATTCTATTGTAATTCCCTTTTCAAGCCGCATCCAATTTAGCACAAATCCTGAAGGAATTCTCGTAACAATTGCGTTTCAGTTACAACAGTCCAATAAAATCATTTGCATCAGAGTATACAGTAAGGTAAAGTGCATACACACTAACTTATTGTTAGCAATACAACACTGTGGTATAATGCGGGAATCTACGTCCTTGGGAAGAATTAAGAGCCCTTACACACTAGCGTTTTCTTGGCAATTTCCCGACGAGATAAGATTGTAGCGAGCGTGCAACTACAGTGTGACATTTACTGTCAACCTTATGTCAATGGTTACAACGTTTCCTATTGGTGGTTCTAAGAACCCAAACTGCCTTGAGGTGCGACAAATCCTAATTGCATCTTATCGTTATTCCCAAATATTATGTTCACCAAAAAAACGATATTTTTTCAAAGAAAATAATAAAAAAGTACTTCAAATCAGAGGTAAAAATATTATAAAGATGTTTCCCTTTGGACAACAATTTTGGGAGTAGTTTATTTGTGTTAGTTGAAAGGAAATATAAGAATCAAAACTGTATATTTGGTTATTAGTATACAATTTATTATAATTATTAAAACATTGGAAGTATTAGTCGTTTTAATGTTACTATTTTCGTGTGGTTATCCGTACTCATTAATGCACGCTGCGTCCACGCGCTCGCTAAGTTCTTTTTCTGTCAAGAAATTGCCGACAAAACGCTAATGTGTACAGGCTCTTAGTTGTGGGGAGGGAGGAAGGAGGTGGGAAGTCAAAAGGCTGCAATTTTGCCTCCAACTAACAGTCAACAACTCCTTTGTCAATGCACAATCTCTGGTAATTAAGGCTTCAATTGTTCTCAGAAGTGCGCTGTTCAGTAATTGCAGGTAGATCGGTGTTGGAATTTAATGTTGTTTGTGGATTTCGTGACGTCATATTTGATTTCAAAATAGCGGAAAGCATTCAGAGGGTCTAGCACGAACGCTCGACGTAAACGTAACGTAAATTCGAACGCTTTTGAAACAGAAAACAGTTTTCACTTAAAATATTTATTTAGTGCTTGCCACAATAAAAAAAAATACATCTTTTTAGTCGATCGTATTTACGTTACATTAGCTTCCAAAGCTTTTGGGCTGAATGGATTTGATTCGTTCCTTGCTTTTGTTTTTACAGGTTAGTGGCACGTCAGTAATTTACCCCTCATATTGAACTAAACTTCAATATAAAATCAACTACTAGGTTACTATACAAAAGTACACAATTGTATGCGTCATTTATGTATTCATCAGAGTCATTGTGTAAGTAACACTATAACAGCCGCAAAGGCTTTCATTCTGACAGTTCAACAACATTCATTGCGTTTTTTACGTGGTTGAGCAAATACATTTTTCGAACATATAAAGAAATGGATTAACAATATCGTTCAACATTTTTCAGGTTATGATGGATAGTGTATCACACAATTAGGCAAAGGTATTAATTTTGAGCATAGTCATCATTTCAGCCGAAAGAGGTCCAATGCTGGACATAGGCCTCCCCCAGGCTCCTCTACTTCGACCAGTCTTGTGCTTTCCACATCCAGCGGATTACCGCGGCCTTCACAAGGTCATCGGTCCACCTTGTGGGAGGCCTTCCCACTCTACGTCTTCCGGTACGCGGTCGTCACTCCAGAACCTTTCAGCCCCATAGGCCATCTGTTCTGAGCATAGTAATTGACATTAAATATGTGGTTTAAAAATCCTACTTAATACCCATTAAATGTGAAAGTTTTTATGTTTGGATGTTTTTGACTCAGTCACGTTTAAACCGCCGAACTGCACCTTAATTGCGTAACACGCGATGAATCAATATCGGTTTCATTTTGACAGTTCAACAATATTCATTGCGTTATTTACATTGTTGAGCCGACACATTTTTCGAACATATGAAGCAATGGTTTAGCCATCTGTTTCAAAACGAAACAGATTATGATTAATCGTGAGTTACGCAATTAGGGTGCGGATTTGGATGAAATTAGGCACAGAGATCATCTTCGACCTCCACGCGAGCGACGCCGCCGCGCCGCTGGCTAAGGCTAGTACAATATAATAACAAACGCCGACTATGATAAACTACAATTTGAAAACATAAAATCTAGACATGCCTCCGAGAATCGAAATAAGAAATGAAGACTGTAAAGCAGTTATAAACATGTACGTGCCGAAGCGTCAACCAGCCCAGAGAGTGACGGAGCCACGCGGCTGCAGATTATTTCGACGAAATTGAATTTCAGAACATAGCCGAGTATTAATTTTCAATTATTTTTAGCGGAATTTTCAAGGTGACAAATATAAATTGAAGGGTAGACGACGACGCCTGTTTTTACACGCTTTATATTAGCTTCACTTGTATGTTTGTTTGTTTGTATGTTTGTATGTAACTGACTCCTTTAAGCGCGATTTTGACCCACTTTAAACGGTCAGATTTCATTGAAACTTTGTAAACTTGTCGAGGACCGATGACAATTCAATCATTAAAAAAAAAATGAGAAAAAAAAAACACGTTTTTGTAGTTAGCAGAACTAAAAAATAGAAAATAAATAATAGTTTAAAAAACTAAAAAACACGCTTTAAAAACCAAACTAAAAAAGGAGAAAATAATTTAATTCAATTAAAAAGCGTGGGGTGCTTGACATTAATTGATTATAAAAATACCTCAAAAAGCACCCCACGCTTTTTAATTGAATTAAATTATTTTCTCCTTTTTTAGTTTGGTTTTTAAAGCGTGTTTTTTAGTTTTTTAAACTATTATTTTATGGCATCTAGAGCAATGCTTAAGTATCACAATGATAAGTAAGTCGGGTTTTCAAGTCAGATACCTAACCAAATGTAGAGGTAATTTAATATTAGGTAGTTAGTCAATAGGACCTTAGTTTGTTCTGCCTAACTAAGCTTTTCCCTACTACTTTGGCGTCGGCTTTCAGCCTAACCGAATGCAGCTGAATACAAGATTTTAAATGGAGCAACTGCGTATCTGACCTCCATAACCCATTTACTGGATAATTTTGACGTTCAAAAGTGCCTTTTTTGTGCATATTTGGCTTTAAATACGATACCCCTTGGTAGGACTGGTGGTCAGACTTTCGAGCTTCTGCTGACCCGTAACAACTGTCAAAGATCTACCATAACAAATGACAGCCGAGACTAACGGCACAACGTGTTTTCCGAACAAAGAGATATCGATAGGTCACCCATTCACGGACCAACCGTGGATAGCGGACAGACAATAGGAAATCAGATACATACCAAATAGACCTATATGTGAGCACCATGTATCTATCATAAAATTAATTTATTTGTCATTGCATCACTTTAATTCTTTTTACCTATTTAGGTATGGACATTTTATTCTGGGTGCATCGTTTTCACACATAATTTTATAATGAATGTATGTTAAAATATTGTACGTAAAACATTTTAAAAGAGTAACGGTGGAGTTTCTTGCCCATTCTTCTCCATACGAAACTACATTTTGGAAGGGGCGACTAGTATCAATTCTGTTTTAATGTAAATGTTGACGTTCAAAATTGCCTTTATTTGAAATAAATGTTTTGACTTTTTTTTTTACCCATTTTTCATTGACAAGAATATCACTTCCAATGAGATCAATATCAGGTACAAATCTTACCCATGCTGTTATTCATGAGGTCTATTTGCGGTAAGAAGGTTTTATTGTGTTTCAAAACAGCACTCAAATTTCGTAACACACTATTATTCAGAGAAATAGACAAAGAGAAAGATAATTTATTTGACAAACATGCGTTCAGAATCTGAATCATTTTGAATCTTCAATAATAGTAACATTGACTTTAATTCGGAAAGCGGCCATAATCAAGTCGATTTGGAGCTTTTGGCGGGATCGCGTTGAAACATGTCGCACGAATTTTCATTTTCATTAAATTTAGTGAATTAGCGTATTAAATTGTATAATTTTGGTAGTGAATTATTCAATTTAGTTACGTGTGAGTACACAAGTGTAGTGAAGATGAAAATAAGTGGCTAACGTGGACTTTTCGTGTTCCCCCCAAAAACTCCTACTAGGTTGTTGTAAAGTTACTAACGCTTTACAATAACTTTGATTTGACTAACTAAAGTCGACCATGACTGTTTCGTAACTTCGTGCCCGATGTCGGAGCATTTACTTGATCGAAAAGAAAAAATTACTTGACACTGGCTAAATGCACAAACCGTGCGAAGCCAAAACCAAAAAAAAAATAAAAAAATAGTAACATTATTTAAATAGTAATATTATTATTTTTAATTTTAATTTTTTTAAGCATATTGTGTAGTTAAGTTTGTGATATTGCTGTGCGAGTCTAATAAATACTTTTTCTTCTTCTTTCTTTCTTTAATAATCTTATTATTATTACTAATCCATTCTTTAATTTGTTTAGAAACATTGTCCGCTTAAAAACGTAAACAACACCATGAATGTTGTGGAACTCTCAAACTGAAAGCGATTTCTACTGATACTGTATTACGCAACTACCCCTTAGGCCATTATTACCCTTCCAACGAAAGGATAAGCAAGACTCAAAGTTACAATGGCGAAATTGGTAAACTTTAAACCTGAAACCTTCACCTTCATCCTAGAAATATATCCGTAGAAACAAGTCACGTTTCTTCTTCTAGCCTATGAAATAATGCAATCAAATACTTTAAGAGCGTTTCGTTACTTTAATCCCATACCATCGAAACCATTAATCATAACAGAACCAATTTCCACTTCAGCCCCAAAATCAATTCCCGATCGCCACAACCCTACCGTACCTATTACTTAAACACTACTATACCCCTGTGCCGAGAGTTCCCGAGAGTACCCGAACTTGGTTCTCATCAATCATAGACGTCCAACTCCGTCCCGAGTTGATCCATCAGCTTTCAAGGGATCCTCTTAAGATGGCGTATATTGTCTTACTCTCAGCCTTTTAGGTGCATGTGTGTTAATCTTGGGACTATCTCTTATACTTTGTAATGGTGAGTTTGTAGTTTATCTGGCTGTTTGATTTAATGAATTTTGGGTAGTCTAATATGGATGGATATGCAAACCCAAATTTAATGTTCAACCCGAAAAAAAACTGTGTGTGGTTACCTAAGTACCTGGTTCAACAGAATGTCACTTCAATCGAAGTTAAACCCCATTCAAATTACCTGTTCCGTTAAAAGTTTACTAAAACACGTTTGTGATCCCCGAACCTGAACCGAAAATTGAATTTTCCGAGCATAACTTTACCGTCCACAACCCTCTTAACTTTGACCGCTGTTCGACGTACCTTTCGGTCAAAAGTTATACCAATTAAGTTATTTTCTTTTATATTTTTTTTGTTGGCAAAGAAGAATTTTGTTGCAACATTCTTCGCTTCAAAGTCTGCTAGTGTCACAAGATTATGGACGAGGGTATTCAAAACTTTAAGTAACCAGTTGAAAATTAGGTGAGTACCCATATCATGGACTTTTGTTGAAGTTTCGATTAACCCGTGTGAAATTATTCTCAAGTTGGCCAATGCTAATAGTTGAAGGCTTTAGGACCTTGAAGTGTGCGGTATTAGGCAACTATGGCATAGATTAGGAGTTAGAAGCCAGTACAGTGTTGATTAGGGTAGCGCAAAATGAAGTGAACTAATTAACAGCCCAAAACTGTTTATAATTGAGCTTTGAAAAGGAGAATTATTGACCTCAGTCAGTATAAATGTAGCTAATTGATTGATACGCTGACATATTATTGATTGTTTAAACCACAGGGGTAAGGGCTATGTCAACTAATTGATGGGTGTTTTTATCATTTCTAATGTGACGATTTAAACGATCCAGCAGGCTTAGCACCCCCCCCCCCCCCAGTGGGTTCCCGCATTGTCGTTGCGGGGGGCCTCAGTAGCCGTGGTCACTCTCCCACGGTGAAGCGAAGAGGAACCCCAAGGTGGGGCCGCTCGTCAGGGCTTTTGCCTGCAAGCCGACGACGTAGCGGCCAAAAAGTAGGTTGCGGTGAGGCGCATCGTAACTGAGGCGGGCCGCGATGTCGAATGGGAGGCATCGCGGCTGAGGGTTACAGGCTGCGGCGGAGGAGGAGTACCGCTACTTCTGAGTAGCGCTCTTTCCTTCCGTGGCGTGGACGGGGCCGCCACCGTTTGATGGCAGCCGCGGTGGGGCCGCAGGGGAAGAGGAGTGGTATAGCGTTGGCCGCTCTCCCTATCCCCTGCGGCCGAGAAGTGGTAGGCGGCGGGGCCACTGCGCTGACCCGTCGCAAGGGTGCCAAGGGTGCCAGGGTAGTCTGGGGCCCTTGTGATACTTGGTTCCTAGGGTGGTCACGGCGTGCCATGTGTCCTGGTGCGCCAAACTGGTGGGGTCCGCAAGAGCCGATGCCTGCCAGGGGTGCGGGTTGTTCGAAAGAGATACCGTCGCCTCAGGCACACAGGCAACTGAGAGAACACGTTGGGTTTTAGTCAGTAAAAGTCTGACACGCCCTCCTGCTCCACCCAAAGCGGGAGAAGTTAATTGATGACTTCCCACCCTTAAAAAAAAGCAGGCTTAGCACGAGAACCGTAGAGAAGCGTTTTGTCGATGGAAGAGTAGACAAAAATTACGTTTCCGTGTAGACTGTTGGCGAGCTGTTGACAGTTTTGAACCGAGAAATATAGACAAGCGATTTCTATTCAACGGTAGAGTAAAAATAGAAAGCGTCGTACTAAGTCTACTGGACGTCTACGGCATCACGATAACATAGATAGGGAAGTAAAATGTGTGTGGAAGAAATATGTGAAGACGAAGCATGTGTGGTGTGAATGCTCGCCTGAGAACTGATGTAATAAAGCAATGGTGTGGTTTAAAAGAAGATGTGGTTACAAAAAATTTAAAGATGGTTGCTAAGATGGTTTGGTGATGTTGAGAGAATGAACGAAGGGCGACTAACAAATGGTATTTATAAGGCAGATGTGAGTGTCGCACCGGGAGAGGCCGCTTTAGGAGGACATATAGAGAACTTATTGGTGATGATCTTCAGAAAGGTCGGGTGCGTATTACTCGTAACCGGCGTGCGTGTATGACCAGATGTATGAACTTAAACGAGGCAAAAGGAGAAACGTAGCAAGTGGCGTTACATAGTTTCTGCCTACTCCCATCGAAAGAAAGCTTGTAGGTATGCATGCATATATGAAGGTACTACACAGGGTTTTAGTAAGTACAAGGTAGAGAGAACAGTAAATTAAATTGCGTATATTTTTGTCAAAACCCATAGACGGTCTAGCACTAAAATTTAGTTAGTTTGAAAAAAATCATATCTTCAATTCGGTGTTAGAGTTTAATTGACAATTTTAAAATACTTCTATGCTAATGCACAAAACACTGCCAATACTAATGTATCACCAGAGCTTTCAAATTCCATTTTCTCAATATTGGATTCACGAAATCGTCATAAGCCAAATTCACCATGACCTTTTGATAACAAAAGAAACAGAAAAAAAATCTTCCAAACACTTCACAATTAGAGTCGCAAACATTCTGACACAAGAGCAGATCCTTGAAACAGAATGGTACACCCACTGGCAATCAACAAAATGTGCTCTTGTCAATCCTATTCCAATTTTAGATTTACATAATATAATCATAAATCAGGTAATTATTACGAAGACAAGACGAAAGAAAATAGACCTCTCAACAAGTTTATGAAGAACGAGAAAAGTTAAAAGGATTCTTTCGCTGACGATAATCAGTTCACGAAAGCGAAGTTCGTTAGCGAACAATTTTATATCAACGAGTGAGTTAGTGTTTGGATAAGTTTGAGTAACCAGGTTTCAGACTTGGTGAAGTTTGATTAAAATACGTTATAACATCTCGCATTTCATTTTGTACAAAGATTTTCTCTTGTTTTAGCACTAGCTAGGTAAATGAGGAATAACTTATGCATTGGTTGTGAGAGTTGAGAGTCAGACTATCCGAACATACTCACACTAGAAAATATGAAGGATCGGAGGGTTGCTTTTTTTGCCATGTCATTTTAAATCAAAATATTTTGTACATTAAGATCCACGTGCACCTCAAATGCATCTAGCGGTACCGATATTTAAAGCATATTATCGCCTGCCAGGGGTGCGGGTTATTCGAAAGAGATACCGTGGCTCCTGGCACACTGGCAACTGAGGGAACACGGGTGGGTTTTAGTCAGTAAAAGTCTGACACGCCCTCCTGCTCCACCCAGAGCGGGAGAAGTTATTTGATGATTTCCCACCAAAAAAAAAAGAAAAGAAGCATATTATCGTCTCTGTCATCGAGAAAACAAAACAACATCTTATATACAAACAAATGAAATTGAAGTATCTGTTTGTAATGTCTAAAAAACATCTTTTTACTAAATGCGTATGGAAGTCTGTCCGGTATTTATAGCAACAAAAAAAAACAATTTTATAAATGTTTGTCTGCGTGTCTACGTTTGTTTGTTTCACTATTCTTCGAAAAAGCAGGACCGATTTTGACGGGACTTTCGTTGGTAGAAGGCTGATATTTATTATAAAGAGTAACTTAGGTTGGTTAGGTCCCAAGAAGAAAACGTAAAACCCATTTTCCAACTTATCACAGAAGCTAGTTAATTATTAAACAAAGTGTGAAGGTGGCAATCTTGACTTCTAATATGTCCCTACAAACTAAGTTATATTCTAAACTTCGTGGTTCGAAACTAAAATGATACTACACATTACGTAAACATAACGACTACAAAACTTGAGCACAGTGACGATGTCTAAACTTGACTTAAAGTAATCTGCGTACTAAGAAATATGACGGGCGACGCCGACGTGCTAGCTCTAGAGGTAAACTTGTGTAAAGTTATCTAGGTAAACCTCTTGTAGATCTCGTACCCTACCTTTGATTCCCACTTATTTTGATCTAATTTGAATTCCCATTTTTTGTGTATTGACCGCAAATTATTCTGTGGATTGTGTGTGATTAAAAAATACCAGATTCTTTCTTAATTATTGCAAGCAGTGCTGCCTTAAATAACCGACCAATTCGTGTGTATTTTTATGTTTTTTTTTTGTATGTTCTGCCATGTCTGCAGCATTTGTGGATCGATTTCGAAAATACTTCCTTGAATGGATAGGGTAGTGGTGGTCCCATTTAAATTTTGCTTGGGAAGTTTTCACGTTAGTTTCTCTAGTATTTATCCACTTGATGTATCTTGATGATTTTCAAATAGTTCTTGTCACTTTTCTTTAATATAGACTAGGCTAGGTAGGTACCATAACAAACTAGTGTGCTAGGTTTTTTTTGGGTTGGAAATCATTAAATAACTTCTCCCGCTCTGGACGGAGCGGGAGATGGGCGTGTCAGACTTTTACTGACTAAAACCCACCCGTGTTCCTTCAGTTGCCTATGTGCCAGGTTAGGGTGGCGGATGTTTCACCCTAATTTAGCACACTAGACAACTCTAAATTAAGATTTGGTCTTAAATTTTCAGAGATAAATTAGGATAGAATTTAAATTACGAAACGCGAAAACCTTGACTTATGCAATTTTTTCCTTATAATTTGATATCGAAACCTAGATTGAAAGTGATCACTATTGTACATTGATATTGTCAATTTCGTACCGCAATATTCTGTTATTACATAATCGAATTAACGTCAAATCCAATACCAAAACGAGCGAAAACCGAAGCAGAACGATATCGATGAGTACAGTCAGCTTCCGTTACTTTGGTATCCATCGGCGTTTAAGCTTTATCTAGTTCAGCATAATTTGGTTTTCGGGGATACATTATCTTCAATATTACTATCAGTGCTATTCTGTAAAAATCACTATGTGGACACGTAAGTGAAGTAAACTTGGAGTGAGCTGTCATTCCGTCTCATTCTTAACAGCTTAAGGCTTCTTCAAACAGGCGCGACGCGACAGCGTGACATGTCGCGGTGGCGATTCTGCGAAAATCGCGACGCAACCCCTTTCACACTGGCGCGACGACCGGTCGCGCCGCTACGAGTCGTCGCGCCGCGACGACGCGAATCGCGCGCGACGAGTAGCGCGACAACAATGTTACATTTTGTATGTGTAGCGGCTGCGCGAACGCGACTCGCGCCGTCGCGCGCGATTCGCGTCGTCGCGTGTGAATTCGGCGCGACGCCATACAAAATGTACCATTTGTTGTCGCGCTAGTCGTCGCGGGGCGACCATGACGCGGCGCTACAGGTCGCGCCTGTGTGAACGGTCGCGCGCGTTTTCATAGAAATTGGTCTAAGGATATAAATAGCCGAATCGCACGCGACCGTCGCGTCGCGCTAGTCTGAACGAGCCTTTACTTCACCTATAGTGAGATTCACGAAAGAATTTCTTTCGCCGTAATGTTGGCTCCTGTCTATAGAGTGAAGGTAACTATTATTTAAAAAAAATAAGGCGGTGACAAAAAATTTAAATATTATCCAAAGACATCGCCTTCCGAAACCAATTCGAAATTTCATCAACCTTGGGTCAAAGTCAATCAAATCAAAACAATGCATATTTATGCGATAGCAGCAATCGCAATTGATTTGCTGTAATTTTTTTAATTGTTCCGTTGTCTGTCTCAGAAACTAATCATCAGATCTATATGAAATTTAAATGAGACAATTTCGGAATAATCCCCTTTCGAACAAAACAAGAATTTTGCAAATCCGTCAGTGTAATTATGACGGAGTTATGCCCGAACGTACATAAAAAAAAATGAACATACCGAATAGATATCCTCCTCCATTTTGAAGTCGGTAAAAAGCACTGAATTTCCGTACTACCAACATTAGTTCTAAGTTTTTAAGCATTGGCTGGAGGCCTTAGTTTTTTAAGGCAGCCAGAGGCAAGTGCGGTTAAACAGCTAACAACATCCTTTTTTTTTTTTTTGATTACGGGGGGAAATCCTCATGGATGTCCTCCGCCCTGGGGAGGGCGGAGGGGTCTGTCAGACTCTTACTGACTAAAACCACCCCGGTGTTCCGCCTCTCACTTGCACCGGAGATCACGGGAACAAAAGTGACTTCCGCGATCCCCGGCTAGTGCTGGCCCGCCTCTGCGGGCCACCTCGCGTTAGAGGGGGAGTGAGGTGTTTAACTCCCCCCTTACATCATACAGAGGCGCGCGTGGAACACTACGCGCCGCCATCTCGGGTCCTAAGAAGTAGTAGGGGGCGACGGATTTCCCCAGATCCGTCACCCCTGGACCCATTTAGGGGGGCTGGAAGAGGGCGTTATCCGCCCTCCGCCGACGCCCGGTGCGTCTGCTGCGGATCGGGTTAGCGGAAGCAATCTCCCGCTCCCTCTCCGCAGCCTCCTTCTGCGAAATGACTGATTCGCAGAAGGATACCACCGCGTCCCAGGACTCCTCGCTGCCGACCATCGAGTCGACAACGGCCGGCAGCGACAGGTCACTGCCTACTCCTGAGATGAGGGCACGGCGCGGCTCCTCCCAAGCAGCACACTCTGCTAGCGTGTGCCACGCCGTGTCCTCCCGACAGTCGACGCAGTGGTGACACCGATCGTCCGGCTCCCTGTTTATGCGACACAGGTACTTCCCGAAGCAACCATGCCCCGAGAGCACCTGTGTCACCCGAAACGTTAGGGAGCCGTGCCTCCTCCCGAGCCAGCGCTCAAGTACCGGCCGGACCGCCCCGATGGTGGCGGGGCCGGCGGTAGGGCGTGAAAGCCTGTCCCGCCATTCCGCCACCAGGGCTGCGCGAAGCTGTGACCGACGCAACTCCAAATGTCGCGGCGTCAGCCACTCGCCCCGCGCCCTCGAGTCCTCGCGCCACTGATACAATGACGCGAGTACCTTCGCCTCGAGGTCCCACGGCGGGGATCCGGCCAGTACGCAAGCCGCCTCGTAGGAGATCGTGCGATATCCCCTGATGACTCTGACGGCCATCGCTCGCTGTGGCCTTCGCAGGACAGCGATGCTGCCGGCCGTCAGGTCAGCCGCCCAGATCGGGAGCTAACAACATCCTAGATTGACCGTCGAGATGTCATTCCCAAAAAAAAGAGCTACCAACATTACGGCTTATGTAATTCTTTTGTGACACGCACTCTTAAGTTTTCACGGCGATATATGGATGGGCTGGTCCAATATTTTTATTTTACAAAAAAAAATCTGGCATTTATCACGGCTATATTGCTTATAAATAAATAATATCTAATTATTTCAAGCAGGCTTTGAGTGGAAAAAATATGAATGGTATGCTTTATGCTACGCCAGTTCAGTTATAAATGAGAATTTTAAAACATAGCACAAAAACTCAGCCCAGCGTTCAAATACTGATTCGAAGCTTATGTTGGAAAACCACATTTATTCCACATACATCAAAAACTAGGTTTTGGTTAGATTTTATGAAACACAATATTTCAGCGGTCACCAAAAAACTGATACAGAGGGCGGTGATTTTTGCGCCTGACGCCAGATGGTGGCGATCATATTTTTATCTCGTTTCATAGTCCGTCCGTATCCTGCACAAAATCTGTCGAATTGAAATTAATTTATCTTCTCTTTATGTATAGGCTGACAGTATAATCTTCAACAAGAAAAGGACATCCATAACGAAGCTTAAATGTCTCATGAAATACATAACCACTACACAGGGTAAGTTTTCAAAGACCTACCGTATTTAAGAATCTGGTAAAGACCATCAAACTGAACAACTGTCTCTATGGGACCAATATCTGTATCGCGAAAAATTTATCAACTGCCCCATACAAAACTTCAATACCTACCTAGTCGATATAAATGTATGACATAAATGTTGGTCCCATGGAGGAAAGAATTCAGTCTGATGGTCTGTAGCACACCCTTAAACGACAACTAAGCCTGTATTTATGCATATTATATTGGGTGTAAAAAGACACTTTGTACGGGTTGTAGTAGTTAACTCCGTAAACTGATTTATCGTGAAGGTTTTTAAGTTAAAGTTAGACAGAGAAACACGTTCCACTGAGATGCACTAAGTATTTAAGTTAAGTATAAGTAACAATAGTACAGTAGTAGGCGATTATTTCTCTCAGTTATTGATAGCTACACAGTTTTAATTTAAGTACACTACATTTAAATTCGTTAGTCAAGTTATTTTATAATGCTAAATTATGACGCGCATCGTTGACTTAAAGTAGGTTACCGAGTAAGGCGAAAAATGTACGGCGATGAGACCGTACACACATATCGAAGCAGAGAGTCACTCGTACTCCCCGTGAATATAATCATTTGTTTGCACGGGACCATATCTGGGAAACTTCTGGGTACGGATATTGAAGGTCAAAATTCCATATTTTACATGCTGAGTTCCATCTTTTACTGTTAAAAGCACCCATAAGCACAATGTTTTACGTGCGTTGTATTGGGCACTACCGCAAACAGCGACACAAACAATAAAAGTCGTTTCCCAGCGATTATTTTTGTGCATAATTACTTAGTTAGAAAGCATAGTTGATCGCCGCAAATGTAATGTTAAGTTTACGCTACTGAGTGTACTCTCATATAATAGGTCTTTACCTATGAAATTGCCGTTTTGTATGAAAAAATTTAAACGAATTTTTTTCATGTATTTTTTATTTGTATTAATCGAAGTAATCACCCATGCAATCAATGCATCTTTGCCATCGCAGTGGCAGTTTATTGATGCCCTTCTTAAAGAAATCAGCTGGACGGGAGGCAACAAATTCTTCAAAGGCATTTTGTACTGCCTCTCGGGTATTGAATTTTTTTCCCGCCAAGAAGTTATCCAAATTCTGGAAAAAGTAGTAGTCTGTAGGCGCAAGGTCTGGTGAGTAGGGCGGATGACGGAGAGCTTCCAACCCCAGTTCTTGCAACTTGGAGACCGTCTGCTGTGAAGTATGAGGTCGCGCGTTGTCGTGCAGGAGCAGCGGAGACGAGCGATTGACCAATGCTGGTTGGAGATGTGCCAGCTTCTCCATCATTGTGTTCAGTTCTTCACAGTACACATCTGCAGTAATGCTCACCCCGTTTGGTAAGAAGCTGTGATGAATCACACCGGCGCTAGACCACCAAACAGTGACCATCACTTTTCTAGGGGTAAGTTTTCGTTTAGGGCATTGTTTAGGTGCTGAACCAGGATCCAACCAACTTGCTGAGCGCTTGCGGTTATCAAACAGAATCCATTTTTCATCGCAGGTAACAATGCGGTTCAAAATTCCTTCATTTGTGTGTCTGTTGAGCAGTGCAAGGCACGTCTCGACGCGTACTTCGCGCTGACGATCATTGAGTTCGTGGGGCACCCATTTGTCAAGCTTTTTTACCTTGCCAATTTGACGCAAATGGACCAATATTGTTTTGACGCTAACGTCGAAAGCTGCTGCTAATTCAGCCGTAGATTGTGTATCATCAGCTTCCACAATCGCCTTTAATTCGTCATTGTCGACCAAAGTCTTCGGACGACCGCGAGGTTCATTTTTCAGGTCGAAATTTCCAGAACGGAAGCGAGCAAACCAATAACAGGTGGTGCGTTGGTTTGTAGTGTTAGCTCCGTAAACGTCGTTGATGTTGCGTGCCGCTTGTGCCGCGTTGCTGCCACGACGGTACTCATATTCCATAATTACTCGAATTTTTAACGTATCCATGATGACGAAAAAGATTGAAATGCGATGAAAATGTAACACTAATCAATAAACAAATGACTACTTTTGGAAAAAAAAATCCATGTTTTTAAAATAAAATTAATTTGAAATTAGAATTCTTACCCAAACAAAAATTATTTTGATTTGAAATGGCCAGTACTGCAAAACGGCAATTTCATAGGTAAAGACCTAATATTAATCTTTGATCACGTTACCAGTGCGGTCGTTGTGACGAGACCAATAATACTACCTAGTTTAATTTGTATTCATGTTATATTTTGGTTTAATAACTGTTGTTATCAGGCACAGCAGGCTATTTTCGTGTTTTGTTTATTTCGCTAATTGCTATTATTCGGTTATACCGAATAAACAGTGCGCAAACTGAAACCATGAATTCAGTATAATATGATTTTAGACCTTTGAAATTTTTCGTTGGTTGTTAAAAAAACATAACGGTTTCATACATTTTAACCAATTGCACTTTTTTTATGAAACAGCAGATTTTTGTTTTATAACCGACGAAAATTTTATCCGCTAGTGATTTTCCAGAATCATTTGTTGAATGTATGGTTACAGTTTGTGCACTGGTTACGCTTCAAAATTTTAA
Organism: Antitype chi; assembly: GCA_947359405.1. Taxonomy (NCBI): domain Eukaryota; kingdom Metazoa; phylum Arthropoda; class Insecta; order Lepidoptera; family Noctuidae; genus Antitype; species Antitype chi. The sequence continues at coordinate 18,206,570 of OX375808.1, forward strand.
AATATGCTTATTGATACTGATCTGTAATCACAAAAAAAGGAAATCAAATTATTCAAAGACACCAATCTTTGAGAGATACAAATAAACAAAATACAAACGAACCAATTCAAAATGGCAACTCCAATTGATATTAAATGTCACGAAATAACACCACAGAAGCAATCGTAATTAAAACAAGGTATCAAATCACGAGGCAGAAGCGAAAGGCTCTTTATCTAACAAATTAATAACTCTTCTACCATTCAAAAACCTATTTAATTACTTCCAGTTAAATTGTTAGCAGAAAAGAAAACTCACAAAAACTTCGAACTTTTTTCGATACCCAAGAATTTGTTAAAATAGGAGAAGAGAGGACTGAAAATTAAAATTAATTTGATGGAAACCACTGGAAAAAATGTGCAAACTCACGCAAAGCAATTATTAGGGATCGTGTATACTTGTTGAAAGGTCGAGGTCAATGGAAAGGGAACATGAACTGATAAATCTAACGAGATGAAAAAAAAGCTCGTATTCCGATATTGTTGAAATTAAGGCCAACGTATCGATTGCCAGTCGTTAAAGCCTCGCTTCTCATGTACGAGGTTGTGGGGTCTGGAAGTCTGAAATCGCTAACCCGTCATGAGCAAGTGCGGGGATCAATGCTCGGGCCTTCTCTTTATGAGAAGCGGTCTATGCCTTGTAGTGGGATTAAAATAGGCTGGTATCATTACCATCGATTTATATGGCCGCTGGAGCCAATGTTACCGGCTGTTATACGTAGATCTTGAACAGTCGATAAACTCGTATCGACTGTACAAGTCAGAATCCTGAAAATCTAACAAACAGTCTCACCAATATCTTCATCGTGTTACCTAGTACTTAATTGTTTTGTGGATGCCAGATATGCATTCGCTCCAAGTAAAATATTGGTACTCAGTTGCTTTCAGTTAAACCGGAAATTCACCTGAACATAAATGTGATGATAGAAAAGGGATAGGCAGAGATCATCACCTCAGATTGTGTCACCTGAAATATATTTTTATGCCTGTAGAAAGAAAGAAAAAAAAAGAAAGAAAAAGTATTTATTAGACTCGTAAAGGAATATCACAAACTTAACTACAACACAATACAATTAAACACACTAAAAAACGAAAACACTACTACGCTACGGTTTTTTTTTTATACAAAAAATAAAGGAAAAATAAAATACGAGGCCAAAAGGCCACTATCTCAGCATGATGCTGCGACATTTAAAAAGTGTCGCAGCGCTGGTATTCTGATAGGGCCCGCTGTGATTACGCGGACAGATACATAAAAAAAAAGTAAATAAAATAAAAAATAAGAAATGACAGTGTCAAATAACTAAAAACTAAATAATAATGTACAGACGCCAGCACATCAAGCTACCCCAATCTGTCAAATTGAATGTCTATATTTGAATAGGCCAATAGTCCAACGGTCTTATTTATAAAAAGTTATCGAACATTTAAACCGTTGCTAAACTCTGGTTTCAAAGAGAAACCAGATTTTTCGATCACTTTTTATGAATAAGACCGTTAGTATGCAGATGATAACTATATTGTGAAATTTTATATTATTTAAATTTTTATTTGATGCCGGCCGGAACCTACTAGTTATTTTTAAACAACTGTACTTTCGAGGATATAATAAGTTTTTCTTTAAGGTTTGCTTGCCATTTTCAATAATGCGAGTACTTAATCTCCTAACGTAGTTTTTTCATTCAGTAGAAAACGGTTTTATCTACTTATTAATTTAAGGCCAAAGTGTATATAATCAATTATTGATGGACCGTGAGCGGAGTCTTCGTAATCGTTGACAAACTGAACTTTTTTTTGCAAGTGAATAAGTTAAAAAACGTTAAAGTTTTATAAACCGTCCCAAAATGCAATTCACTACAAAATTTCTTCTCAACAGTTTTGCAGTAGTATCAGCTTATTCTGAGCCTGTATTAAATGTCTTTCTATGAACAATATTCTTCAGTGTTTGCTAAAATTGTCTCCGATATTTGTGAGAGAAAACTGTATCTACAATTCCTACAAATTATATTATTTTACCAATAAATATTAGTATTTAGTGAATAAGTAAGGTAATCTTGGAGGTCCTGGAGTGGCGACCGCGTATCGGCGTAGCGTATTGTGAGACACCCCCAGCTAGATGGACAGACAGCCTTAAAAAGGTGGCTGGAAAAGACAGGATGCAGAAGGTGATGAACAGGGTGTTCTGGCGCAGCCTAGGAGAGGCTCTTGTCCAGCAGTGGATTACGGTAATCAGAAATGATTGATTGAAGGTTGAAAAAAAAGGGAAGAGACTTGATCACTTTCAGTACATGCTTTAGCTATGTTTGGCGATGAAATAAGTAAGAATTAAACATGACATATGTTTAATTCAATGATCCTACAACGCTATGTTTACTATTTTCACTATTGTCTATTATCATTATATAACATAATGTAAAAGCTGTGCACACTTATAAGTGACAAGGTCACAATAGTATTAGTTTAAGATATTTTGATTTTGTATGTCACAAAAACATTTTTTGTGACATACAAATAAATACATAAATGTCATCAAAAGGAACTAAATAAAAACATAATACTAAGGTGGATCAATATTTTCCTAACAAATACAGTTATTCCAACAAAGCTCAGCTTTAACTATGCTGTATAAATTGTCGGGTCGGAAGGAAAATCAAGTTAATTCAAACGGAGGCCTCTACCCTTTTTGTCGTCATTTTTGTTTGATCATAGTATCACAAGTTTCGTTGTTTGTCACGCACAGATTGACAAAAGAGCAGAGAAAGACTACTAAGGGCTGACGTATACCATTAGGAGTTATTTTATCTCTGATTTTGAGTCACTGTAAAAATCAGTGTAATCTTTATTCTTGACTAGCTGCAGCCCGCGGCTTCGCCCGCATGGATGTTGGAAATTATCACACAGGAACGTACTACCGGGACAAAAAGTATCCTATGTGGTAATCCAGGTTTTAAACTATCTGTGTGCCAAATTTCGTCCACATCTGTTCAGCCGTTTTAGTGTGATTGAGTAACACACATCCCAACATCTAAACATACAAACTTTTAATTTTATAATATTATAGGACTAGCTGTATCCCGCGGCTTCACCCGCGTAGATATTGGAATTTATCAACGAGAACGTGCTACAAAAAGTATCATAAATTACTCATTATTACTTCAGCTATCTATCTGTCAATGAAAGTCCCGTCAAAATCGGTCCAACCGTTTCGAAGATTAGCCGGAACAAAGAGACAGACAAATAAAAAAAGGTATTTTCTTTATAGGTACCTATATACTTTTATACGCATTTAGTGGAAAACTTTATTAAATTAAAACTTTGTTAAAATTTGTATAGATGTATGGATATCACAAGGTTACTATTGGGTTATTGACACTGACACGTTTGTCAAAATGCCTATGATATTTATTCTTGTCACCATAAGGTTGCTCTTGCTGCTGTCAAAGGTGAAATAGCTGTGAACGGATTGTGGTTTAGTTTGATATCAATAAAGCCTTGGAACACAGAGCAGAGAGACGCCTGGGTGGCCGCTGCTGAGAGAAGCCACGTTGTCAATACTTTTCATGTAAACCAAGCGAGTTACCGTTTACCCACCTGCCAGGGGTGCGCCTTGTTCGAACGAAATACCGCGGCCCCTGACACACAGGCAACTGAGAGAACACGGATGGGTTTTAGTCAGTAAAAGTCTGATACGCCCTCCTACTCCACCCAGAGCGGGAGAAGTTATTTCATGATTTCCCACGATTGTTTTTTTGCATTTGATAGCCCTTAGCCGTAACTTAGGAGCCAAGCAAAAATAAAAATAAAGTCATACAGAGCGTTATGGGAAAACGAAGGTTTAGCGCGATGCGATGCGACGCGGTAGATCGGGAGAGCAAGAAGCAAGACATATTCGTGAGCAGAAACTAGTCTCAAGAACAAAATCACTAAAGCCCACATCTCAGTCGACATCTTATATTACACTAGCTGACCCGACAGACGATGTCCTGTCTTAACTATGAATATTGAATTGGCAACTTTCTTAATTTTTTCTTTCATAAGAACCTTCTCCTGACAAAAACTAACACAACAAAAAAAGAATGATCAAAATTGGTCCAGCCGTTCACGTGTGATGCCGTGACCAAGGGAAATATGGATACATTTTTATATATGTATAAGATAGATTATTTTGGTTATAATCGAGTCTAGATAAAGACATCAAACCTCCGAAGATCCGCCTCTGTGGCCGACTTAATCACATTTATAGCCACAGACACGATAAAGGATGGGCTATCAAACCAATATTGTTGCTTTATTATCAATCAACAATAGCTTTATGAAAGTAAAGATGCTCAAAGTTTTAGAAAACCTTAATTTTCTTGAGGTCGTGTCCACCGGAAAAATTAAAGACATTCTGGTTGATTTATTCTAAGGGGTAAGTGCCTACCTCACTAGCAGTAGAAATGGCTTTATATTGACAGTTTAACAAAATTCATTGCGCTATTTACGTTGTTGAGCGGATTCATTTTTCGAACGTAAATGAAGCAATGGATTAGCATTCAGATTCTGATGATAGTGTTTTACGCAATTAAGGTGAACCTAGTCCACATTTTTTGCATATAAACTTTTTCCTTTTTCTTTCCATGCTTTAATTTTTCCAGTAAATAGTCTTTTGTGGTGCTGAAACTTATCATAATGTTGTAAGTAGGCTAAAATATACCAGCATTTTGCAACAATTCCAAAGAAAACAAGATAAAGTTGTTGTTTTTTGGCTTCTTCACCGTAAACGTAGAGTGTAGCCTCCTTTTTTTCTGGAGGGGACTGTATCGCGCCATATCAACCTGTGTTTTATTTTTCTTTCGCCAATTTCTTTCCATTTATCCTTAATAATTATTTTTCAGTTATTTTTGTCTATTCTGTATTATCTATATTTATAAAAATGAATCCCTATTTCCCTTGGTCACGTCATCACACGTGAACGGCTGGACCAATTTTGCTAATTCTTTTTTTATTGTGTTCGTTAGATCTTTCAGGAGAACGTTATTATTAAAAGAAAAAAAAATAAGAAAGTTGCGCGTAACAATATACTTAAATAATGCGAATTCAATATTCATAGTTAAGACAGGTCGGTCAACGTCTGTCGGGTCAGCTAGTTTATTATAATAATATAATTATAATATTATATAATAAAGATGTAAAATTTGTTTGTTTGTACGTTTGTATGTAGGAGGTAATCTCTGGAACGACTAGTCGAATTTATAAAAATATTTAAGCATTTGATAGCCCAATTAAATTCTTGAGGAAGGTTACCTATCGGCTATTTAATATTACGCTGCAAACGTAAGGCACCGAGTAAAAAAACTGATAGAAAGAACGCTAATTGAAAACGAAGTAATAGCTTGGGAAGGCGATGCGATGCGATGCGGTGGGTCCGGAGAGCGAGAAATTTCCATGCGAACGAAGTGGCAGGCAAAAGTTACTTTGGTATAATCCAGCAGGCTTAGCACGAAAACCGCAGAGAAGCGTTTTGTGTGGACAAAACGCCGCGGGGAAGAGTAGACAAAAATTACGTTTCCGTGTAGACTGTTGACAGTTTTGAACCGAAAAATGTAGACAAGCGATTTCTATTCTACGGTAGATTAGAAATAGAAAGCGTTGTGTTAGCACAACGAAAAAGACACAGAGAGCAACATCTGCAGTCTTAGGCCTGCAGATGTTACTTTCTGTGTCTTTTTCGTTTGCTCTTATTGATTCTTTTTCATTTATTTCCCGTGAATTTTGTTTTTGGTATATCTCTATAGACCTTTAGCGATACGCGAGCTTTACCTCTAGCGACTACTGCCGTAAGTTTGAGAATAACTGGGCTAGGACTATTCGTTTATTGGTCATAAACCTTTTACAGATTTAATTTGGACACTCGTGTGTTGCTACTTGATTACATACGGTGCTTCAGTGGGTAGGTACATAGAATATTCTTGCAGGGCAGATTATATCCTAACGAACTTTTATCTTAAGTACGTGCTCGAAATAAAAGTGCCTATACTCCATTTAAAATAAGATTAGACATTTAAACAAATCTATTTACAGTCAGTCCTACCGATTCTGTATTCTATACCGTAGGCATAAGGATGTCATTCAAAGCAAAAAAGTAGTTACAATACCAACTGTTTACTGCAGCTGCCATTTGTTATGCCACTAACGCAATAGAAGTCAAAATTGGTTGATCGGACTGCAAAAAAGGTTAAGGCTGCGTAGTAAGCCAGAAAAAACACAAGTTTCACCCACGCCTCGTTGCTTACCCCTCTCTTCATACACGACGAAAACAAAACACAATCCCTTCCCGCCAGCAGAAACTTTTCACCTGGCATTTAAACCAAGAAACAAAACATATTTCACCCCCGCTACCCTTACTTACCCCTCTTAAGAAACTCGACGAAAACAAAACTCAATCCCTTCGCGCCGTGTTTGCCGGCTTATATTTATCTGAAATTTTATCCTTCTGTCATAATAATATGTATATGCAAAATAATCAGATGAAACGACTATGATCAATGAAAGTATTGACACACGGCTACACATCAAGCTATACATTTCCAGCTTACGCTAATCTCGCACTGTACTGAAATCCTATACAATGCGAGATCAGCTTGTAATGCAAATGTATAGCTTGATGTGTAGCCGTGTGTACAATGTTGTTTTTGTAGCTTATTATTGCGTTTATACTTTATTTCGGTTACTTGTGGACTGGTACTTTATCAGAGGAGAGCAGCCAGGTAGGCCTCCCTGAGTCTCTTGGTGGAGTAGTTCCTACTTTAGAAGACCTGATGCATCTGGTTAACGGGGACATCAGTAGAATACCGTACCAAAATAATTCTCGGGTGTGTGAACGGGCCACATTAACGCTCAAAATTTATCAAGCTGCAGCTATTAACCACAGTATTCTAGAAAATTGAAGGTAACTGGGTAATTTAAATTAAGTCGTGTCTTTGCAGTGAAATCTCACCGACGCGGAAATTCTAACAGGTTGTGGAGTTAGTGAGAGAGTGTTTATACTGCATATACCACTAATTCCCCACAATTACCCCTTCCAGTTTAAGCGCATGCAGCTGCCTGTGAACGTATACTTCGCGATGACTATCAACCAATCATAGGGGCGGACCTTGAAGGCTGCGGGTGTCAACCTCAGGACAACCTGTTTCTCACACGGACAACTGTACAACCAAAACTACAAAAGTAGTACCTATACAGGAAAGTTTTATAAAATGTGGCATTATGGTGTCTTACGGCTTCTACGCAATACGCGGGGTACCCTGGCGCTTCTAACCTTCAGCGTACATCAGTAATACAACAAAATAATAAATTGTGAAGCGTAAAAGGAAATGCATCAGCCCACCCATGTTAACCTGTAACTTTCATAATTAAACAATGGCAACTACACTTATCAATCAGATAGAAGTTTTAAGATATATATATAATCTTGGTCTATGATGTCAGGAGGTCTTGTTAATAAATTAATATTTTTGTTTATTTCAGAAAACACACATAAAAGGTTCACAGTATAAAATTACCATTACAGAAAAAAGTGTATCGGTGATGCCTGTACTAATGAAAAAGATCGTTGTATCACAGACAACAGCGCCTTCCAAACTAAGTAACAAAGAAAAAAACGCATATTGACTACACACATTGGGCGCATCATAGACCAAGATAATTGAAGTTGGTGTAGATTTCAAGATAATTTTATTCTAGTCCTTTAGATACTTAAGAGTAGCCAGATAGCTAATAGCAAAACGCATTCTTTACGAGCTATGTTTCCCTTATATAAAGTCAGGTCTGTGATGTCCCGTCTGATACAAATCTATTGAGGTGGTCTATTTTTTCCCAAAAACAAACAGAAAACAAAACAAATCAACATTTCTGCAGCACATCCAGATCAATGAACTTTATACAGCGTGTACCCAATGAATGGAAGTACGAAGCTATACAGCAAAGATAACGAAGCGGCATCTGCGGAGTGATTGCTTTCATTATTTTCTCTTTGGAGCAAAATAAACTGAAATATAATTGTGATGTCAGTTGCACTCTCGTGTGTATCAAGTTGTGGCTTTCTGTATTCGAATGAGGTGTATTAAGAGCTTCCATGTTTCAGTGCTATAGGTCATCACTGGCAACACGCACTGGTCAAAGGCGAGAAGACGAGAGGTCGTTCCACATACTGCAGTGTCACAAGTGTGACAGTGAAGTTGAAGTCTCTCATAATGATGCCAAACCCCTCCCCAGTCCAGAACCTTGACGACATTAGGACGGCTGGTTGTTCACCACTGAACAGTGTCGGAGAGATTATGTCTCTCTGTATCAGCCCTAGCTGCAGAAGGATAGATTTTGAGGTCCGATTAGCCTCTTAAACGCTACTTAGTCAATCCGATAGACAGCCGATAGTCAATCTGTCACCGTTGAAGACATTGCAGTACAGCCCAAGTCTTCATCGAATAGAAAGCTTAAAATAACCCACATAAATACCTCGACACAAGAACTTAATCTTTCTACAATCATTTCTTTTTCTATTGTCGCACTGTAGGTGTTAACATAATTAGGTTACCATAAATAACCCTTCCTCCGCTGAGTTATAAATAGATCTTTATAATTCATCGAATCTTAAACCCGGAACATAATACCGTCCGGTCTATCACCACAGTTGTCCTAACCCAGCGGGGTGTATAATTTGACATCCAGCGTAGCGTGATCACGACAGTTTGGCATTGTTCCACAGACCCCGTTAGGGTCGCCAGTCTGCAAAGATAAATTGTATGTTTGGAGATATCTAGGGTCCTAGGCTGCCAGACAGTAAACAAGCTTCAGATATTGAAGCTTGTTTTTATAAGGTCGGTTTTTAAAAATGTTAACTAGTACAAGTCAATTTTTTTTTTTGTTATCTGGTGGCTGTAGTCAGTTTTCTGAATTACTCTTTTGTGATTTCTGTCTGAATGTAACTGTAATCAATATTTTAATATTAATTTTTTCAGTAAGCCTTTAGGCTTCCTGTTTTTACACGCTTTATATTAGCTTCACTTGTATGTCAGTATGTAACTCTCCGTGGGTAATTTTGTTTTGTTATTAGCTTCACTTGTATGTTTGTTTGTATGTAACCGACTCCTTAGAGCGCGATTTTGACCCACCCTAAACAGTCAGATTTCATTGAAACTTTGTAAACTTATCGAGGACCGATGACAATTCAATAATTTAATAAAACAGGAAAAAAATATATAAAAAAACACGTTTTTGTAGTTAGCAGAACTAAAAAATTGAAAATAAATAATAGTTTAAAAAACTAAAAACACGCTTTAAAAACCAAACTAAAAAGAAGAAAATAATTTAATTCAATTAAAAAGCGTGGGGTGCTTGACATTAATTGATAATAAAAATACTTCAAAAAGCACCCCACGCTTTTTAATTGAATTAAATTATTTTCTCGTTTTTAGTTTTTTAAACTATTTTTTTTTGTGTTATTCGTTTTTGCAATCTTGTTTTTTTTTTAATCCTACTAATATTTTATATGTTAACTGATTCGGATTTGGTTGGTCAACAGCATCAGTGGCCAAAACTTTCACGTCCTGTCGGGAAAAGAAATCGTACAATGTCTTCTATCAATTCTGAAGTCCACGCAGACGCAGTCGCGAGCGATACTTTATTTTATAAATGCGGAATTAACTCTGTCTGTTACATTTTTACGCCTTTACGGCTGAACGGATTTGGATGACGGGGATAAACTATGACCTGGTTTGGAGTATACCTTTTATTCCAGCAGTACGTTCATGTGAGGTAATTCCCGACATCCACGTGAGTGAAGCCGCGGGCAAATCTAGTAATTTTTATAATTATTTCCTATTCATACTTCCCTACTATACCTAATACCTTAAGTCAATTCCTTAGCAAAGGATTTATTACACGCTTTATATTAGCTTCACTTGTATGTTTGTTTGTAACCGACTCCTTAGGGCGCGATTTTGACCCACTTTAAACGGTCAGATTTCATTTAAACTTTGTAAACTTATCGAGGACCGATGACAATTCAATAATTAAAAAAAAAAATATAGAAAAATAGAAAAAAAAAACCTGAAAAAATCACGCTTTTGTAGTTAGCAGACCTAAAAAATAGAAAAAAAAATATAGTTTAAAAAACTAAAAAACACGCTTTAAAAACCAAACTAAAAAAGTAGAAAAGAATTTAATTCAATTAAAAAGCGTGGGGTGCTTGACATTAATTGATTATAAAAATACCTCCCCCACGGTTTTTAATTGAATTAAATTATTTTCTACTTTTTTTAGTTTTCTTTTTAAAGCGTGTTTTTTAGTTTTTTAAACTATTATTTTTTTATCAAAAGCCTCTGCAAGTAGGTTACCTACATACAATGTGTACCTCTACAAGGTCAAATGAGCTAATTCCATGTATATTCAGTACTATAAGCTGTTTTTTATGAAATCGTGAAGATGCTGTATATAAACTTAGGTACCCCAAAATATAGTTAAACATTTCATTAAGGTAAGATTCCATTTAACTTTGTAGTTTAGGGACTCTCTGGACACAGCTTGTCTTGTCTTTCTTGTTTTAAGTGCTCGTATTAACTTTAACTGTCTTAAGTTAACCTGTAACAGCGGTTTAGTACTTTACGTATATGGCCCAAACGTCGGTGGTAACTTGAAATCTTGAGCTGGTTTAGCGTACTTAATTGATAAATTATATATTTTTTGAAGTTCGTTTAAAATACTAGTTTTACTCGTAAATTTTTAGGATTCGTACTTCAAAAGGAAAAAAACGGAACCCTTATAGAATCACGTCGTCTGTTTGTCCAGACCATTTTTTCAGGAACGCGTGGAGGTATCAAGTTGAATATAATAACAAATACGTTGTTCTACGATTCCTTAGAGCTCTAAGAAAATTAAGCTTCTAAATCAAAGCAATATAAAAATACGGTCATTTATATTGTTTATTACAAAAACATCAAAAATTCAAAAGCTTCAGGGCAATTCCCGATGAATCATGAAATTTGGCAAGAAGCAAGGTAACACAGTACAAGTTTTAACCCATTTTGTTTTTGCGATTAAAAACTTATATTTGCAGTTAGACAATTGACTGTGACTTATATCGATGTACGGAAGGGTCTTAACATGTTTTTCTACTACAGTGTTAAGTTTATATTTTTTTCTTACGATCGTTGCAATGTGCAGGTCAGTGTCAGACAGTATTTTTTTTTTGGGTTGGATGTCTTCAAATAACTTCTCCCGCTCTGGGTGCAGCAGGAGGGCGTGTCAGACTTTTACTGACTAAAACCCACCCGTGTTCCCCCTCAGTTGCCGGTGTGCCAAGGGCCGCGGTATCTCTTTCGGTTAGTGACCGTAACACAGATGTATTTACAGAATTAAAATCATCAATACAGCTCTAAGTTCATTTAATTCCATTGAATGACTACCATTTCATGAAAAAGACTATGAAGTTGGTATGTTGACTGGAGTTGATTTTTTAACTTGGTTGGGTTTACACCTGCACCCTAATTGCGTAACGCACGATCAATCATAATCTGAATAATTTTGAAACAGATTGCTAATCCACTGCTTTATATGTTCGAAAAATGTGTCTGCTCAACAACGTTAATAACGCAATGAATATTGTTGAACTTTCAAAATGAAACAAATTATGATTGATCGTGAGTTACGCAATTAAGGTGCTGGGTACCTACTCCAAAGATGCAAATATATACCTATTGACCTTACAAAAGTAACAAAAACTAGTAAATCAAATAGTTCTTAACGACATTAATAACATAAGTTGTAACACATCAGTCTGTGCATGAAATAAATGAGTTTGTAGACTCAACTTTCGTGTACAATATTCTGAGCGTCCGTAAAGTTTTGCATACAAATGTTCAGAGTCATGTCATATCAAGTTACTCATAGTTTTTGATCCCGGTAAAACGAGCTGTCTACTGGAGAACATAATAATATAAGAAGGATCATATTTTATATAGAAAAAACGGGCAAGTATGAGTCGGACCATGCACTTATACTTACCCTCACTCTCCATAGAACGCAATGGTAATTTTGTTTGTTTTTATTTACTCGTTTATAATTATTACTTTTTTTTCTCTTGTAAATTTTATAGCCTACCTTTTAATGCATAATTTGTAACTTTAACTTAAGTATCTCATTTTTATCTATTTCGCTTCTATTTCATATACCCTGTAAATTGAGAGGTCTGGCTCTTCTGATACTGGAACTCTTAGTACAAAAGCCAGGGCTACACTGAAGATTTTTTTAATTAAATCATTACTTATACTTACACGCATGAATTCATCCCAAGAACAAACTTAACATTGTGGTTGAATAAAATGTTCTACCATACTTTCCAACTGCAAATGTAAGTTGTTCGACTATTACTCGCTAACTTGTATAGTCTACTTAGCTATAATAGTTTTCCTGTTAACCTTCGTTATCTATAGATACTACTATCGTGAATGCATGCACAACGGACCGAAAGAGAGTCTAAGTGCGGAAAAGGGAGGCCCCATATGGTGTTGGGGACTCGCTTTTCCCTGAAAAATTCACGATTTCAAATTCTATTTTTTCACATACTTATTTTAAAAAAAAATACCTTTTAGCCGGGAGGTGGGGGACACACTTGACTCTAACAAAAATTAGCATTTCAAAGCTTAATATTTCACAAACGGATCCCTGTTAAAAGAAACTCGCAATGTTTTGAAATACATTATTTTGATAGTCCTATCCACCGACACCACACCACACACCAGACGAGAAAAACAAAACCTCATTTTACGAGTAGAGGCGGTACCCTAAAAAGAAATGTTTTTCTAGATTTTATATTACCACTTAGCTGCAGCGTGTAAGTATGTATATCCATGCCAAATTACAGCTTTCTAGTACTAAGAGTCTTGGAGCTAAATAGCGGACAGACAAACGAACATGGCAAAACTATAAGTGTTCCTTGTTGACAACGTAACCCTAAAAAAGGATATGCTGATATTTTTACTTTGCTTCATATTCCCTTCTTCCATGCTGTATATCAAATCAGTTCCGTTCAAATACCGGAAATATTTCAACTGTATTCGGAAAATATATATCGTTTACAATGTCAAATATTCCAACTCGCTGCATTTTAGACAGGTGCTAGATAAAACGGAATTGTTCAACTGTGAATCTACCTGTCAAATAGTGAAGAAGCCATGTTTAGTGAATGTTGCATCCATACTAATATTACATGTATCATATAATGTCCTCACGGCTTTACCTATCACCCGAAGGGTTAGGCAGCGACGAACCTTCCTATCGCCAGTTGAAATTAAATGTTGATTTAAAAAAAAAAACATGTTTATTAGTTACAATTTTACAAATAGGTACATGACAAGTATTTCAACGTCTTTGTGGTGATCATAATAAGGTGCACAGAGTATTGACCCTAACCCCTGAACTAGGTGGGACCTGTATCTCAGGTGATAGAAAGGGAGGAAAAGGAAGGGAGGGTGGGTATTTTGTTTATGTAAGTAAATCTTTTAAGACACTTTTACACGTAATTTTTTGTTGGTAAATATTTTAAAACTTGGTATTGGTATTCAGCTTTATACGGTTTGCCTGGAAGTCGACCCCAACATAAATGGAAAAGGTGATGATTTATAACTAGATAGCACCCATATTTTCTGACTGATCCCTGAGAGGAAATGCCTTAATAAACTCAGAGGTCTTCCTTAAGTTACCTATGTTTAAGTCGTGTTTAATAGAGGGTGAGCCATCAACCGGGCTCCAATACGGACTCCGGTAAATTCCAGATCTTAAAACCCGATAATCACCATGGTAACATGTATTATAAATTCCAATGTTACTCTGTTTGTCTGTTCCTAAGCCACGCTTAAACAACTGAATGGATTTAAGTGAAATTTGGCTTTGACTTTTATACACCGGTCGTACATTCCCGTGGGATAACTTCCGACCTCCATGCGAGCAAAAAAGCTAGTTTGATATGGTAAATGATAAATGATTTTATTTCTGTAAGTAGGTTTGTACAAATACTTTTACATGTCAATCATGTTTTTAAAACTAGATGAGGTCGGCGTTTCCTATCTGACTACTCTGAGAAGAAAGGCCGAAATAAACTCAGAGGTCACAGTCTCTTTTAAAGTCCAGACATACTCTTGGTCAGATCATGTGAAGACCATGTGGAGGAAAGAACCACACAGATTGAGTGGACCTGTCCAATCAGTGCACGCATGTATCAGTAATCATACAGCTCAACTCAGAACTTGAGGAGCTCAAAGATTTGACGAACAATACCAAAGAAAGGACATTTGGGTAGGCCGCATAAATTACTCAATAAGCACTTATGCTCACTATTCTATAGAATACGTGAATGAAGTGTCTTCTCTATAACGTAACATGAATAAGAAAGACGTTTATGGACGAGTTTTTAATTTTATGGTTACTTAGCAGTATAGTAAGTTATATTTCACTTAGGTACTCATTAGCTAATAGGCTATATTGTTATGTGAAAAAAGTATAACAAACTGTGAACTTTATAAAAGGGAAAAAACACGTAGGTATGTTACCAACAATATAAAATTATTTTTGAACGGTGTTCACCTGCTTTGTAGATCCATGATGACAAGATTGTTATGTTATTACAAAAACTCAGATATAATTATGTCCAGCGACTGCTGTTGCTGAAGTAATAAATAATTTGAATCTCAAAGGAGACATAAAACTTTTTCAAACATAATTAACACTCGACAAAAGAAGCGGCACATAAATAACTTCATTTGGTACAGGTGCCCTTAGCTGTTATTTTTATTTCTGAGACAAAAGGTTCTATGTTTTGTTTAGAATTATTTTATTACTAGCCTTTGCTCGAAAATTATTCCACAGGAACCTACTACCGGGATAAAAAGTATCCAATGTGTTAATACAGGTTATAAACTATCTGTGTGCCAAATTCCATCCAAATCCGTACAGGCATTTTTGCGTGATTGATTAACAAACATCCAAACACACAAACTTTCACATTTATAAAATTTGTAGGAAGTTTTTTGTTTTTGTTTTTTTTTTTTTTTAAACGTTGCCCCACACTAGGAATTTCTCCTGCATTGTGGGTGCGTTTACAAACATTGAAAACTCACATACACAAACAGCCCCCCCCCCCCCCCGGAACAACTACTTGTAGGTCATACAAATATTTGTTCCGTGCGGGAATCGAACCCGCGACACGGAGCGCAGCAGTCAATCGCTTAACCACTGCGCCAACCGTGCCTTCAAGTAGAATTTTCATCAGCTTTTTCGAAAAAGTAATGTCGCTCGGCTGTGGTGGTCTAGTGGTAACGACCCTGACTTGCGAGTTATAAGTCTTAGGTTCGAACCTAGACAAAGTCTTTCCTTGGTGTAATTTCTTTCATCACCACTGCTCTCAAAACGGTGAAGGACAATCGTGAGGCAACCGGCATGTCCACAATCAAAAATTTTTAAGACATATGAAAAAGCACGGGGCACGCGTGGTGGATTACGGCCCACTCCTTCTCACCGAGAGGAGGCCTGTGTCAATCAGCCTATAAGTACTTATCGATATGTGCTGCCAGGGGTGCGGGTTGTTCGAAAGAGATACCGTGGCCCCTGGCACACAGACAACTGAACGAACACGGGTGAGTTTTATTCAGTAAGAGTCTGACACACCCTCCCGCTCCACCCAGAGCGGGAGAAGTTATTTGATGATTTTCCAGCCAAATAAAAATGGTTGGTCACCTATAAAACGCGTACGCGTAGCTTATCATATTGCCACGAGCACCTCAGACACTTCATTGTTATGAAGCATTTAATTATTATAGAATTAAGTCAGCGCAAAGATTTGTAAGCAGCATTTTGTTAGTGTAAGCCCCATTCAATACATTGTTAGTATGGTTATTTGATGTGGGCCAATCTTACCTTTTGGTGATACGGCTATGATTTCAACCGGGTCTGCAAATAAAATGAACTAAATTATAATAAGTGTTAAAATCTTTCCTTCTTCACTCGTTTTCCCCTATTTTTTTTGTCACTGCTTTGCTCGGCCAAAGATGTAGTAGCACAATTATGAATTTATTAACAACAAAAAATTAAATGTTCAAATATGTATTTATTATAACTATACTCCATTTGAAATAAGATTAGACATTTAACTAAAAGTTTTTTACAGTCCGATCAACCGATTTTGACTTATGCGTTGTATGACTATTGCGTTGGTGGCATGAAAAATAGCAGCTGCAGTAAACAGTTGGTATTGTAACTACTTTTTTTCTTTTAATGCCATCCTTATGCCTACGATATAGAAGTCAAAATCGGTTGAACGGACTGTAAAAAAGGTTTGTTTAATGTCTAATCTTATTTCAAATGGAGTATAGGTAACTTTATAACAAATGGTTTCCGGATTTTTTTTAAATCCTAGCTGTCCTAGGTCACATGGACTAACCTATTAAAACTAGGCTAAAATAAACATGTAAATCGGCCAAGTGGTTTTTGAGTTAAAGGCTTACTAACGAGCGGTCAGGCAGACAATGATGTTCATTATTTATGGATGAATGTCAATTCTTTTGCCTTGCTATAGTTTTGCATGCTGAACGGAAGCTAAAATAATTGGTAAGAGAATGATAATGATGTATTTATAGAGAATTTTGCATATTCCAGTGTTTTTATTTAGTTTCATCTCTCCCGGTGGCTTGTATGTCATGTAATAAAATCTTGCAAGTAAAATTTGACCCACTTAACGTTTTCCGATTGATTTGAAATTTTGCATGCATATGTAAATCAATATTATTATGACATGGAGCTGATCTGATGATAGAATTGGAAGATGGCCATGGGAACTCTGTCATAAAACGATGCAACCCCATCGAGTTGGGGGTCGTTTGATTCGTCTTACAGGTGTTACTAAAGTAGTTATTTAATAATATTATAAATACTAAAAAGTAAAAAAAATAAAAACCATTTTTAAAAGCAAGCTTTAATGAAATATAAAATTACTGAAATAAACTTACGTTAACATAGAACTAGAGAAACAGAGGCGTGAACGTCCTTATTACACTTAATCCTTACTTATAATATTATAAACGCGAAAGTTTGTATGTATGGATGTTTGTTACTTAGGTACTCTTTCATGCAAAAACTACTGAATGGATTTGTATGAAATTTGGCACACAGATAGATTATAACCTGGATTAACACATATGATACTTTTTATCCCGGTTGTACGTTCCCGCAGGATAATTTCCGACTTCCACGCGGGCCAGTCCGCGGGTGGAAGCTCGTGATTAATGTTATATGTTTAATTTAGTTTTATTTTGTACTTTTAGTTCATTAATAAAAGCTAGTTTAAAAAAAAGTTTCATTTAACAACAAGTTCTATGAAGCCCGTGAAAATTCCAATTAACAAACGCCTTCATCATAATTCATAATCAGCCTATAACGTTCCCACTGCTGGGACACAGGCCTCCTCTCTGTGAGAGGGAGTGGGCCGTGATCTACCACGTGTACCCAGTGCGGGTTGGTTAACAGCCTTACTAGGACGTACTCGTATATAGAACTATTTTTATTTCAATTAAACTAACTACAGCGAATAAACTAATACAAAGCGTCAAAAAACTCATCCGCATCGCTGTCGACTGGTAATGTACCCAAGAGACTGGCGGCATTACCACGTTGTATAGCAATGCTCAGCCTCTGGCCAAAGTAAAAACCAGCCCTTGGGTCACGGGAAGTGTCAACCAGCCGTTTGGAGATTTCCTTGTAGAGAGCATGAGCACTCGGACCCCACGGCCCGAGGGTTTCAACCCCAAACGGCTCGAAAATATAATTACCAATAATATTGTTATACTTTCGCCGCTTGAGGTTTTCCGCAGCCGCAGCGGCAACGCCAGCACAGCACACCGACCCAGGAAGATGGGATGGCGCAAGAGTATCGACACACGTTGCATCCCACACTAAAGGCCTACCCATCTTCCATGGAAATAAAGACATGCCGTCCGGTCTCTTGCCATCGTCGCGTGCCAAGCCAATGGGTTCTAATACAGCTGGAACGCCGACGGTGACAAGAGCTCGTCGGATGATGTCGTTAATGTTTGCGTGCCGCGCTAAGCGACCCGCACTTCGGCTGCAAGATAAGCCGTGGTGTCCGAGACTGTTGACAACTTCGCCACAGTGACAGCGATGAGGAGAACAACATGGTGCTCCTAATCGTAGGGAGGCAGCGAGGCGGAAAGTTGTGTCGTCGAACAAAGTATATAATAAAGTATATACTCGTATATTATAATAAATAATAGTTTAAAAAACTAAAAAACACGCTTTAAAAACCAAACTAAAAAAGGAGAAAATAATTTAATTCAATTAAAAAGCGTGGGGTGCTTTTTGAGGTATTTATAAAATCAATTAATGTCAAGCACCCCACGCTTTTTAATTGAATTAAATTATTTTCTCCTTTTTTAGTTTTGTTTTTAAAGCGTGTTTTTTAGTTTTTTAAACTATTATTTATTTTCTATTTTTTAGTTCTGCTAACTACAAAAATGTATTTTTTTTTCTCCATTTTTTTTTAAATTATTGAATTGTCATCGGTCCTCGACAAGCTTACAAAGTTTCAAAGAAATCTGACCGTTTAAAGTGGGTCAAAAACGCGCTCAAAGGAGTAGGTTACATACAAACAAACAAACATACAAGTGAAGCTAATATAAAGCGTGTAAAAATACCTCACCACAAAAGGAACTATAAGTACACTACATCGCAAAACTCACTTAACTGCCCATCGTCCACAAAAACGTTTACCGTAATTTAACACCATAACGTAGGAAACTGCTGGGCTCACTCGGCTCACGAGGGTCCATCCATCTTCTTCCTGACATGTCTATGAGTTATGTGCTCCTGGTCCTGCACGCAGCAATATATTTTTTTTACTCTCATTATTTCACTTGTCGTGTCTGCAAAGCGTTTAATGTAAGCCCGGGTTTTTGTTTTGTAATTAACAATGAATGGGGCTAATTTTGTAGAGGTAGGTATTGTTTTTACACGCTTTATATTAGCTTCACTTGTATGTTTGTTTGTTTGTTGGTTTGTTTGTTTGTATGTAACCGACTCCTTTGAGCGCGATTTTGACCCACTTTAAACGGTCAGATTTCTTTGAAACTTTGTAAACTTGTCGAGGACCGATGACAATTCAATAATTTAAAAAAAAAACACGTTTTTGTAGTTATTTAGCAGAACTAAAAAATAGAAAATAAATAATAGTTTAAAAAACACGCTTTAAAAACCAAACTAAAAAAGGAGAAAATAATTTAATTCAATTAAAAAGCGTGACATTAATTGATTATAAAAAAACCTCAAAAAGCACCCCAAGCTTTTTAATTGAATTAAATTATTTTCTCCTTTTTTAGTTTGGTTTTTAAAGCGTGTTTTTTCGTTTTTTAAACTATTATTTATTTTATTTTGGTTAGGATCAGCTGATCTATTCTGCAGTAATCTGACCGTGAACTCTAAGACGACGTCTAGTGTATATCTCTAGCACCAACCGGAATGATAATACATAAATAGAAGGCAATATAGCTAACTATATTGCCTTCTATTTATGTATTATAAGCCTACTATTTAGTAAGTTATTTATTTTTTTGTAACTAATTACAGAAGAATAAATAACTTACTACATAATAGGAGCAGATCGAACTAATCTTATTACTTTATTGCATAAAATTCGAATTCGAATTGAATTCGAATCGACTAATAGCTAATCTTTCACGTGAACTCTAACTCATTTCTTGTCACAGTTAAGTAGTGTAACAAAAATAAGTTCAATCTAATCGTTTCTCATCTTACAAGCCATGTCCAGCTATACTATAATCGTTATTTGTCAAATCAAAAGTTCTCTCTCTTATTACTTCATGGGAATTATAATATCAAAACCTTACATGACACAGTAAACAGTTCAAATTATATTAGTAACTCCATGTGAACCCGCATCCGGCCGCGACGGGCCCAACAAAATTGAATGATTGATTACCCAAACTAGCCCGTACATGTAACGTTTTTATTATTTTTAGAGGACTTTAGTTTATCCCTGTCGGTATAGAAACCCCTTTGATGTGGCGTTTACGATACGATTTTCCATTTTGAGGGATATTTTCGGAGTTTGATTTAGTTTGGGTAAATTGTGTTTTGAAGATAACTTTTCTTTGTTGCGGGCTTGTTTACCTTTTTGGCGTATTTTTTATACAAAGTGTTTCTTTTAAACTGGGAGTATGATATCCAAAACTATAGGCATACCTAAATGTGAAAAATAAAAGGTTTTCCCAAAAAAATTAGATTGTTTTTTTTTATTACATGGAGTGATTGTCTATCTATATTCAAGGCCTATGTCCAGCTGTGGACAGCTATAAGCTGATGATGATGACTGTCTATCTGACGTCCACAACTCAGTTACTGGTTTAAATACAATATTACTATGGCCGAGAGTATTGACTCTCCAATTATTAAAACTCTTGTGAGAAGGACAATCACAAAACATTAATTTGGGGGGTTGTCCTTTTCACGCTACTATGCAATACTTTTATAAACTAACACTAGTAATAAGTTATAATATTGTTTACTAATACGCTGGATCATTGTTGTCCGATAATAAAGAATATAATATATAAGTATCTTAACTTAGCTCACGAGGTTGTCGACATGTGGGACGTGGACTCAGCAATCATTGTACCGATAATCGTTACAGTAAATGGCCTAATAGCGAAGAGCCTCGACCAACACCTCAGGAGGCTCTCATTGCGCGGCTGGATCAAGGGCTTGATTCAGAAAGCAGTACTCCTAGACACGGCACGCATAGTCAGGAGGTCCCTGCTCTTGATGCCGATGGGCCACTATTTTTTTTATATTTTTTTATGTTTTTTATAAGGTTATTTTAGAAAAATATTTAAAAATGTAACTTAATATGTATTTAAATGAATAAACGAAAAATATAATATAATATAATATTACTACCCATGCTGTCCCAGTACAAAATTGCCCTCTGTATAAAAAGCACATGAAACAATTAGCACATGGAGTTTCAAAAAGAGACTGTACCAAAATTTATTATGAGTGTCGAAGACGACGCTCTACAAAGCCAGACTTTCTCGTTGAAGGTGCCCGGAGACAGGCACGACGCGACTCTAGTAGAACAATTTCTATAAAAAATCAAGGAAAGTAGCCTGTCGACTCGATGTACCATTGAGCTGGGTACTGTGGCTACCTAGATACCTACTAACAAAGTGAAACACATCAACAGGAGCTTCGTATTCACTAGATGTCAATGTCCTGTGGTCCATTTGTATTCAAAGCTTAGATACTTAACAGTCAGCATCACAATAAGGCTAGCATCGATCATGTTTACTATTACAGCCGCTGCCAGTTGTGCGAACTAACATGTATTTAATCGAATACATCGCAGTCTAGTTTTAATGCAGATGTAATAAAGGCCAGCCAAATTGGAGACAGCTATACCTTTGATGACATTGTTGCAGGGCAAAGCCTAGATGGCTGGCACAGGAGTGTGGGAGTTGGCACAAGAAAAGAGACGCCTATGCTCAGCATTAGGGGAAGTCGGGCTGTGAATAATGATGATGACATTTTCGTCCAGCAGAGGACTGAAATAATCGTAGTTAACTATTAAATACAGACGATAACCACATAATATAACATAACACATAACGTTTGTTTTCCCCGAATGGTAAGGCAGAAGTGTATCTTTAGTACACCAACATTTTGCCGGTTTTGTTTGGTTCTCATGTAATAGGGGGTGAGCCTATTGCCATCAACCGGGCGCAAATCCAGCCACCGCGCTGCTACTCAGAAATTACGGAAGCTAAAAAAAAAAACAACCGAAATTCCGAAATTAAAATTATTTTTCACTTTGAAATGTTTTTTCCGGAAGTCGGTTGTTTTTTTTTTGGAAAAACTTTTTATTTTACACTTTTTAGCTATAGTACCTACCCAACACTAATTCGAAATTTCATCATCCTTGGGGTCAAAACAATGCATATTTATGCGGTTGCAGCAATCAGTAATTTTTTGAAGAGTTCCGTTCTCTGTCTCCGAAGCGCATCATCACATCTATATGAAATTTAAATGGGACCATTTTGGAATAAACCAATTTCGAACAAAATATAATTTGCAAATCCGTCTATATTTGACGGAGATACGCCCGAAAATACGTGAATTTTTTTTTTATACAAATATGTCAAATTGATGATAACCTCCTTCTTTATGAAGTCGGCTAAAAACCCAATTACACTTTGCCCGGCCTGGGAATTGAACCCAAGGACTTCATGTAGCGCATTTGCGCAAAATACGCGCTTGGATGTGGAGTTGCGGACACCAGTCCCATATACAATATATTAAAATATGATTTGATATGTTTTCCTATGTTGTGTGAATTGTTTAAAAATCAAACAAAAAATTTAACAATTTGCAACAGTACAGTAACCAACCAAAAACTTTTTAATCGTTCAGATCGAAGGGTAAGCCAAAACGTTACGGAGTAATTCCAGGCCGAGCCCAATTCCGACGTGTTCCCTTATTGCTCTTAATTTCGTTCCTAAAATAACGTTGTGGGTAAAGTCAATGTCGTTTCAATATACGTTTATAGCTACAAAAATTTTGCTACCATTTGTTAATGTTACGTTTCCATATTACCTAATATCTTCTGGTATTTTTAATTATGGATCGAGAGCACCTATCTCATTCCCTAAGCCAAATAATTATCTACTAATCTATACAATATCAGAATACCAGCGCTGCGACATTTAAAAAGTGTCATCATGCTGGGTAGGAGCCTTTTGGCCCCGTGCAGGACTATCTGTTTTATTTATTTTTTAAATATTTTTGTTCTTCCGAGAAATTTGTTTTTTATAAATTTTGTACAATTCGCATCTTTAGAATTATAGAGACCTAATGCGAAATTAGCCGCAAGCAAAATTATTTCGAATTATTAGAATTATTAGAGCCTATTTTGGTTGCGGCTAATTTCGCATTAGGTCTCTATAATTCTAAAGATGCAAATTGTGTTTATTTTAGTATGTGATCTTCCTGTGCGAGTCACAATAAATACCTTTTCTTTCTTTCAATATAACTATGTCAAGT
Organism: Antitype chi; assembly: GCA_947359405.1. Lineage (NCBI taxonomy): Eukaryota > Metazoa > Arthropoda > Insecta > Lepidoptera > Noctuidae > Antitype > Antitype chi. The sequence goes on from OX375808.1 coordinate 18,229,762, forward strand.
GGGGTCAATATTTTATTTTAAGAGGTTGACTATGAAACTATATTATCATTTATTAGGCATGTATCATAATATTATTTTGTTAAGAATGAATACTACGATATACAAAATAAATACAAAAACAAAAGGACACTTACAATACAATATTAATATTTGAAGCAAGAAAGTTGTACGCCTTTTAACGAAAACTACGCGGACGGAGGGAGAATGAAATTTAGCACAGTGCAGAAAGCTAAAAATATAATAATGCATTAGATTTTTTTTTACCTAACTACTTAGGTACTTAAAATACAAAGATCTCATCTCTGCACATTCTGGGACACAAACCGATTCTATCTATGGCAAGCGCTTTTTCAAACTTATCTTTGAACGTTGATGCAAGCCATTGCTCCCGTCAGGGTATAAATGTTCTGTGCCATTGCTTCGTTTACGATCATAAATCAGAGGAGTAATTACGTATCACACTAACTGCAGGAATAGATTCTAATTTGACAGTTTAACAACATTCATTGCCTTAGTTACATTGCTAAGCAAACTTTTTGGAACATATTTTTTTTTTAAACGTTGCCCCACACTAGGAATTTCTCCTGTATTGTGGGTGCGTTTGCAAACATTTAAAGTCACATGAAGCAATGAATGAGTAGTATCCTTCAAAATGATTTAGATTGTGATTGATAGTGTTACACAATGAGGGTGCTGGTCATACACGACAGTTGAGTACTACGCACTTAACCTTTTTGAAGATAATCACCAATAAGGTCAGTATTATTATGTTATTTTAAGGCACCCTTTTCCGGCGTTTTCACTAACACCGCCTTGTACATGTCTACCTTTTGTGGGTCGCCCTTCATTATCACTTTATCTAAGTATACTCTTTTAAATTTTTGTGACGTCATCTCTCCATCTCAAACATCCATATTAGCCTTTTCCAGTTCGGCTTCCAGTCAAACCCGATGCAGCTGAATACCAGTATTTTACATGGAGCGATTGCCTATCTGACCTCCACAACCCAGTTACTGGGTAACACGACACCTCTTTGTAAGTCAGGGTCATCATCTCTGCATCTATTTTTTTTATTTTCTTTATTTAGGCAACCAACAGCGATACATATAGTATGAAACAGAGTATGTGTATTACAGTGTTGTATGGCTAATAATAGGTTTCCCTGTATAACTAGGATAAGTAGAAAACATCTGAATGGACTACATACTAAGAAACATTTAAATACAAAAGGTTAAATTTAGGAGTTTTTTTAAGGCCCATAGTATCCTCATCTCCCGTTTGTATGCAAAAGCACGACTGCCGCCCGCGCCCGCGCAGGGCACCTCTGAGCCTTTATCTCAAAATGGAGATATTCCTTTGATTAATTTACAATTGTGCTTCGGCGATTCTGTGGTACCTCTAACTATCTATTTTTCAGTGTATTTTTTTTTTCCAAGTAACGAAGCCGTTTAGTAGGAGTATGGAATAGAAGCCAAAATATTGAGTGTTGGAAAATATTTTTTTACAGCAAAAGTATTAACCATACAAAAAAAGTACTTCCGTCACCGTTCCGTCGGTTTACATCCGTCACCTCACACGTCAGGTCCAGTTGAAAACCAGCGTCAGGCACTAGTTGCCTGGCATTTATGCTGAACTGGGCCTTTTTAGCGCAGCCGTGAGGCACACTTTGACGCACTTTATACTCTTTGTTCATTGTTTAATTCTATTATTTTGCTGAATATTGTGTGCCTTTTTTTTAGTCTGTGCTAAATAAATGTATTTTCTTTCTTTCTTTCTTTCTTTCCGGCAAAATAATCTATATGAATCTATAGCAAAATCATAAATTTTTCAAATCTTCAAGACAAGCCGTTAATGAGCAGTACGGTTTATAAAGTGACCGTGTTACGCTACCAAACGGGACGTAGGCCCTTAAAGAGAAAATAAAAATATGATTGGAAAAATAAAAACAAAGTTTGAATATTAAAATATTAGATTAATTGCTTAACATTTGCCGTCGTTACCGGTTTTTATTATTCTCTTTTTGAATCTATCATCAGAATAATCGTTTTAACTTATAATTACCGTCGCAAGAGTTGTTTAAAGTAACAAGGAATCATATGCTTCGGCAGTTTTGGCACATTTGTTGCCTGCGATTTAGAATCATACTTTTATGTCAGTCAGTTCAGTAATTTCTTTCACATTTTACATCTTAAACAATGGGTCTTCATATTGAAAGTATCTCAGTGGTATCATGTCATTAGTTTCAAGTTTCAAAGTGGACTAGACAGATGTTATCAGTTTCATTTTCAATCCGGACTATTACTAAGTTAGATGAGGTATCTTATCGTGTCGATATGATGAATTCGGCTCGTATTTCCTTTGAAACTTTTAGAAGAGTCAATTCATTCATATAAATAGATAACTTTCATCTTTACTATTGGTACTATTATGGTGTATCAGCATTGATTTTTGCTTGACATATTTTTAAGATGATGGTCGAGAAACATCTCTTTGACAACATTTTTTTTCTAGAATTTTATGACGAAATAGTAAAATATGTACCTTTTATGCTAATCCACTTAGGATTCAGAAATAATAGCCGCAAGGGTCTATTGACCAGGTTAAGCTACGCTTGTCGCGGTACGTCCGTGGATGAGTGGTATGGTATCAAAATCCTTCCGTGCTTCGGAAAGGACGTTAAGCCGTTGTTCCCGGCAGTCATTCGTAGATTTTTGTCAGTAGTTACAGGTCAGAATCCTGAAAGTCTGACAATCAGTCTTACCAAGGGGTATGGTATTTCTCAGTAGCTGGGCTGTGGAGGTCAGATAGGCGGTCGCTTCACGTAAAATACAGGTACTCGGCTACATCTGGTAAGACTGGAAGCTGACCCCAACATAGTTGGGAATAGGCTAGGTAGATGATAATGATATGCTAATTTATTTTGATTCCTCTTCAGTCGTGGTATGTATGAAAGCGCATATCCTAAAGCCACAAGCGTTATGCATAGTTTATTTTATCCTTAATTACTCCATTTAGTAACTTCGAATCCATGAATTTAAGCTCAGATAAAGCCAATGTATTCAGCTTTAGAATTTAACATGAAAAGCGCTTACAAATTTCTAACCTAACATTTTGTCATCGAACATTCTAGAACGTGCATCGAATGTTGACGTTATGCAACCAAGGTTTGCATCAGAAAATGGAGACACGACACGATATACTACATCTATGCTTTGTTTAGTTTAAAACTCTAGGATGGGTTCACACGGTCTTCTAATCCACTACGTCATTCATATAATACCACGCCTGTATTCTCCAAAGATAGAAGACGGGTAGGTACTGAACCCTCATTTCACCAGAATTTTTTTATCCGTTATCGTCGCAGCCATCCCTCGGATGCAGGGTTCACAGAACCGGTTGAAGAAACGCAGCTTGGGAGGTCTATGTCCAACAGAGGACGTCTTTCGGCTGAAAATGATGATGTTTAAACCCTATGCAGCGAGCATTTTGGGCCATTAATGTGTCACCAATGTAATGGGCTGGTACTAAAAATTATCTGCCCGACTAAAAAAACCAACCCAAGATCTCAGGGGTCTTCTTGAGACCACAAGAAAGAACGAGGCAGTATACCTACTGAAGTTCCTTCCTTTAAAGTATAGATAATCGTTAATGTCTTGGAAAGATTGCTATTCTTTGCGGAAATCAAACTCTTTGACTCTGTAACCACACCGACCCTTTCGGTACTTAACAAAGTAAAGTCGTAGCTTAAATCTCTTTTCAAATGATCGAAATTCAATGGGCTTAAAAAGGTATGTTATTTGATCTGAAATAAGGGTTTTGCTTCTTATACAACGACGTTTGTTAAATTATTGATACTATAAAGCGCTACAAGGTTCATTTTGGCGCGTGGTCAAAATCGGAACTGACGCAGCCATTTGCACAAATGTGAAATGAGCGCCAAAAGATCCAACAGATCTGCGTTTTAAATGCAACAGTGACAGGTTTCAACATAATGTGATAAACCTTGTCATGAAGGCAAGTTTCGCTAATCGTCTGATTGCTGCAAACCAATAGACATTGACGAAATATCTAAGAATCCTTAGACGATATTATAATCACATTGAAACAGTCTATGGATTACACAAGCCAAAAAAAAAAGAAGTTAAGAACCAAAACCTGGTGTGTAAGGCGAGACGTAGAAGAGCCACGTCTCGCTTCACACACGAGCTTTTATCACAAACGTTTTCACTTTATTTCCTAGAGCTGCACCGTTATCGATAGTGCTCATTGTGAGTGTTAACGACACCCCTAGCTTTTGTAATAAAACGACTGTTGCCGGTTTTATCGGTTCTTAGAACTTCTTTATTAACTACTAGCCTTTGCCAGTGGCTTCACCCGCGAGAAGGTTTGTGTATTACACATATAACCTTCCTCTTGAATCGAGTGTTTCCAGAGGAAGGTTTATGTGTAGACAGAGTTGTCTATTGATGAAAACCGCATTAAAATCCGTTGCGTAGTTTACCTGATCTAAGCGTACAAATACGAAAAGCGACTTTGTTTTATACTATGTAAGAATACTAAGAGCTTGATAGAGAAGGTACTCCAGTTTAACTGACTTTTTTCTATACGTATATGGGACTATTATCAGTTTCCGTGGATTTTATGAATCACTTATTTATAAAACACGCGGGACTATTAATGAAATTTAATAATGTGGGTATATTTATTACTGCAATAAAATACATAACATTAATCTGTAAATTAGAGTTATTAAAAAAAACATTGCATTCTTACAACCCATAGAAATGTCTAACAACAAAATTAATTACGATATCAAATTTTTACGAGCTCGTGGCTAAATAATAACAGCCGCACGATTTGATCGGAGGTTAAGCTAAGCTTGCCGCTGTCGGTCCGTAGATGAGTAACCCCTCATAACATATCGACACTACTCGGTGCCTTGGAAAGCACGTTAAGCCGTTGGTCCCGACTGTTATTTGTATATATTTGACAGCAGTGTACGACTAAACGCCGACAGACACTACGCCGACAGACTGAACACCGACAAGACTCTTCGCCGACAGGACACTTTGCCGACAAGACTCTGCACCGACAGGGCTCATCAGGTAGGTAATAGGTTAGATTAGGTTAGAATTGCGACCAACCGCCGGCGAGCGCTACTTCCATGTTAGTGGCAGTTACTTGACTATTTAGTAATAGCGCAAGAATGAGCCCTGTCGGCGAAGTGTCCCGTCGATGTAAAGTCTTGTCGGTGTAGTGTCTGCCGGCGTTTAGTCGTTCACTCCTTTGACAGTCGTTACGGGTAGTCAAAAGCCCGAAAGTCTGACCACCAGTCTTACCAAGGGCTATCGTATAACCTAGTTACTGCATTGTGGGAGTCAAATAAGCAGTGAATCCATGTAAAATACTGGTATTCAGCTGCCTCTGGTTAGACTGGAAGCCAACTCCAACACAGTTGAGAAAAGCTAGGCAGACGATGTACTCATAAATTGGGATTAAATACAATAACGAAACCATTGCATTTACTTAAAACTCATTAAAATATCTAACAACAAAATTAATCATATCGATATCAAATCGTAGAGTGGGAACGCCTCCCACAAGGCGGACCAATGACCTTGTGAAGGCCGCGGGAATCCGATGATGTGGGAACCACAAGACCGGTCGAAGTAGAGGAGCCTGGGGGAGGCCTATGTCCAGCAGTGGACGTCTTTCGGCTGAAATTATGATGATGATATCAAATCCTTGAATATCAGTGTAACACACACTTCCTACTATATCATTCACGGTCCAAGCAAACGAATTCGTTCCAATAAAAAATCGAAATTTAAAAGTTTAAAATTCGAAAAATATTTCACCAAAGAGTTTTATTCGCAGCCCCGCAGTTACTTCGGTTCCCTTCCACCACTAATAGGCCTTCCTATTAGTTTCCAGGTTAGTTAAGGTTATAAGTTCGTTATATCCAACCATCTGTGGCTGTTTTCATGCATTGGTTCATTTCTGGAGCAATTAATTCGTAATAACATGGATTTTGCATCGGCTTTAATTAATTTCGGTCCGGATTTTTATGTATTTCCGAAGGCTGATATTTGGTTGTGAGTACCTATTGCACGATTTGTATCAATAATCCAAGTTTCTGTAGACGTTGTTTGTTTCAAAAAATGGAAGAAACTGTGGAACGTCACGTCATGTTTTCAAACGAGCTGCCGCAAAATGTGCAGAAATTCTTAAAAAGGTTGGTTGGTATATTGAGCCTAGCAGGGTTTTTCTGATAACCTTATTTTATAGTACTGAAAAGATAAACATGCGGCTGAGAGGCGCACACATTTTAAAACCGATATATTTTACAAATTTATGTGATTATTCTTTTTTTTATAACTTCAATGAAGTGTTACATAATTAATTAGTAAATAAAACACAAATGTACATTATTATTATTTTATTACAAGAAAATTATGTAGGACTTTATAAATCCTTAACAAAAAGTAACAAAAATTAGAAGTTTTGTGTTTATATAGAATATTTTAAAAATATGTAACATGAATAGTATTTTTTCTTACTTACTAATGAATTAGGGTATAAAGTCTCAAAAACCAGAAAACACAAAAAAAAATAACAATATTTAGAGACAATTGTTGCAAACATCATTTGCAATAATTGTTTTTAAATATATATATATATATTGTATTTTCTGTTTTTTTACCGAACAGAAGCGGTCGTCTTTCGGCTGTGTAGACCGACGACTAAGTTGGCTCGGAAACATAAACTTGTACACGCGTTGGTTAAAAAAATACAGCGAGATATCTGTTTTGCAGGCGTCTCAGAGGCGCACGTTATCTTTCTAGGGTTAAGTAGGTGGCTAACAAGATGTTAGTAAATGTATCTGTTGCTACATACGTTAGAAGAGACGTCCTTTTTTACACTTTTAAATAACATTATAATATTCACCGACCTCGACTCAATTCTTTTGTAAGAGAGCTTCACAGAAAACATCAAAAACAGGCTTCAGAAACGCAACATTCTTTTTATACATTTTCGTTTTAAACCCACAGTCTTTATCGAAGTAACGGTTCTTTTTTCAAATCGTCAATCATTCGTTTCTATTCAGCCGTCGAAAAAACGTTTCAACTTACAACGTTATTGTTCTGAGACTTTTGAACCTAAGGCTGTTGGCAGACTGAGTTAAGACTGACTATTATGGTCAGCACACATTGAATAGAACGAGCACATGCCGTTTTCATTGATAAATTGATATTGAGATCATGAAAATAAATAGCGTACAGTAGCATGGCGTACAGTAGGTGTCATGACGTGACGAGCCTCAGACACACTACTTTCAAATCTATTTTGGTTGACTAATTTGACTCTTAATATCTTCGTGTCATAATTCAAAGTTGCCTAAAATCTACTAAAGACTATTGGACCTTATAAAAACTGTAGCTCGTTATTGTTTAACCACTTTTCAAAAACGTCTAAATAAATTGAAGCCTAAGAAGGATGCGCTAAAGTAGCCCAAGAAATTAAAATTTTCTTAGATTTTTTGCAATTTTCTGGTCTGTCAGATTGTATGTTGATTAAAACGTATGATTAATTCATGAAAAAGTCATTCAATGGGATTATATGAACTTAGAGGGTTTTTTGTGAGGTTGGGAAATCATCAAATAACTTCTCCCACTCCGGGTGGAGCAGGAGGGCGTATCAGACTTTTACTGACTAAAACCTACCCATGTTTCTTCAGTTGCGTGTGTGCCAGGGGCCACGGTATCTCTTTTGAACAACCCACACCTCTGACAGGCATCGGCCCTTGCGGACCCCAACAGTTGGTGCTGACATTTCTTTGAGGCGCGCGTGGAACACAAAGCGCCGTCGACCCGGGATTGGTCCTTAGCGCACAGCGAGCTACCCATTACTCGCCATCCGCAAGCCCGCACCTACGGAGGTCGGGAAACAGCTTGAGATTCCCGACGCCCAGGGCGTCTCCTGCAGCAACTAAGGTCGTGAGGGCGCACGGATTCCCTCTCCCTCACGTGCGCCACCTCCCTCTTCGCGAGCATTGCTGCTTCGCAGAAGGAGGTGACAATTTCCCATGCACTCTCGTTCCGTACCATGGCCTGGAAGAAGCCCGGACGCGAGAGATAGCCGCTGCCGATCGCCTCCACGAGGACACGGTGGTTTTCCGCTCAAGCTGGGCAGACCTCTGCCGTATGCTCTACCGTGTCCTCAGGGCGATCTACGCAGTGGAAACAACCGGGCGTTTCCTTCTACCTTATCCGAAACAGAACTTAGAGGGTTTTTTGGTGATCCTTAATCTAGTGAAAAGGTTGATCGAAGGTGAAAATATTGTTTTTTTAAGACAATTTTGAATATTAGAGTGTTTTGATGCTAATGAAAATTGTTTCTGCTCTGGTATGCACACAGTCTAACAGGCCACGAGCTCGGTTACCGCAAAGTATAAAGTATTTTCCCTGACATATTGTTGGCAACCACCGCAGATATTTTTTACTGCCGAATCGGCTGTAAAGTTTGACATTACGTAGTGCTTTTTGTGGTGTGTTTTATATGCTTTGGAGAATGTAAATTGTAGTGATATGTTTTGTTTTCTGTTGTTTGCTTTGCTGTTGTTACAGCTGTGTAAAACATCACTAGGTATTGTAATCAAACTTAAACTCAAAGCATTTATATGGGGTCGCTCAGTCACAAAGTTGAAGATAGTTGCCCAACCCAATGCGTAGTGGGCAGTCCTATGGAGAAAAACGAATAAGAAACTCCACGGAAACTCAAAAAATCACCATGTCTCAAGGTGTACCTACAACCTTATAAAGACTTAGTGAATCTACTGATTCGGGACAGCTCAAGACTTGCGATGTCGCTGTATAGATTGCTACACAGCGACATCGCAACTGTTACTCTTTCTGGTGCTTTGGCACTAGAAAGAGTAACAGTTTCCAACCACAACACTGTGATACTGCAATGGATAAAAAGACACAGTGGATCACCAGGCAACGATGCTGCCGACGAACTGGCCAGGAGGTCATCCAGCGCGTCAGTCTGTGATCCCGAGCCCATCGTGCCCATCCTCTTCAACCAACTACGCAGGTAGCTTCAAGAATACACCTACACACAAGCCGAGAGCTGGTGGACCCTGACACCAGGCTGCAGGCAGTCTAGGGAAGCAATGCCATCCTTGACGTTCGACTTTGGAGCTGTTTATAATATTTTCTAAAGGCGACTCGCACGAAGTTAACTTTTTTCTTTTTTTTGTGTGTTTAGGCTTCGCATGGTTTGTGCATTTAGCCAGTGACAAGTAATTTTTCTTTTCGATCAAGTAAATGGCCCGATATCGGGCACGAAGTTACGAAAAAGTCATAGTCGACTTTAGTTAGTCAAATCAAAGTTATTGTAAAGCGGTAGTAAATTTACAACAAACTAGTAGGAGTTTTTGGGGGGAACGCGAAAAGTGCACGTTAGTCACTTATTTTCACCTTCACTACACTTGTGCACTCACCCGTAATGAAATTGAATACTTCACTACCAAAATTATACAATTTAATTCGCTATTTCACTAAATTCCATGAAAATGAAAATTCGTGCGCATGTTCCAACGCGATCCCGCCAAAAACTCCCGAAGTTAACTTATTTGTAAATGAATCGACAATTCCAGAAATTCGTATTAAGCAACTGTCACGTTTTGTATTTTACGTAATAAAGTAAATGTACTTTTTTCCCTTAACTTTTCGTTGTTTTCTTAACGTTTTAGTCAAAAAGTGACGCGCGGTGGGCGATTCGCCCGATTTGGGCGAGTTTACTAATAAGCCATCTTGGGTGCTACAACAATTATGAGGTCGACTTACATATTTAAGTTGAGATTTTCATTAAGCTCTACTGAACATCTTGAGATCTCATCTAGTTCATTTTCTATCTGCAAATAAACTAGCTGAAGGATGGCGTTTGACTATTTATAGCCGCAATAAAACCATATGAGCCTTGGAGCCATCAACACCTTGAGTGAACCAGAGAGAGTCAATAAAAGGTGGGTGCGTTCCTATAAACAGCAGAGTACGAATAACATTGGAATAGGTCGGAATAAAATTGGAATAAAACCTAGGATATATTGGTTTGGGAGTTATCTAGCTTTGTTGTGAGGTAAATAAGAAGGCGTCCATTTTGGATCTGGGAATTTTCAATGTTGTGTTGGTAGACTCCGTTTGTACTAAGATTAGACATTTAAATAAACCTTTTTTTCCAGTCCGTTCAACTGATTTTGTCTTTTATTACGTTGGTAGCATGATAAATGGCATCTGCAGTAAACAGTTGGTATTGTAACCACTTTTTTACTTTTAATGCCATCCTTATGCCTACGGAATAGAAGTCAAAATCGGTTGGACGGACTGTAAAAAAGTTTTGTTTAAATGTCTAATCTTATTTCAATTGGAGTCTAGAGTGGGGCAGGCAGGGCTTAGGCCCTGGGCGCCTATTGAAGGGGGGGGGCGCGAAATGTTGCCAAAGATTAAATTTAAAAATAAAATAAAACTTCAATGAACCATTTCATACATAAGAAATCTGAAGAGCTACTTGAATTTAATGTGCAGTATGGGGATGAAAACGTATTTCCAAATCTGCCCATTTCTATTCAAAATTCCGCTTAAAATTGCAGCATTGCAAGTTGTGAGTGATTTTTTAGCAAGTTGAAATTAATACCTTCGTTATTGAAGGCTATAATTGGTCAAGAATGGTTATGCCACCTAGCCTTGCTCAGTGTACACCGAGAAGATAATTTACGAAGGGGCACAAAAAGTGGTGCGTGCTCCAGGCGCCATTTTCTATTGGTACGCCCCTGTGTGTTGGTTGACGTACATAGCATTGATTAGGTAGGTATCGAATAACAAAAGATTTTTGTTTCCACAGCATGACTTAAGGGGGAAGCGTCAGGGTACCCAGCAAAAATAAAATTTTCTTAGAGTCTTTTGAAATTTACAGGGGCGTCTCCTGAGACACAGCCTGCTGTGTGTTCCATTAAATGTGATTCATGACCGTAACATGTATGTGTTTATAGAATCATAATTAGAGATGGGCCGACTATGACTTTGACCGACTAGCCACCTAGTCGGCTGCAAAATGGCCGACTAGTCGGCACACCGATCATTGCTTTCGGTTGAATTCCGGTGATATCAGTAATGTTCGTGACTACGGCTTCAGCTCGTAGGTGCACGGCGCCCAGGCGGAATTGTCGGGACATGTTTCTGTATACTTCGCATTTATTCTACATAAAATTATTTACGTGCGAGCCAGCTTTTCTTCCTATCCTATTCTAAATTGCACCGAAAGTAAACTGTAAAACTGATTACTGTAGTAAAAATAATAACAGAAAAGATTTCAATTCCATTTCAATCACCGTCTTTTAAATTTTTAAGCATATTAATACTAGTAAAAAATGGGCCGATTAGTCGGCGGTTTTAGCCTACTAGTCGCCGACTAATCGCTGCTTACAAATATGTCCGACTACTCGGCTTTCCCGACTATTCGGTACATCACTAAATATAATCATTAAAATCATCAAAGCAAGTATGTTCATTTAATCCCATAGAATTTTCCCTTTTTCATGAAATAGTAGTAGAAAATTTCGCGGTCAACCCTAGCGCATCCACCTTAATTGAAAATTTGTGCGGAGAAGTAAGACATTAAGCTTACCGTTTGTTTTATAGTTATTTTTATCAAAAATCTGTTATAAAATGTTGTGTTTTTACCTTCTTTGACTTGTTTATAATCTGGATAACGAATCCATTAAAGTATTAAATATTGAAACACGCCTGAAAACCACTTAGCCGAAAAGGTGGAATACTGAAAACATTTACCTGCTTACTTTCAAAAAACGATAGGGGTCGACTGAATCGGTAGTAAATTAAACCATTTAACTTATATTCATTTGTACTGAATGTTGAAAAACGCTGCGTTAGGCGTAAGTGACCTGTCACACGAATAAAATCGTAGTAATTTTCACTGAAGAATAATTGAGGTAGTATTGCATATGACCATAGTCTGACTAAAGGATCCGTTGTTTCGGTCAAAGTTAAGGGCGTTTCCTACTCTATATTATTTACAGACATTATTCGTTTGGGGCCCGAACTTAGAATGAATGACAATTGTCCTTAGTCGCGATGTTATTGTGACCATCCGATAGAGTTAATAAATCGGGAGTGAATGAACCCTTCATTCCGAAGGATCAAACTATTTTTGTACGGGCGTATAAGTATCTTCGTTGACGGACTTAGAAAGCAGGCCCTTGAGTTTAAGTGACAATGACAATGAAGCACTAGGACATAAAATTCATGGCTCTCTGAAAACGACGAAGTTTAGCCGCGCATGACTCCGTGTCCTAACCAAATTGCGGTCGCGCAAGTACGTAAGTAAGCGAACCGTAAACGATCCCGAACGCGTCGTTGCCGACCAACACGCATTGGTCACGTATTCGCGTGACGATCGCTTTGAATACAACATGGGCTAGGCACGGTTGGCGCAGTGGTTAACCGAATGACTGCTGCACTGCGTGTCGCGGGTTCGATTCCCGCACGGAACAAATATTTGTATGACCTACAAGTAGTTGTTCCGGGTCTGGGTGTTTGTGCATGTGAGTTTAAATGTTTGTACACGCACCCACAATACAGGAGAAATTCCTAGTGTGGGGCAACGTTAAAAAAAAAAAATCAGAAAAATCAGAATCATTTTGATTGTAAAAATAACATAGGTACGCTGAAAGTTGTGACTAAGCATTGTATTGTCATTATGGTGAACTTGACCATTAACAATAACATCACAATCAATAATTAGATACACTCTATATAAAAAATAAATATCAATCTGCAAGGGAAAATTAATGTATTTAAAAAAAAAAAACACAATTTTTGCTAAATCAAAGCTATTACTCTATTAACGAATATTTAAGTGATAGACTCATAAAGTCATAACATAATAATGTACTCGCAGCTTTAAATTTTAATTTTAATTTGACCTATTAATTATTATTGCATCTCATACTATTACCTGTTTTATATTATATTTTATTTTATATTAATTGATTGTATTTTAGATTTAATAAACCAGTAAATACTTACATTAATTTTATAATATAGTAGTTTGGCTAAATGTTTAATATTTAACAAATAATGCTTCCTCTCTAACTTACTTATTTTGCTGTGCCCGACAGGGTCCATATGATCTAATTATAAGTTTACCACCTAAGAATACCTACATGTGGAATGCAATAAAGTATTGAGTATTGAGTGTTAAGTTTGATGACATTTTTTTTTAAATAAACGGAATTCACACAATATTAGCAAAGGACGCGCGTTTAATACTAACGTTTTAAGAGCAAAAAGATAAAAAAGTTCAAAGTCATTCCAGTAATACGGGCACCGGAATCATCCAAAAACGTTTTCCACAGATTATAGATCCCAGATATAGAAAATGAGGGACCTTTTGTGAAGACCATTATTTTCTCGAACCAGTCGGTATATTATTCCTTTTTTATACGTTGTCTATAGAAATCTGAAATACACTCGAGAGCAATGAATCCGGGTCACTTAAAGAATCCTAAAAATCTCGGAAACTAAAAATGCTAGGTTAATGCAATAAATTGTATTTAATAGACAATGTAATACTCCTTAAATGAAGGTATTAAAACTTCATAGTTATTGTAAAGTTATATCATAAAAAAATCTAATTTGAAAAAGGGCCACTTTCGAAGATGGAACTACGAAATTACAGCATTTGGTTTTGCTTTTGTTTGTAATCTGTCATTTATGTGGGTACATAAACCATGTTGATAGTGCTCTATATTCATTATTCAAGCTGAAATTATGTCGCTTACGCCTGAAGAATGCACCAGAATACTTACAATGCTGGAAACCGGCCGGAGTCAGCGCGATACAGCCAGGACTGTCGGTGTGTCGCTGTCAACAGTACAAAGAGTTCTCCGACGTTACGAAGAAACTGGTTCTAACCTACGCAGACCAGGAACGGGCAGAACCAGGTGTACCACAGCACGAGAAGACCGATATTTGGTGAACACCATGCTTCGAAATCGCTTTCTCACAGGAACTGAACTCACAAATCAGTTTCGACGCCTCGGAGGAAGTAACCCAAGTGCATGGACAGTAAGACGTCGGCTTGCTGAATCTAACTTAAAACCCCTTAGACCTGCAAACGGCCCTAAACTGGAGCGTGGGCATCGTATTTCAAGACTATGATATGCCCAGAGCCACGTAAATTGGAGTATTGAAGATTGGTCAAAAGTTATGTTCTCCGACGAATCAAAATTTATGCTCTACAAGCACGATGGAAGACACAGAGTGTATCGAAGACCAGGGGAAAGATTCAAGCAAGCATGCATCGAAGAAAAAGTAGCCTACGGTGGTGGGTCTGTACTTGTGTGGGCCGGAATTTCTTCTGAAAGTCGCACAGAGCTGGTGATCATAGAAAACGGCTCTTTAACTAGCGTAAGATATGTGGAAGAAATCCTCAATGATCACGTTGGTCCATTTATGGTCAATTTAGGTGAGGATGCTATATTTATGCATGACAATGCCCGACCTCATACAGGTAGGATTGTGAATGACTACCTTCAAGAGATGAACATTACTCGTATGGAGTGGCCAGCGCGCAGCCCGGATATCAACCCGATCGAGCATGCTTGGGACGAGCTAGGCAGATGCGTAAAACAACGAAACCCTCCCCCAATCACGCTTCGTGAGCTCAAAATTGCTCTCACAGAGGAATGGGAGAATATTCCCCAAAATCGTATAAGGAACTTGGTGTACAGCATGCCAAACCGCGTAAACGCAGTAATGGAAGCACGAGGAGGCAATACGAAGTATTAAAATTCAAGAAAATCGTAATAAAGTTCAAAAATTTCATGTTTCCTATTTTTGTTTTAAGAAGAGATCAGCAGTTTTTTTCTTTATGTAATTTTGTGTTAATAAAATGTATGGTGACTCATATTTTTTTTACTTTCATTTAAGGAGTATTACATTGTCTATTAAATACAATTTATTGCATTAACCTATCATTTTTAGTTTCCGAGATTTTTAACATTCTTTAAGTGACCCGGATTCATTGCTCTCGAGTGTATATTGTGGTTATTCTTGGAAATGAGTTCTTTAGGTAAGTATTGTTAAGTTTTCTTTCCTATTGTAGAACAAATAATTTACGAATAGTTTTTCCACAGGAACGTACTACCGGTATAAAAAGTATACTATGTATTAATCTAGGTTATAAACTATCTGTGTGCCTAATTTCATTCAAATTCGTTCAGTCGTTCTTGCGAGATTGAGTAACAAACATAAACATACAAAGTTTCACATCTATAATATTTGTAGGACGTGAAGTAGGGTTCCAAGGCGTTTAAAAAAAAATCTAAGTTTCTGCGGTATTTACTAGTGAATAAAGACATGTATAATAAATAGTAGTACTCCTGCAGTACCGGGATCAATAAATGGCACATTTTATATTAATAAAGGATAGTCATTTCTATCAATGAATCTACTTATTTTCATTTTTGAATGTGCGCTGTCAGCTCATGAAAATCCTAACTAATATTATAAATGCGAAGGTGAGTTTGTTTTGTCACGCTATCTCACTAAAACGGCTGAACGGATTTTAATGAAATTTGGCACATGGAAAGGACATATGATACTTTCATCCCAATGTTCTCATGGGATCGAGACATGCGGTTTTAAAGGCTCATACCTAAAGTGGTCCAATATACATTCCTGTATTACATTTTTGTCTAGCTCCACTTTTAATGGGCACCATCTTCAAAAGTACGTTTTCTAACGAAACTTTTCCGAGTATTTGATGCACTTTGCGTTAGTACTGCTTCGGTAGTTTACTGAGCTCGAAGTAAAGTACAGAAAAACGAATTCAAATGAAAGATGGTAGGCACGAGAACGTTTTTTGTTATTAACAACCATGTAAATTAATACCTTAGCCTCTACTTAATAGAAATGAAAATAAATAATTTTGTTTATCTTTTATTCGAGATACGGTTTGCAAAACTGATAATATGTGAATCCGTTTATTTTTTACTAGATTTTGCCAGCGGCTTCGTTCCCGTGGATGTCGAAAATAATCCCACGGAAACTTAATACCGGGATAAAAAGTATTCTATGTGTTATTCCGGGTTAAAATAATCTATCTGTGTGCCAAATTTCTTCTAAATCTGATTAAGTAACAAACATCCAAACTACTTAATAACAACTATGCTACTTATAATATTATAAATGTGAATTTATAATATTATAAGTAGGATAGTAGGATTTTTTGCTGGTTTGGTAACAGGTAATCGATGTTAGAGTCCCTTTAGTGCTACGCAACGCTACGTAACGCTGCGTAGCGCTACGTGGCGCTACGCTTCGCGTAGCAACAAAGCTACACTACAATAACATGCTACAAAAACATTTACCCGAAAATATTTTACATTTTACAATAAAGATCGGTGAAATATTTTTCATTCGAATTAAACCAACCATTGATAATATAATATTCCACAAATATTTAGCCCTACTCTCCATCATGGCGTTTCCGACGCGATTTAAGCATTTACACGTATGAAAAGGCATTACAGCTACGTCGGGGCATTCACTGACAGATTTATAACTCCCAAAACGGGGACACATAGATATTAACACATACTTGGAGCAAGAACGCCCATAACAAAATACTTGGGGCAACTGTCAGTTTCGATTCGCCCCCCTTCGTGTACGATATAACTGTTGGCAAGAAATATTTATGCTTATGTGTACGTTCAAGCAGTTTTTAGTTAGTTTTGCTTGTTTTTTTTTTCGTATTTGTTTAAGATGATTGATTCAGTACAGAAGAAGTTACTTCGAATAAATTGTGATTTAATTTATATAGGATAGTAGAATAGATAAGAGAAATCAAACAGCTATTTACTTAAAATATAAATCATCGTTGTTCCGTGTGGTGCCGAACGTAAAAGAATAGCATCATCCCATCTCTTCCCGTGGGTGTCGTAGAAGGCGACTAAGGGACTTACTAGAGAATGGGCAGCGTTCTCTATGCATATTAACACCATACTGCGATCGCCAAACCGCCTGCCAAGCGTGGCGATTAAGGCAAAACCCCCCTTTTGAGGGAGGCCTATGTCCAGCAGTGGACGTCTTTCGGCTGAAATGATGATGATGATGATAAATCATCGTTTAATTTATGTAAATTAAAGGGAATTCATTATTGCACTCTGTTAACGGCACTTTATTTTTGTTGTGATACTACTTTGTATGTGTATCTGTTTTATTATATTTTTTGTAATGTGCGTTTTGTTTGTGCAGAATAAACATGTTTTCTTTCTTTCTTTCTTTCTAAACTAAAGAACAGTGGACTAAGAGTGGCAGTGGTGGCCTAGTGGTAACAACTGCGACTTACGAGATGTTGGTACGTTCTAACCACGACAGGCGTTAACTTTGTGTAAATTATTTCATCACCACTGCTCTCAAAACGGTTAAGGAAAACATTGTGAGGAAACCGGCGTATCATAATCAAATATTCTTATACGTGTGTCATCTACCAACCCGCACTGGGTGGTAGATTTCGGCCCACTCCCTCTCGCAGAAAGAAGTTGATTATGAATTTATTTATTTATTTATTTAATACTTCACGCACAGAAATGTACAGAGGCGGACTTAATGCCAAAAGCATTTTCTACCAGTCGACCTTTGGGTGATGCAGAGACAAACAGTGGTAGGTGCAATTACGTAACTCGAACTCGTGTTTTGAGTATTTATTAAAATATAAGTAAATATAGGTACTAATATTATTATACTTATACATATGATATAAATACTTAATTAAATATAAACATACTTAAATACACATAAATATAAAAAACAAATAAGACAAACAATGAGAAAACATTATCGTTGTGAAGATACTGCCAGCTTCTTTTGAATGTGCTCGCGAACTTTCACTTTAAAGGACAACCGGTTGGTTGCCATCCTGATTTCCAAGGGGAGCGCATTCCACAGAGAGATAGACTGAACGAAGAAGGAAGAGTGAATAAAGTCTGTACGGTGAGTGGGACATTGAAGAAGGCGATTGTTAGTAGAATCAATCAACTACAGAAACACCTAAAAATTATTCCACTGACCCGTGCATATTTTTTTTTATTATAACTGCATAATTTTCGATTGTCATTCGATTGAACTAACATCACGCTATTTTGAACTTCATCTGTTACTGCGATGCACTATTTTCAAATACCAAAATATTTGCTTCTTCTCCCACGACTGAAATAACAGTAGAAATCGCTTCCATTTTGACAGTTCAGCAACAATCATTGCGTTATTTCCATTGTTGCGCAAACACATTTTTCGAACATGTGAAGCAATGGATAAACAATATTCTTTAAAATAATTCGGATCGGTAAGTAGTGTGTTAGAGTGCAGGTTTCACCTTTCTTTGCCAAAACCTACTGCAAACGTACCACTACCTGAATTCCCTTAAAGAATTTTGTCAGAAGATAGCGTTAGACTCGGTAAATATTTTTTTCTTTAATTTCTAAAAGAGTGTTCCGTCTTCCGCTCTCAGCTCGTTTCCGCTTTAGATGGCAGTCAATTTGAGTGGTGGCTCCACGCCTTTGGCCTTGAGGCTTGAATTTCTTCCAAAGTACAAAATATTTCGTAAAATTCTCTCTTGCATTGACATTTTCGTTAGATTTTATTTCTTAAGATTTTGTGGGTGTCTTTATAAAAGGACCGTTATCTTAAATTTCAAAGACGTGTGTTTGAAGTAGAATTTTAAAGTTAAATGCGCTTTTTTAGACAAAAGTTGTTTAATGTAGGTAAAAAAAGAATACCAAGAGGATCTCGGTAGTCCACATACAGCAAAGGCTAAATTTAATAGATTAACTATTACCTACAATATATCGACACGCTAATAAGAATTAACAAGTATATAACAATAAGTAAATGTTTACAGCCAAAACCATAAGGCATGTTATGCGTTTCAAGATCCCAGTTCGTGATGTCTGGATTATCTGATTGACCCAAACGAGTGTCAAGCTCAGCGCAAAATCAAACAGTTTGTTGCCCTTTGGAACTCACTCATATGTCAATCAATGTTGGCTTTGAACGTTGTAGTGGGAGATTTTTTCAAACTGGGAAACGGCGGCGGGCTTTTAGGAAACGAATATTTGCAAACTACAGAAGTTAAGAAAAAATTTAACAAAAGTTTATTCATAATTTTACAACCATTAACGTTATCACAAAGCTGCAGTTCAAGTACCAATATTGATACCTTATCTATTAGATAAAACTGATACCTATAAAAAAGAGAATTTACAGTAAACATGGCTGATGACACCTGAGGGCCAATTCTCGTAATTTTAAGAACGTTCACAGTCTGATCTCAGCGTCAATCTGTCAAAAATGCCTCGATTTTCATACATTTTTGACATTTGCTTGTCGCTGAGATGTGACTGCGACTACATTTTGAACGTTTTAAATTAGGAGAATTTGGCCTTCAGATTACGACTAGAGTTGAGTATACACGATTCAACGTCTATTAAACGTCGTTATGAGTGAGTATGTCAAAACGTCCAAACATAGATTTACGACAGCTGCGCGTACACATTATTAAATGCCTTCGGCGCGTGAGTCGTTGCCTGGAATTTTACCATTTCATAAATATTATGTACTAGCTGACCCGACAGACGTTGTCCTGTCTTAACTATGAATATTGAATTCGCATTTTATATGTTACGCGCAACTATCTTATTTTTTTCTTTCATAGGAACCTGATAATAACAAACATAACAAAAAAAGAATTAGCTAAATTGGTCTAGTCGTTCACGTGTGATGCCGTTACCAAGGGAAATAGGGATTCATTTATATATATAGATTATAGATATATAAGATAATAGAGCTAATTGTGAATTGAAGTTATTTTTTTTTCATATTGTGTGTTGTCGTCTTCACGTGAACGCCAGCTAGGTTGCTAAAAACCAGCACTGAGGCTCTGTCTGTCTAAGCAATATGCTGAGCAAGGGCAGTTTTGCGTGGACGTGACGCATATTTTTGGTGTTTGTGTTCTTTCTGTGCGCCATGTTTGTCGCAAATAAACGTAGATTGTTTTTCTTTCTGTGTGATTCAGCATGACCGACTGGAGTCGAGTATACTCGATTCAGCGCCACCGAACGTGACAGTTCTTAAAGAGCGCAAATTGCGCCTAAAGAAGTTCTCACTTCAAATCAATCTACAAAGCACTCGTTTCCTGCAAATTGCTCCTTTGAATCGAGAACGAATAGACTCTGTAACGCAACTATTCCCGACCAATGAACCGTGTATGTCTTTCAAGAGTTTTTGTACCTGAGACTCGCTACAGCTGCGTTTACTTGACGGCACAAATTGTAAGACAAGTGTCGGACACTAATTGCTGAGCTGTTGACACTTGAATGAGCTTTAGAGTAAATTGAAAATATCTAACTATGCTGAGGTAAATGCTATAGTTGTCTTCGGATCTCTATTTTTTTTTTGCCACCTACTTCTTAAATTAAAGTAATTTTTCACATTTTGGTGTTTTTTTTTTGGAAGCCGAATATTTTTTTTTTTTGTAAAAATGTTTTGCATCGACAGAAAAGTGCTGTTAATGTTTAATTGGTACCACTGGTGTAAGTGTGGTTGACTGTAAAATTACTGCTAAGTGGTCACAATGAAGACATCCGTAGTATTATCGATTGATATGCTTCGATTTGTTCAATTACTAAATGTATAGTTCGTGTAGGTACCAAAGACACAATTATATGTAAAAAAAAATATTATTACTTATTTTTGTTTTGATAACCGACGAAAAGTTTCTACAATAGGGTTACGTCTAGAATCATGATTGTGCTGAATACATGTTTATATTTTGCGCGTCGATCTCTTGGTCAACATATATGGATGGGCCATCAATAACTTAGAAGAAGTTGTATGTTAAAATAAATTTTACGCTGACAAACCGCGTGCAAAAGCTATAATTGTATTATTAAGGGGAATGCGCAGTGGTAGAGCGCGAAATTCAAATTTTGTTACGTTTTTTGCAATTTTCAGGTGAGTGTCAGCTTGTTACTTGATCAAAATATGATTTGCGACTATAACATGCACGTATTTACAGATTTATAATCATTAGAATCAATAATACATATTTCTAAGTTAGATTTGTTCCATAAGAACAAATTTCTTATGGAAAAGTGCTTGTGGAAGAAATCTAACTTATAAGAGATATATTAGACATTCTAATGACTATCATTTTGTAAACACGTACCTGTTATATTCACAAATCACATTTTGATCAGGATACAACCTGATACTGACCTGAAAATTGCAAAAACGTAAGAAAATTTGAATTTCGCGGTCTACCACTGCGCATTCACCTTAAATAAAACAATATTTTATGAAATAGTCTTTCGATTGGATTTAAAGAAATGAAAGGGTTGTATTGATAATTTTTGTGACATTAATTTTGTAAAGCCATATTTGTAACGGTTTTTTTTTGAGGATGGGTAGTCATCAAGTAACTTCTCCCACTCTGAGCAGAGCGGGAAGCCGTGTCAGACTTTTACTGACTAAAACCCACCCATGTTCCTTCAGTTGTCTGCATGCCAGGGGCCACGGTAAAATAATATCTATCTTGTAGCGGCACTACAGAAAAATACTTCGCAACAATATCTATAAATGCAAAAAGAGAAGTGGCGCCATCTACAACGCCACAGGCGAACTACGCAAAGACGCACGTCATAGAATTCCTAGACCGCGCAGTTAAAGTTTACCGCGCGATTGGCATAGGTACAACATCCCGACCTCAACCGTCGGGCAGTTGCCCACCAGGCACGACACCCGTCTGGTCGGAGGAACCTGCCTTTTCCATGGAGTATGAGCGAACTTTACACCCTGTTCCTCATACCTCTATAATCTTATACCGTAAATATGTGAAAGTGTAAAACACTCATCTCTTCATATTTCCTTGTGTGACACAGACAAGACTACAATTTAAAACTTTACGACCAATTGAGACTTCTCCTGATTCTCCCGAGAGGTGCTTAATACTAAAACGTAATACATTGTACAGTAAATTAATTACCTGTCTGCAATAAATGTCAGGTTCTCGTGGAAAGTGTTTGTGGTCTTAAAATGGACTTTGAAATGAAAGCAGTGGACTGTATAAACTGTTAAGATATATCCAATAGAATTGTACAATATTATAAATAGACGGCGCGCGTGTGTCGTCGGTTACTCTCGCTAATGAAGTGTGTGGTCCCTTGGCCCCACTCCTTGACCCGCGTAGTCGCCCGCGCCGTCGTCCACGCAGCCACCCGACGCCTGACGAAGAAAGCCGAAGGCGCCCGAACACAGACTTTAATTCACACTCAGTTACGGAGCAATAAAAATAGAGGTGTTTTTAACTAAGTATACAGCTTGAACATTTTCATTCATTAAGTGATTTTATAATTACGTTCACTGTTATCATTCTCCTGACCCTTATTCCAATTTGGGATCAGTGCAACATGGTGAGCAGTGGTGGTTGAAACCCAGCAACGCTTTAAATTTGTGTAAATTATTTCATCACATCTGCTTTCAAAACGGTGAAGGAAAACATCGTGAAGAAACTGGGATGTACTAAAACTGAAAATTCAAAAACATGTGATATCTACCATCCCGCACTGTGACTGCGTGGTGGATTTGGGCCCACTCCCTTTTACAGAAACGAGGCCTGCGTCGCAGTATTGTGAACATAGCCTCATTATGCTTATTTATTTATCAAAGTCAATGCATTTATTTCAAATAAACGAATTACAGGCACTTTTGAATTGTCAAGGTCGGTTAGTTAGAAAGATGAAGCTAGTTGCCCATTCCAAAGCGTAGGTACCTATGGAGAAGAACGGGCAAGAAACTCCATGGACGCTCTTTTAAAATCATGATATTGTTACAAAAAGTTGGTTACATCATTATGTTCAAATTATCAATGTGAGAACGATGTAAAAGGACGTGCACATTAAAGAAGACTTCCGTAATTAAAACAAAAATAAAATGACAATTCAGAAATTAAATACATTTACTAAATTATTTATCTAAATATTCTTTATTGTACACCAGAAAATACATGACAAAAATAAAACATTTAAAACTATAAACAAAAAAAATTAAAAAAAATACAATCGACTTCCAAAAAAACACTACAAAGTGAAAAATAACTTTAATTTCGAAGGTCGGTAACTTTGGATGTATATTTGAATTTTTTGTCACCGCCTTCCGAAATTAAAGTTATTTTTCACTTTGTAGTGTTTTTTTGGAAGTCGGTTGCATTTTTTTTAATGATTTTTATTTTTCACTTTTTAGTTATAGTACCTACCCCATACAATCCGAAATTTCATCATCCTTGGGGTTAAAACAATGCATATTAATGCGATAGCAGTAATCGCAGTTTGTTTGCTGTCATTTTTTAAGAGTTCCGTTGTCTGCCTACGAAACGCATCAGCTCTATATGAAATTTAAATGCGACCATTTCGGAATTAACCCCTTTCGAACAAAAACAGAATTTTGCAAATCTGTCTAATATGACGGAGTTATGCCCGAACATAGGTAAAAAAAAATTAAATTTAAATGCGACCATTTCGGAATTTACCCCTTTCGAACAAAAACAGAATTTTGCAAATCTGTCTAAGTATGATGGAGTTATACCCGAACATAGGTATTTTTTTTTTTATTTAATTGCGACCATTTCGGAATTAACCCCTTTCGAACAAAAACAGAATTTTTCAAATCTGTGTAAGTATGACGGAGTTATGCCCGAACATAGGTATTTTTTTTTAAATTAACATATCGAATTGATAAGCTCCTCTTTCTGAAGTCGGATAAAAAATCATTTATACAACCTTCTAAGTGTTTAATAAAAATCCCATTGAATTTCAGTTTCATGAGAAAGTGACATAAACATTGCAAAAAAACCTAAGAAAGTATGGATTTCCCGTGCTTCCTTAGCGCATCCTCCTTAGTGCATGTGCACAGCACCTGCACCTAGACATACATTTACACACTCTATGATTTAACGAGGTCAGTCGGCACATGTCATGGCTCCGTGATGACATTATTTCCGTTCAGTAATTGCGTTCAATCCGATTGAGCAAACAAGCCGGCTCGATTAGTCAAATGCTTGTCTGTTTGTTTGTCCGTCTGCCGGTTAATAGTTCACCATGTGTGTTCGGGTTTCAATGTGTTAAGTACTCGATGAAGTAGTTTATTGATTTTGGAGACTGAGAAATTATTGTGGGCATGATGGTGAACACAGATATTCTGTGTGTCATAATGGGTGGGAAAACTAAGTTACATCTATATCCAGTCTCATTATCATCTGCCTAGCCTTTTCCCAACTATGTTACAGTCAGCTTCTAGTCTAACCGAATGCAGCTGAGTACCTGTATTTTACCTGGATATACCTCCACAACCCAGTTATGTACTGGGTAATACAAAATCCCTTGGTAAGACTGTTTATCAGACTTTCGGGCTTCTGACGACCTGTAACGGCTGTCAAAGATCGACAAATGACAGCTGGGATTAACGGCTTAACATGCTTTCCGAGGTACATAGTGGTCGTGGTATATAAAGATGGGCACCAATCCACGGACAACCGCCGCAATCGCAGCTTTACCCGATCGATCGAGCCGTGCGTTTGTTAATGCTTTGCCACAACCCTTTATTTCGAAATTTATTTATACATGCTTTATTCTACACCAGAAATTATACAGCAAAAAAAATACATTTAACATCCCTTAAAATGAATATATGTCCGTGATCCATATATAGTCAATCTGAATATTATTATTTGTCTTTCGTTTTCAAAGAGACTACACATTTTTAATCATGGCAAATTTTAGTACGGAATCGTAAAAAAAACTACACTTTGCTTGCAATTACCTAGTTGAATTACTGCTAAACCCTTCTATTGACTTGACATTGTCACAATCATCTGTCTATTTATGTACTGTGTGTATTCCTATCTATGACGTCGTCAATGTACGCGCTGTTAACGTTCTATGTAGATTGATAAGAGCAGGTATTGATCTATCGCTCTGATAAGTTTTATGTATATCGAGGTGTATTGATAGTATTCGTCAGTATCAGTACGTACTAGCTTCGCTATCTTATGTGGTGCGATACCTTAATTATATCAAACAAAAGTTACTGTTCTTTCAGTATAACTATGTTAGCTGGTGTTACACAGCGTTCGCAATTTAGTTTCCAAACATGTAAACAAATCTGTGTTTTTGGCTTTTTGTCTTTTTCGATATTTATTTATTTATATATGCTTTATTATACACCAGAAAATACGTAACAAAAAAATAGCGCCTATTCATTCTAACCTCAACTTTAGCTTCACCAGAAAAAAGTTTCAATTCATTGATATAGAAATAACAGTAAATTAGAAGCATGGATCAGGAATCAGTATCACAATCAAGAGACCTTTTGTCATCATAGCATAAGACAGAATGACACACATTCCACCTCTATCCAAGACTACAAATTAAACCAACTCTTTTGTCTCCCAAGGTAAATTCAATTAAGTCGAAACCCTGTCTTTACACAGTTTAATACAACACTATCTCAACAATATAACGCCCTCTAAACTGTAAATGGTTTCTTTGTTCTCGATTAGTTTAAGTTTATTACGCACTTTATAGTCTCTTGTATAGTCAAGCTTTGTATTTATAGCACTAAAGTCGAGCCACACTGTTATAGTCTATTCAAATCCTTGTTTCCAATTGACATTATTTCCACTGGAACGAATTTCAATTGTGAACTGAACTTTATGTGTGGTATAGTTGAACACTCATAGAGTTGTATTGATAATTTTAATGGTTATAATTCTGTAAATCCATATTTTTTAAAGTCACAAATTATATTTTATTCAACTTACAGCCTGACACTGACCAGCAAATAGCAAAAAAAGGTAAGCGATGCGTGGGAGTACCAGTGCCTTGAAAAAGAGTGACCAGGCATTTTCTGGGCAAGCTCGATCCATCATAGACCTCATCAATCGCTTTCCATCAGGTGTGATCGAAGTCAAGAGCGAGTCCACTTAGGAATAAAAAAACTAAAAATATAAAAAAAATCGTGGGCTACCCTAGCGTTTCCCTCGTTTAGAATTTAGTGCTGCACTGCATGCTGCCGTCCACAAGCTATAATGCCGTTAACTCGCATATGGTCGATTTTCGTTTTTCTAAGCCACCATAATCAGAAAAAAAATCTCTATCTTTCTGTCTAAGCAGTATTTTTCTACTATTTATGGATGCCGAGATAAAAAGAATAAAAACGAAATTAACTTACCTTGTTTGATATGTTTAACTACGCTAAAATGCAGGTAAGTAACATTACTAAACGAAAAAGTGAGAATTTTTACCACTGGTTGCATAACTAAATAGCATGCATTTCATATTTTTTTTGTCCATAACTCGAAATATGATTTTGTTGGTTAACGGCATTATAGCTTTTGGACGGCAGCATGCTAATTGACATGCCCCTAGTGAGCGCATAAAGCATGGTTTTACAATAGTAAAACCATGCTTTATGCGTTCACTACAATGGTCTGTTACAAAAGTATCTGATAAAAGTGTAAACAAACCTTGTTCAGGTTAAATTCTTACGCAATCAATGACTAGAGGGAATTAGTAACACATTCATCTGTATATCGAAGGATTCTACTTTAAATCTTTCCACTTTTTTTAACCTCGATTATCAATTTAAAAACATCTTAAAGGTGATTCAAAATTAGAATTTCGGGTATAAGTATTCTAACAATCAAGGCACTCAGTTTGTAAGTGATACAAAAAAAAACCACCCCCGGCGCCATTTCTGACCCATTTGTTTACATTTTCTTTAGATATTTTTGGAACAGGTATTAAGTTACCAAGCGAGGCAGCACCAAGTGAAACTCTTAGCTTTGTGGCTACGGCCTAAACATTCTTGTCTAAATATGTTAGGATCAGAATTTATCTGAAGGAATGAGTTTAAAGCGTTATGAAGATTCCCTAGCGTTCCCAAGAGAGTTTTGCGAATGTTTTGTTGAAAGCCGCATTATTTTTGCGGTAAAAAGGGTAGGTGACATTTTACTTATGGGCTGAATAAAATAGCAGTGATAGAAAATGTGAACACGCTTTTTACATAGTGGTGTATTTAATCTAGTCACGGGCTTGAACTCATTGGTGGGATTGGCTAAGAACCACGCTGTCTCACCAGACATCGTCTCCGACAGAGGTAGTATCAGTGATAAGCAGTTAGACGCTTGTCTACACGCACAACGTTATTGAGTGAGATCCAGGATCATTTATAGTAAACGAAAAAAAATTAAGAAAACTCCTTCGGAAGATCAGGTTTTATGAAAAACCACTACATAAATCAATGACCGATAAAGTTTATTGAACTTTTCGATATTTGAGCTTTGTCAGTACCGACTTGGTTTTGGAGATTTTACACTTCTTTTATTACTTAAACACGCTCAAAGTTAGGTTAAATTAGCCCGAAAAACAAATCTTTGCTGGCTCATAACTTTTTAATGGCTTTTTATTTTAGTATTCTGTTTCCGTACAGACAATATTAATAATGAGACAAAACCATACCATGTTTAATTTGCCGCCACGGGATCAAAAAGCAAAAGGCCAAACGCCGGGGCGTAACTCCGCTGCCGCGAGAAATTGCGGGACAGCGGACAGAGCTCCTGCGGGATCTCATGGCGACATGGAGAGTGCGATTGTCGCAATCCAGTGCTGGGTGCAACGGCGTCCTCAGCTAC
The DNA here is from genome assembly GCA_947359405.1 of Antitype chi. NCBI lineage: Eukaryota > Metazoa > Arthropoda > Insecta > Lepidoptera > Noctuidae > Antitype > Antitype chi. The sequence continues at coordinate 18,257,593 of OX375808.1, forward strand.
CCTGACGCAGGTCCTCACCGGACACGGTTATTTCGGGAGGTTCTTGTTTCATATAAGGCGGGAGGAAACGCCCGGGTGCTTCCACTGCGTAGATCGCCCTGAGGACACGTTGGAGCTCTGCCTGGCCTGGGCGGAGCACCGCCGTGTCCTCGTGGAGGTGAGCGGCGGCAGCGATCTTTCGCGTTCAGCCCTGGTCCAGGCCATGGTATTGACCACAAACTTAAATTGCCTCATTTTCAAATTTGATCTGTTTATTTTTTGCAATTGTATAAAATGGCTATGATATCGCAATTTTACGCAGTATGTCAATTTGATAAACAATACATTTCTCTGACTGTACCACTTTAGTCTCATCAAAATCAAAAAAGAGTGTCGATACTTTAATACAAAATCAACCGACTTCCGAAAAAAACACTACAAAGTGAAAAAATACTTTAATTTCGAAAGTCGGTGTCTCTGGATCTATATTTTAGTTTTTTTTCACCGTAAGTCAGTTGTTTTTTTTTTGGAATAAATTATTATTTTTCACTTTTTAGTTATTGTACCTATATAATTGAGAACCTCCTCCTCTTTTTGCAGTCGGTTTAAGACCAGCGCGCACACTAGCAGTTAACTTTGATACTGCCGCACAAAGAAAATAATCCGTCCACTCTTCTGGCTAATATTTTCCCCTTAGCCCTTAGCTTGAAAGATCCTGATACAATATATAGGTATCTATTTGCATTTTTATAATTTCTTGTTTTTCTTTTTTATTTGCACGCCTGTTTAATTTTATCCTTAACACTTAATGTAATTTCATTGAACCTATCAAACTGTAAGCGCACATCGTATTATTGTTATAACTTGTTTTTTTTTAATTAATATCTGGAAAATGTCGTAGATTACACATTTACTCACTCTCTAGCTCAAATTTTGTATAATATTGTAGGGGTTTATTTATAAACGTAAGCAACGTTCATAAATAAACCCTACAATATTATAGTGTACAAAAGTTAAGAGACGCTTAAACGTAAAAAAACATATGGTTAAAAACAGTCGCTAATCATTACTTAACTTTAAGCAAAGTTTATGAATGAAAGGGTAATGTGTAACTGTTTAATTTCCCAAATAAATAAATAAAAGTTTATTCCGATGCGAGGAGATTCATATTAACTCCTAGAACTTCAAAGCATACCTATGTACCCACTAATTCCATTAGATATCTGAGATTCTAACCTTACCCACCTATATATACAAGGTGTAACTTAAATAACGCACAACCTCTGAAGGGGTTATTGTACTCATCATTATCAACAACTTTTACTATGGGACCAAATCTGAAATCGTGAAAAAAAAATCAGCTGTTCCCTACATTTTGACGAGTTATGTGAATACAAGTGTATGGAACAGCTGATGTTTTTTTCGCGATTTCAGGTTTGGCCCCATAGTAAAAGTTGTTGATAATGAGGAATACAATAACCACTTCAGAGGTTGTGCGTTATTTAAGTTACACCTTGTATAACGTCGTGCACAATGAAATATATCTCTTAATGCCTGTCATTTTACTAAATGAGTTCACATCTCACAAATGGCATTTCCTGCTGGGACTACTGTTTCTCTGGCTGCTAAATATGTATGGGCTCATTACGTTTTCGAGTTCACTCCAAGAGGCGAAAAGAGGGCTTAGGCGGCGAAGTAGGTGCTGAATTTTCATGTGCATGTTTTAATTATGTTATTGTTCTTTTCTTCGGTAGAAAGAGAGAATTATAACCGTGTTGAACAGTCGCCAGGAAGTTTTTGGTATTTTACGTTAGGTTAGTTTTACGATAGGTCGGTTCCATTTTCCGTAAATCTGAATTTTACAAATGTTTTGCATGCAATATTTATGACACATAACATCACGAAGGTTTTAGTAGAGGTGTATGTACCCATAGTAATAGGGTTGCCCACCGTACTTTAGAATAGAGTATTGTACTCTTTTTCTTATGGGTGTACTCTATAATCTATAACACTAATAGAGTACGCCAAAATACTCTTTTTTCGTAAACTGACTATTTTGAGGCAAATCATTTCGTTTTTCTGCGGTTTTTTCTATATTTTCCACTGTAAGACCTGACTATTTGTCGGTGATGAATGTGAAGTGGCGAGAAGAGAGGAACAGAGTTATGTAAATATTGATTAAAATGAGCTCCTGATCTTATATTAACGTAGAATTAGGATGTTTGGAGTCCTACAAAGCTTGTAAAATCAATAAAAAAAATGATGTGCCGCAAATAGTGCAAGAAAATACATAAAGACAAATTAATAAATGGTACTATATTTTATTAATCTGTACTCTTTATTTACTCTCTCTGAAATCAGAAATACTCTACTTCTTCTAGAGAAAGTTGGCAACCCTACATAGTACCTATACCCACATTTTGCAAGTTATTTTTAAAGTCCCGTAGGGGCGACCGTATTGCTATCAACTGGGCATAAAATTCAATAACCCTTTGCCCGACCTGGGAATCCAACACAAGACCTCATGCTTAGCAGTAGCGCTTACGACCAATGTACCAAAGAGGTGGTAGTCGAGGCTATTTAGTCGGAGCAGCTTTGAGAATTTCCAGTGTCTTTATAAAAACCATACGTTTATAAAATGCCATACTATATTCTAAAGCGAAAAAAAAAAGCGATGGATATTACTGCGCAACATAAAGTTTATGAATAATATTTTATCAGCAATTTGTACAAATAAAAAAGTAAATAGAACAGCCTGTTAAGAGCTATCAATAAACACGGTTCTCCGAGTTTTAAATAACGTCTTTTTTATCGTCCCAAACAAACCTAAGAAGTAGATACTTCTAACCCTTTGTTGAAAAGTAGTTTAGTAATGTAACGAAGTCGACCCTGATCCTGTAGGATCGTAGGTATTGGGTGTACCCAATAGGCTTGATACCTGCCTTTTTAAACCTACACAAAAAAGATTGGATCCATTTGTAATCCAACAGTAAAAGCCAGATAAACTTGCTTCGATAAAAAGTCACTTTTCACTAACAATATTCGGGTATGCAGATCAACTGAACTGAATCGAAATTTTATTTCCCAAAACGAATTCAGTTTACCGATGGGCGAGTCGATTTTTATGGAATACAGAGTGATCGCAATCGCTTTGATCTCAGTATCTTTTTGATGCGCATCGCGCATATTAAACTTGCTTCCCAAAAATTATGCATTCTTTTTCACAATATTGATTAAAAGAACGTCGGGTAAGCATTTTGGACATTCTGAAAAAGTATATGAACTAATGGATTATTATTTTTTTTTTAAAGGTTAGGTAGGTACACTTTCCGTCTTACGGGTACTCTTCTTTCATTTGATGTCACCCAAAGTGAAGAAATCGAGATAGTATTACCTGAAAACAAAAAAAAGAACAGTTTTAATATTGAATGGAAATAAAAATAAACGGGGACAGCAAAGACAAATAACGCAAATATAAGACGCACAAGTAGGGATAACTTATTAAAAATTGTCCTAGTGTTATAGGTGTCTACATACCAAAGCTTGGGGATGGCCCGGCGGCGGTAGCGGCAGTTACTGAACGTTGCAAGACAAACAACTTTTTGTTAAAATGAACCCAGTAGCTAAGCCGTTGACTTTTGTGTATCCACACCCTTACCTACGATATTCGTGTTTTAAAGGTATAAAGTTGTAATAAAATCTGTCTGCACCGTTTTTATCTGGATGGCTTTGATACTGTTAAATAGATGACATTTTAAAAAATCAAAGGAAAAACGATTTTTCGTCATCTTTCAATGGTTTTTCTTCCGCCAAAATGAGTTAATGAAGAAATTCGATAATTCGGCGTCTTCTCATACAGAGAACGCATGAGCATTGATCACCACGCTTTCTCAAGATGGGTTGGCGATTTCATTGTACCTACTGATATAATTGTTAGTATTCAGAAAGATATTACATCTAAACCTATTAATTCAACACCTTATTTATTTTTTTCCTTTAAAGTAAAGTGAAACAGGAAACTCTACTTTAACATTGGCCCAATTTATTTTCTCTTAAATCTCGTCGCCAACTGATAATTTTTTCACGACAGGATTAAAGGTCACCCAGTACTGATTGTGTTTGTTTTCAATTAAATTATACCCTGACCCGAGTTTCAGTTTGATTTATTCATATTTATGTTAGCCATCGGAACTAATTTAATTAACTTACTCTTGAAAGTGTGCTTTGTGTTGAGTGGATCAGAGGAGCACTAATGTTGGTATAACTACATACAAAAACTCACGTCGTCTTCCAATGGGGTAGGCAGACACTACAGTATACGTGCCACCTCTTACTCCGTATGTTTCGTTTACGGTCATACATATTATTTATATTCGATTATTTTGTATATTTTATCTATGGGCCTAAGTTGCCTGATAATAGACCGATTATTATTAGATGGGCCGACTATGACTTTGGCCAACTAGCCGACTAGCCGACTAGTCGGCTGAAAAAAGGCCGACTAATCTGCCGACAAGTCGGCCAAGCCGTTCATTGTTTTCGGTTGAGTTCGGGTGACATCGGTAATGTTTGTATTTAAGTGCGAACCGGCGTTTCTTCATATCCTATACTAGATTGCACTGAAAGTAAACTGTAAAACTGATTCTATAATAAAAATAATTACAGTAATTATTTCAATTTCATTCCAATCACCGCCTTTAAAATTTTTAACCATAATAAAAAATGGGCCGACTAGTCGGCGGTTACATCACTAACTATTATTATTATAATGTTGGTAAAAGTATTTGGGTGTGACAACCGAGATGACGACTAATACAGAAGTGTGAAAGAAAAAGACACGTAGGCCCGACTCCAAATAAATTTGGATAAGGCTAGTTGAGAAAATGTTCATCATTCTCCTGCGATGATGATGATGATTAGGGATTAATAATTTAAAATACTGCTTTTCCAGGTCATTCCTGACAAAAAGCCGACAAACTGCACTGGCCGCCAGCACTTGCCGCCAGAAATAAAAGCCCTTCCGTCTGCGAACAACAGCAAGATGCGACATATTTTTCTTAAACATCATTGCATTTCTGGGTTTGGAGATAGACGGGTATTTTGACATCATTAACAGCCTATAGCGTTCCCACTGCTGGGACACAGGACTTCTCTCTGTGAAAGAGAGTGGGCCGTAATCCACCTCTCTGGCCCGGTGCGGGTTGACAGATGTCACATGTCGACAAAATTTTTGTTCCAGGACACGGCGGTTTCCTCACGATGTTTTCCTTCATTGTTTTTAGAGTAGTAGTGAAGTTAGATAACACAATGTAAAGCACTGTCATGTTTAGATTTAGACGTACACAAATCTTGCTATCACTCTGACCACCGCCTATAGGCCAATCGAGTTGGTTGGTATTTGTTTCGTAGGAATCCAAATCGTGATCCACAGTACATAAACCGATAGCTGATTAGCTACTGCGCCAACAGAGTTCAATTTTCGTCATCATCATCATCGTCATTTCAGCCGAAAGGTGTCCACTGCTGGACATAGGCCTCAGCCAGGTTTTGCCATAATCGCCACGCTTGGCAGGCGGGTTGGCAATGGCAGTATGGTGGTAAAATGCATAGAGAACGCTGCTGCCCATTCAAAGTCAAAGTCAAAGCATTTATTTCAAATAGGCACTTAAAAGGCACGTTTGAACGTCAACATTTACATTAAAATAGAATTGATTCTAGTCACCCCTTCCAAAATGTAGTTTCGTATGGAGAAGAATGGGCAAGAAATTCCACCGTTACTCTTTTAAAATGTTTCAAGTACAATATTTACATTCTCTGGCCAGTCCCTTAGTCGCCTCTTACGACACTCACGGGAAGAAATGGGATGGTGCTATTCTTTTACGTCTGGCATTACTCGGAACCGTCCGGCACCACACGGAACAAATTCGAATGATCATTTGAACAGAAATATTAAATAAATCCAATGTTTCTTTATGATTAAAAGAAAACGTCTCACCGTTTTTCTAAATGCTAAAATTATTTATATTTACAGTCCAAGAAGAATAATTGAATATTTTAAAATGATATTTTTTGTGAAATGCCCTTCACAAAGGCAATTTCTGACGCGTTCATTAAACTGTTGTGCTCTAATTCATAAGCGGCAGCGATTTTGTTTTTTTTTGCTACGGCTGCATCCGAACTAAAAACGATCGTCGCGTTAATTGTTCGGTGAACCAGAATGCGTGAGGATACAGAGCAATGCATAATCGTGAGAGAAAACCGTTAATGCTTGGATCAATTAGCTAATGGACTAAGTTAGATTATGATGCTAGGTGGCTTCTTTGGTACATTGTTACTACATTGGACATATGTTTGCCATGTGCCCAATGAGCTGTTAGCCAAATTATCGACTAACTGGTGGCCTGACACAGCCGGGAGGCGCGGAAAAGATTGCGGGAAAATAAATGACCAGTGTTCCACTTTAGCTCTGGATCGAAAAAGCTGGATATCACGAAGAGAGCCTTTGCCCAGCAGTGAGATGATGTAGGGGAACAGTAGAAGTAGCAGTAGCATCTACTTTGAAACTTCAGTGGACTGAAATGAGTGTGTTTATGATCGTGTTGTATTTGTTTTCTGTAATTAATAGTACAGCATGTGATTTTTCCCACAAAAGTAAAGTTCTTTATTGTATTGCTCAGTTTTTCTATACATTTTATTAGCTTCTCCATAACTGGTTGAAAAATTAATGTAATACTGTTTTTGGGACAAAAAAATTACCATTTTATTAGTTAGTAAACATGAAAGTTCAAGAAGTCATAATGTAACAAAACATAAATATCTTGTTTTCATACATCAAGTAAACCAAATTGACCATGTAAAAAATTTCAGTCGCCATTTTTTTATTGCATCATTCCCACATTTAATGACGCCATTAAGAAATACAAAATACAAATAATTTATTGGAACAAAAAAATGTAACATGTTTGTTAGTTTAGCAACTGCTGCGTTAGTTTAGTAACTGTGTCGCAGTTATGAGCCCCACCCCAGTGCGCAGGACAACTGAGCTCCTTAACAACAATTTTATAAAAAAAATATTATTACATAGGTACATTAGTTATTTAAATTCCATATTTATGTTTAATTTTTATTAATTTTACTAAACTTTAGTTACTTGGATCACACGCTACCTACCAAACGTAAATGCTGAGGTATACGATTTGCAAAGGCACCTTTAAGAAAATTGAAAAACCAAGTGTTGTTTTCATAAATCTTAAATCTGTCTTGTTTTGCAAATGTTTTTATCTTATTACAAAGACGTTTCATTGCATTGTTTGCTTTCGGGTTATTTAAAATGAAATAAAGCTTTTCTTATGATATCTCACTTTTTGACTGCTTATAGAGTGTTCGCAAGCGAGTTTGTTGAGCATGGTTCCCGGGTTAGATCCCCTATTTGGGGAAAGTGTTATTACCCATTTTTTTTAAATAGGAATTTTTCAGTGACAGCGCGGAGTCTGAATTTATGCTCGGTAAATGGGCTCACCCCCCACTACATAGGTAGGACAAAACGTGCCTTTTGCGAATACAGGCGTCTTGTTATGTAACTCTCATTAATGGTGGCCCATTAATGCTTATTGCTGAACATTAATCTTTTTATAGAACATCACCAATAAGGTCACTTTAATTATTTATTTATTTAACACTGTAAGTATACAAATGAACAGAGGCGGAGTTAATGCCATAGGCATTTTCTACTAGTCAACCTTTGGGTGTTGCAGAGACAAACAGTGGTAGGTGCAATAATAGAATCCCTAGAATCTAGGGCGTCCGTCGTTTAACTCACATCTGATTTTTGTTATTCGCCTTTTATTAATCGTCTCAACATGGCCAGGCCACCTAGGCATACTCATTTCAGCTTATCTTTTGTTTATATCCTTTGAGAACATTATATGAAGTTAATAATCTACTAATCTATAACACTATGTGAATATCAATGGCTATATTCAATCGTATTCAGAAAGAAAACATTTAACTCTAAAATTAAAAGGTTACCCTCTCGTTTACGTGCTGTCTAAAGGCCGTGAAGAATCATGAATTAATCAAGCCATCAAGGACAACCTATAAATAACCCCTGCCTTCAAAGGGCATCGTTCCTACAGCCAACGAGGCAGTCAGTAGCTATCAACGAGACGTACAAAAGGTTATAGATCCTGTAAGTAAAAGAGATACATACCTAAAGCTAGAATATTTTTTTTTAAACATTGCCCCGCACTAGGAATTTCTCCTGTTGTATTGTGGGTGCGTTTATGCTGGGGCCACACTACGGTCAACGTCAATGCCCATCATCGTAATAAACAACGCGGTAAAGATTCCGATAATTAAAGCGATAAATTCAGTGGCCACACTTGAACGGTCAACGTCAAGGCTCATCATTGGCGAAAGTTATCGCCTAACGTCAAATGGCATGATGAATGCCGTTGCAAAATAGGGTGGCCCCGGCATCACAAACATTTAAAATCACATACACAAACAGCCATGCCTGGAACAACTACTTAGGTATAGGTCTAATTATAAGGAGGCCTTTTTCGTTGGTGATAGTCCTGTTGACGCAGGCAAGCAGTCCCCTTAGACTCTAGGACCGCCTGGTGCCAGCCCGCCAAGCGGTGCCGCCGCCCGCACATTTGTACGAAAAAGTCGCCCTATGTCAATAATTACGTAATGTAATTTTGGCTTAAATATTTATTTGATTGCTGACTGTTCAGTGTTCACTTCCCCAGCGAGTACTCTTTTGTCGCAGCGAGATGGCCTATCAAAGAGAGAACTCGCTTAGCAGCCCTCAGACTCACGTCCAGCCTCACGCATGGTACATACGCATACGAGCGAGTAATCGCTCGTCGCTGTCGCGGACTCGCTGCTCGCCAACACGTTTTTAGTTGCTAGCTCTACTCGCTTCTCGTTAATCTCCGGCGGTGGGCATTTGCCTTTTTACATGGCATTTATTGTATCTGTATATCGTTTATAGGTATAGTATTGATATCGTAACACGGATGTAGGTAAGTCATTGTCACTGTGTGGACTTCTCTGGGAAATATACTCTGAAAAAGTTACTGATTCTTTGATGGAATTGTTAACACAACACTTATATTCAGTAATTTCAACAGAATATCTTACGTAACATGCTCACGTAACACATAACGGTAGAAACCTTTTTATAGGGCACATCTACCTACATTTTCTGAACTGTCAAAATCAGTCAAGAACTCTCGGCTCAGGATTTCCTAGATAACTAGATAGACTCAATGTTGTTAGTGTTGTTACCCAATTTCAGAGTGCTGTACGAGATTGGCTTAACAAGAAAAAGGCCAATGGATTGAGTTTATTTAGGCTCAAACTTTTGTGATCTTTTTTCAGTGCGATGGATTTCTTGTCGAATTTTCTAGGATATTTTTTCAAGAAACACGAAAGGTCCTAGAAACACGGGAGGCGTGCCATACGCCTCCTGTGGACCCCCAAGGGTCTTGACTTGACGGGGACCAACGTTGGCGTGGAAAAGGTTTTTTCGGACCAAGGGTTTGAAAAAACAAATTAATAATTTTGGGAATATGGCAGCATAATATAGATGTAGCAGCACGGGATCCTCCGTAAACAGTAAAATTTTGAAACTGGTCTACGAGAAAAAAGTTTGGGAACCTCTGGTTTATAGGTCTAATCATCCAAGTTGTAATATCATTTCTCTAGAGAACTGAATAAATAATCACCAACACTAAAGTTGACTATAGGTACTCTTTCGCTCGAAGATAGTTTGTAATCAATTTCTGTCTAACCAAACCGACAAGGATGCTTCACGTACTAGCAACAAAATACTTATTGTTAATAGTATATACCTAGTCAGTGTAGTCATATCGTATAGTATCGAGTGCTTATCAAGTTGTTTGGTTAAGAAAAATGTGCAGACACGGAAACGTTACTCGTTTCAAAATCGTAAATTGAGCTTCTAGTAACGGGTAGCTTTCAGTAACTTCTACTAACTATCTGCCATAAGAGCAAGTGAAATAACCAAATATGAAGGAGTATGTTAGGATCACACGGGCTTCTGTATTTTTCACATTCGTAGTTTATGTTAGTACTCATGTAGATAAAGAATGATTGACGCAGTTCTTCAAATGCGACCCAAATGTAACTCAGACATTTCTGTACGTTGAAGTCGTTTAACTTTCAGATAATATCTATGGATAAGACGAACCTACAGCACTAAGTACAGAGGCCAGCATATCAAGCTACCCCAATCTGTCAAATTTATTTGATAGTTTTTCAACTTTATTACAAAAACATAAGGTTCATGTTCAATTGGGAAAATTTGACAGTTTCGGATAGCTTGATGTGCTTTTTTTTAAGGGTACATCATCAAATAACTTCTCCCGCTCTCGGTAGAGACTTTTACTGACTAAAACCCACTCATGTTCTCTCAGTAGCCTGTGTGCCAGGGGCCACGATATCTATTTCGAACAACCCGCACTCCTGGATAGCTTGATATGCTGGCGTCTGTACCATTTAGTTGAAAAGTTGAAATTCAAAAGCGGTTTCTGAAGGTGAATGTTATATTTTGAATGTCACACTTTACAGCAAAAGTACGTTCATGATTATTATTCTCACTCAACCGAGTTTCAACTAATACTTTATGAGAAAATCTCATTTTAAGTGTTATATTTGGAGCTAATAATAACTATTCTTTCTTTCTCCGTCTTACTACTCTTGACCATGCCAATCATCACCTGTCCATCTTTGCCCTATTGTACTTGGAGTCGGCGCAATTCGTTTTCTTCTTCCATTCTTCCATATCAACCGTCACTCTATCATTCACTCCCTGCTCTTTCATATGATTCCTCACACAATCCATCCATGTTTTTTTTCGTCTTCTTCTCCCTCACCGTCCATTAACACTTATATTCAACTCTCTTTTAATCACGTGGCCACCAAGCCAAACAATTTCCTTTCAACTTTTCTGTCACTGGGGCTACTTTCAAACTTCCCCTTATAAATGGTGGCAGTGACATCAACACGCAAACTGTGCTGTGTACCATAAATTCAACACATGATTCTGAAACAAAAATCAGCTGCTTCATTAAAAAGTCAACGCTGTCAAAATGTATGGTACCGCTAATTTAATCGTTAACAAGCGACGAAAAATTTTAATCCAGGGAAGTTCAGAATTGTGTACCGATAACCATGGTAACAGGTCGTGCGTCAATGTCACGGCCACCCTATATAGTCACGTGACAATGCCAGTATTTGTCGAATTGGATCGGGGGCTCTTCCAAGTAAACTAAGCATTACTGCTGACATTTAGGCCCTGCTTGGGTATTGGCACGTTCCAGGCATCTTCTATAAATAAATTGAATGAAGCAAATGCCAAATATTGTTTGCTTTTGTGCTTATAAATAAATGGTTGTAAATAGAATATTTTATTGTCGATATATTTTGTTCCAAAAACCGGATGTTTTTTGTAATATAACCGTCTCAGATTAATGCACTTGTGCACTTGTTAAAGCCAAAATACAATCTGTGAATCTTGCTCTTAGACGACACCAAAGGTGGATACCAAACGCTCCAAAGCTGTATTAAAATCGCTCATGTAAACGATCCTCCACTGCCACAGAAGTTTGGCAACTCTTCAAGCTATGTCAATTTCCTTGGTTCTCCTGTGGATCTCTTCAATTCTGATTCGATCATGTAAGGAACCTCCAAGCATGCTAAACCTAAGTGGCAATAGGGCATTGCTTGTAGAAAAGATCATTAATAGGGCTGAAAGGTTCTGGAGTGGCGACCGCGTACCGGAAGACGTAGCATTAGAAGGCCTTCCAAAATATGGATAAGCTTGTGAAGACTGCAGGAATCCGCTGGATGCAAGAAGCTCATGTCCGGTAGAAGTGACGAGGCTTAGGGGAACAGTGTAACAAAAGACGACTTTCGGCTGAAATGATGATGATCCACGCAATACATGCTAAATAAATCCTACTTATTTATTTGTCGCTGCCGCGGTGTAAACGCAGCGTTATACCATGCTTTTGTTGCATTTTCCGCCAAATGACTTTAAAAGGCTGTTATATTGCATTCACAGGCTAATTCTTTCCGAATGTTTCATTGAGATAAAATTAAATAAATGCTACATAACAATATTACTTTTACAGTTCAGAGGTATACTTAAGGTATTTGTTAGGTGCTGAACTTTACTCTCGCTGAAATAACATTCAGTGACGACAAGCCAGGTTTGCTCACCGCCCAGCGTCCCTTTGTCATGTAAATGTGATGTGTAGCTTTTTCTGCTTGATACAGAGGTGTATTTTTTTCAGTACCTTTTTTAAATTAAATGGCGAACGTACTTAAAAACACAATATAGTTGAATCCGGTAATATTTTAGTAATGGCCCCATATTGGGAATCAAGATCATTCTACGGCACACTTGGTGGATGACTTGATTATGTTACCCACTTTAACGTGTTGTCAACTTTGCAGTCGAATTTTTGCCTGCTCCCATAATTATACATAACTCAGCAATGCTGCAAGACGAAAAGTTAGTAACGAGCATATACCTTACACTTGCGCAAGATTCAAAAGTTATTTCCCCCTAAACTTTTTATAAATATTTTATGACATTCACCATCATCACCATTTCAGCTGAAAGACGTCCACTGCTGGACATAGACCTCCCCCATACATGACATTACGAACATAGTATTATCGAAACTATACTATTTTGGAATAAGTATTTTGTCAAAGTTGCAATTTTTATATCACTTTTACTTCGAATTTTAACATCGAATAATTTTAAAATTTTAAATACAACAATCTTCTAGCATTTTGGTTTAAATGCAGCAAGCACAATAAAATTGTCACCTAAAGATATGAATACTAGAAACATTATGTCTCCTCGTCACAATCGGCGACGATCTTTAATCGTGTGATCGTCTATAATCGTCACGATCATCGTTCAAGCATCCACATGTTCATCGTTGATCGTCCGTAGACATTTGTTGAGTGGCAAGCTTTTAAGCTAGATCGACCGACGACCTAAAGAAAGAGGCCGGGACAGACTGGATGCGGTAGGCAGAAGACGAGGTAATGTAAAGCCTGGGTAAGCCTGGGAAAGGCCAATTGCCAGCAGTGGACTGCGATATGCTGAGGTGATTGAAGCATTCAAGATTCTCGAAAAACCGACACCTCACGGATTGTCGCGACCATATGCCGAACATAGACGATGTCCGTCGACAACAGGGCCCCAATTCTATATGGTTATGATAATTCTCCGCGGAATCTTACTACGTTCAAACAACGTCAATATTATGTTTTTTAGAAACCAATGTAACGGTAAGGAATCGAAATGTGATATTCTGTATGTTCCAAGACAATTTGTCGATATTATTAATACGATATTAGCAGATTTCGTGTGTGGTTGACGTGGTTACGAGTAAGGAATCGTTAAGTGGTCATAGTAAATTCAGGCCCAGACGAGTAAGCCCTCCACCCAATAGTAGTAACGGGTAATCGTCTATGATCGCCGAAAAAGCGCCGTTATGCTCAAAATTAGTACAAAGTGACAATTTAAAATGGTTCGACTTGACGTTACGTTTACTTCGCGCGTCCATGCTAAGGCCCCTTAAGGCATTGGAAGTAATCCTCAATCGATACCATCAGGAGTTTCAAGGACTCAACAACTATCCATCATTATCCCTCTGAAAACCCCAGTTTTTCTAGGAATTCAAATTAATTATTCCAATATAATACTTAAAGCATACAATTTGGAAGCAAATCAAACTATGGACCGAGACGGATTTGGTCGTCGCTACCAAAACGTGACCAAAATTAATGATTTGGTATTTGAAGTGAGAGAGGCTCATTACAGCTCAGAAATCTAATTTGTTATTGTTTATTCTGTAGAAAATGTTTCGTTTTATGAATAAATTGGGCTAACAAAGAGGAAAATGCAAGGAAATTAGGTTAGCGGCTTCTGGGAAATGGTCTGACTTGTGTGTTTGTAATCCCTGCTGCTTATACGTTGTCAAATTTAGATCAGATATTTTATGTAATGTCGAGAATGTGTTTTCCTTGTAATTATGTTGTAATCTGGTTGTCATACAGTAAATTAAAAATGATTTTATTGCTGTAAGTAGGTTTTTTCAAACAATTTGACACGTCAATCATTTAAAACTATACCCCATTTGTAATAGCTTTAGAAAAAAGAGGATCGTAGAAGCAGGAGTGCAAAACATTTTATTTCAAAGTTAAGTTCTAACTTTTATAGGTAGATTTAATGATTTAAATACTGAGATAAACGAAGTAATAGTAATGTTTATTTTAGATAATGTTCTATTTACAATAACATCTTCATCACACATAACAAACCTACAACAAAACGAATGAATGAAACAAACAATCACATGATGATTTAAATCTAATTAAGGTTATAAGAAAATAAAATATATATTTTTAAAATACTTTATTTTAAATAACAACTTACGACCCACAAAACGTTTGGTAAAACTTCGTCGTCATAAACTAATTTAGTTACTCGGTGTTTTTTACTCCTGCTTCTTTTAGGTTTTTAGCATTGACACTTTATTTTTTTTGGCATAAATCGTAACTGCAACACCTTTAATATAATTTTCTTACGAAGTGTACATTAAAAAGAACCTCTTTTAACTTCTGTCTAATGCTATTGTAAATGGAGTATAGATGAAATCGGCGTTTCCTTTATGAGCACTCTGAGAAGAAAGACCGACACACAGTCTCTTTTTAAGTCCGGACTTAATCTTGTTCAGATCATGTGGAGACCATGTAGATGTAGATTGGTGTCTGAAATGGTATTTCCAGGAAAGCACCACACAGATGGACTGGACCCGTCCAGTCAGTAAATGCATTAGTCAGTAATCGTGCAGTTCAACTCACAACTTTAGGAGCTTGTAGCGGCACTACAGAAAAATACTTCGCAACAAATATCTAAAACACAAAAAGAGAAGTGGCGCCATCTACAATGCCACAGGCAAACTACGCAAGACTCACGTCACACAAAATCCTGCATCGCGCAATCAGAGTTTACCGCACGACTCGCATAGGTACAACATCTCGACCTCAAACGTCGGGCACTGCCCACCAGACACAACACCCGTCTGGTCGGAGGATCCTCTCTTTTCTATAGAGTATGAGTGGCCTTTACACCCAGTTCCTCATAAGCTCAACGATTCGACAATCAATACCAAAGAAAGGACATTGGGTAGTACGTTACAATGGGTATGTCGGTTTGTTGCTTCTGTAGGTCTAGATTAGAAGAACTTAAACATTGTTTTATTTTTGACATAATCTTTATTTAGGTATGGCATGGCACTTAAGTATTTTAGTATTTATTGAATACTCACAGTTTGTGCGGTGAAGACGGTAGGTGGAGAATATGTCCGGGCGAAATAACGAACACTTCGGTAGAAGACAATTCTTTATTACTGTTATCACCTGGTACACCACACACTCTTAGCAATAGGAAGGAGGAGAAGCTCAAGAAACGGGGCACAAGCGACGCGAGCAAGCGGATATTATTTGCAGCGTTAACACGTATATAAGTCACAGATAGCGGTTGGCGCGGGCTACGCTAGCCAAGGCGGTGCATAGACTGGTCGGCCGGCAGGGGGAGCGGGCGCGCGGTGCTGCGTACGCGTCGCGCTCGCAGGCCGAACCGGAAAGCCACTGACGTCACTAGCATGGTCCGTGTCCACGGGACGACGTACAGATTCACAACTCTTGATCATGTTTTGTATAATATGTGTGTGTATATTTGTATGGATATGTGGGAGTTGCCCACATCACTCCCCCCCCAGAGTCCTGGTTAGGGGCGATAATAATCCGGGAATCGGACTTGTCGTCCACTGCGTGTTGTTTTGGGTGCTGCGGTCGACGGATGCGTGGTTGTTTGTGCGGGGGGTGGATTGTTGAGTGGTGGTGTTGGTGTTTCTGGTGGTTTGTAGGATGGGCGTCGTAGTAAGTTAGGTTGAGCTGTGGTTTCTGTATCTTCTGCTACGCGGTCTTGGTCTTGCTCGTTAGCAAGCACGAAAGCGGGTTTTAGTCGATCAATTGTGACAGTCACCGGTCGCCCTTTGATCATCAGTTTATACACTTTGTCGTCTTTTTCTATCACCTTGTGTGGGCCTGTGTAGGCCGGTTTAAAAGGGGCGCGCGAAGCGTCTTCGCGTAGGAACACGTGTTCTGCGGTGGCTAGCTCTTTGAACACGAACACCCTGTGCTTGACGTGGCGGGATGCTGGGACGGGTTTTAGCTTCTCGGCGAATGTTCGTAAGCGCGCGGTGAAATCTGTAATGTCTGTTGTTCCGTCGACGGTGGGATCAAAGAATTCACCGGGTAGTCTTAGTGGTTCTCCATACAGCAATTCCGCGGAAGTGGTTTGAAGATCCTCCTTGAATGCACTGCGAATGCCGAGTAACACTAGTGGTAGCATCTCTGCCCAGTTGTTATCTGCGTGGCATGTAATGGACCCTTTTAGTTGCCTATGAAAGCGTTCGACTAGTCCATTGCATGCTGGGTGATAGGCGGTTGTGCGTTTGTGTTGGAAACCTATGGTTTTTGCCAGGTATTGGAACAGAGCGGATTCGAACTGACGCCCGCGGTCTGTAACAATATCCGTTGGCACGCCAAATCTGGAAATCCAGCCTGAGATTAGAGCTTTTGCTACCGTTTCTGCTGTTATGTCCGAGATCGGCATGACTTCCGGCCACCGTGTGAAGCGGTCTATGGCTGTTAGGCAGTACCTGTTGCCGTGTGAAACTGGTAGTGGGCCTATAAGGTCGATGTGCACGTACCTAAAGCGGGCGCGGGGCAAATCGTAAGTGCCTAATGGTGCAGTCACGTGTCGAGTAACCTTCGCACGTTGACACCGCAAGCATGTTCTGGCCCAGTTCCTGCAGTCTTTCCGTATGCCGGGCCAAACAAATCTTTCCGCTACTAGCTTGGCGGTCGCGGCTGGGCCTGGGTGGCTTAAGGAGTGGAGACTTGTGAACACCTGCTGCCGAAATACTTTCGTTACGAAAGGCCTGGGTACCGCTGTACTGACATCACAATAAATGGGTTTTTGACTCCCTGCGCAATACATCTTTTGAAGACGAAGAGATGTATCTCCTGCTAGGTATTGAGCCAGTTCTTGGTCGTTGTCTTGAGCTGTACTGAGGTTGGTTAGGCAAATTGGTAAAGTCAGCTCCTCTATACGGGATAGGGTGTCCGCCACGACGTTATCTTTTCCGGAGATATGCTTTATGTCTGTCGTGAACTGGGCGATGTAGTCTAAATGCCGAAATTGTCTGGGTGAGCAGCTATGCTTCCTTTCGTGGAAGGCATAACTGATCGGTTTGTGGTCGGTGTAGACTGTGAAGTGCCTGGCCTCGAGCATGTACCGAAAGTATTTAATGGCTTCGTAGATCGCGAGAAGCTCACGATCATACGGCGAGTACTTGGTCTGGCACGGGCTCAGTTTCCTGGAAAAGAATGCCAGTGGCACCCATCCGCCGTTGTGTTGTTGTTGTAATACTGCACCAATAGCCGTGTCTGATGCGTCTGTTACCAATGCCAGTTGGGCTTGGCAGTTTGGATGTGCCAGGAGAGCTGCATTGATGAGGCTGTCTTTGGTTTCCTGGAATGCCGTTAGAGCATCATCAGTGAGGTTGATGGGTGTCGAGCCTTTGGCTGGCCCGGTAAGCAGGGCATTCAGTGGTGCTTGAGTTCGGGCTGCATTGGGCAGGAATCGCCTGTAAAAATTTGCCATACCTAGGAATCGTCTGAGTGCCCTGATGTCCTTGGGTGGGGGGAAGTTGCGTATGGCTTGTACCTTCTCGTCTAGTGGTTTGGTTCCATTCTCTGCGATTCGATAACCCAAGAAAGTCACCTCGGGTGCGCCAAATACGCATTTAGATACATTAATCACCATGCCGAAGTCCCGGAGCCTGGTGAATACCTGGCGGAGGTGGTCCTCGTGTTGCTTTTCGTCTTTGCTGTAGATTAAAAAATCATCTAAGTAGCAATACACGAAGTCTAGTCCGCGCATCATTTCATCCACGAACCGTTGGAACGTTTGCCCTGCGTTGCGTAAACCAAACGTCATAAATGGGAATTCGAACATACCGAAGGGCGTTGTGATGGCCGTCTTGGGTATGTCCTCTTTGCGCACCGGTATCTGATTGTAAGCTTTTACTAAATCAATTGTACTATATACGCGGCAGCCGGTTATGTTGTGTGTAAAGTCGTGTATGTGTCGGATTGGGTACATGTCTGGTACGGTGCGGGAGTTGAGTTTTCTGTAATCGCCGCATGGGCGCCACCCGTTATCCTTCTTCAGGGCGAGGTGTAATGGCGAAGACCATGGGCTGTCGGAAGGCCTAGCTGTGCCGTTAGCTAGCATTGCCTCAAATTCTGCTCGGGCTATTTGAAGCTTATCGGGGGCTAGTCGTCTAGGTGCGCATGAGACGGGCGGACCCGGTGTGGTGCGGATGTGGTGTTGTGTGTTGTGAGGTATCAAGCGTTGTGTACCTGCGGGTCGTGTAATTTCGGGGAATTCCCGTGAGAGCATCTGATGGTAGCGTGAATCACCGGATGGCACCTTGACTGAGTGGATGTTACTCACGTTGCAAGCTCGGGTCGCTGGTGCTGTTAGTGATGTTGTGTTGTCTATGAGGCTTTGATTTTTACAGTCTACCATCAAATTGTAATGACACAAAAAATCTACACCTATAATTGGTTTCGTAACGTCCGCTATCACAAATCGCCACGGATAACTCCGTCGGAGTCCAAGGTTCAACTCGAGATGCGCGTAGCCGTAAGTGCTGATAGTAGTCCCGTTGGCCGCGGTTAGCTGGTAGCTCGTTGGTGCTCGGCGCTCTCGTAGCTGTGTTCGAGGGTACACGCAAAGGTCACTCCCTGTGTCGACCAAGAATTGGGTTTTCGTGTTGCGGTCTGTTATGAATAGGCGACCAGGTGTGGCGGGGCAATCGTCTGTCGCCATTACTGATGATTGCCCGTGTTGTTTCCCGATTCCTTATAGTCGCATGGTTTCTGACAGTTGCGTGCTCTCGATCCGAATATGTCGTGGTACCAGCAGATGGGATGTGTGCGGTAGCTCGATGCTGATCGGGTTGTACTGCGCGATGCTGATCGGCGGCGCTGTTGATCCTGACGTTCCCTGCGGCGTGGCTGGCGGGTGTGCTCATCTAGCTTGATGGCTAGGCGTTCCACCATCCGCTTTAGCTCAGCGATTTCGCTGGTGCTGCTGCTGCTGGGCCCTGGTACGCCGGCGGGCACCGAAGTAGCTGCGACGACCGGCGGCACTGATATTTCCTGAATACGGTCAGCGAGTTCTGCTAGCTGTTCCAGCGTTAAGGAGGGCTGGGATGCCAGCACAGTCTGTATGTGGTGTGGTAGGCGGTTGCTCCAGATTGTCTGCAAGAACTCCTCTGGTACGCTTGGCCCTGCCAGGTCCCGAAGGTGGCGTAGAAACTGTGTCGGTTTCCTGTCTCCCAGTTCCTCATGGGTGAGTAGCTGACGGACTTTCTTCTCATGTGAGGCGGTGAGTCGCTTGATCAGCTCGCTCTTAATTTTGCCATAGCGATTATGAGCTGGGGGATTTAGGACTATATCTTTTACGGACTTGGCGTGAACGATATCTAGGTTTGCAATGACGCAGTTAAATTTTATTGCATCTTCGGTGATTCCGTAATTTTCAAATTGTCCTTCTACGAGCGCGAACCATATCTCTGGGTCGTCCGATGAGAAAGGTGGCACTTTGATATTCATTTTTCGTAAATATTCGACCGATTTTCGTTCCGTATCAATGGAAACGCGCATTTTTTTAGGACGCCTCGTGGTTACGCCTTTCTGTGAGTTTGCGGTAGTTGCCGAATCGCTACTGTCGCTTCCTGCGTTATCACTCATTCTCGTGTTCTGAACGGGGTCACCAATTTAGTATTTATTGAATACTCACAGTTTGTGCGGTGAAGACGGTAGGTGGAGAATATGTCCGGGCGAAATAACGAACACTTCGGTAGAAGACAATTCTTTATTACTGTTATCACCTGGTACACCACACACTCTTAGCAATAGGAAGGAGGAGAAGCTCAAGAAACGGGGCACAAGCGACGCGAGCAAGCGGATATTATTTGCAGCGTTAACACGTATATAAGTCACAGATAGCGGTTGGCGCGGGCTACGCTAGCCAAGGCGGTGCATAGACTGGTCGGCCGGCAGGGGGAGCGGGCGCGCGGTGCTGCGTACGCGTCGCGCTCGCAGGCCGAACCGGAAAGCCACTGACGTCACTAGCATGGTCCGTGTCCACGGGACGACGTACAGATTCACAACTCTTGATCATGTTTTGTATAATATGTGTGTGTATATTTGTATGGATATGTGGGAGTTGCCCACAGTATCATACACCTAAATACTTAATTATCGAGTTAAGCCTGATATCTTTAATTACAAAACGTTTTACTACAAAACGCGATCTAAAGTTAGTTCTAGCCTAAAGCTCTGAGCCAGTCAAACTCAAACTCAAAGCATTTATTTGAATTAAACCATTTACAGGCACGTTTGAATTGTCAAAAAGTCGATCAGTTGGAAAGTTGATGCATTTCCAACTTTCGTCAGTCACATTTTATGGCACTACGATCCCAACTGTCATTACTTTTTAAATCAAAACCAACAGCTCATCCCAGTCACTCCAATTATCCTCAAAAATTAAACAGCTTTACCTCAACAATGGATCTCCCGTCTATTTAGCTTTAAAGCTAGCTATTGTGTCAATTATCTCAGCGGCGCACAAAGCACGCTGGGGAACGGTCAACTTGATCCTATTACGTGCATCCGTAAATTGTTAGGCTAGACTGTATAGGACTTGATGATAAAAAGAGAAAGAACTGGTAGGTTTTGATGATATAAGGGAGTTCTAGCTTTTGTAAGCAGCTTAATCTGCGTGGAGGTCGTAAATTCTCCCACAGAATGGTACGATTTGGATAAAAAGTAACCTATGTGCTTATCCAGGGTATAAACTTTATGTGTATAAAATTTCATCCAAATCCATTCAGCCGTTTTTGAGTGATTGAGTAACAAACATCTAAATATACAAACTTTCACATCTAAATATTACCTACTAGCTTTCGCCCGCAGCTTCACCCGCGTGAAAGTCGGAAATTATGCCGCGGGAACGTACTACCGGAATGAAAAATATCGTATGCATTAATCTAGGTTATAATCTATCTGTGTGCCAAATTTCATTCAAATCTATTCAGTTGTTTTTGCGTGAAAGAGTAAAAAACATCCATACATACAAACATTCGCGTTTATAATATTAGTAAGGATTAGTAGAAGAATCACGATACTTATTTAGAGAAAAATAGGTCTTACAGGTTATAAGTTTCATAGACAATGCGAAAATTTTCATTTGATAGAGTATGCCTACATTTCGTACAGGTATAAGGAGGCTATGGCAAATTACCCATTACTTAGGATTTCATAATCTTTTCCATTCGTTCAATAATTGTTCCTTATCCGCCGGAATAATGACGTAACTTAATAAATTGATCAGTTCTAAGTAGTAACCGCCACACGGGTCGATTGTTCAGGTTAAGCTATGCTTGCAGCGGGTGGTCCGTGGACAGCTGACCATCTTTACATATCAAGACCTCGTACCTCGGTAAGCAGGTTCAGCAATTGGTACCGGCTGTCATTCGCAGATCTTTGACAGTCGTTACGGTTCCTTAGAAGCGCGAAAGTCGTACAACCAGTCTTACCAGACGCTCCATGTAAACTACTGATATTCAGCTGCATCCGGTTAGACTGGGAGCCGACCCAAACATAATTGGGAAAAGGCTACGCAGATGATGAATTTTATTAGCAACACATTTTTTAAAATGATTCAGCCGGTTTTATTTTAACTCCCGTAAAAATCTGTGCACTAGACCAAGTGGAAACATGCTGCTCCACAACACAGAAACCTTAAACCTGGGACTCAGTTCTTACTTCGTATCGCTCCATAACTAAAGATAACTTTATATTATTACATTCATCCGTTCCTAACTCCCCACGGTCCAACTAGTCACGAGCCTAGTTCCTAACTTTGGGGCCTTTTAGCGTAACTTACCTATTTCCATTAAACTATTACAGTAACTGAGAAAATTGTTTTAGAGGACAAAACATTAATTTGTTTAACTTATTTTAGGGCCTTTTGTTACGTAAATGTGATAGGTATTTGACTTGGAATAACTTTGTTTTGGAATAATTTCGTTTAGTTATGGTGTTGTGTGAAATATTGATTTCCATAAATTGCTGATGCCTATAGTTTAGGTAAGCCGGTCTTGAATGAAAAAGAAGCCTAAGAATATTTATAGGATAAAATAAAATATTTACTCTTTTTAACCCCGGGCGCAAAAACGACGGGGTGTTATAACCTTGACGTGTCTGTGGCATCGTAGCTTCTGAACGGATGAACCGATTTTGATTTTGTGTATTTGTTTTTGAAAGTTGAAGTAGTCAGGAGTGTTCTTAGACACGTTTCATCAAAATCGGTTCAGCCGTTTGAAAATTATCAGCACTTTTCTGGTTAATGAAGGGATTTGAACATCTTTCACGGGTCTGATCAAGTCGAAATTTGACATTCTATTACTTCAATGATATTAGACGAACAAAGTAACCTTGAACTGATGCTGGAGCAACACTTGGAATGTCCAGGATACCCAAGTCTCTCACCAATAAACAGCAGAAGTATCGTGTTTGGGCTCATTGAAAAGTTATCAATGAATAGGTTAAATGGATAAGTGGTGATCAGGACGAGGAATGAGGATAAATTAGTAACAAACTTCACTGTGGGAAACATACGCTACGCAGATTTAAGCGAGACATTAAGTTTAAAAAGCAGGAAATAAAAGATAAATTAAAAAAATAACTCCGGACCCATACAAAAACTCTAAAAAGTAAAAAAGAATATATATTATATAACACCAAACAGAGGAGGCCCAGCATTCTCATTAGCCTTACCCCGACTTGACAATGCCTTGATTAAAATATTACTTACAACTTAAAAGGCCAATAATTTATATATTTTTTTTTACTTTTTAGAGGTTTTGTAAGGGGCGGGGGTTTTTAATTTATTTATTGACTAGCTGTGC
This sequence comes from Antitype chi, assembly GCA_947359405.1. NCBI lineage: Eukaryota > Metazoa > Arthropoda > Insecta > Lepidoptera > Noctuidae > Antitype > Antitype chi. The sequence goes on from OX375808.1 coordinate 18,280,746, forward strand.
CCGCGACTTCGTTCGCGTGGATGTCGTAAAACAGCATTGTGCCACTTATACACAATGTACCATCCCCTCCAGGGAGAATCTTTCGACCAGATCTGGTGGTTTTTTCTAGTAAAAAGCTCCACAAAACTTGTGTTTTTTAGGTAAACGCTTCTCTATATACTATGTTAGCGGTGGAACCACCTGGAGCGTGCACAAAAAGGTTGCTAGGGTTGCTCACACGCGAAAGTGCTACATAAAGTTGGCCGTGGGAAAAGCAACCAATGCTTAGGTCCACCCCCGCAACGGACAGTGTTTGGCCCTGAGCTTTGTTAATGGTCATGGCGTAACATAGGCTGACGGGGAATTGTACACGTTTAAAACTAAATGGGAAATTGTTGGGAATGAGCGGAATTCTGGGAATAAAAACAACATCACCGGCGCCACAACCTGTTAAGATTTCTGCTTCGATGACGTTGTGTAGGAGATTGGTGACTATGAGCCGAGTGCCGTTGCAAAGTTTGGGAGGACTTAAATTTCTAAGAAGAATGATTGGCACTCCGACTTTAAAAAAAAAATTGTGTGCTGGAAGACCGGGTGTATTAAGGGAATCTAAGAACTCTACAGGATAGTGTGTGGCATCTTCTTCTTCCGTAACCGTATTAACCGAAGTATATTGCTTACTTTCCCCAGAAACGTGCCAATATTTGTGCATTTATTGCTGCCGCTTGATCGTTGCGGGGGGTCAAAATAGCTCGTTGGCACAGCCAAGCAGCAGCATGGTTACCCACATCAGTAGGATTTCCATACACAGAAGAAATGAGTACCAGCCGTGAGGCAACGTTGCAACATAGGGTCTCTACCAAAACTACTTTACTATCTTGTGTGGTGAGTAATGTGCCGTGCACGTCACCTTATCAATACACAGACAGACAAACCATGCGATAGTAAAGTAGTCAATCAAAACCAGACACCCAATTATCCTCAAAACAAAACTGATACATGAGCGAGGGTCATTCTTCGGTGGAAAATCTTAACACCGCGAGTCAGAAAGTGACCTTAAAAGAACAACGCCATCTATCGAGCACGCAGTCATACTATCAAACTATTACGCATGGGAAAACGTTAGAGCAAACGGTTTGTAAGCTATGTCTATGTACTACATAAAAAATAAAGAAATACTTAAAAGAATAAATATATTTTTTAAAGGAATTGACATTTCATTTCAAGTTAAATTAATTAATTTTGAATGATGGGTAACGCCATCTAAAGCACTACAACTAAACTAATTGACAACGCATTTTGAAAATTATTATTAGCCTAAGTTTTGATTGGGTCATTGGGTGTAATAGATATTCGCAATATATAAGCGCGCTTTATTTTAAGTATGCGCGCGAGGGGTTATTAGTACATATTACATTTGTTAGTACCGTTTCGCGCCAATAGATGTCGTTACGTGTTTCAACATTACGTAATTAAATTCTTCTTGAATACTTTCAATTGATCATATCTTTTGATTGAGCTAAGCGATTGCGATGAAACAAAGACTAAAATATACTCCGAGTTATAAATAATGTTTTAATATAAAAGTTAACCATATTAATTTCGTTCTTTTGACGTGATACTTGATCTATTCACGCATCTAAACAGAAATCAGGAATACCGACAATGGACATCGGAAACACAGACAAAAATTTCAAAAAGGATTAAAATGGCATATGTTGATTATCCTTTACCACCCCAACTAATTTTTTTTCAAATATTTTGAATGTACAGAAACAGTTCGTCTACAGATTTATTATATGTATAGATATAGATGTTCTTTATTTTTGTTTTATTTAGGTCTACCAATAGCTGCTTATGCTATTAACATCTAAGACCAAAAAAATTGATTTAAAACTTTATATAGTGTAACAATAACCACATATCTAAAATTAAATTATGTTAATTGACTGCTTAGGTAGTTGTCAATAGAAAAAAAGAAAAATGCTAGAAAATGTTAAACTTAAAAGCATCATAATTATGTACAATTTCCATGTGAAACATGTACCTAAAAAAATATTTTGTAACAAAATTTGGATTTAAAAAGAGTGTCCGTGGAGTTTCTTGCCCGTTCTTCTCCATAGGTACCTACGCTTTGGAATGGTCAACTAGCTTCATCTTTCTGACTGACCGACCTTTTGACAATTCAAAAGTGCCTTTAATTGGTTTACCTATTTGAAATAATGTATTTTTCCTTCAACATTTTGCATAGTTTTATCTACTCAAACCTAGTTTTAAATCGAGATTCACACCTGAAAATCATTACCTACATAATAGGTCTTATACATAACACCACGCTTCTAATCCCTGGAAGGTTAAGCAGAGGTGTACTTAATAGTAACTAATAGTACCGTAATTACTTTCAAAGATGTGTCTGTAATTTTTTTTTTTTTTTTTTTAACCTTGCCCCACACTAGGAATTTCTCCTGTATTGTGGGTGCGTTTACAAACATTTAAACTCACGTACACAAACAGCCAGACCCGGAACAATTACTTGTAGGTCATACAAATATTTGTTCCGTGCGGGAATCGAACCCGCGACACGCAGCGCAGCAGTCAATCGCTTAACCACTGCGCCAACCGAGCCGTCAAATATTATTAGTAGATGTTTATTACATGGTGGTAGTGATATCAACGCAAACCATGAAGTCAGCACAATCATGATTCTAGACCCCAGCGATGAAATTACGAACGCTTAGGCACTTGTTGCACTTTTCTATGATTTTTTTTAAATCGACGAAATATGTCTAAGCTATTCAAAATCAAAATCAATCAAAATCAAAATATTTTATTTCACATAAGCCTGCATGGGCACTTATGAAACGTCAGAAGCTAGGTGCACGGTTCCAATTTGTCGTTTCCTATGGAGAAGAGCCGGCAAGAAACTCCATATTCTAGAATCATGTCAATAATGTGGCTACAGTTTTAGCGTCGATCTCCAGCCACCCTGTATTTCTTCTTCTACAAAAACCATCCCTCAAGTGGACGGAGGTGCGTCACTCCTCCACAATGAGGTCAGTTAAAGTGGACGCTAACTAACAACAACCCGCGACACAATACATCCTCTCTCTCAGTTAAACTAAATCCAGGCGACGTTATTATTCTTGGCTGGGTGTAGGAGGGAGATAACTTAATGAATGATAGTTAGTTACATACCTAACTTTGGTAGTGAGTAGTAATAATAATAGGTAAATAAGATGGTTTGGTCATTTTGCTGACAGTGGTACGTACTGTTGCTGTTGGGTAAATTTGACCTGAATTACCAATTGAATAACCATTTGTTTTCGTGTACTTTCTCTGCATCATGTTTACCGCAAATAAACTTAGTTTCCTATGAGGGTTAGATTTACCTAGCCGTTGCAAAAACCTTTTTAGGTATTTGCAACCTGAACTTGACAAAAAAATTGAAAGTCAATCAAACTTTATTTATTTTACGCTATTCAATTTACGACTTTACAATTTAGAGCTTGGGGGAGGCCTATGTCCAGCAGTGGACGTCTTTCGGCTGAAATGATGATTCAATTTACAGTAATGTTCCAGGAAGTCAACGGATTCGGAAAAAAAAGACCTCAGATAAAATATTCATACAATGAGGGTGTTCTGAAATGACGTTCATTAGGTGGCAGCACTGAGTTGTCAGGTCCTGTCAAAAGTGTCAAAGCGCCTACGGACTGAATGGTGAACGAAAGAATGAAACGAATGATATCAAGTATTTTAAGTTCATTGTCGAACTGGAAGACCTCTAGTCAAAGTGGCGCCAACTAGTGGCTTGATTATTCATGAACACCCTCATTTGAATAATTTCACAATCTCCTGCCATGAATGAATGAAATGCTCTGACCCCAGCGTGGTTTGACCGGACTCGATCAATCGAATGAGCCCCAAGATTTGCACCAGCCCTTGAAGCCTCATCTTTCATGATGCTACAGAGACCATTGCTGTTGTGCTGCTGGGGAGTTTGTTGCGCCACTTCTTCTTCCCAGCTAAAGCACTAGGAAGTGGTGAAGGGTGGGCGTTTCAGGGGACTCTCTTATGTATTTTGACGTTCGAAAAGTGCTGATTCTCAACCTAATTTGAATAAATGATTTTTGATTTTGATTTCAATGAGATTGGGAAGACGTGCCCTTGGGATAGGAGAAGATTGTATAAATATTATTTAATAAATATGGTAACGATCGACTACTTAAATGATAATTGACGTACACATACACATTAGAGGATTTTAATTCACGCTGTAGAACACATGAATACAAGAATTTCTCTAAGAAAGCTCACTAATAAAACATTGCTTACACTCTCACTTCAATGAATTAAATGTCAGGGGTCGTCTACCTTTTCCTTAGAAAAGCTCCCTGAACGGGGAATACTGTAAGGAACCGTTAGGAGACAGCGATCATATTGCAATCAGAAACCCATCTGCCAACAGATTATGACATTATTACACGGATAACTTTCTCTTCAGTGATAATGGGGAAGGGGTCGGTTATAAGCTGAAATGTATATGCTTATAAGAATACGTATAACAGATTGGGCCAGTTGCAGTATATTTTTAACCGAATTCAAAAAACGAAGGAGGATCTCAATTCGGTTGTATTAAATATAAAAAAGGTTTGTTACCTCAGAACTCTGACATTTATAAACAACCGATTTTGTATGAAAACTCTTTTGTATGAAAGGGTTTATTTCTAGAGTGGTCCTATATAAATTAGGTCAAGCTCTGATTTGTGTTTTTTGTGTTAGCTTGAATACCAAATATTACCAATATTTTTCACTAAGTGTATGATGATGATGGTATAAAAACTTAATGTCACTGTTATTTACTGAGCAAGGGAAGGTATACGAATTTGTGTGGAATAGGTACCACAACTAAAAAGGGAAAATTAAAAGAAAAAAATACCGACTTCCAAAGGCAACTACAAAGTGAAACAAAACTTTAATTTTGGAAGTCGGTGGCAAAAATAACGAAAATACTAAACCAATGAGGCTCAGTAAAATACATACACACACACAATCACAATCTCTTTGTCTCTCACACACACACACAAATGCACAGTTTTCACACTAGTGTAAACTAAAATATTTTTATTAAAGGTGAAAGTTATGATGGTTTGGAATTCGAATGATAGGCGCCTAAGAGTAATGAAGAGATCATGAATCATAGGCATTTCACAAATTCAGCCGCCTATAAATTCCTTGACCCATACTTAATGGTGTGCCTCTATGAAAAGAATCTCTCCCAGAATATATCTAAAAGATTAATGGATAAATATAAAGGCGGTAGCGCTATAAATTTTCTATGTCAGGTGTAATTTAGAAGATAATTAATCAACTGGGGACAAGGAACTCAAGGTTGCGAAAGCGCGAAAGAAAATATCAACAAGTTTTGAAGGAGGAAAATTCACGTGGGGCAATTCGTGGGGGAACTCCAAAGGAAAGAGTTCTTATAGGATTTGTGCTCCATTAAGACGAAAGCGCCAAGGAAGCCCCAGAAATTTTAATTGTATTACGTTTTTTTATAATTTGTGGGTCAGTAGATATTGGTTGTGTTTAAGTACAATAGATGGCCCAAAAAGATGACTTCTTGGATAAGACCCGTTGGGAAGAAGATAACACACTGGCTGGGAGGACGACATCGTGCCTATAGCTGGATCACACTAGTTGGACGTAGCGAAAGACAGAGAAAGACCTTCACATTACAGATTCTCAAAGAAAAAAATACTATTAATATCACTTTAAAATAAGAGAAATATAAAGCCTTTTTATTTATTTATAAGACTATAACTAACTAACTATAACTTTTTATTTATTTATTTTTTTATATAACTTGACACACCCCTGCAAAGCAGGCTCACCGGTTTCGCAACACATGGAGTTCCGGGAACCTACTGAGCAGAACTGTATCGGTTCTCTCGCCAATCATCCTTAGGACGCTATTAGGGATCCCCCGATACCGCACCACCGACGCAACTTTTTTACGCATAATTGCGTAGAAGTAATCTACGCTGGCGTCAGTAAACTGCACTGCAATATCGAGGGCGGAATATGCATACAAGATTCACATCTAGTAGATGTCAATCAAAAAGATTGTGTTGTAGGTAACTGTTTTTATTGCATTTGTGATTGTACCTACATAAGTTTTGAGAATTACATTTAAAAAAAACTCTCTAAGTTAGAATAGGATACCTAATTTGAATTCAGATAGTCGTTTTGATGATTTTAATGATTACAGTTCTATAAAGCCACATTTGATACAGTTGCAAATGATATTTTGATCAAATTACAAATAACATAAGACTATTTGAATTTTGCCAGGTACCTACCTTAGCGTATCCTCCTTAATGATTCGCTAGCACTCGGCTATTATTAGGTTGCCTTGTCCTTTGTCATGGTTTTGAATTTATGTGAGTCATCGAGCTGTGAAAACCTTCGGAACCTAATCACACAAGATTGGGTGTTCGACTGGCGAGTGTGAGGTCGTGAATAGGTACGTTTTCGACTATGTCTGTGTGAGTTACTATAAACCCACTTCCCATCGAGGATAAAGTTTTGAGTTGGGCTGCACGATTATTGACAAATACGTGCTGGCCAGGTCCACCCAATCTGTGTGGTTCATTCCTCAAAAGATCATTTCAGTCAACAATCTACATGGTCTTCACATGATCTGACCAAGATTATGTCTGGACTTTCAAAGAGTTTATTTCTGCTTTTCTTCTCAAAGTTTTTAATATATGATGACGTGTGAAAGTGTTTGTACAAACCATCTCTTACAGAAATAAAACAATTTATCATTTATCGAAATTTTGCTAACAGAAATGCTTTTGAAAATCCAAGTAAGCAGACTAAAACGCTTTTTGGTAAGCTGAAAAAATATCTTGAGTAGGTATTTGCACATAGCCAGAAATAAAACGAATTACTATGACGTAGTTCACCAATTCCATCATTTTTAAATACGGAACTCTGCACTAACTACGGCCCGATATGTTCTGTCTGCTTACTTGGATTTTGAGTCTGAATTTCAACCAATTCATTGAATAATTTTAGACACTTTAGACATTGTCATGTTTGTAAAATCAAATCGGCTCTTATTTCCACGTCAATCAGAAGTGGTCGATCGCAACCATAGTAGACGCGATGACAGTATTCTCTGTCTACATCGATCGAAAACAGCATTAATACTCAAGAGTGTTTTTTGTATGGCCCCCAAAATTTTCAATAAACTCCCAAATAGTTGGAAAGAGCTTAATGTCTGTCAATTAAATAATAAATTAAAGATACTGCTAGAAGGGAAAGCATACTACAGTATTCTAGAATTTCTTAATGACAACATCTAATACCGTGTCGTGTAGGAACCAATATTATCAATACATCTTTGACCTAATCCGTACATGCAGCAACATATTATTGCTATGATGATAATTTCAATTGACATTTAATAATTGTTACTTAATTATGATGACGAAATTTAAATATTTGTACGCCACTAAGGCCAAACATGACTGATCTTAAACTATAATGTAACTTAATAACTGGCATGCTCTGTATGTGTACTCGTTTCCACAAATAAAGCTTCTTGAATCTTGAATCTTGAATAATCAACTTTAAATGTTCATAATGCTAAATAAACGTCTTCACCAAAGTCTGAAGCAAAATTTAGAGCGTGAATTAAAAAGAATATGCAAATTGAATAGTTTGGGACGAGTCATGTCCCCCAACGATTTTATTCGGCACAATAGCTTGCCAGTTCAAAAGATTTATTAAAATAACACACAATTTCTTATATAAACTTCGCTGAAAAGCAACAAGTTCATATAATAAACTTCTTAAAGCTTTTTGTGATCCATTAAATTTCATTGTTTTAATCTCTTGTGCCTTAGTCCAACTTCGAACTAAACAAATTGTTTGTGACTTAAGAAATAAACATTTACATTAAGTAAATAAATATTAATCTGTACATATTCGAAATAATTTGGTGTCTGTCTGTGTGACTGCTTTGTTCTTGTAAACTACACAAAGATTTGGTCGCAGTTTTCACCATAATTTAGACAATTTATTCCGGAAGGTTTATGTGTAATACCAATTTTATATTGTTTAATAATTTAGCATAATAAAGAAAAAGAAAAAAAGAAAATGCGTCTACTTTCGGTAAACATGACGCAGAGAAAGAATACAGACACAAAAAAGAACAAGTTAGGAAAAAACGCATCCACGAAAAACGGCCATCGCTCAGCATAATGCTGTGACCTTATGCGAAACAGAACACCAGCATATTGTAGCTGTGTGTTGTTGATGTTGTTTTGTTGTTGCTATTGTATATTGTAGTTTAGTATATTTGTACCTACTAACTTTAACACTGTGGCACACTTTAAGGGACAGAGATTGTTAATACTTAATAAGGTTAATCTATAGGTACCCTATTTAGGAGAACAGCTCTTCTCCCTCTTGATTAATGGTACTTATATTTAATAAGTACGTCTCATTACGAAAATAGCTGATGTCACTCGGAAAGCTGCCACGCTCAAATGGAATTGGGCTGGACACATCTGCCGTATGTCAGACGATCAATGGCCCAAACTTACGACCCAGTGGGTCCCGCTTAGTGGCAAACGACATCGCGGCAGGCCCAGACGGAGATGGCGGGATGAGCTGGACTCTTTTAATAAAGATTGGTCCTTGTCAGCTTTGGATAGAGAGAGCTGGAAAGAGAGTAGGGAGGCCTTTGCCCAGCAGTGGGACGTAATAAGCTAAAAAAAAAAAAAAAAGTACGTCTCATCATATGCCTAAACTTTTCCCAACTATATTGGGGTCGACTTTTAGTCTAACTGGACGCAGTTGAATACCAGTTATAACAGACACGTACCCATAATGTGGAAATTTATTAGTTAAAAACTAAAAAAAAAAAAACAACCGACTTCCAAAACAACAGTACAAAGTGAAAAATAAATTTAATTTCGGAAGTCGGTGTCTTTGGATCTGTATTAAATTTTTTCACTTTGTAGTGTTTTTTTTTTTTGAAGTCGGTTGTTTCTTTTTTCACTTTTTTGTGGTTCACATATGCTTACCCCTTCACAGCGTACTGGCGAGATGTTATGTTATGCACTGGTGTAAACAATAGATAAACATGAGATTTCAGCAATCCCAATCCATTTGCTATCATTTATTGAGGAGTTCCGTTGCTTATCTCCGAAGTTCTTCATCAGATTTTCACCAAATTAAAATGGAACCACTCCGAGAAAGTACTCTTCCAAAAACTACCCAAATCACTTCTAGTGTGACTATAAAATTTGAAGAGTTCTCTTTATTTCTCCAGGATCCCATCATCAGATCCTGACTTGATGATCATTGGGACCACCTGCGAAGTATACCCCTTCAAACAAAAAAAAAACCAAATCGGTCCAGCCATCTTCAAGTAATCGGGGAACATACATAAAAAAAAATAAGGTTCCGACGAATTGAGAACCTCCTCCTTTTTGAAGTCGGTTAAAACATAGAAACATATTTCGAAAGCACGTCACGTATCAGCCTCTAGTGAAGTGCACGGACTGATAACGGCATCATCCAATAACCTAATACAGATTAGTTCAACAAACGATATTCATGTTCAACAACGAGCGTTTACTGATAACTTCATGATACTCGTATTCACAGCCCGAGGAATAGAGATACACTTTTATTTTTCGTTAGTATAGTCGGCGGGCGTCGTAAATACTTTACCACCCTAAGGTTAAATATCACTTGTACGTTATTGTGTCGATTGTTTAACCGGGCTTGACGGTGAGCAGTGGAGGTTAAATGGTATCGGCCCTGCTCTCCACTGCTCTCAAAACGGTGAAGGAAAACATCGTGAGGAAACTGGCATGTCGTATAACCAAACATTGGGAGACATGTGAGATTCTTTACCAACCCCCGCTGGGGCCGCGTGGTGGATTATGCCTTACTCTCTCATAGAGAGGAGGACTGTGGCGCAGCAGTGGAAACATTTTTAGGCTGATTAGATTATGCTTATGCGCTGTTTGTCTATTCGAGGTTTTTTTTAAGGGTGCGATATCATCGAATAACTTCTCCCGCTCTGGGTGGAGTTAGACTTTTACTCACTAAAGCACACCCGTGTTCCTCCAGTTGCCTGTGTGCCAGGGGCCACGGTATCTCTTTCGAACAGTACAACCCTGGCAGGCATCGGCCCTAGCGGACCCCACCGAGTTGGAGGTGACATCTCTTTGAAGCGGGCGTGGAACACAACGCGCCGTCGACCCGGGCTTGGTCTTTACCGGACAGCGAGCTACCCATTAATCGCCATCCGCAAGCCCGCGCCTACGGTGGCCGGGAATCGGCCTGGGATTCCCGACGCCCGTCGTTGGGCGCATGGATTCCCTCTCCCTCACGTGCACCGCCTCCCTCTTTGCGAACATTACTATTTCACAGAAGGAGGTGACGGCTTCCCATGCACTCTCACTCCGTACCATGTCCTGGGCCAGGGCCGGACGCGAGCGATCGCCGCCGCCAATTGCCTCCACAAGGACACGGCGGTGCTCCGCCCAAGCCGGGCAGACCTCCGCCGTATGCTCCACCGTATCCTCCGGGCGATCTACACAGTGGTAGTACCTGGGCGTTTCCTCCCGCCTTATCCGAAACAGGAACCTCTCGATACAACCGTGTCCGGTGAGGACCTGCGTCAGGCGGAAGGTGAGGACAACGTGGCGCCTCTCAATCCACTCCTCAAAGAGAGCACTTACCGCCGTAATTGTGGCATGCCCAGTACTGGGTTGCGACAATCGCACTCTCCATGCATTAGATCCCGCCGGTCTATGCCACGGTTAGATTATTTTAACCTTAGTGACTTTCCAGTAAATTGGCATTTTTTGTAAAAAGTGATAACACAATTACGAAGTAGACCATACATTCCAAAGTTATGTTAGCAAACATCTCAGTCTGTCCCCCAAGGACGCACCTTTTTCTTTCTCAAAGTACATACTGTTGACCCTCTTAAAATTCTGTAAATAACTTCATATTTATTATGTTTGTCTTAGATCCCTGGGTTTGGGATTACACCGACCGGTTTCAGCTAAAAATAATGAGCCAATTAGGATTCAATTAAGTTTTGTTTTGGTAAGTTAAGTCTGGGCAAGGATAAGATGAAGCAGGCCATAGTAGGCAGGGCATGGCCCAGTAGGTATGGCCCCGACTTACAAGTTGTAGATCGTGGGTTCGAAATGAGTTCGCTTTGTATTATCAGCCTAGAACGTTTCCACAGCTGGAACACAGGCCAAACCGGTGAAGGAAAACATCGTAAGGAAACCGGCATGTCCTAGAACCAAATTTTTTAAGATATGTGTCATCTACCAACCCGCACTGGGCCCGCGTGGTGGATTACGGCCCCCTACTTCTTACAGAGAGGAGGCCTCTGTCCCAGCAGTGGGAAGGTTATAGGCTGATTATGATGGCCGAAGGGGCCACAAGGTTTAGGAGTGGTTACGGTGGAAGGCCTCTTAGGCACAGAACCAGTTTAAGTTGCGGAGCTTGGGGGAGGCCTATGTCCAGCAGTTGATGACCTTCGGCTGAAATTATGACGATGATGACAGAATTAAACATGGTGACCATTACTTAGACCCGCTTGCTGTAAATAAGTTAGATCTAATACAAACATCGTTGTGTTTCTGACAATCGTTTAGAGATGTCTGAGACAGAATGGTGTTTTAAACATGGCAAGCACTAAAAGCGTTTAGGACCTTGGGGCCTCTCCGGCAGACAGCAACGGTTAGGCTAAAATGATAGAATAGTTTAAGTTGAAAAGAACTGGCCAAAAAAATGTTTGTAGAAAAAACATGTCCTGTCTTCAAGTAATTCAATTTCGTGATCCTCCAGTAAAAGTTTTGTACTTTTATTACCTTCTAGGTAACTCACTAACTTCCCTTTATTTATAGTAGTATCTTAGCTAAAAGTATTTTTATGGGTTTTACACCTTTGTTTCCTCAAGGTCAGACTTAACTGAACCCCTGAAATACTGAAGGTTAAAATAGTACTTTGTCCGTCTCCTGCGGTTTTAGGCATGAAATATGTTTATGATTAGCCAAATGAATTGCCAACATATTTTCTACCATATTTATAAAAAAAGTGAAAAGAATAATTGCTTGATCGTAGCAAACTGTTTGAATTAGTGAAACGTGAAAAGTATTTTTTTTATTTTGTTTCAGAGGCATAATTGCGTAACACTTTTAACGGTAGTAATGGATTCAATTTTGACAGTTCAATATCCATTGCGTTATTTATGATGTCGAGCACGCAAATTTTTCGAACATATGAAGCAATGGATAAGCAATGTCCTTCTAAATGATTCAGATTCAGATTCTGATTCTGATTGATAACGTGGTACGCAATTAGGGCGCAGTTAATATTTTGCGAATAAAAACATCTTATGTATAACATTAATAATCGGGGTTTTAATTGTGTATAGAATTAAAGAGGACCAATGATGACCAAAATTATCGTCTAGGAGACCTAATTACTCGGCTAATTTTGTACCAGGACACTGACTTAATATTTCCTATTAGTGTGTTCCAGATTTCCTATCAGTTCTGCCTTTAACATTTAAAGAAAACCAGTAACAATTTATCTTCGAAATCTTCATCCTATCTACTTAGCTTTATCAACCAAAAAATAATTGCAAAGAAGCACTTGTATGAAAACACTCCAATAACAATAATTATCGCTAATGGATTAATAGTAGGTACCTATATGGAATAAGTTCGCAGAAATTCTGCGAAAAGCACGTGCCAAAATTATGATGCTCATTCTGACGTGTAACGGCCTGATTAAGGGATAGGCAGGTATATAGCTACTGTTCCTATGAAATAAATTACCGATAGTGCGTAGCTCGTACAAAATACATTAATCAATACAAATAAGGAAAATTTTAGTGTTACTTTGTCAAGTCAAAGTAACAGGTTTTTACTGAATTCATATGAAAGTATATACGGTAATTATAGCAAAACAAATAAATTATAATTTTATTCGGTCGGGTCTAGTCAGAGAGCCTGGCTTATCGCCGAAACGGCTGGACTGATTTTGACGAAACTTTTACGGGCAGATAGCTGATCTTATAAGGAAGACATGTGCTTATTTTTGTCACGGCAGCACGTTCCCGTGGTATAATTTTCGACATCCACGCGGGTGAAGCCACGGGCAGCAACTAGTCATCATTGCAATAAACATGTAGCAGTATACAAGGCTCAGAGCAGTGGTGGTCCAGTAGAACTATGTTGACCGAGTGGTAACGGCCCCAACGTACAAGTTGAAGGTCTTGAGTTAGACCCCAGGCAGGCGTTTTACTTCATCACCACTGCTCGCAAAATGGTGCAGAAAAAACAGTGAGGAAACCGGCATGTCCTGCAACCACAAAATCGAAGACATGTGACATCTACCAACCCGCACTGGGACCACGTCGTGGATTATGGCCCACTCCCTGTCGAAGATAGGAGGCCTGTGTCTCAATAAAATACACTTTTTTTTTGTTTTAGCTTCATAATGTCAAAGGCCTCTGTTATCAAGCTTACTTACTACCTGAATGTTAGCGATTGCAGTCCATGTCTTCAAAAGATATGTTCTCACAATAGTCTACCTCTAATCATAAGAAAATATTAGTTAAATAGACAATGAGAATGAGCAGCTGTCTATCTTCGAACACGAAACCCGTACGCCCAATTACTTTCGTCTTTATTTAGAAATCCTCGTTATTTATTAAATATCCGATGCTAATAAACACAATAAAATTTTCACTGGAAACCATAATTGTTTATTGATACTCCCGCTATTACTGAGAACTTGAACAGTTACGGCTTATTCGTACGGGGAGTGTTTCTAGCTCGTCGAGTGGCGAGAAACCCAAAGCGAGACGTACCAGGCGATAATCGCACTTATGTATCACCTAAATTAAGAAAAACACTATGCAAGCGAGAAACAAAAACTCGCTAGAGGGTTCTCGAAGTGTAATTTGAAAACTTTTAGAAGCAAGGCGATTCTCGCGTTTCAAAGTGCGAGTGTCGTTCTTTTTTTACACGCTTTATATTAGCTTCACTTGTATGTTTGTTTGTTAGTTTGTTTGTTTGTTTGTTTGTATGTAACCGACTCCTTTGAGTGCGATTTTGACCCACTTTAAACGGTCAGATTTCATTGAAACTTTGTAAACTTGTCGAGGACCGATGACAATTCAATAATAAAAAAAAATGAGAAAAAAAAACATGTTTTTGTAGTTAGCAGAACTAAAAAATAGAAAATAAATAATAGTTTAAAAAACACGCTTTAAAAACCAAACTAAAAAAGGAGAAAATAATTTAATTCAATTAAAAAGCGTGGGGTGCTTTTTGAGGTATTTTTATAATCACATGTCAAGCACCCCACGCTTTTTAATTGAATTAAATTATTTTCTCCTTTTTTAGTTTGGTTTTTAAAGCGTGTTTTTTAGTTTTTTAAACTATTTTTTTTTTATTGTCCATGGATGGCCTATTCGAAACAAGAAATTCCCTCATGTAAGTGAGCTTTAATTCAGAAACCTATTTCAAACTTTTTGTATTGTAGTATCTCTTTTGTTCTGCGAATGCAAATAATATACGCTGGCGACCCTCGTTTATTTAATAATCGAAATTCAATGCCAATATGCAAATAGACGAGATTGCAAGTGAATAGATATTGCGTTATAATAAAATGCAGCTTTTGTTTCAGGAACTCAATTTGCCTAGCTTTATTCTAAATAACTTGGGGTCGATTTCCAGTTTAACAGAATGCAGCTGGATATCACGAAATACTACCTTTCTGACCACAAGAAACCGGTTACTGCATGAAATGAAATGAAAAAAAAAATGTTTATTCTGTAAATAGTACATCGGAATCACTATTAACCGTCATAAAAAAAAAAACAAAGCTAGATGGAGTCAAGACCCCAAAAAAAAAATGGCGAACCAAACTCGAGTCAAAGTCTCTTTTAAAGTCCAGAAATAATCTTGGTAAGATCATGAGTAACACGATACCCCATGGTAAGACTGGCTGTTAGACTACCCGTAACGAGCGACTGTCAAAGATCTACGAATGATAGCTGGGACCA
Source organism: Antitype chi (assembly GCA_947359405.1). Taxonomy (NCBI): domain Eukaryota; kingdom Metazoa; phylum Arthropoda; class Insecta; order Lepidoptera; family Noctuidae; genus Antitype; species Antitype chi. The sequence continues at coordinate 18,295,855 of OX375808.1, forward strand.
GTTTAAAAAATAATACGGGACTGTTGTTTGACAAGTATTACTGATGCTCAAGTACATCTCAAACTAAATCCGTTCACGTACTCACTAGCTTCAATCGACTGCTCAGTTCCGTATGAAGCAGCGAATGTGTAGGGGCCTTTACATGACAGGTAGAGCAATCCAATTACAGGATTAGCGAACACTAAAGTGGGTGAAGTGAGCCGAGACAACAACGTCGGACAGTGTCCGCCGATGGTCGGAGCGAAGACGGACACACAACGGACAAATTAACTTTGACTGATGGAACTAGGCATGTCTAATAAGTCCGTACAAATGTACGTACCTATGCTTTAAGCATTTACGTGATTAATTTATAAAATTACGCTGATTAAACATTGGCCCAGAGCTTGAAACATAGGTTAGATGCGATAGTCTGCCAGGGGTGCTTGTTGTTCGAAATAGATACCGTGGCCCCTGGCACACAGGCAACTAAAGCAACACGGGTGGGTTTTAGCCAGTAAAAGTCTGACATGCTCTCCCAGCTCCGCCTAGAGCCGGGAGAAGTTATTTGATGATTTCGCATCCACAAAAAAAACCGTAACCGAAATACAGTTCTTTATACAAAACTGACACTGACACCATCCAGGGGTGCGGGTTGTTCGAAAGAGATACCGCGGCCCCTGGCACACAGGCAACTGAGGGAACACGGGTGGGTTTTAGTCAGTAAAACTCTGACACGCCCTTCTGCTCCACCCAGAGCGGGAGAAGTTATTTGAGGATTTCCCAACCAAAAAAAAAAAAAAACACTGACACCATAGTGTGATATCAAGTTGTCAATTTAGTAGAAATTTACCGTAGTCAGAATAAAGATAAAATTCAAGAATGGCTCTATGGTTTAAACATGAGTCTGAAGATAAACCTGGTTTTGCAATAAGACGGTTCACGCACGGTGTGTATCTGCCTGTGTAACTTTTACATGCCTTGACGGCTTACCGGATAGACCATGACCTGAGGTAGGACTTGGGATACAATTTTTTACCGGTATTACGTTCCCGTGCAATAATCTCCTCTCTCCTGTCTTGGACGAAGCTGTGGGCGAACAGTAAGAATATCTCCAAAAATCATTTTGTGCATCTTCATGATTATTTCAAAGGAGATAACGCCATAATAATATAACGGTAAAAAAAAAACCTAAAAATGTACCCGATATTCGATTTTCGTTTTAACTTGATAATTGTGAAATGTAAATTTTGTATGTTCATTTCGTTTTATGTAACACGATAATCGCATTGCGCTTAACGAGCTGTGGTGGCGCAAAACTTCTCAAATTAATGAAGTTACATTATGCGTATGCCCTTTTCAATTAGCGATGACTGACATTTTAGACAATTGTTACTCTAATTTGAACGGCACCGTCTCGTCTGTACCTACATTCATCCCTTCAAATTAAAAAACAACTTCGGTTCGTCTAACAGCTTATGACGCAAGAGCGGCTGGTCCGATTCACGTGATTATTTATTTGGTTCCTACCTACTAATATTATAAATGTAAAAGTTTGTATGTTTAGATGTTTGGATGTTTGTTGCTCAATCACGCAAAAACGGTTGCACGGATTTGGATGAAATTTGGTTGATTTTTCGATTTCCACGCGGGTGAAGCCGCTAGCAAAAGTTAGTGTTATATATAAATACTAGCCTTTGCCAGCGCATAAAACTATCATATATGAAAATCCAGGTTATAAACAATATGTGTGCCAATTTTCATCCAAATCCGTTCGGCCGTTGTTACGTGATTGAGTAATAAACATCCATCCTTCCAAACTTTCACATTTATAGTACTAGTAAGATATGGCATTTATTTGTAGAAACATGAGTATACATACAAGTCATGCAGGTTGTTCATAAACAAAAAGATCCGTCATGATCGGCCATTGTGGCATATAAATTTATTGGTTAGAAAAGTAATTTATGGGTAAACAATGCTAAAATCATGATTAAATTTTCACATAAACTAAAAATTGACATTAAACACCGACCACCCACCATTCACCTTTTTCTAAATATTCCATTGGAAAAACGTTAATCCCTGCAGGATGCACGTGTTTCAGTGTCCGGAGCATTCACACTGTAAAAATCCTATCGAGATTTTAATCGGATTCCGCTTTTGTGATGGCACTTATACTAGGGTTCCAAGAATGCACTTCAGTTCATTTTTTTTACACTTTTCTTGAAAATGGAACATAAAATGAGCTCGGAAAACGTGCAACTGCGAAAATGAATAGTCAAAGGTAGTTGCCGACAAAATACAGAATGAATAATGCACCATAAACAAGATGCAAGTTTCTTGTTTGTGGCATACCTACAATGAAATGGAGACAACTAATTAATTACTTTTAATGTTGCTTCAACTTATGCTGTTCCACAGGCAATTAAGCCACACCATGTTAATCAGACTTTTTGGTATGGCAAAGACAAATAAATAGAACCGTGTGCATTAGGTCTTTCGGTATGACAAACACATATAATTTATATTCTACTGTATACTTATTTCAAGCGTACAACTGAGGTTCAGGTTTTGTTAGTCTGAATAATTAAAGGCAAAGTCAGTTACAATAAAACAAGAAACTCTACAATGGCGATACGAGACTCGATATAATGGTATGCATAATCGATTCGATCAATCGTTTCTCATTCGATTATTTGCCACTTATCGAATGCAATAGGGCTTTATGCTTTATTGGTTATATCTAGAGTAAACATGGCTTATATTATTTTGATTTTAATACATAAATTATATATTAGTACTATTTAGCTGATATTGTAAAAATTAAAATGTTAGTCAGAGAATGAGAGGCTGTTTATTCCCAGTTTATACATGTTTATACATGGAAGAAAAGCATGTTTTTTTTGGCAGATTCGTGATTTTGTCAGATGGTATCCTTAATGAGAAATCGAATCCAGTTCATGGTCTATTTATAGGGACATCGACCCACAACCCGATGCCATTCCCCGATCAATAATAATGCCAATATTTTGATCCAGCCTGTCCCCAAGGATGCCTGTCCCCAATGATAGCTGTCCCCCTATCAGTGACGCCCTGAGCCGAGGCCCGTACCCCACAGGGGGTGCCCTCAGTGTGCAGTCGCTTAGTATATAAAATTTAGTTTGTAAGCCCTGGCTGGAGGCGTTAACTTCTTAATGGCAGCCCCAGGAAAGCCCGGTTGAGCAGTCACGGCCTCTCAAGGCCAACTGCGAGATGCCCAACAAAAAAAAAAAAACAACCCGATGCCGTGGATTTAGCCCATGATTTTGAACAAAAAAAATTAATCTTCGGTTATTAAAAAATAAAACAGCTGTTTCATAGAAAAGTTCAATACCTATGCGGTCAAAATGTATGGAACTGCTAATTTTCTTTCAGACTGCATACTTGCAGGGTTTATATTTTCAGAATCATGAACTGTATTCAAGGTTCCAGTTTGCACGACGATGTCCCAGCCCCCGTGTATACTTTCGGTTTTTTCGGGGCATAGTTCTGTCAAGGATTCATACGTGACTTTTCCTAGAACTGGCCACTTGTAGTAGAAGTACCTACACTTAAGGTAACCGCACCAATCCGTGCCTTTTCAGGGCCATAGCCGGTCCGTGGCCTTTCATTCACATTTACTAAAGCTCCGGCATGACTGTGAACAACTTCATATAAAATGTATGGACCGATACCTTTTAGCCCAAGGCTTCCCACGGGTCCCTGACACGGTATATACGGATGTTTTGTTTCGTGTGATTAAGTAGCAATTAAACAGGGTAGCCTATCTGATAGGAAATTATAACTGCAGCTAATGGATGTCTGCTATATTAGAGGCATCAAATGTCATGTGCGTTGGCTTCTATACAAATAAATTAAATTGAAGTGTATGTTTATAATGTCAAAATAACAGCTTTTCACTAAATGCATATGAAATCCTACTTATAGATAATATTATAAATGTAAAAGTTTGTGAAGAACTTATGTTATCACCAAAAAATACCGTATCGTTTGGAAAACTACCTTAACCTATGTAAAAAAATTCACATATTACCTTTACTCAACCGCCGCGAGATTTCTGACTGTGTATGTTTATTGAAAATCTTTAACAATACTATAAACTGTTCCGATATCTTATCTAAATTTTATTTCAACATTCCCATGAAGTGTAAACGATACAATCCACCTTTGCGCGTGCCATTTGCTTCAACCAACTATAGGCAGAATTCGTGCGTTGTGCGTGCAAGCAGAAGTTTTAACAGGCATTGTAAACAGTACGATATAGATCTGTTCCTAACCAGTGTGTCGTCAGCCAGGAAGTGCTTAAGCCGTAACTTTTTCTTGTAGTAGTTTTTGTTATGTTATTAATGTTATGATAGTTGTTATTCAGAGCGAGCATCATAGTAAATTATCCGGTAGTAGACTAGTGTGAATGTCCTTAGAATTATTTTTTTCTTAATCTGTATTTTATAAGTGGAGACCTGTAATTGGCTTTCTGTCTAATATACTGTCCTCGATCTGTTTGCTTTAGCTGTAAGTCTCCCATGTTATTTAAATAAATAAAAAATAAAAATAAAGATGTTTCGATGTTTTTTACTCAATCACGCAAAAACGGCTGAACGGATTTGGGTGAAATTTGACACACCGATAGATTATAATTTAGATTAACACATAGAATACTTTTTTTTTCCAGGTAGTACGTTCCCGCGGGATGATTTCCGACTTCCACGCTGGTGAAGCCGCCGGCGGAAGCTATTTATATATATAAGTCGGTTGTATTGGCTAATCTCAGAAATGGCTGGACCGATTTTGTCAGGACTTTCAATTTTTTTTCGGTAGCACGTTCCTGTGGGATAATTTCGGACATACACACGGGTGAAGCCGCGTTCCAAATACAAAGCTACCAACTCATGCGCCTATATTTACACTGGCACCTATACCCTAAAAGCTGGAACACAGTAATGCCGCTTCGAAGCGGAAATAGTTATGGCCATAGTATACCCACTTCCCTGGATAACCTCTTTCGCAAAAAGGAATATATACAATTAGGCTTATAAAGGTGATTTTAGCAAAGAAAACATTAATATCAACATAATTTTATGCCAAAAATAATAGTAAAAAAAACTAAAAAACACACTTTAAAAACCAATCTAAAAAAGGAGAAAATAATTTAATTCAATTAAAAAGCGTGGGGTGCTTTTTGAGGTTTTTTTATAAACAATTAATGTCAAGCACCCCACGCTTTTTAATTGAATTAAATTAAGCGTGTTTTTTAGTTTTTTAAACTATTATTTATTTACTATTTTTTAGTTCTGCTAACTACAAAAACGTGCTTTTTTTCCTTTTTTTTAGTTTTTTTTAAATTATTGAATTGTCATCGGTCCTCGATAACTTTACAAAGTTTCAATGAAATCTGATCGTTTAAAGTGGATCAAAATCGCGCTCTAAGGAGTCGGTTACATACAAACATACAAGTGAAGCTAATATAAAGCGTATAAAAAAAAATACAAGTACCTACCAGGACCTTAAGATTTCAAATTCGAACTTTCCCAACTACAACGAACAAGAAAAGCTACAACATTTCCACTTAAACAGAAATAAAAACACTCTCATAATGAAAAACAACCCCGTCTCGTCTTTCCACTGTTAGTAAAACCGTGGCGCCATGACAGTTACTAATAAGCCTGCGACCTGCTCCTAACTCATTAATTTTCTCGCGATGACTGACGACACAAAGCTGTTGCTTCTCTCTCAACTGATATTACGACCACAACTTGTAGTTGGTGAGTTGTGTCGTGGTGGAGAGAAAAATTATATATGGTTTTATGTTTGTGGGTGGTGTAGATTATAAAAAACAAGATGGTTGTAGCCTTTTGCTAGGACTAATCTATTAACTAATTGGTTTCATTGATGGGTCGCTCGACGAAGGCAATATTGCAAGATTGTTCACAAAAGTTGGTACTATTCTTCAGAAGATACTGCAAATTCCTGACCAAACATTCTGTGCTTCACTATAAGACTATTGTGGCATTTTTTTTTTTGTGGGATATCATCAAATAACTTCTATCGCTCTGGGTGGAGCAGGAGGGCGTGTCAGACTTTTACTAACTAAAACCCACCCGTGTTCCCTCAGTTGCCTGTGTGCCAGGGGCCGCGGTATCTCTTTCGAACAACCCGCACCCCTGGCAGGTTCTCAAACCCTTGCATTGAAATTTATCGTAAGGTATAACAAAATTGCTGTTCCATACATTTTGACCGCGTAGGTATTATTTATTATTATAAAAATAAAAGATTTTTTTTTGAGAACCGACACCGACGGAAAATTTCTACGCTAAGGGGTCTAGAATCATGTGTTGAATTCATGGTTACAGTTTGCGCAGCGATGTCCCGCCACCCTGTGTGTATAATTACTATAGTTTTGGAGTTTAGTACACACGGCTACACATCAAGCCTATACATTTCCAGTTTACGCTGATCTCGCACTGTACGGAAATCCTATACAATGCGAGTTCAGCTTATACTGGAAATGTAGCTATAGCTTGATGTGTAACTGTGTGTACATGGAATTTAAACGTAACGGGCTAAATGATTAAACCATAGGATCACGAAATAACCACCAGCACCTAAAACACCAGTAAGAATCTGTCATTTAAATAGCCGATAAAGACGCTCTTAAAGATATTCGATATAGAGCATAAGGAAGAAATAGGTGCAAATCACGCCCCAGTCGGATACCAAACGGTTCGATCCCCTCCATTTCCACATAAATATACAAATTATACCTATATCCTTTTCCAATACGTTTCTGTCGGCCCATAAATGAAAGATCTTTCTGTATAGGTATTCGGTAAATAATTCTGACCTAGTGATAAAATAAGTGGGAAATCAAATGTCGTGACTGGCACTGAGGGGCTTCGCGGCGCGTCGGTGCCAATTACAGCCTTCGTATAGAGTGCCACTTAAGTCGCAGATTACGCACAATTGCATAATGAACGCTTCTAGAAAAGTGTGACAGAACTGAGTTAAATGGTCGGCCTGTTTTTAAAGTAGCTTTGGTGCTGACGTGAGAAATCTTTTCGTCTAAAACACAACTCTCAATTCAATTCTATAAAGAATTGAATTGAGAGTTATGTTTGAATGTGTTGTTGTTGAGTTTTTGTTGAGAGTTGAGTGTATTGTTGTGTTAAGAATGGTGTTTTATTATTAAAACACCATTCGTTAGCCCTGGAAATAACCTTCATGAATCTGCGAACGTGTGTCACTCTTTTCAGCGTCTGTATTCCAATTCTTGAAAGACTGACAGTTCTTCACGACTGATAGTTGTCTGGATGTAATTGTGGAGTGGCACCAAGAAAATGACCTTCAAAGTAATACTGATAAGGCATTTCCTACGTGTACTCGTTCTATCGTAGACCTCATCCATCATTTTTCATCGTGCAAAATCGAGGTCAAGTGCAGAATGTGTTAATTAAAAAAAACTTAAACCAATGGGCTCGGAAACCAAGACTTCTTGAAGATGAAGGTTCTCTCTCGAAACGACTTTGAGGGATAATAACCTAATTGCTACCCTAATTGTAACGCTTGACTAACTAGTAATCGCATTGTTTCTAACATTTTCAAGACACGATAAGTAGCTATAGGTACACACCGACCCACTCTCCTAAACACGACAAAAATACACGACACACGTACACACACACACGAGACATATTTACCTACTTTGTACACAGACTATTAGAATAAAATGAAAATAATGTCGACAATTCTGTTTGAATTCAAATTCACCGACTTAAATGCATAAATTCTAGCTATCAAAAGGCAACGTAAGGTTTGGTTTCCAGGAAATCTAGAGCCACGTACTATCTCACGCAGCTCATATGTAGGTATATTAGATTTAGCACTAATAAAAGAGTTCTTGGTTGTACCGTGTAACTGAACTACCCCAAAAAGGCCACCCTAAGGTGGATAGGCGGAAACGCATGTCCGAAAACCCACCCTAAGCTTATAGCATCATCAACCTATAATGTGCCCACTACTGAGACACAGGCCTTCTATCTCTGAAATGGTGTGGGCCATAATCCACCACGCGGGCCCAGTGCGGGTTGGTAGATGTCCCATATTTTCTAGGACATGCCTTTGCCGTTTTGAAAGCAGTGGTGATTAAATAATTTACACAAAATAAAATCCCTGCTTGGATTCGAACCATAAGACCTACAACTCGTAAGTCGCGGCCGTTACCACTGGGCCACCACTGCATAAATTCCGTTTATCCAAGTAGGCCTAGAACGAATTCTAGGACATGCGTTTCCAGGTATTTCACTGTAGAGTTATAACTCGACGTTCTAAATGCACGGACCTTTCTAATGATGATGAAAAACATATTGAAAAAGTAAGTATGTGCAAAAATGAAAGAAAATATGCCTACGGTCTGAAGCACAAATCAAAACAACACTACTCTTATAGGGATTTTAGGGCCGCGGCGTCCTCACCTTCCGCCTGACGCAGGTCCTCACCGGACATGATTGTTTTGGGAGGTTCCTGTTTCGGATAAGGCGGGAGGAAACGCCCGGCTGTTTCCACTGCGAAGATCACCCTGAGGACACGGTGGAGCATACGGTGGAGGTCTGCTCGGCTTGGGCGGAGCACCGCCGTGTCCTCGTGGAGGCGATCTGCAGCGGCGATCTCTCGCGTCCGGCCCTGGTCCAGGTCATGGTACGGAGCGAGAGTGCCTGGGTAGCCGTCGCCTCCGTCTGCGAAGCAGTAATGCTCGTGAAGAGGGAGGCGGCGCACGTGAGGGAGAGGCAGAATATGCGCCCTCACGGCCTTAGTCGCCGCAGGAGACGCCCTGGGCGTCGGGATTCCCAGGCTGATTCCCGGCCACCGTAGGCGCGGGCTTGCGAACGGCGAGTAATGGGTAGCTCGCTGTCCTGTAAGGACCGTTGTGTTCCACGCGCGCCTGAAAGAGATGTCAGCACCAACTGGTGGGGTCCGCAAGGGCCGATGCCTGCCAGGGGTGCGGGTTGTTCGAAAGACATACCGCGGCCCCTGGCACACAGGCAACTGAGGGAACACGGGTGGGTTTTAGTCAGTAAACGTCTGGCACGCCCTCCTGCTCCACCCAGAGCGGGAGAAGTTATTTGAAGATTTCCAACCCAAAAAAAACCTGTTCCATTATGACTAAGCATATTTTCTGATAAACAAAAGGCAAACCACATTTATAATATTGAAAATAAGGTCGGTAATCTCTTCGAGTACGTTTATCTAATATTATTGATCTAGGTTTGCGAGCTGTCCTTGATAAAGATCAGAATTGTTCCTTATACCCAAAAACAAATACTAGAGACATCGATTCGTCTGCAAAGTTAGTGTGACCGTCTATTTATTATTTTATTGTATCAGTGTAGATAGCTTGGTGAACAGTTTTTTTACCAAACCAAGGTCCTAGACTAGTGCCAATCGCTATTAAAGCATTGCCTATTTCTACAAAAACTTTCAACTTTTCAACAGGATTAACATAAGCTTTTCGGTAGGTTACGTCAATCCTATGCATTTTTCACGTTTCCATCATCGGTATCGCTCATAGAATGTAATTTTGTCTAGGCCCTAAGATGATGGCATTTTCCATGCTAGAAACGATACATAACAGAACAGGCAGCCAATATTTTGTAGGTGGGAAAAAAAACCTGTACCCTAATCAGGGTTTTCTGAAATGACGTTCACTAGGTGGCAGCACTGAGACGTCAGGTCCGGGCACCTGTCAAAAGTGTCAAAGCGCCTACGGACTGAATGGTGAACGAAAGAATGAAACGAATAACATCAAATATTAATTTTTAATTTTCGAACTGGAAGACCTCTTGTCAAAGTGGCGCCAACTAGTGGCTTGAATATTCTGAATGATTCTGATAGAATCTGATTTTTTTTAAGGTTATTGCTAATCCTTTGCTTCATGTATTCGAAAAAAATGTCTTCTCAACAACTTAAATAACGCAATGAATGTTGTTGGACTGTCAATAATCCCTTTGATAATAATTGTAGAGAAGATATTTTTTTATCCAGAATTCCTATTTCAGTAATAAAGATCCAAGATCTTAATACCATCCCACACTCCAAAGGACATCGCCCACACTGTGTCACATAAGATCACCAATCCCAACCGACAAGCATCAAACAACCTAATCCCGACACTTCTGTATGCGATAAAACGAATAGACGAGACCAAATGGACGAAAAACAGAATAAAATATATTTATTAGAAGTGGGATAATCCAATACAGATTACTGGGGCATTTTCGATGCCCACGTCATGATAAATAATATCTCGTAAGGCGTGTAATGTCTTGTGAACAACTGTTATTCCTTATGTAATTTTAATGTGGGATTGAAACCCAAAGTATCAACAAAATAATCTTCGGAGAAGGGTCTCGATTCTTGGAGCAAAAACATAGCATTTTACAAAAAATAAAATAGCATTTTCTTATTATATATTCAAATGCCGTTGAATATTTTTCAGAAACTGCGCAATCTTCTTTTTTACAATCTTCAAACTAAAGAAGAATTCAATAGAATCGTATTATTACGGTATATTTCTATTCGCTGGTTTTCTTGATGATAACGATATCAATTATGCCGTCTGCCAACTGTACGCCAGCCGGGTAAAATTAAAATTAGGGAGAAACAAATTAGTCTAATTTGAAAGTCTAAGAATATTAGATAGCCTCCGAAGAACACCTGACCTTGAACTCGTCTACTAGTCCAAGCTTGAAACAAAGGAATATTATAGTAAAACGAGAAAATGAAGAACCAAATTGCAAAATCCAATCATTTATGACCTCTAACATACCTCGAAGACAATCCTAACAGCATTAAATTTAAGGCTGCCACAGAGAGGAGCAACGCGATTCTAGTAGGATAATTTTTATTCAAACTTCATGGAAATTGTTCTACCAGAATCGCGTCGCACTGTCGGTTTGCGCGTTTCTGTAGGAGCCTTTAATCGAGGTCGCAACAAACTCCCTCTAATTTTCCACTCTAAAAGATTAGGACAGGCATTTTCCTTGATATCTCAGAAAATGTCAAACGACTCTTAATTCCGAGAAGTTTTCATGTTAACCAAATGTTTTGAGTCTCTGAGGCCCGCAACAGGACGTGGACGTCGCGTCTTCCAAATTAAATTACATAGAAAACCTTTCAGGGATCGACAACATTTTGATAGAAAAATCGGCTTTTAGACACAGGAGCGGTACGATACTATTAGTATCGTACCGCTCCCGTGTCTAAAAGCCGATTTTGCTTTTTTGTGGAGTACGTTCTAAATAGGCCTCAGCAAGTATTCAGATAATATTGAATACACACAATATTACGTTAACTGATAAGCAGTTTGTATCTGGAGTCGCATTAGGGGGATCGAATTAGGTTACGCTGATGGGTAGGCATTGACAATAAGTAGGTGTATTATGTGTGAAGATACCATATTATATTGGTTGTATATTGGTTTTGCTTGTGGTTTCACCCGCGTCAACCGCGTGGAATGGCTTTCTATTATACATTCCTATGTCGAGCAAATACGTATGTATTTCATGTAATCAATATTATGTAGAACTTCTGTATGAGGCAGTTGAGCTTTGAGACGCATTTTTGTATTAATCTGTATAATTATATTTTCATTTTAGTTTGTGTGACCGCTTGGGTCTTCTAATCTCCCCAAGCTGTAAACCTTCTTCATTTATATCTGTATTTTTTATGGTGTAAGTACTAAAGAGTATTCTTTCCATCGATCTAACTACACAATCAATTTTGATGCGTTCTTTGGAGGTTTATGTGTATAAACTAGACCGTATTTAGGTCATGGCGGCCAATCTCAACGGAGACTTAACCTTCGGCGTGGGAGATATTTTAGTGCACTCGCTCTTCCGTCGCTCTCATAGTCCGATGGGACGGCAATCCGACACGACCGGGGAGATCAGGCGCAAGACCAACGACTTAACATTCGTTCCGAGATACGGAGCTATCACACCGCCAAATCTCCGGGCTATAACTAAAAAAAACCTAATGGAAAATCTCAATAACACTTTGCCCGACCTGGGAATAGAACCCAAATTAATATATAACTTAGATACAGCACAAATATGTGTTGACATGTCGCCACATTAGTACAAAATACATTGACTTATTACTTGTTAATATTCTAGGAAAATCGTATACTTACTTTTACAATGTTTGTAAATATGTGAGCAGGTTCTCTATTGTGTTCCCTAACTTTTTTATCCATAATCTAAAGTGCCATATTTTTTTTATCTCCTAATCGTCATTTGTCCGAATAATAACTTGCTCGAACTTAAAGTCACATATATAAAATGCCATAAAATTGAAATCCCTAAATACCATATGCCCTAAATTTGCTTGTAATAAATATTACAATCTACAATATACAAAAGAAATGAAACCGTTTTCAATAAAAGTTATATGTCCTAAATTCAAATTATTTAATGTTTATTAATCCTAACAATACAAATTTGTACTACAAAGCTTTTGCTATGAACTTCTCTCAGGCGTTACGTAGATACGAGTTAGGTATATGTATGACAGCGGGCAATATTTTTTCTTCTACCGACTTCTTTTGAGATAGTTCACTTGTTTTGTAGTTCCCTGTAAGAAGCATGCAAACAAGCATACACCATACATGCAGCAAGCATGCAACGTGCAAACAAGCATACACCATGTATGCAGCAAGCAAGTAGCAGGCAAGCATGCAGCATGTAAGCGAGCAAGCAACATGCAGCAGGCATGATTTCTGTCACGGCTCCGGCACTGCGGGGCCCCGGCGGTCCCACGCAAGCGTATCGTCGCAGACCACCGCAACTTCATCTTTCTGGCGGGCTATGCCGGCCATTGTCAGCCGCGGCGATGAGCGTTAAACCATCTGCTCCTCAACTCGCGGGCCGCCTCGCCCCTCCGCGCCTACGCGATTCTAAATTACACTCTAGGGGTAGGGCAGACAAGACTGCGTGGAATCGTGATTCAGGACATATGACTTTTATTTCATGCAAAATTATGAGATTATGACATAATAGTTTTAGAAGTAATAATCATGTAAAACAAGATTTCAAATTTTTGAACATCATGGTTACTGAAGTTTATCTCAAACGTGTTATGGATACTGATTTTCGGACAAACAAGTTTAGGAGAAACAAGGGAGTACCATGTGAGCACCGTGTATCTATCATAGAATTTATTTATCTGTATTGCTTCAATTTCATTCTTTTTACCCATTTTGGTATGGTAATTTTATTCCTGGTGCATCGTTTTCACACATAATTATATAATGAATTTACTATGTTAAATGTTTTACTTAAAACATTTTAAAAGAGTGTAGTTTCTTGCCCGTTCTTCTCCATACGAAACGACATTTTGGAAGGGGCGACTAGAATCAATTCTATTTTAATTTAAATGTTGACGTTTAAATGTGCCTTTTAAGTGCCTATTTGAAATAAATGCTTTGACTTTGACTTTGAATTTGAATATTCCACTTAGATTGAGGTCTATCATGACACATTATGTAGCCTAGTACACGTCCCGGTATGAAGAGGGTACCTAAAGTTAGGCAGGTACCTACATCGTAGTCTGTACCTGCCATGCAATAGCTTACAGCTTTTCATCACCCTAGTTCCTTTGTCAGGAGAACAAACACACGCAAAATCCGAGGGACGCAATCCTAGCATAACCCAGTTTGCTCTACTGGAATAATTTGATAAAATGTTCCAGGATTACATACATTGAACGATGGTTGGATTTGCACGTGGAGTCGTGGTTTCAGTATTTGTTCAGCGATTCAGTGCATTCGAATTGGTTGTTTGAAATTCAATATGTTGGCAAACTTTACTGATTGATAGAAATTGTTGACGGAAAAAATATTATGAAATTAGTTATATTTTTGTGAATGCAAGCGTTTGTTTTGTTGACATCAAAGGACATTTTTCTGCTTCTTATTTCCACTGCCTTTCATCAATTATCATCAAAGATGATGTCTGCAAGCTCTGTTCAAAGTTAAAGAGTAGCTCTCTGTCTGGCTTGCAGATTTCATGATATGTTATATTATATAATTCTGTATCAATCATCTTCAAACGGTTGACTGAACCAGAACGATGTTTTAAATTGCTTGTCTAAAAATGCCATAATATTGTTTTAGACAAGCTGAATGTATGTGACACTAGTTTGGGAGAGACAGGTGTCTGTAATAGGAATACCTGTGCAGCAGATCATCAGGGTTCCATCACACGGTTTGTAAACATAATCAGTATAGGGATAGGGCATAACATAAAAATCAACTATAAGTTTACAAAGTGGGAAAAACAGGGCGATTTAGTATGTGAAGGGACACTAGCTGGATAGTATATCTTGAATTCATATAGTTAACCTACTAATAGAGTATTCTATTCTATTCAAGGTACAGAAAATTAATACTAAATGCTCCATTATCAGAGTTTTCCCGCCAGCTTTGTTCTGATAGCAGGAAACAACCAATCAACCAACAAAGGCTGAGCCTAACATAGGGCCCTTCAAATACTAGCACCGCAGCCCTCGATCGAAGAAGCCCTGACCTTTCACCCGCCGGTATTAGGCACTGATGGTTACGTCAAATACAGTCGTAAGTCACTTTTATTGCTTTTCGTTCTGTAATGTAACCGACATGAAATGACGGTGCTGCTAGATGTAACACTTACCTTGGGAATCGAGTTTGCATGAGGAAGGCTGAAGTCTAAACCTTGGATGGGAAATTTAAACTGATTGGTGGTTATTTAAAATGCACTGGTTTTAATATAGACAACTAGCTTCCGCCCGCGGCTTCTCCCGCGTGGAGGTCGGAAATTATCCCGCGGGAACGTACTACCGGGATAAAAAGTATCCTATGTGTTAATATAGGTTATAATCTATCTGTGTGCTAAATTTTATCCAAATCCATTCAACCGTTTTTGCGTGAAAGAGTAACAAACATCCATCCATACTTACAAACTTTCGCGTTTATAATATTAGTAAGACTAGTACTATCCCACTTCCTACTATCCTACTTAATATTATAAATGAGAAAGTTTGTATGTTTGTTACTCAATGACACAAAAATGGCTGAAAGGATTTGGATGAAATTTGGCACACAGACAGTTTACAACCTGGATTAACACATAGGATACTTGTTATCCCGGTAAAACGTTCCCGTGGGATCATTCCCGGCCTCTGCGGAGGTGAATCTGCTGGCAAAAACTGGTGATGTTTATGTATTTGTGTGGCTATGACGATAAAAAAAAAACATATTTACAAACCCTCAGAAGATAAAGCAGGATCCAACAGGCAGAAAGGCTCAATTTTCCTGATTCTAATAAGGTCAACTTTATAACCTCGTTTGAACCTCAACCGACGGTTGAGCACACCCGGTGAAAGACACCACTGTTATTAGAAGTAGGGATATTACGCAAAAGGATTAAAATTCTGGTTAAACCAACAATTTTGATGTCGTAACCACTTAAAATGCACGGCCGGGAAACAGTCAATGTTGAAAATTTACACTGAAAATTGTATAGAGGTAAAGCAACATGCTGGCAGCAAAACAACTGGTTTTATAATCTTTTCAGGGACTTTCATTCCCACCGCGAGTTGTTAAGATCGTAGCAGGTGGCGTTCAGTACTTTCTACCTACCCTCATTGGAAGAAGACGTGATTTTATGTAGGTATGTGTGTATGCAAGGGCGCCGCTGTCATCAACAACCGATCATACATTTTAGCCAATATTAAGAACCTTCACACACATCACATGGCTCTTAAAACATCATCACATTAACACAGTAATAACTGCTAGATGTATTCTCAATCGTCAATATAGCACAGTTGCATCTGCGAACATTATTACGCATAGGTCGTAAAATGCACGTTTTATTACCTAGTATTGAGTACCTATTAGATAACGACTATTGACTATTAAGTCTGTACAGAGACGTAAGACATTACCGACTAGGTAATTATGATTTCATCTCTGTGTTTACGGGTAATGTTCCGCCGGACGTAAAGGAATTGCACCCTCCCATTTTTCTCCATGGGTGTCGTAGAAGACGACTAAGGGGCTTACTAGACAATGGGCAGCAGCGTTCTCTATGCATTTGACTACCGTACTGCGATCGCCAACCCGCCGGCCAAGCGTGGCGATTATGGAATATCCCCCCTTTTGGGGGAGGCTTATGTCCAGCTGTCGACGTCTTTCGGGTGTTATGATGACTAAGCAACAATTAAATAAATAACAGTATGCAAGGCTCTACATTTCGAATCACTACACTACATACGGTTGATGATCCCAAAAAAAAACTCATAACTTTTTTATTATCATGTTTAGATATTGATAACAACAACAACACGTCAACACTTCGTTAGCTAATTCTATTTGACCCCATATATTAGTTTTAGTCGAGATGCACTTTATCTTAAAATAGACGCCATGGTTTCTAAAGAGGTATTCCCGTTTGAGCACCAATTTTTAGAGCACCTATGCATTGAGCACCAAAGGCATGGTGCTCAATACATAGGTGCTCTAAAATTTGGTGCTCAAACGGGAATACTCCTTTCTAAGCTCTTGTATTTCATGATTTTTCCATAAAATGCATCATCTGTACCCAAGTAGGTACTGTAGAGATTATAGCCTATTAGGTGTTTCCATGCAACCTCCGCGATTCTGTTAAAAGTTAATGGCAAGAATTACGAGAAAAACTTTATTTTAGAAAAAGAATAGCTGAGAAAACAAGTAAGGGTCACCAAACGTGACATTGGCTAAATGCACAAACCGTGCGAAGTCACAACCCAAAAAAAAAAAGTAAGACTCAGCTGACAAGCTACGGCTAAAGAAAAAAAAAGTTTTTAAATGTAGAACGCATGGTTTTCTATGAACAATGAGAACTTACTCATCCCGGTACCAGGTGCTCATAAAGGGCTCACAGTACCTTCCAACGCATACACCAGTAATAAACTCACACAGTCAAAATCAGGTTAGGGAAATAAATCTCATTACTAAGAGATGAAACGTAAAACGATTAGGGTGACACTCAAAACTGCAGATACCGCCGGAAGGGAATTAGTTGATTAATCCGAAGCCAAAGTATTACCTACGGCTTCCCGGAAATAGGCCAAATTACTAGCTATGATACAGTTACTTTATTTAGTTCAAGTTAATTTTGTTCGGTTAAAAAGGGAGGGAGGGGGTTATGTTGAAATTCTAGGCTGTAATAATTTTGTTTTGCACTATTCTTAGAAATGATTTTTAATATTCTACTATAACAATATTATAAATGTGGAAGTTTCTTACTCATTTACGCAAAAACGGCTGAACGACTTTGGGTTAAATTTGCCACACAGATAGTTTATAATCTAGATCCGCCGTTCCCGTGGGATATTTTCCCACATCTTCGCGGGCAAAACCGACCAATGGACATTGTTCAATTAATTTTTGGTAAAGTCAATCCATAATACATACTTTTGTCACTATTATTACTTTGTCACAGATATCAACAAAGTCCCATTTAAATGATAAACAACCTTCTGCGAAGCAGTAATGCTCGCGAAGAGGGAGGCGGCGCACGTGAGGGAGAGGCAGTATATGCGCCCTCACGGCCGTAGTCGCCGCGGGTGACGCTCTGGGCGTCGGGAATCCCAGGCTGATTCCCGGCCACCGTAGGCGCGGGCTTGCGTACGGCGAGTAATGGGTAGCTCGCTGTCTGCTAAGGACCAAGCCCGGGTCGACGGCGCGTTGTGTCCCACGCGCGCCTCAAGGAGATGTCAGCACCAACTGGTGGGGTCCGCAAGGACCGATGCCCGCCAGGGGTGCGGGTTGTTTGAAAGGGATACCGCGGCCCCTGGCACACAGGCAACTGAGGGAACACGGGTGGGTTTTAGTCTTTAAAATTCTGACACGCCCTCCTGCTCGGGAGCGGGAGAAGTTATTTTATGATTTCCCAACCAAAAAAAAAAAATATTATAAACAAAATTCTCAACGTCTACATTACAGAATGCACTTCGCCTGTAAGTGTTTCATAACAAAATACGGCTTTTTCTAACAACCAATTGTAAGCTGCTGCCAAATACATTTGCCACACAGGCCCTGACACAAAACCACGAAATTAGAATATCGGATTTCTCTCCAGCCAGAGCTACTAACATGATTATAGACCTCCAAAAACATTGGGTAGGTAGAGGTAACTTCGTTTCAAGCATAATGTATTCCATTCGTGTCAGAAGACACAATATAGGTATCAGGTAGGTACAGTCAGGCTCAAAAAGAGGTGTACTTACATCGACAAGATTTAGGTAATTTGACTGTCGACAATTTTTGTTACATAAAACTGTATAATATGTGAAGTTACAATTAAATACCTAAAGTGTATTATATTTTGTTACTATATACATTATCGGCATAGCCTTTTCCCGACTATGTTGGTATTGGCTTTTAAGCCAGTCTAGTGGAATTGAATACCTGCATTTTACATGGAGTGACTGCCTATCTGACCCACAACCCAGTTTTTGGGTAATACAATACCCCTTGGTAAGACTGGTTGTCAGACTTTCGGGCTATAGAATTCACAAAACGACTATCAAAATATATTTTTTATATAAAAACGTTGTCCCACACTAGGAGTTTCTCCTGTATTTATGGGTGCGTTTACAAACATTTAAAACTCACATACACAAACAGCCAGACCTGGAACAACTACTTGTAGGTCATACAAATATTTGTTCCGTGCGGGAATCAAACCCGCGACACGGAGCGCAGCAGTCAATCGCTTAATCACTGCGCCAACCGTGTGATTTGATTTCACATAAGCCTACATGGGCACTTATAAAACGTCAGAAGCTAGGTGCACGGTTCCAATTGGCCCTTTCCTATGGAGAATGCCAGCACGAAACTCCACGGTTACTCTTTTTAAAATAGTTGGCTTTCACAATGTTTTCAAATTACAGTGATAATAGGTATGGGAGGATAGTGTAGGCCTATCAGCAAGTACCAGGTACTTAATAAAATAGAAAATGGAACAACCTGCACCAACGGCGTTACGTGCTTTCCGAATCACGGAAAGGTTTTTGTGGTTACACACTGATACAATAATATGAAACACAGATTAAATTAAATTAATTCTTGTAGATGTTGAAATCTCTTTGAGTCTGACTGTACCATAGGACAGGGTACCGTACCTATGGCATACAAACAACACCGTGCAGTGTCACATAATTCCTGTCTTTACTTTTTCATTCATACATAATACATTAGCAAATATTCTGTGGTATAACATTTAAAAATGAAAGAGTATTTAGTGAGTAAATTGAATTTTTTCTCAGGAATCGGTGGCACGCTGTCCACTTTTTTGAGTTCCTTTGTTATGCCCACGTAAAAATGTTTGCCATCCCTGCTATAGGTCTTCAACTAGGTATAATGTTGGAGAATGTTTTGTTCCCCGATTTTATGAAAAGCTGCCATTATTGTTCGTAGGCTGTAAACAATATGGTTTCTATTGATCAGTCTGTTCCTTTGTATTTAAACATAGGTTTATTGAATATCTGGGGGCTGTCATAAGTACCTAGGTGTGCGTTAATTCCCAATTCAAAGTAATGAGTTAATGATAGTCTACCTGTAGTAAATCTATTTAATACATGTATTAGTTAATACCAGTTGTATGTCATTATACCTGGAGGAACTTTCGACTCCTAAAACACAGGTTTTTGGCCTAGTTTAGGAGGCATCAGTTCCCCCTTGATGTGGCTCTATTGTAGAATATTTCCTTAATCCTTGTATACTTACGTATATTTGCTATGTATAAAAAATCACATTTATCATTATTATTATTTACTAGCTTCCGCCCGCGGCTTCGTCCGCGTGGAAGTCGGAAATTATCCCGCGGGAACGTACTACCGGGATAAAAAGTATCCTATGTGTTAATCTAGGTTATAATCTATCTGTGTGCCAAATTTCATCCAAATCCGTGCAGCCGTTTTTGCATAAAAGAGTAACAAACATCCATCCATCCATCCATACTTACAAACTTTCGCGTTTATAATATTAGTAAGGATAAAGGGGGAGCTTGTGGCTAAATAATAACACCCGCACGGGTCGATCGTAGGCAAAGCTACACCTGTCGAGGAAGGTCCGTGGATGGGTGACGTCAGAACCCCGAAATCCTGAACACCAGTCTTACTAAGAGATATCGTATTAACCAGTCACTAAATAGTGGAGGTCAGATAGGCAGTCGTTCCATGTAAAATACTTAAATTCAGCTGTATAATAAGGTAAGCCGGTAAGCCTGGAAGCCGATCCTAATATAGCAGGGAAAAGGCTCCTAAACCTATTTAAATTTAAACTTAGTCTCCGACCTAAAACAAACATCCATTAAACTACATTTAAAATTACATTCTGCAGTAAAAATACACTACATATAAGGTACCTAATCAAATAAAATGAACTCACAGAACTGCTTCAAGTAATTAACTTTATTTAATGTAACAACTTTTGGAAACTCAGTAAAAAACTTCGCAATGATATTTATATTAGTTTCGCGACTCCACATCTTTCTATGTTTGCATCGTTGCAACGTTCAGTGTTTGCTGAACTTGCTTTACGGTTCTTTTGCCTTTCAGCTAGGTACGTGTTTTTCATGTGCTTCACTTTTAGCAATACAATATGTCTTTGAAGAGCATTGAACACAAGTTTCGAAAATAGTCGAGGACGTAAAGCTTCTAACAAGCTAAGTGCATGTCCAGACAAACCCTTCTAGAAAGAAAGAGAGAAAAGAAGAAAAGAAAGAAAGGAAAGAAAAGAGAAACATTGCTCTTTCTGCTCAAACAAAACGCTAATTACAAAAAAATAGACAAAATACACACGTTCTACGTGCGTATTTTGTATATTTTTAGTTGTATATCGACGCTTGTATATGTATTGGACCCTACTAGCAAAAATTAAAATGACTGTACTTAGATAGCGCAAAAAATTGGCTATGCTGAGATGAGTGAGCTTACAAATCCCGCATGGTACGACAGATACACGTCAAAATTTATCAAATGCCATTTTCAACGAAGCATGACTATCTTTTGATGCGGTCTGACAAATCTAACGATAGTACTGGACGTACCAAGACGCCCCAAGTACCTACCCATCTAGGTATCATAGCAACGCAAGCGGAACGCGCGTATATGGACGGATTTACTGACGCTTATGAATTATCGCAGGAATTCACTTCTATGAATTAGAGACATATGTACTCATACGAGTATGTCTGGAATATGCCTTAGCTGAATCTTGACTCGTAATATACGTTTCACCTCCAGGGACACCTGATATTTCTTTTTAATTTTATGCGGAGATGATTTGTCCTAAGTAGGTATACGTGTATAGCAAAAATGTGGAGACTAGAAGCGAGTAGACATGAGCGAAATAGCTCACTGAAAAGAAAAAAAGTGATTATCTCTTTCACTCTAAAGAGCTATATCACTCTTCTAGCTCACTAGCTCTTCTATAGCTCAGTGACTCAGACGCCGACTGTTAGCTCATTTGACTCACGCCGCACGCGCGTCGAAGGAGACGGCTTTGCTCACTCAATAGTGAGTAGCTCTTTGGAAGATTGAACTCATTATTACTCACTAGCTCTTCCATAGCTCAATGATTCAGACGCCGACTGTTAGCTCATTTGACTCACGCTGCACGCGCGTTGAAGAAAACGGCTCGGCTCGCTCAACAGTCATTGTCAATAGCTTTTTGGAAGTTTGGAGTTAAGTTAAGTAAGTTTTTCTGTTTTGTTTATATAATGTTATGATTTTACGTAAACAACACGCAAAAAAATAAGCAATGCAGAAATACTTTAGCACATTATGAAAAGGAACCTTTTATAATGTGCCAAAGTATTTTCTACTTTAAAGCAATGGTCATCAAGACAGATTTACAGTGATTTATGTCGTATTTTTTTTTGGGTTGGAAATCATCTAATAACTTCTCCCGCTCTGGGTAGAGCAGGAGGACGTCTCAGACTTTTACTGACTAAAACCCACCCGTGTTCCCTCAGTTGCCTGTGTGCCACGGGCCGCGGTATCTCTTTCGAACAACCCGCACCCCTGGCAGATAACGTCACAGGTTTGATCCTACTTCCTACAATATTACAAATATTCAACTTTGGATGTTTAGATATTTATACTCAATCACTTAAAACTGCCGCATGGATTTGAATGAAATTTAGCACACAGATAGTTTGTAACTTGGATTAACACAAAGTATACTTTTTATCCCGGTAGTACGTTCCTGTGGGATAATTTTCGTGCTCCACGCGGGCGAAACCGCTAGCAAAAGCTAGTCGTAGATAGTTGTCAATCAGCTCGAGCAGAGTTTGCCAGAATCACCGTGACGAACATTTTCGTCGGTTCTTGCTCCAGAGAAAGTTAAATTATCTTCCAACTTTCTACCAATTTAATTATGAGACAAATATAGAAGCGGGAAGAGTTCGAGTAATCGATGAAGTATGAAAGCGTGTGGGAGGGATTGAGCACTTTGAGATACTTTGTACTTACTCATATTTTGTTAATTGCATATACAGGGTGTTATTAAATGAGGGACCAGAGTGGGAGAAGTTATTTGATGATATCCCACCCTCAAAAAAAAAAACCTGTGACGTCATCTTAAGTTTACAAAATAACGGCGGTCCAAACGTGGAGCGTTTTTAACACCTTTTAATGTCAAATACGGATGAAAACGGCTTTTATGGGGCTTGTGGCTAAGTAATACAGCCGCACGGATTTATCGATTAGGTTAAGCTACGCTTGCCGCGGTTAGTCCGCAGATGGGTGATCATCCATCCATACCATGACTCTACCGTGCCTCAGAAAGTACGTCATGCTGTTGGTCCCGGCTGTCATTTGTGGATCTTTAACAGTCGGGTCGGTTATCGGGTTACGGGTCGTCAGAAGCCCAGAAGTCTGACAACCAGTCTTACCAAGAGGTATTATATTACCCAGTTACTGGGTTGTGGAGGTCATTTTAACAGTCGCTGGGGCCACTGAGCCACCACAGATGATCAAACTATTTTCATAGCATAGAAGCTGTATAATACCGACAACAGATACAAAAGTTAAAGTCGAAACCTACTTCAGTGGGTTACCCTCAAACTACGAAAACCGCCCTTACTGCTAGGACATAAAGGCGCTGTCAATGTCGAATACCTTGGACGTGCATTTGACGGTGCTATCGGCAACTAGGCTGTGCATTCAGGCACGCGAGCTAATTCGAAGGATGCAGTCGGACTTTATTAGCCAATCCGACTCGCGAACAGTACGTGATGGAATATTGGACTGGCTTTATATGCCAGGCTGCATACTGGTACGTTTCAGGCTAGTTCATGGGCTTATCTTTGTAGGTAACATAGTGAAAGTATGTTATTTCCAACAATCTAGAAGTATTAGTGCCTGGTTGATGACTGTATTCTAACCCCTTATAACATCTCACCGGACATGGTTGTTTCGGGAGGTTCCTGTTTTGGATAAGGCGGGAGGAAACGGCCGGGTGTTTCCATTACAAAGATCGCCCTGAAGACCCGGTACAGCATACAGTGGAGGTCTGCCCGGCTTTTGCGGAGCACCGCCCTGTCCTTCTTGAGGCGATCGGCGGCGGCGATCTCTCGCGTCCGGCCCTGGTCCAGGCTATGGTACAGAGCGAGAGTGCATGGGTAGCCGTCGGTTCCTTCTACGATGCAGTGATGCTCGCGAAGAGGGAGGCGGCGCTCGTGAGGGAGAGGCAGTATGTGCGCCCTCACGGCCCTAGCCTCCGCTTGAGTTACCCTGGGCGTCAGAAATCCCGGTCACCGTAGGCGCAGGCTTGCGGACGGTGAGTAATGGGTAACTCGCTGTCCAGTAAGAACCAAGCCCGGGTCGATGGCGCGTTGTGTTCCACGCGCGCCTCAAAGAGATGTCAGCACCAACTGAAGGGACCCGCAAGGGCCGATGCCTGCCAGGGGTGCGGGTTGTTCGAAAGAGATACCGTGGCCCCTGGCATACAGACAACTGAGGGAACACGGGTGTGTTTTAGTCTGTAAAAGTCTGACACTGCTCCACCCAGAGCGGGAGAAGTTATTTGATGATTTCCCACCCTAAAAAAAAAGAACCCCTTATAATATGGGACTTAAACATAACTGGCGAAATGTGAGTGCCATCTCTGCCATAATGTTATGTTTGAAGTAGCTATGTAGTAGTATTAATGGTAATAAAAAACAGTAGCCTAATTTCATACCACACCATAATCAGAATGTATCAATTAATCTTAATAATTTTCAAGATTATTGCTAACCATTGCTTCACATGTTCGAAAAATGTGTCTGCTAAACATCGTAAATAACGCCATACATATTGTTGAACAGTCTTAATGAACACCATTTCTATTATTAGTGTGTCAGATAATCAATTACCCCACGCTAAGACGAGTATAACTTCCAAACTGGCTAGCAAATATGACATAATGCAACAGTTCAAAAAATATTGCAACAAAGCTCTTTCTTAATCCTCGTAAATTACAGCAATCCAACTTACCTTATCACCTAAAATGCGGTCCTAACCACCAGTGAGAACAATTTATTTTACATTGAGTTACAAAGCACGTAAATTAAATTGACTAGTCACTCAGAAACATATAATATGAAAATCTATGGCGAAACATAGCTTCTGATTAAAAAATTAAGCCCAGCATAGCATATAACAGAAACAAAAGCAAACTACATACTTACTTAAATAAAAAAACAAAGAAAAACGAATCAACAACTAGGCTAGCACGAGATTAAACTCCACAGCCTCCTTAGAATCGAATCAATACGACCGCTTAACGAAACTCCAGCTGTTCATAATGCTACAGAATACCGAAGATATAAGAGAGCCGAGATAACCACTAAGTATCCACCAATGAGCGGCAACAACCTGTTGACAGTACATAATGATACTTGTAACAATGTTGGCGGACGTCCAAACATTCGAGATAAGAATCGAGATGGTCTGTATCCGAGGTTTGTCTAAATGTTGCAGCTGGATTGGACTGAAATCCTTATTACAGGGGTAGATTTGTAACTGGATTTAGATTAGTGAAAATTATGTATTCTTCAATTCATCGCCTAGTTGCTGACGTTTCATAAGTGCCCATGCAGGCTTATGTGAAATAAAATATTTTGATTTTGATTTTTGATTGATCATTTAATTGCTGGAACACAGGCCTCATATCTGAGAGAGGGAGTGTGTCGTAACTTCCCACGAGGGCCTACTGCGGGTTAGTAGATGATCTTCGAATTTGTTGCTTCTAGGACAAGATGGTTCTCCTTAACCGTTTTGAGAGCAATAGTGATGAAATAATTTACAAAGGAAAGCCCTGACTGGGTTCGAACCTAATTAAGACTTATAATTAAGCCACCACTGCTTATTTTAATGATGCATAAAACGTACTCATTATTTTTTATTAACTATGCTTTACCAAAGACGGATTTAACTTTCCTTCTCAACAAAACTGTAGCTACATACAGGTTCAAATTGAAAACATGCGACAAACCGAAATGGGAGATTGTACTCATCATTATGAACGACTTTTACTAAGGGACCAATGATGCAATCCCGAAAAAAAAACATCTGTTCCCTACATTTTTGTTCGCATAACTCGTCAAAATGTAGGGAACAGCTGTTTTTTTTTGCGATTGCATCTTTGGTCCCTCAGTAAAAGTTGTTCATAATGATGAGTACAATCTCCCATTTCGGTTTGTCGCATGTTTTCAATTTCAACCTGTATACATAGCTCCATAGATGATTTACTTTCTTGCTTAAGCCGCTTGAACTAAAAGCGCCTCACCACAATAGTTCGACGAAGTTTGCATTCCTACCCACAGCTTGGAAAGGAGAATTTCAATCTAAGACGTTGTCTTTTAGTTATTTAACACATCTCTGAATTTTAAGTTTAAGATGTCTTGAATAAGTAAGAGACAGCTGCGTCTGTCTTATATCGTTTTGGTGTGGCAGACACGAACGAACTGACACCGCTTTCAAATTAATGTGCTCGAATTGTGAGAATATTACAGAGATTCATATCTTTACACGAAAATTATAGTCGAAATCAAATATTTTTAAACTGTCATATGACATGTACTGGAAGACGTAGAATTGGAAGGCATTCCACAAGGCAGACCGAAGACCTGGTGAAGGCCACAAGAATCAGCTGGGTGCGAGAAACACAGAACCGGTTAAACGATGCTTGGGATTACCTATGTCCAGCAGTGGACGTTTTTCGGCTGAAATGATGATGATATACGACCTGTTTCGATTTTTCAAAATCAACCATTTGAAAACGTTTTCAGTTATTCTTATACTCCTTATGATGACTGACAAAAGCCTTCTTTGAAATTAGATATAGACACCCCATAACGTGCACGTGTCTGAACTTTAATAAAAATCCCGTAACTGTTACGTTAGTCAAACAATGGGATACTTAATTCCGTGTCCACCGTATCATGTTGTCTGCACGTTAAGTTCCTGTCACGTGCAGACAACAGGACACGCTTCTTAAGGTGCCAAATTCGTTGGCAAAATCTGGGTTGACTATTTAGATTGCCAGCGACACGCTAAGGAGATGAAATTGAAGAATAATGGCATGCAAGAATGCATATAACCTTCTACATAATTTAGATTATAAAATGTTGATAAAACATTACGTTACAACGTCGGTAGTGACGTGGTTGCTCTTGCAAACAACCGTCACGCTCACGCGGTTCGAAGACAAAATACCACTTGATCCCACCATGACGAGATAAATAAACTTGGATCATGTAGACTTGATGAAGACCAAGCTAAAGTCGGCTGTCCACTGCTACGTAGGATATGAACGGAGATTTTTACCACCTTAGCTGCGTGATTGATTTGTTTGGCAACAACGCATCGTGGCTAGATTGGCTTGGGTCGCTGTGGATGATCCCGCCAACATTTCCATACAAACGAAGCTAAGCACATGTGCGTAGCTTAGCCGATGGCTGTTATGGAACAGGGCCTTAAGACTTTGAATAAAATCAATCTAGCCTTTTCTTTACCTAAATATGTTAGGGTCGGCTTCAGTTTAACGGGATGCAGTTGAACACCAGTATTTTACATGGAGGGACTGCTTATCTGACCTTCACAACCCAGTAACTGGGTAACACGATACCCCTTAGTTAGGACTTATTATTAGACGTTTGGGCTAGGTAACGACTGTCAACGATCTACAAGTGTAAACGACCACGTATTTAATATTTTGCTGTATCGAATATATCTCTTAGGACTCAAATAAAAGACACCACTTTTTCTATCATGGACGTCTCTCAAAATCACGGACGTCTCTCCATTTTTTTATTTATTTCAACTAACTTTTTCCAAGTGTTTTACAGATTAAAAATAGTATAGCGGATTCACACATTAGTTAACAAATAGTATGGCTGATACACACATTTCCGGCTTAATATGCTTTCCGCGGCACGGAGAGTTTTCAATATATAGGTAATAGATGGACCCATCCACAAACCAACCGCGGCCAGTGTAGCTTAGCCATCGATCGTCCCGTGCGGCTGGTATCATTTAGCCACAAGCCGCTTTACGACCTTGAAAAATATGTTTAGATTCAATAGCTCATTTAAATTCAGTTCTATGTGATATGTGTGGAGAATTAGCATTATTTGTGAATATGTTCATAGAAGTGTTTGAAGTTACCTGTAATGTGTAGGTACATATAGGCTTTATTTTTAAAGATGGTTTACAAATAGGCAGTAATTGTCACGTTGTTGAAATAAAATTTCAATATTGGATTCTTTTTAGGCTTATACGAAATGGAGTTTCTTTGAAAGATAAAATAAGAATTGAAGTTATCGACATCGCTTGCATAAGCAAGCTGAAGTTCCACCTGCTAGATGGACCGCATTCAGCTTATAATTTTCCCACAGCTGGGACACAGACCTCCACAGACCTGGATGTCACATGTCTACGAATGTTAGGTTCTAGGAGATGCCGATTGCCTCACATTGTTTTTCTTCACCCTTTTGAGAGCGTTGGTGATGAAATAATTTACATAAAGTAAAGTGCCCACTTGATTGGATCAGATGGACCGACTGCCTTGAAATGGTGTCTGGGACAGACTGGATACGGGAGGCGAAGGACAGGGTGATGTGGCGTAGCCTGTGATAGGTCCAGCAGTGGACTGCGATAGGAGAAGTAGATTTATTATATCAAAAAATAAGGAAGTGACAAAATTAGCTATAGACAGTAGACATGGGCGAAATAGCTCACCGAAAAGAAAAAGAGCGATTAGCTCTTCCACTCTAAAGAGCTATATCACTCCGCTAACTCACTAGCTCTTCTAAACCTCAGTGACTCAGACGTCGACCGTTAGCTCATTTGACTCACGCCATACGCGCGTCGAAGGAGACGGCTCGGCTCGCTTAATAGTGAATAGCTCTTAGGAAGTTTTAACTCTTTGTTACTCACTAGCTCTTCTATAGCTAGCACTAGCTCTTCGTTAGCTAATTTTTTTTTGTTAAACATTGCGGTTCCTTTTTATAATGTGTCAAAGTATTATCTACTTAAAGTCAATAATCATAAAGATACATTTACAATGATCTATGTCATATGATAAGATTACAATCACGTATTTGTGCCGGAGAGCTATTGATGGAAGAACGAATGATGTGATCTGAAGTATTCCGAAGGGAGCCAAATGAGCTGTTAGGCTGGTGAATTCGGTCGGTCGTCGGTGTCTCACTGAAATACTGATCTAGTGAGTCTGAGTGAGCTAACTGAGCTACTGAGCTTTTTAGCGAGCAAGGGTGTGTGCGAGAGCGACGTCAATCGAAAATAGCTATCTTTTTTCTATCACTCGCTCACGAGCTACCCATGTCTAATAGACAGTGACATACATATAACTTATCCTTAGATGATTATAATACCTATTTGCCTAGCTGGAAATAATTCGACAGAAAAAGGGTAAAGTTTGATTTTGTTTGTGATATCCTAAATGTGGTTACAAAACTTGGTAAGCCCTGCCATATCCACCGCATATAAGGGTATCGAAGGTAAATGTCAGTTCTAAATATAGATTAGGAACCGTTATGTGTTCCATTCAACGTGGTACCAACCTATAAATAAATGTATTATTTCATACTTGAGACTGTACAATGTACATCCTGAAAGGTATTCTCGCCCGTTCATTTGAATTTTAATATTCTATTATAATGTCCTCAATCTTGGGCTTGTATATTAGCCGCACGGATCGATCGATCAGGTTAAGCTACGCTTGCCGCGGTTCGTCCGTGGATGGGTGACCATCTTAACATACCAAGACCTCTCCATGCCTCGGAAAGCACGTTAAGCCGTTTGTCCCGGCTGTCATTTATAGATCTTTGGCAGTCGTTACGGGTCGTCAGAAGCTCGAAAGTCTGACAACTAGTCTTTCCAAGGGGTATCGTATTACCCAGTAACTGGGTTGTGGAGGTCCTCAATCTGCCTAGCCTTTTGCCAGCTATACCAACATGATAAACCCTTAACTAAATGCCCCCCCCCCCTTAATGTATTTAGCCTGCCTGTAGGATTCCCTCCAGCTAGATGGACCGACGACCGCGACAGACTGAATGCGAAAGGCGGAGGAAAGGGTGTTGTAGCGTAGCCTGGGAGAGGCCTATGTCCAGCAATGAACTGCGATAAACTGAGTTGATGATACCCATCGGTAGGACTGGTTGTCAGACTTTTAGGCTTTTGCCTACCCGTAACGATCACAGTCAAAGATTTAAGGATAGTTGCCAGGACCAATGGCATAACGTGCTTTCCGAGGCACGGAAGGGTTTCCATGTTTGATTGGGAAAACTACCAACCAAATGATTCTAAAAGTTAGTTTTGTATAGAATAGAAAAATAGACAAGATACTGCAAAGCCTTTTGACATGTTAAACAATATTTTGTATACATTAATTAGGTATATACATAAGTAAAGATGACATACCTAGAATAAAATTACTATACTGCAAAAGGTATGCAAAGGCAGTCGTACGCAAAGGCTCTAAACACATCAAAGTTGGTTCAATATTAACGGTCAACATTAAATAAGGTTCATTACAGCCTTCAGCTGCCTCGTGTTTAATTTGAATACGCTCTATTAACTGATTTTCAGGTTAACACAGTGTTAGCAAATATTACAGTAATTATTGGACAGCTGTTTCAATTTCAATGTTTGGACTGACCTGTTCAGTTTAGATTTGGGTATCGGTATACATGGGTAAAAGTTTATTGGGTTCGAATACCTTATATGTATGTGTGCCTCATGATAAGTAGGTACACCACGCTGCGGTACAAAACGGGAATCTTAGTCGTAGGCAAAATGACTGACTGCCAGGCTAAAATGGGACTGGGAGGGTCACGTCAGCCGCATGCACGGTGACCACTGGGCAGCAGTCTCCACACGGTGGGAGCCTGAGGATGGACGGTGCCGCCGATTTCGGCCTAGGAAGAGGTGGCGAGACGATCTAGACGCGTATTGCTTCCTGTTCCAGGGCGCCTGGAAAGATTTGGGGGAGGCCATTCTCAGCAATGGGAAAATATATAAAAAATAGGTTGGTGTATAGGACTGTACTCCTTGCGAGCATTCGTTACACAAATGAATGTTCGTTACGTAAGCTCGCAACGAATGTTACCAAAACTAATTCGTAAAGCAAATTCCCGCGATGAGTACCGTCCATACATCCATCTTGCAAAAAAGATAAATATATAGAATATTGCTGTAATTTTTTTTATGTTTCCAAAAATGACATCGCAAATTTTTATTATTGTTGTAACACTTTTGATGAAAGAATATTCAAGAACTAGATTAGAACATAGGCCACATTACAAACGGAGCTCTCTGTCAAAACCTTGCAAGGAATAATATTCTCAATCATCAATGCAAAATATTACTCACTAGCCCAAAAGCTGTAGGTACCTATAAGAGCCTTTGTAGCTTTGACCAGATTAAGACAAAGCGTAGCTGAACAGTAACACTAACGCACGTCTGACATTCTCCATAGAATTCTAAACACCTGTCTGGCAGCGTGTTACAATAATACAGACATTACTTACGTGTCTGATGTAGATAATCTAGATATTACGTGACGTGCTCGTTTTGGTTCTGAATAGTATAGTATTATTTTTAGAAAGCCTGACTACTGACTACGACACCTAATACCTACTACATATCTTAAGTAAGTCTTATTAAAAACAAAAAAATAATAGTTATGTGCAAGATTTACTCGCTGAGAACAAGGGTCTACTCTCTAAGCAAGAAATTCGTAGCTTCGGCCGAAGTTAAGGGAGTTTCCCACTCCGTGTCAACTACGGATAAAAGATTACTTCGGTTTCCGAACTAAGAATGAATGACAACATGGTTTAACAGTTGTCTTTAATCCCGATGTGTTTTTGCCCGCCTGACAAAGTTAATAAATACGGGAGTAGGGTTCACTCCGATGTTTCGAACTACGTTCGGACGGTCTTAGAAAGTATGCTTGTCGTTTCGGAAAATAGCAACTGACAAAATCAACATAAACAAGTATTCCTTGTAATTTGAAGGAGTTTTTAGGTACTGATACATTCATGTGTAGTTCTGAGTTTCCTTTAATTTGAAAAAACTTGATGTTAAATAGGTACGTTTCAAACTCAAACTCAAAGCATTTATTTCAAATAAACCAATTACAGGCACTTTTGAATTTTCAAGGTCGGTGAGTTAGAAAGATGAAGCTAGTTGCCCATTCCAAAACGTAGTAGGTACCTATGGAGAAGAACGGGCAAGAAACTCCATGGACACTCTTTTAAATCATGATATTGTTACAAAAAGTTGGTTACCTCATTATGTTGAAATTATCAATGTGAAATGTGTTTGTAAATCTACTCATGATATCTAATACCTTTAAACGAGCAATTCTTGTACATATATATATTGTGGCCATATCGGAGATTTGCTCACTTCATGAAATGCTCGAGATTTTTTCGTTGTCAGGGGCACCCCGAGTTTCGGTTTGGTTAGGTTCCTTTAAGCCCTGCATACAGAAATAGGAGCCCCACGCAGCGTCGGGCTCCGTCACCCTGACGTCGACCGTCTTCTTCTGTAATATAAGAACCAGAAGAAGACGAGAATTTCATGAAATGCGACCATTTCATGAAATTCTTGAGCATTTCATGAAGTGAGCAAATCTACGATAAGGCCACGACATATACATACCTACATATACATACAGAATTATTTTTTAGTCACCGTCCAAATTTTTCAGGGTGATAGTACCCGTGAAATTGAACAACTTTCTCCAAGGAACATGGGTCGAAATATGAAAAAAAAAATCGGACCTCCCATACAAAATCGACCAGCTAACTATTGATTTTGCATGGGAGGTCGATTTTTTTTCAGGCAGATTCTTGGAAAATAAACCTTTACGTTACTGGCTAAGCCACTAAGCCATCAACTTCGTGTACGTACTCGCGATATCAAGTTGCAACTTCATCCCTAACCCCTTCGTTATCGCAGTCTCTAGAGGAACACTCAACTAAATGATAGCTAAAAAAACACTAGCTTTCGCTCTGGATTTTATCCTTCTATTTAGTGGAGGGCTATTTTTCATTGAGTTTATTTTCCAAATCTCGCAATGCAACAAGCTATGCTCGGAGTAGGTATCTCCGAGAGATAGATTCCGGAATCAGGTGATCCAGTAGAAAACCAAAGTTGTCGACATAACTCACAGAATTAGTAAGCTGAAATGGCAATGGGCCGATCTCATTAGCCTTAGAACTGTTGTGGTAGACGTGTTCTTGAGTGGAAACCGTGAATCGGCAAACGTAAGGTAAGATATCCTCAGGCTAAGTGGAGTGACGATCTTCGTACGGTGACCGGTAGCAACTGGAGGAGAGTTGCGGAAAATCGATATGAATTGCGTGCAATTGGGCCTATGTCTAGCAGGCATAGTATGACGCTTTCTATTTCTACTCTACCGTAGAATATAAATCGCTACATTTCTCGGTACAAAACTGTCAACTATCTACACGGAAACGTCATTTTTGTCTACTCTTCCGCCGATAAAACGCGTCTCTACGGTTCTTGTGCTAAGCCTGCAGCAGTTGACTGCTGTAGGCTGATGATGATTTTCCGAAAAAAAATCCTTCCTCTCCTAGGAGAAGCCGGTAGCCATAGTCGGGACATGTGATGTTGGAAAAAGAGGAGTATATGACAAGAAAAGTGTTTTTTTTTTGGGTGGTAAATCATCAAATAACTTCTCGCGCTCTGGGTGGAGCACGAGGGCGTGTCAGACTTTTACTGTCTAAAACCCACCCGTCCCTCAGTTGCCTGTGTGCCAGGGGCCGCGGTATCTCTTTCGAACAACCCGCACCCCTGGCAGGCATCGGCCCTTGCGGACCCCACCAGTTAGTGCTGACAATTCTTTGAGGCGCGCGTGGAATACAACGCGCCGTCGACCCGCACTTGGTCCTTACCGGACAGCGAGGTACCCATTACTCGCGAAAAGTGTTGAGTATGATTGTGGCTATTATAATTATGGCAAGATGCAGACTAAAGATGATATGGCTAAGAAGACATTAAGGTGATGGCTGATGAGCAGTGGTCGGATAATTAGGCGCTTATATACCTAAACTTCTTCCCACGAAAGAATAATATGGACATTCCTTTCTGAATAAATAAGTAATCCCGGGTTCCCGGGATTGATTTTTTTTTGTTGTAAAAACAACTAATTATAACAAGCTTAATGAAATTGTAGTAGTGGTTATTTTGATTCAGTATCTTTATTTTATTCAAAGCAAATGGAATATCAATAAAAAATGTGGTCAAGTAGTGGAAATTGGTTTATCTATCTAAGCGATTAGTGATCGAATTGACTAATTTATTGTATTTTATACGAACAGAAGACTAAAAAATATTAATATTTTTAAAATTTCCGGGATCCGGGATTCTGAAAGGCATGTCCGTGTTAGTCTTTCGTGGGAATAAAAGTGAAGTTTAGGAATATTAGCGCCCGATTATCCGATCACTGCTGATGACGGAGGACATTTTGTTTTTC
The DNA here is from genome assembly GCA_947359405.1 of Antitype chi. Taxonomy (NCBI): domain Eukaryota; kingdom Metazoa; phylum Arthropoda; class Insecta; order Lepidoptera; family Noctuidae; genus Antitype; species Antitype chi. Next base: position 18,329,969 of record OX375808.1, read on the forward strand.
TTTGGCCTATACTGTCCCACTGCTGGGCAAAGGCCTCCCCCAAGTCCTACCAGGAATTCTTTTTCCCGCCAACACTTTCTGGGCCGACAGCGGCGGCGTCGTTCATCTTTAGGCACACATTGTGTACCTACAGACTTTTGCCCAGCGGTCATCCTGCATGCGGCAAACATAACATTAAAAAAAAAGTAGATATGTAGTATGTAGTCCACCAACCCCAAATGATTTAGGGTAAGGGCAGGAAGATGTTCCATTGAACACCAGTTCTGGAAATTTTAAAAAAAATAGTTCATGCAGTGAAGGGACCCAAATAAGCCCCGCAACGAAGTTTCCAGCAAGGATGACTGAAGTGCGTAGGACGACCTGAAGTATCGTCACACCAGAAAGGCAGCTGAATACTCAAAATTTCGTAAATAAAATCTCTACATACATATCTACCTAAATAACATAACAGTACAAAAAAATCATATGACTCCAACAATTGTGTAAACATTATTCATGTAATGCAAATTCGGTACATTGCCCCGTAAAAACTGAATTAACATGAGCTCTTTACGCATAGTGACTTCATTGAGTCCAAGGTCTTTCAGACTGGTCATTGTAAATTTGTAAGGTCATAATCTTAATCCAAGTTTGTTCTAACTAAAGCATAACATGACTTGAATCAAGTTGGTTACATACCTACACCTCGTGATTATAGAAGATTTGTTTACAAGATTTACGATACTCAGTAGGTAAGATATATTCAAAGTCTTAAATCATTTACCACTTTTGACAATATTTCCCAGTGAAATGAAACTGCACTTACTATGCAACTGATACGTAGACAATTATAGATCATACGGCCTACACAAGTGACAATCGCTTTCAAAGCGGTTCGTATAGACTTTTCACAGCTATTTTGAATCACTGTCAAAATTACATTGATCTTTATTTAAAGTAAGGTTGCTATTGTGTTGCTGCCGCTGACAAGTCTGTCAATATCACAGTGATTTTTACTGTCTCAACTACACGGTTGTTCTATCGACTTTCAACATGATTGACATAAGATTGTCGGTAGCTTAAGTCATTATTTTGCACGCATACTATTCATTTTTGACTTTTCCATCATCGTTATCGCTGATAAAATGTAATTTTTTTGGAGCCCTCTTGTCGGTTTGTGAAGTGCAAGTAAAATTAAACTTTAATGTGATAAATAAATTTCGAGGTTGACTACACCTACGCGTTTTTAATCGCTTAAACAAAACTTGGTAGCAAAGGAAAGAAATAAATCCTTTAAAGGTTATCAAGTAATAATATGCTAAATGTATGAGGCTGTTTTGAAAGGAAAACGGTAAATAGGCAAAGGCCGAACAGATAGACAGTCTAATTGCAGTTAACTGCATTAATATCCATACAGAAATCTAAATTAAACGAGTACGTTTATTATTTAAGTACTAATTAATACCTACCACATCTATTTACCCTGTAAACTATTTCATGGAACAGCGGGTCCTTAAACAAGAACAATCAAATCAAATCAAAAGTAATTTATTCAAACTACGCTGAGAGTCAGCACTTTTTGAACGTCAAAATTACACAAGACAGTTCCTCCAAAACGCCCGCCCTTCACCACTTCCTAGTGCTTTAGCTGGGAAGAGGTGGCGCTTTTTAACTTATTTAATTTTCAAGTGTTTTTTTTTAAAACGTTGCCCCACACTAGGAATTTCTTCCTGTATCGTAGGTGCGTTTACAAACATAGAAACTCACAAACACAAACACCCAGACCCGGAACAATTACTTGCAGATCATACAAATATTTGTTCCGTGCGGGGATCGAACCTTCGACACGCTGCGCAGCAGTCGATCGCTCAGCCATGACGCCAACCGTGTCGTCGTTATTATACCATATTTTTTTCATAGTTTACAGTATTTTTATAGTCAAGCCCTTTCATTTGATACCCATATTGAGGGGATTGTGAAAAAAATATGTAATCCGCCATTTTGTAGAGGCGGCCATCTTGGATTTACAATGATACTGATTAAATTCAATTGTATTGTTACCAAATATCAGATCAATCTGCCAACAGAAAGGGGGTAAAATTTCAAGTATTAAATTTGACCCAAACAAAAAACAACATACACAGGGCAAGCTAAATGAAACCGTTTCAAAATAATGATGGCCTCACTTTACACCACAATAAACACCGAAAAGTCAGTTTTCTTCTTATTCTCGTTGGTCTAGTAGTCGCAAGCGCTACTGCCAACCAACTTGAGATGCTCGGTTCGATTCCCAGGTCGGGAAAAGTGTTACTGGGCTTTCTCATCAGGAATTTCTTAGTAGTAGATTACAGTCTGGATTTGTCAAAGTCAAAGTTATTGATTTGCAGTAAATGCGGTACAAAAGATGGTAGGTACAGTCGAGTTCATTAATATATTTGCCCTTTCAGGCTTCAAAAACATATGAACGTCAAAAAAGTTCATAATATTGTGACAACTATAAGCATCATTAAATTGTGGTCAAGATTTAGATTAATTAATATGTGATTGCTTTTTCTCATAATTTTTCATATTATTGCGTAATGCACAGCATATATTATTGAACCGTTAACATAAGGATATATTTTTGATCTATAGGTTCTACAGAATTTATATAGTTATCCAACGCTCACAATATTTTGAATCCTTGACAGTGTCAATATAACAATGAACTCGACTGTACATAAATTGTTAGCGCGATGAAACATTTCGCCATAAGTTGGCATGCAAATATTAAAGTAAGATGCTAGTCGATGGCAATAGTCTCACCCCCTTTTACATGGGACTTTACCATAACTGGCAAAATATGGGTGTAGGTACAGTCACGGACTTTAATTGATAAGCCACTTGCCACAGTTCCTATTTTAGCCGTGTAATGCAAATCGGGTTTAGTCGGTTATACTCGTACATAGTCCAGAGTGACGACCCAAAGTCAACCAATTGCAGGGCTAGCAACCGTAACCTAGCGACAATTGTTTTAGCGTAGCGACAGTAACGTTATGATTAGTCATTTCGACATCGGAAAAATTCGTACCCACGATTTTATCCGAACGCGTAGTGTCCAAGATACCGTTCATGACAATTGTGATAACTGTTGCTTAGAAACATAAATAGCTTCGGCTACGATTCACCAAAATTCGAAATTATCGTCTCTGACATTTCAACTGTCACTGTCTTCGGATAGGTTTTCAGAAATAACGAGTATTTAATGAGCTCTAATTCAAAGAAGGTCGTATCAAATAGATTGGATAAACTTATTTATCATTGACAATTTATTAGTCAACCTTCAACCTCGATGGATACGACTGTTTCCGATTATAAGTAATTTGTCATCTTGTTTACGAGCATGCGGTTTAAGTTCGTGTTTAATCGTGTAATCTCGTGAATGTATAAAACTGCAAAATAGGAAAGTTTAAAAGTGGCTTATCAATTAAAGTCCGGGACTGTACTATAAGTACACCTCTGCCTAACCCTTCGGAGATTACAGGCGTGATGTTATGTTGTTATGTTAGCTGCGTACAATTCTCAATACCCACGTCATTGCTACATTATAAACACTCACACAAAATACGCAGTTGCAGAGTGTTTACAATGAAATAAAGTCCAGATTCGTCATACACCGATAAATCTAGCCAGCAAAAGTAGCATGATTACTTTTAGGCACATATTTTTCTACTAGTTGTTGGTCAATCATCTATGTTGGGTCGGCTTCCAGTCAAACCGGATTCAGCTGAATATCAGTATTTTACATGGAACGACTGCCTAGAGGACCTCCACAACCCAGTTACTGGGTAATACGATACCCCTTGGTAATACTGGTTGTTTGACTTTCGGGCTTCTGACGAGCCGTAACTACTGTCAAAGATCCACAAATGTCAGCCGGAACCAACGGTTTAACGTGCTTTCCGAGGCACGGAAGGGTCTTGGGTTTGTAAAGATTGTCACTCATCCACAGACCAACCGCACCAATCGTAGCTTAACCTGATCGGGCGATCCGTGAGGCTAATATTACTTAGCCATAAGCCCCTCAGTTGTTGATCAATGTACTCAAAAAAAGTTTCTTAGCGCCCAAGTTAAGATAACACAAGATCACGTCTTTCTTTTCCATAACGGAGGGCAAGTTGCAATCATTTGCATCCTTATTTCGCAAGTTATTATAATGATTATGTCCCATGTAGGTAATAGAGGGCAAGCCAATTCACCGGACCCAAATCAGAGGGGTGATTCTGCACCCTAATTACGAAGGCACACTAACAGTAGGAATGGGTTCCACTTTGATAGTTCAACAACCTTCATTGCGTAATGAGGGTGTTCTGAAATGACGTTCACTAGGTGGCAGCACTGAGACGTCAGGTCCGGGCACCTATCAAAAGTGTCAAAGCGCCTACGGACTGAACGGTGAACGAAAGAATGAAACGAATGACATCAAATATTTTAAGTTCATTGTCGATCTGGAAGACCTCTTGTCAAAGTGGCGCCAACTGGTGGCTTGAATATTCATGAACACTCTCATTAACGTTGTTGAGCAGACCAATTTAGCAGACATATGAAGCAATGAAAGAAACGAGCATTATTAAAGAAACCAGATTCTGATTTATAGCGTGTTACGCAATTAGGGAGAGTCTTGCAGTCCTGCTACTCTAAAAAATCCCTGATTGTAAAACTAGGTACGAAAACTTTTCCCAACCTAGGACCTCACTTGACAGTCGCTCTTGCGACCACTTAACCAATGAGGCAGTATTATGCTACTTCATTAACACAATCTTGATCATTTTTGCGGTTAACCTGAGTGAAAATAAGTTTAGTTAAAACAAACGCATCTCGTTACAACAGAAGCCGGCCCCGATATGGTTAGAAATAGGCTAGTATAACTATAAAGTATGAGCTAATAGACAGTTGAGTAGTTCTCTCTTAAAAATAGGCCAAATTCTGTCCTTCTCCCATGTCGCCATCTGCAACTTGTGTGGCTTCTAGTGTATAAAGATGCAGTTATATTAGGACAGGCCAAAAGGAAAGTTTTGAAATTTGTGGTTAAGTAAAGTAAGCCGCAAGGTTCGTTCGATCAGGTTAAGCCTCGCTTGCCGCGGTTGGCCCGTGGATGGGTTCCTATAAAGATAGACATACCAAGACCCCTCTGAGACTCGGAAAGCATGTTAAGCCGTTAGTCTCGGCTATCATTTGTGGATCTTTGACAGTAGATGCGGGTCGTTAGAATGCCGAAAGTCTGACAACCAGTCTTATCGTAATATCCAGTAACTGGGTTATGGAGGTCAAATAGGCAGACGCTTCATGTAAAATACTGGTATTCAGCTGCATCTGGTTAGACTTAAAGCCAACCCCAGCATAGTTAAGAAAAGCCTATGCAGATGATGACTCGTACGTGTGGGGAAGGATGATCAAAATAAAAATATTTGGAAAATTTACACTTGTTGTATTTTTTCAAATAAAACAATTTCATCTTTATGTCATTACACGCTAGCATACCATCTTTACCACCACCGTAAAACATTTTCTCTTTAACTCATAGCAGTCAAGTTCATTGGTTGCATTCAGATTACATCCTTTAAACAGCTACGTGAAAAATTATAACTTCGTTGATTGATCTAGCGCGACTGCTGAGCGTGAGTCTGAGGTCTGATTCCCAGGTTGGACAGTGTTATTGGGCTGTTTAGTCAGGAAGTGGTCAGTTTTGCCTGGTTACTGCAATATTCTAGCCTAGTTAAGCCTAGATGTGTCGGAGAAAACGGGTGTAATGTTATACTACGTTTATTAACAAGCCATTTTTTTTTTTTTTGGGTGGGAAATCATCAAATAACTTCTCCCGCTCTGGGTGGAGCGGGAGGGCGTGTCAGACTTTTACTGACTAAAACCCACCCGTGTTCCCTCAGTTGCCTGTGTGCCAGGGGCCGCGGTATCTCTTTCGAACAACCCGCACCCCTGGCAGGCATCGGCCCTTGCGGACCCCCCCATTTGATGCTGACATCTCTTTGAGGCGCGCGTGGAATACGACGCGCCGTCGACCCGGGCTTGGTCCTTACCGGACAGCGAGCTACCCATTACTCGCCGTCCGCAAGCCCGCGCCTACGGTGGCCGGGAATCAGCCTGGGATTCCCGACGCCCAGGGCTTCTCCCGCGGCGACTACGGCCGTGAGGGCGCATATACTGCCTCTCCCTCACGTGCGCCGCCTTCCTCTTCGCGAGCATTACTGCTTCGCAGAAGGAGGTGACGGCTAACCATTCACTCTCGCTCCGTACCATGGCCTGCACCAGGACCGGACGCGAGAGATCGCCGCCGCCGATCGCCTCCACGAGGACACGGCGGTGCTCCGCCCAAGCCGGGCAGACCGCCACCATATGCTCCACCGTGTCCTCAGGGCGATCTTCGCAATGGAAGCACCCGGGCGTTTCCTCCCGCCTTATACGAAACAGGAACCTCCCGAAACAACCGTGTCCGGTGAGGACCTGCGTCAGGCGGAAGGTGAGGACGCCATGCCGCCTCTCAAGCCACTCCTCAAAGAGGGGACTTACCGCCGCTATCGTGGCGTGCCCAATTAACAAGTCATCAAAGTGAACTAGGGCAATGAACTGTAAAAATTACTAATACTGAAGATAAAACAAGCAGGTAGCAGCATATTTCATTGTTTTCTCTCAATCACGAACCAAATTTTATAAACACATGATTTTTATGAGTTCGAGTAGAGTGGGTATAATAAAAAAAATACTTTATTTTATTTTATATAGCTTTGTAACAATAGTCCATGTAGTTAGTAACTTGATAACGATATCAGAACCGTTATTACCATTGACACACAAACGCATAATCACAGTGACTAATACATAATATATTAGGGCTTTGAACTCTATACATAAATAAGTATGATATGTGAGTAAACAATAGACTTGCATTGTTATTTCTGTCTTTTGTTTTCGTTTGAGGGCCCTTATAACAGCTGTAGAATTCCTGAAAAATAATGCAACAATTTTATGTTGGTGACACATTACCTTGGACTCATTTTCATAATATTAAATAATACTCGCGACGAGAGCTTAATCATTCTGAAGATTATGGCTTACCCAAATTGTGTGAATTAATGAAAGACGGGCGGGGCGAGGCTGAAATGGAACTGGGCGGAACATTCTAACGGGAGGCATCAGAACATATGGGCCCGGGTCGTCACGCAGTGGGTGCCTGAAGACGGGCGAGGCACCGAGGCAAGTCTAAAAAACGCTGGCGCGGTGACCTTGACTCGTTCTTGACTGATTGACTGGAAAGGGCAGCAGACAAAGATGTAGGGTAAGTAAAGTATGGAGGGAGATCATAGCCCAATGGGACAGTATAAGTAAAAAAATGTTCATATAGCCATTCATGACCAACCAACCTGGCTTGCTTTAAATTGTCATTGACACTATAAAGAAGACGACAAACTAGAGAAATAAATCCTTATTACTTACTTAAAAAGGAAACACTGAGTAGTTTCTACATTTAATCCTCCTCCTTCTTTCCTTTTTTACACGCTTTATATTAGCTTCACTTGTAACTAACTATGTATGTAAGAAAATCTTGAAATCTTAATTTGACCCACTTCCCGGTCTTCGATTAGGATGAAATTTTGCACACGCTCTGAATTCTGATGACAATACATGACTAGGTAAGAAACGTCATTACAAATCCAATATGGCGGCCTCCCCAAGATGGCGGACTGGCTGTTTGAAATCCACCCCCATGATATGGGTATCGAATGAAAGGGTTTGCTGTCAGGAATATGAAAAAAATATATATTAAAAAAATGAAAAAAATTGAAAAAAAATCACGTTTTTGTAGTTAGCAGAACTAAAAAATAGAAAATAAGCAATAGCTTAAATTAAAAAGCGTGGGGTGCTTGAAATGTGATTATAAAAATACCTCAAAAAGCACCCCACGCTTTTTAATTGAATTAAATTATTTTCTCCTTTTTTAGTTTGGTTTTTAAAGCGTGTTTTTTAGTTTTTTTAAACTATTATTTTTTACACAGTAATCTTGGAGACGTGGTTGTGACACGAGTACGTGTGACGACCACGTCTCCACGATTATTGTTGATCCATAGACTCCATATCGACACTGTACCCCTAGACTGCAAAGCTAAACAAAGGCTTTTGTATATCGTTTTTAAATGCATAGACCTGCGTTCCATCATAGACCTCATCAATCGCTTTCCATCAGGTGTGGTCGAGGTCAAGAGCAGGCCCATTCAGCAGTAATAGTTTTTTTTTATACTCATCATAACAGATCCGACATTTATCCTATCCTACTGTTTACATACATACAACTCTAACGAACACTACGGCGTCGTCAACAAGCGGCGTGGCACGGCGCGGGGATCGGGACGCGTCAGCTTCGCGGCGTGGCACGGCGCGGGGATTGGGACGCGTCAGCTTCGCGGCATTGCATCGTTCTACACGACCGCGTTCGAACATTCCCTTTGATTCTGCTATAAAAAATTGTGAACCACCTAATAAACCTTTATAAAAACAGTCCACTTGCTTTACTTCCACCTAGGCCTACCTGTACATGAATATTATAAATGTGAAATTTAGTATGTTTGAAAATTTGGATGTTTGGATGTTTGTTACTCAAACACGCATAAACTGCCGCACGGATTTTGATAAAATTTGGCACACAGGTATTTTAACAACTTTCTATCTCGTTAGTACCGTTCCCGTGAAATAATTTCCTACCACGACGCGGCTGAAGCCGCTGCAGAAGCTAGTTTATAATACTTACCTAATTTATCGGAACACTTCTTTTACTCGAAATTAAGTTAGTTAGGTATCCTCTTGCTCTCAAGAAATAGTTCCTGTATACAATTTTAATTATGATATCATTTCAACAAAGAACCTATCTTTAGCTTAGCCTGTTAAGAAATTAGGTCGGCTGTACTAACTACAGAAGAAATAGTTCGCGATCCTACAGAGAAAATCCTGTAATCCTTATAAAGATTAGTTATATCTTCTTTCTTCTTTTGTATATCGTTTCTAGATTTTGTATAGGAAATCCTTATTTTGCCTGTTAGATACGTTGTTTTGTTTGTGAAAATATTATATGAAATTTTATATTAAAATTATATTGTAGAAGGCACTAAGCTACTAAGTAAGTTGATGGAGAGGGTCAGATTATTGTAAGCCGTCTCACCCGCCTCTGTCCCATCTTAGTTATCTAAGCTCAGACAGTGATTGTTTGCAAAAAAAACTGCCTAACTAGAAAATACCTTATAAACTTGGAATTTTAGTGATTTGAACTTGTTTGTAGGTTTCTTAGGCTTGTATGACAAATACTGGTTTGTTGGAACTTCAATCCTAATAGATTGCAATGCGTTAGCATTTGACGGAATTTCAATAGTTGCTGTTTCAATTCTATTTTTAACCGACTTCAAAAAGGAGGAGGTTATCAATTCGTCGGAACATTTTTTTTTTTTTTTTTTTTTATGTATGTTCCCCGATTACTCGAAGGTGGCTGGACCGATTTGGATTTTGTTTTTTTTGTTTGAAAGGGTATACTTCCCAGGTGGTCCCATGATCATCAAGTCAGGATCTGATGATGGGATCCTGGAGAAATAGAGAGAACTCTTCAAATTTTATAGGCACACAAAGCGATTTAGGTATTTTTTGGAAGAGTACTTTCTCGTAGTGGTCCCATTTCAATTTGGTGAAGATCTGATGAAGAACTTCGGAGATAGGCAACGGAACTCCTCAATAAATGATAGCAAATGGACTGGGATTGCCGAAATCGCATGTCTGTCTATTGTTAACACCAGTTCATAACATAACATCACGCCGGTACGCTGTGAAGGGGTAAGCACATGTGAACCACTAAAAAGTGAAAAATAAAAACTTTTTCCAAAAAAAAAACAACCGACTTCCAAAAAAACACTACAAAGTGAAAAATAACTTTAATTTCGGAAGGCGGTGACAAAAAATTCAAATACAGCTCCAAAGACACCGACTTCCGAAATTAAAGTTATTTTTCACTTTGTAGTGTTTTTTTGGAAGTCGGTTGTTTTTTTTTTGGAAAAAGTTTTTTAATGTACCTAAATGTTGACGTTAAAAAGTGCCTTTCAAGTGCCTATTTGAAATAAATGCTTTGACTTTGCTGGTCACCAAAAAACAGACAAAATTTATTCTCTTTACTAAAACCACGTGTGTGTTCTGTGAATTCGCATCAAAAGACTTTAGAGTAGGTACTTCCACGTTTATAACCGATTTGAGAGCAGTTGTGTGGTACTCTTTTATTTAGACAATCAGAGGGGATACTATAAGCTAGGGGAGCTCCCGCGCTCCCGTCTGTCTGCGGATTATGACGCAAACGCGAGATTTTATTGTATATGGTGGCGTGATCTCGTGTGATCATAAAGGTCCTTACAAACCTGCCACAGGGCGAAGTTCCATTCACACCTACCTATACTCCATTTGAAATAAGATTAGACACTTAACTTAACCTTTTTTACAGTCCGATCAACCGATTTTGACTTCTATTGCGTTGGTGGCATGACAAATGGCAGCTGCAGTGAACAGTTGGTATTGTAACTACTTCTTTGCTTTTAATGCCCCATCCTTATGCCTAAGGTATAGAAGTCAGAATCGGTTGAACTGACTATAAAAAAGGTTTGTTTCAATGTCTAATCTTATTTCAAATGGAGTATGTACTACAGACAGTCTGTAGGTTTCAAATTTCAAATTTACTTATTCACTGGCTTTTGCTAGCGGCTTTGCCCGCGTGTACGTCGAAAATTATCCCACGGGAACGTAAAACTGACATAAAAAGTACCCTATGTGTTAATCCTAATCCAGGTTACAATCTATATGTGTGCCAAATTTTACCCAAATCCAAATGCGCATTGCGTTTCAATCCGGAAGCGGGGGTCACGCCAATGCGTGCGCGTTGTGTTTCAATCCGCAAGCGGGGGTCACGCCAATGCGTGCGCGTTGCGTTTCAATCCGGAAGCGGGGGTCACGCCAATGCGTGCGCGTTGACGTCTAGGAAAAAACGGATGTCAATCATATTTTGAATCTTGGCGCAACCAGCCTCTAAGGTATAGCTGTGGTGTGGTTTAAACAAACCTTTATCGTCGGAAATACCCTTATACCTTTGAATATTTGCGTTGTTAAAATGAAAGGTTTTAGGTACTCAGTGGAGCGTTGGTCTTAAGCTGGATGTATTTGAAAAGGTTTTTGTTCAAATGTTGGGTCGTTTTAGGAAACTTTCGGTAGATTTTGTTGCCATGAATTAGGGCAAAGAACGGACCGGAATATGCAAACTGTTTTGATCCGGGACTTGGCAACAGCTTGGGTGACTAAACCTTTGTCTAAGCTTAGAGATAATGCTAGAATAATAGCTTGGCATTATCAGTATTAAGGCTTTCATGAACCACATTAATCATGATTTTTTTTTTTGTTGGGCATCTCGCAGTTGGCCTTGAGAGGCCGTGACTGCTCAACCGGGCTTTCCTGGGGCTGCCATTAAGAATTTACTCTTAACGCCTCCAGCCAGGGCTTACAAACTAAAAATTTACAAACTAAGCGACTGCACGCTGAGGGCACCCCCTGTGGGGTACGGACCTCGGCTCAGGGCGTCACTGATAGGGGGACAGCTATCATTGGGGACAGGCTGGATCAAAATATGGGCATTATTATTGATCGGGGAATTTAAAGCTACTGGCTCAGCTGCGGCGCGGGCTGGCGCTTCAACGAGCAAGGGTCGGTCGGGTGTTCATGAAATATATTTAGCGCTAAATTTATTTAAAAGCTTCGCTGGTCTAGTGGTCGCAGTCGCTACTACTGCGCATTACGTCCTGGGCGGGTTTGCCAAAGGGTCATTGGGTTTTTGTTTCTGAGATTTCTAAAGTTGGTTATACAACCTAAATCTTGGTGGAATACAGGCGTGATATTATGATGTCATGTTTTATTTTAATTTTAAATAAAGTTCTATTTCTTTCAATCTTTCGAAAATGTCAGACGCAGGATGATATATTATATTCGTTTAATGCGTTTATTGTTATTTGGCGGTGGAAACAAGCAATGGTTCCTCTTTTCGGTATAATAATTACTTCTTTTTCTGTCTACTTAGACAGAAAAAGAAGTAACTTATATAAAGATCGCTAGACACGGGTAATATCATACTGAACCATCATCATCAGATGATGATGATGGTTCAGTATGATATGACCCGTGTGTGATATTAGCCGACCTCAACATAGTTGGGATAAGGCTAGGCATCTGCCTCCAGCCTAACCCGATGCAGCTAAATACCAGTATTTTACATGGAGCGACTGAATATCTGACCTTCACAACCCAGTTACTGGGTAACACGATACACCTTGGTAAGACTGATTGTCAGACTTTCGGGCTACTGACGACCCGTAACGCCTATCAACGATCCACAAATGATAGCCGGGACCAGCGGCTTAAAGTGCTTTCCGTGGCACGGAGAGGTCTTGGTGCGGGTACTTCGTCGCCCTTTAGTTGCTGTTCCCAGTTGATTCTCTCTTCCTTCATCATGAACTAGCACTGAATTGGTGATCTATGCATGCCCACTTTCCCCCTCATTCAGAGTTGGTTTGTAAAGACGGTCACCCATCCACGGACCAACCGTGGCAAGCGTAGCTTAACCTGATCGATCGACCTGTGCGGCTGTTATTACTTAGCCACCAGCATGTAGCAGTATCATACTGAACTGAATCTTCATTTTTATTTTCATTTATTGCTCATACACACGAGTGGCTCGTGTGTAAGTAGGTATAAACACGTACCCAATTTAGCTTAAAATCGCCATGATCAATTTATTAGAGAGAAAAGAAAAAAAGAAAATTACTTACAATTCCAAGAACTAATATTTTAGTTTTCTAAGAACTTGAGGAATATCGAACATGTTTGTATCGTTAGTATTCGCGATACGGGCTTTAAATAGCACTAACAGTTCCAGCGCTTTGTAAATATTAAACATGTTACGCTGAAATAGTCAAAGGGATTTTGAAATGCATTTTAATGCTTCATTTTCTGCTGTGTTTTTTTTGCGCTGATTTTGTTTGGTGCATTCAGAAGCAAATATGCAGAGGTTAACTTTATATAGTGTCGTAATGAATCAATCAATCATTTATTTTGTTAAACATAGGTATGGTTACAGTTAGTATTTTTAAAATATTTGCACTATGTTTTGCTATTAAATGGCGTACAAAATTTACATAAACAAACAATAATAATTAGTAGGTGGCATGCCAATACGTAATAAAAAAAAACAATTTAAAAATATGTCAGGTAGGTAAACAGATCATTACAATTTTAGATAAATAGGGAAACACATTCATACTTATCAATAACTAAAAATTATATGAGTTTAATTAGCAAGTCGGAATCGTCATACCTCTGTTTTCAGTAGTAAACTTATGAGCAATAATAGTTCTTATACCAATGAGATACGGGTTAAAATCTGTTGTAATAAATTTGAATAATAAATGAGCAAGCGTATGTCGTAAAAATGCAAATAAAATCGTATAAAATTAGATATTTATTTTATATATATATTTTATTATTTCGTCTGACAGATGGCTGTCAGACGAAATACCTAGTTTTTTTTTTACTGAGACACCAAATATATTTTATTTTATAAAGAAAGAAAGAAAATAGATTTATATAGCACAGACTAAAAAAGTCACACAATATACAGCAAAATAATAAATAATATATTAAAAAAAATATTAATAATATAATTTTATCTCATTCCTAATATTTTAATAATTTCAAAGTGTTATCATATCGCTAACCTATCAAGTCCGGCTAATGAGACACAATTGGTTTTCTATTTTCTGGGCACCTAAGTATAGGTGCCCCGCCGGACTTAACTCGTATCACCCCTTAATAAGAATGTTGTGCATGCGGTCAAGTGATGTATTTACATAGTACTGAAGATTCGTCATCACCTGTTGTTATTATCTTTGTAAATATGTCGTTGGTGTGCCTTGCTTAGTAAATAAATATATTTTTTTACTTAAACTTCTCTGATCCAGTTTTTTACTTTCGACATTGATTTTATGGACTCGCACTTGACAAGGAAATGGATCTAATACTGTTTCCCGTAACTTCTACTGATTCAAAATTTCCCATCCCGTCCCAGTAAAAAAAAAAACTCCATATTTGGCCATTAAAACACCAAAACAATGATAAAACAGCAACAATAAGCTGACACAGAGTCATGTGACGCTGATAGCTTATCTACAAATGTCATGACCCGCTGCAGAAGTGCTGACCCCTAAACAGACTTTCCTTCATTTCACGACTGATAGCGTCACTGATAGCAGAACAATAATTAATAATGATGAGTTGTTTCGGTGGGAATGGGGAGATGGACATTGATTAAGCATATGTATCCTTTCATCTGTTGTACTAAATACCTACTTAGTGGTAATATTGTAAGAGTAATTTATAACTGTTTCTCTAAAAATTAATTGTCTTTTTAACGATGGACAACTTTATAAACCACGACGAAAACAGAGGGGTTATAAGTTAAATGCGGGTGTCTGTGTATCTGTGTACCTTTCTGTGTGTCTTTTTGCGCTTCATAATATGTTTTTAACTAATTGAGCCTCTTTTTTGAACTCGTCTTAGAGTTGGTCGCAGTAACTAAGTCAGGGATCAGGGCACCCCGACCAAATGAAGATCGCGCGCGAGCCAAGCGAGCGAAGCGTGCGGTGCGTCAACGTCAACATTCTTGTTCGTCTGAATACGAATTTTAATTTCGACATTACTAAACTACTTATTGAACCTAATTGATGTAAAAAAGTAATGCCTGTATGCGGTAAATGGCCCTTAAAGCTACAGAAGAATCACATCATTGCGGTTGTTAGACAAGCTAGTGATCAAAAGGAGGTCCGAGACCACTATAATCTAAGAAAGTATTATAATCACCATGGTAACCAGATGCAGTGCCTCTTCTGATACTAGTGAGGACTTCGTGACACTTCACGAAGACACTCACAAAGTACAAAAATAAACCAACCTACATCCTATCAGAGTCGGTATTTGCACAAGATACTGCAGCATCAAAAAATTCACCAACAATATATACAACATCTATTTCCATCTCTTACCACAAACATAAAGTAGCACCGCGGTATTAATAGAACTCACAGCCCATTGCACTTGAACCACAAATATCGGACTATAAGCCAGCGAGGTATACCGCAATGCCGACTTCTAGCCATTATGGTTATTTCTAGAATTATCGTCGAGGTAGGACAATGTTCTGTGACAAGACACAAAATTAGACAGAAGGTCCGTCCACCGCAAAAAATACCGAAATTGACTCGAATTTGTAGAATGGTAAACGATCAATAATTTTATTTCGGGAAATAGGTTTGTACAAACACTTTCACTCGTCAGTCATATTTTAGAAACTACATCAGGTCGGCGTTTCCTATCTGACTACTCTGAGAAGGAATGCCGATGAAAGAGGTCACAGTCACTTTTTTTGTACAGATCATCAAAAGACGCGTGTTTGAGTGAAAATTGTGCTTGATTCATGACAAGTTTGACTGACGACAGAAACCCGCTAAAATAAAAAAAGCGTTTCTCTCTATATTTTCGTTCTTTTTTTGTAGTTTAAAAAATCTGACTTTTTTTGTAACAGAGCAGGTAATTAAGGAACTGAGCAGGTAATTATGGTCACCTATTTTGGCTGGGTACCAAAATACTCTGTTAAAAACGTGTCATTCATACTCTTGAAGAAGACAGCCTGGGTTGAGTGATGCAGTTGAACAGATATGTATTAGAATGAATTACCTACGACCCATTATGCAGCATATTATTTTCTTCTACGCTTTTAGTCAATAGATTAAGTGACGCGCGGTCTATGACCTTCAGGGACGTCGCACAAAGTGAAACTTCTGCATTATGATTGTGTGCTGAGCCATCATTTGCGTAAATTTGCATAATTTTGGCATTATTCAAGTTTTATCCAAAACTTCAGACAGGTATAAGTGACAGAGATACTTGAAAGTTGCGCGTAGTTTGTCACAAGCCCTCTCGAGGGTGGGTTCGAATATAAGTTAAATAATTCGATAATAATATACGTAGGAAGGCAATGTTGTAACTTCCTCCCAAAGGAAATGGGATATTTCGAATAGATTGCTATTCCGATTCCTATCAATTTATTAATTTAATTATTCACAGGCAACTACAACAGCGTGGTAATTGCTTAAGACACTAACAGTAGGACTGGCTTTCATTTTGGCAGTTCAACAACTTTCATTGCGTTATTTACGTTGTTGAGCAGACCAATTTTTCGAACATATGAAGCAATGGATTAGCAACATACCCTGCAATATTATTCAGATTGTGAGTAATAGTGTGTTATGCAATTTTGTTGCATGTAATTATCACAGTATTGAGTATATCATTAGGTTCGGATTATAGGTTTCGACCTGATTATCACCCAAAGCGTAATCGCGCCTGCCAGGGGTGTGGGTTGTTCGAAAGAGATACCGTGGCCCCTGGCACACAGACAACTGAAGGAACACGGGTGGGTTTTAGTCAGTAAAAGTCTGACACGCCCTCCTACTCCACCCAGAGCGGGAGAAGTTATTTGCTTACTTCCCATGCTCGTAAAAAAAATTATTACTAGGTATTATTGTGGGATAGCAATTTTTTGTGTATTTTAAATGATTTCCAACACCGAGATTTTTATTGTGGTGTGCCAAAAAGTATTCATTTCCTTCTCATTATACGCCTATGCAATGCAATGTCAAAACTGGAAATGTATAATTTAGCTGGATATGTCGTCATGTGTACAGACATCAAGCTACCCCAATCTGTCAAATTTCTTTGATAGATTTTCAGCTTTATTCTATAAGCATAAGGTTCATGTTCAATTGGGAATATTTGACAATTTGGGTTAGTATTATGTGCTGGCCTGTATGTACAGAAATACTAGGTACTTAACTGCTTACCATGTATCTCGTTATTTCTTTAATACATTACACATCACTCACTGACTCTCACATTATCGCCCTTAACATAAACCCTTTAACAAATCTCCACATGGCTTCAAACACTGGATTATCACCGGACTGAAGACCTAGTATACCATCAGTACTCATAAAACACATACCCGCACACCATCACCCACACACTGTCACTCACACACCATCACACACACTCACACACACACACACGCACACACACACACACACGCACACACACGCGCACACACACACATATATATATATATGTACAGTTATTTCATACCAAAAGAGCTTGCGTGCATCTTTAATTTCTTTTATTTTTAAATTTTTTATTACTTACTTATTTCATTTGTTGCACAGACTATGTTATGAAGCAAACGGGTGAAGACACTGGCTCCTGTAACACAGGTTGTTACCTAGCTCAGGAGCCAGGGCTTCAATTATGTATGTTACATCTATATTTTGTGTCAATAAACAATTTTTATTATTATTATTTATTATTATCTTTCGATTGTTCCATCAATACCGAAACAAGTAAAAGAGACTGTACACTATACTCTAATAAACATCACTATAGTACCTAGATACCATAACATCACGCATGTATTCCCTGAAGAGTTGTGCAGAATGTTCCTTTAGTAGTATATCTACATTTCGCCAGTTATGTTTAAGCCACATGTAACAGAGGGCGAGCCTATAGCCATCAACTGGGCACAAATTCAGACTCCGGCCTGCTACTGAAAAATTGCTCATGGAAAAACCCAACAACACTTTGCCGGACCTCGGAATCAAACCCAGGACCTCAGGCTCAGCAGATTAGCGCTTGCGACCAGCAGAGAAAAATAAATCCATTCAGTTACGTAGGTACCTCATTTGCTTCTATATCGATTACGCTTAACTAAAAGACAATATTGCATACCTTTGAAATCCTTCCCTACACACGAACCACAAGGAGCCATCTATAAAATTTGTGTGACGTATGTCCCGTCCTTGTCACATGTGGTCACACTTGGCTTGTCATATGTGGTCACACTTGTGAAACCCTCTTCTCCCCTTGTGTGACGTCACATATTTTTCAATTTTGTAATTAGAAGTATATCATTAAATGAAAACAGCAGTTTTTCCATTTTTTTTATGTAAATTAAAAATAAGCTTTAATAAAATTAACATAAAGTCAAATAATTTAGACACTTAATGGTGATTTTAACATGTGACGTCACAAAGCTTTTGATCCCCCCTGGCCCTTGTCACACAATGTCACATTTCGTTGACCCCCTCCCACCCCTCAACGTGTGACGTAATTTATGGATGGCCCCCAAGTATATAAAATACAACTAGGCCATTTTATCAACATTTTTACATTATTATATTTTTACTTAGAACGTACACGGTGCAGTTTCTAGGAAATAATAAGTGTTTTCCGTGACTACAGCTAATTTGATCAGTATTTTCTCAGTAACTTAGACTTCAGTACCTAACTAGACAGTTCAATGTAAAATAATGCTGTCATACATATAGCTTGGTTATTCTGTGCTAATAGTGTTGCGGTAGTGAATGAATTTGCGAAAAGAATGAATGATAAAAATAGTTGAATTTGAATAAGTGAATAAAAAATGGGTTTGTTGTTATATTGGAATAATGCAAATATTTTTTTTACTTGTCTAATCTTATTTATCTTAACCTTTATTTTTAAGGGTTTTTTTTTCAATTGCATGACTTTCCAAACACGAGCAGTTTAAGCTTTTAAATTCAATTAAAATTATGCATAAAATATTTTTACATAACAACCTCCATTTAATTTTGCTTTTTTTCACCTCACTAGATGGGATTATTTTTGTAAGAAACGGTATTCCTCCAACAACCGTCAAAATAATACAATTTAAAGCGACTTCTACCAATAAAAAAACAACCGACTTCCGGAAAAACACTACAAAGTGAAAAATTACTTTATTTTCGGAAGTCTGAAGTGAGTGACTTTGGATATGTATTTAAATATTTGGTCACCGCCTTCCGAAATTAAAGTTATTTTTCACTTTGTAGTGTTTTTCCGGAAGTCGGTTGTTTTTTTTTTTAAAACTTTATATTTTTCACTTTTTAGTTATAGTACCTACCCCACACCAATTTGAAATTTCATCAACCTTGGGGACAAAACAATGCATATTTATGCGATAGCAGCAATCGCGGTTGATTTGCTGTAACTTTTTTAAGAGTTCCGGTGTCTATCTCTGAAACGCATCATCAGATCCATATGAAATTTGCAAATCCGTCTCTAAATGACTGAGATATGCCCGAACATACATGAAAATATATATATATAAACATGTCGAATTGATAACCTTTTTGAAGTCGGTTAAAAACTAACCGCGATCAAAACATCAACAACGTTTTAGAGCTGTCAGTGTCATTATTTTCTGTAGAATATTGACACTCAGGTCTCGAACGATATTTAGATGTTCTGATCCTGAAATTCGAAGTAAAAGTCCAAGATAGATTGGTCGATTAAGCGTTCGATAAAGTATAAGTAATATCACCAATGCCAATATCACCAATAGGTACTATCTACCGATTATGTACATATTTAGTTTCTTAAACCTTCCTACTAAAGTAGTACCCATGAAAGACGGAAAATGGATTACGCAACAGACCGTTCAAATACCTCGGTTGTACTAAAATATGGATATGAATCATACTAGTTTATTCTTGACCTTGTGAAGCTATGAACTGCTTAATTTGCGTGTCACGCCAATATTAACCGAGCTTTGTTTAATCTAAGTAAAATATGTGAGATTGTTTAAGGTTTTTGTCGGGGAATTTACATTTTATTCTTATATGTTTGACATTGCTGTGACTTGTAGTATTAGACGAAAATAGATTATCATGTAGTATTTGAATAGGTATGTGCATATTTTCTTTTAAAGATGAGATATGTTACTAATTGGAATTTTGAATGGCTCTTGTTGTGGTTGGATTTGGATTTATTTTTAACCGACTTCAAAAAAAGGAGGTATGTATGTTTTTTTTGTATATACTCGTATTTTCCGCGATATCTCCGGCATCATCAACATTCATTATTTCAGCCGAAAGACGTCCACTGCTGGACATAGGCCTCCCCCAAAAAAATCTCAGCACCCCTTGCCTCACCTTAACTTCGGCCGCTACCGTAGCTAAGGATAGACGGGCCGCCGGGTACTAGGAAACATTTTTGGGCGGGTTTTGCCATAATCGCCTCGCTTGACAGACGGGTTGGCGATCGCAGTATGATGGTAAAATGCATAGAGAACGCTGCTGCCCATTCTCTGGTAAGTTCTTTAGTCGCCTTCTACGACACCCACGGGAAAAATTGGGATGGTGCTATTCTTTTGACGTCCGGTACCACACAGAACTTTAGTAGGCGAGAGGTATGCCTCCGGTGGTCCCATTTAAATTTTATTAACTAATCTTCGGTAGTTTTTGTGTTAGTTTCTATACTACGTTTTCAATCCACTTTGTGGATCTTGAAGACATTTTACTACTTCCTGTCACTGTTGTAGGTACAGACGCCAGCACATCAAGTTACCCCAAACTGTCAAATTTCTTTGATAGATTTTCAACTTTATTAGCAGCACTTATACCATCTCTTCGCCCGTGGATGTCGGTAGTAATCCTACGGGAACGTGTTGAAAGATATCCTATGTCTTATCTTAAGCCAGGTTATGGTTGGTGTTCCAAATTGTATCCAAATCCGTTCAACCGTTTTTGCGTAATTGAGTTAGAAATATATATATGTATACCTACACACTAACTTTCTACAAACTTTTACATTTAGAATATTAGTGAGATGTCATCATCTAATTAGCCTTTTCCCAACTATGTTGGGGTCAGCTTCCAGTCTAACCGGTTACAGCTGCATACCAGCTGCAACCGGTTAGATTTCATTTTACATGGAACAACTGCCTATCTGACCTCCACAACCAATTTACTGGGTAATACGATAACCCTTGGTAAGACTGGTTGTCAGACTTTCAGGCTTCTGACGACACGTAACGACTGGCAAAGATCCACAAATGACAGCCGGGATCAACGGGTTAATTAGGTATAAGTTGTTATACAGATAACAGATGACCAATGGTGCCGAAAAGTTCTGGAGTGGCGACCGCGTACCGGAAGACGTAAAGTTGGAAGCCTCCCACAAGGTGGACCGATGACCTTTTGAGGGCTGTAGGATTCCGCTGGATGCGCGAAGCACAGAACCAGTCGAAGTGGCGGAGCTTGGGGGAGGCCTAATATGTCCAGCAATGGACGTCTTTCGGCTGAAATGATGATGATGATATTGTTATAAAAGGTGTAACAGAATAAACGCTAGACCTGAAAGTAGTTTGTTCCTAATTGACTACTGAATGGATTTCAGTAACTTCTAATATGGGTATTTTTTAAACTATG
The DNA here is from genome assembly GCA_947359405.1 of Antitype chi. Taxonomy (NCBI): domain Eukaryota; kingdom Metazoa; phylum Arthropoda; class Insecta; order Lepidoptera; family Noctuidae; genus Antitype; species Antitype chi. The sequence goes on from OX375808.1 coordinate 18,351,391, forward strand.
TAATTTGCCATATCTACCGCTGAATGAGCTAAATAAAATTCAATCTTATCTCAAGAAATTAAGACTCAATTTTAAATGCATGGAAACACGTTTCTATTAATAACAACAGTTAGCTTTAAAAAAATAGTTTTCGTCATTGTATTATGCTTTTAACTCGATACTCTAATTGGGGTATATGAGTACCTGCGTTAATTATGTTACACGTATAAGTACACAATATTTTAATTCTGTTTATAAATTCTGTTATTTCTGTTTTCGTCCCGCGGTGTGTTGATTACATCCCGCTAGTTGGTCGATTCGGTAAAACTTTTCCCGTGTTCAGCACTTTCGTGGCTTTTCGACTCGTTGCAATGTTTCGCTTTCATGAAAACGGCTAGTGGCGTACGTCGTTAGTTGGCGTCTTTATTACCGACATTTATTTGTTGAAAAGATTCTGTTACTGCAATTTTCTCGATGCTGTAAAGCTTTGAGAGTTACTTCGTTCTTGAGATTGATTGCTTTTCATTTTATGTATGAAAATCTAGGAATTCCAGTTCTAAGAAAAGTGATTATAGGATGGCTCCTTTGATCAAGGCAAGGCAAGTGGAACGGTCTTGTGTAAAGTGCAAGCAACATTATTCTAAATTTTAAAATTATTATCACGTATTTTAATTTAGATAGTAGGTTGTTATTAGTCTTATAGGCTACATTGTAATTAATTATTCGGTTGTTTTTTTTTTTAGTTTTTTTTTGTTCACTTTTTAGTTATAGTATCTACCGCACACTAATTCGAATTGTCATCATCCTTGAGGTAAAATGCAATGCATATTATGTGATAGCAGCAATCGCGGTTGATTTGCTGTCATTTTTAGAAGAGTTTCGTTGTCTGTGTCCGAAACGCATCATCAAATCTATATGAAACTTAAATAGGACTACACGGAAAGCACCAGCTTTCAAATAAAAAAATAATCATCGTCAAAATCGGTTCACCCAGCCGAAAGTTCTGAGGTAACAAACATAAAAAAATGCAGTCGAATTGAGAACCTCCTCCTTATTTTGAAGTCGGTTAAAAAGTAAGAGGAGCTCAATAAAAAATTGTTTATAATGCACTTAGTAAAACATCGACGGATATCATAAACATCACGCCTGTGATCTACTAAGATTAGACAGAGGTAAACCTACTGTACTCCCACATTTCTACAGTTAAGTTTTAATATTGTTGTAAGTAATTATAGTTATAAATGAAAAAAAGTTAATTTCACATAATTGTGGCTAGACAGGATCCATTACATAATTTCCCATTACCTCATTAAAGCTAGTTCACACTAACATAAAGGTCGTTGACATGCGACCCTGGTACGATCAACCTCACTTCAAACTATAAAAACCGACTTTACTGCTACGAAATAAAAGCTCTGTCAATGCCAAACGAAAATTTAGCAAGTGATGTCAGTGTACACAGTCCGTGTTCTGCCTTTAATAATATGAAAATAATCTCATTTGTGTCTAATACTTTGTTTTGCAAATTTTGATCAAAGCTACGAAACTTTTCTTTGTAATATTTATAGAAAAAAAAAACGTTTGTTCTTGTATTTTCTATAGTCCAACTCGAAAATAATTTACATACAGTTTTCTAAGTCTTGGAAACTTTATTAAGCTTTTTTAAAAGGAGAGCTTTCGCTTCATTTTCCAATTTGTATGATAGATAGGTTCTGTGTTTACGCATCAATACTGTTCACAAATAAACTCTCTAAGAGCAACATCAATCAATTAACTTACCTGTCAGACATTCTGCATCATCCTTTCCAAAAATGATGAGTTTAATACACCTAGTGTCCACTACGCGCTCCTGTCAGGGTACAATTACTTTTGAAAAAAAAAACACCGATTTCCGAAAAAAACACTACAAAGTGAATAATTACTTTAATTTCGGAAGTCGATGACAAAAAACTAAAACACAAATGTAAAGACGTACAAGCATTCGGTTGTTTTTTTTTTATTGAAAAAGCTTTTATTTTTCACTTTATAGCTAAAGTAGGTAAAGACCAGCACATCAAGCTGCCACAAACTGTCAAATATTTCCAATTGAACATGAACCTTATGCTTATGCTTACAATTTGGAACACGAACCATAACCTGGCTTAAGATAAGACATAGGATATCTTTCAACACGTTCCCGTAGGATTACTACCGACATCCACGGGCGAAGAGATGGGCAAAAACTAGAATCTAATCTAACTTATATGTCACTGTAAGATTGTGAACACCGATAGTTTATAATCTATCTAGCGAGATTTTAAACTGTCGATAAATTATAAACTGCACCCATACTGCTTACCGACCGAATAGGTTAGGTTAGGTTAGAACTGCGACCAAACGCGCGCGAGCCGAGCGAGCGTAGCGAACGGTGCCACGGCAGCGGCCGGTGAGCGCTACTTCCAAGTTACTGGCAGTTACTTGATTATTTAGTAATCGCGCAAGGTACTATCTGTCTTCTTAACAGTTCACAATTTTGACGAACAGATTATAAACTATCGAAAAATCGTGCGTTAAATTGTACGGTAAACGGTTTTTGCAGCTTAAAATTAATCGACAGTTCATAATCTCGCGAGATAGATTATTAACTAACGGTGTTCACAATCTTACGGTGACATATAAAAAGAGTAACCAGTAAACTAAACACTTGAAACGTGAAAATTGTAACAGCCAAACAAGCGTAACGATCTTTAAAACTGAAATACATACTTTGGTAGTTATTGGGTACTAAGATAACCAGACGCAAGTTTATATGTTTTATATACGATCCAATATGGAACGCTGTGCGAAATATCGTTCAGAACGTTTTCTTGAATAGCTTTGACACAGATGAACGATTTCTATTACCTAGCGTAGGTACTTTATAAATATGACTATGAGTTGAGTTTATTTGAAGGCACTCTGCATTTACCTTTCCTTTCCATAATTTATTACCTGCACATTATGAATTTGTCTTTCATTATTACAGCTGAATTCCAGTACTTTACATGGATTGACTGCCTCCACAACCCAGTTGCTGGATAACACGATACCCATTTTATTTTATTTTGTTTGGGTAATCATCAAATAAAATCTCCCGTTGTAGAGTGGAGCTGGGAGGGCGTGTCACACTTTTACTGACTAAAACCCACCCGTGTTCCCTCAATTGACTGTAAGCCAGGGGCCACGGTACCTCTTTCGAACAACTCGCACCCCTGGCAGGCATCGGCCCTTGCGAACCCCACCAGTTGGTGCTGACATCTCTTTGAGGCGCGCGCGGAACACACACGATATCCCTTAGAAAGACTGTTTATCAGACTTTCGAGCTTTTCCGTGGTGACTGTCAAATATCTGCAAATGACAGCAGAACCAAACGCCTAACGTGCTTTCCAAGGCACGGAGGGTTCTTGCTGTGTAATGAATGGTCACCGATCCACGAACCGACCGTGGCAAACGTAGCTTCGATCGATCCGTGTGGCTCGTATCATTGAGCGAGCCCCTCCGTACCACAACGCACTTACCTACCTACCCTTAGTTTATTACCTACACATTATGATAGCACTTATACCTGTACATTATACCTACATCAATATAAATCCTACTATTAATATTATATATGTCAATCACGCAAAAACGGCCGGACAGTTTTGGATGAAATTTGGCACACAGATAGCTTATAACCTGGATTAACACAAAGAGTACTTTTAATCCCGGTTGTACGTTCCCGTGAGGTGATTTCCGACCTCCGCGTGCGTGAAGCCGCTGGCAAAAGCTATAGTAACTAATAACTGGCATTGCGTCTATGACGTTTTGTGGGAGCTCGCATACTTTGCTGGAATGAAAAAAATCGATCAAATGTCAAATAGGTTATAACAATACGAACATAATAACGTGCGCTATTACTGTAGGTTCTGAATAAGTATAGAAAATTTACGAATTTTCTTCGAGCCATTCACATTGATACTTAGGTGCAGACACCAGCACATTAAGCGACCCCAATCAGTCATTTTCTTTGATAGTTATTCAAATATTAAAAAAAAAACAATAAAAGAATAAGGTTAAAGTTTAAGTCTCATGTAATAGGGAGCAAGCCGATTGCCATCAATCGGGCATAAATCCAGGATCCAAACTGTTACAGATACATTCCACATTTCGAAAAAACACTTTGCACAACCCGGCAATCGAACGCAGGACCTTGTGCTCAGCAGTTGCGCCTCCGTCAATTTTAGTAAAACAAAACAGTAGCTATGTACCTAGTCCCGAAACCAGCCCCAGTGAACAGATAATTAAATAGAAGTACCGAAACCAACTTCTCCGAGCATTTCGTATCGTAACGACGAGCTGAAATTCTACAGAAAACTAAAATCATACTGGCATGGCCGCACTCAAGTCACTATAGGGCTGCTACCGATATTTATAATCCTACTAATATTATAAACGCGAAAGTTTGTAAGTAGGGTTGGATGGATGTTTGTTACTCTTTCACGTAAAAACGGCTGAACAGATTTGGATGAAATTTGGCACACAGATAGATTATTACCTAGATTAACACATATAATACTTTTTATCCCGGTAGTACGTTCCCGCGGGATAATTTCCGACTTCCACGCGGACGAAGCCGCGGGCGAAAACTAGTAAATATTTATAAATCAGGGATTTTTTAAGCCCATAACCAGGCTAGAATGTTCCCACTGTTGGGACACAGGCATCCTTTCTTCGAGAGAGTTTTACCTAGACCATGAATAGAATATCATAGTGTTACGATTAGCATCAATCAAAAGTTATTTTTGTTCGTAGCCACAATAAATATTTTTAACCATGTGATGGCCGTTCTCTAAGTCAATAATAACAGTAAAAAGCTGCTTCTTTTTACTTTTTGAAGAACCAGCTTTTGCTCGTACGGGAACGTACTGCCGGGGTCCGGGGTAAACGGTATGTGTTAAGCCAGGTCATGGCCTATCTGTGTATGTCATCTAAATCCGTTAAACAGTTTTTACGTGACTGAGCAAATATCCAGACATACAAACTTTCACATCTATAATAATGGACAAAGAGTATGCATGCACTTTACTATACTTTTTCAAGGACAAAACTAGCAAAACAAACAGACAGACAGTGTTACTTTCGCATTTAGTTTGAAAAATCTAAAAATATAAAGTGTATAAGATACCAAAATACCTATTACTGTTTAAATTGTTGTTTTATAGCAAGATGCGTCATCTCCGCCCGAACTCTACCAATTTAAAACACAGTTGTTGATAAAACATCGACATTTCTTCATTAAATTAAAAGTAACTTTATTGTAAAATTAAGTGATGGCGAAAATCGCAACAAGATCCATTGCAAAGTTTAGAAGAACAACGTGGTTACCGGCAAACATGAAAAGCAGCTTTACCTTCCTACTGGTAAAAACGTCTTAACGTTCTAAGGAAGTCAAGTCAAACCTCTCAAGAGCCGTTAAGGTACGATGCTCAAGCGACCTAAATATATTATAACCGCCACAATCCAATATTTCAACAGCCCTAAGTCCAGCCAACTTGTTGTGGGTATTACTCGAGTTTCGTGTCACTGCATAATTCCGCTTCGGTCGCGGAGTTTCTTTTTTTCTATTCCAGTATTTCCACATAGGTGAAACTCCGCTTTTGAAAGTTTAAAAGCGTAAAACGTACCTTTCACTGAAACATTGCACTGAAAGCCTCGCAAAGAGTCCGACTTACGGGAAATGCGTCATACATTTAGCTGGAAGAGTTATTCACTTAGGGGTCGGCGGCCATTTTTTTTTTAACCTACTTTCAGTGTTTATTTTTAAACTATGTTTACGAGTAAAGTATTTAAATGTTTCATAATGAAATGTTGCAAATAAATGGGCAAAAAAGAGAAATTGATGGCATCTATTGCTGTTAATATTTATGTGTATTTTTTATTCTATAAAGATAAAAATGAAATTCTTTTTTTATTTTTTACAAAACCATAAAAAAATTTGGTTTTTAGAATTCTGTTCGCCAAACTTTGCAGTTTGATGGCGACAAGCGCTTGTTATTTAATACATTTTAAAGTTATAAGAAGCTAATTTTAAGTAAAACTACTAACTAATTAATACGGAACATATAACTAATTATACATGCTATGCTATGAAATGCATAGACGCCAGCACATAAAGCTATCGCAAACTGTCAAATTTTCCCAGTTGAACATGATCCTTATTCTTTTGTATTAAAGTTGGAAAACTATCAAAGAAATTTGACAGATTGGGGTAGCTTCTTGTGCTGGCCTCTGTACGTAACAAAACAAAACATCTTGTAACAAAAATTTCCAAACCAATTAAGACTGATTTGGCATTTTTTTTTACTAAATGTTCGTAATAGGCAGCCTAGATTAGTAATTTTTGGAAAGAAAATTTCGTAAATTTCAGAATTCAGGAAAAACTGAACCGTCTTTTTAATGGAATTTTTATATGATATATAAAAGGTGGAATGCGATCACAGAATAAGATACTTCAAAGCGTTGTAGTTACGTAGAATTAGATTATGGAGGATGAAAATTAATCGACTGAAAACTTTTATAGACTGACAAGATTTTGTCAGCGGTTTCGCCTGCGTGTAGGTCGGAAATTATCTGACGAGAATCTACTACCAGGATAAAGTATCCTATGTGTAAATACTAACAACCATATGTTGGCCAAATTTCATCCAAATCCGTGCAGCTGTTTTTGCGTGATTGAGGAACAAACATACAAATTTTTAAAATATTAAAAACATAAACTAAGCTTCTCCCCAGTACTTACCCATGTTTCATAGTAAAAAGCCCTGAATGCTTTCAGTTTACAGAAAATAATTTATTTATATACTTAGCAGTAGGTCAATGACCGTATTACGTAAGTATAGGTAATACGGCAAATAAATAAATATTTGTGTTCATGATAATGTAACACATTATTATGCGAAGGACATTTTATTATTAAATTGTGGTCAACGTCATTTATCCACCATTACCACGTCAGAGCAATCCTACGGTTGTCGCCTAATAATTACCACGTCAGAGCAATCCTACGGTTGTCAACTACCAGGAATTGCGTTAATTAACTGACAGTTATGTGTCCTGGAACATACATTTTGACGTAATTACCTTGAAATGATCACCTCGCTGTTTTTAGCATTTGATGCTAAAACAGCGAAGTGATCATTTTGACAGTTCAACTACCATTATTGCGTTATTTACGTTGCTGAGCAGACAAAGTTTTCGAACGTATGAAGCAATGGATTAGCAATATCCTTCAAAATGTATCAGATTATGACTGATACTATGTTATACAATTAAGTGCACAGCTTACAGGTAACAGATTATTTTGCCCCTGTCTGCAAAATGCCCTGAAAAAATTGGAGGCATATATTAACGTAGGTACTCGATGTTTATTACCCATGTTATGATAATTATTTAAATTGTACAGTCAGGATTATTAAATATACCTTACACTAACGCAAGATTCAAAGGCGATTTTCTCCCAAATTATTCTTGAACATTTTTAATTATTTAAACCATACGAAATTATGTAAAATGCTGAGCTTAGACGGAGGTATTTTTATAATCAATTAATGTCAAGCACCCCACGCTTTTTAATTGAATTAAATTATTTTCTCCTTTTTAGTTTGGTTTTTAAAGCGTATTTTTTAGTTTTTTTAAACTATTATTTATTTTCTATTTTTTAGTTCTGCTAACTACAAAACGTGTTTTTTTTTTCTCAATTTTTTTTTTAAATTATTAAATTGTCATCGGTCCTCGACAAGTTTACAAAGTTTCAATGAAATCTGACCGTTTAAAGTGGGTCAAATTCGCGCTCAAAGGAGTCGGTTACATACTGAAATACTGACATACAAGTGAAGCTAATATAGTAAAGCGTATAAAAAAGACAATCTTAAACAATCAAATAGTACATACAAAGCAATAAATTATTATTATTTTAGCTGGTTATAGGCATTTTTTTCTCGAAATGGGTCATTTCTCACAATTGCAATTGTTATGTCACGGGAAAGATGCATTTGTATATTATATATATTCCGTAATTCTAAGGTATTTATGCTCGTGACTGTATATAACTACATACATAAAGATAGGTACACATTACAAACGTACGAGAGATATGTGATATATTGTAATTAAATGATGGTCAGTCCCTGTAATTCAGTTGCGGTTACAGATAAACTAGATTGACATAAATTGCATTTAGCGTGAATTGATAATTATCAATTCACGCTAAATGTCACTGTCAATGATGACCCTATAATTATAATTATAGGGTCATCATTGACAGTGTCGGTGTATTGAATATTGGACAATGGGACACGCATGCTTATCTATAGAAATTGGTTGTATGTACATTGTTTTATTAGATAGATAAAGGTTTTTGTAGATATTGATATTTTCTATTATATAATAGAACATTTTTTTGTTCTATCATCAATACTTTCCGCAGCGCATGCAATGAGCGACATTTTATGGCAATTTTTTTTTACACCTTGGGTTGGTTTTAGTAGGGATTTCTAAGGATCTATAATTTTTTCTAGTAATAACTATAGCCTATGTTACTCAGTGATAATGTAGCTTTCTAACGGCAAAAGAGTTTTTGAAATCGGTCCAGTAGTTTTTAAGTTCTACCCCGTTTTAACGCTTTTTCGTGACAGAAAAATCCTAATGCCCCCGTCTATACAGGCAAAGTTTTTATTCAATGCGCAACCTTTAACCATGAATTCAGCATACCATTCTAGACCCGCTGTTTTTTTTTTGTATAGAGTAAAATACCCTATTGCGTAACGCAGGATCAATCATAATTTGAATCATTTTGAAACAGATTGCTAATCCATTGATTCATATGTTCGAAAAATGTGTCTGCTCAACAAGGTAATAACGTAATGAATATTGTTGAACTATCAAATTGAAACAGATTTTGATTGATCGTGTATTACGCAATTAGGGTGCAGGACTGGATAATGATTATGCGGACATTATAAGCAGGCTTAACACGAGAATCGTAGAGAAGCGTTTCGTCGACGGAAGAGTAGACAAAAATTACGTTTCCGTGTAGACAATTTTGTTTGTGCCGACAACAACAGTTTTGTGCCGAGAAATGTAGATATGCAATTTCTATTCTACGACAGAGTAGAAATAGAAAGCGTCATGCTAAGCCTGCTGTTTACAATACATCTTGCTAATATTATAAATGGGAAAGTTTGTGTTTGGATGTTTAGATATTTGGATATTTGTTACTCAATCACGCAACAACGGCCGAACGGATTTGGATGAAATTTGGCATACAGATTTATTGTAACCTGGATTAACACATAGGATGTCTTTTTATCCCGGTAAAACATTCCCGTGGGATAACTTTCGACACTCCATGCGGGTGAAGCCGGCAAAAGCTAGTACCTGAATAATCTAGACAGCAAACTGATAAACAAACTATTGCATTGACACATCATACTGCCTACTGAATGTAATAATACGTAGCTGAGATGAATTTATCTCCAACAAGCCTCCGTGGCCCTCATATTACATTCTCATAACGTTTTATTTGCATTTGTGGGCACAATAATGTTTGAAATACCTAGTTTATATTGCAGACCGAATTATTATGAAATAGACAGATTTATGGTGGATTGGGGACCATTGACAGTCGTTAGGGTAGTCAGAAACCCCAAAAGTCTAACAACCAGTCTTATCCAGGCGCGTTTGCAGCCAGAGACTTTGGGGGGGGGGGGGATCAGAAACAAAGACTACTTATACAATAAGAAAATCCTTACTAATATTATAAACGCGAAAGTTTGTAAGTATGGATGAATGGATCGATGTTTGTTACTCTTTCACGCAAAAACGGCAGAACGGATTTGGATGAAATTTGGCACACAGATAGATTATAACCTAGATTAACACATAGGATACTTTTTATCCCGGTAGTACGTTCCCGCGGGATAATTTCTGACCTCCACGCGGGCGAAACCGCGGGTGGAAGCTAGTTTATTATATTTTCGAAAAATTACTATTTTTAGAAGGTTTACGTTTACGGCTTTGAGGGGGTGCCCCCCGCGGACCACGCCTGGCCTTTTCAAGGGGTATCGTTTTACTCAGTAACTGCGTTTTGGAGGTCCAATCCGATCACTTTGATTTTGACAGTGACGAAAAATCAGAGGTAAAGTAACTGTGAACAGATAACTTCTCAATGGGTTGTCAAGAAACCAACTGAAAATATGTTTCAATCACCGAATAGTTTATGGTTTCAGTGGGTCTTCTAGCACAAACGCGCGAAGCAGGTATACGTAAATAAATTACGCATGATTTTAAAATGAATAAAAAGCAGTTTTATCTAATCGTTTCGCATATAATATTTACTTAGTTTTACTTAAAACTGTATTCCTATCTATTTGTGATATCTTCTTATTGTGCTTGTCGTAACAACAAAAAAATATGGTTCGCTATAGAATAGTTGTATTTTCGATACAAAAAATCGTTGGAAATAACGCTCTGTTTACGTACCGCGTTGATGCTAAGACCTCCGAGCCTAAAATCTACTAAATTATGAGATAATATATGTTATCCAACAGTCCTTGGCCTTCAAACTTCCAACTAAACCAATATCAAAATTCACCAATAACTTTGGTAATTATTTCCAAACTAGCTTCTGCAAGCGGTTTCACCCACGTGGATGTCGGAAATGATCTCATGGGAACGTACTACCGGGATAAAAGTATCCTTTGTATTAATCTAGGTTATCAACTATCTGTGTGCCATCATCCTAATCTGTTCAGTAGTTTTTGCGTGAAGGAGTAACAAACATCCATCTATCCATCTTCACAAACTTTAACATTTATAATATTAGTAGGAAATTAGTATAATATTTATACATAAATACTAGCTGACCCGACAGACGTTGTCCTGTCCAAATTTCAATAATTCATACAAAATTCCCATAGAAAATGTAATTTAAGTTTTTCCGATTTTTTGGCAGTTCGTTTTGGGTTTTTCCTAATGCACAAAAAAAAAAGATGTTGGCCGATTCTCAAACCTACCCGATAAGCACACGAAATTTTATCAAAATCGGTTCAGCCGTTTCGGAGGAGTAAGGTAGCTAGCATTGTGACACGAGAATTTTATATATATGATTATAATATAATATTTCGTATAGAGAGGAGGCCTGTGTCCCAGCAGTGGGAACGACTGATAATGGGGTAAAATATGTTATAGTAGTAAGATATTAACCTAAATAAATGTTCTATCTCTGGATAAGACTGCGCAACATAAGCACATGTTCAATAGTGGGTATATGAACAAACAAGGCAGCTTTATTGTCGACAAACATTCGTGTTGACTCACGCTACGTTATTAGTTGGCTTCGGAAAAATCCGAACGCTTCCGAGTTTTGTACACGATCACTTTTTGTGGAGACACCTAGTAGCAACATTATTGTAGGTTAGGGGTCAAAACACAATAATATCATGAACATAACATTACGCATGTGTTGCTGAAAGATAGAGCAAAGCTGTATGTATGTATATTTTCTATCATCATCATCATCATTTCAGCCGAAAGACGTCCACTGCTGGACATAGGCCTCCCCTAAGCTCCGCCACTTCGACCGGTTCTGTGCTTCCCGCATCCAGCGGACTCCTGCGGCCCTCACAAGGTCATCGGTCCACCTTGTGGGAGGCCTTCCAACTTTACGCCTTCCGGTGCGCGGTCGCCACTCCAGAACTTTTCGACCCCATCGGCCATCTGTTCTGCGTGCAATGTGCCCTGCCCACTGCCACTTAAGTTTGGCAATTCTTCGGGCTATGTCGGTTACCTTGGTTCTCCTGCGGATCTCCTCATTCCTGATTCGATCACGCAGGGAAACTCCAAACAAACATACAAACATAGCCCTCTCCATTGCCCTTTGGGTGACTTTAAACCTTCTTATGAGGCCCATTGTGAGCGACCACGTTTCGGTTCCATATGTCATCACTGGCAACACACACTGGTCGAAGACTTTCGTCTTGAGACACTGCGGTATGTGGGACGAGAAGATATTGCGAAGCTTCCCGAACGCTGCCCAACCGAGTCGGAGTCGGATTTTCTATTACCTACACTTATATATGCACTCTGGATCTCTTAGACCTTGGCCTATCAAGTTGAAAGTTTGTACATTTTCGTTCGTTTCGTTCCAATGTTATTTGGTTTGCTAGAGACGTCCTGGTGCAGCATTTGAGATTGACTCCGAATAAAGAACTTTAACGATAGGTATCTTTTTGATTCAGGTGTTATCTAAAACACTTAATATTAATTACAGTTATTAATTACAATTACTACGAATTACAGGCAGAATTCATTTATAGTGCGTGCAAGTAGCAACTTTAACAGCATGTGCAAACAACATGATTTTGATCCTTTCACAACAAGTGTGTCCTCAGCCAGAAAGTGCCTGAGCCTTGGTTTTTTTAATTAAGATTTTGTATGTTCAGTTTTTTATTCTTGTATCAATATGAAATGCGAATTTAGTTTAAGCTTCAATGTTATACTGTTTTTTTGCTGTTCCTTTTCGATGGCTGTGTTGTGCTGTTTACACTCTCTTTTTTTTTTCAATCTGTTTTTAGAAGTGAAGACTTTTAATTGGCTGTCAGTCTCACATACTATTTTTTAATCTGTTTTCTTTAGCTGTAAGTCATCCATAGTTATTAAATTAATTAATTAATTAATTAATCGTTGCTATACGTCAATTTGGCGTACGATAGCCATTTCATGTAACTCAAAGAGTGACAGCTTTGATTTTAATAAGTCTATATTGAGTTGGTAGACAAATTGCTGAACGATTATCATATCAGCCGAAAGACGTCCACTGCTGGACATAAGCCTCCCCCAAAAGGGAGGATTTGCCTTAATCGCCATTAAGTTCCCTGAAATTATTTAACCCTATTTTTTTACTCACCTTACACATACTTTTCTACGTTTTCATAGTAGCCTTTACTCCATTTACAATAGCATTAGACAGAAGTTAAAAAAGTTATTATTAATGTACACTTCGTAACAAAATTACATTAAACGTGTTGCACTTACGATTAATGCCAAATTTATTATAATTTATTTAAATATTAGCTGTCACACTTTATTGTAATCATGTGTAACTATTTATGTTATAAAATTATGTGGCTTTCATTTATATAATTGTTTGATTTCAACTTAAAATGAAAGTGTCAATGCTAAAAACCTAAAAGAAGCAGGAGTGAACAATACCGAGTAACTAAATTAGCTTATGACGACGAAGTTTTACCAACGTATTGTGGGTCGTAAATAGTTATTTAAAATAAAGTATTGTAAAAAAAATGTATTTTATTTCCTTTAATCTTAAATTCGATTTAAATCATCATGTGATTGTTTGTTTCATTCATTTGTTTTGTTGTAGGTTTGTAATGTGTGATGAAGATGTTATTATAAATAGAACATTATTTGAAATAAAATTACTTTTACTTCGTTTAACTCAGTATTTAGAACTGTCTTAAATCTACCTTATTAGGTAGATTTAAGACAGTTTTCAGATTTTTTTTTTAGAACTTAACTTTGAAATAAAATGTTTTGCACTCCTGCTTCTACGAGACTTTTTTTTCTAAAGCTATAATAAATGGAGTATAGTCTCCTTACCTAAGTACGAAATATGAAGCTAATAATACCGACTCCACGTTGAGGGTCTACTGTTTGCAAAACCATTAACGAAATTGGAATTTTAGTAGATATTTCGTTCTGTGTGACGTAGCTTATTCTTCTATGACGTAGCTAAATCGGTTTTATTTTAGCGACCCACCCCTGCATCGCATGGTTCTTCATATTTGAAAAATTGACGAGTTTTCTTTATTGTATGATGAAAACCGCAACTAAATCCGTTGCGGAGTTTAGAAGAACATCGCGGTTACACAGACATACGCGGAAACTGACTTTAATTTGTGTCGTAATAATTAGTAGGTTTTTCAAAGGCTTAGCCCGCGCGGAGTTCAAAAATATTGGTGCAGTGGCTTTAGAATTAAAACGGCATGCCTAATCATCTAGGTAGGAACTAATAATAGCTAAAAACATTAGGATATTGTTTTCCAGTTTCTTAAAAATCACTCGGAGTCACGGAGTTATGAAAAACCATAACATTCGTGGTTCGATTTATTACCTCAAAATCTAATTCTTATTTTTAAATATATCTATTCTGCAGCTAGTCCACTATAAAAATAACATCATATAGGAATTTACTAATGATCGACAATACAACATAATTTTTCAATGCTCTTGGTTCCAGGGCGAACAATGTATGGGTGGAGAGCAATGTCCTTTAGGAATAAAAATATTAAAAACTACTGTACCGGTTTTAGGTAATCAAGTTAAAGGACAAATACCCAGGTAAACTGACCCAGTTTCTCCCTTCATCGCATTTAAGCAGTTCCGTTCTTTGATAGGAAGTCAATAACTAAAGGAAATGCTCCGGTCCGTTTAGATGCCATTTCCTCCACTTCCTCTCCAGTTTTGAAGCCATATTTATTTGTATGCACTCGCCTTATCATGTTTGTACTGAAGCAGTTTATTCGTTCGATTTATTTTTCAATGTTTGTTGAGATTTACTTTAGCTGGAGTCTGCAATAATATCCGAGTCGTTAGGAGCTAGGATGATTTTTTAAATAGGGTTAACACTGAAATATTATGGTTAAGTGTGATTCATCGCTATTGACTAGGTATTGGACTGATGTCACGAGAAATGCATAGGTACCTAATGCCTCTTTCGAAATATTATTATGTATGTTTGCTATACCTACACATACATAACTCAAGCCTTCTTCCCATGGGGATAGGCAAAAACTACAGAACGCCACCAGCTACTATCCTTACATACTCCTTTTGTCTCGTTTACGTTCGTAAATCTGAGGCCTTAGTGTGAGTTTCATTTAACCATCTCGATCGCATCGCATCGCATCGAGCGCGTTTGGCGCTCCGATTGGCCCTGGATTGGTGACGAACCAACCGTAGCGCCGAACGCGCTCGATGCGATTGATCGAGATGGCACTAGGGCCACTGATCATACACGCACGCCGCCGCCGGGTTGGTGTACTATGCACCTGACCTTTCTGAAGAACACCACCATTAAAGAAAAGAAGAAGCTTAAGAGGACGAGAGGAGCTATTTGTCCACAAATAGGTACCTATTTGTATCCTGTGTGACACTTTTTTTTTAACGTAATTCACAAAACTGATGTACAATCACAAATGCAATAAAATCAGCTACAAAACAATATTTTTGATTGACATCTACTAGATCTGAATCTTGCATGCCTATTATTTTGTAAAACACTTACTTTAAAAAAAATACAATGCCTACAGGATTACACAAAAATTACAAAATGGGAACGTTCCCATAGAATATGACAAAGATTAAGAAAGAAAAAAATTAATGTAAAACGATACAAAAAAAAAACAGAAATTATACAAATAAAACTCTAAGTTTAGTCTTAACTGAGGCTACAGAACCAGCAAATACATCTATTTCCCCACGAATGGAGTTGGCAAGTTGGCTTTTGATCCTGAAAGCATAACGCCTGTTTTTCCCGAAGGGTTAGGCAGAGGTGTACGCAGTGTACACCCATATTTCGCCAGTTCTGTTTGTTGTTACCCAATTATCTTCTAAGATAATTCATTATCTTTAAGTTATTCCAGTCCTAAAAAATGTTCAATATCTAGTAGCAGTCTCATCTCGGCGACAATCAAATGTCAAAAATGGTGTGACTCTAAAATAGGGAGCCTGGAAGGATTTGGGCGAGGCTTTTGCTCAGGATTGGGACAGCCTGCAGGCTTATTAAAACAAAAGGTATTCGAAAGTCATGCTATGAGAATGGGTCGATTAAAAAAAAACTTAAATTAAATAATAATAAAAAAACCGGTGAAGTGCGAGTCGGACTCGCTCACGAAGGGTTCCGTACCATTATCTATAAAAACGGTAACGTTTGTTGTATGGGAGCCCCCCTTAAATATTTTTTTTTTTTTTATGAATATGTAACTAAATATTCTGTGAATAATTCAAGCGTCTACCTGTTGCCGTTATCAATATCGAGCAAAAACGAGCAAAAAAATCACGTTTGTTGTATGGGAGCCCCCTTAAATATTTATTTTATTCTATTTTTTTAGTACACTCGAGAGCAATGAATCCGGGTCACTTAAAGAATCCTAAAAATCTCGGAAACTAAAAATGCTAGGTTAATGCAATAAATTGTATTTAATAGACAATGTAATACTCCTTAAATGAAGGTATTAAAACTTCATAGTTATTGTAAAGTTATATCATAAAAAAATCTAATTTGAAAAAGGGCCACTTTCGAAGATGGAACTACGAAATTACAGCATTTGGTTTTGCTTTTGTTTGTAATCTGTCATTTATGTGGGTACATAAACCATGTTGATAGTGCTCTATATTCATTATTCAAGCTGAAATTATGTCGCTTACGCCTGAAGAATGCACCAGAATACTTACAATGCTGGAAACCGGCCGGAGTCAGCGCGATACAGCCAGGACTGTCGGTGTGTCGCTGTCAACAGTACAAAGAGTTCTCCGACGTTACGAAGAAACTGGTTCTAACCTACGCAGACCAGGAACGGGCAGAACCAGGTGTACCACAGCACGAGAAGACCGATACTTGGTGAACACCATGCTTCGAAATCGCTTTCTCACAGGAACTGAACTCACAAATCAGTTTCGACGCCTCGGAGGAAGTAACCCAAGTGCATGGACAGTAAGACGTCGGCTTGCTGAATCTAACTTAAAACCCCTTAGACCTGCAAACGGCCCTAAACTGGAGCGTGGGCATCGTATTTCAAGACTAAGATATGCCCAGAGCCACGTAAATTGGAGTATTGAAGATTGGTCAAAAGTTATGTTCTCCGACGAATCAAAATTTATGCTCTACAAGCACGATGGAAGACACAGAGTGTATCGAAGACCAGGGGAAAGATTCAAGCAAGCATGCATCGAAGAAAAAGTAGCCTACGGTGGTGGGTCTGTACTTGTGTGGGCCGGAATTTCTTCTGAAAGTCGCACAGAGCTGGTGATCATAGAAAACGGCTCTTTAACTAGCGTAAGATATGTGGAAGAAATCCTCAATGATCACGTTGGTCCATTTATGGTCAATTTAGGTGAGGATGCTATATTTATGCATGACAATGCCCGACCTCATACAGGTAGGATTGTGAATGACTACCTTCAAGAGATGAACATTACTCGTATGGAGTGGCCAGCGCGCAGCCCGGATATCAACCCGATCGAGCATGCTTGGGACGAGCTAGGCAGATGCGTAAAACAACGAAACCCTCCCCCAATCACGCTTCGTGAGCTCAAAATTGCTCTCACAGAGGAATGGGAGAATATTCCCCAAAATCGTATAAGGAACTTGGTGTACAGCATGCCAAACCGCGTAAACGCAGTAATGGAAGCACGAGGAGGCAATACGAAGTATTAAAATTCAAGAAAATCGTAATAAAGTTCAAAAATTTCATGTTTCCTATTTTTGTTTTAAGGAGAGATCAGCAGTTTTTTTCTTTATGTAATTTTGTGTTAATAAAATGTATGGTGACTCATATTTTTTTTACTTTCATTTAAGGAGTATTACATTGTCTATTAAATACAATTTATTGCATTAACCTATCATTTTTAGTTTCCGAGATTTTTAACATTCTTTAAGTGACCCGGATTCATTGCTCTCGAGTGTATTTGTTCTTATAGCGGCAACTGGAATACATGACCAGTGGAAATTTTAACTGTCTAACTATCACGGTTCATGAGATACAGCCTGGTGACAGACGGACAGACAGACAGACGGATGGACAGCGGAGTCATAATAATAGGGTCCCGTTTTACCCTTTGGGTACGGAACCTTAACAAGAACTAAAGTCACCCTTGATTGATTTTGTCCACAACAATGGTTAGTTCTATTTGTTCGACTGTTTACCCAGACATTTGGGTATTTAAACTTGACCTAACGAAGTTAACTGGCATTGACCTACGTTTGTGTTAACATCTTATCGATTTAACAAGTCAACAGAGGGCTACTATTTCAGAATCTATTAGGTAGGCTAACAATGTTAATTCTTAACGCTTTATGTACGTGAACGGGCGCCGCCGTCAATTGGGTCTGTCTGGTCATCTTGTAGCTGCTTTGGCTTATTTTAATTACATATTTTTTTATAGATTTTTAATTCTTGCTGTTATCTAGTTAATATATTATTCTATAGTAGTTTTCAATGCTTTTGTTTGTATATTGGCGTGTGCTAGCGGACATAATGCTGTTTTGTAGTTTTATTTACTTACTATTGTACAGAATCAACTTCTTCTAACTGAAAAGACAGTTTTGCTTCTAAGGAGCTTTTTTCTTCCCACCTAAAGCACTAGGAAGTGGTGACAGGCGGGCAGGTCTAATGTAATTTTGACATTCAAAAAGTGCTGATTCTCAGCCTAGTTTGAATACATGAATTTTGATATTGAATGTTCACGTCTTTCTTCATCGTCCCACATAAAGCTTAAAACTACAAAATGTGCAGTATCTATCACGTATTTTGTAACAAGGCTTTGATAAATAAAAACTTTTTCCATAAAAAAAACAACCGACTTCCAAAAAAACACTACAAAGTGAAAAATAACTTTAATTTCGGAAGTCGGTGTCTTTGGAGCTGTATTTGAATTTTTTGTCACCGCCTTCCGAAATTAAAGTTATTTTTCACTTTGTAGTGTTTTTTTGGAAGTCGGTTGTTTTTTTTATGGAAAAAGTTTTTATTTTTCACTTTTTAGTGGTTCACATGTGCTTACCCCTTCACAGCATACCGGCGTGATGTTATGTTATGAACTGGTGTAAGCAATAGATAGACATGAGATTTCAGCAATCCCAGTCCATTTGCTATCATTTATTGAGGAGTTCCGTTGCCTATCTCCAAAGTTCTTCATCAGATCTTCACCAAATTGAAATGAGACCACTACGAGAAAGTACTCTTCCAAAAAATACCTAAATCGCTTCGTGTGCCTATAAAATTTGAAGAGTTCTCTCTATTTCTCCAGGATCCCATCATCAGATCCTGACTTGATGATCATGGGACCATCTGGAAAGTATACCCTTTCAAACAAAAAAAACAAAATCCAAATCGGTCCAGCCATCTTCGAGTAATCGGGGAACATACATAAAAAAAAATAAAAAAAAAAAAAAAAAAAAAAAAAAAAAAAGGTCCCGACGAATTGATAACCTCCTCCTTTTTGAAGTCGGTTAAAAAGAGTGTAGACTTTCTTGCCTGTTCTTCTTATTGACAATTCAAACAGTTTAATTGAAAGAAATGCTTTGCGTTGAACTTGAACACGATAGTATCCAAAATTCGACTAAAAACGTGAATAAAAGTTAACTTTTCACTCTCCCATTCCGTATGCAAGGTAAGCTTTCATCTCTGAAGCGAGAAATAATGCATTTTGAAATAAACTGCCTGGTTTTAAATCCCTCGCACGATTTTCTTGTATTCTTTTGAAACTGTGATGGCTTTGCAACGTGGTAAAACTGCCAGTCTCCAGAGTATTACCGGTCGTCAGCGAATAAGGGTTAATTTTAAGTTTTTTCGCGTTTTATTTTCAATCATTTTACCGTTTTAATTATGGACATGCAATAGAGGTATATTATAAAGAATTGGGGTTATATTTTGAGGCTCATCAATCATTGTATTTCACGTAAATCTTTACACAAGAATAAACGAGAAGGTATTTTGTTCGAATGTAAATTTGTACATTTCTTTGCGTGACGTATTAAATAAATAAAATAAATAGATAAATCTTAAAATGAGCTCTAAGAAAAACATAAAAAATGTGCATTTAAACATTTAACTGTGCCAAATTTACTACAAACATACTCCTCCGTCGGCGTATTTTTTGTAATAATGGGTATAAAGTTTTTACTCCACGTATTATTATATAGATTTGTAAGCCGAGTCAGAATACAAAATCATAACACCAGTAGGAAATGCCATTAGATACCAAGAACATGAAAAAAACCCTACACATGTCATACAAAGATACACGAAATTCTACCAATAAAACTTCCCTGTACTTATTTTATTACTTACCTTATTTTACTAAACGATTCACGTAAAAATATTTTCGCAGTAAAGCTATACATGGAACGTTGTTCGGTCTACATGGGGTAATAATCCCGATCCCGAGACACGCAAATCGTGGGAAATACCGGTAATATTGACAGCATGTTTAAAAAAGGAACACTACAGTGCTGTAATGGTATGACTACAGCTGTCAATTTGTAGTTGATTGCGCAGATAAATAATCTGTGGTTGTTTACATGTTATTGTGGAAACGATATGGGAGTAAGGCCTCATTTACGGAGACGCGGGGCGTCTCGCGTCGCGTGTGGCGTGGCGTCTCGCGGCGCGTCGGACGTTTTTTCTGTTTACGGTGGGGCGGCGCGTGAAGCGGCACGCATCATCGCACGCGTAAACACAAAGTTATAGCAATATACGACCATGTTCATAGAGAAGCGAGACGGGAAGCGTGGCGGTGCCCGCCGCGGCGCCCGCGGCGAATCCTCTAGCGTGTAGCGAAGAACGCGGCGGGCATCGCGGCGGCGCACGCTCGCCTCGATCAAATCGACTAGTTTTATGTTGGCGAGAGATGGCAGCGGAATTTTCTTCTAAAAAAAAGTCGATCATATCATACTCCATTGCGACGGTGACTACGTCTGTGTTGCGCAATTTCTAAATAAGACAGAAGATTCCGCCTCGGACATAGCTTCATCGAGAATTGCCGCTGCGTGCGCCGCCGCGATAAACGCCGCGTGGGACGCGTCGGTGCCATCCGGGGGCTCGGCCGCAAAAAACGCCCTAATTCAAACAAACGCGTCTAAAATCGCTTCTCCGTAAACACACTCATACAACGCCATATATTTGAATTCAGTGCGGGCCGCGCCGCTCAACGCAACGCGCGACGCCCCGCGTCTCCGTAAATGAGGCCTAAGTGTTTGAACGCTGATGCAGTTAAAAACATAGAAGGTTTCGTTTCAATGCCACAAAAAACTAGACCCAGCCTTGGACAGAAGATACAGCGGTGTGGCAAATTTTTATACCTGATATTCTTGCAAGGAGCTTGCAAAGGCTTGGAGTGCAGACACCGTATTGGTAAGCGTAGGGTGGTACGCCGTCCAGCTAGATGGACCGCCGAACTTAAAAAGGTGGCTGGGACAGACTGGATGCGGAAGATGGAGGTCAGGCCGTTGTGGTGCAGCCCAGGAGAGGCCTATGTCCAGCAGTGGACTGCGATAGGCTGAGTTGACATTTTACAGTCCTGCATTTCCACAAAGTATATAGCTAGTTTTCTTTTATATAAGGTTTGTGTTGTTGCTTTGACAGCAATACAAGAAAGGGTGTTTCCTTTATTTCGGCTGGGCATACTCATTCTCGTTTGTCACAGATTTAGTGAAGGTAAAACATGTTTTTTCTTAAACAAAACGGTTGTTTAACAAATAAGCCTCCAAATAAATGAAATATTTAATTTACTCTTGGGTAATGTTTTTCTGTCGTTTTCATGTCTTCTATTAATAAACATACCACTTACTTACCTAAAGAAAATATTTCCCACGGGTGTCGTTAGAGGCGACTTTATGATTAAATACCTATCTGAAGGACGGTACTCACTGCGAGCAATCGGTTTGCGAACATTTTGGTGAGTACGTGAATCAAAACACGAAAAACAAATTGTTCGATAACTAATGTTCGTTTTAGGAATGAGTGTCCGCTGAGCAACAAAAGCTCGCGTAACGAATGGTTGCAAAACAAATGCGTGAAACGAATGCTCGCGGTGAGTACGGCCCTTGGAAAATTGTTAAAGTTGATTTTGTTTTACACATTAGGTACACGATTATAACTTAAGCAACTGAGGGAACACGGGTGGGTTTTAGTCAGTAAAAGTCTGACACGCCCTCCTGCTCCACCCAGAGCGGGAGAAGTTATTTGATGATTTTCCGCCCAAAGAAAACCTATATTTTCTCAAGTACTTATTTTCCCTGGTTTTAGATTTTGATACTACAGAAGTGGAGAGTCATATTTTGAATATCGTTACTGATAAATTATTTTATTCTTAATCACACAAAAGTATTTTGTGTGTGATATAATATATTATTTGTATAGCAGAACAATATGCTAGCTGACATATATTATGGCAAATATTTTAACTTTATATTTTGTGTTTCGTAACGTTAATTACTTACCTATTATTGTACAGAATCAAGTTCTTCTAACTTAACAGACAATTGTACTGCTGGGGACTTTGTTGCGACACTTCTTCCCAGCTAAAGCACTAGGAAGTGGTGAAGGGTGCGCGTTTTAGGAGACTGTATAAAATAGGTAGGGAATATAATATAAAATAAAATTGTTTATTGACACAAAATACAGGTGTAACATACATAATTGAAGCCCTGGCTCCTGAGCTAGGTAACAACCGGTGTTACAGGAGCCAGTGTCTTCACCCGTTTGCCTCATAACATAGTCTGTGCAACAAATGAATTATGTAATAAAAAATAAAAATAAAAACTTGGTAAAATAAAATAAATTAAAGATGCACGCAAGCTCTTTTGGTATGCAAATACTGTACATATATATGTGTGTGTGGGATGATGTGTGGGTGGGTGTGTGTATGCGTGTCTGTGTGATGGTGTGTGAGTGACAGTGTGTGTGTAGGTGGGTGATAGTGTGCGGGTATGTGTTTTATGAGTACTGCTGGTATACTATACTGTTCAATTTTGATGTTCAAAAAGTTCTGACATCAGCCTAGTTTGAATAAATGACATTTTATTTGATTTGATTTAACTATCTGCAGCCTAATTGCGTCATCATCATAACATCATATTTCTACCATTGTACACACGGCTACACATCAAGCTTTACATTTCCAGTTTACGCTGATCTCGCACTGTACGGAAAACCTATACAATGCGAGATCAGCTTATACTGGAAATGTATAGCTTGATGTGTAGCAGTGTGTACCATGTTACTTGGGGTCAGCGCAACCCGTTTTCTTCTTCCATTCTCCCCTGTCAACCGTCACCCTTCTCTTTCATTTTATTCCTGACACAATTAATACATCCATCTTTTATTTCTAATTGCTGATTAAAAATGGCATTGCACACTTAACTACATGCAATGCGGCAATGCTTTAATTATGACAATTCAACAATATACATTGCGTTATTTACGTTGTGAGGGGATACTTTTTCAAACCTATGAAGCATTGGATTTGGAAATGTGATTGTAAGTTTGTTACGCTTTGTAGGTGCCAGGAGGGGGTCAAGCATGGTACCAGTGGGACCGGAGCCCATTGCGCCTCTCCCCTTCGGGTATCTACGCGCTCTGGTAAGGGAACGTACCAGGGATCAACATCAAAAAATTTGGTTGGACCTAAGTGAGTGCAGGCAGGCCAAGGAAGCACTTCCTGCGTTCGATGCCCGCCTCACGAAACAGGTTCTCCGATTATCTAAACCACAGCTGCGTACAGTTACAGCAGCCGTAACGGGCCATGGGTCATTTAACAAACACCTCTTTGTCATAGGAGTAACAGATAGCCCTCTGTGCAGGGCCTGCATGGAGGACGACGAGACAGCGGCTCATGTGCTGTTAATCTGCCCGGTGGTCGCTAAGTACAGAGAAAAATACTTCGGTAACCCAGGTACCCTACGTGAGATTGTAAGCAACACCAAGGCGTTGCTGGCCTTTCTCGAGGAGCTGGGGTGGATCGAATAGCTGATTTTCCCACCCGTACGCAAAATACGCGCTTAGACGTGGAGTTGCGGACAACAGCCCGTATTACCTATTACCTATTATTACCTACGCTTTGTACGGTCTTCTTTAAAAGTTAAGAAAGTCCAAGCACTCTCTTCAAACTCAACCACAAAAAATAGAGTTGTCACATTTTATTTTTTGTTACACCACATCACTTAAGTTACGCCTCAAAAACTGGATCCACTCTACGAATCCCCTTCAAAGTTAACAAAGGAATGTGTAGCGAGCTGGGGTTTTAGCAACCCTATGTTTCTTACAATGTTTTGTATGTAGTGCGAGTTGCAAACGAGGGGAAGCTTGTTAGGTATGTTATAGTTTTTTTTTTTTTGGTACTAGCAAAAAAATATATTGTGAGTTGAATTTAGATGGTTTTAGACGTATGTATTTGCAAAAGTAAAATACTTTAAAAATGGTTGCAGAAACGGTTGGACTTTATATACCTATAATACAACTTATTACCAGAGGTCGGAATTAGGTAGACTTATTTATGAACTTGCATCGAAATGTTGATATTAATATGGATCTTCGCGGGATTTCTTTTAGACAATCCCGTGTGACCAACAATATTACAAATAAATAATAATAAAAACCTCAGAGATAGAAATTTGGCAACGTCGCACGTGCAGTGGTTTAATTTGTGTAAAAGTAGATAACTTTTTATTTAATAGCTCACGGGATTTTTCTGCTCTTCAAAATTAATCCCGGGATTTGGGACATATCCACTTTATTCTTTCGTTGTATGAAATCAGTGTAAGTACATTATTAACTCTACCTAATTCAGCACCCTAATTGCGTAACACGCGATTAATCATAATCGGTTTCATTTTGTTGTTGTGTTTGTTGTGTTTTGGTTTTCGTTCTACAATATTCATTGCGTTATTTACGTTGTTGAGCAGACACATTTTTCGATCATATGAAGCAATGGTTTAGCCATCAGTTTCAAAACGAAACAAATTATGATGAATCGTGAGTTACGCAATTGGGTGCCGACCTCTGTTTATTACACGCATATTACTTACTTACCTACATTTTAGCCGACTGCGCGACGCAAGGAGTGTATGGCAATCTCATGCAGTCGAAGGTATCTTATATACTTATATATATACGAAGAGGTTACTTATAATATTAAGTTTATTAGTCAACCTCTTAAAATAAACTTTCCTTGTTTCCATCTTTTTAAAGTTCATTTTTTTACGCAGTTGTTGTTTTTTATTTTTTAAATTAACTTTTTTTTCGTGCAACGGGGACTGAAGTCAAGGTTTGAAAGCATTTTGAATTTTTACAGCAAGGTAACTACTAGTTCTTTTAAATAAATACCACCCGTCTCTCCACTAGTCCAATGCTTACTCAAGGATGCATATCCGGTAGGCTCGCAATCCTTTCCTATCCTAAGGACACGTCTACCTGACCATTACCGCGCCCCCCGGTCTACTTCTTGATATGCAATGGCCTCTGTATACACCATGAAACATGAGGCTACAGGGGCTAGTGCGAATCTTGGGGTTCATTCGATTAATCGAGTCTGGTCAAGCCACGGTGGGATCGGTGCATTACATTACATTACATTACAAGGTAACTACTAGTTCTTTCGAAAAAATCCTTAAGTTGACTCACACGTAATTACGGATCTTCAAGTCCGAATTAAGTAGGAACAAGATTTAATAGATTTGGACCAAATGAATCAATTTACTAAAACACCAAAAGTAATTCGTAATTGTTCAAAATGCAAATAACCTATAAATAAATGCAGTGGCGTTAAATAACTTAACTATACATGCAAATGAAGTAACAGTTTAATGATGCTTGACTCCTTGCATACATGAACACGTGATTTGAACAATTTGCTGCTCGACACGTTCAGATTGTGTGCTCAATCGGATCCCTGACTGACTGAACCGGATTATGTGTGGCTGGTCGTGAGAAATGTTGATGGGAGAACAATAAAATCTTTGCTATAGATAATTCTCATGGACACACACACTTCTGGCTATTTATCTATTTTGGGCGCACAAGTTAAAAGCTTATGGTCGATTCGCACAGAAATACTAGGCTCGCTCGAGATTTCTATATTATAATATGTAGATAATTTTAACAGTAATGTAGGTACGCAATATACGCTTAAACCTTCAGGAATAAATTCTCTAAATTATGACAGAATCCGCATCAAAATCCGTTTAGTAGGTTAAAAGACCACAGATACAGAGACAGACACGAAATGTTGCTTTAACTTATAGCAATATATTTAGGTTGTTAGTAACAAGAGCTTGGACCCAGAAAACAGTTTCTTTACACTAAGTACTAGTGTAGATTCATCAATTTGCCAGTCTACAATCTACTTTAGAATGACTGCTTCAGAAATCATGACCAGAGATCGGATATTCGGATGCATATTTACCTAAAGTATTTTTTTTGTTATGAAAGTATGGAAGCGGCTTCATAAAATATATTTTATTGTAAAAAATATCCCGGGATGCCAGGAACACCGGAAATGTATAACTAGTCAGTGTATATAATGGAAAATACGTCTAAATTATTAGGATTGCTTAACTATTCAGATGCATATTTATTTAGAATTAATGTTTAAGCCCCGATGCAAATAGGTGTATGTAGGGTGTAAGAGAAGGGGTGGTGTGTATTATATATATAAAAAATTAATAATTAAATTAAGATTTTTTCGATACAAAAGTGCATTCTATATTAACTAACATCGCAACTTTAGGTGAATATACATCCGAATATCCGATCTCTGATCATGACAGACCATAGGGTTTTGTTCAGCATTAACAAAACTTACCTATTACTACTACATAATAGTACTGTAGGAATTCTGGCAAATTCTTAAGGTACCGACGGTAAGATGGTTATAAATAAAATACTTGATAGCATTTAAACTCGTGGGACTCCACGTATATTTTTAGAAAATAAAGCTTTACATGACCGCGCCTAATACAAGAATGGAAATCATCGGCCGGAACAAAACCTATGTCAAATTAGGTATTCCTAAATTCAAAAATTAAACTTCCTGGCTGTTCGATGATAGACAGCCCAATCATTGGCTGCCAGTAAACGTAAGGTTCTATGACGAGCAGTCGAGCATACAACCTTTACAGTACCTACATAGCCACTAATCAAGTTATTAAGGCTATTTTACAGTAGGCTTTATTCTGATGTAGTATGTATAGGTACTTAATTAGGTTTTTATGAATTTTCAGCCATTAACACCATTTATACCTCGCCTTCAATTAAGACGAGCCATAAAAAATAATGGGTTCTTGACAAGTCATTATTAAACCTCTTAACTCTTTGGAGAAGTTCTTTTTAGACCAATTTCACGTTTAATCGTTCTAATTGAAAATTATGGTAGAACAGTTTGCTCAACGATTTAACTTCGTTTCGAATGAAATATGAAAAAATCTAAAAGTTTTGGATTTGGAGCCTTTCATTTTACAACAACGATACCTCATTTGTCAAATTATGATAAGTATCTAGTTTTGAGGTAATGTGGGAACAGATGCACTCACATACATACCGATCAAAATCATAGCCCTCCTGTTTTGCCGCAGTCGGGTAATTACTTTTCCTTTAGATAATTATTAATTGTTTATTCTCTCTCCGATCTTTGTATCTTGTTAATTTATTGTTCACGGTTCACCCATTCGTATCTTCAATTAAAACGGGAACTCGTTTAAATGCGAAAATTAACAAATATTTATGTACATCAAGTGAATTAATTATGTAAATCATTGAATATTCATTTTATTTTAATTAATATGTTTGAGTTACTGAAGATGTCATGGGGTTGCCAATAAATATTTAATATAATCTTAAAACGTAAGTACTTCATTAATTGAGGAGTGTATATTACTTATGAATCCAAAGACAGAAATGCAAAAAAAAAAAACTCTCCTGACGCAGTTATTTATCTCTGACAGCAGTAACTCAACAGCAACCTTATTGTAACGAGAATAAAGATCACTGTGATTTTGGTAGTGATGCAAATCATAGACAAAATAACAGTGACAGGACTGTAGCTGTGCTCACGAACAACTTCGTTTCGCGAATGAATGTTCGTTGCGTAATAAAAGCTCGCTCAACCAATATTTGCTGAATAAATTCGGGAAAGGAATACTCGCGGTACAATCGCAGTAGCCATTAGGCTGCTAGTTGACCACATACCATTACAAGAGCTTGGAGCCAGAAATAATATGAACGTAAAGTTTTTTGACGCCAAGAACTAGTACTTACTACTACTACTAGTACATTCTAGTACGTAGTATCTATAGATTTACCAATTTGCTAATGTTTTACATAAACTTAAGAACAACTGCTATACAAATTATAACTCATTTAAAATACAACCAAAAATACTACATACTCGTTTGTACCGACTATTCAAGTAAGCTGTAATAGGCGGCAGAATATGCGCCCTCACGGCCTTAGTCGCCGAGGAGACGCCCTGGGAGTAGGGAATCCCAGGCTGATTCCCGGTCACCGTAGGCGCGGGCTTGCGGACGGCGAGTAATGGGTAGCTCGCTGTTCGGTAAGGACCAAGCCCGAGTCGACGGCGCGTTGTGTTGTCAAAGAGATGTCAGCACCAACTGGTGGAGTCCGCAAGGGCCGATGCCTGCTAGGGGTGCGGGTTGTTCGAAAGAGATACCGCAGCCCCTGGCACACAGGCAACTGAGGGAACACGGGTGGGTTTTAGTCAGTAAAATTCTGACACGCCTTACTGCTCCACCCAGAGCGGGAGAAGTTATTTGATGATTTCCCACCCAAAAAAAAAAAAATTGCTGTAATGGACTCTATTTTAAAGTAAGTAGGTATGTAAACGTTTGTTGCGTAACAAAAGCTCGCTGATCGAATGTTTGCAATATAAATTGAGGAAGTGAATGCTTGCGGTGAGTACCGTCCGTTAAGCTGCTCGTCGACAAACAACATTCAACACAAAATAATGGAATACCTACCTACAGTAACACATAGAAAGGCCTTAAAGCTCATTATTAAGGGTTTCGGTCAAGCCCAAAACAATTCAGGCATCCCATAAGTTAGTTACGCGTTGACCGCAACCTCAAGCTTAGTTAGGTTAGTATATCAACCTTTTTGCTAACGAACTATTTGGCACCATTTTGTTTATTCGGTGTGTTCACGGGATGTGCTACTTTGGTAGTTTGCCAGTTAGTCCAAGCTGATACTGGCCATCTGATTCTTATTAAATGGCATAATATAAGTATGCTATAACAGTAAGTATACAATATTTAAATCAATGCAATTGTGATAGAGTGCACTTCGTTGGTGGATACAGTTTTGATATTACTGGTTATGATCATAAATAAACTATATTTTGGTGTCTACGTTAGAGATCCTATTGTTTGCTCTTTGTAGAATTGGTGACGTAATATTAATCGTGAATCGATTACCTTAGAACTAAGTTTAGCATTTTAAATTGGTCGGTGTCTCTATGTTATATTTTTGTAAATTTTATTTATTTTGACATTATTCATAAACTCTTATTACCTCACATCACTTTAAACTTGGTTCTTTTGTTTTCCCTTCTAAGTAGGTAATTAATTTGATAGTACATTATATTGCTCTTGGCACATTCATTACGTACGTTTATGCGGTGCTAATCTGTAAGAAAATGTTGCACTAACCTTAGATAAGTAAAATATTGTTGGTTGGTTAGTGTAAACAATAAAATTGTTGGTTGTAAAATTTAAAAAAAGCGTAAAATGTGTCTGCTTTTCGTCATAAAATGAAAAGTACTGAGCGATTCTCGAATCTTTACACAATTTCATAAATTTTCAATATCCGACACTTATAATCTGCCTGCACCTGAGTGTTCAGAAAGAAATACCGTTTATAAAATTATAAGTATCTGAACAGCAACAAAATATCAATATTTCTTGAACATACCTGAGTCAGGAAGCAGCTTCCCTTTCAGTTCCACGTCGCTCTCGGCCGACGTAGCTCCATAGTTTTTATACGTTTTTCCCGAAGGCTCCTCAAACTTCGTCACTTTAAATCTTTCCGACATTTTCACTCAATTTCAACACTTATTCTAACACAAACAACACTGGTTTTACACTAACACTTGATATGGATATACACTGTTTCGTTAATACTGATATGTTCCGTGATACGTATTGTTGTGTTCACTTATACATTTTTTTCATTGTTTAGTCTTGGTGCTGGTTACTATAAACAACGATTTTTTAAGACTGTGTCGTATGGCACAAAAGGAAGCAGGCCTATACTTAGATGATGACAATCATCATCATCATCAACATCATTCGCCTAGCCTTTTGGCTAAATATGTTAGGGTCATCTTCCAACCTGAGCGGATGCGGCTGAATACCAGTATTATACATGGAGCGACTGCCTGTCTGACCTCCACAACTTATACAACGTGTAAGGGAAAGGGTATATACATACCAAGGGCACGGCTTTTTTGGATGATATCAAACGATATTGGATGGGTTTTTTAATCCTATCTCTACATGTTCGGAAGTTATGAGAATTTTTAATACATGGATACCAGAAACCGAACTTTTCAAATTGAAATAAACACATCACTCGGAAGAGATTTATCGTGATATTGGCAAGTAACGTAAAAAGATATTGACCTACGTAGTGCGGTGACACGTTGTTATGATTTGAATTTAATATACATATGAAACCGAAAATTTGGTATCAATTCTTAGAGTACTTTATTTTGAGCTGAAACTATGTATAGTGATTCTATACCAGCTGTTATTTTTAGTGCTTAAGGATAGCAATAGGGTTTCTGTTACACCCTGTATAATGACGATATGCTGTATCAATGAAATATCGATGTACTCGTACCTACCCTACTTTTATGCCCTATTTAAATATTTCGAATGGTTCAAACAAATAGGCCCTCCAGCTAGAGTTTTTTAATTTTTATTTATTTAATAATCAAGAACATCAAACATGGCTATTTGAACGGTGATTCCCAAACTAGATGTTAGTCTGTATCTTGGGGATCAGAGTTGTAAATTTTGGTTATATCAAAAAGGACGTACACGGTGATACTTGACAATATCAAACTAAAAGTTAAGTTTATGAATTAAAGTAAAAAGAAGTAAAATATAATAAAAGGCGAATGAAAAAACTTAAAAATGAAGAAAAAGAAATTGGTACCAATAGTCATACAAATAAGACGGACTGAAAGTGACTGGGACGGACTGGATGCGGAAGGCAAAGCATAGGATGTTGCGGCGCAGCCTGAGAAAGACCATATCTAGCAGTGGACTGCGATAGGCTGAGTTGATTGAAGCAAGTAGGCAAAAAACTCCAAGAAAGACTAAAATTTAAATTAAGTAATTTAATTTCACGCGGATGGACGTCTCAATTTAAATAAATCCACTTAAAAATAAACATTAATTTTCAAAATTAATTAGGTTCTGTGAGTAACTATTCGAGAATAATTAATAACAAAAGAAAAATCTACAGTAGACCAGGAAAGCTACCTACGCTACCCTCGCAAAAAACTTTTACGTAAGCAAAATAAAAGTGAAAAAAACCTCTCATTCGAATCCTAAGCAAAACATTTTTCTTTCGCTTCTATAGAAAGTTCTCGACCTTAATAAAGGGGCCGTAGGTTTACCTGTAAGCTAGGTAATAAATGAGTCCTAATGAGGAATAATTACTTAACTTGGTTTAATTCTATGTGCTGTGTAGACGTAAACAATACCAGGGAAATTCTGGTTGCTAAGCACTTATTAAGCGAGGACAAAAGCAGCTATGAACTCAAATATTATTTACGGTTTTTTTATGAAGATGTGTTAAACTGTATTCATTCTAAAGAAGGAGGTAAATACCCAGACACGTGAAGGGGTTATGCTCATAACAACGCAAAATAAAATAAAAAATAAAATTTAAAAAATCTAAGAATCCAACTGTGTAAGATCATCTTAAATTTAATGTTAAAGACCTTTATTTAAGATGATTTTCAAAGATCTATCCAAGGATACCTCACTTGACATAGTTCTTCTACTTTGTTTTATTCTTTTTCACAAAATGGCGTCTGGTGGTCGTCATATTCAAAATAAATTCTTGAGGTACATTCAGTTTAAATCCAAAACCTGTTTGCCTAATTACTACAGCCGCTGCAAGAAGTTTCACATTCTTCCGCTAATTGAGCGGAGAAAAATTGCCGACATGGTATTCTTGTTCAATTTGGCAAATGGTTCAACCAACTGTGCTGAATTGATGAGCAAAATTGGGCTGCGTGTTCCATCTTTCACCTTAAGGAATCATCAACCTCTGTTTGTTCCCTCTGTGCGGTGCATATATCGACAAAACTCTTATATGATAAGAGCTAGCAGGGCATACAACTCGATGTGTCAGAGTGTTGATGATCTTGAGTTATTCTCCACCAGTGTTCCTGAACTTAAAAAAATACTGTGTAACAAATTCTTTGAAGATCACTAAAACCTGTTCAGTCTTTTCTTAATTTTATTGTCTTCGAGTGTTAACTTATTCTTACTTTTGCTTGCCTGTCTGCAGTTTCTTGTGCTTACCCTAATTTTGTCAGTGAAAACTTTTAATTGGCCTTCTTTCGCTAACGGTCAACTACCTGTATCCTAGCTGTAAGTTTTCTTAAGATATAAAAATAAAATAAAAATAAAATATTGAATTATGATTACTGTCATGTCTTTTGATGATTCTTAAATCATCAAAATCGGAGCAAATGTTTGGTCTCCGAGTGACACAAAGGAACAAACAAACACACATACAGCTAATAAACACGTTACTCTACTTACACAAGACTTGCGCTTGTAGTTTGAGAGTTGTGTGTCTGTGACAGCTGACGCTCAGCCGAAGTACGTGCTAAGTTACGTTAACGTAACTTAAAAGATCAGCTGGTCAGAATAAAGGGTGATGGCCGGGCTGAATTAATTCACCAGAGTTTCTAAATTAGTGCCACTCGTGAAATCTCTTAGGTGCACCGAAATATACTATTTTCGATATAATTACAATTCAATATTTTAGTCTGGCAAAGAAAGCCCAAACATTGAATTTAATTTCTTATTTTTTCTCTTCTACTAGCATGTCACATGAAATGATCAATTGCAATAATTGCTCTTGGTAGACGATCACAATGTGTGCAATCAATATGTATCAATAACGTAAATATTGACAATTGCAATTGATCGTTTCTCTTATTAAATAGTGGGTAAAAGTGACGTGTATAAGAATCTAAAGTGCATATATGCACGAGCAACAATATCCGCTATTGTACTGATAATATTAATAATAATTTGGGGAGTGCTTAATATCACTAACCGAGCAAAGGATGTGGTATAGACATAGACAGGAAAATGTTACCGAAAATGGTTGTAAGATAATAAACCAGCTCTTGTAGCATGATGACCCAGAAGATACGAAAGACACTCATCATCGGCTTCCTAGACTATTCTCACCTATGTTAGGGTCGGCTTTCAGTCTATACGGATGTATCTAAATACCAGAATTTTACATGGAGGGACTGTCTATCTGATCTCCACAACCCAGTTACTGGGTAATATGATACCCCTTTGGCCTACCCCAGCCAGTCTTAACTGGCTGTCAGACTTTCGGGCTTCTGACAACCCGTAACGACTGTAAAAGATCTACGAATGAAAGCCGGAACCAGCGGCTAAGCGTGCTTTCTGAGGCAATGAGGGGTCTTGATATGTAAAGATGGTCACCCATCTACGGAGCAGTCGCGGCAAGCGTATCTTAACCTGATCGATCGAACCGCGTGGCGGTTATTACTCAGTCCCCTTAAGAAACGGAAAGTTACTAATTTTAGAAAAGCTTTGCATCCTTATGACACCCTCCCTGGATCTCCTATAACTTTGAGACCTTATTCCTGACTGAATGTGAACTCATGGACTTCAATTCAAGACTTTTTGTTTATCAATTCATTTCTTTAAACACAAAAATGTGTGCTAATGAACAAATGCCGTGGTTCTGCAACACTCGTAGAAAAACGCCGCGGAACTAACTGCATTGAGTAAATTATGCCGATGTATACATTACCCTTGATTATACGTTGAGCTTAGAATTATTCAATATTATTAAAAGGCAACTTGAAGAATAGCTTTGTTTTAACCAGGTACTTACTATGTAGGTTGCATATTTCAAACGCTATTTCTCTTATCGCTATCCTAGTCTACTAAAAATTATGTCCAAAATGTTGCCATGTCATTATGTATTATGTCAACATTAAAAACTTTTACTTGTGGTAATGCTCAAGTATATCTACCGCATCTTGGGCTATTATATTAGCTCCATCGTCCTTTTAACGTATCTGAATTAATCTTTAACCTTTTAACTGAAATGCTTTAGATACCAACGGTCTTATTAATAAAAAAAAAGCTTATCGAAGGTTTAAGACATTTATAATCTACGTCGCCGCGAATCCCTCAGGGAACTGTTTAAAATGATTAATATTATGACGGTACCTTGCCAATTCATTTATGAAAATATTATGTATGTAAGAAAAAATCTACATCTTTTTAATAAAATAAGTGATAGACATAATTTTAATACTAGAAACAAAGACAAAATAGATCAACCATTTTTCAGATTAGCTAAAGTACATACATCTTTTATGGGGTACTGTGTTAAATGTTACAACAAAATACCTTGTGATATATTGCAATTAAATGAAAGGAAATTTAAAGCTCACATTAAAAGTAAACTTTGTAAACTAGCGTATTACAAATTAGAGGATTATATCCAAGATAAGAATGCTTGGAAACATGCTGGTCCTGCTCCATAGGACAATCTAGAGTCTAGACAAAATCAAACTGGTTGCTAATTGAATTGTACATAGAATTAATTATATTTATGACATTGATTTACACTCAGTAATTATTTTAACTCACACACTGACTCATTACTTGTTAATATTGTAGGAAAATCATACCTATACTTAAT
Source organism: Antitype chi (assembly GCA_947359405.1). Lineage (NCBI taxonomy): Eukaryota > Metazoa > Arthropoda > Insecta > Lepidoptera > Noctuidae > Antitype > Antitype chi. The sequence goes on from OX375808.1 coordinate 18,386,181, forward strand.
TTTACAATGTTTGTAAATGTGTGAACACCATGTATCTATCACAGAATTAATTTATCTGTATTGTTTCAATTTGATTCTTTTTACCCATTTTGGTATGGTAATTTTATTCTGGGTGCATCGTTTTCACACATAATCATATAATGAATGTAAATATTGTACTTGAAACATTTTAAAAGAGTAACGGTGGAGTTTCTTGCCCATTCTTCTCCATACGAAACTACATTTTGGAAGGGGCGACTAGAATCAATTCTATTTTAATGTAAATGTTGACGTTCAAAAGTGCCTTTTAAGTGCCTATTTGAAATAAATGCTTTGACTTGACTTGACTTGCTTTTGACTTAATAGAAGTGGTTTGCTGTAGCTCCCTTGTCCTTAGTACATGTCAAATCATATTATTTAATGGAATTACCAACAGCCTGTTTTGTTCTACCTTCATACAATTGGTTTACTGTAGCTGTTTTATCTTCATTGTCGCACTGTTCACTATTACAACTCGCTTGTGCTTTTTATGTTGGTAGTCTTGCAAAAACAAGGCGATATCTGCTTACTGTTGATGTACTTCAGACATACCAATTTTTTACAGTAGATGCTCACTAGTTGGTATCAATGTAACGTTACCAGTGCCTTCCAATAATACTATTGATTCGTAAACATCAGCGCTCTACGCAACTAGGCAAAGTCTAAATCAAACAGAACAAACATGAATAAACAGATAAATGAGGAAAAACAGGTTTCGTTTTGCAGTTTTAATATCTGCGCTTACGCAACTACCTAGTTATTTATCTGATAGCTAAATAGATGTACAGAAGTGATTGCACAAAAATATAAGTTTGATATGATTTTTTGTGGTTCCATTTGTATGGAAACTTTAGGAACATTGTTCAAACGGGAAAGATCCAGAAATATTACTTAAGTTCCAACGATTTTCTGAATTTGGTGAAAATATGTGCCAAAACACTATCAAAAACCATTTTAGTTGGTTACCATCATATAACATTCTTGCTTATAAGATTGTCCATAAGAACACAGTACGTAAACCAAGGTTCCAATTTTTATATGGTGCCGTACTGTACGCCCGTGTGTACAATCAAGTGTAGACATTCGATCCATTCAGTTATAAACTTCCCTTTAGATCATTCATATCATCATATTCATCTCTTACTATTACTGTTATACAAGTTTCAGTGAACGTTATAATGAACAGTCCATTCATAATCTTCAACACTTTTGCACAGTTTTATTTTGACTCTAACAAAAAACCCTGCTGCATTTGCATTTTCGCACTCCAAGTTTGCGTCACATACAAGAAGAATCTTTTTAATTCGATTTACTAACGCAGTCCGTCCCCTTGCTTGGGATTTAACTAAGGTTTAAATTCAAAGAGTCATACTAAAATTATATACTTAGTGGTCATGTAAATGGTGCGAAATACAGTAGTCACAATGCTATTTTTACACTTAATCAGGGCCTCAAGTCTGCTATTACAATAGTGTCAGAATGGTCTATCATTGATTTCATAATTGTTGACTTTGACAAGTTTGGTAATCTACTAATATAATGGCGTCATTATGACTTTCCAATGGTCAGCCACTGACACTCCATTGAAAGAAATGGCATTTATTGGTAATCTCGTACATAATGACAAATGAATGACTGACTTAATTTACGAACTTCCTACTACTTTAGATTGCATAAAACACTATTAAATAATATGTAAAAATATATATAAATGAAATCTGGCATGAATAAATGTTCAAATTTAGTTGTACTTTTTGGAAAAACATTTCTACTAACGAGTTTTATAATAATGGCAATATGAAAATGCCATTATGACACAATTCTATTACGAGACCATTGACTGACCAATGATCGACCAATATGAATTTAGCAGATTACAAACTTTTAGCAAAATGACAAATGAATGACAATGGGATCGTGTTGGAATGACGAATTTATAAAAATAGCAGACTAAGGCCCCAGTTTCAGATGAAATGATGCTTTAAGCCTACGCAATACAGCATAAATGGTCTAATGGTCTTATTCATAAAAAGTTATCGAACATCTAAAACCTTGCTAAAGTCTGATTGTCAAAAACTGTTACTCATAAACGCATTTTAGCACATAATCGTTTTATAACCCTACTATAAAGTTATATAAGCCAGATCCCTACTTTGAAAGTGTTTTAAGAAAAAATTGCAGACTCTCTAAAGCAGCTGATTAAAAAGTAAATGACATTTGACAATTTGACGCAAAAATAATGTGTGTCAAGAAATTTTCAAGCAATCAGTTGACAGTTACCATTTTAAATTATTTGTCAAATTTGAATAACAGTGGCGTCACCCCGTCAGAAGTGTCGAAACTGTAGACAATTAAATAGTTTGCAGTACGTAATAATGTCTGGTTACAATTATACGGTGTGTAGACAGACATTTTTGTTTGACGATTCGATGTGTTGGTCAATTTGTTGGATGACTTCCTTAAAATGGCAACATTTTTATTTATAAACGACATATTAGTTATAGAACGTTTATGAAACGTTTATTAATACAACATTTTATCAAAGATTTTATAGGCCTATCGAGCAGTTTAACTAATGAATGTCTTAAACCTAAATATTTTACATAATATTTTCATAAATGAATTGGCAAGGTACCGTCATAATATTAATCATTTTAAACAGTTCCCTGAGGGATTCGCGGCGACGTAGATTATAAATGGCTCTGACAGCTCTCTTTTGCAAAATAAAGATGGATTCAATGTCAGCGGCCCGACCCCACAGTAAAATGCCATACGACATAATGCTGTGGAAGTAGCTAAAATAGACCAATCGTGCGGTTTCAACATCTGTTAACTGTCTGATCTTTCTAACAGCATAAGCGGCCGAGCTTAGCCGCCCCGCAAGAGATGTTATATGAGCTCCCCATTGTAATTTCTCGTCTAGCGTGATTCCCAGGAACACCGTTTGATTAACAAATTCCAGTTTTTCTCCATTCAATATGATGTCACATTCGCTACTTCTAACATTTGGTAATTTAAATCTAATGCATTTGGTTTTTGTGCCATTTAGTACCAAATTATTTACCGTAAACAAGCTGTTAGTCAGTTTACAGAATAATACAAGTAAAAAGTGAGTGCATGTCAAGCAGACTATAGTTACACATGTTTAAGCACTGTACCTTGCAACAAAGAAATGATCCAATCATGACGTCACCTAATCCAGGCACACACTGTTATCTGTTATCAAGTAAAGTATTAGATCCTTGAATATTTGGGCCAGTATTAGGCGAAGTAGTTACATATGAAACTGGTTTTAAAATTATTCTTGTATCACACTTATTAAGGCAAGATCTGGCTTATAGAATATGCACTTGCAATATGTATATTAAAGTAAGATTATTGCACTATAATTTATACAAAACTAAAACTGGTTTTTACCACTACACTATCGACACCATCCATACATTCAATTAGTTAGTATTTTTTGTTATTAGAATTAACAGAATTGTATACGGAAGTGATTCTTGATATAGCAAATTGCACTTAACCATATAATAGGTCTTTACCTATGAAATTGCCGTTTTGTATGAAAAAATTTAAACGAATTTTTTTCATGTATTTTTTATTTGTATTAATCGAAGTAATCACCCCTGCAATCAATGCATCTTTGCCATCGCAGTGGCAGTTTATTGATGCCCTTCTTAAAGAAATCAGCTGGACGGGAGGCAACAAATTCTTCAAAGGCATTTTGTACTGCCTCTCGGGTATTGAATTTTTTTCCCGCTAAGAAGTTATCCAAATTCTGGAAAAAGTAGTAGTCTGTAGGCGCAAGGTCTGGTGAGTAGGGCGGATGACGGAGAGCTTCCAACCCCAGTTCTTGCAACTTGGAGACCGTCTGCTGTGCAGTATGAGGTCGCGCGTTGTCGTGCAGGAGCAGCGGAGACGAGCGATTGACCAATGCTGGTTGGAGATGTGCCAGCTTCTCCATCATTGTGTTCAGTTCTTCACAGTACACATCTGCAGTAATGCTCACCCCGTTTGGTAAGAACCTGTGATGAATCACACCGGCGCTAGACCACCAAACAGTGACCATCACTTTTCTAGGGGTAAGTTTTCGTTTAGGGCATTGTTTAGGTGCTGAACCAGGATCCAACCAACTTGCTGAGCGCTTGCGGTTACCAAACAGAATCCATTTTTCATCGCAGGTAACAATGCGGTTCAAAATTCCTTAATTTGTGTGTCTGTTGAGCAGTGCAAGGCACGTCTCGCCGCGTACTTCGCGCTGACGATCATTGAGTTCGTGGGGCACCCATTTGTCAAGCTTTTTTACCTTGCCAATTTGACGCAAATGGACCAATATTGTTTTGACGCTAACGTCGAAAGCTGCTGCTAATTCAGCCGTAGATTGTGTATCATCAGCTTCCACAATCGCATTTAATTCGTCATTGTCGACCAAAGTCTTCGGACGACCGCGAGGTTCATTTTTCAGGTCGAAATTTCCAGAACGGAAGCGAGCAAACCAATAACAGGTGGTGCGTTGGTTTGTAGTGTTAGCTCCGTAAACGTCGTTGATGTTGCGTGCCGCTTGTGCCGCGTTGCTGCCACGACGGTACTCATATTCCATAATTACTCGAATTTTTAACGTATCCATGATGACGAAAAAGATTGAAATGCGATGAAAATGTAACACTAATCAATAAACAAATGACTACTTTTGGAAAAAAAAATCCATGTTTTTAAAATAAAATTAATTTGAAATTAGAATTCTTACCCAAACAAAAATTATTTTGATTTGAAATGGCCAGTACTGCAAAACGGCAATTTCATAGGTAAAGACCTAATATCACCAATATGACTATACAGTCATATTGGTGATATCATAATAAATTATGCAACTGAAATCGAAAAACAATGTTCTAACATACTTAATCAGTGTTTCTTTTTAAGGATTTCAGAATAACCAATTCAATGTTAGATGATTTGACTCACTTTCGAAAATACGTAAATTAATCTTGGAATGCCTCAGGGATCTATGTTAGGCCCATAATCAGATAAAACCATCTCTTAGTAGTAAATAAATAAAATCATCTTCGTCATAACCTAATTTGATATTTCAGAGAAAAAATTCCTTACTGTCCTACATTCAAAAAATACTGTTTACTTCATGGAAATATAATTGCGAGAACATCTTTAATATACAACATTATTTCGTGAATAAATTCTAGCAAAAATCTTAGCTAGAGTGCTACCTATTAACTTTATTATCGTAGGTATATATGTATGGAATGGGACTCTATTATGCTTATACAATTTATAACATACATGACATAGAAACAATAACTGCAAGTCACAAATCGTTACTTACCATAATCGATTGCTTGCAACTTGTGTGGGATAATGAACACATTATACCTACATTATGAACGTTTAATCACAAATACATTTCATCGATTAAAGTTACAGTACAAAATTACTTTTTAGTACTGTATAGGTATTCCGTTGAAACAGAAGAGTACACAAAATCTATGTACTGGCGACAAACATACTACAGAGCTTGCACGAGTGGATCCAATGAATTTATACGAACCAACGGAGGTTGCAAATTGAGAGACAAATGGTGTCCTTATTCTCTTCACTCGCAAACAGACTGGAGATTTTCTTGAAATACTTGTGATGTTTGATAGTACAGCTTACAAAAAAAATGTAGGGTGTAGTATTTTGTTTGAGTTTATGACTGTTTTGGGTCGGTCATCTTAGGAGAATTTTTATTTTTTGGTATTGAAATGCGCGTTTTTTCACTAGACGCACAGACCAAAGACTAACTCTGCTTTAATAATTTTCAAAGATACGTCAGCAAAACAACAAACAATTTGAACTTTAGTCTAAAAATAAAGCATTTAAAAATAAGAAATCAATCAAATGTCCCTGATGAAAATCATTAATACAGTGGTAAACCGTAGTACGGCAAATATCATGTATAATGCAGATACCCCAGAATTGATACACCTTTCAGCAAAAATGACATTGTTTTAACCTATGTGTAGGTACAAATGTAAAATAATCTCATCAAGTCACTCCGACGCTGCCACAAGTGACACTTGTGTACACAATGGTTTCAACTGGGCGGACACTTGGCCTACAAATTACAGAGTTGCAGTATTGATAGATGTGGCTTACAGGCTCCTGTATATTTTGGTCAATGCAACAAGTAAACTACTAAATATAGTGCCATTGATTCTGATTTCCATTTAGAACTTGACATACTTAATTTTTAGGAACTTTGTAGTCGTATGCCAATTTTATTAGGATATCCTAACTAATATTATAAACACGTTTGTTATGCTAAAACAGCTGAGCGAATGTAGTTGTAATTTGGCAAATAGGTAGACTATGACCTAGAGAAAGACATAGTTCATCTTGGAGCGAAGTTGGGGGCAACAGCTAGTAATCAATCAAAGTAATACTATTGCAAGAAAATAATTTAAAAGAGATAAGGCATAAAAATATTTAACGTCTCTGGGTAGATTTACGAATTCGCTTAACAAAGTGTATAGGAAAACGAATTAAATATGTTCCTCTTAAACAATAAATGTGTATATTCTGTTAACACATGAGATAACAGACAATGGTCCGAACCTAATTATGTACCTACAGGCTGTCAGGTTGTAATAAATAATATAATTGATATCAGCGTATGCGGCGAAGTTGCGAACCGTGCCTGATATAGTCCAGTATTGGACTATATCAGGCGATAAAACAAGAGAATAACTATAAATATGTATATTACAACGTCATGCTTTTCAAAGATAAAAGTATATTAATCTTATATAGGATGTCAGTGGTGTGGTTATTATTTTTTAACTACCCTTGGGTCTCATCATCCAAATCGAATTTTACTAAATTTCGTTCAAGATTTCTACAGATATAGTTACTAAAATTGAATAGCTCCTGAATTTAGACGTTCCAAATGTTGTATCCAGTCAGTCACAATTTAAATTAAAAACCGAAATTACTTTTGCAAATCTATCAAAATTCTAGTTATATTTTCTAAATTGTGCTAACATTTCTTAACCAAAGGCTTTTAAGAATTCAATTTGGGTAGCAGTGAATTGATCCATCGAGATTTACATTTATAAACTTGAAGGTTTTCAACAAATCATAATTACTGGAAAAATCACCGTCTACAAAACTCTGAAAGTAAAAAAGACACAGGCGAATATAAAGTTGTAAGTGGACTGGAAATACTAAAGAAGTATTAAGGAATCGAGAAGGACAAATGATAGCAAAAACTTTTTTCGACAAAACTGTATCAAACGAGTTGGGTCATGAGTTGAATTCAGAACAGAAAAAATAAATAATAGCAATTTTGACCGTGTAGAAAGACATACAATGAGTTTTTGGCGGGATCGCGTTGGAACATGCCGCACGAATTTTCATTTTCATGAAATTTAGTGAAATAGCGAATTAAATTGTATAATTTTGGTAGTGAATTATTCAATTTAGTTACGTGTGAGTGCACAAGTGTAGTGAAGGTGAAAATAAGTGACTAACGTGGACTTTTCGTGTTCCCCCCAAAAACTCCTATTAGGTTGTTGTAAAGTTACTACCGCTTTACAATAACTTTGATTTGACTAACTAAAGTCGACTATGACTGTTTCGTAACTTCGTGCCCGATATCGGGCCATTTACTTGATCGAAAAGAAAATTTACTTGACACTGGCTAAATGCACAAACCGTGCGAAGCCAAAACGCAAAAAATAAAAATAAAGACATACAATATTTATCATAATTGATTTATCAATGAACACTCATTCAATTAAATTACATTTCTAATCTTTATCAATAGGTTAGGTACGATAATAATCAGAAATTCGAAATATTTTGCATATTGTGGTAGAGTGACGTATTTTTCTCAATGTCTGTTTGTCTCCTAATCTACTTGTAAAGTGTTTAAGTAAATAGGAGTCGTAGTCAGTATCATAATAGGTCTTTACCTATGAAATTGCCGTTTTGTATGAAAAAATTTAAACGAATTTTTTTCATGTATTTTTTATTTGTATTAATCGAAGTAATCACCCATGCAATCAATGCATCTTTGCCATCGCAGTGGCAGTTTATTGATGCCCTTCTTAAAGAAATCAGCTGGACGGGAGGCAACAAATTCTTCAAAGGCATTTTGTACTGCCTCTCGGGTATTGAATTTTTTTCCCGCCAAGAAGTTATCCAAATTCTGGAAAAAGTAGTAGTCTGTAGGCGCAAGGTCTGCGTAGAGCGGATGACGGAGAGCTTCCAACCCCAGTTCTTGCAACTTGGAGACCGTCTGCTGTGCAGTATGAGGTCGCGCGTTGTCGTGCAGGAGCAGCGGAGACGAGCGATTGACCAATGCTGGTTGGAGATGTGCCAGCTTCTCCATCATTGTGTTCAGTTCTTCACAGTACACATCTGCAGTAATGCTCACCCCGTTTGGTAAGAAGCTGTGATGAATCACACCGGCGCTAGACCACCAAACAGTGACCATCACTTTTCTAGGGGTAAGTTTTCGTTTAGGGCATTGTTTAGGTGCTGAACCAGGATCCAACCAACTTGCTGAGCGCTTGCGGTTATCAAACAGAATCCATTTTTCATCGCAGGTAACAATGCGGTTCAAAATTCCTTCATTTGTGTGTCTGTTGAGCAGTGCAAGGCACGTCTCGACGCGTACTTCGCGCTGACGATCATTGAGTTCGTGGGGCACCCATTTGTCAAGCTTTTTTACCTTGCCAATTTGACGCAAATGGACCAATATTGTTTTGACGCTAACGTCGAAAGCTGCTGCTAATTCAGCTGTAGATTGTGTATCATCAGCTTCCACAATCGCCTTTAATTCGTCATTGTCGACCAAAGTCTTCGGACGACCGCGAGGTTCATTTTTCAGGTCGAAATTTCCAGAACGGAAGCGAGCAAACCAATAACAGGTGGTGCGTTGGTTTGTAGTGTTAGCTCCGTAAACGTCGTTGATGTTGCGTGCCGCTTGTGCCGCGTTGCTGCCACGACGGTACTCATATTCCATAATTACTCGAATTTTTAACGTATCCATGATGACGAAAAAGATTGAAATGCGATGAAAATGTAACACTAATCAATAAACAAATGACTACTTTTAGAAAAAAAAAATCCATGTTTTTAAAATAAAATTAATTTGAAATTAGAATTCTTACCCAAACAAAAATTATTTTGATTTGAAATGGCCAGTACTGCAAAACGGCAAGTTCATAGGTAAAGACCTAATATTTACCTAATGAGTAACTACCTATACCTAGTAATGAATCGGCACCGGAACATTTTTAGAATTAATTTGCCAACTATTCCTTACCCACTGCTTTTGCAGCAAAAATCTAAAAAACCTTGAGCAAAGTATACGCCCTAAAAAAAAAATTACCCTATTTTTCAATATATTCAATAGTATAGACCATTGAGCCTAGAAAAAGAAGATTAAATACGTAGAGTAAAATAATTAATTAGCAGAAGTATGAAATATCAATAGCATCCCGGTGGCAACAAGCAAGTAGGTACTCAATGGAAAGAAAGAAAAAGTTCTGGATAAGTAAACACTTTTCCTGGAAGTACAACCTCAGTTTCCTTTACTTGAAATTGGTATTAAATACTTTTATATTGAACCAGATGAGCGAAGAAATTAAATGTTTTGACTACGACATTGTGTCCATATTTACGTTTAGCTTTGGTATAATAATTATGTAAAAATCGTTTCGGAGCCACGTTCATCGCATGTTGCACTAAAGAGGGGAACTCTTGGTGATTTTTCTGTGTTTGTGTTTATCTGTGTTCCCAAATAGATATGACCTGGGAGAACCTACCACCACCTGGTCTTGAAGTCTGAAATAAACAGGTTACTTCTAAGCAAGTATACAGCAGCGTCGACCACGACACAGCTTATTGTCACGCCAGATTTATAAGAAGAAGTGTTAACAATCACAGAAGAAATACACATTTTGCACTCAAATGGGGACGTGATGCCCAATAATGCCCAAATCATCTTGTGTGATGATTGTGATGAATGCTATTAAAGAAAAGGGAGTGAATAATGGCGTGACATCAGTTTGAAAACACTACGTTTTTTTTTTTTTAGGGAGGGAAATCATCAAATTACTTCTCCCGCTCTGGGTGGAGCGGGAGGGCGTGTCAGACTTTTACTGACTAAAACCCACCCGTGTTCCCTCAGTTGCCTGTGTGCCAGGGGCCGCGGTATCTCTTTCGAACAACCCGCACCCCTGGCAGGCATCGGCCCTTGCGGACCCCACCATTTGGTACTGACATCTCTTTGAGGCGCGCGTGGAACACAACGCGCCGTCGACCAGGGCTTGGTCCTTACCGGGCAGCGAGCTACCCATTACTCGCCGTCCGCAAGCCCGCGCCTACGGTGGCCGGGAATCAGCTTTGGAAAATACTACGTTGATTGAATTGTTTATTTTTTTATTCTAGGTTGTCATTAGTAGATCTTTGACATTCGTTACGAATCATCAGAAGCCCGAAAGTCTGACAAACAGTCTTTATCTTGTGGAGGTTGAAAGGGAGTCGCTCCTTGTAAAATGATGTAATCAGCTGCATTCGGTTATAATGGAAACTGACCCCAACATAGTGGCGAATAGCCGAGACAGATGACGATCTAGGAAAATTTAGAGGTTCTGACAGTGTGACAGTTAACAAAGAAGAATGAAAGAAGGAAAGTTGTTGCACCGACGTCAAGTAATGTGGGACAACTGGACAAGGGCAGGAAGATGATGAGATGATGATCTGACATCCTACTTTTACTAACAAATGTGCCACGAATCACTGCGTTAACACAACATAAGTACTTGAGTGTACCAACAGAAGTAATTGTACTTATAAATATATCGGGTAGCAATCGGCCGATACTGAAGCGATCCGGTGCGGTGCAGCAAACGCCCGGTCAAATGACACCAATTGATATGTATTGTAAAATTGATACTTACGTATTCAGTATTGAACGCCAGGGACGCTTCATCGGTATTTCATTTAAGGCGTTCGTCTGCGTATCAATATTAGTTGTTAAAATAAATTTAACGCTATTTTGCGGGTTGTATTTTTTTACTGCTAGTCGAGATGAATTTATATAAAACTAGCGTAAAATTGTGACATTAGATGGTTTCTGAATGATAGATTGTCATGGCATGCCGACGAATGAAGAACAAAATACTGAGGAAGTTATGGGTATGAATGTAAATAGCTGTAAGAGTCGTGGAAAACGAACGAAACGATGAATTAATTGTATGAAGTAAAGTGTGTGTCTGTACAGAGATGACGACTGATAAAGAAGAAGGTATTTTGCACCGATCCCAATTCATCCGATCAACAAACTTACATGGGCACTCGTGAAACGTCAGACTTTGGTCCAATAAGTTTCTGAGTTCTGACATATTAAGTACCCACCTAATGTTCAAGTCTTTGCTTTTATGTAGATATCATCATCATCTGCCTTGCCATTTCACAACTAAATTAGGGTCGACTTCCAGTCTCACCGAATGCAGCTGAATACCAGTATTTTATATAGAGCGACTGCCTATCTGACCTCCACAACCCAGTTACTGGGTAATACGATACACCTTGGTAAGACTAGTTGTAACTTTCGGGCTTCTGACGACCTGTAACGACTGTTGAAGATCCACGAATGTCAGCTGTGACCAACGGCTTATTATGCTTTCCGAGGCGTGGAGGGATCTTGGTATGTAAAGATGGTCACCCATCCAAGGATCGACCGCGGCAAGCGTAGCTTAACTTGATCGATCGACCTGTACGGTTGTTATGACTTAGCCACAAGCCCCCTCTTATCCAGATACTTTTATCTAATAGATTAAAATAGAATTATCAAAGCTACATAGTATCATAGCCGCTCCCTATGCACAGTCACCCTTGACCCAAGCTCTCCCCGAGTATAAGTGCCTTTTATGACACCCTCTCCAAATCGCCGATGTTTCAAGTGCACTAGCAAAAAGCACATCGATTTGTTACACTGCTTTGAATACAGGTTTTTTTTTTTATATCCGCCAGTTTTGTAGACATGCTTCATTGGACTTGGTTTTTGATATTGAAACTCTCTTTCGTATAATGAAACCAATTCATACATCCTGAAATCCTACTCCCTAGTAAATTTGCCATACAGATAGTTTATAACCTGGATTAACACATAGGATACTTTGCTCCTGGTGGTACGTTCCCGAGGGGTAATGTCCGTTGTCCTACCACCACGCTTGTGAAGCCGCTGGAAAAACCAGTATAACATAATATCACTGTTATAATCCAATTAGAAGTAGGTATACCTACCTATAGTACACTTACATTTCATCAGTTAAGTTGTCCCATTTAATAAGGAGCAAGCCTATTGCGATCAACCGGGCATCAATCTAAACTCCGAGTTGTTACTAATAAATTAGTGACAGAAAAAACCCTACAACACGTACTAATATTAATTCAAATGTTATAAAGTCTTCCTAAATCATAAAACGAACGTACCACAAGACAAGTAATAGTATCTTTAATTAAATGTCAATAAAGTGAGAGAACAGTTCTATCAATTCTAAGAATAAATAAGAGCTAGATTGTAATCGTCAGAAGACACCGTCACTGGATGTTGGACTATAGATCCAAGGCACTCGCATGGTTGTATCCTACTATCCTACTTAAATAATATAATAAATGTGACAGCTTGTATGTTTGGATGTTTGTTACTCAATCACGCAAAACTGAAAGTCAAAGTCAAAGCATTTATTTCAAATAGGCACTTAAAAGGCACTTTTGAACGTCAACATTTACATTAAAATAGAATTGATTCTAGTCGCCCCTTCCAAAATGTAGTTTCGTATTGAGAAGAATGGGCAAGAAACTCCACCGTTACTCTTTTAAAATGTTTCAAGTACAATATTTAACATAGTACATCCATTATAATTATGTCAAACTGATTGGATACTTTTTTTATCGCGGTGGTACGTTCCCGTAGGATGATTTCGACCTCCATGCAAGCGAGGCTGCTTGCATAAACTAGTAACATCATAAAATTTAAACGAACCCAATGAAACACTGTTAAAGAAAAACCTTATTCCCTTCACATAATTATGTATTATTTGATGTTTATAAACTTCATCATTCTGAGGAATTAATAACATTTTGTACTACACAATAGACCTGACCACGTCTTATATTCATAGACCAAGTAATAAAATTAATATTTCCAGCCAATTGATTTTGGAGAAAACGTTTTGTTTTTGTTATAACTATACTCCATTTGAAATAAGATTAGACATTTAAACAAACCTTTTTTACAGTCAGCTCAACCGATTCCGACTTCTATACCGTAGGCATAAGGATGGCATTAAAAGCAAAAAAGTAGTTAATTGTTTACTGCAGCTGCCATTTGTTTTGCCTCTAACGCAATAGAAGTCAAAATCGTTTGATAGGACTGTAAAAAAGGTTTAGTTAAATGTCTAAACTTATTTCAAATGGAGTATAATTGCTTGTAACTTCAAATTAAACAAACACCTAATAATTTCTCATATTATTTGTAAAGACAGAGGAATTAATAACATTTTGTACATACTACACAATAGTAGTAACCATGTCATATATTGATATATCAAGTAGAATTAATATGTCCGATCAACAAGTGGAGGGAACGTTTTGTTCTTGTTTTGAAGTCAACTGGCGTGGCCGTAATAGGCTCAACTCGCTTGGGAGTTCGTTTGTGATGTCTGACGAAGAGTCTTTGGGATGAGTGGGAATACACATTAGGTATGTGATAAGAGTTTACATGTAGGAAAGGACAAAGGTCATTAGTAAAAGGACAAGATTTTTTTTAAAGAAATTTAGAAAAATTGGTATTGGTTTTTAGTAAATCTGTGAAAGCTGCAAGCGACAATTATGTTCCACTAAAGCATGCTACTCTGTTATATATTGCTTTTCAGTAGACAGTAGTATTACACCAGTAGATTAACTCTTAGTCGGACAACACGAAGGGAGTATAATTCTGATTAAAATACGAGTATTTTTCCTCAACCTACAGTTCAGATTCAACCTTATCTATGAGTACAAGAGTTAGCTTGAGTTAAATATAAACTATGAGCTAGTTATGTTTGATCCTTCGTACTAAGAATAGTGAAAGTTTGCATGTTTAGATGTGTGTCACTAAACCACGAAAAAATGGTTGAACTGATTTAGATGAAATTTGGAATAAGGTATTAACACAGGATACTTTTATCGCAATAGTAGTACTAGTGACAAATTAAATTCAAAGTATCTGCGATGCTAGAATGCGACGAGCTCAGTAGAATCTAAATAAATGGCGAAATATTGGAAAGGCTTGTGAGTTAGTATTCAAGAGTAGTAGATATGCTACATAATTAGGCTGATCATTATGTAAAACTAGCTTTTGAGATCATTTCCGACATCCATGCGAGTGAAACCGTGCTCGCTCGCGTGGCTGTCGAAAATTTATCTTACGGGAACGTGATACCGGGACAAAAAGTTAACTATGTCCTTCTCCAGGATGCCATCTAACTCCTTGCTTTATTTTATCGAAATCCCTTCAGTGGTTTAGGCGTGGAAAAGTAACAGAGATTACTTTCGAACTTATAATGTTAAGTTTGGACGTTGCCTAAAATAACGTTAAGTATGGTCAGGGTCTTGCAAAAACTGGCTTATCATGTTCAATAATTAATTTTGTTATTATCATTAATTAAAAATGTTACATTATATTTCTTTATGTAGTATGTAACGTGCACAATGTAATCTATCGCGTAAGACTTGCCTAACGACAATTAAATAATATTACCAAAAAGGCTAAGGCAGTAGCTAGACGTGTGGGTATCCTTTTTTTACAATGTCCCGAGAAAACATAAGTCCTTGGAGTTTCTTGCCCATTCTTCTCCATAGAGTTCTTCGTTTTAGAATGGGCAACTAGCTTCAACTTTCCGACCAACTGATCGACTTTCAAACAATTCAAAAGTGCCTGTAAATGGTTTAATTGAAATAAAGGCTTTGAGTTTCAGTTTGAGAAAACGCGTGACGTGTCACATGAACATTGGACGCCCGACGTTCGCTTTTGTAATCTGAACTTGCCTTTACGAGTTTCGGGTCGCAGTCTCGTAGACGTCAATATATTGAACGTCTGGTGTTCTGGCATTCTCCGGCAAGATTAACGTTAACTTGTCACACACTGGCATTCAGACGAGACGGTTTGAGGAATGTTAATCTAAGGGTAGACGCCCCTTGAGGATAATTTGTCTACCTAAGCCTGGAAGTAGGTCCCTACTGGATTATGTTTGTTTGAGGGGAAAGCATCAGGGTAGGTCGCAAAATTCAAATTTTTGTTTTTTTTTTGCAATTTTAGGTAAATTTTAGGCTTTATGTTGAATAGAAGGTTTACCAAAGCGCGTCCACCTCAAGTTTGATCTGAGAATAAATCACAACGTAACACGATGAAGGAAAATCTTGAAAACATTGTCTATCAATAAAATTTAGGTAGAAACCTACTTGGTTATACGACTTGACGACAAGATAGAGTTCTACAATTTTTAACCAGTACGCAAACTGTAACCATGAATTCAGCATATCATTCTAGATCCCCTCGTGTAGAAATATATAGCACTTTTCTATGAAACAACAGATTTTTTTTTACCTACTATAATTTTTCTACGTTAGGGGTCTAGAATGATATGCTGAATTCATGGTTACAGTTTGCGCACTGGTAAAAATATTATCCTGTATAGTTACCTACCAGCTTACTGCGTCAATAAAAATACCTGGCGTAATTACATTACATTAAAATAACTTAGTATACAACTGAATTGTTATTAAAGAATTAATCAATTTATATTCACGCGTCGAACATACTGTTAACAATTTATTACTATAAACTAGCGACCCGACCTTGTTTCGCTCGGTGTTTGCATCTCGACAAAACGTTTTTTTATTACATAATGTTAGTTTAAAAAAAATCTGCCGTCCAATAAATTTAGATCGCGTAGGTATTGATTGAAGTTCTGAATGGGATAGTTGATAAATTTTTCGCAATTTCAATATTAGTCCCATGGAGAAATTGTTCACTTTGATGGTCTTTAAAAACTAACCTTGCATATGAAGGTATGTGCAATAAATACATAAACCTTCAGGAATAAATTCTCTATTAATGATAGTAGAAACCGCATCGAAGTACGTTGCGTAGTTTAGAAGAACACGTCCGCGGTCACACAGACAGACACGAAAAGCTACTTCAATTTATAAGAATAATGTACAAAAATTAAGATGTTTTTGAAATTATTATTGTATAGAAACAAGTTCTTCTAACTTAACAGACAGCTGTGCTGCTGGGGAGTTTGTTCCGCTACTTCTTCTTCCCAGCTAAAGCACTAGGAAGTGGTGAAGGGCGGGCGTTTTTGGGGGGACTGTCTTATGTTATTTTATTTTGACGTTCAAAAAGAGCTGACTCTCAGCCTAGTTTGAAAAAAAAAAAAAAAAAAAAAAAAAAAAAAAAAAAAAAAAAAAAAAAAAAAAAAAAAATGACAAATAACACAATTTTATGATCGTAAGCCATACATCAAACGACATATTCAAACCATTGCAGAACTATGCATACTTTAGTTTATTAATGACTGTATTTATATTTAATTTATCAGTCACTAATTACCATTATTAAGTCGTATTAATGAGTTTCAAGTGTAATACAATATTAAAAACAATAATTATGATTATAAGTTATGTGACATGTTATAAATTTTTCAAAATAATTACTGCAATGTCTTACTTAACACTCACATAACATAACTTTAATTGGCTAAGTAATAACAGCTACACGGGTCGATCGACCAGGTTAAGCTACGCTTGCCGCGGTCGGTCCGTGGATGGGTAACCAACTTTACATGTCAAGACTCTTCCGTGCCTCGGAAATCACATTAATCCGTTGGTCCCGGCTGTCATTCGTGGATTTTTGGCAGTCGTTACGGTCAGAAGCCAGAAAGTCTGACAACCAGTCTTACCAAGGGGTATCGTATTACCTGGTTACTGTATTGTAGTGGTCTGATAGGCAGTCGCTTCATGAAAAATACTGGTGTTCAGCTTCATCCCGTAAGATTGGAAGCCGACCCCAAAATAGTTGGTAAAAGAGTAGGAAGATGTGATGTGTGTGCAGGTGTTGTACACAATCCAGCAAGTGGGACTTAGTCTAGGTTGTTATCTATATATTAGAGACTAGATTTGTAGACGTTTTTCTATTCTGTATTTTAATTCCTCTAAGTACCTGGTACTTATTGACTGGTCTGCACTGTCCTCCCATACCTATTATCACTGTAATTTGAAAACATTGTAAAAGCCAATTATTTTTAAAAGAGTAACCGTGGAGTTTCTTGCCGGCTCTTCTCCATAGGAAACGACAAATTGGAACCGTGCACCTAGCTTCTGACGTTTCATAAGTGCCCATGCAGGCTTATGTGAAATAAAATATTTTGATTTTGATTTTTTTGATCTATACATATATATAAAAATGAATTGCTGTTCGTTAGTCTCGCTAAAACTTGAAAACGGCTGGACCGATTTGGCTAATTTTGATTTTGAAATATTTGTGGCTGTCCAGAGAAGGTTTAAACGGTGAGAAATTATGGAAAAATTGCATGGAAAATCGAAATAGCAACAATTTTATTTTCCCAAACGCGTTCAGAAATTTCTGTTTCTGTGTGTTCAGAAATCTAGGGAAAGTTTAAACTTATTATATTAATTAAGTAATATTTCATAACAGGCGACTTTTATTGACGGTTTGAAGTTCGCCGGGTCAGCTAGTCAACTATAATGCATTTGATTTCCCAGAGAGATAGCAAAAGGAATGTTCGGACAGCTAAACAAATGAATACCGACCGCTAAAGCCACCTGAATAAGTGAGATAGTGTCCTCAGAATTGGCTAGGCTATTCTGTACTCTAATATCTTTTAATTTTAAATAGATTTAGGTAACCAGTTAAGTTAGTTAAGAATGACTTAAGTAGGGCAACTTGATACATTTTATTGTATTCGAGGAAACTGAAAAATTTACTATAGTTAGAGGTCCCAGGTTTTGCAAATATCAGTGTACTAGCTGCTGCTCGCGGCTCCGCCCGCGTCAATTTTGGAAATTAGCTGGAACAGGGTTTTCTGGCCTCAGGAATAAAAAAGCTCATCCAAACTTCCGCCCCCTATTTCACCCCTTTACGGGGTAGTTTCCTAAATTCCTTTCGTAGTTGCTGACGTCTCCTACTCATAATCTATATCTGTGCCAATTTTCATCTTCGTATGTCCAGTAGTTTTTGAGATTTGAATGATTGAATGAGTGACCATTCGCTTTTACATAGATATAAAGATAAATTG
Source organism: Antitype chi (assembly GCA_947359405.1). NCBI lineage: Eukaryota > Metazoa > Arthropoda > Insecta > Lepidoptera > Noctuidae > Antitype > Antitype chi. Next base: position 18,404,576 of record OX375808.1, read on the forward strand.
AGAATTTTTTTTTTCGTGATTTTCGATTTGATCCCATAGTAAAATTGGTCCCAACCCCTTAAGAGATCTTCAATTTATTGTTGGTTTTTTTAATTACACCTTATACTAATAAGGATAATTAAGGGGAATCTAGTCGCGGGCTCGAACTCACTGGTGGGCCTGCCTAAAAAGCACGCTGTCTCACGAGGCATCGTGTCCGACAGAGGTAGTATCAGTGATGAGCAGTTAGACACAAGTCTATATGCACAACGTTATTGAGTGAGATGTAGGATCCTTAATTGTAAAACGGCGCGTAAAAAATTAAGAAAAGTCCTTCCGAAGATCGGGTTTTATGAAAAAACCACCGCATAAATCAATTACCAATACAGTTTATTGAACTTTTCAATAGTTGAGCTTTATCAGTACCGACTTAGTTTTGGCGATTTTACACTTCTTTTGTTACTTAAACACGCCCAAAGTTAGGTTAAATTAGCAAGAAAAACGAATCTTTGTTGGCTCAAAACTTTTTAATGACTTTTTTATTTTAGTATTCTGTTTGCGTACAGTCAATATTATTAATAATACAAAACCATACTATGTAAAATTTTTGCTGTACATTTTCGAACAGTAGACTAATCTACTCCCGAAGTTTGTATGGAAAAAATATCGACTAGATTCACCTTAAGTATTATCATTGATAATATTCGCGTAAAACTTCTAGATGTAGCAACAAATGATGTCGGAACAAATGCGTAAAGGAAAAAATAACAATGTAAAGTTGAAGCTATAATGTAGTAACACTTTATACAGCCAACTATAACAGTTACTTATTAATAGTATTCACAGTCCACACTCATTTGTTTTGACTTTTTTCCTTTTCATGTGTATCGCGCAATTGATGGAGGTGCGATGTTCTACCTACATAATGTATATATTGTACCTACCTAGATTATTGGGTATAAATACGAATTAATAATATTACCTATAGTTATTGTCAGAATACATGATTACTATCATCAATACATATACACTTGTACACTAAAAACAGTCATATTCATAATATTAATACTAGAAATAAGGACAAACTACGTGTTCCCTTTCACCGGCTTCATAACGTTCATAACTCATTTGTTGGTTTTGGTATAACCTTTTATAACAAGCTTCCCTCTTCTTTGCTAGATTTGCATTTTAATGCGTTTAAAGCTAAAGTAAAATCCACCCTTTGTTCAAAGGCATACTATTCTATCAACAACTACTTAAACGATAAGAATTGTTGGTCGCTGTGATTAACTCAAGACAATGTTTTTGTTCTTTCACCAGAATTAGCTTACCTACTGACAGGTTATATAATTATGTTAGTTCATAATTGCTTATTTTATTTAACTGTATAATTCAGTTTATTTTCATTTATTGTTAACTTAATCTACTAATTACAATGTTTTTTTAATGAGTAGTATTGCAATATGTAGTTAGCTAGCGACCTCGACAATTCATATTATTCTTGCCAGTGCAACCGGTAGCAAGCTCGTCATGCTCCCTTAGATGTTCGGGTCGGGTTGCCTCCTTCGGGTAATAGCTGATCTTTGCGTTATGCTCGTGAACGGGTGCTTCTCGTGGTGACTGGTCGTCTTGCTGAGCATGGTTTTGTTATTGTTAATTGTATTAACTTTTTATTTATTTTATTCCGAAGGTCCAAGTTTAATTTTTGTTACTTCAAGTTATAGTGACATTTACATAATGCAGAGTTGCATATGTAAGCGGGCACGCCCTTTATACCTGGAGGCTTTTATTTTGATTAAGTTCTTTTTACGCTTTTTATTTTATTTATTATTATTTATTTCTACTTGAGTACCTATAGTTTTCAATGTTTTGATGGTATATTGGCGTGTGCTTGCTGACATATGGCAAATTTAATGTATTTTGTGTTTCGTAATGCTAATTACCTACTATAGTAAAGAATAAAGTTCTTCTAACTTAACAGACAGCTGTGCTGCTGGGGAGTTTGTTGCGCCACTTCTTCTTCCTAGTTAAAGCACTAGAGGTAGTGGTAAAGGGCGGGCATTTTGGGGGGATTCTCTTATGTAATTTTGACGTTCAAAAAGAGCTGACTCTCAGCATTAGTGTTCCATTTCATATTATCTGACCTATTTTATTTTGTACAGATTATACAGGGTGTACCTACCTAAAACCTTCCTAAAATTGTATTTGAAAGATTTACCAAATAGTTGCAAAAACCTATATAAATTTTCGTAGTGTTTATGTTAACTTCTGTACCGTAGAACTGATAAGAAAGAACGCAAGAACAGGCAACCTAACTAAGTACCTACGTCATGCCTATTTTATTCAAGACCTGCCACTGCTTCGCTGGTTTTTCCGACTCAAGAAAACATCAACATTTCGTTATTATACATTCATGTACTATTATTGTATTGTACACATAAACTTTCCGGAATTAATTCTCTTAACTTTGATGAAAACCGCAACAAAATCCGTTGAGGAGCTTAAAAGAACAACGCAGTCACACAGACAGACTCGAAAAGTGAATTTATAATAAGTATGTATGTAAATGTATACATTTCAACTCCCTTAATTATTATTTAGCGCCATATAGCACTGTTAACGTCTTTGAAGTTACTAATTATTTTGTAAAAGAATTACTTAAACTAAGTAAGTATAATCAGTCAATGTCAAAGTTTGAAAACAATACACTGTTATTTATTTAAATCGTTTATAAGTACCCGAAGTGCTTTCTAAGAATAATACTTAGGAAACTACAATACGATAAACTTACAAGAGCTCAAAGGGAAACTTTCTTCCGAATATGATAAAAGTTTTACCGGTAGAATGAAATATGCGTAGAAATCGTCTATCATTGTGTTTAAATCATTGTCACATATTTTTGTTTATTCACTGAGAATTTTTATCAATAATGTAACGTTATAATATTATCATGAAAACTGTAACTTTGTATTACTATGTATATTATAATCACCCATTTATTACCGCCTACTTTCTTTCTAACACCCAACAGAACATTCTTTTACAACTAACATCACGACGAACATATATTGTTTAATAACACCGGAAACCTCTGATAACAAAACATGACTATTTAGCTACCGAACGGGCCTTGAACGGCTCAGCCGACTATGAATGAAACTGTTATGAAACAGTATTTACATTATCCGCCAAGTCTGTCGCAGGCCTTACCTCCCTTAGTTTACATTACATACTGGCTTAGCGTATCTAATCTAATTAGCGTTGCACTACAGTGACGTCACGAAGCCGGCTCGTGTCGCGAAATGTAAGTTCAACAAACTTAACCATTATAATATAAATTAAATCGCGCGGCATTCGTAAACAATCGCTGTTTATAATAAACACACTTAACCACCTACAAACTTTTAAATTGGTCACAAAAACTGCAGTTTTTTTTTTCAGAAAAATGGCACTTTGTGGATGTTTTCGTAAGTTGTATTTTTGGTTTACACGCACGTCGAGTGGCGGGCCGCAGCGATACGCGGTCGTCGCGCGGCGGCTAGGACACGTCTGAACTCAGACTACGCTCAACACGGCTGTGAGCTGTGGGCACACCGCGCCGCCACTCTGCGCAATTCTCACCCAGTGCGCCGCCGCCTGCAAGTGCAACAATACTAGCACGTCGTCGTACCGCGCGTTCTAATCGCCCCTTACGTTTACAAGTTTACATGCAGCGTTTATTTACAGCATTTTGAAAACTGTAAACATTAATGCATACCAGTATTTAGTAGCATGTTTGGTACATTTGTCAGTGTCATGTTTTTTTATTCTGTTAGTGTGGAATGGGTGCGTTACGTAACAGCACCGAATTAATTCGTATTTTGGTGCGGTAATAATTGCTATGTGACTGTTAGGTACTAATTGGTGATTTACCTGGCGGTATAATATCTCTTTTCACTATGAAAAATGAGGCAGTAAAGTATATGCTTACATACATCATAATAAAGATTTAAACAGTCAGTGCTAATCACGAGAATTAAAATCCGTACCTAATATTAACCCCCTTATTTATAAACGTTGCTTAAAGTTAAGTAATGATTAGCATCTGTTTAACCATACATTTTTGACGTTTAAACACCTCTTAACTTTAAGCAACGTTTATAAATAAGGGTGATTATCTTCAAACAAATTCATTCTTCAGTAGTTGTCTACCTAAACATTTTAAATTTTTATTTCGTATATAAATCAACTAGCTGACACGACAGATCGTCGTATCCAATATAATTAAGTCATACAAAAATCCCATAGAAAAAAAGGACGTCCAGTTTCTCCCGAATTTGTAAAAATTCCACGTGATTCTCCAGCATCAGTTCTAGGTTGCTTTGTTCGTCTAATTGTATAATTGAAGTAATAGAATACCAAATTGCGACTCGATCAAACCCGTAAAAGATGCTCAAATCCCTTCATCAATCAGAAAAGAGATGATAATCTTCAAACGGCTTAACCAATTTTGATGAAACATGTCTAAGAACCACCGCTAGAAAACCTACTTTTAAATAAAAAAACCGCACCCAAATCGTTTACCCGTTTAAGCGCTACAGTGCCACAGACAGACACACACATACAGCGGTCAAACTTATAACACCCCTCTTTTTGCGTCGGGGGTTAAAAAATTAGCCAAACCGGTCTAGTGGTGCTATTTTTATGTATAGACTAGCTTCTGCCAGCAACTTTGTCCGCGTAAAATTTCCTGTTTTACGTGAAACTTCTTGTTTTACGTGAAACTTCTTGTTTTACGTGAAACCTCTTGTTTTACGTGAAACTTCTTGTTTCAACATAAAATATATCCTATAGCATCGCATCGCCCTTTCGCTACGAGTACATTACTTCATTTTCTCGTAGCGTTCTTTCCGATTCTTTTTTCCTTTTAACTCGGCGCCATAAGAGTATAGCGTGATATTAAATGCTTAAAGTATTTCAGCCTACGACCTTCCTCAAGAATTAGCATCAAAGATGCAAAGAATTTTTCAAAACCGACAAATTTTAGAGATTACCCCTACATACAAACGAATTTACCTCGTTTTTATCGACTTCAAAAAGAAGGAAGGAGGTTATCAGTTCGAAATGTTTATAAATATTTTTTATGTAACTCCGTCATAATCCGTCAAAGGGGTTTATTCCGAAATGGTCCCATTTAAATTTCTTATAGATCTGATGATGAGTTTCAGAGACAGACAGCTGAACTCTTCAAAAAATGACAGCAAATCAACCGCGATTGCTGCTATCGCATAATATAGATTGTTTTGACCCCAAAGATGATGAAATTTTGAATTGGTGTAGGGTAGGTACTACTTATAACTAAAAACCATAAACAATCGACTTCCAAAAAAACACTACAAAGTGAAAATTTTTTTTTAATGATTTTTCACTTTGTAGTGTTTTTTCGGAAGTCGGCTGGATTTTTTTTTTTGGAAATAGTTTTTATAATATTAGTTTATATGATAGAGTTAATGCTCACACTACACAATCTCCCCTTCAACGCCCCCATATCTATATATTAAGATAACTACAATTCCCCCACTTTGGCACATTGGCACAGTTCGGAACCACCTGTAGGCATAAAGGTGTGTTTGTGAAGAGCCTACAAGTCCCCGGTAACCCATTTACATGTGCCAAGCTATGAATAGCACACTTCGTTCCTTCCCGGAGCGATGTAAGATGGGACTTGAGGAGTTCACCAGGTCAATGGGTTCCGACACCCTATTATATCCTTGTATGTGAATTGGTACCCAAAAATCAGATAGTAGGTATATTTAATGTGGGACGAAAAATGCGTTTGTTTTGTGTTTTGTAACAGCTAGAATAGAATTGTTATAGATAATGTTGACTACGCCTTAAAATAAAGCTAAGTAGTACTCGCAACCGGGTGTGTGTAAAATATCCTAGATACCAAACATTCGAAGACCTGTGACATCTACCAACCCGCACTGGGCCTGCGTGGTGGATTACGGCCCACTTAACTCGAAAAGAGAAGGCCTCAGCAGCAGTGGGAACATTATAGGCTTATGATGTAGAAATTGCAACTGGTGTTGTGTCTATTAGACATTACTTAGTTAATATGACATTATATATTCTGACATTACATACTTATTGATTTGAATTTATCCCATTGAGTAAGAAACTCTCACATTTATGATATTAGTAAGATAGTACGGGATTTTTTATTCTATTCATTCGCGTAACACCACACAGCCGTGAGCCTCATTCAATTTAGTTGGTTAATCTCATTTATGTGCAATTAAAATCTGGATGAAACGTGCATGGCCACAGTTATTAACAGTCGATGATAAAATGAATGATAACGGTCGGATTGATACCAACTCATGCGGACCTTTGTTGTAGGCATTGCGCCGGACGAATACAATTCACACATGAAATACGATACAATAATATTAAAAACAATACACAATATTAAATACAATTGGGTATCTGTATTTTGCCACATATTCACGACTAACGACGGAAATACTAAAATACAACTTAATTCTAGGTCACTGTTAAGTCGCATGTTGTGTCCATTACTTTGCGATGTTGATATTTGTTGTATATATTTTATCTATATCCAACAAACATCCATACATGATCGTGATCGAATCACGAATGAAGAGATCCAGGAATCCGTCAGTGGGCAGGGCCACATTAATCGCAGAACAGATGGCCGATGTGGCCGAAAGATTCTGGAGTGACGACCGCATACCGGAAGACGTAGAGTTGGAAGGCCTCCTATAAGGTGGACCAATGACCTTGTGAAGGCCTCAGGTATCCGTTGGATGCGCGAAGCACAGAACCGGTCGAAGTGGCGAAGCTTGGGGGAGGCCTATGTCCAGCAGTGGACATCTCTGGCTAAAATGATGATGATGATCCATACACATTATAAATTAAAGTCAATTTCGTGTCTGTGTGACCGCGTTGTTCTTCTAAACTGTGCAAAAAAAAATTGATGAGCTTTTCAACACAATTTATAGAATTTATTCTGGGAAGGTTCATTAATGTTTAACTAAGATATAGCACAGAAATCTACAGATATTTTGACATGTCGCCGTAGCACCCATGCAGGGCAAGGGCAGATTGCCAGTTTGTGATATTTCCCTATGTAAAAAATATATTTATTTATTTTTATTTAACCATTTATGCACACACATATAAACAGACAAGAAGAAAGGAACAGAAAAATACGTACAAAGGTAATGCTTATTTCTACAGAAATCTCTTCCAGCACACCTGCGATAGGAGAGAAGATAACAGAGATGTAGACAACGCGTGTAATAACAGTAGAAGGAAAATCATAAAATTACAAATTAAACTCTAATTTCAAAATATACATAATATGAGAATATACATACAAACTAATATACATACATACTTCTAAAATAAATATCACTAAAATATATATAATTATAATACTTTAAGGAACGCGTTCACCTACCTATTGCTCTGGAGTGAACTGGGTTTGATGAACAGCTAGATTACCCTAGGATGATTAAGACTTAATCATAGTGAAGTACTCTACAATACTATACTACAATATTCAAGTACTTAATCGTTAAGCAGCATTATCATTGAGCAGTGGTGGCCCAGTGGTAACGGCGGCGACTTACGAGTTGTAGGTCGTGCGTTCGAACCCAGCCAGGCGCATTACTTTGTGTAAATAATGTCATTACTGCTGCTCTCAAAACGGTGAAGGAAAACATCGTGAGGAAACCGGCATGTCCTAGAACCAAAAATTCGAGGACATGTGACATCTTCCAACCCGCACTGGGCCCGCGTGGTGGATTACAGCCCACTCCCTTTCACAGAGAGGAGGCCTATGTGCCAGCAATGGGAACGTTGTAGGCTGAATATGTATGTATATCATCATCATCATTTCAGCCGAAAGACGTCCACTGCTGGACATAAGCCTCCCCCTAAAGAGGGGTTTTGCCATAATAGCCACGCTTGGCAGGCGGGTTGGCGATCGCAGTATGGTGGTAAAATGCATAGAGAACGCTGCTGCCCATTCTCTAGTAAGTCCCTTAGTCGCCTTCTACGATACCGGGAATAAATAGGATAGTGCTATTATTTTACGTCCAGCACCACATGGAACGTATGTATGTATGTAGTCATTAAGTACTAGAGTTCATTTATTTATTTAACCATTTATGCACACACATTTAAACAGACAAGAAGAAAGGAACAGAAAAATACGTACACAGGTAATGCTTATTTCTACAGAAATCTCTTCCAGCACCCCTGCGATAGGAGAGAAGATAACAGAGATGTAGACAACCCGTGTAATAACGGTATCCGGACCTGTCTCTCTATAAGACTATTATTTTCATTAAGTTTTTGCAGAGAGTAAATACTACTTTCGAAATCTGCGGGGTGATTGTGCAACACACTAACGGTAGAATGGCTTTAATTTGGACAGTTCAACAACCTTTATTACGTTATTTACATTGTTGAGTATACAAATTTTTGAACATATGAAGCAATGGATTAGCAATATCTTTCGGAATTATTAAGATTGTGATTGATAGTGGTTACGCAATTACCAAACCCACAGAACGCAGTCGTATAAAAAAAAAGCAGTGGTACTCCGGGTGTGCCGACAGAAGTTAAAACTAATACGAACTAATTATAATTAAACTTATTAAACTTATTGTATCTATTTACGTACATACACATTAAGTACATACGAGGTGTCTGTAACAGTGTCGCGAGTTCAGTTGTTTTTTCCCATCTCAAAAAATGCCCAACGCGCCTAAAGAAATTTTCACTTCAAAAAATCTTGGTCAGATCATTACGATGTGGATCATTCTACGGGCGCTAATTTTATTTATATAAGCAAATAAATTCACCACCTTACTCCAACTTGCTACATAGTAAATAGGTATAATTTGTGACTGAAAAAAAAACCGACCAATTAATGATAACTTGTTTATTGGTAAGAGTTGTATTTAATTTGTTTATTTTAGGAACGGAGTTCGTTAAACTGTAAAGTGTCGTCATGTCACTTTAGTTACGAATCAAAAGTGTTGTAGCAGTGAAAATGTTACACTTTTTAGGGTTCCATACCCGAAGGAACCAACAGGATCCTATTACTTAGCCTCCACTGTCCGTCCGCCCGTCTATCTGTCACCTGTAATAGGTAGACAGTTGAAATTTTCACAGAATGTGTATTTCTGTTGCCTATTGTGTTATGTACCTACGTTGAAAATTCAGTGCGCGGTAAAATCCCTTTGCGATATTTTTACGTTCGTGCAAACGTCGACTAAAGAGCTATGATAACATAGAAGGCAATCTTTTCACCAATTTGTTTTTACACGCTTTATATTAGCTTCACTTGTATGTTTGTTTGTATGTAACCGACTCCTTAGAGCGCGATTTTGACCCACTTTAAACGGTCAGATTTCATTGAAACTTTGTAAACTTATCGAGGACCAATGACAATACAATCATTAAAAAAAAAATTGAGAAAAATGAAAAAAAAAGGAAAATTAATTTTAAAAAATCACGTTTTTGTAGTTAGCAGAACTAAAAAATAGAAAATAAATAATAGTTTAAAAAACTAATAAACACGCTTTAAAAACCAAACTAAAAAAGGAGAAAATAATTTAATTCAATTAAAAAGCGTGGGGTGCATTTTGAGGTATTTTTATAATCACTTAATGTCACTTTTATTTATTAAACTTCAAACTATACTGCACTAGCGTTTGCCAGGGGCTTTTCCCGCGTGTAAGTCGGAAACTATCCTACTGGAACGTACTATCGGCATAAAAAGTATATTTTTTGTTAATCCAGGTTATAAACTATCTGTGTGCCAAATTTCATTTAAATCCGTTCAGCCATTGTTGCGCGATTGAGTAACAAACATCCATGCATCTAAATATCCAAACATACAAACTTTCACAGTTATAATATTAGTAGGATAAAATAATGAAATCCATTATAATTTAAAATTCCATTGTTTTAAATATGCTAAGTAGGTAATAGTACCTACAAACACAGTAGTAAAGGTAGTACGTTTACCCAGTAACCTTACGTTTGCCGCAATACGCCTCCAACTTTCCAGGAATTTTAATTTCCTTCCACGGGATATCTGAACGTAACTTTATCGAGTTTTGATGTGACTCATTTAGCTTTCCAACAAATTGTTTATTAATATCAATAAGCGTAAAGTATTTATGAAGAAAGGGAGGGTTAAGTATGTTGAAGTTTGGGAAAACTTCCTTCCATGAACACAGTGTAAGTCAGAAATATATTGATATATTTGTGTATAGCAGTAGATCTATGTTCAATGTTTGTGTAAAGTTTTTTAGTTAAATATTATGTTGCTGGGCTTGTTGCGCGCTTTAGTGCTTACTGTAAGTGCAGCAAGCAATTGTTATAAATAAATCCTTAAAATGATGATTAAAACCGCATCGAAATACATTGAGAAGTTGAGAAGGACACATGAACGCAGTGTATATCAGAAAATGGTCTTATTTAAGGGTGTGATATAGTATACACCATCAAACTGAACAAATTTCTCCATGGGACCAACGTTGGTTTGTAAAGTGACGGACTTTAATTGATAAGCCATTATTAATCTTTCCAATTTTGCAGTTTTATACATTCACGAGATTACACGATTAAACACGAACTTAAACCGCATGCTCGTAAACAAGATGACAAATTACTTATAATCGGAAATAGTCTTATCCATAGAGGTTGACTAATAAATTGTCAATTATAAATCAATACACTGTTGCATAAGTTTATCCAATCTATTTGATACTGACCTCCTTTGAATAAGAGCTCATTAAATACTCGTTATTTCTGAAAACCTATCCAAAGACAGTTGAAATGTCAGAGACGATAATTTCGAATTTTGGTGAATCGTAGCCGTAACTATTTTTGTTTATATGCAACAGTTATAATATTTGTCATGAACGTCTCTTCGACGCTACGCGTTCGGATAAAATCGTGGGTGAGAATTTTTCCGATGTCGAAATGACTAATCATAACGTTACCATCGCTACGCTAAAACAATTGTTGCTAGGTTACGGTTGCTAGCCCTGCAATTGGTTGACTTTGGGTCGTCAATCTGGACATGTACGAGTATAACCGACTAAACCCGATTTGCATTACACGGCTAAAATAGGAACTGTGGCAAGTGGCTTATCAATTAAAGTCCGTGACTGTACAACACCCTTAAATATGACCACACCTTACTCATACATGCTACATAGAACTAGTGACTCGTACCCACGGTGGACTTGAATCCACATGAATGTTGTACACAATTGTGATTAAAACCGCATCTATTTTGATACGGTTTGAGAAGTTGAGAACGAATAAGCGGTTACACAGACAGACAAGAAGACAAATAGCGATTTTTTACATGTGTTACTAAGGAAATAACAGCCGTATGGGTCGATCTATCAGGTTGGGGTTGGTTTTCCAGTTCCAGTCTAACCAGATGCAGCTGACCAAGTTATGACTACGGTGGCGGTCTGCCCGGCTTGGGCGGAGCACCGCCGTGTCCTCGTGGAGGCGATCGGCGGCGGCGATCTCTCGCGTCCGGCCCTGGTGCAGGCCATGGTACGGAGCGAGAGTGAATGGTTAGCCGTCACCTCCTTCTGCGAAGCAGTAATGCTCGCGAAGAGGGAGGCGGCGCACGTGAGGGAGAGGCAGTATATGCACCCTCTCGGCCGTAGTCGCCGCGGAAGACGCCCTGGGCGTCGGGAATCCCAGGCTGATTCCCGGCCACCGTAGGCGCGGGCTTGCGGACGGCGAGTAATGGGTAGCTCGCTGTCCGGTAAGGACGAAGCCCGGGTCGACGGCGCGCCTCAAAGAGATGTCAGCACCAAATGGTGGGGTCCGCAAGGGCCGATGCCTGCCAGGGGTGCGGGTTGTTCGAAAGAGATACCGCGGTCTCTGGCACATAGGCAACTGAGGGAACACGGGTGGGTTTTAGTCAGTAAAAGTCTGACACGCCCTCCCGCTCCACCCAGAGCGGGAGAAGTTATTTGATGATTTCCCATCCAAAAAAAAAAAACCAAGTTATGACTACAAACATAAGTTTTAGTTTGGTTTTTAAAGCGTATTTTTTAGTTTTTTAAACTATTATTTTTTAGTTTGGTTTTTAAAGCATGTTTTTTAGTTTTTTAAACTATTATTTTTTATTTGGAGTGTGGCCTCCATTTTTATCTTTAAGTTTCTTTGTTATATTATTCCTTAGTCTGAGGTTTACAACAGGGCAATTTGACATGAGTCTGTCAGTTTGTTAAACAATTCATTTCCTTGGCTGTATCATTCTGTACCCTACACCTCTTCGGAGAATTCAACTGACGTAAAGTATTTTTTTTTTTATCTAACGATTTGTACACAGCAAAAAATATCCAAAATACGAACGGCCTGTAAAAAATTATGTCAAGTACCTACTGAACGATGCCAGTTTAATTTGGGGGATGAAACAGCTGGCAGAGGTTACAAGTGTCGAACTGAAGGCTGTATCATACATTGATCATTTGGCAACAGACCACTGTTCGTTCTGTTTAGCTTCATGGCACAACTCAGTACTAAGTAGTTTGCTTTCAAAACTATCGCGTTTTCGGCATCTTGTCATAAGGTTTTGGTCTATTCATCATCATCATCATCGGTGAGTATATGAACTCACCTCAGAATCAATCGACAAACAAGTAATGCATGATGTGCTTACCTGTAAGAAATTGGTACACTAGTCTATAAGTACATTGGATGTATCTCATATTTTTGTATCAGTGTATTCAATTGTTGGTGAGCCAAATAAAATAAACAAATAAAATCATCATTATTTGACCACTGTCATTTTGACCGGTTCTGTGCTTCCCGCATCCAGCGGATTCCTGCGGCCTTCACAAGGTCACCAGTCCACCTTGTGGGTGGCCTTCCAACTCTACGTCTTCTGGTACGCGGTCACCGTACTCCAGAACCTTTCGGCTCCATCGGGTCTATACTAAATCATTATCTTTCTATCCTTTTCTGTGATGGAGTCGGCTTTCAGTCTAACTGGATGCACCTGAACACCAGTATTTTACATAAACCGACTGCTTATCAGACCCCCACAACCCAGTTACTGGGTAAGGCAGTACCCCTTGGTAAGACTGGTTGTCGGACTTTTGTGTGTCTGACTACCTGTAACGACTGTCAAAGATCTACGAATGACAGCTGGAACGAATGACATAATGTACTTTCCCAGGCACGGATGGGTCTCGGTACATAATGTATGGACACCCATCCACGGACCGACCTCGGCAGGCGTTGCTTAGCCTGAAAGATCGACCCGTGCGGCTGGTATAGTCTAGCCAAATGCCCCTAAATAGCCTCTAAATAATAATAAATAATAGTTAAAAAAACTAAAAAACACGCTTTAAAAACCAAACTAAAAAAGGAGAAAATAATTTAATTCAATTAAAAAGCGTGGCGTGCTTTTTGAGGTAGGTATGTTTATAATCAATTAATGTCAAGCACCCCACGCTTTTTAATCGAATTAAATTATTTTCTCCTTTTTTAGTTTGGTTTTTAAAGCGTGTTTTTTATTTTTTTTTAATATTATTTATTTTCTATTTTTTAGTTCTGCTAACTACAAAAACGTGTGTTTTTTACCTTTTTTTTTCATTTTTATTATGATGTATCAAAATCGCGCTCTAAGGAGTCGGTTACATACAAACGTACAAACAAACAAACATACAAGTAAAGCTAATATAAAGCGTGTAAAAACCGTACGATATGAATAGAATCAAGTGTAGGTAAACAAAAATATAATTATTACCCAAAATGTCTAGTTTAATACAGTATTATCTCATGCAGCAATTTGTAATAGGTATTACGGAAGTAATAATGTGCATACAACGTGAAACACATTGTTTACCATAATAACTCATCAGTATGTAAACTAGGAACATATTCATGTATAGTATGTACATACTATGTAAACCTATAATCTCATTTCTGGAAATAAACGTGCCTATTTGCCTAAAATCTATTCTTGATCGTTAAATCGTATTTGGCAATATTTAATGCGACTTACAACAAGTACCTATTACAATATTAAACTAGAATAAAAACTCTTTTTATCTAAATCTCATATAGCAGATAGCGATCTGGCAGTCTAGAAAAGGCAATTAAAAACCAATCAACATTGCGTGACATTCAAAAATGGAACATCAGTAACTGTCAATTTTTTTGGTTGGTCCGCAAAGCGGGCACGTCGTGTCTTTTTCTTAAATTATTTTTTTTGTTTATTAATATTTTAAAAACGCACAATGTCTTCCTCGAGGCAAACAACGGAGCTCACGGTCGACGATCTCGATGATATCGACATCACCTTAATGACATTGAGGAAGCCTACAGAACTGAAGAAAGTGATCGATTCTGTGCCGAAACCTGTTAGGGCTGTGCCAAAAAATGGCTTGCCTCTGTGGTACAAACTTGGGCTGGAGAGCAAGTTGCCAGTGCCAAAAATGCCTGTTGGAAAGGTTATATTTTCGCGCGGGAGGATCGGCGAAGACGTGAGTGTTACTTAAATTATACCAGGGCACAATTCAGCAAAACTTTACAATTAGGTACAGTTGACAAATTTGTAAATATTACAAGTATATAAAAAACCAAATACTAAAGCGTCGCATTGTATGTAACTTAAATTGCGACGCTTTAGTATTTGTTTTTTTTTTTTGTTTGGATTATATATTTGTTTTTGGGCCTCGCTTTGGTGTTCCGCGCGGTCTATCTGCCTTTGTTTTTTATGATTTGAGGTGTATACCTACGTGCCACAAAACTCGTAAGCCGCACAAAATTGTAACGGAAAAAACCTTACAAATACGTAAATTGTAGTCACAAGTCTACAATATTGTAACAGTAACTCATACATATTTGTAATTTCTGTCTTACGCTTTTTCTACAACTTAACACGTTTCTAGAATTGTGGACTTAAGTTTTGTGGTACGAGTATAAATAAAGCCCAGCACTCTAATTGCGTAAAACTATTAATCAGAATCTGAATAACTTGAAGGTTATTGGTAATCTATTGCCACTTTTTTTCGAAAAATTTCATGCTCAACAACTTAAATAACACAAAGAATGTCGTTGAACTGTCAACATGAAAGCCACTCACGGTTACGCAATTACCCCGTAAGTTTACATTGTAGTTGTTATTGTGACGTAAATCCCAACGCTCGTTGCACATGACCTTGTTAAACTACAAAGTGTTTTTCTTTACTCTAAAGTTTTGATACGATTTTTTGCCCTAACATCTGTACGAGAACGTGCTTTACCCATTGCAAGGTTATCATAGTGAATAGTCGATCATATGCTACATCCGTTCCAATGTCAATCCCATAAGCTTAACTTCCATAAGTGCGGAAATTAATCGTTAGTGGTCCTATTAATCTACCATACAATCAAATAATATTGGTTTTTATGTAATTTGCAATGATAAAACTAATATATAACAGATATTAAAGAAAAAGTGGCGAAAATTCAATTAATATGCACGAAAACGCAACCGTGCACGCCGAACAACTGATGCCGACCGACTGACTGGGGCAGCGAGCGACGAGCAGTGTTCGACTAAACGCCAACAGACACTACGCCGACAGACTGAACACCGACAAGACTTTACTTCGACGGGACTCTTCGCCGACAGGGCTCATCAGGTAGGTAATAGGTTAGAATTGTGACCAACAGTACGCGAGCCGAGCGAGCGCAGCGAGCGGTGCCGCGGCAGCGGCCGGCGAGCGCTACTTCCAAGTTAGTGGCAGTAACTTGGCTAGTTAGTAATAGCGCAAGGATGAGTCTTGTCGGCGAAGTGTCCTGTCGGCGAAGAGTCCCGTCGAAATAAAGTCTTGTCGGTGTTCAGTCTGTCGGCATAGTGTCTATCGGCGTTTAGTCGTACACTCCGGGGTTCACAAACACAACGAACAACACTCCTACAATTATTTCACTAAACTTGAACCATAATTATTATAATTATATTCCTATTAAAATAGTAATGAATCGCTTTCGTATTAACTATGTTAAGGTATATAATTATATCCCTAGGGATATAACCATATCACGGCTTTATCTATCATACTGCGACATATAGATAGATAGTTGGTTTTAGTCTGAATCGAGTCACGATTAAATTCACTTTACACCCAATAGAGAAATAGTAATTCAAAGGGATTAAAATATGAACTATGAAGGTTGTATTGATAATTTGAATAATTATTATTCTGTAAATACATAGGTAGGTGTTACATTCGCAAATCATATTTTGTTCAACACACCTACACCCTGACACTGACTTGCAAAAAACGTAAAAAACATTGAATTTCCTGGGCTACCCTTTAGCGCTTTCCCTTAATGTCTAAGGTTTGAACGCTTCGTTTTAAATGTTTATCATGCAAAACTTACCTTGGATTAATTTCACCTCACATCCTAAAGCCGAGTTCACATCCCAAAGTAACTCACACCAATTCATATTCGTAGTATTCACATACGACACAAAGGCAAAGCTAAACCTTGCGATTTCAGTAGCGAAAACTTTGCCTTTGTAAACCTTTTTTTTTTTTTTGATTACGGGGGGAAATCCTCATGGAGGTCCTCCACCCTGGGCAGGGCGGAGGGGTCTGTCAGACTCTTACTGACTAAAACCACCCCGGTGTTACGTCTCACACTTGCACCGGAAATCACGGGAACAAGAACGACTTCCGCGATGCCCGGCTAGTGCCGGCCCGCCTGTGCGGGACACCTCGCGTTAGGGGGGGAGTGAGGTGTTAAACTCCCCCCTTACATCAAATAGAGGCGCGCGTGGAACACTACGCGCCGCCATCTCGGGTCCTAAGAAGTAGGGGGCGACGGATTTCCCCAGATCTGTCGCCCCTGGACCTATTTAGGGGGGCCGGAAGAGGGCGTTGTCCGCCCTCCGCCGACGCCCGGTGCGTCTGCTGCGGATCGGGTTAGCGGAAGAAATCTCCCGCTCCCTCCCCGCAGCCTCCTTCTGCGAAAGTACGATTTCGCAGAAGGATACCACCGCGTCCCAGGACTCCTCGCTGCCGACCATCGAGTCGACAACGGCCGGCAGCGACAGGTCACTGCCTACTCCTGAGATGAGGGCACGGCGCGGCTCCTCCCAAGCAGCACACTCTGCAAGCGTGTGCCACGCCGTGTCCTCCCGACATGCCTTTGTAAACCTAGCCTAAGTCCTCGTTAACATCTTTAATATCTATGGTTTAAACGCATCTTTTTAAATGCTTGTCATGCTAAACAAAAACGGTAAAGGACAACATCGTAAGGAAACCGGCATGTCCTAGAACCAAAAATTCAAAGACTGGTGACATCTACCTACCCGCACTGGGCCCGCGTGGTGGATTACGGCCCACTCTGTCACCGAGAGGAGGCCTGTGTCCCCAGTAGTGGGAACATTATAGGTTGATTATGATGTAAAACTTACCATTCGAATAGTTTCACTTCTCACCCTAAAGCTGTGTTCACAACCAAAATAACTCAGACCAATTCATATTCAGAGCATTCAAATACAACTTCCACAAAGGGATTTAGCTTAAACCTTGCGATTTTAGTGGCGAAAACTTTGCCTTTATAAACCCAGCTTAAGTCCTCGTTAACATCTTTAATATCTAAGGTTTAAAACGCTTCGTTCTAAATGTTTGTCATGCAAATATCTACCAATGGTAGATGCGTGAATGGGGACTGAATGGGGGCTTCAGAACTCATAAATCAACCGTTACTTTGCATTGAAATTGTTCCTTTTCTTTATAAGCGTCTGGTAAACATTGTGAGCTTTGTTATGAAATATTTAAAGGACTTTAAATGCTTTGAACTTGGGAATATGGTTTAACAAATGTTTGGTGGATTTTCTTGTTTTGGAATAAGTGGCTTTGTTACTTATTAAGAAAAACAATTACCTATAGCTATGGGTAATTAGCATAAATCGAATAAAAAGAGATCATTTAAAAAAGTTCAATTTCTGGAAAGTTGTTTAGGCCTTTACCCAGGTATGGGACAGCTAGTAAAAAAAATTGTAACTGACATGTCTCAAATTGTAATGCTAATTAATTCGTATTTTTGCAGTCAATAATGTTCATACCGACCAGGCTAACTAGTCTGACAACCAGGCTAACTGGTTTTTTTTTGGGTGGGCAATCATCAAATAACTTGTTCCGCTCTGAGTGGAGCAGGAGGGCTTGTCAGACTTTTACTTACTAAAACCCAACCGTGTTCCCTCAGTTGCCTGTCTGCCAGGGGCCACAATATCTCTTTCGAACAACCCGCACCCCTGGCAGTCATCGGCCCTTGCGGACCCCACCAGATGGTGCTGACATTACTTATGTCTTTTGGTGATTGTATCTAGTATTTGCCCTCCACAAGTGGCAGATTGTGATGAGACCAGTGACTAAACTTATCACCGTATAATGTACCATATCCTGACAAATAAATTATGAGTTTGATTGGTTGTCTTGCAAAAGTTAAATAGTTTCGTACTGTATCTAGCGAACATTCGGTAAAAACGTGGAAATAAGTTTGATGTGATATACACAATGAACATGATTTCTTAGAATATTATTATTCCATTGATAAATATTTTTAATCAAATTATACAGATTCTAGAAAATATTAAATAAAAATGGAAATATTCCCAACAGAATTAATTTGTTATAACGAAATCGTTTTTTTATACTGTTTGCTATACAAAGCAAATACCTAAAAGCAATATGAGCTTTTTCATTACTTATGATGAAAAAATATAATTCTCATGGCAATGCTGTGTGCCAGAAATGATATGATTTCCATCATTTTAAATGAGTATCTAGAGGATATGAATGATATTGTGTCGAAGGCATTCATTACTGAGTTTATTATTGAAATTCAGAGCAATTTCAGTCCGTATACTGTTATGCACTAAATTCAGTTATATGAACTTGGATGGTATTTTTAGACATAATTTAGTTGGTGGTAATATGCTTGCCCCCTGTTGACTTTAACATAACTGGCGAAATGTAGATGTACATAGATACCTACTCAGATTCTGAGTAAATCTTGGCCATTAATAGACCAGTACAGGCCTCGTCCTTTTTGTGCCATATTTCCATGGCCTGTGCGAGTCTCATCTAAATCTTCCCCATGATCTTCCGCAGATCGTCCATCCACCTGGTAATTGGTCTGCCAACGCGCCTTGTATCGTTCTTGGCAACCATTCCGTTAGGGCTCTGCCCCATCTACCAAGAGGCCTATACGCAGCAGTGGGTGGAACAAGGCTGCCGATATGATGATTGATTTATAGACTAAACTAGTACAGTCAGCGTCAATAATATCGGGACGAACAGACTGTTCAAAATTATTTAAATAACTATGAAAATTAAACTTTATTTTAATTCGATAAAGTTCTTGTCAGAATGACAGGTATCGTGTACGGTCTTCATTCTGAAACATTCCTTTTGCCATTGACTATTTAATTTTCATGGTTGTTTTGATCATTTGGAATAGTCTATTCGTCCCGATATTTTAGACACTGACTATACTTACTAAGATGTACCAAGCAGCTAAGTTAACTAGTGGTCCATGTTGCCGATCCCAAAATAGTTGGGAAAAGACTGGGCCAGATGAGGCTAACAATCATAATAATACAACCATTATTTTAATAATATAACAGTCATCGCATCCGTAACCAAAATCGTAGTCCGAGCTCTCTTTATACCAAAAAGGGTATTAAGGCCGGCCACTAATTTTCCTTACCTTTGTTACCCATGGCTAGATTGTACCCTTTTAGTGGGATTAAGTGGAATTAAGCCTGTAGTACGATATCATAATACATTTCGTTTAATTTAGCAGCGCGATTTGGATGAAATTCTAAAATAGTTTGCCTATTTTGTAAATATTCAAGAACAATTATCTACAATGTTGACCCAAATTCACAAGGTGGACCGATGACCTAGTAAAAGCCGTAGGAATCCGCTGAATGCGAAAAAGAAGAACCGATTGAAGCGGCTGTGCTTGGAGGAGGCCTGTGTCCAGCAACGGAAGTCTTTCGGCTGAAATGCTGGCCCAAATCGCCAATACAAATTAAGTTCTGTAATGTGGGCTTGCCAAAGCAAATTCTTGCACGTCATACAAATGCTCAAGCATGCTTGCTCAAAAGGTTTCTCGTCAAGTTTGTAATTACGTGTGTAGTTATCTTTAGGCACCTGTCCCAGCGGCGGCATTAAAGTGACTAGCTATCAACGATTTTCTCGCTCAAGAAACGTATAAAATATTGAAGATCCCGTGCGCGAAAGAGATACATAAGTTACCAGTTGATCGTGGGCTCCGGCGAGTACTGGTTTAGCGCAGCGAAAAGAACTGTCAAAGAGAGAACTCGCTCAGCGACGCTAGCTTGGCGCGCAGAACACTCGCGTACATAAACCGCAAGTAATCGCTCGTCACTGTCACGCACTCGGTGCTCGTTCCTTGTCAATTCGTTTTTAGATGCTAGCTCTACTCGTCGGTTGGGCAGATGCCATAGGCGGCCTATCACTATCCTCCCTCAGATTAATGAATACCAACAAGGGACAATATTGTCTGATTTATCCAGAACCGAATAGGCTACAATACAATATCGTCATATTCATCTAAATGCAGTTATGGTAATCTATCTGTCAGTATGCAAACAAGGCAATCTTGATTTAATCAAGCCGTTTCTAATCTGTGGTGCGAATTGTAAGTGTGTGCAAATTACCTAATAGGCACTTAATATCGTGGCATTAATATCATCAGTCTGTCTATGCTTCAAATGCAAATGCTTCTTGACACAGATTACACACACACACACACACACACATTCTTGGCTACAGATTATGTTATAAATATTTTTTTAAGGAATTATTAAGTCGGGTATTGAGCATTATCTGTCTACTAATAAATTACATCGTCAAAAATCCATTTGATTAGGTATCTACCATTTTTTATACCATACGTGTCAATGTGTTGTTACAATTACGTAAGTACTCAATGTGTATAATAATTTTAAACATCTTTTTAAGGCTGAATGTACCTAAATTCCTTCATGAATACGTGAGTAAATTAGGTACTGAATCCCAAACCATTCTAAAGCCAAAGATGTAAACAACAATGGCCGCTCGAAACTTAATTTATTAGCAGGAAATCTTCGTCAGTAAACCATAAGTAGAGGATCGGGGATCGGGTATCGCCATAAGTAGGGAAGCACATAGCCTAGCATGTCGTTGATATATCTTTCTGCAGTTAGCCCCCCTCCCCGACCTCCACCACGTACGAATATCAACTACGTTTTTGCTTCAATAGATATCCCCGCCCACATCTACCCACCCCCGTATGTCACTGTTTCCACAAAACAGCATTTTGCGAATCGCTCCCCCGGTCTCCTATAGACTTTCTGTCGACGGTCTCTACCATGCTGGCACATCCTGGATTCGTCCGAGAACAGGACTCGCCTCCATTGTTCGATATCCCAATCTAAGTGATCGCGAGCAAACTGAAGCCTGGCCTGTCGGTGGGCTGGAGACAATTTAGGCCCCGTGGCTGGCCTTTTCGGGGTCAAGTTCGCTTCTTTGAGTCTTCACCTCACTGTCCACTCGCTGACAGCCCTCCCTCGAACTTCTCTGAGCTGCTGCTGGTCATCCACGCCGGTCAGTTGTCGATTTTGGAGAGAAGAGGTGAAGTGACAATAAATTGGTCATCTCCCACAGAAGTGCATCGCTGTCGTCCAGATCCTGGTCTTCGGACTAAATTTCCAGTCTCCCTGAACCTCTTGTATACCTTCGAAACACAAGGCTGGCTCAAATGCTGTCGAGCGATAGTACGCTGAGACAATCCTTTCTGGATTAGGATGACGACTTTAGCAGCTTCTATAGGTGTGGTTTCCATTTTCTTTTAGCTTCAGTATTCCCAGTGACGTGAAATATTGGACTATTGATCAATTTTCATAAACCGCCCCTTTTTATAGGGTTTCAAGACTACCAAACAATATGGTGATTTTTTTTTAATTTGTTTTTTGTTTTACGTTCCATGACATAAGGTGAATAATCTTTGGTTATGTTATTGAAAGAGGTCGAAAGCTAACAAAATTGCCTTTCAAATGATATGCCACAATCCATAGTTCATTGCATAAACGTTGTAAAAATTTGTTTCGAGCAGCGGACGATGAAGTGATTCCAGTTTATTGCTCGCGAGTGTATACAAAGTGTATTAAATACCTACTCTTTGTACATATTAGCCTAAATTGTCATGACAATCACTTAAATATTTCCATGACAAAAATTTCTACGGGACAAAACACAAGTCAGTCGTGTTTTTCGCTTTTATTGATGAATATATGATATATTAGGTCTTTACCTATGAAATTGCCGTTTTGCAGTACTGGCCATTTCAAATCAAAATAATTTTTGTTTGGGTAAGAATTCTAATTTCAAATTAATTTTATTTTAAAAACATGGATTTTTTTTTCCAAAAGTAGTCATTTGTTTATTGATTAGTGTTACATTTTCATCGCATTTCAATCTTTTTCGTCATCATGGATACGTTAAAAATTCGAGTAATTATGGAATATGAGTACCGTCGTGGCAGCAACGCGGCACAAGCGGCACGCAACATCAACGACGTTTACGGAGCTAACACTACTAACCAACGCACCACCTGTTATTGGTTTGCTCGCTTCCGTTCTGGAAATTTCGACCTGAAAAATGAACCTCGCGGTCGTCCGAAGACTTTGGTCGACAATGACGAATTAAAGGCGATTGTGGAAGCTGATGATACACAATCTACGGCTGAATTAGCAGCAGCTTTCGACGTTAGCGTCAAAACAATATTAGTCCATTTGCGTCAACGCGATTTGCGCGAAGTACGCGTCGAGACGTGCCTTGCACTGCTCAACAGACACACATCATCATCAGCCTACAGCAGTCCACTGCTGGACATAGGCCTCTCCAATTTCACGCCATTTAACTCGATTCTCGGCAACTCTCATCCAGTTACTACCAGCAACCCTGCGAAGATCGTCACTCCACCTAGCCTGAGGGCGTCCTACCTTACGTTTTCCGATTCGCGGTCTCCACTCAAGAACACGTCTACCCCACCGGTCATCGGTTCTACGACTAATATGGCCGGCCCATTGCCACTTCAGCTTGCTAATTCTATGAGCTATGTCGACAACTTGGGTTCTCTGCCGGATCACCTCATTCCGGATTCTATCTTTCAGAGATACTCCGAGCATAGCTCGTTCCATAGCTCGCTGAGCGACCTTGAATTCATGGACCAGCCGTACCGTGAGTGTCCACGTTTCGGCTCCGTAGGTCATAACAGGTAGGACACACTGGTTGAAGACTTTAGTCTTCAGGCTCTGCGGAATACGCGACGAAAAGACTCGACGAAGCTTCCCAAATGCTGCCCAACCCAGCTGAATTCTTCTGTTAGCCTCTTTCTCAAAGCTGTTCTTACCAAACTGCAGAGTTTGCCCGAGGTAAACGTATTCTCGAACAACCTTGAGAGCACCGCCATTGAGAGCAATCGGTCTCGGAGCAACGTGATCGTTGAACATAACCTGAGTTTTGTCCAAGTTCATCCGGAGACCAATGCATACAGAAGAGTCAACTAGGTCGTTCAGCATCTGCTGCAAGTCCTGCAGCGATTCAGCCAGTATAACGATGTCATCTGCAAATCTCAAGTGTGAGATGTACTCGCCGTCGATATTAATACCGCGTCCTTCCCAGTTCAGCGTCTTGAACACATCCTCCAATGCGTTGGAGAACAATTTTGGGGAGATGACGTCCCCTTGCCTCACTCCTCGACGCAGGGGGATATGCTCAGTTCGGCGGTCCTGAGTTTGGACGGTCATTGACGCGTTTTCATAAAGACATCTCAGCACTTGGATGTATCGCCAGTCGACTTGGCATCGCTGCAGAGACTCCAAAACAGACCAGGTCTCGATAGAGTCAAAAGCCTTCTCATAGTCCACAAACGCAAGACACAGCGGCCGATTATACTCTTCGGACTTCTGTATAATTTGCCGCACTGTGTGGATGTGGTCCATGGTGCTGTATCCTCGTCGAAACCCGGCCTGCTCCGTTGGCTGAAACTCGTCGAGTCTCCGCGCTAGACGATTCGTGACGACTCTTGAAAACAGCTTATATACGTGGCTTAGGAGCGAAATGGGTCTGTAATTCTTTAAAAGGGTTTTATCCCCCTTTTTAAAGAAAAGTACGACCACGCTCCTTCGCCACGCTTCCGGAGTTCTCCCAGAGAACAGGACAGAGTTGAAGAGCTCCTGAAGCTTTTTCAGTATAGGACTTCCTCCCGCTTTCAGGAGCTCGGTCGTAATCCCGTCCTCGCCTGGGGCTTTTCCATTTTTAAGCTGTTTTAGAGCCGCCTCGATTTCGTCCTGGCTGACTTCTGGCAGGTCTTCCGTGAAGTGGCGGGTTAAGGTGGCTCTGGAATCCTCAGTTTCGGGATCAGGTCGAGATACATGCGATGCGTACAATTGGCTGTAGAAGTTTTCAACTTCCGAAAGGATCTCCGGCTTCGAAACGACGATACCTCCACTAGATTTGGTCAACTTCGTCAGGTGGCTCCTCCCAAGTGATTGGACGAACACTTTCGACCCCCGATTTTGCTCAATCGCTTCCTCTATAAAGCGTGTATTGGAGCGTCGGAGGTCGCGTCGTACCAATGCCCTAATATTATTGTTGAGTGCCCGTTGTCCTGACGAAGTGACAGGTGGGTTTTCACGTCGTTCCGTCATAAGCTCCAGAGTCTCTTCCGAAAGTTTGGACTTCTTGCCCGTACGCCGCATTTTGCAGAATCGCATACCTTCCTCCCTGAGGATTTCCACCATTTGTTCGAGTGCCTGGTCAACGTCATTTGTGGTTTCCACGGCAGCGAATCGGTTCTCCAGGTCTGACTGAAACGCTTCAGATCCTAGCATAGTTTGGAGCATATTTGGACGGAGCCTAGACTTCATCAAACGAGTTCGCTCGAGCTTCAAATTGATATTCAGAGAGCCTCGAACAAGTCTGTGATCACTGCCAGTATTGAACCTGTTGATCACCGAGACATCTCTGAATATATGCTTCCTATCAGTTATGATGAAGTCTATCTCATTTTTCGTCATAGTGTCGGGGCTACGCCACGTCCACTTCCTTTGGGGCTGTTTCTTAAAGAAGGAATTCATCAAGAAAAGCCCCTCTTTCTCAAGGAAGTTGATGAGCATTTGCCCCCTATGATTTCTGCTTCCAAACCCGTAGGATCCTACTACCGATTCGTTGCAATTCTGTACTCCCACTTTAGCGTTAAAATCCCCCATGAGAACGTTGTAGTGGGCCCTAGTGGTGGAATGCAAGGCCTTGGAAATATCCTCGAACATTTCCTCCACTTCGTCATCCGAGTGTGCCGAGGTCGGTGCGTAAACCTGAACCACCTTGAGGCTATACCTTTTGGTTAGTTTAATTACGAGGTACGCTACCCTGTTCGACACACTGGAGACTTCTACAACGTTACCACAAAGGGATTTGTGGACCAGGAACCCGACTCCGCCTTGGGATAGCTGGTCTCCCTCTCGAAAATATAAAAGGTGGCCCGATTTAAGGGTTATTGTGTCCTCCCCCTGTCTTCGGACTTCACTCAACCCAAGAATGTGCCACCTTATTTTCTCGAGCTCTTCTTCTAGCTGCACCAGGTGTTCGTCGAGCCGTAACGTGCGTCCGTTATACGTTGCCATGGTCAGTTGGGTTTGGCGGCCGTTCGTAACCCGGGGATTCTTCGCACCCCCTACCTTGCCGTTACAACAGACACACAAATGAAGGAATTTTGAACCGCATTGTTACCTGCGATGAAAAATGGATTCTGTTTGATAACCGCAAGCGCTCAGCAAGTTGGTTGGATCCTGGTTCAGCACCTAAACAATGCCCTAAACGAAAACTTACCCCTAGAAAAGTGATGGTCACTGTTTGGTGGTCTAGCGCCGGTGTGATTCATCACAGCTTCTTACCAAACGGGGTGAGCATTACTGCAGATGTGTACTGTGAAGAACTGAACACAATGATGGAGAAGCTGGCACATCTCCAACCAGCATTGGTCAATCGCTCGTCTCCGCTGCTCCTGCACGACAACGCGCGACCTCATACTGCACAGCAGACGGTCTCCAAGTTGCAAGAACTGGGGTTGGAAGCTCTCCGTCATCCGCCCTACTCACCAGACCTTGCGCCTACAGACTACTACTTTTTCCAGAATTTGGATAACTTCTTGGCGGGAAAAAAATTCAATACCCGAGAGGCAGTACAAAATGCCTTTGAAGAATTTGTTGCCTCCCGTCCAGCTGATTTCTTTAAGAAGGGCATCAATAAACTGTCACTGCGATGGCAAAGATGCATTGATTGCATGGGTGATTACTTCGATTAATACAAATAAAAAATACATGAAAAAAATTCGTTTAAATTTTTTCATACAAAACGGCAATTTCATAGGTAAAGACCTATTATTTAATGGTTTTCTGGTGAACCACAGAATGAAAAAGTGTTTGTGATAAAGTGTGTGCTACCGTGTGGTGCCGGACGTAAAAGAATAGCACCATCCCATTTATTTTCGTGGGCGTCGTAGAAGACGACTAAGGAACTTACTAGAGAATGGGCAGCAGCGTTCTCTATGCATTTTACCACCATACTGCGATCGCCAACCCGCCTGCCAAGTGTGGTGATTATGGCAAAACCTCCCTTTTGGGGGAGGCCTATGTCCAGCAGTGGACGTCTTTCGGCTAAAATGATGTGTGCTACGATACATACAGCGTTCTATTCCTAAGCAAGTTCAATGTTATCGCTTTTGGTTTTTGGTCACCATATTTATGTCGCAATGATTAGGAACATAACAAAAACTTTACTTCATGAGTAATGTTTCTTTCAACATCTTTTCACGTGATGATGTTCAGAAAAGTTTTATAAACAGTACCTAGTAACATTATTTTCTTAACCTTTTCCCGACTATGTTGGGGTCAGCTTCCAGTCTAACTGGATGCAGCTGAGTACCAGTATTTTACATGAAGCGACTGCCTATCTGACCTCCACAGCCCAGTTACTGGGTAACACGATACCCCTTGGTAGGACTGGGTGTCAGACTTTCGTGCTTCTGCGACGACCCGTAACCCACATGACCACGGAAAACAGTACCTAGTGTCAGATGATTTAATTTTGTAGGCAATTTTGTTTCAACTTAAATAATATTCCACAACGACGCGATGTTTATTAAAACCGACTTGATAAGGATAGTTGGCAAGCCACAAAATTAAATTGTTAATTTAATTAATTCATCAAACTTTCCTGATACGTACTGATTTGTTTTATCTTTAGCTGGTATTTCGCTAGTGTTTCAGGAGCCGGTTAGTAAAATATGGCGTGAAGTTTGGCTAAGGATACCTATTGTTTCTTTAGGACTTTTTCTTAAGGGAAGATGTCCTGGGTTCGATTTATATTATATACTAAAGTTCAAGTATCTTTCAGAGCCATAATAATGGCTTTGCATCCAAAGCCAGATCGGATGCCCGACCATTTAATATTAATTCATGCATTTAATTATATTTCTTGACATTTTCTTCTCCACATCACAGGCCTTACACACCACATTCCGCATATCGGCAAAATCTCCCACATAATCACCTCAATATGTGCTAGTCACCAGATGGAATACCTATGTCCCACACTCAGCGCGGCACTCAGGGCGTACCAATAGAAAATGGCGCCTGGGGCACGCATCACATTTGCGCCCCTTCGTAATTATTATCTTCTCGGTCTACACTAAGCAAAGTTAGGTCCCATAACCTTTCTTGACCAATTATTACCTTCAATAACGAAGGTATTAATTTCAACTTGCCAATAAATCGCTTGCAATGCTGAATAGAAATAGGCAGATTTGGAAATACGCTTTCATCCCGTACCGCTCAATATATTCAAGTAGCTCTTCAGATTTCTTAGATTTAGGTAACAGTCTGAAATAGTTTATTGATTTTTATTTTTTTATTTAATAATTGGGACTTTTTGCTCCCCCCTTCGATAGGCGCCCAGGGCTCTTTGCCCTGCCTGCCCTACCCTAGTTACGCCACTGCCACCCTACATAGCTACGATGTGCCCGTGCTAGCCGTCAGATGGCATACCAAGTGACAGGTGTTCACATCCACCAGCCAGGTACACGCGACCTGAATTTTTATTACTAAATTAATGACCTCAACTCCATAGCTAGTAGAACATGTAAACCTATTAGTAAGAGCCTTTGTCTTCTATTAATGAGTCGAAATCAATTAACTTTTTAGAACAAAGTATTTGTTACCATTTAATACCGCGGTTCCACGGCCCATAATTGCAAACAAACAAGCAGGCCGTGGGAGCCGTCACATCTGATGAGGCATGCGGCGGCCCGTCACCGTGCGTCAGATTTGGCGGGAGTCGGTAAGTTCAAAGACGCGGTATGGCGCGGTGCGGGGCCACCTGCCGCGGCCTATACGGACGGTCTGACGTGTTTGTTTGTGCTTTATTTACATGGGAATGCTTGGCACAGGCCGCGAAAGGTGTTGGTAAACACTAGGTACCACAGAACATATACCCGAGCAGAATGAATGCTTCCTCACAGAGCTCAAAATTCTTACCTACTTTTATAGGGCTGTCACTCGTTTAGTGCAAATAAAAACCGGGCAAGTGCGAGTCCAGAGATGGAATGTTTAGTGAAGAAAATGAATCATCACTTAATGAAATGCTGTTCACAAATCTTAAAATCTCCAAATCTCTCAATTAGATCTACTCGACCTACAGCTGTAAGCCATTTGTGTCGCCTGAAACAAAACACGAAAGCAAAATATGTAATAGTGATAACATAATCTACCCACACGGGTGAAGCGGCCAGCGCAAATGCTAGCGAAATTAATTGCTCAAATATTTTTTTTTTATTTAAATAAAAATCAATTTAAATGACGAGCCAAAGTCGAACCGACTTGGGACCGCGGCATAACACTGACTTTCTGGAGAAAAAACTAAAATAATTAAAAAAAAGAATTTACTCCTTTCTAGTGACCAATAGATTTTATTTGTGTCTATGTCACTAACTAATGTCGAGCTTCCATGAAACTCAATTGTGTAAGACGAGCCAACGATGTTTTATGTAGCGATGGGAGGAGATGTGCGAGCTCTATACCTTGAAGTAGAACGGTAACAGTTGTGGAGATGAGATAGGCTGCTACCTACTCACTCCATGTAGAATACTGGTATTTAGCTGAATCTGGTCAGACTGAAAACCGACCCCAACGTAATTAGGTAAACGCTAGGCAAGCTGATTTTCGACTTTGAAGTAGAACAGATTTGCTGTTTATCTGAATACTGATCCCCATTTGTAAAAGCTACATAGTATAAGTATTTATTTGTGCGCAAAGATGCTGAAATCACCGCAAAATGTTACTTGGCGTGAACGACAAAAATAAACATTTTTATAGTATCATTTTCTTTACGCTCATTTCTCTTATGAAATGCGAGCACAAAGCGACACGGGATGAGAGTCTTGTGGTATTTATAAATAAAGATAAATACAGCCTTAGTTAACATTAGTTTGCTAAAGGAAGATAATTGATATTTTAATTTGACGCTCGTGAAGATATTTTAATTCTAACAGATTCTATATTTATTTATTCTATATCTACTAAATTCAATTCAAATTACTTATTAGTATTATGTTGTGTTGAGGTTGGAACCAAACAGAACACGATATCTGCCTAGTCTTTTCCTAACTATATTGGGGTCGGCTTCCAGTCTTACCGGATGCAGCTGAATACTAGTATTGGGATTTACATGGAGCGAATGCCTATCTGACCTCCACAACCCAGTTACCAAGAGATAAGACTGGTTATCAGAATTTCAGACGACCCCGACTGTCAAAGATCCACGATAAATGATAAAAATACAGACAAAGAGGTCTTAAAAGCGAAGCCCAAAATCAACTCAGTGGGTCCTTCAAAAATTCTCCGAAATGCTTGCTTATACACATACATTTTCCGAAATGATTGACAAAGCATAGAACGCGAAGCAAAAAGAGTTTCTCCCGCGTATGTTTAGATACACACAACACTTGAAATCTGTTTTAAGAGTGTCGGCAGTTCTCATTATGCTAATGCAAGCATTCACTCGCTGAATGGCAGTGTGTCTCTGTATGGAGGGTTTTCGCGTGATAAATCTCCTTAGCACGCCCCTACTGTTTGTATAAATATGTGGTTAGTAACAGATTTAGAGTTGAGCTTGAGGTAAACTTGGATATTATACAGGAATGTCTGTGATGCGGTTATGTTATTCGTGTTTGATTCGAATTCGTAAGGTGGGTGTTAAACGAACATAGAAGCGGAACAAGAGCAGAGCATTATTTTCTTGATATTCCTGACATTTTGGTATGGTTAGACCATAGAAAGAATCAAAGTATCTATGCATGTCAAAGAATTTCGCAGATTGGGGACAGAATTCACAAGTTTGTTTTAGCTAAGGACACAACCAACTCATTCTTTTTGATGCAGAATAGGTAACATTTGTAGCTTAGTCTGCGACACACTCAATCATAATTGAGTCTCTGCTTTAGCCTTTTCCCAAATATTTTGGGGTCAACTCCCAGTTTAGTCGGATGCAGCTGAATACCAGTATTTTGTATGGAGCGACTGTCTATCTGACCTCCACAACCCAGTTACTGGGTATTACGACACCCTTGGTAAGACTGGTTGTCAGACTTTCGTCTTTCTGACGACCCGTAAAGACTGCCAAAGATCCACGAAAGGTAACCGGGACCAACTGTTTAACGGCTTAACGTGTTTTCTGAGGCACCCATAACATAATTAAGTACTGCAGAATATAAACCAAAATAAACATAAATCTTCACTAACGCAAAATGATGCAAGCCGACCTAAATACGGATCAGAACATCACTATAGTAGGCCCCCAAAATACACGTGCTTTTGATAACGGTGCTAACGTGTAAAGTTTCCCATGTCGGGACGCTCGTCAGATAGCTTGTCATCTCCGGTAGAGGCACGTGCCAAAAGTGGACCGTGTCGACGATATACGGCAGGAAGGTACATTACTAGGTAAATGTAGGTACCTCCACGTGTTATTTGTCAAAGAGCAGGGGGGAGATTTGAAAGAAGGGAGAAATATGATTTATTTGTAAGAGAAACACGTGTTTGTTTTCATACATAATGTTGCGAGGCGTTCGGATTTTGTTTTGAGAACGAATTTTAGGACTATTTTGTGGTTGTTTGCACTATAGAGGACCATAGAGGAACTATAGAGGAACGAGATTTAAGAGAAGGTACCCGTAGAAAAGACCTAAAAGGTGTGATCAATCCGATGTTCAATGTTGTGAAACACAGTCCCGATACCAATAAGTCAAAATCCAAATCAAAATCAAAATATTTTATTTCACATAAGCCTGCATGGGCACTTATGAAACGTCAGAAGCTAGGTGCACAAATGTCAAATTATTTAGCACGGTCCACACTAGTTCCTTTAAAACAAAACTAAAACAATTCCTATTGAACAAATGTCTATATACCATTGAAGATTTGTAGTTCCTATCTGATTATTGTATTATTTAGAATTATTATATGACTTAAGTACCTAATTGGAATTAATTTTGTAATATCAAGGTTGTTTGCTTCTGTATTGTGTGTAATTTTTTTATTTTTTTTATTTGAGTAATTTAATGTTAAAATGTAAATTTAGATACAAATTATTGTTAATCATAATGAACCTATAATGTTCCCAGTGCTGGGAGTCTAGCACATGGGCCCAGTGCGGGCTAGTAGATGTTACATGTCTTCGAATGTGTTCTTCTAGGACATGCCGGTTTTCTAACAATGTTTTCCTTCACCGTTTGGCGATGACATAATTTACACAAATTAAAGCGTCAGTTTTGTCTCGAACCTCCGACCCACCACTCTTCAAGTCGCAGCAGTTACCACAGCGCCACCACTGCTGCTACTAACACAATACCTACGTTTTACCGCTATGCCTAGGTTTGGTGCTAAAGAATGTAAATAATAGATTGTTAACATTCATATCAAAGACTAAAGTACTCCTATAATTAAGCAGCTGGCTATTTCTTTGCTCCGTTCACAGTCTGTTGTAGATAGCCTTAGATATAATAGCTTCAAAGCTCTACAGTTCGTTTCAAAATAGTTTCTCAGCTTCCATTTACTTTGACTTCAACAGAACATCTATTTGCTTTTGTAAGTTAACTGTCACAGCGGTGACCACCCACAATTTCCCTATCGATGCCGTCTCTAGAGAATAACGTAACTAGCAGTAGTATCTTGCTGCCACTCGATAAGAAAAATGCGTCGTTTGCGTCGGTCCACTTGAAAAGTCAAGAAGTAGATCTAGATATCTCGAATTCTGAATGTAAAGGTTTACCATTCTAAGGGCCTGCCAGGGGTGCGGGTTGTTCGAAAGAGATACCGCGGCCCCTGACACCCTGCGTAGATCGCCCTGAGGAGACGGTGGAGCATACGGTGGAGGTTTGTCCGGGTTGGTGGAGCACCGCCGTGTCCTTGTGGAGGCGATTGGCGGCGTCGATCTCTCGCGTCCGGCCCTGGTCCAAGCTATGGTACGAAGCGAGTGTGTATGGGTAGCCGTCGCCTCCTTCTGCGAAGCAGTAATGCTCACGAAGAGGGAGGCGGCGCACGTGAAGTAGAGGCAGTACCTATATGCGCCCTCACAGCCCTAGCCTCCGCAGGAGACGCCCTGGGTGTCGGGAATCCCAGGCTGATTTCCGGTTACCGTAGGCGACGGCTTGCGGACGACGAGAAATGGTCGCTGTCCGATAAGGACGAGATACCGTGTTGATAAGTTGTTCGAAAGAGATACCGTGGCCCCTGGCACACAGGCAACTGAGAGAACACGGGTGGGTTTTAGTCAGTAAAAGTCTGACACGCCCTCGTGCTCCACCCAGAACGAGAGAAGTTATTTGATGATTTCCCAACCAAAAAAAAAAAGCTGATTTTTCAACAGTCTGTTATCTTTTAGCTGAGGAATGAACGTGTCGGATTGATAGCTTTTGTATAGAAAATATGCCAATCTATCAGATTTATTCTTCAGATAGAAGAAGAAGAAGTTATCTGGCTATTGAAAAATCAGCCCTAAGTATTGTCATAATTGTACTTGTGACAAATATATGACTTAGCCCGTTATGTCCCACTGTTGGGCAAAGATGTCCCTTTCCCTTTTCGACACACCTATGTCCTCTGTCATTTATCTATTTATCTTTATTAGGTTTAGCAACAATTGTTCACACTGAATAAGTGACATAGCTAACACATTCTTAAAATTAAATTACAGGGCAACAATTACTTAAAGGTAAACACCACATACATAAAACAATTAATTAGAAAAATAAGCTAACTTACTCAGTAATAAGCGCCAATTTTCAATTAAATTAAATTAATATTTTAAATTAAAGTAATAATTTAAAATTGTACATAGAAATGAAATTAATATCATCGCGGGCAATTAACAAGAAATTTACAAAACTGACTTTATAAATGCCTTTTTATGGCTCTCTTCAAAACACGCTGTACAACGACGACAGTAAAAAACAAAATCATTTCATGAGCATTTATCAATATAACTACGAACCGTTTTAAAATCTCTGATATATTTTCCAAGTACTTATTTACGTAAAGCTTTATAAATTACCTCAATCGATCGCCTGATTTCGCCAGGAGCTCCTACGATTTCTTGTCGAAGAGTTTTCAAGGATTTTAACATTTAAATCTCATTGTTAGCTGATTGAATTGTAATATATACAATCAAAGAGATGCTGGGA
The DNA here is from genome assembly GCA_947359405.1 of Antitype chi. Classification (NCBI taxonomy): domain Eukaryota; kingdom Metazoa; phylum Arthropoda; class Insecta; order Lepidoptera; family Noctuidae; genus Antitype; species Antitype chi. The sequence continues at coordinate 18,438,431 of OX375808.1, forward strand.
AACGCTTCAGGCGTTGCGACCTTTTCTGTTTCGTTTGTAAATTGAAAGGCGCTCAATGTTATAAAATAGGTACTCAATCATTCGAAGGTATTTCGAATTTCTCGGACAAAAGATCGCCGATCTCAGTAGGTTAGGTACATTCAAGAACTAAATATATTATGTTAAGTGCCTAAAGGAGGTTACATTTACGTGGAAATTAGGCTTATTAGCCGATTCGCACAAATTGACTCGCCCGACATCTTTAGAAATACGCACTATCTAATTAGCACGTTTTGAATTTTATGCACTTTATTACATGTACCTACTTGCAGTGAACTTTGCTCATAACTATTCAAAACGTGCCAATTGTCTAATACGTATTTCTAAAGTTGTCGAATCGCCCATAAACAAATGAACTTCGTGCGAGTCGCATATAGAAAATGATATTTACTATTTAAAAATCGGGCGAGTGTAGATTTATGCGAATCAACTATTAAGACTCACCTTGTTATGTTTACGACTATGTCATTGCCAACAGTTTGAATTAAATTGACAGTTCGAAAAGAAGTAATCGACCACCGCTATGTGGGAAATAAATTTGTTTGAAAATTGCCTAAAATTATCCTTATTCTAGAATACGTCTCCACCAAGTCAGTACTTTAGAAAGTAATAAAAATAGTGCTAGTAAACCCCAACAATACTTTTAGGAGACGATATAAAATGGTTTCGAATAAATGTAATATCATATCATCTACATAACGAAAAAAAATATCTCTTACATTAATAGTAAAACATTTACCAGAATACGTCATAAACTCACCGCTTTTAAACAGCGGGAATTACCTTTTAACGTCACTTAGTTCGCTTCCGAGTCTTCCGACGTATATTGCCGATGACCTTTTGTTACGCAGTGCACTTAATTACTTTGTGACGGAGATCACTTTGTTTATACTGTCTCTACCTATCAGTATATTAATGAAGTTAATTTGGGTCATTGTGTGTCAGCTGATTTACATTTTAGCTGAAAATTGCCAAAAATGTTGTTGTTGATATCGAGGTCACACATTTTCACTACTATCTCTTCGGGAAACATCTGCTTCGAGGGTTTAACAAAGTAAAACTGCCTAGCCTAGCAATTTCCCAACTATGGTGGGCTCGCCTTCCAGTCAAACCTGAAGCATCTGAATACCGGTTTTTTTCATAGACCGACTGACTACACATTAAATTCCACAACTCAGTTACTGGGCAACACGTTACCCTTTGGTAAGACAGATTGTCGAACTTTGAGGCGTAAGCAGATTTTTTGAGGGCTTGGAATAGAGGACTTTAACGCATAATATTTATCTATACTCCATTTGAAATAAGATTAGACATTTGACTATACCTTTTTTACAGTCCGATCAACCGATTTTGACTTTTATTGCGTTGGTGGCATGACAAATGACAGCTGCAGTAAACAGTTGGTATTGCAACTACTTTTTGCTTTTAATGCCATCCTTATGCCTACCGTATAGAAGTCAGAATCGGTTGGACTGACTGTAAAAAGGTTTGTTTAAATGTCTAATCTTATTTCAAATGGAGTATAAGCAAATTTTATTGAGATGGTATTCAGTTATTATATAATCTTTATATGTTAATGAACAAAACAAACTTTTTTTAAAAGGAAATCACCAGTTTCGGCTAAGAGTGGACAAGATTCCCGGTAAAATTGATTTTTACCAAACAATATTATTAATTCTGAAATAAATATTTTTGCACATCACATATTAACCAGATACACTTACAAAAAGTCGAAATAAACAGTATTTAAACTGAATCCACCAGCTAAAAAGCTTAGCCATTTGTTTGACGCAGTGTTACCAGCACGAAACTAAAACATCAATTTTAGTCTGTAACCGATTAGATTATCAATTACGGTAACCAAAAAAAAGTATTAGTCTGCAAAACGAGTACCGATCCATACTGTATGAGAAGATTATATTAATTTACATTGTTTTAAAATAAAATAATCAAAAACCTTATTAGTATTTTAACATATTATTTGCACACACAGATAAAATGTGGGTTTAAAAAAAAATAGGTTAAAATATAAAGCCCTTCAGGCGCCTTGGCTTTATTTTAAGAAACTGTCGCGATTTCCACAACCCCCACGTTATCAAGCTTGTTTTTGGGGCATTGGTCCGTAGTAAGCTTGAGTCTAGTGCATGCGTATGGAATCCTTTTGAGAAGCAGTATGCGTTAGCTTTAGAAAAAGTTCAAAAAGCATTCCTTAGATACCTCTACAAGCACTTGTATGGGTTCTATCCTTTCTTATATCCCACTAAATTCCTCTTGGGTTGCATAGGTTTCAATTCACTAGAAGTTAGACGGTCGCGCGATCAGATGACTGTAATATTTAAAATTCTTAGGGGGATTATTGATGTTCCTGATCTACATAACGCAATCTGTAATCTATTTGTCCCAGACAATTACTGTCGTGGCAGGAAACACCGCTTACTGGCTGTTCCAACTTGCCGTACTGTTGCACACTCCAAGTCACCTATTCCTCGGACATTAACCGCCATTAACGCTCTCCTGAACTCAAATACAAATCTTGATATGTTTGCGGATGAATGGAAGATGATGCTGTCAGAATTTTTGAATTTTTGTGAGAAGAATGCATGACTGTGTTAAACAGCTTGTAATGTTATCTATATCTATATCTATATCTATCTATATCTATCTATACATATAATAAAATTGTAGAAAAGTGGTGTCTGTACAATCGAAATATATAAAAAAAAAGTAGCAGGGGTTGTTATTATATCGATGCCGAACCCGAGATTGTAATTTTTTTTTTTTTGTCTGTTTGTCTGTGTGTTTGTGCACGCTAATATCAGAAACGGCTTATTCGATTTAGATGCGGTTTTCACTAATATATTGAAGTAAGCTTCACTTAACATTTAATGTTTATTTCATGTCAATCGGTTCATAAATAAAAAAGTTATGTCAATTTAAAGAATCACGGCGAACATTTGTTAAAGTATTCTATCAGTTATATAACGCTGAAATTTTGAGCAATGTTCTGGGGGATTGTGTTGAGTATATCTCCATTAACAGAGCCATGGAAGAAGGAGAATCTACAAGCTACCCAGTAGAATTTTTAGAATCCCTAAATGCTCCTGGACTACCAGCACATAAAATAAAATTAAAAGTAGGCGTACCCATAATGCTTCTTAGAAATTTAAGCCCCCTAAAACTTTGCAATGACACCAGGTTAAAAGTGACCAATTTACAACGAAATCTGATAGAAGCAGAGATTTTAACAGGGTGTGGAAAAGGTGAAAGTGTTTTCATTCCTCGGATTCCTCTCATTCCAAACAATTTTCCATTTAGTTTTAAACGAGTCCAGTTTCCAGTCAGCCTATGTTTTGCGATGAGAATTAATAAAGCCCAAGGTCAGACGCTGAAAGTTGTGGGTGTAGATCTGAGTATCAGCTGTTTCTCGCACGGTCAGTTGTATGTGGCTCTGTCACGGGTTAGCAATCCTAGGAGCCTGTATGCTTTCATCCCCGATGGCCATACGTCAAATATCGTATACAGAGAAGCATTACTGTAAAGTAAATTTTTTGCTACCCAAACGACGGTATATTATTATGTAATTCAAAATATGCTGCCCAAAAAGTCACTATTCCACGCGGACGAAGTCGCGGGCACAGCTAGTTGTTATATATGTTTAAATAGTGTAATTGGCTTCGGCCGTTCTATTTAAACTAAAAAATAAATAAATAAATAAACTACTGAAACCAGTGCCTGAAGTTTTGAAGCTTCTTGGGGTCTGCAAGTTTATATTTAGCTCTCAGCTTTAAATGGTATTCGTGCTATTGAGAATATCACAAAGTTTTCACCCTTTATCAAGAATTGCCACAAATTAACATAGAAGGGAAAGCCCGAAGGCAAGTCTTGGCCCAGCGGTGGGAATTTGCGGCACAGATTGGATTAGGCTCACAGGGGATTTCCCATCTAGTACCTACGTCACGTTTCTGTTATTGAACATAAATTTACCTTAGCCATACAATTTGATATAGGTAGATAACTTTCTATTGATAATGGAAAAATGTGGCTGGGAAAATAATAATTTTCGTGGTATTTGGAAAGGACACAGTTATTAAGTTTTCAATTAATTTGCGTGGGTTGCTACCGGAACTGTGTTCGCAATTTCGTTTCCAAACATGTAAACAAAAATGTGTTTTTGGAAAATCAGCTTTATTACTCACAAATGATATTCAGTCCGCACTACAACTTTCTAATACATTTATGACTATTTACACGCTTTATATTTAGCTTCACTTGTATGTGTATGTTTGTATGTAACCGACTCCTTAAAGCGCGATTTTGACCCACTTTAAACGGTCAGATTTAATTGAAACTTTGTAAACTTATCGAGGACCGATGAAATAAAAAAAGGAAAACATAATAATAAAAAAAATCACGTTTTTGCAGTTAGCAGAACTAAAAAATAGAAAATAAATAATAGTTTAAAAAACAAAAAAAAAGATTTTAAAAAAAGGAGAAAATAATTTAATTCAATTAAAAAGCGTGGGTTGCTTGACATTATGTGATTATAAAAATACTTCAAAAAGCATCCCACGCTTTTTAATTGAATTAAATTATTTTCTCCTTTATATTTTAAATCCTGTTTTTTTGTTTTTTAAATTATTATTTTTCAATAGTAGGTTGGTAGGTACTAGTCATTATGAATTCAAGTTAGGTTGATAACATTGAGTTGAGTTTCGTTTAGTTGGAACTGTTGGAAGTTATCAATTGAAAACAAGGATTTGAACAGACTTTAGTTTTGTTTTTCTATTTACATAGTAAGTATCTGGGTGCCGCTGTATTTCCATATAAAATTCAGCATGGAATAAACACAATTAAACACACAACAATAAATATTGTCTCCACATAAACCACAGGTCAAAGGAATAATTTACTGTATTCATGGGTCATTCCAATTTATTAATTAGCTGAAATAGTAACAATGATAATTACAGCTTCCGGATAGGGATGTTGTGCAGCAACAAGCTAAAACACAGCATCATTCTACGTTTATATAATAGTTTCAAATATAAAACGATTAATACATTCAACCCAAATATATAATTTTGTCCAAAAATTAATATGTAAGTATTAAAAAAAAATTCTTTCTTTTTGAAATAATTAATTTATTAACTGTATTTTAATAATCATTTTTATTACTTTTGAATAATATAATTATCTGAGTAATGATACTCTAGTGGCACTTTTAACCTAATTTTAATTTTATTCACATGCGAATAATGTAGTGGGCTGCAATATTGTTAAAACTATATTTATTATTGTTATTTGTAAACGTTTTATATTGTAGCTGTTTATTTTCCCATAATAAATAAAATAAAGGAATTACATGGAATTTTCTTTTGCTCTCTGATTTCACTTATTTTGTCATTTAAAACACTTAATTAAATAAGAATTCCCCTTAAGTGTGTGTAATAATTTCTTAGTAGGACCTTTACTTATTGAATTCGAAATCAATTCAGGTCAAATAGATTCTAGCAAAGTCTAAAACCTGTGAACGAGAACACTGGATCTCCGATTATAATACTGCTAAGTTTTAACAACATTTTCATACAGATTAATTAAGCAGCCTTCACCAAAAATTATCCGCCGATCAACCGAACAAATTCATTGTATTTGTGCACGCCACTATTAAACTCACTAGCCCAGCGTGTTATCGAAAATATATTATAATTACCAACGTGTATAGCCGACACTATCCTGAAAAGTACATATTATGTTGTTTATAGCAACACCTAGTCGATAATTTACTAGAGTACTTATCTTAAGGATACAGGATAGAAAGGGCAGGTATTTCATATAGAGTGGATTGTATTAAAATATTGAAGTTATAAACTCAAACTCAAAGCATTTGTTTCAAATAAACCAATGACAGGCACTTTTTAATTGTCAAAGAGTCGGAAAGATGAAGCTAGTTGCCCATTCCAAAGCGTAGTAGGTACCTATGGAGAAGAAGGAGCAAGAAACTCCATGGACAATCTTTTTAAATCATGATATTGTTACAGAAAGTTAGTTATATCATTTATGTTCAATTATCAATGTGAAAACGATGTAAAAAGACGTGCACATTAAAAGCGTCCGTAATTAAAAACAAAAATCAAATGACAATTTAGAAATTAAAATAGGCCGTGACAGCTTAGAGATGACCACTCCCTACTGGCGGCACCCGTTCACGAACCGTATAAGTACTGTTATGTATATTTAGAATCGAGCTAGAGATACTCAACAACTCTTATTAGGTACTTTATCAACGGCATATAGCGTTTTGCTGAACTACATGTCAAGATGGTTGCGCTGGAAATGTACAAACTGATGTAGTCTCCGAAAACTCACTGCAGCTTAAAGGCAAGCGCATCAGGCCGAAACGAATCGCATTCCAGTCCAAAAAAGCCCGGTACGGCCCGCCTGTATTTATTGTGCGTGGCATCAGGCTGAACAAATCGCGTTCAGTCTAAATAAGCCCGGTGCGGCCCACCTGTATTGTGCGTTGGCATCAAGCTGAAGCAAATCGCGTTCCAGTCCAAATAAGCCCAGTACGGCCCGCCTGTATTTATTGTGCGTGGCATCAGGCTGAACGAATCGCGTTCAGTCTAAATAAGCCCGGTGCGGCCCGCCTGTATTGTGCGATGGTTTATACAAAACTGAAATTACTGTAACTGATACAGGAAGACGTGGGAGATTTGAGAACGTGGCGCGGCCCGCTTAAACGCGCGTCGACATCAAAATCAAAAGTACTTTTCGAACATCAACATTACATAAGTCAGTCTCCCAAAACGCCCGCCCTTCACCACTTTCTAGTGCTTTAGTTGGGATAAAGAAATGATGCAACAAACTCCCCAGCAGAACAGATCTGTTTGGTTCGAACAACTTGATTCTATACAATTTTACTTTCCAATACCTACTCTGTGAAGTTTTCTTCGTTAGATAGATAACGTTTAATGGGAGAACCCGACCTAAAACCTGTTGTTTATATCTAGGTCTTTTGGATAGCTGCTATAGGCTGTACGTATAAGCTGCTAAGATACAACATAATTTAAACATTTTATAACAGAAATTAAAAACTGTTCTATTTTTTTCAGGTTCGTAGAGTCGGCCTCGGTGTTACTGGCGGTCCCCGGCCCACTTTCGACCTGACAGATCCTTACTGCAATAATGTCTCATACGACTACGTGCCCATGCATGACCCTCACCTGGCTCACCATTTTTCCCAGAAGCCAGCCAGGAACAGAATGAAACAGCTGGGTTACTGCACGAAGGATGGCAGAGCTGTTTGTTCGCTCAAGGAATTTAATCAATACAGAAAGTATTTGTATAATCAATTCATGGATAGAATTCATGTGGAGATGAAGAAATTGGTATGTTATTGGAGTTTAATTGATAACTAAGCACCTGCTTGCGAATTTTTTTGCGGGTATTTCTTATTCCCTTGACCCACCGTATCGTGTCGCGTCCCGTCGCATCGCGACGCATCGCATCGCGACGCATCGCATCGCGACGCATCGAATCGCATAGTATCGTATCGCACGAATTTTTTTCGTTTTTGCTCCGCACCTAAGGACGACCCTAACCACTGTTAGCGCCAGTGAGGCGGTGGACCTCCATGCCGATTTGCCGCCATGGGATCTGTAGGCAAAGGTCCTCGCGCACACTTGGGAATGGCGCGAGGAGCCGAAACGCTGGGGCGTAACTCCACTGCCACGCGAAATCGCGGCACAACGAACAGAGCTCCGGCGTGATCTCATGGCGACATGGAGAGTGCGATTGTCGCAACCCAGTGCTGGGCACGCCACGATTGCGGCGGTAAGTCCCCTCTTTGAGGAGTGGCAAGAAAGGCGGCACGGCGTCCTCACCTTCCGCCTGACGCAGGTCCTCACCAGACTCGGTTGATTCGGAAGGTTCCTGTTTCGGATAAGGCGGGAAGAAACGCCCGGGTGTTTCCACTGCAAAGATCGCCCTGAGGACACAGTGGAGCATGCGGTGGAGGTCTGTCTGCCTTGAGCGGAACACCGCCGTGTCCTAGTGGAGGCGATCGGCAGCTGCGATCTCTCGCGTCCGACCTTGGTCCAGGCCATGGTACGGAGCGAGAACATATGGGTAGCCGTCACCTCCTTCTACGAAGCAGTAATGCTCGCTAAGCGGGAGGCGGCGCACGTGAGGGAGAGGCAGTATATGCGCCCTCACTGCCTTAGTCGCCGCGGGACACGCCCTGGGCGTCGGGAATCCCAGGCTGATTCCCGGCCACCATAGGCGCGGGCTTGCGGACGGCGAGTGATAGGCAGCTCGCTGTCCGTTAAGAACGAGATACCGTGTGATAAGTTGTCCGAAAGAGATACCGTGCCCCCTGGCATACAGGCAACTGAGGGAACATGGTTAGGTTTTAGTCAGTAAAAGTCTGCTAGCGCGATATTAAGCAGCAGCTTGTTGTCTTATTGGGCTTTGTAGTCAGATGCACGATTACTGAGCGTGAGGTCATGGGTTCGATTCCTATATTAGGCAAAACGGTATTGGGTTACCTATACCAACAGAAATTTATCAGTAGCAACCTGAAGTCTGAACTTGTGCCTGGTTGTTATTATGGCATTTGAGGCGCCCCCAATTATATAGGACTTCAAAATACCATACAACGAGGCTTAGCTATTAACTCCTGCCTACCCTCCGAGGAATACAGGCCTGATATTATGTTACTCAAACAATTACATCTATTACAAATAGGACGAACGTGCGAAAGATGACTTAACCCTAAAGCGAGTGGAGAAGGACGTAGCAAGAAGATTCCAGGTGTTCACGAGGGCAGAGAAAGCACGAGCGCATCTGGAGAAGGTGGCAAAGGAGCACAAGGATGAAAGGGCGATGAAGAAACGAGCGTATGTATTGACGTTCTATCTACTTTGGCCTAATTTTTCAATAGTTCGATAATTTTTGAAATCTTAGGATCAAATCAGATCTTAGGAATAAATATTTTTTTGGCCTTCGTATGGACAATATATCAAACAGTTATATTTATTCTAAAGTAATATAATTTATCTGTCTATTGAAACATCATTCTGATGAACGGATTTGGATAGAATTGACTTGGATTTAAACATAGGATACTTTTTATCAGGCGCGGATCCACCGTTGTGGGCACGATGGGCATGCCCACAACCCTAATAGACTTATGACGTCACACTTTCGCGGTCTATTGAGATCAAATCTATACTCTATACTAATAATATACTAATACTAATATACTAATACTAATATACTAATACTAATATACTAATACTAATATACTAATACTAATATACTAATACTAATATACTAATACTAATATACTAATACTAATATACTAATAATATTATAAAGAGGTAAAATTTGTTTGTAAGTCAGTATGTAGGGGGTAATCTCTGGAACTACCAGTCGGATTTGGAAAAATCTTTTTACATTCGATAGCCCAACTATCGAGGAAGGTCATAGGCTATATAACATTACGAAAAGAAATAAAAAAGTGAGTGCGTGCGGGAGATGGGATGCGACGTGGTAGGTCGGGGGCCATCATTTCACGCGGGCGAAGTCGCGGGCGAAATGCTAGTAGGCTTATAATACAACAAATAGTAGAAACAAAGTGAAAAATTAAAGGGGACTCCTTACAAGAAATGTGTTTTTTTCGGTGTTTTTTGCCTTGTGGTACGAAACCCTTCGTTTCCGAGTCCGACTCGTACTTTGACCACAAGCTTTTTGAGGGCTGGATCCGCGCCTGCTTTTTATCCTGGTAACACGTGCCCATTGGATAATCTGACAGTCACGGCCTTCGTCTGAAAAATATGTCAAACAGTTATATTTATTCTAAATGACTATTGAAACATCATTCTGATGAACGGATTTGAATGGAATTGACTTGGATTAAAACCTTGGATACTTTTTATCCTGGTAATAACACGTTCCCATTGGATAATCTGACAATTACGCTGGTGAAGCCGCTGGCAAAAGCTAATTTATTACAAGGCCTGTAAAATAATTAACAGATGCTTCACTTATTGTTAATTTTTGTCTTCATTTTGCATATTTCACTCCAACGCCTGAACACAAGTGAAAAATTTAACCGCTCCAACGATGCTGAAATTCAGCATCTTTCACTCGCCCACCGAATTATCGATAAATGAAATGAAAGAAGCAGATAAACGTTCATTTCTACGTAATTTTGTCCGTGTCTAGTGATCGTGGAATGATACAAAAATCAACGTTCACTCGAATGAACTGTCTGAATGTCAGCTTAACAGACGTTCTTTTTGCGATTGAGAAGAACGAAGCGTCTATTTGACGCTCTTTTTTACCTCCACAACTGTTCAGTTAACACGTTGTTCTTTTTACGCGCCGTATGTGATGGTTCATACGCGCCGTAAATTGAGTGCTGTCTGGGTTCCGCCTTGCATTACACGAGTTGTTGCTTCACAAGCACTTTTTAAAGCGTTTTATCGTTGAAACTTGTGTTTGATTCAGATGTGTTCCAAACATAAATAGTATACGGAGACTTTACAAAAATTCAGACTCGTCTATTTTGTTGTCTATGGAGCCTTGGTAATTGCATAAGAGCTGGTGTTCGCAACTCCACGTCATCATTAAATGTGCTTGCCTAGCCTTCTCCCTCTTATATTCTTCTTATATTGGGGTCGGCATCCAATCTAACCGTATGTAGCTGAATACCACGATTCTACACAACCCAGTAACTGGGTAATACTGACCCTTGGCAAGACTGGTTGCTAGACTTTCGGGCTACTGAATACACGTAACGACTGTCAAAGATTCACGAATGACAGCCAGTATCAACAGTTTAACGTGCTTTTCGAGGCACGGAGGTATCTTGGAATGTAAAGATGGTCACAATTAAGATATTTTACTGTCTCGTTGGTTGCCTAGTGGTCAAAAGCGCTAATGCTGAGCATGAGGTCCTGGATTCGATTCCCAGGTCAGACAAAGTGTTACCTATTGGATTTTTCCATCTGGAATTTCTCAGTAGCAGCCCGGAGTCTGGATTTGTGCCCGGTTGATGGCAATAGGCTCACCCCCTATTACATAATGGGACTTAAACATAACTGGCGAAATGTGGGTGTAATTTAAGATTACTTAATACGAATGTATTATTGTCATTGTTGTTACTCAACGCGTTTATTTTAACATTAATTCCGACTGTCTACCTAACCTAACCTTGCATACTTAATGTACTAACACAACACCGATCCATGTCAACCCTTTGGAAAATTCCGTATTTACATACTAAAACGTTTCCCCGAATACTTCGGACAATGCTTACAAAAGCTATTCCGTGAAGAAGCCGCTTGTCGGTGGAGCACCCTTTTCAATATTATGTACACAGAATATGTTGTTTGTCAATCACTTTTTGGATGTTATAGCCTTGTTTGTCATGAGGATTTGGCGGATAGGTATGAATAACCATGTTCTCGTTTTTCAGTACCTACGTGTGGTTTTTGTTGTGAGTGATTTTAGGGACCTTCTTTAGAAAAATAATGGTCAGGTTTTTTGTCCTGCTCGTCTATTTTCGTAATATTACGTGAGACTTCAGTCGGCCTACAGTCACCATGAGAAAGTAAGTCAAGTAGTATGTGGTAATTGGCATAATAGTAAAGAATATAATGATAAGTTTTTTATATGTAAACGATGACTCATTGCTAAAACGTTTTATTACCGTATGGTAATAGCTATCGTAGGGCAATAGAGAGGGCTATGCTCCGAGTTTCCTTACATGATCGAATCAGAAATGAAGAGATCCGCAGGAGAACCAAGGCAACCGACATACCCCAAAGAATTGCCTAACTTAAGTGGATGTGGGCAGGGCGCATTGCTCGCAGGACAGATGGCCGATGGAGCCGAAAGGTTCTAGAGTGGCGACCGCGTACCGGAAGACGTACAGCGGGAAGGGGCCTCCCACAAGGTGGACCGATGACCTTGTGAAGGCCGCGGGAATCCGCTGGATATGGGAAGCACAAGACCGGTCGAAGTGGAGGAGGCCTATGTCCTGCAGTGGACGTCTTTCGGCTGTAATGATGATGATGAATAGCTATCCTGGTCTATACCTTCCGGAATAAACTCTACAAATGAACGTGAAAACCGCATCTAACTCCATTGCGAAGTTTAGAAGAAGAAGCTCTTGTGGATTAGTAATTATACATACACGGGTCGATCGACCAGATTAAGGTACTTTTGCCACGGTTTGATCATCGTAACATACGATGACTTCTCCGTACTTCCTCGGAAATCACGTTAGCCGTTAATCCCAGCTGTCCTCCTTGAATCATTCATAGTCTTTCCGACTACCCTAAAGCTTACAACCAGCCTTACAAACGGGTATGACCAAAGTATGACCCAGTAACTAGGTTGTGAAGGTCAGATAGGCAGTCGCTCCATGTAAAATAATGGTATTCAGCCTCAACCTCAACGTAGTTGGGAAAAGGCTAAGCAGATGTTGTAGTTTAGAAGAACAACGTGGTCACAAAGACAGACACGAAAACTGACTTTAGTTTATAATATGTACTAGGTTTTGCCCGCTGCTCTGCCCGCGTGGATGCTGGTTATCGCGTAAAAAAGTAGCTTATGTCCTTATCCATATCCCAGGCTATATCTGTGCCAAATTTCATGACGATCGTTCATCGGTTTAGGCGTGCAAACGTAAATTTTAGTAGGGATAGATTCCAGGTACCTAACTTCAGTCTAGCTATGCTTAAGGGTTAATGTTTTGTTAAACTTGTTCAAATATGTTGTGAACTTGAACATATTTTGCCCGAGTTGTTGGGTGCTGAAAGTTAGGCACAAAGCCTACACGTGACTGGAATATTTTAAATGGTATTTAGGTAGTACCCTTGTTTGAGAATGGCATATAATGTTCCCGTGTTAGTATACATATGTTTAGCGATAGCACTATGCTGCTTTTTACACGCTTTATATTAGCTTCACTTGTATGTTTGTTTGTTTGTTGGTTTGTTTGTTTGTTTGTTTGTTTGTTTGTTTGTATGTAACCGACTCCTTTGAGCGCGATTTTGACCCACTTTAAACGGTCAGATTTCATTGAAACTTTGTAAACTTTTCGAGGACCGATGACAATTCAATAATTGAAAAAAAAATGAGAAAAAAAAGAAAAAAAACACGTTTTTGTAGTTAGCAGAACTAAAAAATAGAAAATAAATAATAGTTAAAAAAAACTAAAAAACACGCTTTAAAAACCAAACTAAAAAGGAGAAAATAATTTAATTCAATTAAAAAGCGTGGGGTGCTTGACATTAATTGATTATAAAAATACCTCAAAAAGCACCACCCCACGCTTTTTAATTGAATTAAATTATTTTCTCCTTTTTTAGTTTGGTTTTTAAAGCGTGTTTTTTAGTTTTTTTAGAGTGTTATACACCTACCTGTGCGAAACAGCATGCTTTTCAGGAAAACGATTCGTCTTTAATTAGGTAGATAACAGATAGACTACTTCGATGGTCTAGTGCTAGCAAGTGCTACTTCTGACCATAAGGTCCTTGGTTCGATTCCCAAATAGGGCAGTGTTATTGGGTCTTACCATTAGGAAGTTCTCATTAACAGCTTGGAGTGTGTATTTGTGCCTGGTTGATGGCAAAAGGCTCGCCCCCTATTACATTTTTTTTTTTTTTGGGTGGGAAATCATCAAATAACTTCTCCCGCTCTGGGTGGAGCGGGAGGGCGTGTCAGACTTTTACTGACTAAAACCCACCCATGTTCCCTCAGTTGCCTGTGTGCCAGGGGCCGCGGTATCTCTTTCGAACAACCCGCACCCCTGGCAGGCATCGGCCCTTGCGGACCCCACCCTTTGGTGCTGACATCTCTTTGAGGCGCGCGTGGAATACAACGCGCCGTCGACCCGGGCTTGGTCCTTACCGGACAGCGAGCTACCCATTACTCGCCGTCCGCAAGCCCGCGCCTACGGTGGCCGGGAATCAAACCCCTATTACATAGGACTCAAATATAACTGGCGAAATGTGGGTGTGCTATTAGGAACCTACACCTCTGCCTAACTCTTCAGGGATTGATGTTATGTGTGTATGATAACACGTTATAAATATGGTATGGTATCATATAGTTTAGTTAATTGTGCCTTAATATTAAATAGAAATAAAGGGAAAAGAAGAAAGAAAAACTGTTTATTCTGCATAAACAAGACGCACAAATGCATACACATTTTCACATAGTGTAACGCAGAATCTTGCATACTTTTAATCAATGTGGTTTTAATCAAAGATTGCTTGTGCAAAATGCTCCTAATCTCAGTCTAAGATTCTAAATACTTTACATATTTTAGCACACAATAACACAAATCATAATTACTTACATACATTCATACATACACACGCCTGCTTCCCATGGAAGTCGGCAGAAACAATACAGAACGCCACCTGGGCCCCAATTCTGTATAGTTATAATGATTCCCCGCGGAATCTTGCTTCGTTCGAACTACGTCAATATCGTGTTTTTTTTAGAAACCATTGTAACGGTAAGGAATCGAAATGTCATACTATGTATGTTCCAATACAATTTGTCGATATTATTAATACGATATTAGCAGATGTCGTGTGTGATTGACGTGGTTACGAGTAAGGAACCGTTTTTTTTTGGGTGACATCATCGAATAACTTCTCCCGCTCTGGGTGGAGCAAGAGGGCGTGTCAGACTTTTACTGACTAAAACCCACCCGTATACCCACAGTTGCCTGTGTGCCAGGGGCCGCGGAATCACTTTCGAGCAACCCGCACCCCTGGCAGGCATCGGCCCTTGCGGACCCCACCAGTTGGTGCTGACATCTCTTTGAGGCGCTCGTGGTCCCGCCGGAGCTCTGTCCGCTGTGCCGCGACTTCTCACGGTAGCGGGGTAACGCCCCGGCGTTTGGCCTCCTCGCGCCACTCCCAGATGTGCGCGAGGACCTTTGCCTCCAGATCCCATGGCGGCAATCTTTAAGTGGCCATAATGAATTCAGGCCCTGCTACGATCCTTACATACTCCTTTTGCCTCGTTTTTTTTACTTTTTTGAAGAACATGACCAATAAGATCACTATATGTCCTCCTAAAAGAGAGTCCTATCAGAGTGTTGATGTTCTGGATTTATTCTCCACCAGTGTTCCTAAACTTAAAAAAATACTGTGTTAAGACGTCTTTGAAGTTATCTAAAACCTGTTCAGTCTTTTCTTAATTCTCTCCAAGTGCTTACTTATTCTTACTTTCGATTGACTGTCTGTTGTTACTTGTGCTACCTTAATATTGTCAGTGAAAACTTTTAACTGTCCTTCTTTCACTAGCTGTCAACTATTTGTATCCTAGCTGTAAGTTTTCTTAATAAAAAATATGAAAAAAATAAGGCGTCCCCTCCCCGCATATCTACTCTCACACAAACACTAACATAATAAAATGTATTACCTCAAACTGGATGACTGCACAGATTATAATTAATCTTCGCCAGAGCCAAGTCTCTCACACTCTCATGCATTTATAATCCTGTTAATAATAGGTCTTTACCTATGAAATTGCCGTTTTGTATGAAAAAATTTAAACGAATTTTTTTCATGTATTTTTTATTTGTATTAATCGAAGTAATCACCCATGCAATCAATGCATCTTTGCCATCGCAGTGGCAGTTTATTGATGCCCTTCTTAAAGAAATCAGCTGGACGGGAGGCAACAAATTCTTCAAAGGCATTTTGTACTGCCTCTCGGGTATTGAATTTTTTTCCCGCCAAGAAGTTATCCAAATTCTGGAAAAAGTAGTAGTCTGTAGGCGCAAGGTCTGGTGAGTAGGGCGGATGACGGAGAGCTTCCAACCCCAGTTCTTGCAACTTGGAGACCGTCTGCTGTGCAGTATGAGGTCGCGCGTTGTCGTGCAGGAGCAGCGGAGACGAGCGATTGACCAATGCTGGTTGGAGATGTGCCAGCTTCTCCATCATTGTGTTCAGTTCTTCACAGTACACATCTGCAGTAATGCTCACCCCGTTTGGTAAGAAGCTGTGATGAATCACACCGGCGCTAGACCACCAAACAGTGACCATCACTTTTCTAGGGGTAAGTTTTCGTTTAGGGCATTGTTTAGGTGCTGAACCAGGATCCAACCAACTTGCTGAGCGCTTGCGGTTATCAAACAGAATCCATTTTTCATCGCAGGTAACAAAGTGGTTCAAAATTCCTTCATTTGTGTGTCTGTTGAGCAGTGCAAGGCACGTCTCGACGCGTGCTTCGCGCTGACGATCATTGAGTTCGTGGGGCACCCATTTGTCAAGCTTTTTTACCTTGCCAATTTGACGCAAATGGACCAATATTGTTTTGACGCTAACGTCGAAAGCTGCTGCTAATTCAGCCGTAGATTGCGTATCATCAGCTTCCACAATCGCCTTTAATTCGTCATTGTCGACCAAAGTCTTCGGACGACCGCGAGGTTCATTTTTCAGGTCGAAATTTCCAGAACGGAAGCGAGCAAACCAATAACAGGTGGTGCGTTGGTTTGTAGTGTTAGCTCCGTAAACGTCGTTGATGTTGCGTGCCGCTTGTGCCGCGTTGCTGCCACGACGGTACTCATATTCCATAATTACTCGAATTTTTAACGTATCCATGATGACGAAAAAGATTGAAATGCGATGAAAATGTAACACTAATCAATAAACAAATGACTACTTTTGGAAAAAAAAATCCATGTTTTTAAAATAAAATTAATTTGAAATTAGAATTCTTACCCAAACAAAAATTATTTTGATTTGAAATGGCCAGTACTGCAAAACGGCAATTTCATAGGTAAAGACCTAATATGATTATGTAAATCTGCTCTTACCTAGCCTTGGTTAAATTATTTTGCTTGTAACACACTACGGGTTCTTTATTGCATATTGTCCCACTTTCTAACGGACGGGGCTTTAGCATAAGCATAATCAGCCTATAATGTTCCCACTGCTGGGACATAGGCCTTTCTTCGAGAGGGAGTGTGCTGTAATCTTTCACGCGGGGCCAGTGCTGGTTGGAAGATGTCACATGTATTCTTGATTCTAGGACATGCCGATTTTCTCACGATGTTTTCCTTCGCCGTTTGAGAGCAGTGGTGATAACATTATTTACACAAAGTAAAGCGCCTGCCTGGCTTCGAACCCAGGCGATATCACTTGGCCACCACGTCTCTCTATTTGAATGTAGGTAAAAGCAAGGTCCATAAAACTTCATAATATCATTATTATCAGCTTGCTTGAGCTAACTATGCAGAGACCTGTCCTAAAGACGTTATTTTTTTTTAATAAATACTGGCCATTCAGAAAATTCAAGGGCCGTTTACATTTTGACAGTTCTATTTCAAATTTCGAGTTTGGGTACTGAAGATGTCAAGCTTTTCTGGGCTTTATTTCTTAGGAATAGAACTCAAAACTTTGCCCAGGAGTAGATTATAATCATTCACATTCCTCTGCCATCCTCTTGAATACATTTCTCTAGTCTAATGAGAGAAGGTCGATTACTTATCCCTGCAGGCTCAAAGGTCGTCGTTACCTGAGCCGAGGGCCCCCTGATTAATGTCGTCACTTATTTTCATTTAGTCCTTGTTTGTACATCTACCTTTAGCCGGAAAACGTATTTCTTTGTTTGCTGCGTTATTTATGAGGTTATGGTTGGGTGTAGATTTTTGTTTCTGGTCTTTCTTGGTGTGTGCTTTTCTTTTAAGTGTTTGACAAATCTGAACAGTCTACATATACAGGATAAGTTTTTAACCAGTGCGCAAACTGTAACCATGAATTCAGCATATCATTCTAGACCCCTCAGCGCAGAAATTTTTCATTGGTTATACAAAAAAAAATCTGCTGTTTCATAGAAAAGTGCAATACCTACGCGGTCAAAATATATGGAACAGCTGTTTTTTTTTCTACAACCGACGAAAAATGTCTGCACTGAGGAGTCTAGAATGATATGCTGAATTCATGGTTACAGTTTGCGCACTGGATAAAAACTTATCCTGTATAGCTTAAACTTTTCCGTCAAATTATGGTTAAGAAATGTATGTCTCAATAAGAAATAACAAAGATTTCGGTTTATTGAGAACATTTTACATTTTACAGAAATTTCTCCTGTATTGTAGGTGCATTTACAAACATTTAAACTCACATACACAAACAGCCAGACCCAGAACATCTACTTGTAGGTCATACAAATATTTGTTCCGTGCGGCAATCGAACCCGCAACACGCAGCGCAGCAGTCAATCGCTTAACGACTGCGCCAACCGTGCCGTCAAATATTTGATATGGTATTATAACAACTTTGACACACAAACTTATCAGCTCATAGCTTTTCCATTATCCGTTTTCATGGTTATTGTTTAAATATATGGCTTCTTTCGCGGAGAGTGAAAGTGATAAAAACTTCATAGGTAGCTCTTCAATCTAAAAATATTTAATGTAGACAATACATAGACTAAGATGAAAATGATTCAAATTAAAATGTCGACACAGACTTCCTCTTCCCAACACTCTTGCGTCAGAGCGGTCGTGATCCTCATAAAAAATCTTGTCTAGGGGCTGATGTGATAGGCCATCTACTCCGATTTTCGAAATTGAACGTGCACTTATACAAGGGATTAATTTAACTTAAATGTAGCTCCGAACACACCACAACTACATAAAAATCTCATCAATCTAATGATTAAACACTACGCTGAACATTGGATTAAACAGAAAGAAACTGGCGCCATATTGGTAGCTGCATTTTCATTTGCTACAGCACTCTGCTGAAATGTAATTACACGGAGAACACAATATGCTGATATTGCATCGTAGCGACGTAGCGAGGATACAGTGCGATCGGACACAAGGATTATATAACAAATGGAGGTTTCGGTTCTGCGAATATGACGGTTTAATAAAAATATTGAATGATTAATGCGGTATGAAAAATAAATTAAATGTAACTCGCAGAAACTGCAAAAAAAATGGAAATTTATATACATACACACAAACTTACGCCATTTTTCCATGGGGTAGGCAGAAAGTACGGAACGCCACCTGCTGCGATCATCCTTACATACAAGGAGTATTGTTGCTTTGTTTAGGTTCACACATCTTGTCATACACGGTATATTGATATATCTGCAATGGCATTCCAGCATATAATTTGTTTACCAAAATACGTGGCTAGAGAAGCAATTCTCGTATTTTATAAAACAATCTCTCAAAAATAAAATCAATTTACATACATTTTTGACTTGACATTGTTTGCCACTAAGATGAGATTGCGACTTAAATGTGAACGTTTTTATGTACGAGAATTATTGGCCTTAAGATATGGAGTTGCGGACAGACACTAATAACTGGGTGAATTTCACAAACTGAAAATCTTCGTGGCGTAGATGAAAACGTCACTGCAGAAAGTTAAAATACAGTTAAATTATTTTTTTCTCAATAGAAAATGTAGCTACTCACTTGAGGAAATAAATATACACACATGAGCTATGCAATAAAGATTTGAATTTGAATATATTTTAGTTAGGATTTTAGTAAATTATAAAAAAAAAATGTTAAACCACTAAATTTGTCGTTGCGGTAACAGTGTCCCTAATATAAGATTATTAACTGATGGTATCTAATGCGCTTCGTACAGGAAAAGCTATTTTTATTTAGTTTTCCGTTTACTTTTGTTTATTAGGCCAGTAGTAGTATTGACGAACAGAGTTAATTATTCTTATACCTACCCAGTGAGGTTACAGATAAGTGAAAACACAAGTGTCCCGCAAACTATTCTTATCCCAGTTGACAAAACTGACACAGCCATAGTTTGCATACGGCATTGTAGCCCCCGACCGCCCCCCCCGCTCCCAAACTTACCTAGCTGTAGTCAGTCAACGTAAAAGCGCTCAGCAGGGAGCAACGGTCGCTCCCTCACTGCGTCTTCCCGCAAAAATTGGTAAACGTAATTCATTTCGGTGAATTAGGACAAAAATAATATATTTTCGGTGAACTTGTTTATCGAGTGTTTATAACTTTTTATTTTATATGCCGTACATGCGCCTTATTTATATATTTACTGGAGTATTGCTCATTATGTCCTATACATTTTCAATATTTTTATTTTATATTTTATTTTCATTTTTCTAATAAAACCTTATTAAAAAACACCGAAATGAGAAAAAAACACGACATGTTGAAATTTACCCACCTGTTATACTAACACCAAATAGCATTGCTAATGCTTTGAGCGCAGCATTCAATGGATGGTCATACGACCAGGATCATCATCATCTGCCTAGCCTTTTCCCAACTATGTTTGGGTCGGCTTCCAGTCTAACCGAATGCAGCTGATTACCAGCATTTTAAATGGAGCGACTGCCTATCTGACCTCCTCAACCCAGTTTAAGGAAAATACGATACCCCTTACATTACTAGTTGTCAGACTCTCAGTCATACGGCCAGGATAATATACTTATGTAAATAATCGTATTTGGAGTAAAGCTTCAAGTCTGACCATCAGTGGCTTAGAGTTCAACTCAATATTTCACTCAACGTAAGGTCAAACATGCTGACATGCTGTTACTCCAGTTGCAAAGTACTCTGTGGATCGAACCACTACTATTGGATAGTGCTAAATCAACGCCCGATAAACTTCGAAATTGAGAGACTTCCTTCGGCATGTTAGTTTCTATCGATTTAAGTACTTGAAACTTATCCTACTTATTATTACAAGGAAGGAGAGTGGTTGGTTTCCCTACTATTTGACCTCGTAGGATAGTCTGGTTTCGACCTAGTTTAATCTCGAGCTTCGATTTGAAAATCAGGCTTTTTGTACTGTAACAAAATGGCCTATGGAGAGAAAGATTTAAAGGATATGAGACCAAATCATATTGGTAATAAAAATAGCGAACCAAAAAAATGCGTAAGTAAGATTATTACGAGATCAAGGGAACTGACTCTTAATAAAGGCAGGTGGAAGATAAAATTCCAGGTAAGGTGGCTTTTCAATTATAAAAGTGGATAGCGTCTATCCATCTTTTATCAGATAATCGTGAATAATTGCAAAGTAATAATCTGATAAGAGTGTAAACTGCGTTCGAGGTTCAGTGCCCAAACTTGTAAACAAATAGGTATGTGTTTTTGGAAAAACAATTGACATACCACCACATAAAGTTTAGACTTTTGCATGTGAAATCGACTTATGGAATGAATAAAACAGAAATTTTTTCTACCGAATTTCGGTCACGGTGGCAAATCTCAACAGAGATTAGCCAAGTACGCAGGACATATGATTATTATGCACAAATGTGCATAATAAAAACATACCTAGATACTTTCTTTACTCTCATGGTCCGATGGGACAGCAATGCGACATGAACGGGGAGAGATCAGGTGCAAGACCAATGGCTTTACGTGGGAGCTTCCATCACTTTGGCTGTTAATTACAAACTCTTAATAAAAAAACCCAACAACAAAAATTGGATACAAGGATTTGAACAGACTCTAGGAATATTAGCACGTACCATTATTATGTTTGCTATATTAACTTACCAAATCGTAACAATACACTTAGCTCCGTATTCTGCCAATTGGTTTTATTCCCAAAGTACATTGTAACTGGTAAGTGTATTGCCAATAGTTACCGAGTATATAAGGCTTTTCTCGAATCATGAAACACGTTGCGAAAGAATTTGTTGGAGTGTAAAGTTTTCTTATTTTCTTCTTCATTTGAGATTAATGATATAGCGTTGTCATTGTCTCGTTTTTAATGTTATTGGATTTATTCGGTTGAGAAAGTTTGTGACTTAGCTCAGATTTACTCATTGATCGTTTAATGGCTGTGGCCTATGGAATAGAAAGACTGGAGTGACAGTTAAGCGGGGCTGTAAGAGGAGAATTCTTTTATTCTTTCAACGTGCTGTCTATTAGCTTTTGTTTTATAACAAGACACCGCTGCTGTCGTGATTTGTTATTGGTATCGCACTCGACCAGAACAGTCAAGATCGCAGATATTGGAACAAACTGGATAAAACTGCTCTCAACTGCCTCGTGTCTAATGATTGCATTGATAGTCTAGTTAGTGGTTACAAGTCGCAAGCGGGTTGACTACGTCGAACAAAGTCCTATTGGGTTTTTCTATAGACATTTCTCAGAATCAGCCTGGAGTCTGGACTCATACCCAGTTGATAGTAATAGTCTCGCCATCATCTGCCCAACCATTTTGGGGTTGACTGTCCAATCAGATGTAGCTGAATACCAGTATTTTACATGGTGTAACTGTCTATCTGACCTCCACAACCCAATTACTGGCTAATACGATACCCCTTGATAAGACTGGTTATCAGACTTTCGGGCTTCTGACAACCCCTAACGATTGTAAAAAATGTACGAATAACACCTGGGACCAACGGCTTTACGTAGTTTCCGAGGCACGGAGGGGTCTTGGTATGTGTAAAGATGGTCACCCATCCACGGACCAACCACGCCAAGCGTAGCTTAACCTGATCGTTCGAACCGTGGTCAACAAGCCTTTAGAATCGCTATCTATATCATCGAATTTAACCATAACTAGCGAAAAGTGAGTTTATCAAACACTTCTGCCTGCTAACTTGGGGAATGCAGGCGTGATGTACATCATAGATTGGTGCTTTCTTTTATCATGACAAAATCCCTTGCCTTTTCCAATCCCTCTCGGGAACCGTCGTAACAACATAAAACATTTTCAGGTCGATGAATCGAAACTCCTAAAATTAATCACCACTCCAATTTATCTCCTTCGTCTGGTCGTTTTATAGTACGCTTACAAAGTTCTCATTCGAGGTAACTATCGCCAGACTAATTAGACGCACCTGCTAGATGTAGATAGGACAAGGTAACCTTAATTACCTAAAATTAAGAAGATTGAAATAAACCCTTAATAACTTAAGGAATGAATATTAGGTACTTGATAAGAATAAGGACTAAAATATTTCTACAGAGATGATAGTTTTTTTTTTTGGATGGGAAATCATCAAATACCTTCTCCCGCTCTGGGTGGAGCAGGAAGGCGTGACAGACTTTTACTGACTAAAACCCACCCGTGTTCCCTCAGTTGCCTGTGTGCCAGGGGCCGCGGTATCCCTTTCGAACAACCCGCACCCCTGGCAGGCACCGGCCCATGCGGACCCCACCAGTTAATGATGACATCTCTTTGAGGCGTGCGTGGAAAACAACGCTCCGTCAACCTGGGCTTGGTCCTTACCGGACAGCGAGCTATCCATTACTCGCCGTCCGCAAGCCCACGCCTACGGTGGCCGGGAATCAGCCTGGCATTCTCGATGCCCAGGGCGTCTCTTGTAGCAACTAAGGCCGTGAGGGCGCATATACTGCCTCTCCCTTACGTGCGCCACCTCCCTCTTCGCGAGCATTACTGCTTCGGAGAAGGAGGTGACGGCTACCCATGCGCTCTCGCTCCGTACCATGGCCTGAACCAGGGCTGGACGCGAGAGAGCGCCGCCGCCGATCGCCTTCACGAGGACACAGCGGTGCTCCGCCCAAGCCGAGCAGACCTCCACCGTATGCTCTACCGTGTCCTCGGGGCGATCTTCGCAGTGGAAACACCCGGGCGTTTCCTCCCGCCTTGTCAACAACAGGAACCTCCCGAAAAAACCGTGTCCAGTGAGGACCTGCGTCAGGCGAAAGCTGAGGACGCCATGCCGCCTCTCAAGCCACTCCTCAAAGAGGGGACTTACCGCCGCTATCGTGGCGTGCCCACAGAGATGATAGTTAGTCATCATCTTTCAGCTTCAGGGCAATACCATACTTAAGGTGAACCTAGTCCACATTTTTTGCATACAAACTTCGGGAGTGTCTCCACTCTCTGACATGGCACATCCAAAGTTAAATATGATATCGTTTTGTCTCAATATTGTGTGTACGGAAACAGAATACTAAAATAAAAACCCATTAAAAAGTTAGGAACTACCTTCGGGCGTGTTTAGGTAATAAAAAAGTGTTAAATCTCCAAAACCAAGTCGGTACCGACAAAGCTCAAATATCGAAAAGTTCAATAAACTTGATTGGTCATTGATTTATACAGTGGTTTTTTCATAAATCCCCGATCTTCCGAAGGACTTTTCTTAATTTTTTTCGCGTTGTTGTACTATAAATGACCCTGCATCTCACTCATTAACGTTGTGCGTGTAGAGTAGCGTCTAACTGCTCATCATTGATACTACCTCTGTCGGACATGATGCCTGGTGAGACAGCGTGCTTATTAGCCAGGCCCATCAATGAGTTCAAGCCTGCGACTACATTCCCCTTAACTATAAACTTTAAGAGTCGACAAGGCTCCCTGCCTGCATAAAACAAAGGACAGTTTCAACGTAAACGATCAAGTACAAATCGATGGTCCATTTTGCTCAATAAAACGTGCTTCTCTTTAACACAGAAACAATCTGGGTCCCTTACGACATCTTAATCAGTATCACATAAGCATTCGTCTTAAAGGCGAGTCCCGTTAAGAATTGATAATATCCAACACTAACATTTTGCAGTGGTTTTACTTTCGTATTTTTTTTCTGTATGTACGCAGTTGTTTGTTGTTGTAGTCTGTTGTTACAGTTACCATCATCGTATCCTCTTCTCTGCACGCTACAGAAGTTGATGTACTCTGCTGAAAGTGCCAAGCTCGTAGCCAAATTCTGGACTGACTGTATTGTATAGATTGCTACCGACACGTTAAGAAGAAAAAGAGTACCTCGTTGCCCCTTTTGGGAGAAATCCTTTTGTTACTGCTCTACTTGATCCTCAAAGGAACATTGTGTTCTCATTATCTTCTAAATAACACCATTGTTTCTAGCTTTCGTGGTTGTTAGTCGGTGAACAGAGGGGGAACGTTCACAGTCTGATCTCAGTCTCAATCTGTCAAAAATTGTTCGAGATTCCATAAATTTTTGACTGTCGCCGAGATTAAACTGCGACTAGATTTTAACGTTTTTAATCACGAGAATTTGCCTTCTGAACTATTTTAAACGCACTGAACTACGCTTAGAACAAAATATATTTGTAATTTCCCATCAAAGTGGAATAAACAAACTACTGACTTCTCACTTTATCATCCAAGTTAATATTATGTAGGTATTCAATATTTGTATGCAGCGTTTGTCCTTGTTACACAAGTCGGTGCATCTTGCACTTGAGTCGCCGAAACTTGGCTAAGTTGCATTTACATAACCTATTTAATGACGCCATTCGTCAACTTCTACTAACTGCTCGTTTGTCAGCCTAGAGTTTGTGCTACATAGATATAATTTGTATTTGGGAATTGATATTATGATTCTGAAGGGTATACATATACTGGGCACGCCACGATAGCGGCGGTAAGTCCCCTCTTTGAGGAGTGGCTTGAGAGGCGGCATGGTGTCCTCACCTTCCGCCTGACGCAGGTCCTTACCGGACACGGTTGTTTCGGGAGGTTCCTGTTTCGCATAAGGCGGGAGGAAACGCCCGGGTGTTTCTATTGCGAAGATCGCCCTGAGGACACGATGGAGCATACGGTGGCGGTCTGCCCGGCTTGGGCGGAGCACCGCCGTGTCCTCGTGAAGGCGATCGGCGGTGGCGATCTCTCGCGTCCTGCCCTGGTGTAGGCCATGGTACGGAGCGAGAGTGAATGGTTAGCCGTCACCTCCTTCTGCGAAGCAGTAATGCTCGCGAAGAGGGAGGCGGCGCACGTGAGGGAGAGGCAGTATATGCGCCCTCACGGCCGTAGTCGCCGCGGGAGACGCCCTGGGCGTCGGGAATCCCAGGCTGATTCCCGGCCACCGTAGGCACGGGCTTGCGGACGGCGAGTAATGGGTAGCTCGCTGTCCGGTAAGGACCAAGCCCGGGTCGACGGCGCGTTGTGTTCCACGCGCGCCTCAAAGAGATGTCAGCACCAATAGGTGGAGTCTGCAAGGACCGATGCCTGCCAGGGGTGCGGGTTGTTCGAAAGAGATACCGCGGCCCCTGGCACACAGGCAACTGAGGGAACACGGGTGGGTTTTAGTCAGTAAAAGTCTGTCACGCCTTCCTGCTCCACCCAGAGCGGGAGAAGTTATTTGATGATTTCCCATCCAAAAGAAAAAAGGGTATATATATACTGGTCCCTAGAAAGGTATTTTGTAGCTTACTTACCAAGAAAAAGTTTGGATTTTATCCTAAATCAAAAACGCAGCATAGATAGTTTTCTTGAACTAACTTAAATGTAGCAAAAACAGTATGTAAGAATCGGAGCAGGCAGCGTTCTGTAGTTTCACCCTCCCCCCATAGGAAGAAGACGTGAGTTTAATGTATGTGTCTATTTAAGCTAGATTTACTAAGATGATTAATATTTGCATCAATGTATTTTCGTATTCCTCTTCATTTCATAATAAATTTCTTGTATCCTGAAATCAAGAATGATATATTGTTGACTAGCGACCCGTCTGATTAGTACAGATGCAATGGCAACATGGCAAAACATTAGGATGTCTGTGCTACAGGTACATAAGTTAAATATGTGTTATACACATATATCTTCCGGAATAATTGCACTAAATGATGGTAAAAACTCTATTGTGAAGTTTATAGAAGATCCAAGATGTTATGATCAGAGTGTCTAAGAGTGTGTTTTTATTTTGACAGTTGTACAACATGATGAGCAGACAAATTTTTCGAACACATGAAACAAAGACTAGCAAAATCCTTCAAAATTATTCAGTTTGAGATTGTGTGTTACGCAAATAGGGGAGTGTTGAGTATGAAATAAGTCATATTATTCTACATTTATACACCACTTTTATCAACCACTTCAAGACTTGCATCAAGAAATGCTTCCGGCACGATTCCTTAATTGCTTCGTAAACCACAGGAGAGAGTCAGCTATGCGTCCTGCGGCCTCAGCGGTCTGTGTATACACTAACTCATTAAGTCTTACCCTGTGGGAACGGCAACACGATTTAAGGTCCATTACGTATTATTTGAGCTGCATGCTAGTAGATATTTTTCAATTGATTAAAAACTACTTTAATTTTAAGATTGGGACGAAACATTTAACAGTAAAATAAAAATGAATTTATTTATATCCATTTTCCCAATTAAAAACAATTATTTTGCAGCCAAAATGCTCCTTACGATGACTCTTGTATCTTGTAAACGACACCGGTACAAATACTTTAAGTGGCGCAGTTTTAGAAGTATTTGTGCACAGAGGCACCGCACGCAAGTAGGTAATACCAGTTTCTATCGATTAAAATCTTGATAATTATAAACTCGAAATTCACTTGCTTACAACTACTTTAGTTTACACAAAGTTGACGTAACTAGTGATCACGTAATAAAAAAAATCATGGTAAGGATCGTGAATCAATTTTTTTTTGTCTCTTACATATATTTCATCCCAATCATCAAATTATAAAATAGTTTTTAATAAATTGGAAAATACCCAATTGCAGCTGTTGCATTATAAACGTAGCTAGCTCTGAATTATCACTTATTTTTTTATATTTTAGGTGGTGGGAAATGGGGATGGTACTTATTCTTCCTATTCTTCCTGCTTGGGGTCTGCGCTACATGTATTTTTCTTAAATTTTCTCCTGTTAGCCGTCACTGATAAATGATTTTATTTTATGGTATAGTCGTATGTATCATTCACTCCTTTTTTAACCGACTTAAAAAAGGAGGTTATCAATTCGACATGTTTATTTATATATTTTTTATGTATGTTCGGGCATAATTCCGTCATATATAGACGGATTTGCAAAATTCTTTTTTTGTTCGAAAGGAGTTTATTCCGTAATGGTCCCATTTAAAAATTCATATAGATCTGATGATGAAATTAGGAGACAGACAACGGAACTCTTAAAAAAATGACAGCAAATCAACCGCATAAATATATAATTAATTATGCATTGTTTTGACCCCAAGGATGAAGAAATTTCGAATTGATGTGGGTAGGTACTAAAACTAAAATAAAACTTTTTTTTTTTAAAACAACTGACTTCCAAAAAAAACACAACAAAGTGAAAAATAAGTTTAATTTCGGAAGGCGGTGACAAAAAATTTCAATACATATCCAAAGTCCCTAACTTCCAAAATTAAAGTAATTTTTCACTTTGTAGTGTTTTTTTGGAAGTCGGTTGTTTTTTTTTTAAGGTTTCATACCCAATAGGTGCCAACAGGACTGTTACTAAGCCTCCGGTGTCCCTAGCTCCGTCCATCCGTCATGTCTGTCAGCGGGCTGTATCTCATGAACCGTAACAGGTAGACAGTTGATATTTTCACAAAGTGCGTATTTCTATTGCCACTAGGACAAATAATAATTTATGGAAATAGAACAAAGTAAGGGGGGAAGGGGGTTTATTACCTACAAGAAACGTGCCCTATTCGGTGTTTTTTACAGCGGGCGGAATCTCATGAACCGTAATAGGTAGATAGTTGACATTTTCAGATAGTGTGTATTTCTTTTGCCGCTATTACAACCAATAATTTAACAATATTGTTTTATCAGCGTTGCCTTGTGATCGGAACTCTTCTTGTACGAGTTAGACTCGCACTTGGCCGGTTTTTTTTTTCATATATCGCAAAATCCATCGCATCTTTTCTTTAGTTCATGGAGCATGCAGTTTTAGGCTGCGTCCGCTACGTATTAAAAAAATCATCAGTTTGTTAGGCACAAAACAGCAAAATCTTCCTTCAGAACGATGTTGCCACAATTACAACTGAAAAGCTAACGTTATTCATTACTCAAAATTAAAATAAACCACCGAAGACTTCTCATTCCGTATGTGTTTTACTCAAACGTATACCTATGTAGGGGAGACCGAGGGGAGTTGAAACAATTTTGACATTTTGTTGCATACACCAAATACTATAGACAGTAATCGTATGATATTAGTACCAATCGATAGGCCATTCTTTACACTTTCGAATGACTAACATAAAGAAATTGTAAGCGTTTAATATTGTGGTGAAAAATCGACTTAAACGTAACAAGTCAACTTGTTTCAACTCCCCTCATGCTGAGGTAAGATGAAACAGGGGTCGAGGAGAGTTGAAACACATGATTTTTGACAAGTAATAAGGGCTGTAAAACAAAAATGATGATAT
Source organism: Antitype chi (assembly GCA_947359405.1). Classification (NCBI taxonomy): domain Eukaryota; kingdom Metazoa; phylum Arthropoda; class Insecta; order Lepidoptera; family Noctuidae; genus Antitype; species Antitype chi. Next base: position 18,467,574 of record OX375808.1, read on the forward strand.
AATTTAAAGGTATTTATTAAAATAATCCTTTTAAAGTACGAAACAAACTTTTTTATTAATATTTTGTACTGATATATCAGTTAAGTAGGTAACAACAGGTCTAATACAAATAATCAACTCAAAGTAGTTAAAAGTACCATAACGTCCTATTCGTAACATTAATTAAAATGACAGTCAGATAAACAAAATGTTTTACATTCAATATTTACAACGAGTAACATAATTAACGCAAGACCTCATACACCCCAATAATTAGAGTATTGAGTTAAAAGCATAATACGATGACCAAAACTATTTTTTTTAAAGCTAACTGATATTATTAAGAAAAACGTGTCGACCCAAGCATTACTTTATACATTGAATTTTCTTTGGCTCAATCAGTGGTAGGTATGGCAAAATGCATAATATTTAAAAAAAAAAACTTATATTAAAAGTTACTGAAATCGATTCAGTAGTCAATTACGAACAAACTACCTACTTTCAGGTCTTGCGTCCATTCTGTTACACCTTGTATAATATTCTAAATCTTTGAAATAAAATAATTATAAACTTTCAGTCGTTTGTTATGTATTACAATCAGTCGTGATCAATATTTCTTCAAATATTTATGTTTTAACAATTTCACAAATGTGAAAAAAAAATATTATGAAAATAAAATCGTCAATCTGACAAGCAGTTGTGGCAAACGTGAGAAAGTTCCCCACCAGTGCAAGCATCATGAACCCAGTGTTTGTATTCCAGACATTGCCCCCACTTTTCTTTGGCTCTGCTATTTGATTTTTTCTCAAAACAACAAAGGCAAAAGGATTCTTCTTCTTCTTCTTTGTCTTCGTTTCCTCTTTGTTTCTTGACAACCTTTTTTATGCCCGTTATTTATTGACTGCTGTCTGATATAAAATTGAAAACGAGGAGAGTTGAAACAGCCTGTTTCAAATCTCCTCAGTAAGAAAAAATCTCCCAATTTTTATTTAATCCACCTTCAAGAAGCAAATACACAGAAATCAAATGTACCAAATATATATAGTAAATCTATAGTTAATGAGCTTTCGAAACATATATAACTTAAAACCAAATACAAAACCCTTATCAAAATATAAGTATCGTAAAAAAACGTTACAAACTTACTTTTCACGATTTTTGTCACATGGCACGCAGAACTCCACAACCGCGCGACATACGCCACCGACGCGAACTGACACGACAGCGGGCGGAGGAAAGCGGTTGAATAACTAAGTTGCCAACTCGCTAACGGTTTTAAATTTCGAGAAATCGGTACTGTTTCAAATCACCTTTGTTACAAATCCCCTCGGTCTCCCTATGTCAATGAAAAGTGTAGGTTTTAATTAAAAGGAACACGGCTTGCTCCTCGCCGCAAAGGCTTGACATCACGATTTTAAAGATGGAGGAATTTCAGAATGTTCAAGAGACTTTCGAGTTTCAGATGGAGTTAAGTTTTAATGGTTGCGAATTAAACCTAAATTCATTAAGGATGTTCGACTGCTATATAATAAAAATAAATGTTATATTTTCCAATCTATGAGTTCAAGCCGTTTGCGGTTGAAACACTAGGGCCATGGGGTCCGAGTGCTCACTTGGTTTTTCGAAACACCGCCAAGCGGTTGGTCGACTCTTGACGTTACCGTAAGGCTGACCTATTTTTTTTACCAAAGAATGACCATCACCATACAACTGCCACGTTGTGTCGTAATAAATGTATTTCAATTACTTGGCATTAAGGTCATATGGTACAGATAATTTTACAATTCAATATTCAACTCACAGTCTTGCACACGGTGAGAAGTAGGTATATAAATGCATAAATGCACTTCATAAATACTTAATTGCAGAAATATGAACTGGCAAACATGGGCAAAACGTAAAAGAAGAGCAGGTAGATCTCTACCTAGGTCTACGCAAATTGGAGATTTATTATTCCCATCAAACAACGCCCCGTCATTAATTTATTAAAAATATACTGTCTTATTGCAAAACGCGATGTAACTTAAGTTCTAGCCTAAAGGTCTGAGCAAGATTATGCATTTCCTACTTCAAGTCCAACGGTAAAATTCTTAATATAAAATGACAACTTAGCACCGGACTAAGTTATCTGAGGGGCAATTCTCGTAATTTTAAGAACGTTCACAGTCTGATCTCAGTCTCAATCTGTCAAAAAGACTGGCAGCAAAGAAGGCTGCCAGTGTTTTGGGCACTTTTCCGGTTGACAGCGATGTGGACGAATTGTTTTATGCCCTATGATTCTTAAAAAAATATATATATACATGTACACACGGCTACACATCAAGCTTTACATTTCTGGTATAAGCTGATCTCGCATTGTAAAGGATTTCGGTACACTGCGAGATCAGCGTAAACTGGAAATGTATAGCTTGATGTGTAGCCGTGTGTACATATTATTAATTCTATTTTATGTCTGTTATCATGCCTCTATATATTAGGTCTTTACCTATGAAATTGCCGTTTTGCAGTACTGGCCATTTCAAATCAAAATAATTTTTGTTTGGGTAAGAATTCTAATTTCAAATTAATTTTATTTTAAAAACATGGATTTTTTTTTCCAAAAGTAGTCATTTGTTTATTGATTAGTGTTACATTTTCATCGCATTTCAATCTTTTTCGTCATCATGGATACGTTAAAAATTCGAGTAATTATGGAATATGAGTACCGTCGTGGCAGCAACGCGGCACAAGCGGCACGCAACATCAACGACGTTTACGGAGCTAACACAACAAACCAACGCACCACCTGTTATTGGTTTGCTCGCTTCCGTTCTGGAAATTTCGACCTGAAAAATGAACCTCGCGGTCGTCCGAAGACTTTGGTCGACAATGACGAATTAAAGGCGATTGTGGAAGCTGATGATACACAATCTACGGCTGAATTAGCAGCAGCTTTCGACGTTAGCGTCAAAACAATATTGGTCCATTTGCGTCAAATTGGCAAGGTAAAAAAGCTTGACAAATGGGTGCCCCACGAACTCAATGATCGTCAGCGCGAAGTACGCGTCGAGACGTGCCTTGCACTGCTCAACAGACACACAAATGAAGGAATTTTGAACCGCATTGTTACCTGCGATGAAAAATGGATTCTGTTTGATAACCGCAAGCGCTCAGCAAGTTGGTTGGATCCTGGTTCAGCACCTAAACAATGCCCTAAACGAAAACTTACCCCTAGAAAAGTGATGGTCACTGTTTGGTGGTCTAGCGCCGGTGTGATTCATCACAGCTTCTTACCAAACGGGGTGAGCATTACTGCAGATGTGTACTGTGAAGAACTGAACACAATGATGGAGAAGCTGGCACATCTCCAACCAGCATTGGTCAATCGCTCGTCTCCGCTGCTCCTGCACGACAACGCGCGACCTCATACTGCACAGCAGGCGGTCTCCAAGTTGCAAGAACTGGGGTTGGAAGCTCTCCGTCATCCGCCCTACTCACCAGACCTTGCGCCTACAGACTACTACTTTTTCCAGAATTTGGATAACTTCTTGGCGGGAAAAAAATTCAATACCCGAGAGGCAGTACAAAATGCCTTTGAAGAATTTGTTGCCTCCCGTCCAGCTTATTTCTTTAAGAAGGGCATCAATAAACTGCCACTGCGATGGCAAAGATGCATTGATTGCATGGGTGATTACTTCGATTAATACAAATAAAAAATACATGAAAAAAATTCGTTTAAATTTTTTCATACAAAACGGCAATTTCATAGGTAAAGACCTATTATATCATGTAAATATTGTAGGTAAGTATTTATTATAAAAATACATACAATCTCGCGCCTTCTTTCGATGGTGGTATGCAGAAATTTTAGAACGCCGACTACTACGAATGTGTATAGATAAGCAGTTCTTTTTATAAAAATGATAACTCAGTCCGGTGCTAATTTATATTATGAAGTTTACCGTTGGACTTGAAATTGGAAATGCATAATCTTGCTCAGACCTTTAGGCTAGAACTTAAGTTACATCGCGTTTTGCAAAAAGACGGTATAATATACTTAATAAATTAATGACGGGGCGTTGTTTGATGGGAATAATAAATCTCCAATTTGCGTAGACCTAGGTAGAGATCTACCTGCTCTTCTTTTACGTTTTGCACATGTTTGCCAGTTCATATTTCTGCAATTAAGTATTTATGAAGTGCTTTTATGCATTTATATACCTACTTCTCACCGTGTGCAAGACTGTGTGTTGTATATTGAATTGTAAAATAATCTGTACCTTATGACCTTGGTGCCAAGCAATTGAATTACGTTTATTAGGAGGAGTTTTTGAATTATCTTGTATTACATCCATCTATCTGCCTAGCCTTTAACCAACTATCTTTGGGTCGGCCTTCAGTCTAACCGGATGCAGATCAATGCTAGTATATTTCACGAAGCGACTGCCTATCTGACCACCAGAACCCAGTTATTACTGAGTATTACGATACCCCTTGATAAGACTGGTTGTCAGACTTTCGGATCTCTGATGACGCGTAACGAATCTCATAGATCCACTAATGACAGCAGGGCCCAACGGCTTAACGTGCTCTCCAAGTCACGTAAAGGGCTTGGTATTTTAAGCTGGTCACACATCTACGGTCAAACCACGGCGAGGGTAGCTTCACCTGATCGATCAACCCTTATTGCTGCTGTTACCTATTACTAAGCCACAAGTTTGTATCTTGTAAGCCGTAGATTTTTTAAATAATTTCCAGAATTAGCTAAACTTGTTTTATTTCTAAAAATAACTATGACGTGTAGGTATAAGAATGTCATTGAATATATGACCAGGTTAATTGACTTACAAAGCTAAAGGATTGATTATGTATTGCACGCGCATTACCAATTGCTATAAATCGTTATGGAGCTAAGACTTTAATTATCCAGCGCTAATTTAATGCATTTATAATGAGCATTGTTCACAATTGCACTTCGGAATATGGCGAAAAACTATTTAAAATAAGTTTTTTTTTTAAAGTTAAACGGTTTTGACTAAAAGCTAAAGAATAATTCGGTAAAATAAAATCGTGGGGCGTAACGTAACCTGAGTAAATATGTTTCATGTGCCCACGATCTAATTAAAAAAAAAAAAAATTGTTTCTCATTTCTATTTAGTTTTCTTTTTTTATTATTAAATTGTGTTGTTATCAAAACTAAAGGTGTGTACCAAATATCAGATCAATCTGCCAATAGGAAGGGGTTAATAGTAAGTAGTAAGAAACAGCCACACGGCACTAGCAGCTGCTAGTGCCGTGTGGCTGTTTCTCATGAACCGTAGTAGGTAGACAGTTAAAATCACAAAGAGTGTATTTATTTCTATTGCCGCTAGAACAACAAATACTAAAAATATCGTTAAAAAATTCAATACAAGAAACGTGTTTTTTCGCTGTTATTTTTTTACCTTATGGTACGGAACTCTTCGTGTGGGAGTCCGACTCGCACTTGGCCAGCTTTTTACTACATTATCTCAATAAATTTATTGAATAATATTACGTTGAACACTCGGAACAAGTACATTGCGTCACCTCATTCTACATTCAAATCAAAAGATAATTCCATCTGTTTCATATAGGACACAATAATTTTATCGAGAAAAAAGTAAAAGCTTTTTGGTGCCTACATCAATATTCATTGAGGGCATGAAATTTGTACACGAATCTCATTTGAATGTACACTCACAAATAATTTTTGGAAGCAGAAACGGAGTTTTTAATGTCAAAGTCAAAGCATTTATTTCAAATAGGCACTTAAAAGGCACTTTTGAACGTCAACATTTACATTAAAATAGAATTGATTCTAGTCGCCCCTTCCAAAATGTAGTTTCGTATGGAGAAGAATAGGCAAGAAACTCCACCGTTACTCTTTTAAAATGTTTCCAGTACAATATTTAACATAGTAAATTCATTATATGATTATGTGTGAAAACGATGCACCCAGAATAAAATTACCATACCAAAATAGGTAAACAGAATCAAATTGAAGCAATACAGATAAATTAATTCTGTGATAGGTACATGGTGCTCACACATTTACAAACATTGTAAAAGTAAGTATACGATTTTCCTATAATATTAACAAGTAATAAGTCAGTGTGAGAGTTAAAGTAATCACTTAGTGTAAATCAATGTCATAAATATAATGAATTATACAATTCAATTAGCAACCAGTTTGATTTTGTCTAGACTCTAGATTGTCCTATGGAGCAGGACCAGCATGTTTCCAAGCATTCTTATCTTGAATATAATCCTCTAATTTTTTGTAATACGCTTGTTTACAAAGTTTACTTTTAATATGAGCTTTAATGCCCCTGGACAGTTTTCTTTTAGATGTAAAACATGCTTTTGGAAATAATATATGACTTCTTTATTCGTCCACGCATTTATACCCACCTACTGCCATAGGTACTGCCAGCAGGGCTAACACGAAAGGCGCGCGCTCGACTTTTCGCTATTTGTCGAAATTTGTCTACGATTCTGACGTCATTCTCAATCCTCAATACTTTTTTTTGCATTCCACAATATCTACTTCGCCCGAGATTAATAATGTATCTCTGATCCAAGGATAGAGTCAATCTAAGATTGCTGTTCACGGCGCGATCGATCTCCAATCCACATGCCAATATGAAAACTATGCAATCGTTATTTTTTTTTCGATCCAGATTGCGAGCGATCCTTTCCCTCCCGACCGTTCCGTTTCACATATAATTTTGATAATGCAATGCATTAGATTCTGTGTTTTATGAAAATAAACTAGTCACTAAACTACACCAAAATATACTTTTTATCAAAACACAATAAGTACGTGTCTAAAACCCCGTAAAATTAATAATCGTTAAATTATATTTATAATACTTCAACTATTATAAAAGGAACGGAACGTGAATTTAACGTCTTGACAGTGACGCTGCGCTGTGCATTAATGCATTTTTGTTATTATTTGTTTGGCGTATCTACCGAAGGAAGAACTAATATTATTATTGCTCATTCGTAATAATTAGCTATAAATTGAACTTTATTTGATCTGTGTGTGTATTACCTAAGTACCAGATACCTATAATGGACTGCGAAATTGTAAGTATTGTAATATTGTATGATTGTAAGTGATGCATCTTATTTCGCGCCTTCCCGGTGCGGAGGTGACGCTGTTCCCGATCCCGATGTTTATCAACGTTTTTTTCTGTTACTAGGTAAAAGGCAAGCCTCTAACCAAAGAGGAATCAAAGTTTCTGCTAGACCTGATTGAAAGCAGTAAAATTATCACCACAAAAACGACAAACGCCACCAACAACAAATTAAAAAATGAGGAGTGGATTCGTTTGGCAGAAAGTTTCAATGCCAATGCTACGAACGGCCCTAGGACACCACAGCAGCTGCGTTTGAAGTGGGAAAACTTGAAAAAGAACTCACGCAAACGCAGCACTAAAATCAGGATGAACCAATTAACGGTACCCATTTACAATACTACTCATTTCTATTTAGATTATGACTAAACCTAATTAATCAATCCCACAATATTAATATTGACTGTTATTTTCAGACTGGTGGTGGCCCCGCTGACTACATACCACCAGATGACATTTTAGACCGAGTAACTGGCTTACTAGGTAGTACTGCCAGTGGATTCACGGTACCATTTGGGGGTGACAGGGAGACAGAGTCTTTGACAATTGATGGTGGCAATGATGGTGGTAGTGGTGATGGCTTTTGTGATGCAAGGGTGATAGTTGACGATGCTGTTTTAATACCTGTTGACCAGGGTATTGAGCCTGTGATCTGTGATGATGGTGGTGTTGTTATGACTGATAGTCAGCCGATAAACAACATTTATAACATAACACCAGTCAACAAACCCAAGAGGTTCACATTTAGTACACCTAGGGCAGGTAATTGTCATTGAAATCCTTATGTATAATAATTTTCTTATATATGTATAATGAAATGATGAGACATAGCTATGGATCTAAATTTTATCTCTAAAAATATATGGGTACAAGCCATGGTAAAGCTAGCTTTTCCATAGTTATATCTCTTATTAATTTACCTATTTTATTTTGTTTAAAAAAATATTTATCTAAGAGCAATGTGCATAACTGTGTAAATGTGCAATTGTTTTTTTTTTTCCAGTGAAAAAGAAAGTGAAGACAGATGATTGCAAGGCGGCTAGAAATAGTGCAATCGCTGAATACTTTCATGCCAAAAAACAGTGTGTGGATGCTAAATTATTAAATATTAGTTTAGAAAATGAACACTTAAAATTAAGAAATATAGAGCTTAAGTTGAAAAATGAAAAACTACAATTAGAAAAAGAAAAATTAAATTTAGAATTAGATAAGTTAAGGAATCCCTGATTATTTCATTTTAATTTAGCACAAACTTGTATAACTTTTAACTTTTTTTATGATTATTTTGCATGCAATTGATATGTATACTGTATAGCTTAACATTAAGGCAAATAAAGACTATCTTTGTACTCAAAATTTTATACTTTTAATTTAATATAGGTAATATTACAGAATGATTCTTATTTGTTGTAAATAAAACATGAGAATTATAGCTATGTTGTTTTATTTTCTGAATACCTACAAACTTTCTTTTATATAAGCACATACAATAAAGTATCACTTTCATCTGCTACCGGAAGTAATTATTTATAAGATCAGCTCTTTCCCGGATGTCTTGATCTTCATTATTTAAATATTCTATGGGCTCTGCTGGTGGCAGGTCCACTTCTGCAGGAATTTCCTCCAGGTTATAACTCCTGCAAATGTTGTGCAGCACTGCAGTGGCTATTATTACTGCTTGGGTCTTCGGCAATGATAACCGCATTGTAAGTGCCACAACAGGAAACCTTCGCTTCCAGACCCCAAAGGTTCTAAAACAATAAAAATCATGTTGTTAAAAGCTTGCTACTATATGATTTTGGGTAGCCTTGGCTAGCTTCTATAAAACCATACTATTTTAATAGTTACCTTTCTATGGTATTCCTTGTTCTAATATGTGCTTGATTATAATTCTGTTCTGCTTCGCTAACAGGATTTAGAAGTGGTGTCAGCAGATAGGGTCTGTTTGGATAAGCACTATCACCAAGCATCCAGCGGTTACCAAAGTTACCTGCATCACATTGGGCTGCAAATATTCATAATATAATTAATATCAAATAAGTAATATTACCAAAACAGCTGTAGTAATATATACATACCTCTAAGAATAGAGTTGTTGAAAATTGTGGAGTCATGTGATGAACCTGGCCACCGCGCTACCACATTCATAAATTTTAAATCAGCATCGCAGATCGCTTGGACATTAAGGGAAAAGTAACCCTTACGATTTCTAAATTCTTCACCTATATTATGACCTAAAATAAACCAAAGAAGAATATTACTATATTAACTTATTATTCATACACGTGGTATTAAATAAGTACTCACATGGTGACTGAATACGTATATGAGTGCAATCAATGGCAGCAAGAACTCGAGGGAAGTGTCCAATTCGGTAGAATTTTTCTGCACTTTGTTGGTGAACATAGATGTACTGATCATACAAGGACGAGATTGCAGAAGATATATCACATACTATTCTTCCCGCTGTTGATGTAGACACTCCAACAAAGTCTGCTACAGATATCAACATAGTACCTAGTGCATAAAACCGTAACGATAACAATAGTTGATGGAGTGGCGAAACACCATGATTCCTGTAAAATAAAATTATTACAGAATAAACACTTTTGTTAGTACTAGAGTTAACACAAGAGGCTTCTTAGTTTTAATAACTCAATGACAATTTATATACACAATTCTAACAACTAGTTACAAAAGATAAAATGCACATGTACACATTGTGTCTAACTAGTTTGCATACCTTGTAGAAGTTACACGGATAAACGGCATCAACTGATGTAATAGAGAATTCACTGCAGCTTTAGATAACCTAAATCTGAAGGTGAATTCAGCATCATCAAGACTTTGCATGTAGTTCACCCTTTTTAGTCTTCGTGAATCAGCACGTTGTCTATCATCAGCGTCGCTGTCGGTGTCCCAGTCGGATAACAGAGCAAGGACCTCCATATCACTATCATCACTATCACTTGAAAATGCCATGACTTGTTCAAAATCGTAAGTAGTACCAACGATTACTTTCTTACAATCCTCGAAATTTCTTGGATTGCAATCTGCGATTGTTTACAACGATCGAACCAAATGTCAAAATGGACAGATTGGTTATTGGCAAGCAAAATCTGTCATTTCCGAACAGAGGCCAATCTTTTGTCAGTGATCCGTCCTCCCATAGATAGATTGGTTCCGAGGATATTAAAATCAATCTGCAGATAGGTTATTGGCAAGCATTTTCCGAAAAATGGATTGGAATATCGATCTTAGATGGCAAAAATTGGATCAGGATTGATTATTAATATCGGGCGTTACGCCCGAGATTAATAATGTATCTCTGATCCAAGGATAGAGTCAATCTAAGATTGCTGTTCACGGCGCGATCGATCTCCAATCCACATGCCAATATGAAAACTATGCAATCGTTATTTTTTTTTCGATCCAGATTGCGAGCGATCCTTTCCCTCCCGACCGTTCCGTTTCACATATAATTTTGATAATGCAATGCATTAGATTCTGTGTTTTATGAAAATAAACTAGTCACTAAACTACACCAAAATATACTTTTTATCAAAACACAATAAGTACGTGTCTAAAACCCCGTAAAATTAATAATCGTTAAATTATATTTATAATACTTCAACTATTATAAAAGGAACGGAACGTGAATTTAACGTCTTGACAGTGACGCTGCGCTGTGCATTAATGCATTTTTGTTATTATTTGTTTGGCGTATCTACCGAAGGAAGAACTAATATTATTATTGCTCATTCGTAATAATTAGCTATAAATTGAACTTTATTTGATCTGTGTGTGTATTACCTAAGTACCAGATACCTATAATGGACTGCGAAATTGTAAGTATTGTAATATTGTATGATTGTAAGTGATGCATCTTATTTCGCGCCTTCCCGGTGCGGAGGTGACGCTGTTCCCGATCCCGATGTTTATCAACGTTTTTTTCTGTTACTAGGTAAAAGGCAAGCCTCTAACCAAAGAGGAATCAAAGTTTCTGCTAGACCTGATTGAAAGCAGTAAAATTATCACCACAAAAACGACAAACGCCACCAACAACAAATTAAAAAATGAGGAGTGGATTCGTTTGGCAGAAAGTTTCAATGCCAATGCTACGAACGGCCCTAGGACACCACAGCAGCTGCGTTTGAAGTGGGAAAACTTGAAAAAGAACTCACGCAAACGCAGCACTAAAATCAGGATGAACCAATTAACGGTACCCATTTACAATACTACTCATTTCTATTTAGATTATGACTAAACCTAATTAATCAATCCCACAATATTAATATTGACTGTTATTTTCAGACTGGTGGTGGCCCCGCTGACTACATACCACCAGATGACATTTTAGACCGAGTAACTGGCTTACTAGGTAGTACTGCCAGTGGATTCACGGTACCATTTGGGGGTGACAGGGAGACAGAGTCTTTGACAATTGATGGTGGCAATGATGGTGGTAGTGGTGATGGCTTTTGTGATGCAAGGGTGATAGTTGACGATGCTGTTTTAATACCTGTTGACCAGGGTATTGAGCCTGTGATCTGTGATGATGGTGGTGTTGTTATGACTGATAGTCAGCCGATAAACAACATTTATAACATAACACCAGTCAACAAACCCAAGAGGTTCACATTTAGTACACCTAGGGCAGGTAATTGTCATTGAAATCCTTATGTATAATAATTTTCTTATATATGTATAATGAAATGATGAGACATAGCTATGGATCTAAATTTTATCTCTAAAAATATATGGGTACAAGCCATGGTAAAGCTAGCTTTTCCATAGTTATATCTCTTATTAATTTACCTATTTTATTTTGTTTAAAAAAATATTTATCTAAGAGCAATGTGCATAACTGTGTAAATGTGCAATTGTTTTTTTTTTTCCAGTGAAAAAGAAAGTGAAGACAGATGATTGCAAGGCGGCTAGAAATAGTGCAATCGCTGAATACTTTCATGCCAAAAAACAGTGTGTGGATGCTAAATTATTAAATATTAGTTTAGAAAATGAACACTTAAAATTAAGAAATATAGAGCTTAAGTTGAAAAATGAAAAACTACAATTAGAAAAAGAAAAATTAAATTTAGAATTAGATAAGTTAAGGAATCCCTGATTATTTCATTTTAATTTAGCACAAACTTGTATAACTTTTAACTTTTTTTATGATTATTTTGCATGCAATTGATATGTATACTGTATAGCTTAACATTAAGGCAAATAAAGACTATCTTTGTACTCAAAATTTTATACTTTTAATTTAATATAGGTAATATTACAGAATGATTCTTATTTGTTGTAAATAAAACATGAGAATTATAGCTATGTTGTTTTATTTTCTGAATACCTACAAACTTTCTTTTATATAAGCACATACAATAAAGTATCACTTTCATCTGCTACCGGAAGTAATTATTTATAAGATCAGCTCTTTCCCGGATGTCTTGATCTTCATTATTTAAATATTCTATGGGCTCTGCTGGTGGCAGGTCCACTTCTGCAGGAATTTCCTCCAGGTTATAACTCCTGCAAATGTTGTGCAGCACTGCAGTGGCTATTATTACTGCTTGGGTCTTCGGCAATGATAACCGCATTGTAAGTGCCACAACAGGAAACCTTCGCTTCCAGACCCCAAAGGTTCTAAAACAATAAAAATCATGTTGTTAAAAGCTTGCTACTATATGATTTTGGGTAGCCTTGGCTAGCTTCTATAAAACCATACTATTTTAATAGTTACCTTTCTATGGTATTCCTTGTTCTAATATGTGCTTGATTATAATTCTGTTCTGCTTCGCTAACAGGATTTAGAAGTGGTGTCAGCAGATAGGGTCTGTTTGGATAAGCACTATCACCAAGCATCCAGCGGTTACCAAAGTTACCTGCATCACATTGGGCTGCAAATATTCATAATATAATTAATATCAAATAAGTAATATTACCAAAACAGCTGTAGTAATATATACATACCTCTAAGAATAGAGTTGTTGAAAATTGTGGAGTCATGTGATGAACCTGGCCACCGCGCTACCACATTCATAAATTTTAAATCAGCATCGCAGATCGCTTGGACATTAAGGGAAAAGTAACCCTTACGATTTCTAAATTCTTCACCTATATTATGACCTAAAATAAACCAAAGAAGAATATTACTATATTAACTTATTATTCATACACGTGGTATTAAATAAGTACTCACATGGTGACTGAATACGTATATGAGTGCAATCAATGGCAGCAAGAACTCGAGGGAAGTGTCCAATTCGGTAGAATTTTTCTGCACTTTGTTGGTGAACATAGATGTACTGATCATACAAGGACGAGATTGCAGAAGATATATCACATACTATTCTTCCCGCTGTTGATGTAGACACTCCAACAAAGTCTGCTACAGATATCAACATAGTACCTAGTGCATAAAACCGTAACGATAACAATAGTTGATGGAGTGGCGAAACACCATGATTCCTGTAAAATAAAATTATTACAGAATAAACACTTTTGTTAGTACTAGAGTTAACACAAGAGGCTTCTTAGTTTTAATAACTCAATGACAATTTATATACACAATTCTAACAACTAGTTACAAAAGATAAAATGCACATGTACACATTGTGTCTAACTAGTTTGCATACCTTGTAGAAGTTACACGGATAAACGGCATCAACTGATGTAATAGAGAATTCACTGCAGCTTTAGATAACCTAAATCTGAAGGTGAATTCAGCATCATCAAGACTTTGCATGTAGTTCACCCTTTTTAGTCTTCGTGAATCAGCACGTTGTCTATCATCAGCGTCGCTGTCGGTGTCCCAGTCGGATAACAGAGCAAGGACCTCCATATCACTATCATCACTATCACTTGAAAATGCCATGACTTGTTCAAAATCGTAAGTAGTACCAACGATTACTTTCTTACAATCCTCGAAATTTCTTGGATTGCAATCTGCGATTGTTTACAACGATCGAACCAAATGTCAAAATGGACAGATTGGTTATTGGCAAGCAAAATCTGTCATTTCCGAACAGAGGCCAATCTTTTGTCAGTGATCCGTCCTCCCATAGATAGATTGGTTCCGAGGATATTAAAATCAATCTGCAGATAGGTTATTGGCAAGCATTTTCCGAAAAATGGATTGGAATATCGATCTTAGATGGCAAAAATTGGATCAGGATTGATTATTAATATCGGGCGTTATTAGATGGTAGCCTAAAACTATATGTGAGGATCGTGCATGTGATGAACCTTTAAAGTAAAATAAAAGTAACAGAAATAGACTCAACGAGACAACGCGAAACTGATTAACGTGTGTCATGTTAGGTATACGGTGTGTTATAAGGCCTGAAACTTCCCAGTAAGTCTCGACCCATGTACAGTCACACCGACGAAAAAACGGAGGAGGTTCTCAAGTCAACGCGTATTGTTTTTTATTTGACTTTTTTTTGTATGTATAACTTTTTACATCTCTGTGAGAGTGGACCTTTATCCATTTTGCGGGTGGAAGTCAATCATTTGTAGACAATTCAATATTGTCTCGAAAACTGCACTATCCGTCCAGCGTGTGGGTAAAATAAAAGATGCATTTGTAACCTCTGCCCTACCTTTCGAGGAAATAAGGCGTGATGTTATTTTATGTTACCATAATGATTACCACACATCTTTTGTTTTATGCCTTTTTAGGATTCCGTACTTTGAGCTCCGTTAGTTCTGAGTTGAGCTGCATTATTAAATGATTACTGATAAATGCCTGCAATGACTGGACAGGTCCAATCAATTGACGTGTAAAAGTGTTTGTACAAACCTACTTACAGAAATAAAATCATTAATCATTTATCAATCTGTGTGGTTCTTTCCTCAGTACACCATTTCAGACACCAATCTACATGGTGTTCACATGATCTGACTAAGATTTTTTCTGGACTTTAAAAGAGACTGTGACCTCTGAGTTTGTTTCGGCCTTTCTTCTCAGAGTAGTCAGAGAGGAAACGCCGACATCATCTAGTTTTAAAAATATGATTGATGTATAAAAGTGTTTGTGGAAACCTACTTCCAGAAAATAAATAGTTTATCAAAGATTGTAAACGAGACCCTCTATTACTCTAAGCCCTATACGTCTGTCTGTCTGTCAGCGGCCTGTATCTCCAGAACGATAATCACTAAGTAAGTAAGTACCGAAGTAGACAGTTGAAATTTTCACAGTTTATGTAATTTGTATTGCCGCTACCGTAACAAAATTACAAAATAAAATTAAGTTTAAAATTAAAGAGGCGTCCATACAAGAAACCTGTAATTTTTTTAATGTTAAAAATTGTACGGCGGTACGGAACCCTTTGTGTGCAAGTCCGACTCACACTTGGCCAGTATTGTTTAACACGGAAGTAACCCAAACAATTAATTCATAACAATGAATGAATTGATTGGGCTACTTCCGTGAAAAATTACTTTTGAAATTACAAAGAAATGTCAACAGACATTTCTTCGTAATTTCAAAAACAAATCTTAACTGTGACCATCTTAACAAAGGGATAAGTGATCAGGGTCGTCGGATATGGATATAATTGAACTTTATTAAGAAACCGAAATTTCATCAAAAACATCCAAATGTTTTTGAATGAAATTTAATTTGATAAATGAGCTGTTTGTTTTCTATTACATCAACTTAATTTTATTCGAAAACAGCCATCGCGGTCTCTTATTAACCTTTAACTTTATCCGACGACCCTGGTTACCTATCTCTTTTGGCGACTGTACTCTTCTAATTCAACCAAACCATTATACCTCGTATAAGTTTTATCCTGCGAATTAATTTTGGATTTATTACCGTTTTTTCCATACAAAAACTGTCAGCCGTCAATTTTATTCCACGGAAAAATAGATATCTGATCTGACTTCGGTAAAATCACCACTAACTCTGATATTAATTCTTACAGCGCCAAAGAACAAGAAAATAAAATCAAAGCTAGGATGCAATATTTACAAGAATTTAACGAGAAACAGCGTAGAGAGCGCGCAACGAGGGCCAATGAAAAACAGAACAGGATCAAGCAGAGGGTCCAAGCTGCTAACGAAATGGAACTCCGGCGCAAGATCACTATGATACGGCAATGGCGAGCCAATGAGAAGAAACGGCTGAATAGACTACGCCACGATAGAGAGTCGAAAATGAGACGGCTGGAGAATGAGGTAATGTGACATTTTTTACTGTTTGGTTGGTATGACTCAAGTATTATCTCAACTGGCAACCATCTTACCAACGGGTGTCGTATTACCCAGTAGCTGGGTTGTGGAGGTCAGGCAGTCGGTCCATGTAAAATACTGTACATGTAATTCACCTGTATCTGGTTAGACTGGAAGCCGACCCCAGTTTAGTTGGGAAGGCTGGTAGATGATGATGATGACGATGATGACGATGATGACATGTTAAATAAATCATCAAACTTATTTTATACCGCTCCGTTGGTCTCATGGTAGTAGCACCTCTGGCTTCGATCCCCAGATTGGGCAAAGTGCTATTGGTTTTTCCCATTAATAATTTATTAGTACCAGCCCGGAGTTTGGTAGATGGAGGTGTGACACCCCGTGCCTCGGCAAGCATGTTAAGCCGTTGGTCCTGCGCCAGGGGGCCTACTCTCTAAGCACGAAACCGTAATCACGGTCGAAGTTATGGGCGATTCCTACTCCGTATCACTTACGGACCTATTATTAGTTTGGGGCCCAAACTAAGAATGAATTACTACACAATTTGACAGTTGTCCCTACTCCGTATAAGGTTTTACCCGTCCAAAAAAGTGAATTAATCAGCTGTAGGAGTCACTTCGAAGTATCGAACTATTTTCGGACGAGCCCGTATTTTGACTGACGGAAATAGAGAGTATCCCCCCTGATCTCTCTCCGGTCGTGTCGGATTGCCGTCCTATCAGACTATGTGAGTGAGGGTACAGAAATTGCAACTGTGTGACACACTTGTGCATTATTCCCCGCGCCGCAGGCTAGTCTCCGTTAATATCGGCCACCATTGGCGAAATACGGTCTGATGTACTATTATTATTATTTTACAAAATAAAAACTCTAGGTATTTACGAACAAATAACACGATAATATATAGTTTTCTAGTATGTATACGGAACTATATACCAGCTTCGAAATAATGTTGTTTTTTTTTCCATTCATCTCGCTTGCGTACAGCAGCAATATTTAAAATGTGTGCTCGGCTACCGAGAAATTCGATTTCTAGTTGAATTTTGTCCGTATAGCGATGACAATGAAATGCAAAATATTTTTCAACGTGACATCCCTATAGGATATTATTTTTTTTGGCAGAATTCAGTAGATTGGTATGCACCAACTTACTGTATGTAACTTAACAGCTTTAGTTTGTATAGGTTTCGGTAATTGAAAAGTTTTCATTCGTTGAGCTCAAGTTTTTAAGTTGGCAACGGAAAATGATCAAATTATGAGAACACAAAATTAAACTTTTTACTTTTATGTATGCTAATATAACCTTGCCAATTCGCATCAACACCAATATGTTTAATTGATCAAAGAAATTAGGATGTAGGGAATATTCCTTAGATATCTTTCAGATAAATGGAACAGAAATTGAATGAAATATTTTGCCTGATAAATTAACTGATGCTATCAGGAGGTGGTTAAAACTCTTCCTAAGTTTACTTTATGTAAAAAAAAAACTCAAGATCCAAATTCCTTCTATATCACTATTACTACATAATTCTGTCTGCGGCCTACAAACTCAAGTTCATCTCGTTGTGGTACATTCGACGAAAATGGTCGTCGCGGTTTCAGTGAACGATAGACTAGCGACGCGCCCATTACTCAGCTTTGCCAAATTGTTGAAGTAATTGGTTTTTGCTGGGTACACCAAGGTTTGAAACGTAGTATAACAAAAACTGTAGGAGCAGGATTTGACTTGTGAACTGTTTGATAAAGCAGAGCATAAATTGACAAGATTGAAACGTTAAACAAGAAGATTTCATAGTTTTTTATTTAAATAATTCACGGAACCATGGCGGAAAAAAGGGGGGGAGTTGCCCACTGCTAGATATAGGCCACCCTTTTTTCCGCCAAGAGGCCCCTAATTTCCGCCAGATGGGCCCCCAATTTCCACCAGATAGGACCCTAATTTCCGCCAGATACGCGCCTAATTTCCGCCAGTTAGGCCCCTAATTTCTGCCAGATCGGCCCCTAATTTCCGCCAGATAGGCCCCTAATTTCGTGCTGAATGATAACGATGATATAATGATATCGCTATTCCTTTTTGAAAACTTTTCACTCATTTTGTAATTCATTCATCTATTGTTCGCTTCGCCTGGGACATAAATTTATCCAAAAACTATTACAAAGGGGGTCTTTAGTTGTTACATTGCCTAAAGGTGCTCTTACACGGGCAATTTTTTGAGCAATTATTGCTCGGCAACACTAATGGATCAATCTGGATCAATTAAGTGGAGCAATCTGGAGCAACAACAATAAATTGCCGGAGTGTTTCGGCAATATTGCTTCTGATTGCTCCATATATTTCAGGAGTTGCCGAATATCCAATCGGTTTGGAAATTTTTAGTAAATTTTCTTTTTATCTCGTTTGTAAGTATAACTACGTCTCGTTTTTGCGAGAGGAACCGGCCGGCTACGGAGGCGGCGGGCGAGGCGCATTACCTAGTTTTTTAAGTCGCTCCATATTGCTCCATATTGTGTGGCCGTATCTCTGGCAACAGGTTGCTACATGTTGGAATTGCCCTAAATTCCTGGATGTAGTCGTGACGTCATATTTGACGAGAACTGCCCAAGATGGAGCAATTTTAGGTGTTCGTGTAAGCGCACCTTAAGGACTATACTGAGTGCGGAATTCACCATTGAGCCTGAACGCGATCAGTACTTCTAAACCTCGTTCAAGAGCTGTCAGTGTCATTATTACACAATAATTTTGATACTTATAGCTATTGAACGCGGTTTAGACGTCCGTTCAGGCCATCTAAACCGCGTTCAAGAGCGATTAGTGAAATTCGCCCTTGGATTATCATGTTGCTTTTATTGACGCAATTCACAATTTAGTATCGACTAGTTTTTTCCAGCGGCATCGCCCGCGTGCAGGCCGGAAATTATCCCGCGGGAACGTACTACCGAAATAAAAATTACCCTATGTGTTAATCCGGGGTCATAAACTATCTGTGTGCCAAGTAATCCAGGTTTAAACGTTTTATTTCATGAAAGAGTAACAAACGTCTATCCATCCTCACAAACTTTCACATTTATAATATTAGTAGATTTAGTAGGATTTGCGACACCCATTTCAATGGCCATCTTTTTCTTGTAACACTGCAACTATCATTGTATACAAACTTTATTAACATTTCAGGCCAACAACAAATGGATAGCACGCGTGGAAGCTCAGAACATGAAGATACAGGAAGAGAGTCTGCTTCTGCGGCTGTACACCGATGACATGAATGCTGGTGCTAACAGAAGAGCTAAGTAAGCCAACTTTGATTACTTGAACTTAGAGTAAGCGTATCTGTTCCATCCTATCGGGATTGCGTGTCGCACTTAAGTCCTTCAAGTGGCAAGGCGGCTTGCGCTGGTCATTCCAACGACCGTCGAAAAACAGATTAGGTTTCCTAGTCTGTTCAGAACATATGCTAAAGATCTGGGTAACCTGAGGGTTTTTTGGATGGCACCTGTGCATTCAAAGGGCACATGTGCGACGGTTATCTTAGCCTCCACACATGCTCTGCACAGAGGAGTATCAGTTATGCCTATTGTGTGGGAATGTTTGTCTACCAAGTAGTGTCCCGTGGTGGTCCTCGCCACCAGGCTGGTCAGTCTGCTATCCAAGGACGGCATAGCTTCCTTGGGTCAGAGTAATGGTAATAGTCAACCTGGTGTAATTCCTTTACGATTTTTGACAAAAAGAAACTTGTAAATCATGTGTTAGAAACTGTGGTTGAAACTTTCTGTCACATTTTATAGCAAAAATATACATTTTATGTCGTCCAAATGTCATTCAGCCTTTGGGTAGTTAAAGAGTTACATGGTCTTTATACACGACGATAAATAATAACCTATACATTTCCATCATAAACTGACCTTGCATGGTTTAAGCTATACTTACAATGGGGGTGTCAGCTTATACTAGCAAATTTTGCGTGATATGTCGTCGTGCTTACCATGGTAAATCTACCTTATGAAATGATCCTGGTTTTAAAGGCGTTTCTTCATAGGACAGGTGTCTTAGAAATCCATATTCGTACTGACGGAAAAATATCGTGGCGGGATGTTTTAGCGCACGGGACCTTCAGCGCACTGCTTAGCGACGAGAGGTGAAAATCTAACAGTGTGTATTCGACGCGCTGGGATGAACTTTGTTGGATTTTGAATACTCGGTGCTACACCGAGAGTTGAAAATTCAGTGCGATATTCTACGTCAAGCGAATGTGGTCGATTAAGTACCATTTGATGACTAATGAGGCAATGATTCTGACGTATCCACTGATCGGGCACGGTGGTACACTACTTTTTTTCATTTTGGTATCAAAATAATTCGTCACGCAAAAATCATAAATTGTTTTCTATAAAGTTTTACGCTGTTAACTCGTAAGCTTCATGAAGTATTTTTCTACGATAACGAATTTAAAAAAACAACAGTTTCGATGAAATCCAATTATTACTTTTGAGTTCTACAATATTCTGACTTTGCTAAATAATAATTGGAATTCATCGAAAAAGCGCTGAAATGGAATTTTAAAGTTATGATGAAACACGAAAAAAGTAGGAGAGACAGTAAATGTCTTCAATTAAAGGCCAAAAAGAAAAAAAATTACCCTTTGAATGGTCTTCGCCGCAGTCGGGTACATAATACGAAATCGCCAAGCATGTTGAGAGGATTAAAGAACGGCAACTAAGAAGAGGTACTTACGAGTATTTACAAGGCTGATGTGAGTGGAAACGCCGTGCCCATCACGGCGTTTCGGCGCCCTAGGTGATATACCTAGTACCTTGTTGGTATCTCTTACCAGCAGCTTTGCCCGCGTGGAGGTAGAAAATTATCCCACGGGAACATGCTACCGGGATAAAAAGTATCCTATGTGTTAATCCAGGTTATAAACTATCTGTGTGCCGAATTTCATCCAAAACCGTTCAGCCGTTTTTGTGTGATTGAGTAACAAACATCCAAACCTTAACATTTATAATATTAATAATAAGTAAGAAGTAAAGTCTTCAGAAAGGTCAGCGACGTAGTACCTTCTCGCACCCGGCGTGCGTAAGTATATGACCAGTGGCCCTAGTGTGAGTTTCATTTAACCATCTTGATCAAACGATTATATAATGAATGTATGTTAAATTTTGTGCTGAAAACATTTTAAAAGAGTAACGGTGGAGTTTCTTGCCCATGCTTCTCCATACGAAACTACATTTTAGAAGGGGCGTGAACAGGCTTCGGGATGCTATTCCCAATCCTTTCCTTTTCCTCCCT
Source organism: Antitype chi (assembly GCA_947359405.1). NCBI lineage: Eukaryota > Metazoa > Arthropoda > Insecta > Lepidoptera > Noctuidae > Antitype > Antitype chi. Next base: position 18,489,189 of record OX375808.1, read on the forward strand.
GTTTAAATTCACCGCCACTCGCACTCGCCTATCGCTGTGAGTGCGAGAAGGACAACGCATCGCTCCCGCCATCTGCCGGCGTGGAGAGAAAATACGAGTTCAAAAAACGAAACGAAGATTGCCGGCCGGCGACAACGCGTGCGTTGAAAAAACACCAAAATATCGCGAAATACGACTGCTAGTGATACAGTGTGGTGATCTCCTGGCTCCCAGCATCCCGTGAGTACCTGACCTCTTCAATTTACCATCTTTTAGCCTGTTTACCTGAGTAGGAAACTTCAAAAGCGTCCTTGGCAATACGCGATACTCATTCATATTTGTGGTCCTTCGAGCCGGATACCTGTAGATTACAGTTTTTTCAGGCATTCTCAGGTTCAATTTCAATAAAAAACTCTGAGAATTGCTAGATTTTCGCATTTTAAAAGTATTATCCTACAAAATTGTGTTGTCACACTCGCAGTATGCGACTATGCGGATTCAGAGGTCGTCTTAATTTTAGTCGGGTTATATCACAATAATTCACGTAATTTACGTGACTAATTGCTGGTAATCTTATTATCTATAACTATTCACGATATTTATACACTAACAAACATTATTACAATTTAACCTAACCTAATAAATCTCAACTTAGGTTCGTATTTTCATAATCATTATTTTACATACGAAACATAATGGAGGAGGGTAAACTTAAACTTCTTCAATCTCAACGCGAATATGTTTATCGTGATATCGAAATCCTTTACGACTTATCAAAAACTATGATTCAAGATCGTTCAAAGGTATCGTCGTTCAAGGCGAGATATACTCGAATACATTCAATTCGCGAAGAATTTGTTGCGTTATGTAGTAAAATACAAACTGTGGAGTTAGCCATGAAACCTGATGCACAAGTGTGTCAAAAGTCTTTGAGTTCGTTTGATGATTTGTACTATGCCGTAATCAGTGCAGCGGCTGACTTGCAGATCGCTGATAAGAGCGACTCCATGCAAACGGGACGTAACGCGCGGCTACCGAAACTTGAGTTACCTAAATTCGATAGTAACATAGAAAACTGGCAAACATTTTATGATATTTACAAAACTTTAATTCACGATAATAATTCGATTTCGCAAATAGAAAAATTTCATTATTTAGCGTCTTGTTTACAAGGCCCGGCTTTGTCCATTATCAAAGGAGTTCCGATGACCGCCGATAATTACGAAGTAGTTTTTAATAGTTTGATCGAGCGTTATCAAAACAAGCGTATTATAGCTTTAACATATCTAGACAAATTCTTTAACCAGCCAGTTTTAAAATCGGGTAACTTCCAAGATCTACAAACTTTAACAAACGTAATTTATGAGGCATACCATGCACTCCAAGCTTTAAAAATTGAAAATTTGGGTGATTTTATCTTATTTTGTTTAACTTCGCGCGCCTTGGACTCGGACTCGCGTAATCGTTTCGAATCTCAGAGAAACATTTCACAATTACCTACTTTTTGTGAATTGTTAAAGTTTCTTCAAGATTATGTTAAAATCTTAGAAACTAGTCATTTATCTTCTAAATCTCATCTCAATAACAATCCTAACTCTCGTAACCTTGAAGGGAAAAAACCTTCGCCCGCTACTAGTAGGCAAAATAGCAGCGGATCCAAACGCTCATCTTATCTCGCAAAATCTTTCTCACCTGCAAATGTGACTTGTGCTCATTGCAGTGATGCACACTTGATTTATCGGTGCCCTACCTTTCAATCCTTAGATTCTCGTGCTAGACTCGCGTTAGTACAAGGTAAAAACAATATGTGTACAAATTGTTTACGTACAAATCACGTCATAGAAAAATGCATATCTAAAATGTTTTGTACGGTGTGTGGATTACGTCATCATACCTTATTGCATATTGACCCAGCGCCATCCAGCGCCGGCGCAACTACTGGAGCGAACGTTACAGCTCATTCTCACGCCGCCGTTCCCAACCGCGATATGGTTTTACTAGGGACATGTCAGGCGCGCGTGTTCAACACCGCCGCCGGCACTCAATGTACCGTGCGTGCACTCGTGGACAGTGGGGCGCAGGATTGTTTTATCACCGCTGCGTGCGCGCGAACACTCGGGTTAAAACTCCGCCGCTGTAATCTTAGCATAGCCGGACTAGGACAAAACTCAGTCACACAAGTAAAGGGGGTGACGGAATGTACTATACGACCTGTACATGGTGATGCTCCACACTTTAATATCAAGCCAGTCGTATTAGATACCATTACTGCTCTAATACCTAGCGTTAAAGTACCATCAGTCGTTCGAGAACGTTGCAAACATCTAGTGTTAGCCGATCGCGACTATGATGTTCCCGCCAAAATCGATTTATTAATTGGGGCGGAGCTATTCCACGAAATCTATGACGGTCAACGAATCAATCTGGGGTCCGGTTTACCTACCGCTCTGCATAGCGTTTTCGGGTGGATTCTGTCAGGGGCAGTAAACTCCAATTCTGCACCTTTAAACACCGCGTGCTCTTTAGTGGCCACCACATTTAAATTAGATGAGCAAATTCAAAAATTTTGGGAAGTGGAGGAACCACCGCGCGCTGTTATCACCGTACCCGAGAAAAATACCTGTGAACGCATGCACACTGATTTAACCTATCGCGAACCTAACGGACGATACGTCGTACCTATCCTCTTAAAGGATGGCGATCGTTCTTTGGGTGAATCTTACAATAGTACCTTGTCGCGTTTAACTCATCTTGAAAAGAAACTTAATCGTCAGACTGAACTTAAATCCGATTATGTTAATTTTATGCGCGAGTACGAGAATCTAAATCATATGTATCCCGTACCTAACCCTGAGGTACCTACTCTCAATCGTTATCTTATCCCTCATAGTTGCGTCGTTCGCCCAGAGAGCACGACCACTAAATTGAGAGTAGTTTTCGATGCTAGTTCTAGAACTACTAACGGTCTATCTTTAAATGATATTGTATTCACTGGCCCTAAGCTTCAAGTGGATATTGTAGACATCATAACCGGTTTCAGATTACACACAGTAGTTTTAACTTGTGACATCTCAAAGATGTATAGAGGAATCTTGCTTAGACCGGAGGATCGGAACTTTCAACACATACTATGGCGAGAATCTCCTAGTGATCCAGTTAAAGAGTACGAACTTGCGACTGTCACCTACGGAGTTAGAAGTTCACCTTATCTGGCCATCCGCACCCTCCATCAATTAGCAGCCGATCATGGCGCCGCGTATCCCCGTGCAGCTGAAGCTCTTCTTCACGAGACATATGTCGATGATATTACGACCGGCGCGCCATCTGTACGCGAAGCCATAGAACTAAAAGATCAACTTATCAGTTTATTAGGTTGTGCTCAACTTGAGCTCCGAAAATGGAGTAGCAATTCAAAATCCTTTCTTAAAACTTTGCCTGTAGATCATTGTCAATCACCTAAACTTTTCTCTGAAGAAAGTGATAAATCAACGTTAAAAATCTTAGGAGTCCAATATGATCCTGTGAGTGACAATTTCAGTTACTCACAATCCCCAATCGAGGACAATAAATGTACCAAGCGTTCCATCTTATCTAGCATCGCGCGTATTTACGATCCTCTTGGGTGGCTCACACCTTTTATTTTAAAAGCCAAATTGCTCCTTCAAGATTTGTGGCGTCTTAATCTTTCATGGGACGAACCTGTGCCCAGAGACATAGCTCTAGAATGGCAAGGTTTTATAGCGGATCTTCATAATTTAAAATTAATAGAAATCCCTCGTAGGATTATACCTTCTCAAATCTGGTGGTCTGGTCCTCAGTGGCTGTCCAACGAACCATTCAACTGGCCTGTTTCAGCAGTTGAAGTGTCCGATAACGTGCCAGAACTTAAGCCCGCATCACGCGCGGGTCATACGGGTGTGACACGTGACGCTGACTTGCTTGATTCCATCCTGGAACGCCACTCCTCTCTTTCCCGAGTGGAAAGAGTAGTTGCATGGATCTACCGTTTCATCAACAACGCGAAACCTAAACGTTCTGAGCGTAACTTATTATCTTATCTGACAGCCACTGAATTAATCCACTCTTTAGATCATTTAACAAAACATGTTCAACATCAAAGTTTTAATGATGTCATATCTTTAATAGCATCCAAGAAACCTTTACCCAAACATTTATCTAAACTCTCTCCTTTTCTTGACACTCGCGGAATCTTGCGAGTGGGGGGACATCTCAAGCACGCGTCATTACCAGATCGCGTCAAACATCCATACCTCTTACCTAAGATTTCTCAATTGAGTACTCTTCTTATTGACCACTATCATACAACTTATCTTCATTGTGGGCCTCGCCTACTCCAATCTTTAATTATGCGTCGATTTTGGATACTCGGCATTAGAAATCTTATCAGATCGCGGTTATCTAAATGCGTGACCTGTTTTCAAATCAAACCTATTCCACTTCAACCTTTACAAGGTGACCTTCCATCTTCTCGATTACAACTGGGTCATTGTTTTAAAACAATCGGGATCGACTTCGGAGGTCCTTTTATGATAAAAGAAAGTAGACGTCGTAACGCTAAAACTTACAAAGCGTATCTTTGCCTCATAGTCTGCCACGCGACCAAGGCTGTTCATCTCGAGCTGGTTACTGAGCTCACATCTGAAGCATTCATAGCGGCCTTGGATCGTTTTGTATCGCGGAGAGGACTTTGTCACTCCATAGTCACAGATGGTGGTACTAACTTCGTGGGTGCCAGGCGTTACTTGTCGGAAGTTAGCGAAATGCTCAACCGCGAAAGCGATAGTATTTCCAGTCACCTCGCTTCTCGTGAAATCATGTGGAAGCTCAATCCTCCTTCCGGTCCTCACTTCGGAGGCATTTTCGAGAGCGGTATAAAATCGACAAAATACCATCTCAAACGTATTATCGGATCCCAGATTCTTACCTTTGAAGAATTTTATACTATCTTAACGAAGGTGGAAGCCATGTTAAACTCTAGACCCTTAGTAGAACTATCTTCCGATCCCGGCGAGGTTGACGCTCTTACAGCTGGTCACTTCCTCATCGGTCGACCTTTAGTATCGCTGCCTGAACCGATGTATGCCGAAAACGAGACATTACGTACTCGTTGGCAGCTATTACAGCGCCTATCACAGAGCTTTTGGCGCACTTGGCAAAGGGACTATTTGCATACCTTACAACAGCGAATGAAATGGTTAAAACACGGCAACCGTCAGCCAAAACTGAACGATCTTGTAACCATTTATGAACCCAACTTACCTGCTAACGAATGGAGGTTGGGTCGCGTTGTACAGCTGCATCCGGGTAAGGATGACATTACTCGGGTTGTGACAGTCAAAACATCTAAAGGCTTACTTGTAAGACCTGTTGTCAAAATTTGTCCTCTTCCAATTGAACAAACTAATTAATCTATCTACATATATTTCCATACTTATAATTTAACGCACTTATAACACTTAAACATTTTCAAGTATCTATTATATATCAAAATTGTATATTACATTTAAACTTATTTTAATCTTATCAGCTTGATGACAAATGAATCCGCATAGGCCTTAAGTCTCGAACTTCATCTATCTTATCTTGTGAAATCCCTGGTTGATTTCAAGTGGGGGGATATGAACAGGCTTCGGGATGCTATTCCCAATCCTTTCCTTTTCCTCCCTGTTTAAATTCACCGCCACTCGCACTCGCCTATCGCTGTGAGTGCGAGAAGGACAACGCATCGCTCCCGCCATCTGCCGGCGTGGAGAGAAAATACGAGTTCAAAAAACGAAACGAAGATTGCCGGCCGGCGACAACGCGTGCGTTGAAAAAACACCAAAATATCGCGAAATACGACTGCTAGTGATACAGTGTGGTGATCTCCTGGCTCCCAGCATCCCGTGAGTACCTGACCTCTTCAATTTACCATCTTTTAGCCTGTTTACCTGAGTAGGAAACTTCAAAAGCGTCCTTGGCAATACGCGATACTCATTCATATTTTGTGAATCAATTCTATTTTAATGTAAATGTTAACGTTCTTAAGTGCCTATTTGAAATAAATGCTTTGACTTTGACTGTGACAAACGCAACGAGCACGTTCAGCACTCAGATTGGTCCGTCACCAATCCAGGGCCAATCGGAGCGCCAAACGCGATGGTTAAATGAAACCCACACTAAGGCCTATTTAACCATCTCGATCAAACGCATCCAGCGTGTTCGGCGCTCTGATTAACCCTGGATTGGTGAAGGACCAATTGGAGCACCGAACGCGCTCGAAGCGTTGTATCGAGATGGTTAAATAAAACTCACACTAGGGCCACTGATGTATAAACGTAAACGAGGCAAAAGGCGTAGATATATTAGGATCATAGCAGGTGGCGTTCTGTAGTCTCCCCCCATTGGAGGAAGGTGTGAATGTTTGTATCATACACATACTCACATACACAGTGTATGTATGCATTTTTGTATGGATCACTATCCTTACTAAACGTACCTGGTTATGTGTAACTTTGGCAATTACTTTTCAATATTGGCGAAGAACAAGATACATTCGGTTAGCTATAAGGAACCAATAAGTCTTAATACAAAGCCATTTAATTCCCAGATCTTTACTTAAGACAATAAAGGCCTATCCACACATATCAGGGCCGTACCCGCGACTCGACAGGGCCGTGGCACACAATAGGCAGACACTGAAGCTCCATCGCCGGCCCGGACACGGACATGTGTGAACGATTTCATATAAAATGTACCTTCCTACACACCGATAGTTACTTTTGAGCCGCTGATGGAGCACGGTCCGTCGACGTCCCGGGTACGGCCCTAATATACGTGGATAGACGTTAAGCAAGTACGTAATCCTAATTTATGTTGATTCATTTCGTTCTTTATAGCGACAGATTACTGAGCAATAAAGTCCTGAGTGATTATGTTCCGAACGACATCTACATTGCTTTGGTAGTAGACACGCGAGAGCTAATAAACTTAGGAAAATCTTCAAATTGATGAAACAAATGAGCTAATGAAAACCGGCCAAGTGCGAGTCAGACTCGCACAAGAAGGTTTCTGTACCACAAGGCAAAAAACTCCGTAAAAAACACGTTCCTTTTATGGAGACCCCTTTAATTTTTAACTTTTTAATCGACTTCAAAACGAATGAGGTTATCAATCCGACATGTCTTTTTTATGTATGTTCGGGCATAACTCCGTCATACATAGACGGATTTGCAAAATCCTTTTTTTGTTCGAAAGGGGTTTATTCCGAAATGGTCCCATTTAAATTTCATATAGATCTGCACCCTAATTGCGTAACTCACGATTAATCATAATCTGTTTCGTTTTGAAACAGATGGCTAAACCATTGCTTTATATGTTCGAAAAATGTATCTGCTCAACAACATAAATAACGCAATGAACATTGTTGAACTGTCAAAATGAAATCGATTATGATTAATCGCGTGTTACGCAATTAGGGTGCTGATGATGTGTTTCGGAGACCGACAACGGAACTCTTCCAAATATTACAGCAAATAAACAGCGATTGCTGCTATCGAATAAAATATGCATTGTTTTGACCCCAAGGATGACGAAATTTCGAATTTGCGTGGGGTAGGTACTATAACTAAAAAGTGAGAAATAAAAACTTTTACAAAAATAAGAACAACCGACTTCCGGATGGAAAAGTCGGTGACTTCGGATATGTATTTAATTTTTTTGTCACCGCCTGCCGAAATTAAAGTTATTTTTCACTTTGTAGGGTTTTTCCGGAAGTCGGTAGTTTTTTTTTTTTTGGAAAAAGTTTTTTGTTGTTATAGCGGCAACAGTAATACACATTTTGTGAAAATTTCAACTGTCTACCTATAACGAATCATGAGATGCAGCGCCCGCTGACAGTCAGATGAACGGACGGACGGTCGGACGGACAGACAGCGCAGGCTTAATAATAGGGTCCCGTTGGTTACCCATTGGGCACGGAACCCTAAAAAAGCAGAAATTTACAAATTTAGCTTTGTAATATAACAGTTTGAAGGTTCAAATAGAGCAGTAAACTTGTCGATAATTGATACTATGAACTTAATCACAAATCAGATTCAGTTCAAAGTAGCGTGCTAGAGTAGAGATGATTCCCCGTACTCAATTAGTAGCAAAGAACAGCAGTTTTCCATGATAGCCATGCATTTCTTTCGCATTCTAATAATACTAAAGTGTCACTCAAATTTCTACCAAAAATAACGGAAACTATTCCATTGTTTACCAGGAAAGCTGAAGTTTACGCATACAATACAGACCTACAGTTGCAGCGCATCAGGCTAGCCAACTGGAAGGCGATACACGGAGGTGAAACTAAGAAGGCCAAGCTCGTCAGGAAAATGGGCATGGAGTTCGAAAGGGTAACATAAAAAGAGTAGTTCTGGATGTCTCTAAAACTTTGACTGACTTGTTGATCTACTGCAGGCTTAGCATGACGCTTTCTATTTCTACGAAGAATAGACACAGCTCTTTCTACGCAAAGTGACATTTTGTTTTTCCATTTTTGACATCGCACCGTAGAAATCCTTCTACAATCTGTAAACCCTTTCTTCTTTAATGCGGTCGTACTGTCTACACAAACCGTCATTTTTGTCTACCCTTACGTCAATAAAACGGTGCTCGTGCTAAGTTGACTGCTGCTAAACGTGGTTTAGATTTTCAGGACCAGCAGAGTGTTATTGAGGTTTGCCGTCAAGACTTTCTCAGTTTGCATTTGTCAAGGCCTGACGAGTTTTTTGTTTTTGTTTTGTTTTATTAAAATGGTTGCATGTCAAGTGCACACCATGTGTTCCGATAACAATAGAATTTCTATCGTGTCTGCTAAGACTACGCGCGACGGGTTAAAAGCAATAACGGGAAGAGGGTGTGTGCTTCCCATCTTAAACACAAGCCCTCTTATTTATAAACGTTGCTTACAGTTAACGAATGATTAGCGGCTGTTTAACCATAGGTACATTTTTGACGTTTAAACACCTCTTAACTTTAATCACCTTTTATAATTAAACACTCATGTTTTTAACGTTACATTATCACATTAGTGTTTTTACTTTAATTTTTTTCTTTTCAATCTCTGCAAAGAATTTTACATAGGCTGTTTAGTGGTTTTCCCAGTGCTTTTATTTACACTTTTTCAAAAATCTCTACTAAGAGTTTTTATGTAGGCTGTTTACCGGTTTTGCCAGTGCGTTTATTTACAAAACCCAGTGTGGCATTTTGCATAAATATTTGCTAACGTTTTCGTTGTATGTTTAATTATTTGATCAATTATAAACAACATAGCACAATTATATCCTTTCACAAAGTACTATTACATCAAGGAGCACTCATCTTCTGGCACGTTTTCAGTCGAAGCGCGGTGCCAAAGGAATGAGTCCGGAGCTAGCCTTCAGGATAGCCACCGTAGCGATGACGGGTGCAATGTCCACACAAGGCGACGTGCTGATGATCCTGGGGCAGGCGCGCGCCAGGATGGACATCGAGACCCTGCTGCCGTTGGCACCTATTCGATTACTCGATGAGGTAAGTTGTAAAGGCAACAACAGCACTGTAACACGTGCATTGTGGTCGTCTCTTAGCTGCCAGACCTTATTTTTTTTGTATTTTCTTCACTTTGGACCCTTTTATCGGACACGTCTTTCTACATCAATCTCACAGATATTTATAATTTCAAATACATTGTTAATGAAGCTGATATCTTATAATCTAAGTGTAGGTAATTGTATTCTGCCTGTAAGCAAACGTGCAAATTTTAATTAAGTTTAGGTACAAACGCCAGCACATCAACCTACCCCAATATGTCAAATTTCTTTGATAGATATTCAACTTTATGACATAAGCTTATGGTTCATGTTCAATTGGGAAAATTTGACAGTTTGAGGTAGCTTGATGTGCTAGCGTCTTTACATTATATATATCGCAATTATTATTCCCATTTATTTTTTAATTTATATTGTTCATATATTAATTAACACGTACGTACAACATAAATCATATTACCAATATTTTGTAGCAATATTTTGATTTTAAAAAGAGTCTCCATGGAGTTTTTTGCCCGTTTCAAAAGGAACCTACTATGCTTTGGAATGGGCCACTAGCTTCATCTTTCTGACTCCTTGACAGTTCAAAAGTGACTGTAATTGCTTTAATTGAAATTAATGCTTCGAGTACGTAAGGGGTGCTACGCACATGGTTCATTTGTATGAACAAAGCCGACCAGCACCCTAATTGCGTAACTCGTACTTTTAAAATTGGCACCGTAATTTCAAATCCATCCACCGAAGTGACATTTAGGACACCGAATAGGGATTTGTTGTCATTTTGGTGGATTTCCTCATTTCGGTGATGGTTTTAGGCCACCGACTCTACCGATAAGAGAAAACCGAAAATAAAAAAAGACCAAAAACTAAATTTACAAAATATTGAAAGTGTTTAGGGCATAATGAGCAATACTTAAGTAAATATACAGGAAAGGTTTTTATCCAGTGCGCAAACTGTAACCATGAATTCAGCATATCATTCTAGACCCCCAGCGCAGAAATTTTTCGTCGGTTATACAAAAAAAAACAGCTGTTCCATACAATAAGACCGCGTAGGTATTGCACTTTTCTATGAAACAGCTGATTTTTTCATCGTTAAAGTTTGTGCACTAAATAAAAAAAATTCTTGTTTAAATAAGGCGCATAATTTACTAAAATCTTAACCAAAATATTGCCTCACGTGGGTAGCTACATTTTCTAACTGGAAAAAAATAATTATAATTCGACTGTATTTTAACTTTCTGCAGTGCCGTTTTCATCTTCGCCACAAAGATTTTCTGTTTGGGAAATTCACCCATGACTTTGATTTATTGCGGCTAAAATTGGAACAAAATATAAACTTTGCGTTGCTATTTACATTTTAAACAGAATTCAAAACCAGCAAACAATAACAGCATAATTCCTTCCTGATTCCTAGAATAGAATCCAAAAAATAACTGAATATTCTAGCACAAACGCATCTTAAAATATTGTAATTTATGTAGGTTCACTTACTGCCGACATATGGGCCCTATTATTTTGACCTCTGTCAGCAATAAACCGGAGTTTATACGGACCCTTTAAGAATATTGTGTACTTTGTTTATTTATTTATCTAATAGAAGACAAAGTTGATTGAATTACCAGGAATTATTATCAACTGTTATGATATTTTTTTACTCTTAAAAGGCACTATTTTTCCTTGACTTTTATCTCGAAAAGCACGTAAACGTTACGGGTCGTCAGAAGCCCGAAAGTCTATCAACTACTCTTATTAAGGCGTATCGTGTTACCTAGTAACTGGGTGGTGGAGGTGACATAGGGAGTCGCTCCATGTAGAAAACTGGTATTCAGCTAGATCCGGTTAGGCAGATGATGTGGAATCATATCTCTACTCTTTCTCTTAGATGCTGGAATCCGCGATTATGGAGTTCGCCCGACGTCGCGTACACCTGCTCTTGGGTGACGTGGAGCGAGAGGTGCATGCTCGGGCATCCGTCATATTCTTCCAGAATTATAGACCTCCGGTCGGCAAGAAAAAGTAAGTTCATTCTTAGTTCTCTGTCCAAAGGATAATCCACTCTATCCCCTATCCAAACAAACATGCATAAGTTTTGGCAGCAGGAATTCTAATTCGATCACCAGTCCTTTTATTTGAGGCTTTAACAGCCCATGATGATACTCATGATTATATTTATAACAAAACACGATATCTGTGTTTGTGGGTACGAATAAAAGAAAGGCATTAGTAACCGCATTTGAACCTGATTGGGCGAAATCGAGTCAATCAGAACATGTATGACTGTAAATGGATTCTTCTGCTCGTGCAGATGAAGTCTATTTATTTTATCCGACCAGTATGTAGCGACCTGAGAGCCTAGATAACGTGGAAATCGCTTTCAAAGTGTATCGCATTTCTAAAACTACTTTCACATAAGTTTAAATGCCTCGTTGATATAGTCGTCGCAAGTGCTACTGCTGAGCATGCGTTCTGGGTTCGATTCCAAGCTCGGACAAACTGTTATTGGGTTTTTTAATCTGGAATTTCTCAGTAATAACCTGGAGTCTGGATTTGTGGTCGGTCGATAGCAATAGGCTCGCCCATGGGACTTGAACATAGCTAGCGAAATGTGGGTGTGTGGTGTTCATCTCTGCCTAACCCTTCATGCAAATAAGGCGTTATGTTTAAGCTTTACGGTAGCTGCTGCTATGCGATAGTTTCCCATACAATTTAGAGCTTTCCTCCGTCGTTGATGACACTTGGCGTGAAGATAAAAAATAAGTTGAACTTAATAATCTCGCGTTTATTTTCCCGACAGGCCCAAACAGCCGCGTTGGTCTGTCCAAGTGGCGAGGGAGCTGACGCGTCTGTTTGCGACCCAGCGCGGCGACAGCTTGATAGGTTTTGGCGATATTACCAAAATTGCCGCTGAAGAGGACATAGACTATGAGCCCAAAAGCTCTAAGAACAGACCACCTACACCTGTGGTATGTCAACTCTCCTGTATGTCCTATTAAGTATTCTTTGCATAATATGATAATCATTGTCGTTGGTAAGAGATTATCTCATTAACGATGGTCTAAACAAGGTTTGTATATATCTAAATATACATTATAGATCGTTTTTTAAAACCAGATAGTAATTTAACAGGTGACGACTAAGGATGAAAAAGACATGTTATGCCGACGTTAAATTGAGATAACGACAGGAGAATGATGATGTTAATAGTAATTTGACAGGCGACATGTCAAAATCCTATAAAAAGCAAACATAAAGATTTTAAATGTCAGAAAACCTATCTATCTGGCATTAAAAAACAAACTTGTTAGTTGATTTTTAAACGTTGAGTTTAAGGCAAAATTACTAAACGTCATCTCGCTGATGACGTCAACATCCCCTTTTTCATGGAATCGCTTTGCTCCACCCTTCAGTCTTTCAGCATTTTTCCTATCATTGACTATTCATCATCATCATCATCATTAAGTATTTATAATCTTTACCAAAATGCAAATTGTTATCGACGAACACATTCTATTCAGCCGTCGAAAACGAAGCTGGCAGAGGTGACTTTCAGCGACAGGGTGGAAGACTTGCCCGATCCTGTGACCATGCCCAATTACCTTCCTGAGAGAAGGAAATTACTCGAGGTAAGGTGTCAAGTAATCCTATAATTATGTAAAATTCATGACTGTAATTTATCAATCACTTTTGACATGATACTTGCTCAAAAACAGCCGTGAAATACCTAATTCAAATCGTCTTGTTTAGTTTTTACTCGTCATTAAAATTATTTGATTGATACTTTCACGGTCGAACAATAAAGTATTGTAGTTCAAATTGTAAGTTCAATGTTAAAACAGCAAAATATCTGGCTGAAAAATGGATTACGGAACACAGACCAGTTTTCAGAAACAAGTATTGATTGTTGGTTCCAATGAAAAAACAATGATGTAACTCGAATCGAACATTGGCATTGTTGAAAAGGAAATATATAAACGTTCCAATACAGGCGTATTTTCAGAACAGTTTTTCGGTCGGATTGGATCGGTTTTCCTGACACTCTGCTAGTTTTGTAATTTAATATTGTTTATAGAATTGTGACCAACGCCATATTTTAATCCGTTTGCTAGCTAAACTAACTAGCTTCTTCTTCCCGTTCTTCTCCATAGAGATCTACGTTTTGGAATGGGCAACTAGCTTCAACTTTCCAACTGGTCGACTTTTTGACAATTCAAAAGTGCCTGTAAATGGTTTAATTGAAATAAATGCTTTGAGTTTGAATTTGAGTTTGAGTTTTGTTTCTATACAGTAGCAAGGACGTCGACTCCCACATTGTAACCAGCCCCGGTCAACTTTGTATGGAAAGAACGAAATGCCTACAAGGGCAAAACCTCTAACTTGCCATTAGAAAAAAAAACAATGATTTTGTATGGTAACACCGGTTAACACTTAACTTCCGTCAATGAAATTCAAATTCAAATCAAAACAAAGTTCACAATGGCGTCGGCAAAATAATTGTTTGGTTGTTTTGTTGTTGTCTCTGCTTTAATTTCGTGGTATTTTCGATTTGTGTTTAGATTTGAAGATCTTCACCTGATCTAACCAACGTTGAGTCGAGCTAATGCTCCTCCGTTCGAGCGATTAATTGTTTTGATTGAGAAATTGACTCTTGTGAGAAAGTGACATTTTTTGTTTTTTTGTTACAATGGAAAACAAAAGAAAATGTTTAAAGTGCGGCTGCTCACCTGCTAAAGACGGCGTGAAGTTGTTTCGATTTCCTAAACCTGGAGTAACTAACTTGATTCGGTAGGCAACATTACGTACTTCTCATTTTCTATATTCTTATTTAAAAACGTAATATAAACTTAACTTTTGAACCCTCTCTAGTCGGGGGTTTGGGGATGGTAAATACTGTAAAAAGGAAAAACCTACAATTTGAAAAGCTAGGAAGTCCCACTATAGTAAAGATAACCTATAATTTCATAACGAAAAATGTCATGTCCTTTAGGTAGGTACTTAAATCTAAGGAAAACTGATAGACTCTGCCTCTTAGCGACCCGCTGCCCCAATCTTTTGCTTCTAATATGTTATGGGAAAGTTATGATGCACATGACATTTTCCAAACTGTCAAAACACAAATTTTTATGCATGTTTTGTTTTTATTTTCGGCTAGCTGCTTATTATGGGCGAAGTATATTTTCCCTGAAAAGGAAAATGCATCCTTAAATTTACAACAAAAACTGCATACTGAGCACAGAATGTTGTGTCAGCGACATTTTAAGAATGCAGATTTTGTAGACGATTCAAAGACAAAGCTACTAAGAACCGCTGTCCCAAATGATGTAAGTAAAAAATATTAAAACAATATAAATCCTTGGACGCTTTATCTCACTGTAATAATTAAATATCTTTGTCATTTCACATAAGGTCCTAATCTAGGCATAATCAGTTATATGGGGACTAGAGACTGTACATAAATATATAAGTATTAAACATTCAGACACTGAACAAACATCTATGTTCTTCACATCAATAAATGTTTGTCCTGAGAGGGTATCACACCTGCAACTTAAAGGCTCAGAGGACAGAACTACTACCTCTATTAGTAATGGGCTTCGGCCACCATAATGTTATAATTATTCTTAAGAAACTATTATTTCATTAATTATTTTTTCATTTCAGGGAGAACCTGCTTTACATGTATATTCCTCTGCAGGACATCCGCAAAAGAGGCCCTTTTGCGACATTTTGAATTTGCAGAATGCTGAGACTGCACCACAACAGAAGGCAAAAGATAATGAGGCAGTGGCCGGACCATCAACTCAGCCCTATGATGGTCATCAGGCAAAGGAAAATGTGCAGCCAGTGGCTGGACCATCAACTGCGCCCTGTGATGCTCATCAAGCAAAAGATAACCCAGTGGCTGGACCATCAATTGCTTCACCCAGCCTAGCACAACAGACTAGAGAGAGCATGCTACAAGAAAAATGTCGCAAATACATGCAAAATGTTTGCCAGCTGCGGAACCGTATAAAAAATCTCAAAAAGAAGGAGATACTAAATGCCATTCATGAAGATATAGCAGTAAAAAAATTATCAGAAAAAATTACACCTGCATTTGCTCTGATTTTACAAGGGCAAATTAGAAACTTTAAAAAGAAAGTTACTGGTCGGAGATGGTCAAAAGAGGAAAAAATTACAGCACTGAGAATTTATAAACGCTCTCCAACATGCTATCGACTATTACAACGGTTGTTCCCGTTGCCTTCAACCAGCACTTTGAAAAGTCTCCTCCGGAAATTGCCATTTGGAGTTGGAATAAATAAACCAATGTTTACAGTGCTGAAAAGATTTGCAGTGACACAAACACCAGGGGATAACTATTACAGTTTATTGTTTGATGAAATGTCCATAAAAAAGCATTTGCAGTATAATCCCAAAGATGACATTATAGAAGGATACCAGGACCATGGAACCCAAGGAAGGTCACCAAATATAGCTGCATATGCTCTGGTTTTTATGATCTCGGGCATAAGAAAAAGATCTAAGCAACCAATTGCCCATTATTTCTCAAGTGGATTTTCAACTGCAGACAGGCTGGCAGTGCTTATAAAAGAGGTAAGTATTTTTTTATTCTTACTCAACCGGACCTGTCTCACAATAAGGCTTAGTAAAGTATCATTATTCATATTAGTGATATTATGACGTCATTTGTTCAACCACTTGCGTTTTAGTCATAATTTCGTGATGAAAAAACTTCTACTCACATAGCTCGCTAAATTGACAACCCCATAACGGACTAGCCATTAATTTATTGTTTTGCTCCACCATTTTACCCCTCCTCCGGCTAATCAATCAAGTTTCACCAATGGGATGCAAAATGGCAACGTTCTCAACCCATTAGTTCAATTAATTCAATTTCAAATCTCTATGATCTAGCGGTTTAGGCTGTGCTTTGCCTGTCACAGTCTATGTCACAGTACAGTGTTTTATATGTTTAGATGTTGATAGTTGATATTTATCACCCATAGGCTTTAAACAGTTTTTTTTTTATTTCAGGTTTTAAATCAATGCTTTGAAGCAGGCATAAATGTTGCAGCTATTGTCTGTGATATGGACGGAGTCAATAGAAGAGCTCTTACGATTCTGGGTTCAACGGTACAGCATCCATATATAAAAGTAAATAATAAAGAAATTGTTACATTTTTCGATCCACCGCATCTACTTAAATGCTTCCGAAACATGTTTATGAAATATAACATTGAGATGACTACACACATTTCTTCTGATGGCTTAGTTGGAAAAGGTTAGATATAATGTATCAAATAAGTATTTAAAAAAACACATTTAGAATTTAAGTATAGTTATATATATGCGAATAAATTATTTGATTTGATTTGATATAACAACTAGTGGTCTCACACTGGTCGAAATTCGACCTCATTTTATAGTTTCAATAGTTTTATTCATGTGACATATAATGATAATGTAAAAAATGCTTATCTACAGGTATTGCAAAATGGTCCCATATAAAGGAATTTCACGAAGTTGACAGCACCAATCCCAATTTTGTATATGCACCAGTGCTGAAAAAAGATCATCTAGATCCCAACTCGAAACAGAAGATGAAAGTGAACCTAGCTGCACAAGTGCTGAGCCATTCTGTAGCAGGAGGAATGTTGGCGAGAATATCCAACGGTAATTAATATGGAATGTTCAAAAACAAAAAAAGTAATTATAAAAAATTAAATCAACTTCAAAAATAAATAAACTCAAAATTATGAAATAACTTTAGTTTCGGAAGTCTGTCTGTTAGGCTTAGTTTTACGGACTCCCGAGATTAAAGTTATTTCATAGAAGTTGATAGAATTTTTTTTATTACTTTTTTTTTCAGAATTTTTAGTTTTATGTAAAAACTGGAATATTTGTAATAAGTATTGTGGTTTTGTAGTAAATATTGCACTAGATTTTGAGATGTTTTCCCTTTGACACCCATAGCTGGTATCAATAAGCCAGGCCATCACACTTACAATATTACATACATTGTGTCGAATTGATAACCACCTTTTTTTTTTGAAGTTGGTTATATATTAATTCTATTGTAGGCGTATAAGTCATTCCAGTGGTAATATACAAATTCTACAATTGATGGAAAGCTAGTACCAACGTTTTCTAACGTCACACCCCATTAGTATTTTTTTTAACCACAACAAAATGTTTCAATTTCAGGTTCAATTAGTACTGAAGCTACTGTGACAGCCAGTCTGGTGTCAGATATGGACAAGTTATTTGACTTAATGAACGCTGACAGCCCAGACTTAAGGCGAGGAAAACCTCATTCCACTAATTGGTCCTTGACGAGTCCACACACCGAATTCTTCGAAAAAATGAAAGTTTTTTTTCAAACAATGAAATTCATTGAGAGTCCTCGGAGGCCGCCATCACAAGATGGATGGCTAAAAACGTTAAATGCGTTTTTAAGATTACGGAAAAATTTGGAGGCGGGTAATATTACCACCCTGGCTACCAGAAGGCTACAGCAGGACCCAATCGAAAATCTGTTTGGATGCATTCGGGGCAACTGTGGGTCCAATACAAACCCCACGTGTGGCCAATTTGTGGCAGGATTGAAAACTGCTATTCTCAGCAATTTGTCAAACATAGGCACATCGGGAAATTGCGAGAGTGATAATAATACAATTATTAATATCTTTAATACTTTTTTATCAGTCTCACAATCTCGGCCCACATACACAAGCACAGAAACTGAATTTGTTATTGAGGACATGTCTGAATTAAGGGAAGAAAATATTGAAGAAGATAATGCTGAAATTCAGGCCTGTGCTTATGTGTGTGGGTTTATTGTAAAAAAAATTAAAAACATATGCAAAGCCTGCCACAAAACTTTTTTGACGCAGACAATGGAACCACAACATTTATTTGTAGAGTGCCGGGAGTATAATGAACTGAAAAAAAGTTTAAATTATGTAACAAAGCCAATGATAGCTTGCGTTGAGTGCTGTGCAACAGTTATAAACAAAATTTTAAAAGAAAATGGCCATACAAACTCTTAAAAAAAAAGAATTACAGAAAATATAAAATCAAAAATTAACTTTGATTTCCTTAATGAATGTGTAGAACACAAAGAATCAAATATTGAACATATTACAAACAGTGTTTTTATCATATGTATCAAACGTTTTTGCATCCTTAAAAACAGATCTTTTTCCCAAGAAGCATCAGCTGCTGCGCATAAACGCAAGATGAAAATCATTCTTCACAAATAGAATTTTTTTGGTGAACACAAAGCATTGTTGCATTATGTTAAAAAAAAACACTGTTTTTGTTTTCTGCTGAATATTAGATTTTTGTGTTTTAAATAAATTTTGATACCTATCCCATTCATTATTAGGAAATAGGGGATATTAAAACAAATGAACAGAAAAACACAAAAGCATATTCTATACATGTAACGTTTTTTAAAACATTTTTTCTAAAAATACACTGGAATGTACTCAATGTTAAATTTAGGTACTTATATATCCTTTGATGTGTTGTTAATGTTTTTATTTTTCTTGTTACATAGATACTTGTCCAAACAATGTGTTAAATACATACCATAAACTATTATTTATATTACTATATTACACCCTTGACTGTTTTTGCATATGATAAAAAAAATCACTGTTTTCTGTTTATAATCTTCTGAATATTTGATTTTTAGTGTATGAATGTTGATATCTCATTTATTGTTAAGAAATAGAGATTAAGGAGATAAAAGAAAAAGGAAGCTCTGTATTCGACCCGTATGTATGGCGATTTTCTCAAAAACATACGAACCAATTTTTATGATTCTTCTTTTCGTTCGTCTTGGGTTGATGTAATTGTATTCTCATGCTATCATTCTCCTGTCCTTATCTTAATTTATTTAGGGTCGGCACATCATGACTTTTTCTTCCATACTTCTCTATGTAATTGTTTATTCAACTATAAATGCTTAACTTAACAGCTTCTGAAGTCAGTGTCTTCAATTTCTCGTTTCAATTCCAAGCTAAAGTGCATTGAAGAATTGAAGACACCAACTTCTGAAGCTGTAAAGTTTTTATGAAAGTTATTTTGTTAATTTTAGGCTATTGAAGTCGGTTTTCACTTTGTTAAAGTAAAATTTTCTTGTTACATAGATATTTGTCTAAACAATGTGTTGTACACATCATAAACTATATAGAATAATATGTACCATATTATGACCTTGACTGTTTGCCGTGTAAATGTATATTATGTAGGATGGTTTTTCACCTGATTGTTGGCATGTGATGTGCTATTTAGTTAGAATTTAACTATACGTAACTCTCAGCTAATCAAAAATAGAAAAAATGTCTCAGTTTGTATGTAGATGTTATCTATCTGATAGAAAAGTAAATAAAAACATAATATCTTATTATAGTTGTTTTATTTTCTAATTTTTCTAATACTCTGGGCACTCTCACTTGTAAGAAAACTCGAATTACGTGGCAATTCGAGTTTTCTTACAAACGAGAGTGCCCAAACTTAAATTTAAGAAAGTAGGATTGCGGCGTTTTAAATTTCGCGGTACATGATAGTTTTTTGTGGGCGTAATCTAGATGTCGCTAGAAACAACTTCCGTTTTTTCTTTTTTCTTTGAAGTTGGCGTTCTTCTCCGCTAGGAGTATATGTGTTCTGTGGTACAGTATGCGCGTGGATGTCGCTGTATAGAAACAGACACGACAGACTCGAAAATGGCATTGGTCACAATACCATAAATAATATTAAAATACATAGACTTGATCTAAATGCAATGACCTGCTCGTTCTAAGAGCAGAACTTAATACTTAGACCTAATTTCAGACAAGTGATTATTTTTAATGTATGTACTATAGATGGTGAATGCCTCAGCGAAGCTCCTGTCAAGGTCTGTAAGCTTGAAGGTGCAGAAAGGCATGGACCTGACCGTCAACAAGGTGACACTGCCGAAAATGAGGCACCCCAGTAAGTTATTAATTACATACAGTATTTTATATCTACAAGCATATAATAAAGAAAATAATCACAGGGCATCAAACAATTAGTCCATATCGTTGCTATTTTTTGATGCCCTGTGATTATTTTCTTTTTTATAAACTTGTACATGTTATTATTTTAAGACCGGTTGTTTCAAAATTATATTATACCTTTTATAATACAATTAAAGTATTTTCGATGCTTTATATTATAAAGATAGGAAGAAAAAAAATACTGGTAGTCAACTGCATCCGGTTAAACTTAAAACCGACCCCAACATATTGGACGAAAGTAATATAGAAAATGATGTACCTATATATCTACAGGGTGTAAAAAGACTCATTACATAGCCGTCAACTACGCGTTATATATGTCATCGTAAAATTGTAAATACCGTTAGATTATAATCATATCTCGCGAGATTGTGAACTGTCGAAAGATTGTGAACCGTAACTTACTGCTTAAAATATAACGCATTATTTTTCGGTAGAATATAATCTAACGAATTGAAACCGTCAAATTGTGAACTAGTATCAAGACAGATAGTACCTTGCGCTATCACTAAATGGTCAAGTAACTGCCACTAACTGCGCTCGCCGGACGCTCCCGCGGCACTGCTATAGCTTCGCTTGCTCGGCTCGCGCGTGGTTGGTCGCAATTCTAACCTAACCTATTTGGTCGGTAAGCAGTATGATGCAGTTCACAATTTTAGCGACAGTTTATAATCTCGCGAGATAGATTGTAAACTAACGATGTTCACAATCATACGATGACAAATACATCAAAGTGACACAGCACAAAAATAATTACGGGGAAACGAGTTTAATTATTGGTGCGAAAATTTGCTGTTTGCGGTAGGTAATGCGCAACGAAAAATGCTAAAGATTGTGCATATGGGTTATTCACAAAAATTGAATTGACACAAGTAATACGTCATTGATGGCTCTCTTGCAGTGGAATGGGGTGAGGCTGTGGAAGCTCTCGCGAACGCCGTGGCAGACAACCGCATCAACGTGGAGTGTGGCGACGTGCGCCGCGCCGCAGAGTTCCTGGCGCACCGCATACTGCGCGCGCTGCAGAATGAGATGAAGATCGAGAAGAAGGTACGTCATTATCGCCACCTATCTCCATTCCTTTTTCCTCTTCTAACTACAGGCATAACTCATATATGGTGCGAGCGAGTAAGGACTTCAATATTCTTTCCAAAGAGTTCTCATTTGACCCATTTACCACCAAAACCTATTCTGTTCGCACTCGGCTGAACGCTGACTTTTTCAAAAGTGATAGTGCTTGTTGTACCTCACTATATATTGTATTCTTTTTTATCGTGCTTGTTAGTGATCATAAGATTTCTATTACTTTTTTTCTGTTTTTATCCGTGGGAACCTATAATTGGCTTAATGTTACATATAGAATTGTTATCTTTATATTATAGCTGTTGGTTCTCCTATGAATAAATAAATAAATTATATAGCATTTAATCTAACCTTCATCCTCATTGTTCTTATAGACAAACTGTTCTGTAGGGCGTAGTATAAGTGTCAGACTGCTAAAAACTTGTATTAATAAAGGAACACACATTAACACGTATATCCTCATTTCGCCAAGTATAAGTCCATGTAATGGGGGCGAGCCTATTTCCATCAACCGAACACAAATCCAGACTTCGGGCTGCTACTGAGTTTAAAAGGAACATTAACAAGAAAACTTTGCATGACTAAACAGCCATATAGCCCTAAAAAAACTTCGTGCTCAACGGTACTTAGCGCTTGCGACTATTAGGCCGACGATGCATATATAATAAGTATTGTGGCGGCATCTACAATGCCACATACGAACTACGCATCAAAGACTTGACGTCACACAAATCCTACATCGCGCATTCAGAGTTTACCGCGCGACTCGTATATATACAACATCCCGCCACCATAGAGTATGAGTGAATTTTACACCCTGTTCCTCATACCTCTATACTGGTGACGACAAGAATGAACGTCAGCGCAGCCTTTGTGCAACTACTCCAGCGTGACGTCACCATCATCACTTCCTCAAGCTTTCGAGCGGCGAGTCACACAGCCAGCCAGCACCCACGGCTTCAACGGGTATCCTGACTATCTGCATGCAGCGAACCGCATGCCTGGTCCCCCACAGCCTCATCAGCAACCTTGAGCAAGCGTGGTGATTAATGCTCGTGCCTACTCCGTTTGAGAAGTGGCCATTGTACTGCAGGGTAACAGTTTCAGGCTGATATTATTATGACTTGGGGTCCGAAGAAGAACCACAATCAATACACGCCGCCTCGTGCGCAATACATAGACACATCATCATTAATAATTTCAGCCGGTAGACGTCCACTGCTGGACATAGGCCTCCCCCAAAAAAAATGGGATGGTTTGCCATAATCGCCACGCTTGGCAGAAGCGGGTTAGCGATCGCAGTATGGTGGTAAAATGCATAATGAACGCTGCTGCCCGTTCTCTAGTAAGTCCTTTAGTCGCCTTCTACGACACCCACTAGAAGAAATGGGATGGTGCTATTCTTTACGTCCGGCACCACACGGAACATAGACACAGGCAATGGAAAATGGAAAGGATGGAAAATGGTGAACAAAATCGTCGTAAGAAAACTGGCGTACGTGCTAGACCCAAATTTTCAAATACATAAGTGACGTCCACTGCGTATTGGGCTTGCGTGGTAGAACTCGGCCCTCTCTTTTCTTTTGTCTTTTTTTGTACTAATAAACATAACTAATAAACATTTTTATTACTAATATTCAAGTATGTATCTATTTTATTTACCTGCGTCCGTGTGTCACTGCGGGGTGCTAACTGAAAACCAGCGCTGGGTGTCTGACGCCCAGCGGTTTCGGTATGGGCACACGCTCAGCACAATTTTACTGCAATTTTATTGTTGTTTATTGTTCTCTTTTCTTTTTTTATGTTTGTTGCTGTTGTGTTGTGTCTGTGTCGAATAAATGTTTTGTATTCTATTCTATTCTTTCATAGAAGGAGGCTTGAGTCCCAACAGTGGGAACATTGTACGTTTATTGTGTATTGAAAATATGCCTCGTTGGTCTTGTCATAAGCGTTACAGCTGAACATGGGTTTCTGGGTTCGATTCCCAGATCGGGCAAAGTGATATTGGGTTTTTCGATCTGCAATTTCTCAGTTGCAGCCCACACTTCGGATTTGTGCCCGGTAGATGCCTATAAGGTCGCCCCCTATTGCATGGGACTTAAACATAACTGGCGAAATGTGGGTGTGCTATACGTATACGTCTGCCCAACTCTTCGAGGAAACAAGGCATGATGTTACGTATTATGTTATAAAAATATGCCATTATGTGAGGGTAGTGTGTAAAGGTGCTCTTACACGGGCAATTTTTTGAGCAATTATTGCTTGGCAACACTAATGGATCAATCTGTATCAATTAAGTGGAGCAATTTGGAGCAACAACTATAAAATGCGGAAATTGTTTCGGGAATATTGCTTCTGATTGCTCCATATATTTCTCATTTCTCAATGTCGCCAATATGAGTTGCCGGATATCCAATCGGTTTGGATTTTTTTTGTCAATTTTCTTTCTATCTCGTTTGTACGTATAACTACGTCTCGATTTTGCGAGAGAAACCGGCCGGCGGCGAAGGCCTAGTTTAATAAGTTGATCCATATTGCATGGTATTGTGTGGCCGTATCTCTGGCAACAGGTTGCTACATGGTGCCATCGCCCTAAATTGCTAGATGTAGTCGTGACGTCATAGTTGACGATAATTGACCAGGATTGAGCAATTTTAGTTGCTCGTTTAAGCGCACCTTTATAAAGATCACGCCCTGTTAAGATAAATCGAATGACACTGGTCACTGATGTGACATGAATCAACCGCAAACCTGTATGTTTGTGTTTTTCTTAAGTTTTTTTTTTTTGTTTATTTTTGTAACTTTTTTTTACTTTATACAGGACGTGAAACTACGAAAACTAATTAAACCTAAAAAGGAGTCAGTAGAGGTGCTAGAGCTTGAAGAGCTTGTCAGACCTGTAGGATTCACAAGCCCCACAACAAGTGCCAAATAATAGACAGCGGACTTTTCGTCGCTTGGACATATTGGTGTGTTTATATTTTTTTTGCGTTTTTTTTTTCGGTATTTTTTTTCAAACGCGCCTGAATTAACTTTTATTTCAGTTTTTTAGGATCAACAATTTATAATATTTTAATGGGTGATTCATTTACTTAACCTCTTTTGGAAACCCTTGTCCGTTCTGGCTATTAGGTACTGTTATTGTAGTGTATAAAATTTTCGACTCTTCCCTTGTTAGTAAAACACGTAGTGTGGATAAATTTATGTAATAATCCCTGTTTGGAAAATCTTTTTATAATATTTTATTGTCATTAGTTATCGATAGGTTCGGTAGTAGGTGTCGGAAAGCGCCGTTGGTCCCAATAGTATTGTTACCGAGTTGTCAAAAGCCCGAGAGTCTGACAACCAGTTTTACCAAGGGCTATTTATTGTATTACTCAGTAACAGGATTGTGGAGGTCACATAGGCAAAGAAAGAAAAAACGTTTATTTGCGGTAAACATGACGCAAAAAAAAGGAACACAAAAAAATAAATAAGAAAAGGTTGAGGGAAACATGCGTCACATCCACGCAAAACGGCTATCACTCAGCATTATGCTGCGACCCCATGCAAGACAGAGCCAGGGACACTGCCTATGTGACCTCATGTATCGGTAGGCGACTGCCTATGTGACCTCATGTATCGGTAGGCGACTACCTATATGACCTCATGTATCGGTATTTTACATGGAGCGACTGCTCCACGTAAAATACTGGTGTTCAGCTACGTCCAGTTAGACTTGTAGCCAACCAAAACATAGAAGGGAAAATACTAGGCAGATGATGAGTTATCGATAGGTTCCCATGAAGTTTTTTTGGCTAATTTCATATGACCCTGTAGAATCCAAAATTTCACTCATCATCATTTTGCGACAATGATGGTTATAGGTCGAGATCCCAGAGCTTTATGACGTAACTTATTTTCACAAAGATGAAGCCTTAGGTTGTGAGTAGTGTCTTATGTATTTTTAATATCTGCGTGTTTGTGGAGTTCGCTCAGTGACACCTGGGCAGGTACCAGGTGAGAAAGGTAACTAAAACTAAGAGTTACTTAACTTAAATTTACATGGCTGATTTTTATATAAATATTGTAGAATATTACTCTTAAGTCATATCAAAAGTATCAGACGCTTTCCATGGACTGGAACTTTTGTCAGACGCTTTAGCTCTACAAAAAATAAATGAACTTAACTTATTTTTACATGTCTGATCTTTAAATATGTTATTAAGACATTTATTAAAAAGTTATATTTAATCAATCAGACAAATTGTAATGACCAAACATCCCCTAACACAAAAATTATTCAATCATGAGTATGACCGCGAGAGCCCTATGCATGCGTTTCAGAGCGAGTGAGACATCCATGGTAACTTAGTTCCCCTTCTTATTAAACTCAAAATCTGTTTCAGTCTATCGTGTACGAGTATGTGTATGCGCACTGTATAAATATTAATTTATAAGTAGTTATTAAATCGTTATTAAATCCAGTGCGCAAACTGTAACCATGAATTCAGCATATCATTCTAGACCCCCCAGAGCAGAAGTTTTTCGTAGGTTATACAAAAAAAGCAGCTGTTCTGTTCCATATATTTTGACCACGTAGGTATTGCACTTTTCTATGAAACAGCAGATTTTTAAAGCGGCTGACAAAAGTTCCGGTTCATGAAAAGCGTCTGATACTTTTGATATTACTTCAGAGTAATATTCTACAATATACAGGGTGTAACAGAAACCCCATTGCTATCCATACGCACTAAAGATAACAGCTGGTATAGAATTACTATACATAGTTTCAGCTCAAAATAAAATACTCTAAGAATTGAAACTAAATTTTCGGTTTCATAATTATGTCTCTTAGATAAAAAACATAACAAACGTGTCACCGCACTACGTACGTCAATAACTTTCCGCGTTACTTGCCAATATCACGATAAATCTCTTCCGAATGATGTGTTTATTTCAATTTGAAAAGTTCGGTTTCTGGTATCAATGTATTAAAAATTCTCTTACCTTCTCAACGTCTAGTGGTAGGATTAGAAAACCTTTCCAATATCGTTTGATATCATCCAAAGAAGTCGTACTCTTGGTATGTATATAGGTACCCTTTCCGTTACACGTGTTTTTTTTTTTTGGGTGGGAAATCATCAAATAACTTCTCCCGCTCTGGGTGGAGCAGGAGGGCGTATCAGATTTTTACTGACTAAAACCCACCCGTGTTCCCTCAGTTGCCTGTGTGCCAGGGGCCGCGGTATCTCTTTCGGACAACCCGCACCCCTAGCAGGCATCGGCCCTTGACCCCACCAGTTGGTGCTGACATCTCTTTGAGGCGCGCGTGGAACACAACGCGCCGTCGACCCGGGCTTGTTCCTTACCGGACAGCGAGCTACCCATTACTCGCCCCGCAAGCCCGCGCCTACGGTGGCTGGGAATCAGCCTGGGATTCCTGACACCCAAGGCGTCTCCCGCGGCGGCCACGACCGTGAGGACGCATATACTGCCTTTCCGGTACACGTTGTTTGTATAAAAATAAGCCATGTAAATTTATATTAAGTAACTCTTATTTTTAGTTGCCTTTCTCACCTGCCCAGGTGTGACTGAGTGAACTCCACAAACACGCAGGTATTAAAAGTACATTAGACACTACTCAGAACCTAAGGCTTCATCTTTATGAAAATAAGTTATGTCATAAAGCTCTGGGATCTTGGACTATTAAGGTTGCTTTCAAGACACCTGCAGTTTCATCTACCTCAATTGTCATCATTTGTTATTTCAGAAGCAAAGTGGGTTAACAGATGAAACGAAGCAGGCCTTTTTTTACGTCCCGGATGAAATTAAGGAAGATGTGTCCTTGAAGTCTCCATGAAAACTTCTTTCATAAAGAATCTTTGTTTTAGAGTATATAATTATTATGTCTGATAGAAATTTACTGTCAAGAAACAGGATTTCATACAACAAAAAATGGAAAAAACATACAATTATTTAGTAGATTTGTGCAAAAAGTGTTTGTTTTGTGGTCCGTATTTACGTAGGTGTAATAGGTAAATTATGTATCCTACAGACATCAGACCTACGATGTGTAACATTGTGTATTCTATTATTATGTTAATTAATTCTAGAAAACTGAAAAAGTCGTTTTATTTTTTAAAGCGCTCGAATAAAGATTTATTTTTTTATTTAGCCATAATTTGTATGACTTTTTGCCTGTTGGGTGGTCTTTGTATAAATGTACGTTTTTATTTTTTTATAATAAATGTATTTTAACCGGCGTTATTTGGTTTCATTTAACTTAGCGGTATAACTACAAGTGGTGCTTGGTGCGATGTAAAACATATCTACAATTGAGAATAGGTACTCGTTTCTGGCGGTTGAGATAATAGATCCAAATTATAATACTCTTCTGGTAAATTCTAATAATTCAGTTTATTTAATTTTACGGTACGTCACACATTATCAAAGTGATACACAAACTGAAATGAAATATTTGACTTCCACTACCAGGTAGATTATTTGATTGAATTCCACGACGACTTGGCTCTTGAGCCAACATTAAGACGTTGGCTCAAGAGCCGAGTCGCAGCGAGTAAGCAGCTGCAGACTACACTATATTGACTTAAGGGTAATTTTCGTTAGTCGATGAATACTCCCGCAGGGTGGGTAATGAGTAATAAAAGTCGATATGACAATGAAGCGGTTGGTACATCGTTTGCGGGGAATCCCCGTAGCGCGCATAAAGACCAATGAAATTCGTCGGTCGGTAAAAAGCGTTCGGAGAGTCCCAATGAAAATTACCAATAAAAATGAACCTTCAAAGCAACAGTGGGGTGCAGATTCTTTAGTATACCACAATCGTTTCATGTCTACTAATAAAATCGGTTCCCCGAATAAGGGCGCTATGGCAGCACGCATAGAGCTCTATAGGGTGCAAAATATCTTGCACGCATCATAGATGCTCAAAAGTGTTTATTTAAGTAACCATCACCCATCCAAGAAACTACCGCGGCATCATCCAGCCATCGCAGAACGATCCATCTCCAACCAATAACCCCTCATTCAATGATACAACAATAGACTTATATTGGCAATTTCCCACCAAAAGGGACTGGCTTCATTCCGGAATACTCTCGAACCCAACTTATTCTTGGAGGGTGTTATTTTGGTCAAGCGCTGCTACGTGATCGGAAAGCGATACACTACACTTATCTTACTCAAGTTCTCGTTTAAGAGCTCACTAGCCTCTTTGGGATGTAGATTGGACGAAAGAACAATTCGCGGAGTGAAAGCAAAAGATACAAACTGGCTCTATGACTTCTATGAGTAAGTAATAAGACCTATTAAACCACGTCCGTATCCGTACGAACGTAAAAATATCACGGCGGGATTTTATCGCCCATTGGATTCTCAACTCTATGTGTTGGACCGAGCATTCAGAATCCCACAGAGAGCATTCCCGCGTGACGAAAATACAAACTTAGATTTTCAACAAAGTAAAGTTAGTAAAGTTCAGTAAAGAATATAGTCAGTAGCTAGTCGCTTGTTCGTCGACGAATAAAATAAATGATATCTTTCATAGAATTGTGCAATACCTACGCAGTCAAATAGTCTGTACCGAGACCACAAATACAAGGTGACTGTACCTTAAATCGTATATACCTTTTTACTAATCTGCGTTCCGGATTTTCGGATTCCATGAAGGTTTAATATAAAAAAATCCAAACCAGCCACTACTTAAAAAAACCACAAGCCACATATTTCAAAATCGAAACGTCACACAACGTCAAAATTCCAATGAAAATGTGAACATAAAAATCAAATCATAAGCACCACAGCAAGACATAAAAAAAATAGCAGAGATGCAGTTACTACACGAAAACACGACGCTGTTAATGTCTGTACGGGACAGAAATATGAGCACTAAGAGTGTGAGAGAGCTGTCGGATAACTTGGAGGTGAAGGAGAAAAGGTCTTCGGACGCGTCGTTGCTGATGATGAACCCAGTGGCAAGTGGTGACAATGTAACCACAGGACTCAACTCCACTCATAGGCTGAAGGAAGAATTGCCGCCGCTCGTGCCCTGCTGCGAAGGGAGAGAACTACAGGTCAAATTTAATTTCTTATTTTAAAATTACAGATATTTCAGTACGAGAGCTAGATCGTGTAGACAGATCATAACTAATCTTATGGAAGGAGACCAAGATTATGTCACTACCCATCAAAAAAAGATTTATCCTCTTATTTAATTTTATAAAAGTTGCTTAAAGTTAAGTTGCGACTGTTTTATTGGCGTGTTTCAACGTCAACGTCTCTTAACATTAAGCAACGTTTATAAATAATAGGGTAAAAATATCTAGCTAACTTTAGTTGTTTTCTCTCCTGCTGTGGACACCTTAAAGACGTTAGCTTGGTATAGAGGTACTTATAGGTGCTAAACTCGGAAACCTGGCAATCAAAACGCTCGAGGCTCGAGTAATTGCTAGGTAGATTAACGCCAGAAATTTAAAGAAATTGTCACAGCAAAAACCCTATGAAAATTGTCTGGACTTAAAAATAACGTAGGTACCTAAGTACATTTTGTATAGCAAATCGTTTAAAATCCATTCAAGTCGAAAACATTAATAGTTCTAGGGGTGCCCTGAGGGAGGCAATCTTTCAAACAGCTCTTGAGGACTATGAAAGCAATTTTATCTCAACCCTCCCGGGACAACCCTCCCTAATAGCGTTGATGACACTGTTCACGGATTTCTTGTGTTTATATTAAATGTTATTAGTGTTAATAAAAGTGTTTAAGAACTCTTAGAAACGAGTTGGTATATTTTTCCTTCTTTTCTTTTTCCGAACTGTTTTCTTTTGGAAAAAGAATTGGGGATTGAAGTAAGTAAGTCCAAATAAGTAATTTTAAATGTTAGGAGTTTAGGACTTAATTTTTCATTCATTTGATGTTGTTTTCTTTTTTGGGATTTGTTTTGAAATGTATTTTGGTCAGTCAAGTTTCAACACTTAAATCATTTAAGTAGGTATAGGAGAAACCATATCTACTATCGCTATAAAATTAGGTAGGGTTCGTTTAATCGAGAATAGAAATATCCTACTAATATATAATATATGTATATATACAAGGTGTAACAGAATAGACGCAAGACCTGAAAGTAGTTTGCTCCTAATTGACTACTGAGTCAATTTCAGTAACTCTTAATATAAGTATTTTTTTTTTAATTATGTATTTTGCCATACCTACCACTGACTGAGCCAAAGAAAATTCAATCTTATTTCAGAAGAAATAAGACTCAATTTTGAATGCATAAAGTAATGCTTGGGTCGGCACGTTTTTCTTAATAATTATGTATTATCTGCAGTAGGAGCAGTGACGGCCCAGTGGTAGGTAACTGATGCGACTTACGAGATGTAGGCCGTAGGTTCAAACCCAGACAGGCGCCTTACTTTGTGTAAATTATTTCATCACCACTGCTCTCAAAATGGTGAAGAAAAACATCGTGTTGAAACCGGCATGTCCTAGAACCAAAAATTCGAAGATATGTGACATCTACCAACCCGCACTGGGCCCGCGTGGTGGATTATGGCCCACTTCCTCTCACAGAGAGGAGGCCTGTGTCCCTGCAGTGGGAACGTTATAAGCTGATTATGATTATGAATAACAAGCTTCCGCCCGCGGCTTCGTCCGCGTGGAAGTCGGAAATTATCCCGTGGGAACGTACTACCGGGATAAAAAGTATCCTATGTGTTAATCTAGGCTATAATCTATCTGTGTGCCAAATTTCATCCAAAACCATTCAGTAGTTTTTGCGTGAAAGAGTAACAAACATCCATCCATCCATCCATACTTACAAACTTTCGCGTTTATAATATTTTCTAGTAGGATATACTCGTAAATGTGAAAGTTTGGATGTTTGCTACTCAACTATGCAAAACGGCTGAACGGATTTGGATGAAATTTGGCACACAGATAGTTTATAACCCGGATTGATAAATATGTTACTTTTGTCTCGATATTCTCACGGGATCGAGGGATCAAGGGACTCTATGCGGGAGTGAAATCGCTGTGCGATGCTAGTTTAAAATATATGGCAAGCCTTTCTTCCACTGCTTTTTGCATAGGTACACATTTCAAATGTTTGTGTAGACATTAGTGGAGGATTATGAAGTTTTAAATTTAACGAATCCTACCGTATCTTGAAGATGCTATCCTCATACCTAAAATAAATACACAATGCTGCAATACAATGAGTTTCATCCTCGATTGAAACAATATCGTGTTCAAACAAATGGATAATGTATCACCAGCTAAGCTCGCAAAACAATCGCAAAGATACTTTTATTTAAGTAAACACAATTTAAAATTCCATTAGAAAATACATAACGCTCTCTCGTCGAGAGTAGGTACCTAGGTACCTACGTATAATTTTATGTATGATTGATATTTTGCAAAAGTATCGTTCCGTCCTAATTTAATTAATTTTATTCGATAATCTAATACCTGTCGGTAACGACTTTGATTAAGCGGTAGGTAATTAAATCTGGATCTGTAATTAACTGAGCGCGCTTTCCCTAAAGAGTATTCAGCTTAAGGGTTAAGACTTCTGAAAATAGGTCAGGAAAATGCTAGGAAGAAGTGTTTTTCACTTTATTTCAATTATATAGTTCTTACTTCTTAGTCGTTTGTTTTAATCTTACGGTTGATATTGACTGTTTTATTCCAGCTCCTTTCTGTTTTCAGTTTTTTTTGCGTTATAGAGCCATTGAGCCATCATTGAATACAGTCTAGTACTACTGAAGCGGCATCTACATCGCCATATGCGAACTACATCTGCATCGCGCAAGCAGTTGGCGTGTTTTCCGCGCAAATATACAACGTCCCAACATCATTCGTCGCCGTCGGGCAGATGCCCACCAGACACCTCACCAGACATTTCTATGGAGGATGAGTGAATTGTAGATCCTGTTCCTCATGCCTCTAATGTACATGTACACGATGAGTTAGCTTTGGGAACGTTTAATCTTTTTGGCCAAATTTTGGTTACCTCAGCACCATCATCATCATTTTAGCCGAAAGACGTCTACTGCTGAACATAGGCCTCCCCCAAGCTCCGCCACTTCGACTGGTAATGTGCTTCCCGCATCCAGCAATTTCCTGCGACCTTCATTAAATCATCGATCCACCTTGATCCTCCACCTTTCGGTCTACCTTAGTTGAATGTAATATTTACAAAAAAAAACTAAAAAAAAACAACCGACTTCCGGAAAAACCCTACATAGTGAAAGATAACTTTAATTTCGGAAGTCGGTGACTTAGGATACGTATTTAAAAAAAAAAATTTTTTTTTTTTTTCACTTTTTTTTAAGAGTTCCGTTGTCTGTCTCCGAAACTCACCATCAGATCTATAGATACGAAATTTATATGGGATCATTTTGGAATAAAATCCTTTCGAACAAAAAAAAAATTTGCAAGTCCGTCTATATATGACGGAGTTTTGCCTGAACATGCATTAAAAAAAACATGTCGAATTGATAATCTCCTTCT
The DNA here is from genome assembly GCA_947359405.1 of Antitype chi. NCBI lineage: Eukaryota > Metazoa > Arthropoda > Insecta > Lepidoptera > Noctuidae > Antitype > Antitype chi. Next base: position 18,522,386 of record OX375808.1, read on the forward strand.
TTTAGAAGTCGGTTAAAAAATTTATGAAATGAGAATGTCGATACACCACTCTCATTTCTACTTTCGTGGCCAAAACCTTCAGGCTATCAATAACTCACAATATCGAAGTCTGGTCCTTGTATCAATGAGTACGGTCCTGTCTCTCTCTGATTGATGTGGTCCAATATTCCGGGGTCCATTCGCAACCTAGTTTATTCAACGCGAACATTGATTAAATATCAAACAGCTTCACAAAGTTGAGTCCATAATGAAAGCTGATTTGCACAAATATTTGCAGCTAATGAAACTCCCTAGTTACCTTAGGTAAGTATTTGTTTTAATTTCACGTACTTACAAAGGTTACCACGTAGGTACCTATTGAGAAGCATAAGTATTGAGCTTAAGTAGGTACCTACCGTAATATATATTTAATTATACTCCATTTATTATAGCTTTTGAAAAAAGAGGCTCGTAGAAGCAGGAGTGCAAAACATTTTATTTCAAAGTTAAGTTCTAACTTTTTTAGGTAGATTTAAGATAGTACTAAATACTGAGATAAACAAAGTAAAAGTAATTTTATTTTAAATAATGTTCTATTATAATAACATCTTCATCACACATTACAAACCTACAACAATACGAGTGAATGAAACAAACAATCACATGATGATTTAAATCTGATTAAGATTAAAGGAAACAAAATATTGTTTTTTTACAATACTTTATTTTAAATAACAGCTTACGACCCACAATACGTTGGTAAAACTTCGTCGTCATCAGCTAATTTAGTTACTCGGTATTGTTCACTCCTGCTTCTTTTAGGTTTTTAGGGTTGACACTTTAATTTTAAAATGAAATAAAACAATTATATAAATGAAAGCCACATAATTTCATAAGTTATATAGTTACACATAATTACAACAAAGTGTGACATCAACTCTATACATATAATAAAATTGTAACAGGCCGATGTCTGTACATTAAAGATATTGAAGAAAAAATAGTATGGGGGTCTTTATTAGAGCAACAGAAGCCAAAACAACGGTTTTTAGAATTTTTGTCTGTATGTTTGTTACCGCATCACGCAAAAACCACTGCATGGAATTGAATGCAGTTTTCAATGATGTATTCCGAGAGGTCTAACTTAAAAAATAGGCTATATATTATTTAAAAAAATGATTATCTACTTGATTCTAAAGTCCACGCGTATGAAGTCGCGGGCAAAAGCTAGTATTTAAATAAATTATAATAAATTTGGCATGAATCGTAACTGCAACACGTTTAATGTAATTTTTTTACGAAGTGTACATTAAAAAGAACCTTTTTGACTTCTGTCTAATGCAATAGTAAATGGAGTTATAGTAGGTATGTATAAGGTAGATACGGGACGGGGCGTAAAAAGCTAGTTTTATGATGAATTTAGAATAGGTACCTGATTTCTACTTGATTTTGGTTTTGCCTTTCTCGTTCGTGGAAGTAGGTCCTTCGGTATCAGAGACATCTTTTAAGTGCCTAATGAGTAAGTAAGTATGGGACTTGTGCGTCTCTCTCTACTCACTGAGTTTTTTTCCTTTAAAAGTAAAAAATCCTTGATAACATGTTACAGATCAACGAGGACCTGGTACGCAGTGGACTCTCGGCAATCTCCGTGAAGCATGACAGCGTGATACAATGTTTGAGCATGCCACGCGCCTGCGAAAGGATGCAAATACCGCCCGGACTCGTTAAGGTGACACGTTTACCTACATTTGCAGACAGAAACTACCCGTCAATTCTTATTAAACCTAGTATGGGGTGTGCTTCACCGGTCGAGCCTTCCAATGATAGATAGATAGATAGGGACCTACTGTACATAGAGCACGGGAGCGTTGCATCGACAGCGAGTGTACCTACTAGATTCCGAGAATACAAATAAAAGTCGAACTATTGTTAGATATAACAAAAAACCAAAATCAAAAGTCATTTATTCAAACTAGGCGGAGGGTCAGCCCTTTTTGAACGTCAAAATTACATAAGACAGTCCCCCCAAAACGCCCGCCCTCGACCACTTCCTAGTGCTTTAGCTGGGAAGAAAAAAGTCGCTGTCGACACAACGCTATACGAAAAAAATATCCAGTAACTAGATTATACAGGAAAAGTTTTTATCCAGTGCACAAACTGTAACCATGAATTCAGCATATCATTCTAAACCCCCCAACGCAGAATTTTTTGTCTGTTATACAAAAAAAAACAGCTGTTCCATACATTTTGACCGCGTATGTATTGCACTTTTCTATGAAACAGCTGATTTTTTGAATACAATGATATGCTGGATTCATGGTTACAGTTTGCGCACTGAATAAAAACTTTTCCTGTATAAACAACATTTTTGTTTTTTGTTACTAGTTTGTTCAGAATAATTAACTGAATCGATTCCAATAATTTTTACACCATGTTATATTTTTTCCCAAAAACATTTTTCAAGTGTGATGGAAAATGTTATCACCAGTTAATTACAATATAATCGCCGTACGGTTAGGTACCTACTGCCTAATTATTATTAATGAGCACAACACGACGCTGGATGCGGACGCCAGACGCGGGCGCCGCGTGTGTGTAGTCAACCAGCACCCTAATTGCGTAACACGCGATTAATCATAATCGGTTTCAGTTTGACAGTTCAACAATATTCATTGCGTTATTTACGTTGTTGAGCAGTCACTCTCTTTGAACATATGAAGCAATGGTTTAGCCATCTGTTTCAAAATGAAACAAATTATGATGAATCGTGAGTTACGCAATTAGGGTGTTGGTAACATAACAAGCTTATAACTTTGTGATTTTTCATGAAAGTTTTGAAGTTTTGTACAAAGATTCTTTACATAAAAATACCAGACACGTGTTTCGAGTGTCGCATATACTAAACCTAGGTATAAATAGATATTTGTAACCGCGCAAGGCGATCATAAATATGTGGTTCTAAAAAGTGTCAGATTTCGGAATAATACCTAGGCTATTTTCTAAAATAAAGGCTAGCACTTCAATGTTACTCATCCACTAATAATCTATGCCTTTGTTCAGCATCGAAACTCCTTCCGGAGTCTTCACCGTCCCGACTTGAAGCGTGTTCCGTACCTGCGTCGCATGTCACCTGATGAACTGGAAACTTTGTTCCGTGGGTACGCCGATTTACCCCTCAAAACGATGCCCAAAACTGGTCAGCATATTTTCTAAACTTAAAATTTTTGAAAACACATAACTACCGTGAAACGGGGCTACTTTCCACAGGTTTTGGCATAGTATTGGTAATTACTTCTTTTATCAACCAAAATTAACGTTTTTTTTTATTCCAACAGAACAATTGGCTATTTGGCCTTTGGCTATCAAACTCATACTAATATAAAGCCCCACAGGTCCCCCAAAGTTTTTTTTTTATATTGTCAAAGTTACCCGCGGAAGTGGGGTTTCTTTGACAGGGCATTAAAATGCAACTTATGTCAGAGATTTAAAATGTAAGGGTTACTTTAACATCATTTTGTTAAATAATTCAATACTGTATGCATTATACAAGAAATTTAAATAAAAACAACAAGTTTTAGAGATCAATAAGTCATTTTTATAATCACTTATGTAGGTTACAAAATTATAGGCACTTAATCATCATAGACACACTTTTAAACAGTATTTTAGCGTACTGTTTAAGTAGCACCATAAACTGTCAAAATTACCCTTACTGTTAAAGTAGCCCCGTTTTACCGGTACTTAAGCTCTCAAACGATGCAGAAAAATTGTGAAGACATCTGACATCGCCCATAGGCAATTGCGTATAGAGGTTTTGGATTACAGCCCGTTCTCTCCGGAGACCTGTGTCCCAGCCGCTAAAACATAGTATGTTTATGCTAGCTACGTCACTCATAATCTATGGAATATGGATTGAAAAATGGATCTCCAGAGCAGCTTAGAATAATCTGTAGTCGAGATTTTTAATGACACAATCAGCACCTATTAAACGAATTGATGGTTTCTTTTACTTGCCTTTTATCATACCTTACCGACCTTACTTAGATATTATCAGCCATTTGTCCCACAGCAGGGCGAAGGCCTTAACTTGAATCTTTTCAGACTTTCGAGAGGAAAAACCAAAAATGCCATTGCCACCCGACGACAATGGTCTAGAAAAAGAAAAACTTGAAGCCAAAGAAATCTGCAGACCAGATGAGGGTGCGTATTGCGCGCTTGTTTTAGTTGACCCTTTTAATCAGTCTAGGTACTTCTAATTTTATTTTTCTATGTTTGGCAAGTTCAATCGAACTTACTCGTGTTGCCGCTTAAAGAACCTGTAGGATCATTGGCACGTGGCCAAAATCGGAATGAACGCGGCCATCTTGTTTTATTAATATAATTTTTGTGACAATTTCTTAAATGTTTCCCTATCAATGTCATTTAGAAGCCAAAAGATCCTAGTAATGCTCTACAACTACATATTACTTGGCAGAATAGTCGACATCGGTTTTAATTGCCATTAAATAAAAATAGAATACATATTACGACTGACGTTTCTTTATAATTCAATGTTTGCAGTTCTTTTCATTTATTTTAAAAGAGAATTCTCCTTTGTATAAAATTGACTGATGGGGTTCCCATATCCGTGAGAATAAAAACCCTCTTTTGATAAAAAATAATAGAAAAAATTTACTACGAAAACATTTTTATACGGGCTGATTTTTTAGTCATCGTCCAAATTTTTCAGGGTGATAGTACCCGTTAAATTGAACAACTTTCTCCAAGGAACATGGGTCGAAATATGAAAAAAAAAATCGGACCTCCCATACAAAATCGACCAGCTAACTATTGATTTTGCATGGGAGGTCGATTTTTTTTTTTCATATTTCGACCCATGTTCCTTGGAGAAAGTTGTTCAATTTCACGGGTACTATGACCCTGAAAAATTTGGACGATGACTAAAAAATCAGCCCGTATAGGTAAATATTGTTTTTATTAAATCTATTCAAAGTACCTACTCTCCACTAGCCTCTATAAAAAGTTTCATGCGTCTGAACCAGTTTTCGAAACACTTTTTCCAGTCTGCCGCAGACATCTCATTTACAGCCTGCTCGAACGCTGACAGCGCATCTTCTGGCGACGAAAATTGTATCCCTTTGAGCTGATTTTTTTTAATTTTCGGGAGTAAAAAGAAGTCACACGGTGCTAGATCGGGGCTTTAAGGAGGGTGACCCAGGAGTTTGATCGGCATGCTGTCCAGGAAGTCCCTCGTTTTGAGCGCGGTGTGCGAAGGCGCGTTGTCGTGGTGGACCAGTAGCCCTCAGAGCCGTGTTTGGTCGCTTGTTGCTCACAACAGAGAATACTTCTGCCAACCATTCGGTAGTATAGGTACCATTAAGCGTTGATACTTCTTTGGTTCCGTAAAGGAATTGACACCAAGTAGCCAGACAAATTAAAAAGCTCGCAATCAAAATCTACCCCCCGCTTCTAGATCGCTTCACTTTGGTAGGCGAGGATTCGTTTTGAAACATCCAAACCGCCGACTGGTGCTTCGTTTCTGGATCGTATTGATAAATCCAAGACTCATCACCTGTAATGATGTCGTAAACACGCCGAGACGAACCTGCTTCAAAGTTAATAATATCACGGCACCATTCCACCTGGGCCTGCTTCTGAGCATCGGTGAGGTTGTGCGGCACCCAGCGTGAAACTATCCTCCTCACGCGAAGATGCACGTGTAGAATTTCGTGAAGGCTTCCCGTTCCAACCAGCAGGCTCAGCATGACGCTTTCTATTTCTACTCTACTGTAGAATAGAAATCGCTTTTCTACATTTCTCGGTACAAAACTGTCAATTGTCTCTACGGAAACGTTATTTTTGTCTAGTCTTTCGTCGACAAAACGCTGTTCTACGGTTCGCGTGCTAGGCCTGCTTCAGTATGTGCTGAATCTCTTGATACCTAACTCGCCTATTGTCATGAATTATTTTTTTTACTGCTAGCACGATTCCTTCCGTAACGAAAGAAAGAAGTGGTCGCCCTTTGGCCGTCAAAGGGCTACCACTTCTTTCTTCATCCCCCAAAGTTAGATGACCGCGCTTGAATTCGTTATACCAACGACACATAGAAAGGCCTTCATCCATGAATGCCATTTGAAGTCTATCGTACGATTCGTACGGTTTCCGGCAACATTTTAAATCGTAAAAAATCATAGCGCGAAAATATTCCCGGCGCAGATACATTTTTTAATGAGACACGATAATAAATATTAGCTCGCATACAATGTGGGGGGAAACTTTGAAATTGGAACGTATACCTATTTTTACTTACAAATAATCATATTTTCAATATAGAGTATAACTGGCCAGTCTCTCATACATAAAAAAAAAATCCCAATACTTTCTGAGTGGCCTGGTATTTCTTTATTTATGGAATGTCAATAAGGAGGTACTTTATTGTAGAATGTTTAATTTTACATGGCGATGTTCTTGCCGATATGTAAGAATATAGCTACGAAATTACAGTTGTCTTTAATTTTAGGTAACGGTGTAATCCCATTACACCCGATTATAGAAAATCGACCGGGTAGCCCCGAGGACGTACCGGCTGGTATGAGACTGCATGGCGCTCGCGCAAGGCTTTATACGTCCGTTCTGGCCGGTGCTAGAGCTGGTGATCAGCCTGAGTAAGTTTTGGTCATGTGTTCCTAGCCTTTTATAATGATATTGAGTGGGTGGGTGTGGGTTAACGATGTATCTTCTGCCATAATGGATAAGGAGGCACATGTGGTACTGGCCAATGCCCCCATAATGTGGCCCAGTGGGCCAGTGGTAACACCCGTGGCATACATGTCCGGCTATTCTGTTCAGTCCGAGAATTTACCGTAAGGCAGTAAATTCTGTTTATACAAATGGGCCTAGGGTGAATTCTCAGACATGCGTTTCCGCCGATCTACATATGGGTCGTGGGTTCGAACCCGCCTGGGTTAAAAAACGCTAAGTAAAACGTCTGCCTAGACGTTTTACTTAGTGAAATTTATTTCATCACCATTGTTCTCAAAAGGGTAATTATAAAACATTGTCTGCCTTATTCATAAAAAGTTATCGAACATCTAAACAGTTGCTAATGTCTGGTTTTCAAAGAGAAACCAGACATTAGCAACTGTTTAGATCTTAGATAACTTTTTAGGAATAAGGCCGTGTGAAGATACTACTAGAACCATAATTCGTAGACATGTGACATCCACCAATCCGCCAATTTCCGTTACCTGCCAGTGTTAGGTTTTATTATCTAATTTAAATAAGTGATTCCTTCTCCTCCTTTATATAAGTACTAAATAATATATTATTGTTTTAAGACTTAGCTTATTTATTTATCAAATGTGCATATTTTATTAATAGCTATAGGATAGGTACGTGACGGAGTACACCTACATAAAAGCGGCCAACCCGTGATAATTCTCAAACCAACGTTTCGTACGTGATTATGGCGTTATACCAAATTCTCCCCTCACATTATTTTGAACAGACGGGTATCTTGTGGTTTAATATAGGTTTCTATGTAATAATAAAAAACTAAACAAACAACACGTATTACCTGGAACAAGTTTTGTGAAATCTGCGCGCGTTCTTGCTCGCTTGCATTATTGCGGTGGATAAAACAACAACAGTTTTTCAATCATGCTCACATTGACTTACCGCGAAGCGCCCTCTTTATACATGATTTTTGGCCATTTAATTTCTGTCATGTATTGTGTATATCACATTAAGGAGATCCTATATAAATAAAATACCTATCTTGTTTGAAAATATAATTATTTAGTACATATTTCAATAAGATTTTTTCTCATTTTAGTGCCATATCGACTCAAGAAGATTACGACACGCGTGTCCCCGATGACTCAGTTCCCGACGAAGAAGTGCAACTCAACGAAGAACTACAGATTATTCTCCCCCCACGCTACGATGACGTAACAGCAGACTCCTCTCTTACCGCCGAATCCACAGAAGAAAACAGCATAAGTTAGATGCAATGTTACATTATCATTATGAATTATGATTAAAATTGGAAGAATCTTAATTATTAATGAAGTTTAATCGAAAAATTAACATTGGCTCGAAAGCACGCCGAAAAATGACGAGGCTGATGAGACTGTCAAGGAAAAAAATCAGTAGAATTTTCATGTATATGGCCTGGATTATTAGTGATTTTATTCAGAAAATTTGATTCATCATTTATTTCCAACTAAGTCTGTACTCAAAAGTATATACTTTTTTCTATTTAATTTGATGGTTTTCCTATTTTCTACTTTTGATCGTTTTTCGTTTCATAGTTGTATTTTGTAGGAATAAAACTAGATGTTTAAAGGGTGAATTTATATTGAATTTATCTTTCTACAATATTATACAATAGGTTTTAAATTGTTACCAACGCTTTCCTGAGCGATGAACCCAGCAGTAAATTACCATACAAATAATAATTATTTTTACATCTCCGTGCAAAATAGTTGCTAGAAATTTTAATTGCACTTTAAAGTTCAAATGAAAATTGATTATTATCAAAGGTATATCAATTCTAAAGTTGATAGATTCATGACCTTTTGTATACTGTTATGTCTCACGAGTATTACTATCGATCATTCGCATATTCTAGAAAATAATCATACATTGTAAGGTTCTATGAAATATATTTATATCACAAAGTATAGGTGAGTTTCAACAGAAAAGGATAACATAGCTTTCATCTTAGTTTACTCGCAATTACAATTCAATAGGACATCTAAAAGTAGGCAAGAAATCAGTACAGAATGTTAAGTTTGCCGAAAAAGTAGGCAATGGACCTGGAAATAAGAGCTAATTTCGATTAACAAGTGTTCCTAGATTACTCACTATGAGGAAGATCCTAGATCGAGTGCTGAAATGAGGCGCAAGACGATAGTTTTGATTATATTATTGTCCCACGTACATTTTTCATTCGAATATTACCACTTCAATCCTTCATCTACACTGAATCTGAGAAATTCCTACAATCGCACGTTAGAGGGCGGAAAGAAACCTTCTTTTAATTTGAGTTGATTTTTAGCTGATATTATTATGAAAGCCCAACCCTAGTACAGATGATATCTGAAACCGGATTTCAATACCTATCTAAATATGAAGTATTCTAAATCGTACTGTATATCAATATCTCAAGCTCCGCCCTATTTTGCGCAAACTACCACTAAGAACAATACGAGGGACCACTTTTACCATCACCCGTAAACTTAATCGAAAGATGATAAACAAGACGATCTGGCCATTCTAAAGAAAGTCTGCCAAGTCGTCGTTTTATCTGTTGGTTAGCAGATGATGGTGAAAATTGCCCTAAATCTAGCAATACCTATTTATTACGTCATTTCCTAATATATCAACGAAGTGATATTCCAACTTCAGTTTCTGATTTCGTTGGAACTATTTCGAGTTATATGTTATTATCTCTAAATCGTATCATTGAAAAATCTATTTATTGCTTTATTACTTTACTTTTTGCATAATATATCGCAAGCATTTTCAACTAACCATCGATTCATAAACGACCATGGAGTAGATTAGAATGGAGTGTCAATGTGAACAGTTGGAAGTTGATGGAAGATCAGGAACGCGACGAACGCGAGTCTTAATAGTGACGGTTCTTGATACATTTTTTTTTTTGTAATGTACTTAATGCTAACGCTAACGTGATCAAAGTAAGGCGATTATCTCACTTTAATTAGCTTTAGCCGAGTTTGTGTTGCGCTTTTAAGACCGAAACCAAAGCAATTTGTTTTGTATTACGAGAGTTACTTCCGCATCTTGGCGCATTTGCCGATTTGTTTTTCTTATCTGCCTTTACATCTCACCTACATCAGCCCGCTTAACACTCCATTTAACTACTCTTAAATAATTAAACCTGGGTATTCTTACGGAGTTTTCGATCTATAATCAGCCTTGTATAAGCAAATCACCCTTTCGGCAAAAGCCCTCGCAAAACGAAGCTACAAAAATTAAATAATTCGCTACAAATATCTCATTTCAAGGTCCATTCAAGAGCCGTATTTACAAAATCAGATGGTCCCCGAACTGACTAACTACTGGCACGGTTGATATTGGACGCTTTACTAAGGCATACTTTAACAGCCTGGGAACAAGACTGATATTTAAATAACTACCTATATTTTTAACTTATATTCACTGTCGAACTTATGCGTCTGTTATTTCAAGTCATAGGACGATGTTCAACTGGACGTTCAGCCACTAAGATTCTATTATTTTTCTACATTTTTGTCTTGATTCACTCACAGTACATATTTTTTTTTATTCCTATCGTAAGCATAATGTACACAGATCAACCTCGGCGTCTTAGTAAAGCGCCCATACACCGCCCGCCAAAGAATCACATAGAAAGCTGAAAGCGATACATTGTACATACATAGTGGATTTTGTCTTAAAAAAATTCGCATACAAAAATCAACATTCAAACAGCGACAGTAATAAAAATACTCTTCAATATGTACATACATTGCTTTAATATGTACATTGTACATCTTTGTATGGGTAGCTTGACTATTGTTGTGAAAAATGAAGTGTATATCAAAATTAAAGTAAAAAATTATAAAGAAATTAGGCTTAGTAGATATTTTCAAAGTGGATACAAGATTATTTCAACATAATTATAATTCGACGGTCGCTACGTATAATCCCCTAACTACAAATTACAAAATTTACAGGAGAGCGCTTCAAAGTTTCAAACACGTGTATATCTTGTTCTAGTTAATGTAATGTCATGATGGATTTAAAGTGCATTTTGCCATCTAAGACTTATTTTTATTAAACTAAACGATAGATACAGGTTATGCTATCCTTAAGCACTAAAGATAACAGCTGGTATAGAATCACTATACATAGTTTCAGCTCAAAATAAAATACTCTTAAGAATTGATATTTTCGGTTTAATATGTTTCTTAAATTCAAATCATAACAAACGTGTCACCGCACTACGTAGGTCAATAACTTTCTACGTTTAATCTTTTCCGAGTGATGTGTTTATTTCAATTTGAAAAGTTCGGTTTCTGGTATCAATGTTTTAAAAATTCTCATAACTTCCGAACATGTAGAGATAGGATTAAAAAACCCTTCCAATATCGTTTGATATCATCCAAAGAAACCGTGACCTTAGTATGTATATACCCTTTCCCTTACACGTTGTATAAAGGCTGGCCTGAAGGTCACGAAAACAAAACATGCAAATCACGTATCTACAATATAGGGGATTGTACACTACGCGTCATGTAAAAAATAGAGCTGGAAGAAAGTGGAAGGGGTGTATTTGCGCATGGGTACACTCACGCATGAAAGTACTAGGCCTATTATTTTATTTTTGAACTAGCCTTTCGCTTGCCGCTTCGTTTATTGGTAGGTACATTGAAAAACCCACCTCATACCGTCAAATAGACCGATAAATCGTCAAGCGCGGAGCTTGATCGCCAGCGTTCTTTTTACATGACACGACCTGAACGTAGGGACCGTCGTTATAACGAAGTGATGTTTTAACATGTCAATTTAATGGATGTCCATTGCATACAAATTACTAAAGGGTCCCACCGACGTAATAAAATCGCGGCGGGATGTCTTTGCGCATTGGATCATAAATGCTTAGCGCCGAGAGTTGAAAATCGAACACTATGTTTTATCGACGCGCTGAGACCCATTCGCGCTGAACTCTGTTGAATAGTGTATTACACCCATTTTTGAAAAGTGTCTTAATTAGATTCTAGAGTGCTAATAAACCACTAAAAAAAACACAACATTTTTATTTAATCGAGTAGTGCCATAAAAATGCAGTTGAATGTAACATTTTCAAAAAAAAAAAAATCGTCAATTTGACGAAAACCCTGGATGCAATGGACGCCATATTGTTCTGTGGGTATGACGTCAGTTTGCTATTTAAACAAATGCGCTGATCTTTTATAAGATTAAAAAATGTGTTGTTTTTCTACTTATCGTTGGTTTGCTGTGCCTGAATATGCAAAATATTATTTAAATAACAATTACTTTAGTTACGACAATAATAAAAGTACAAAGTTGCTCAGTTAACATACCTTATGACGTAATAACATGGCGGCTACTATTTCATGGTGTTCAAAAACAAATAAAAAAAACTGAAACTAACATTTTCCGATTGCATTTTGTCTAAGCTATCTCAATAACATATATTTAGATTTTTTCTCATATAGAGTAAAATACCCTATTTTCAATGCTCGGTTAAACACCGAGGGTTGAAGATCGAATACGCAAAAAAACCCCGCCACGATTTTATTACCGTCAATTTGTGATTTTAGATTGTTTTCGGTACCCCCCTTGGTTTGAATTGTTTTAAGCAGATCAATACTAACTATAGTCAAGCCACTCCATACAAATGACCTACGCAGCGTGCATAGCTACACGTAAATATCCATAATAAACAATATTGCGACCATCCATACATAGTCCTCGATTACACACAATAATGTATTAGAAACTTTATTCTACCTTAATATACAAAGGAGGTAAACATTCAACTAAGTAAATAAAAAAAATCATTTTACTTTATGTAATAATTCTTTAAATAACATAAAAAAATAATCGAATATCGTTACAACAAAACATTCTAAATTTGTTTTTTTATTTTATTTTTTAAATATGGAATAATTGATTTTGTGACAAGCGTTCGCTTGCTTGCTATCTAACGTTGTGTTCACACGGACAGTCTCTCGCACCTCACTGGAGCGTTTTTGTCTAAATAACCATTATATAGAATCAACACTGGTATTCACAATGACGTTGCTTGTTCCGGCACACGGGCGCTTACTTAAATTAAATGGCATCGACATCCTCACCTGTAATTAGAGAAAAATATTGTTAAACAATATCACAATCGGTTAGGAATGCATTTTTTGTTAACCGACTAAAACACCCAACGTTTGAATTTTGCGTAGGTTAGTATCATGTGCTAAATGCATGGTAACAAGTTGCGCGTTGATATCCCTTACGCCATCCATAGTTAGAGTAGGCAAGTTAGATACGACTAAAATACTATTTTAGAAACCAAAAGACGACCGTCAAAAGACCATTTCAGACACTAATTTACATGACCTGACCAAGATTATATATGAACTTTAAAAGAGACTGACCTCTGAGTTTTATTTAGCCTTTCTTCTCAGAGTAGTCTGATAGGAAACGCCGATCTCATCTAGTTTTAAAAATATGATTGACGTGGAAAGTGTTTGTACAAACCTTCTTCCATAAATAAAATAATTTATCACTGTACGTACCGTGGCGGGCGCGGCGGCGCTCGGGCCGCCTACTCTGCAGCTCATAACTTGTGGTTGCTGGTGAGCCAGGTGAGCCCCTCGTACAGGCCGTCGCCGGACGTCGCGCACGACGGCTGCACGTACCAGTTGCGGTCCCGGATGCGCGTCAGCCCCAGCTTCTCTTGTATCTCATGGGGTTTCATCGCTGGAATTGCAAAGGAAAAAATATTTATTAGTAAGAAGTATGTCAGGTATGGTGCCGGACGCAAAAGAATAGCACCATCCCATTTCTTCCCGTGGGTCTCGTAGAAGGCGACAAAGGGACTTACTAGAGAATGGGCAGCAGCGTTCTCTATGCATTTTACCACCATACTGCGATCGCCAACCCGCCTGCCAAGCGTGGCTATTATGGCAAAACCCCCTTTTAGGGGAGGCGTATGTCCAGCAGTGGACGTCTTTCGGCTGAAATGATGATGATGATGATGTCAGGCTCGTAGCGTTCTGTAGTTTCCACCTGCCCCTCGTGGGAAGAAGGCGTGAATTTACGTATGTTTAATTATTTATTATAATTATATAACCTTCAAAACAAGAGTGAACAGGCATCTTCTCGGCACGCTTGTTCCATCATAGACTAGATTTCTATCAGGCGTGATCAAGGTCAAGAGTAGGCGCATTCAGTAAAAAATTAAATCACTTATTTAAAAAGAATTCACAATAGACTTATACCTACTTAAAAGCCATGGTTTCAAGGTTTTGTTGAGCATAACCAAAAAAACCCTTTTTCATGAATTTTCTTGCAGCGTTTGTGTGTTAGAATTAATAAGGACAGTATAATTTCAAGAAGGTTTTTGTATGCCTCTCCTACTTCCGTTTAGTATTTTCAATTATTTTACTTGACTTTGTCAATCATATTTATTCCACTCACAATAAGGTTGCAGTTGGGTTGCTGCTGTCACAGGTAAAATAACTCGAAAAGGACTATAATCAATTTGATTGCTGCTGTAATTGATTTGAGTGCAAAAACGGCTAAACAAATTCTGATAAAATTTGCCATACAAATAGTTTATGACCTGGATTACACATAGGGTACTTTTAATTCCGGTAATACGTACCCGTGGGATGTTTTCCGCCAGCCACACGGGCATAAGATAGTATTATTTAAAATCGTGATCAATCATGGAATAAATGAAATGATTAAAATTAAGAATCATAATAAAACTTAAAAGTGCACCTGCTTTTTAAATAGCGCAACATTGAAGGGTCAAATGATGGTCAAATACGTCCTGACCCTGCAACCTGTTACTACTTATGCGTAAATGCGACCTTTGGCCGTACAATTAACGAATAGCTAGCACCATTTCTCACAGCTCAGGAATGTTGTGCCCTAGATTTGCTACTTGAAGAGTTTCTGTTTATTTTCGACCTCTTATTTTTTTATCAATGACTAGCTGACCCGCCACTAAATTTATATTTTCGTACCGCCACTAAATTTATATTTTCTCACCTTTTAAACCTTTCTTGGAGTTCTACAAATATTTCAAAATCAAAACGAGCCAAATCGGTGCAGCCGTTCTCGAGTTTTAGCGAGACTAACGAACAGCAATTCATTTTTATATAATATAGATATATCTGTGCCCAAGCATCATATTCACTAGGTCCGATATTAATGGCTGATTTTTTAATAGTCATACTAACTTTTATCAGAGGAATAAACATGTCGGTTTGTCAGATTTATTCTTCAGAGGCTCTCTAAGCACGAAATCCGTACCTAGTTTCGCCGAAGTTATGGGCGTTTTCTAACTCCGTATCACCTACGGACATAAGATTAGTTTGGGGCCTGATATAAACAATGAATAACAACACGATTTGATAGTAGTCCTTATTCCCTATGTATATATTTGCCGTCCGATAAAGTTAATTAAACGGGCGTAGAGTTATCGTATCGAACTATTTTCCGACGAAACCGTATCTTCGTTGACGGACTTAAAGAGTAAACCCCCAGACCCCAATAATTCCCGTATTATTAAGTAGGTATATTACTAAGAGTCGGAAACAGTCAAAAAATACTTCAAATTTACCTAAATGACAAGTTAAGTTTAGTTGCGGCTAGATTTTGCATTATTTATTATATACGGGTACTGGACCTCCTGAAATTCCTCTCCCTTGCGACACCACCGAGAGTCTCACGCGTCATAATGAAACTGCGACATTTCTAATGAGGCGTGTCTCGGGATATTTGTCGAGTACTCAGTACATGACCTTTTTAGTCGGAACGTTTTAGTAAGATTTCTAGACTATTTCAAACCACAATAACTCATGTGAGTGTAAAGACTCAACCACACTAGGGCACATTTGTATCCTGACATGATCTCAGCATTAGTTAACGGTAGAATTATGGTCCCGACTGATACATGTCGCACTATTCAGGGTCATTGGTAATTAGGGTGAATGCACTCTGCAATTGCAGTGTCACACCTCAATATTGTAACACTTTTTTCATGAGCCAGTAAATAAACGAAAGTAATTAGCTCAGGTAAAACCCATTTCAAGGAATGCCTTGTTTTACCGGTACCAATTGCAACAATTTTGACCAATAATTTGGGGTCTAAATGGGTATTTTTCTGGCTGATAGTAGAACGAATGAATCCTTCGATTACTTATATAAAACCTTTGGAAATTAAGCGTCGTAATATTCATAAAAGCATCCAGCAAAGAGCAGAGAAAGTTAAGATTGGAGAGTCCCAGAGGATGAAGGCTTATGAAGGTTTTAACGTCTATGTATAAAAAACATACCGTCAGGCAAGTCCTGTTTGTTAGCGAAGATGAGTATGATCGCGTCACGCATCTCCCTGTCGTTGATAATCCGGTGCAGTTCCTGGCGCGCCTCGTCGATGCGGTCCCGATCCGCGCAGTCCACCACGAATATTAGACCCTGAGTGCCTGGAACATTTTAATAAAGGACTTCAGTACTTGAATCTTCTCTCGTGACACGGCTTCGGCATTATATCAAGAAACTAGGTTGAATCATCTATGTCCAGCGATCACCAATCAATATACAAAAGCTCAGATTGCGGTTAATTTTCTTCAGCAGTCCATATTGATGTTTATTAGAGGCTGAGTTTTTTAGTTATTGTTGAAGTACAGACGCCAGCACCCTAATTGCGCAACATGCGATTAATCATAATCGGTTTCATTTTGACAGTTCAACAATATTCATTGCGTTATTTACGTTGTTGAGCAGACACATTTTTCGAACATATGAAGCAATGGTTTAGCCATCTGTTGCAAAACGAAACAAATTATGATGAATCGTGAGTTACGCAATTAGGGTGCAGAACATCAAGCAATTTCAAACTGTCAAATTTTCCCAATTGAACCTTATTCTTAGGCAATAAAGTTGAAACACTATCAAAGAAATTTGACAGATTGGGGTAGCTTGATGTGCTGGCCTCTGTACAAAAAGGTCAGTGACCAATTGGCCTTATGATTAGGAATTTATTCCCATCATTCAGTAAAGAATGACCAGCAGTTCAATAGGACTTAGGTTTTCATCTTCTCATATTGTGATAAATAAAAGATGATAACAATACACACCTGTATAGTAATAAAAGATGATAACAATACACACCTGTATAGTAATAAAAGATGATAACAATACACACCTGTATAGTAATAAAAGATGATAACAATACACACCTGTATAGTAATAAAAGATGATAACAATACACACCTGTATAGTAATGCCTCCATAGTGGTCTTATTTTGTCCTGCCCCCCAACATCCCATACGTTGAATTTGACGTTTTTATACGTAACAGTTTCTACGTTGAAACCGACCGTAGGTATCGTTGTGACTGACTGACCTAATTTTAATTTATATAAAATAGCTGTAGTTTATTTTAAGGAATTACTGTTCTTTCGTCATGGTGGTGTCACAATAAATGAAGTTTAAAGCAGAAGGGGTATTCGTTTTGCTAGACAAAAAATATTAAGACAAAAGCAAACAAGAAATAAAAATGCTCATTTACTGTATCTCATTATTTCAACGCTAAAAAAACCCATACTGGACCACTGTTGTTTATTTGAACGCATATATTTTGGTGGATGTGACGCATATTTTCCAATTTTTAAAGTGGAAAATATACGTCACATCCACGCAAAACGGCCATCGCTCAGCATAATGCTGTGATCTTATGCGACACAGAGCCACAGTGGTAGTTTTCTTACATGCTTGAGTGTTTCTTCAATGTATTGTAATAGAACAACCGCTAAATAGCTAACTGGGTCTTCTGAATTATATCTCATGATTGTATACTACAGCCTCAACTATCTGGCGATTTGTAACCTCGATTCTGTAACGTTCTTAGTTATATGAGGCGTGTTTATGGCGTTATAAATGGGGAGTATCGATGGCGCTATAAAATAGAAACGGAGCCATTAAACAGTTAAGCTTGCATCCAAATGTTTACTGTAAAAGATGGTACTTTCGTTTCCCTGCTGTATTTCTTTATGGTAAAAGAGAAAACACCAGTCATTTTTACTTAGTTTATAAAATACTAGCTGTGCCCGCGACTTCGTCCGCGTGGTATTTAACAAAAAAGTTATTGCTGTTGTTGTTGTAATTTCTAAAATAAAAGTAGCCTAAGTTACTCCTTATTACATCAGCTATCTGCCAGTGAAAGTCCCGTCAAAATCGGTCCGGCCGTTTCAGAGATTAGCCGGAACAAACAGACAGACAGACAAAATTAAAAAAAAAAAGTTATCTCGGTATATATGTACCGTGTATACATCCATATGCATTTAGTAAAAAGCGGTTATTTTAATATTACAAACAGACACTCCAATTTTATTTATCTGTATAGATATAAAACCTTTTTGTGGTATTATCGGTTCTCCTGGGATTAAGGCTTACTACGGCTCACTCTGCTTCACAACAGAAGGCCTGAATCCCAGCAGTGGGGACATTACCTATCTATAGGCTGATTATTGTATGGAGGGGCTCGTGGCTAACTAATAATAACATAACGGGTCGATCGATCAGGTTAAGCTACGCTTGCCGCGGTCGGTCCGTGGATGGGTGACCATGTTTACATCCCGCAGCCCCTCCGTGCCTTGGAAAGCAAGTTAAACTGTTGGCCCAGGCTGTTCTGCTTCTTAGCGTATCGATGGCAAATAAATTCAAATATCTTTGGCCCAAAATTCGGCTGTGCCAACTCCGCTCGCTGACGCAGTCATAAGATCGCCAAATGCACAGTAACAGGGCATGCGGCGCAGGATGGAAGGTGAGCCATGGTCTGTGGGGAGGTGTCGCATACGCACTGAGATCTGAAGCGTCCGTGAACCCCCATCTGTGGAAATTGTCTTTGCTCCGGCTGACTTGGGTTCGAAGTCTATTTAGAGATTTCCAAGTCATCCACGGTAACGGCTGTCATTTGTGGATCTTCGACACTCGTTACGAAAAGTCAGAAGCTCGAAGGTCTAGCAACCAGCATTACCAAGGGGTATCGTATTACCAATTAACTGGGTTGTGGAAGTCAGACAGGCAGTCGGTCCATGTAAAATACTGGATCCAGCTGCATCCGGTTAGACTGGAAGCTGACGGCAATATAGTTGAGAAAAGCCTAAGTAGATTGAGGCTGATTATGGATGGGTCCTTATTATATGTATAGTATTAAATAATCTCCAGGTTAACAATATGGTGACGTAATTACATTACTCCTGCTGGATAAACAATTATTATTTTTGACAAAGGATACTAGTCTTTCCGGCAGCATCGAGGCCCAGCATCAATATCCTCATCTCCTTGTTACCGAAGATTTTTGACAACAGCTTCCCCATTGTGCTGATTTCGCCTCAACCGCACAACTGGAAAAAAGCAAAGAGAAACATTAATTTGATTGAAAATATCGACAGTGCCATTAGGGGGCGTCCATTAACTACGTGAGGCGTTTAGGGGGTAGATTCGAATCTCACCCAATCTCACGTGGGGGTAGGGAGGTTCTGGGCAAATATCAAGTAATTTATATATTTTTTCCGCAAAGAATCAATGTAACATTACGAGAAAACCGGGCTAAATGATGTCGAACATGTTTTTCCGCCAATATGGCTAAATCCTACAAAATAATATTTATCGCGGTTACGCGAACGCCACAAAGTAGCACAGTAGCTCCTCGATGGTTAAACTGCCACCGGCCAGCCAAGCCAGCCAAATGCAACGCATAAATCCAACGCAAATAAGCACAGATTAACGTTTTTACACTAAAGCCACGTATTTGAAATATCTCACGTGAGATTTTCGGGAGAGGGTCGAGCCAAATATCACGACATCTCACCAGAGCGGGGGTGGGGGTCGAAAAGTCGCCAAAATTGCCTCACGTAATTAATGAACGCCCCCTTACTGTTTGGAACTACTGATAATTTTTCCGATATATTAACGTAGACGACGCAAAAGGAGTTCCGGTCCGTGGACCGTAGAGGTGTTTTGTAGTTTCTACCCGCTATCCCCATTCCCATATTAGGTGTGAGTAGTAAAATCACGGTTTGGTTTTAAATTGAAAGCAAATACCATGAAATACCTACATTAAGGAAATTAAAAATCTAATACCTACGAGCAATTCATGTATATGTATATTATATAATCTGATTCTCGGAAACGGCTCCAACGAGAAATTTAGTATGCTGGGGTTTCGGGGGCGATAAATCGATATAGCTAGGTTTCATTTTTAGAAAACGTCAAACAAAAATAAAACCAAAGATATTTCATTAAATTAAAGAACATTTTAAGACAAGGTTGAATAATCACAATGACATCACATCACATCACCTAAAATCTTCGTCTTCAATAACCTACAGTAGAGTTGGGCTTAAACAAAAAATCTAAGAGCAGACAAAAAAAAATAAGAGCAGACAGCCGCAGTTGTGTATATTTTCTGAAAATGTGTATATTTTCAGAAAAACCAGTCATGAATCTGCCTAGCCTTTTCCCGACTATGCTGGGGTCGCCTTCCAGTCAAGCTGGATACCGCTAAATAGCACTACTTTACATGGAGCGACTGCCTATCTGACCTCGACAACATAGTTACATGGTAATACGATACCCCTTAGTAAGACTGGTTGTCAGACTGTTGCTTTCCGAGGCACGGAGGGGTCTTGTTATATCACCCATCCACGGACCAACCGCGACAAGCGTAACTTAACCTGATCGATCGACCCACGCGGCTGTTAGTACTAAGCCATAAGCTACTACTGAAGAACAATTACAAAACCATTTTACCAAAGCGGAGCTATAAAACGAAAATCATTTAATTTATTGTTTGTTCGACAACTCAATCACGAGAGACTAAATTTAACAACGTAACTATTGGTCCGGAAGTTGGTTGGAGCTAGTAAAGCACTCGGGAAGTTAGGAACTATGGAGTTGAGGGGTGCTTCCCGGTTAACAAAGTCAATTAAATCCGTTGTTCAGAAATTCAGATTTACCTGATTTATTTTTAAACTCAAAACTCAAACACAAAGCATTTATTTCAATTAAACCATTTACAGGCACTTTTGAATTGTCAAAAAGTCGACCAGTTGGAAAGTTGAAGCTAGTTGCCCATTCCAAAACGTAGATCTCTATGGAGAAGAACGGGCAAGAAACTCCATGGACACTCTTTTTAATCATGTTAAGTATTACAAAAACTTGGGAACACTTTATCTATCGATATTACGAGGTTATTGTATGGTTTTGTAAACTAAAAGCCGATTGACTTGGTGGAATTTAGTTTTTTGTCAATATTACATACATAACATAACATCACACGTGTAATCCCCGAAGGGTTTTTTTTTTGGGTGGGAAATCATCAAATATCTTCTCCCGCTCTGGGTGGAGCGGGAGGGCGTGTCAGACTTTTACTGACTAAAACCCACCCGTGTTCCCTCAGTTGCCTGTGTGCCAGGGGCCGCGGTATCTCTTTCGAACAACCCGCACCCCTGGCAGGCATCGGCCCTTGCGGACCCCACCATTTGGTGCTGACATCTCTTTGAGGCGCGCGTGGAATACAACGCGCCGTCGACCCGGGCTTGGTCCTTACCGGACAGCGAGCTACCCATTACTCGCCGTCCGCAAGCCCGCGCCTACGGTGGCCGGGAATCAGCCTGGGATTCCCGACGCCCAGGGCGTCTCCCGCGGCGAATCCCCGAAGGGTTAGGCAGAGGTGTAACTAAAGTAATCCCACATTCCGCAAGTTATATTTAAGTCCCATGTAAATGGAGCTGAGTCTATTACCACCAACCGGGCACGATACCTGACCTATAAACTACCTGAATACTATTCGGAATGTATAGTAGGAGTATTGTGTTACCCATTAACTGGGTTGCTGAGGTCGGATAGGCAGTTACCTCATGTAAAGTACTGGCATTCAGTTGCAGATCTGAACATAGTTGGATAATAAAAGGCTGGACAGATGATGATAAATATACAGAACTAGCTGACCCGACAGACGTCATCCTGTCTTAACTAACAATATTGAATTCGCATTGGTATAATATTAGAAAAGTTAACATGGTCGTTAAGTTTTCTTAAATTTTCTAATGTTACGCGCAACTTTCTTATTTTTTTATTTCATAAGAACCTTCTCCTGACAATAAAAAACACAACAAAAAAAGAATTAGCAAAATCGGTCCAGCCGTTCACGTGTGATGCCGTGACCAAGGGAAATAGGGATTCATTTTTATAAATAAGAAGATGTATTTGAAGATTGCGTGAATATGAACGAATACAATTTATGATCCATATGTAATGCAAATCGATCGAAGAGTATGATAACTTAATAACAAGCCATCCATCTAATATATTCTTGCGCTGTTGAACCTGAACTCGGTTTCGGGAAATATGTCTCATATGAGCAATCGAAAACGTAAGATTATACCCGTAAGAACGTACCGTAGCCTAGTATCAACTCGATATAACTTTTTATCTTACATGTACGTATGTAAGATCCATTTTATGAGAAAAATTATTTCGTCCGCAAGATTATAAGCAAAAACATGTAAGCCACAAAAGTATCTCTGAAAGTAATTTTTTACGAGTCACGATTTATCGAGGTGAATCAAAAAGTTTGGGAGACAACTAAACAAATGTTTGACGAAAGTAGAAAATTGGCAAGTTTGACATAACACAACATCACGCCTGTATTCCCCGAATGGTTAGGCCGAGGTGCACCCTATTAGAGTACACCCTATTAGAGTATTGAGTTAAAAGCATAATACGATGACCAAAACTATTTTTTTTAAAGCTAAGTGATATTATTAAGAAAAACGTGTCGACCCAAGCATTACTTTATGCATTTAAAATTGAGTCTTATTTCTTCTGCTATAAGATTGAATTTTCTTTCGCTCAATCAGTGGTTGGTATGGCAAAATACATAACTTAAAAAAATAATGTTAAATCGATTCAGTAGTCAATTAGGAACAAACTACTTTCAGGTTTTGCGACCATTCTGTTACATCTTGTATAGTACACCCACATTTAGCCAGTTCTGTTTGAGTCCCATGAAATCGGAGAAGAGATTTGTGCCATCAACCGGCCACAAATCCACCGTCCGAGCTGCTACTCATCAAAATCAAAGTTTAATTTAAGTAATAAGTTGGTGGTGCTTAAGTACCTAGTGGTTTAAAGATATATTGGCATCCTGTCATCATAGAAACGATCAAACCGATTCGCAGTGAGCGTTACGTCCTCAATTTGAGCACGGATTATGTAAATAGGTCTGATGGAACCGCCCTCATCTATTACCACAGAATTATAGTCAGGGAAAAGGTACAGAGCTTTATCCAGCCTTAAAAGATCTGTGTCCTGCTTCCACACAGTCATGAAAAATTCCTGGTCCATTGTACGAAAACCAGACCACGGTAAAATAAAGTATCGTTGTGCAGAATATACGATTCAACATTTTGCACAGTGATAACATGACCTATAACAACATCCGATGTATTGTTTTCTACAGATACGTATATCAAAGTTTGCATTCTTTCCTTCTATTCAAAAGTAGCCCTAAATCTTCCGGTACCATTTTCAGGTTTCAATTACCTGAGTTTACAGTAGGTACAATTTACGTTTTTGAATGAGATCTTCGAAATCGATCCCGTATTTGGAGACAGCTCAATTTGGTTCTCTTGAAAATGAAGGTTTGTAAATAACAATGATTACAATTTCAGACAACGTTGCATGAAAGCTTTTAGGAGATGAATTTGGGGCAGAAATAATTTTGTTTTGAGTAATTTTAATGAAAATAAAGCTGCTAAATGGATCCTACGAAGAATATAACAAAGCGATAGAATATAATAAATTACCAAATAATATGACGAATATCTTCAAGCAAACAGTATGAAATACGTAGTTTCTTGAACATGTCTTATTCAGAATTGTAGGATTATCGTTTCTATCATTGGTTTATTTCACCTTTAACCTTAATATATTGCCGCAACAAATCCTTGTCTAATACAACCGTCAAATAAAGGTTCCCTATAATCATATCTTTACAACGAACATAATGTTTTACGTCACCGTATCAATGATCTACGTTAATGCGTACAACGTTATCATCAATCAACATAGAATCAGGGCGACGACGCAACGGTTTGCTATCGGAAACCGTCTATCATAGTGAACACCCTCGTTTATTTAAATGTATGTTGAATATGTTTAGCAGAGAACATGCAATTTGATTTGAAATGATACTAATTGTTCCCGCTCATCTATTCTGTACAAATCTCAGCATGAAAACTTAAGTAGTGAGATTTAAGTGAGCTGTTAATGGTGTCAATTGACCTGGGATCTGCTGGTGAAACGACAGCTCACTTCACCTCAGTTTTCAATTTGAAATGATACTTATTGTTCCAGCCGATCTACTCTGTAAAAATCTCATCGTGAAAGCCTAAATCAAGTGAACTGTCAGTAGTGACAATCCCTAGGATTAGCCAATACCTACATTACCTACATTTGTAACTGAGAGACATTCATAAGCGATGATTAAAGTCAAGAGATGTTTAAACGTCAAAAATGTATGGTTAATCAGTCGCTAATCATTACTTAACTTTAAGCAGCGTTCATAAATACGGGAGTAAATCTTAATGAATCAGGGAAGCTTCACTAATTAATTCATATAATTCAAATAAAAATTGCGTCCATGCCATACCATTTTCCGCAAATTCGTCTGTGCCATTTTCTTCAAAGACTTCCACAACGCGAACCTGTTTTACAATCCTTGCTTTTGTAAACAAACAGCTCAACATTAGCATAGAAATGATCAATCAAGACTTCCATTTAATATTCAAATCAGAAAACAGCATTTATTTCGAAACATTTAGATACGGGCGCTAGTAACAATGTTCTTGCAAGGAAACCAGCTATTACTTCAACATCCCACATACAACACCTACCTGCAAGATATTGGATGCCCTAGATAGCTAAGCTGGGCTAAATGTAGAGAGACCTAGGTCTGAAATCTTAAGTCTGTCTGTAGTTCGAATGACATTTAGGTAACCGTTCTCGTAAAGTTTATTTAGGGCTTCGATTTGTAAGGATTAGGTACTTGAACGTTAGCGAGGATAATGTAGCTAGCAGTATTTCGCGTTGGCCTGCGCCCCATAACTCAAGTAGCGAATGTTGCAGCCAATCTAAAGCAAGAGTGGACCGGACACGTCGCGCGAATGTACCCGGAGAGATGGGCAAAGATGTCACTCACGGGACGCTTGGGGAAGGACATCGCCTTCGAGGTAGACCATGACAAAGATGGTGTGACGATCGGATAAGGTGGGCAGGGGCAACATCGCCAGAGAACGCACAAAACAGGGAGATTTGGAAGGAGGAGGAGATTGGAAGACAGGGAGATTTATCATTTAGAAGATATATAAATTCACAGCCCATTTTTTTGTGATTGCCTTAGTAGGTATTTAACGTTTATTCGGTCCATTAAGGATACAGCATATCAGCAAAAGTCACAACCGCTACGGTAAAAAGAATGCAGCCAGTGAAGTTTCTAAGCAACATCTGCTGCGCGCACGGTTGGCCAAAGATCAATAGTAACATTGATAGTTTTCTTAGTTCAATCACTGCAACTCGAAGAAAACGTAAAAGTTCATTTATTTCTTCATTTATACAGATAAGTAAAGTACGGCTATCAATGTTAATCACAGAGTTTACGATACCTATGCCTTTTAGGGGTTACCATTTACGTTTTTGCTCCATTTTCGAATGCACATTAGTCTAATACGGCACATGTTAGAATTTAATATCGTACGGCGGTGAATATTCAATTTTTCTAAACAAAAAATATGCGAGTGAGCTAGCAAAATGTAGTGAACAAATATAAATATAACTAGAGATAAAATATTGTTTAAAAGTACACGTAACATTATAAAATACTCGCCTAGAAGAAAACAATGGTCTCCTAGGACTTTATTAGTGATCGATGTCAAGAACGCTTTAATTTATTAGGTCCATTTCTATAGTAAAAACAAAAGAACATCTGGAAAATATTTCTGTGTTCCAGAACATTTTCGAAACTGGGCGGCACAGCTCCTACACATTTTCATTTCAGATTCTACGATAAAGGGAATTCATTGGAATCCAAAATGCGTACATAACATTTTACAGTCAACCTTACCGAATTCTGAATTTAGATACGGGTGATACACAGAAGAAACGTAAAAGCACAATATATAAAGGATTTATAACATAGGTACGTGGTAACAAACGTACTATCTACTTACGCAAGATGCTATAAATGTTCTGAGATTTCGTTGTTCTCATAAATAAGATATTGTCACAGTATAATACTTATTTTTGTACGGAAAATCGGGAGGACAGAAAATATCCGTAGGTGGGTGAGACTGGGTAGCGTAATTGTGTCATTCATTGTGTTTTATTATCCTATATCGAAACCGGAAACTTATTTAGTAACCAGATCCAGATTCTATACACATGGCAAATGTTTGTATTTTTTAGCTTAGTAAGATCGAATCACCATTACCTACCTAGACACTATATTAAATCAAAGAACTAGAGCCATTAAATCGTCATGAATAAACCTTTTCAATCAATTCAATAAAAATCTGTATAAAAACATAATTGATCCATCGATACTGAATGAATAGATCCCACGCTTCTACGAAGTCATTACATCTACGTTTGAACGCTATCACCATTGACGCGTGTTTTTACAATCATTCAAAATATTTAACAGAATTCATGGAATAACGATTGCTATTCATATCGTACCTTTTTCCATAATACTAAACATTTCAGTCTCGTCGAATATAAGAAATTCATGAGACGTGAATGATAAATAAATAAACATCAACCAAATTAATATACGCACGAAAGGAACAGCGGAAATGGAGTAAGAAATGTGTTTTGTCATATCTCCAATAGCGTAGTACGCTTTCTTATCTTTGAAGGCCGTACGTATAGTCTCCCAATCTGAATAAGGTGAACAGACTCCGGTTTGGCCTGGACGGAAGCGTGGATACTCACGATAGTATCGGTTCAGCCGCACCGGCGGAATTATATATATATATATGCCTAAATACATAGGGCGGGTTTTTATCCGGTTAGGTGAACCTGAAGGTAAAGCGGATCGTATATGTACCGACCTTTTATCAAACTAGACCTTTGTATGGAACTTCACTAACCTAACGTTACCCTAAACTATTTTAAAACTCTTTAATCGAATGACTGAGCCATATTAACACAAAGAAAATCTAATTTATGAAACCACAAATTCCATTCAGCGAAAGCAAGATTCCGAGCAACCCAATGCTAATTAAATTACACCGGAATTAACACATGTGGAGAAGATAATATAGCATACCGACAACACAAATATACAAGACGACCTTTCATCACAATTTTGGCTACGCAGAATTCCTGCTCCAACGTTAATTTAAAAGACAAAGGAAGTTCTAATCAAGACTGAAACAACTCATCTACGTAGGAATAGGAAACGTGAACATTGACATTAATTGATTGGGCCGGGCCGGAATAAAATCTGGATGTAACTAGAACAAATAGAAACTGCCGTGAGCTTTATATGTCCGTGCTGTACCTAACCGCCGACCCAATTCTATAGATAGAAAAATATTCAAACCACGCCTTAAAAGGAAACGGTTGGAATCAAAATGATCTTGAAATATGGGCGGGCCATTATTGGTGACATATCAATGTAGAATGAAAATTAAGTACTGAAACTTCCAGAATGTCTTTAACAATGAAGTTTAGGCAAGACAGTAAACCTGCTAGTCTAAACTGTTGAAGTCATCAACTGATGGATGCTACTTTAGAGCATGTTTGAGCTAAGAGCGCCATCGCTATCTCTAAACTCGTTATAGGAGCTTGAGGCGGTATCGACATACTTAATACTGAAACGTTTGCGTTTAAGGATTCAAGCAAAAGATAAGCATGGTTGATCTCAACATCCCACTTCTAAAGCCGGAATCTTTAACGAGGCGGAACTTATGAAGCTATAAAAACAGAACTGATGAATAGAAAAACGGTAGCAGCTACAATGCATAATTTTCCAATCTATGGAAAACTGGTCGGATGCAAACTGGATTAATCATAAGGGATAAAGGGAAAAGAGGAGACGATTGACACGAAACCCACTACAGCTATTTGGTCGATAAACAGAATAAAGGTTTAACGGCGTGCCTTGGTATCATAAAAGTGGAAACGAGGGTTTGCCCGCGTTCTGCACACGGAACCCTGAATTGGGTCGCTCCGTGTATCTATAATGTCACTACGTTCTGGGGGTCGTGCTTAAATAATAATGCTCCAAGTTCTGTTAGAAGCAGGGACGATTTTTCAGGAGGATTTTTTTGAGCAGACACCGCATTTTTAGACCCGCATTTATTTTCTGTCTGGATAAAGTCACAGTAAAGATATTTTACCCTTGACTTGCTAAACGTATAGTCGTTTATCAAATCTTTAGCATACTTTATCTTAGTGCCACAACTTCTAATTCTTATTTCGCAGGCCCTATCAAAATACTAGCGGTGCGACACACTTATTTCTTAAATGTCGCAGCATCATGCTGAGATAGGGCCTTTTGGCCTCGTACAGGACTTTCTGTTATTAATTTGATTTTACTTGTTTATTTTTTTTTTGTTTTGTCGCTATGAGCGTTTTTAGTTTAGTTTGTGGTATTCCTGTGCGAGTTCCAATAAATACTAATAATTGCTAGCTAAGAACAATAAAACTGTCAAAAGTACAAAATGACATTTCACAAAATTATTTTGGCACTGAACGAACGCGTGGTTTAAGTTCAAAACTTTAACGACTCGTAATTCATAACAGTAGTTGGAAAATAAGTCAGGTGTTCTACAACTACTGAAGCCTGAAGCACAGACGAAACCGTTATTTTTAATAAAAAAAATGTTATTTTTCTGAAGCAGACACGTTTTTAGTATAACATTTTAAAGGGCACTTCAAAGGTTTTCAAGATCAACTTGGCTGGCGGCACTCGACGGAGTGAAAGGTTTTCGACCATCTATTGAGGTTCATTGTCGGTCTGAGAGCCGACAGGAGGCACTATATTTAGAACAGATCTTATTTCAAACGGAAAACCTTCATAAGCAAATGGAAAGAGGAACGTCTCGTTTGTTTTGCTGCCAATAAATCGAGTGATTTCAGAAAGGATGAAAACATCTTGTGTCTTCAAAGACATCATGAGTTATTAAAGCTTCTGAGACTTCAAACTGATTTCGTCTTCGCCAAAAAAAAAATGGAAGTAGGTACTAGAGAGATGCGCAGAGTAGCCGAGTACTGAGTATTGTTCGGTAATATGTTTACCGGACCGAGTACTCTGCCAAGTAACTCGTTTAAGTTGACGCAGGTATTGGGAACGTTCGAACCGCTTCAAATCGTGAAGAAGAATGCCATGCACATTTTTGTCATTTTTGCATCTACAGGGCCGCAACTGCCTAAAGACCCGATAAGTGCCATTATGACCAATAGACTTTTTTAAGCGAAAATTTATTACCACGAGAAACTGATTATTTAGTTAAAATGTTTGTTTTTTTTTCACTTGATCTTTCTTACAATGAACCATCTAAATTAATATTGTATAGAGGCCAGGTTATAAATTGATGAGTTCTTTTTGAGTACCTCGGCATGCGGCAGTCAAGCCGCGCTATTCGGCTGATAATGAGTAATACTAAAATGGCTGAGTATGCCGAATATCGAGTAATAAACGAGTACTCGGCACATCTCTAGTAGGTACCCAATTTCGGATCGAATGTTCTCCATCCGTGCAGCCGCGATGAAATATTACTTCAATTACGTACAAAAAAGGTACGCCTCTGAATTGTTGATGCATCGTTGAATAAACTATCCGTTGAACCCTCGAAACAGTGCTGTGACGTAACGTAACAATCGTAACGCATAACTCAGCGAAGTGTAACATGGCAACGAATGATGACGAACATTAGTGACGTAATCACCCGGTAGCGTGGAATGAGGAAGATATGGACAATTAGAAGTTCTCGCAAGTTTGTCTACTGGTCTAAGTTTATGACTCGTTTGGGAGTTGGAACCAGATAAATATGTTGTCTGCAGAGATTTTCTTATCGTTAATGCTTGTATCATTAATTACAGCACGTTATTTCGATGGTCCTAATCTTAATGACTCTTTGATGTTCCTTCCAGATTATTACTGACGATTTTATTTAAGATATTCAGAAGATAATGGAGCCTCTGCTTGAACTTTGGCATACAACAGCCCAAAAAATTCAACGAGTAATTCAATATCGGGACTGTCAACTCGACGCAAGATATTCATCAGTTTACCGAAGTAGCTCCCTATCTAACCCCGAAATAAGGGCGGCGACGCACTGTCACGGGGTCCAGAACCACATCGGCAGCACGAGCCCGCCCTTCTATTTCCGTCGGGTCAGCGCCTAGGGCGTTAACCATTTCCACGTCATTTCCGTCGGAAAGCCAATTGAATGGTACAATAAACAGTGTGTACGGTTGACTCTTGTTTTGCAAACGTGATTAGAGGATTTACGATGACGCGTTTATGGGTAGAAGGGTGAGCAAAGTTTAGTGTCGCACGTGGTAACAATATAAATCGGTTCACACGTTTTACCAACGAAACATGTCGTGGGCATTTGCTTAGAAACATCCAGATTTAAAGAGAGTATTTGTGATCCTTGGATCATGTCGAAAATTCGCAACCCGCATCTTTTAAAAACTACGTGGACTGATTTTTTTAGTTTCGCCAACATAGTCCCTGCAGTGTTAAGGCTCTCGCTGACAGGCGCAACGCGACTTTAGTAGAAAAATTGCTATGAAAACTGCACTCACAGGCACAATTAACCGCACAACTTTATCATTCGTCACCCTGTTTGTTTACGTTAACTATGGCTTATCAACTGTTTTGTTTTGTGTTAAGTGGGTACTCTAGCAATAAATTAAACACTGATACCCTTATTTCGTTACCTAAAGAATCACGGCCATATTGGACTAAGAAAAAACAGAAATTCATCCCAAGATGTGACTATCACCAAAATGTAGTACATTGTTAATGTAATTATTAGTTATCATCAGTATATTTTTTAAAGCTGGGGAAGTATCGATATAATCATCTTTATAAATATACAGGGTGATTGGAAGATGGGTGCAAAGCTTTAAGGCGAAGATAGTACAGACAATTTAGAACCATTTAAGCCATGGTTGTCTTAGACGAAGTCTTACCAAATATTTTTAACCAAATTTTTAAGTTTTTTTTCGGAAATTCTCAAAAT
The DNA here is from genome assembly GCA_947359405.1 of Antitype chi. NCBI lineage: Eukaryota > Metazoa > Arthropoda > Insecta > Lepidoptera > Noctuidae > Antitype > Antitype chi. Next base: position 18,553,434 of record OX375808.1, read on the forward strand.
TTAATGTAAACTGCATAATTATGGCCAAATTGAATGATAAATGAATTCATTTTTTATTTATTTAATTAAAGTAATGTGTAAGCAATCAAGCAAAACATGTTTTAGGCTTCTGTGTCATTAGACATTTTTTTTACAGACATTTAAAGCTCAGAAAAATTAAAAAATTTGTACAATACGTCTTTTAAACCTTATTAAAAAAAAAAATTGTTAAGACTTCGTCTAAGACAACCATGGCTTAAATGGTTCTAAATTGTCTATACTATCTTCACCTTAAAGCTTTGCACCCATCTTCCAATCACCCTGTATAACTTTGAGATACGAAAATTTTTATGAAATACTTTTTTGTTGCTCTTTTCACGATCTACAATTAAGGTCCCAAACATTTTTCACGTATCGATCGTCGTTTTCGAGATATCGATCGTCGTTTTCGAGATATCGATCAAAAATATCAAAAATTTGGGGAGAATTTTTTTTTCCGCTATTTACTTTTTTCTGGTGAAAGATAAAACTTGCTAAAAAAAAAATTTTTTTTTTTTCTATACATTATTTTTGCTGCATAAAAATTATTTCATCAATAAATTTCATGTATTTGATTTCTAATTTGGCTGGTTTATGTTTTTTTTTGTATTGCAATAATTCCCTCTCAACGGGGAACCGAGTTATGATGAAAAAACTGAATATAAGGGTTTTTTCAAGATGGCGGAAATTGCACAAGGTTATTTTAAACATCTAATTAATAATTACACATCTGGGTTAGCGGGCATTAGAGAATATTGCTGTAATTGTCTTGGTAATCGACGCACACTACGATGTTGTGCTCATGTCATGACCATAGTTTCATATCTTGAATGGGCTAGACATGAACAAAATGTAGCTGCTCCTGCCGCATTCCTTGATGATGTATTTATAAGAGAAAATAAAAATATATAACTAAATTACTTTATGAGTTTTTTTTTTGTCGTAGGTATTTTAAATTAGTAATTTTGAAGTAGAGACGTTGAGCCTACCTATACCTATGTAGAGCAGTTTTAAGTATGTATCATGGACAAATTCAACAAAATTATTTTTTGTCCACCTATTTTGATACCTAGGTACTTGGTCTCGTGGCCGCGAGCGCAACTGCTGAGCGTGGAGTCTTGGGCTCAATTTCCAGGTCGGGCAAAGTGATACTGGGATTTTCCATCGGGAATTTCAGCCCGAAGTTTGGAAGTTAGCAGTGTGATACTCCCGCGCCTCGTAAAGCACGATAAGCCGTTGGTGCTGCCCTTGATCTCTCTCCGGTCGTGTCGGATTGCCGTCCTATTGGATTATGAAAGCGAGGGTAGAGCGAGTGCCCCTGTGTCTGCGCACACACTTGTGCACTATAATACTCCCGCGCCGAAGGCTAGTCTCCGTAGAGATTGGCGGCCATGGCTGAAATACAGTCTGGAGGATTATACTTATGAATGAAGATAGCTCAACCTTAACAGATATGTAGAGTACACGCCAGATGAGTCTGCAGCTGTACACGACTGAGGGTGCTGCTTCGTAAATGTAGTTACTAATGCAACAAATGCACCGTAAGTGGAAAACCACGATTAGTGCCGATCTTGGATACGCACAGACTTATCTGGCTTGGACTCGACATAATTTGTAACATATGTAAAAAACAGGCGAAAACCCTCTCAATTCAAAAAGCCACAGATTAATAAATGTACCACATAACCTTAAAAAATACATATTTCTTAATTACTTGACTCTCCCATCTTTAAAAAATATATTGAAGGCCATACTTAGGTACACATAAATAGCCAAATGAAACAACGTATGTTTCATCAAGGGACATTTTGTAAAATGTTAGGAGTCCAACTTCCAAGCATTTTAGGAGAGTTGCCATTGTTCTTTGTGTCACCGAAGGGTTTTTGGAATTTAGTCGTCGTTAGACATTGCTGCAGTTGTGTTACCGTGTTAACTTTTTCTGTTCTGTTCTGCCATAGTGTGCGAATATTGTTTAATTTGAGATTGTAGTGTCTGCTCATTGTTGGTGACTGTAAAAAATGCCACTCGATGCAACTGGTTCAGCAAGGGCAGTGGCTTTAGCTGACGCTGGGTACAGCCATCGTTTCATCGCTCGTACACTCGGTATACCTCGAACTACGGTACGAGATGCTATCAGACGATTTCGGGAGACAGGCTTATACACCCGCAGATCGATGCACTTCAACTCGAGATGACCGCTTCGTTGTCAGCAATGTGTTGAGAAATTCTCTTTTCGACCGCTACTGACGCTGGTACGAGACTTTTTGTGATGAGGAATGTCAGTGTAAGTGAACGTACCATTAGAAGACCGGCATAAAGAAATCTGAGGGCTTTTCGTTCAGCTCGCGTCCTACAACTGCTCCCACAACAGCGTAGAGCTAGACTTGGTTTTGCGCGAGAATATACTGACTGGACTGTGGAGGAATAACCGCTATAACCGAAACAGCGGGTTACCAAGGAGGGTCCATAATGGTTTGGGGAGGCATATCTTACGAGGCTCGTACTGATCTTGTTGTATTCGATAGAGGCAGTGTGAACGCTCAAAGGTACGTGGAAGAAATTCTTCAAGACCATGTCATACCTTTCGCACCGTTCATTGGTGAAAACTTCAGATTAATGCATCACAATGCACTACCATACCGCAAGATCCGTCAGTGAGTACCTTAATGAGGTCGGGATTCAAATTTTACCATGGCTGGCACGCGGCATCTTAACCCAATTGAACACATTTAGGACAACCTTGAGGCTCGGACACGTCTTTTGAAAGACGTGTCCGAGCAAGAGTGCCAGCCCCTACGACCTTAGAAGAGCTTAAAACGGCTGCGGTAAATTAGTGGCACAATATCTCCCACTCGTATCTCCCAAGATATCATGGAACGATTACCAAACCGGCTCCAAGAAGTCATAAAGGCCAGAGGTAGCAACACCGATTATATTTTTTTTTATTTTTTCTTGTAATTGGACCACTATTTATGAATTCAAAACTTTTAACTTTTATCGAAGATTTTTGGAAAATCGATTTTTGTAAGCAACCTTTAATAAACGACTCTTTTTCCAAAACTTTTGTTCTTTCTTTTTCTTTAAAGGTAGTTTTTAACGTACCTCTCCAAATGTGGTCTAAGTTTGTCAATTTCTAAAAATTGAAAGAAATACAAGGTGGACGTTTAATTGTGCCTACGTACCTACGTGACTCAAGTGTGTTATCAAACATTTTCTAATCTATTGTATATCCAGCGGTTCAGTGGAATATCCTGTACAAAGTTCATAATAAACCTATAGGTATTTCATATACAGTTGATAAAACAAATATCTGTTTTTTTATAGTAAAATCTGTCACACAATGATGCCATTCCCAACAAACAAAAATTGCCCTTATAGTGGCTTATATTGCCAAAAATAATATTCTTATAGGAGCCGCATTATCGCTAATAAGGGTGCGTTTGGGCACAAATTATAAAGATATTAACCTTATACCCCCCTTATAGTTGCTTTATTGTCCGATTTTTTTCCTTATACGTGTTATATTATGACAAGGAACAAGGCCAATACACTTGTAAGAATCATTTAGAAAGCGTTAATAAGGGCGATCACCCATATACGTGTTTTATTATGGTCCGATACAAGGGAGTTAAACTCATTGCAGCAAATCAAAGGCTCGTAAAAAGCCGTAGGCCCTTATAGCCGTCTGTTTGTGATTCTGCAATAAGTATTTTTCTTAGTGATTTACATTTTCGCAACAGTTTGGCGAATAAAGAGAAACGTCAACCATTTTACTGAAAAGTGAACGGTGAGTTATTATTTTATGTAGTTTATTTACCTGATTTATGTGCTCGTTTATAGTGAAAAGTGTATGGGAATTCAAATGCATGATAAAATGTGGTACGCTGTGTGTTGTAGTATCCACCCGCCCTTGAATTTAAGCTGTTTTTGTGCTACAAACGTTATTAATTATTTAGTCATGTTAAAAACAGTGCTATTATGAGAGCAAAACGATTCGCATATCATCTACAAGGAGTCTATGAGAGTGAAGACTTTATAATGGCATCATTTGGTGCTTATGCTATCGCCATTTTACATATCGTTAGGGTTCCTTTCTCACGAACAAAATCCTGTACCTAGCTAGTCTTGTTCCCATATGTATAAAATGTATGTTTCACTATAGTTGGGTTGGCTGGAAGAGATCTCTTTATAGGGATATGCTTGCTTTTGTGCACTAGTTTTTAGTTTGAAATATAATTACAATTGTAAGTACACAATAAAGAATATAATTATATATATAATATGTTTGTCCGCAGATATTGCAATGGTAGTATACCTATTGGCAGATGTTGACAAATTTCTACAAAGAAAAGATCTTAATTTACATAATATGCGATGGCCATGGAAGTGGACACATTTTATTCTAAGAAAGGAATGTTTTAATTGTACATATCCGACCCTTTCTAGCTTACCTTTACACTTTGTGATAAGTCGTGAAAACATAAAGGCTTTGCAACAATTCAGTTTCATTTTGTGTCAAAATTGTAAAGAGTATTTGATTTACGACCACTTTATTGAAGATGAATGCGAGTATTGTAATTCTTAATTAATTGTTAATAATATATCTCAATAAAACATTACGGTCATTATTACTAGGTAAGTGTTGTTGGTAAATATTTCTTTAAGTTTAGTAGTTTGCACATTGTGCAAAACCAGTTGAGATATATTCATATACTTCCCCCACAACTACGGTACGAAATCAGTCATTGGTCGGCGTGTCCGCGTGTGTTTGTCTTTGTTTAGTGTCACTCGCGAGCTCGCGACAGACGGGCGGGCGTATGCGAACGAGTAAGCAACGTCTTGAGTCTTGACCGTGTGCTATGCTAAATAGGTATTTATTTCGATTCTTAGGTTATTTATCATAGTAGAAAGTACAACGAATATTGTTCAGTAATAACTATAGGTAATGTCTATTGTACTTTACGTACAGTATGAGAGGCGATGCGGATTTTTAACTATCTACCAATAGTTAATACCTACTACAGTGAGCAGAAGATCATTGCATGAAGCCACGTGTGTACCTACGAGACATTATTATGCAGGTAGTATGTTGTTTTAGGTAAAAAAAAAATATATGTTATTTTTCTTTTCAGATTCTTTAACAATGCCATACAAAATTGTAAAGACGTTTGAAAAGGGGAACTCAAAACTATCAGCAGTACCAAGTAATTGGGAAAAAGATGGCGTTCTGCACTGGCCCAGATATAACGAAAACAAATTAAGAAGAGTTGAAAATTCGTATCCTGAAAATAACTGGCGAAAAATTAATTGCAAAGTGAAGAGATCTAATTTGATTACTTTTCTTGAAGCGGAACAGGAATTAGACAAAATGTGTAAGAAGTCTGACACAGAAACAGATACTGAGCAATTATATTATGTGACAAACCAAAAAGAAATGACGTTTAATCAACTTGTTCAAGATTGCTTTATGGTAAGTAAACTTTCACAGAAATACAGATATTTTAATGATGAATTTAAATTTCTGTTCTTGAGTCTGGGTGTCTTTATGTACGTGTTGTGTGTGTGTGTGTTCGTGGCATCCCCGACACAGTACCCACGTAAATTTTATTGACATCGGTTTAGTAATTTTGTTTTTAAATCAAAATAAGTATGTATTTTTAGCTTCGGTATAAAGTAACTAATATAGGCGTTTTTTTTTATGGTTGGGAAATCATCAAATAACTTTTCCCGCTCTGGGTTGAGCAGGAGGGCGTGTCAGACTTTTACTGACTAAAACCCACCCGTGTTCTCTCAGTTGCCTGTGTGCCAGGGGCCGCGGTATCTCTTTCGAACAACCCGCACCTCTGCCAGGCATCGGCCCTTGCGGGCCCATTACTCGATGCTGACATCTCTTTGAGGCGCGCGTGGAACACAACGCGCCGTCGCGTCGACCCGGGCTTGGTTCTTACCGGACAGCCAGCTACCCATTACTCGCCGTCCGCAAGCCCGCGCCTACGGTGGCCGGGAATCAGCCTGGGATTCCCGATGCCCAGGGCGTCTGCCGCGGCGACTACAGCCGTGAGGGCGCATATACTGCCTCTCCCTCATGTGCGCCGCCTCCCTCTTCGCGAGCATTACTGCTTCGTAGAAGGAGGTGACGGCTAACCATGCACTCTCGCTCCGTACCATGGCCTGGACCAGGGCCGGACGCGAGAGATCACCGCTGCCGATTACCTCCACAAGGACACGGCGGTGCTCCGCCCAAGCCGGGCAGACGGGCGATCTTTGTAGTAGAAACACACGTTTATTTCATTCATTGCATAATACAGGTTGTACTATTGTACCGATTTTGATTATTCTTTCACATAACACCCTAGGCCTGGGTATGCAGCGCTCCTAAATTGAATTTTCACACACATACATATACATAGAGATCACGTCTCTATCCCGAAGGGGTAGGCAGAGACCACATCCTTCCACTTGCTACGATCTTAACATACTTCCCTCGCTTCTTCTACTCTCATCGATCCTTTCATACATGCTTGTCAGCTGTTTCTTTTGACTTGGCCTTTATTTTACGACTTGGATTTGGTCCAGGAACGTTCGCCTAGACTTTCCCCTTCCAACGTTCCCGCTCACTTTCTCCTTGTAGATTTTTTTCGTCAGTCTCCTTTCATTCATCCTCTCAACATGACCAAAACTACATCATCCTTTATTCCGCAACATTCTCTTATACACTATTTCTAAACCTGTTACTCACTTTTACACCAATCATACTCCTCAACGCTCTCATTTCTACTGCATGTATTCTAATCTCATGCATCTTCTGCCATACCCAACTTTCACTGCCATACATTAGTGTTGGCACTAACATGCCTCTATGCTACTACGCTAAATTTTCACAACCATGTGATTGCTTTCTACTGCGATTTTTAACTCATTGGTTTGTATTTTTCTTGCAGTATGAAAATATTTCGTCAGGAGCATTGAATAAAACAGTCGGAGCAGTTGAAATGAAGGAAAATGATGTATTCTGTCAACCTTTTCAAACAAAAAATTCAGAAAACTCACTGATAGCAATTCAATCTCCAGCCATCAATACAGATTCCAACGCTCAACAAAATGTGACACAACCTGATGAACCAACAAATATAGAACACACACTATTAGTAATTCAACCTCCACCAACTAGTACTGATTCCAACGCTCAACAAAATGTGACTTCCGAAATACAAATTGATAACGCTGCCTCCTTAAATTTAATGGTTTTGGCAAAATTAGAAACTTTGCAAGAAAATTACAAAACTCTTAACGAAAAAATTACTGAAAATATCAAAGCCCAACAAGATGAAAGGAAATTTATCAATGAAAGCGTACAGTCTATTTTGCTCGGCTTATCCAATATTAGTGTTCAGTTTGAACATGTAATGAATCAGTTTAGCCGTGCGGAAAATAATAAACAAAAAGCAAACATACAAACTATTACAAGTGAACACGAGCTAAACAATTTTGAAAAAGTATTGGAAAATCCAGAGACAGAAGAAGAATGGAAAAAGAATTTTTCAATTATTTGTGGGAAAGGAAAAGGTCGAGGGGTAAATAACGCGTATGCATTGGTCGATTCAATGTTTAGCAGATGCTTTTTACTCCAGTGTAGCTGGGCTGGAGGATCTCGAACTTCTGAACAAAAGATTTGCTTTAAAAGCCACACTAAAATCATAAATTTCTTTTTTGATATTATTCATGAGTCGGATAGTTCATTTTCCTTATTAGACTGCCATCAATTCTTCAAAAATATCCTGAAAAACTCACGTCAGCGCAACGAAAGCAAACAAGAACGAACATCTAGAACCAAAAATCGACCAAAAATAAAAGCAAAGCGTAAGAACTTGTGTAACGAAACACAGCCATCTTTACCCATCACTAGAACTTTTTCACCAGAAAACAACTCAGATGTATCATTACTAGCTGTTGGGACGTCTAGCTCTGGTTCAGAAAACCGCTCAGAGCCAGTTGTTGAAAAGTCTGGTCCAGACAATGATGATGATGACCCGAAGTCATCTGTTTAAAGAACTCACTTGAAAGATCTGTTTAAAGAACCTTTTTTTGTCTACTTATTATTTTGATACGTTCTATACTTACTAAGACTATTACCATTATTAGCTAGTCTTTAATAATACCTAAAACTAAAATTACCAAAGACTTATTGTAATTGTTAGTCTGTTCTACTTACAGACATTTATTTTTTAATTTTATTTTGAGTTTTATACATTGATGGTTGCGGGGAATAAAGCCGCAATCGCAAAATAATCATACTGATAATTTTAGTCCCTGCAACCATCGATATTTGAATGTACGAAAAGTGTTTATTATTGTAATAATTTTATGACTGATTAATGATTAGGTTTCTACTTCTTAGAAGTAAGAAGGTTAGGATTTAATAGCTTGATAAGTTACGAGACTGATTTTGTACCGTTTTCTTAAATACTATTGTGTTCAAAACACATCAGAAAAGGATATTTTTACTTGTAAACACTGAATAAAAATATCTATTGATGATGGTTGATAGTTTTCCTACTAGTATATAAGTAAAACTATATTCTATAATTACTATGTAACAACATGCTAAGTTTCTCTACTGTTTTATTATAAACTAGCTGTTTCCCGCGACCTTGTTCGCTTATGTTAATTCCTAAGTTACCTAATTATTATTTTTATTTTTAAATTGTTGTTAGAAAGACTGATGATTGAAGTCCTGTCTTAAGTAAAGCTTAAAAAACGAGTTTAGATATTAAAAGACCAAGAGATAGCTCCCAAATCAGGCATCATTCACAGGTTATGTTATGTTCAAACAGCGATTTCTATTGTGAACCCACCAACTGTTTCGCGGGCTAACTAAGAGAATATTGAGGTCAGTCCTTAAACCAACAAATACAAAATTAGCCTTCCTTTATACAATGACCGATTTAAGAGCCACTCTTCCTCTAAATACGGCGGTGATATGTTTTTATTTTTTCTCTAAATACGGCGGCATGATAGCTTAGAAAAAATTATACTTAATAAAAATACGTGATTTTCAAATTAGTTGTTTTATTTTACAAAGTATGGATTAATGGTGTAAAATACAATACCGAATTATATTCTACATTTAATAATTTACATTTAATGTCAGCGCATGAAAAGTCATATAATTTTTTTGATTTACCATAGATGTAGTCTTCACATTTATAAATATTAATGAATGAAGACTTTAAGGGGTAGTCAAAGGCGTCAACTAAATTATCCATGCGGTATCCTTCTTGTCGTATGTCTTCAGTTTCATTAATGTGTATTGCTCTTATTTCTATAACTTGTTCGTCCGTAGTTAAAAACCATTTATCGTGTTTTTGGGAAGATAAAATAAAAGATTCAAAATGCAGTACCAATATAGATCCATTTTTGCTGTTGCACTGTTTTGCAAACGGATATTTCATTTTATTTTTACTGTAAGTCTCAATCTCGACTTCATTTCTTTCGTGTAATCTTCTAGCTACTTGTGCTAGAGGCTTATTTCCCTGTCTTAACATATGTTTGATAATTTGGAGTTTATTCTCAAAAGGGTAAGCATTAAAACTTTGTAAAGTGCCAAATTTTCGGACCTCATCAACGAGGTGTGATAAATTATGCACATTACTTGTAATATAATCCTTTCCATAATACTTTGCATAATTTTTTATAAATGAATTTAATAACGCCTGTGCTAGACGTAAAAACTTAAAATGATTTTCGTTAGAACAAATTGTGATGGCACAGAATAAACAAAGGAAGTGTTTGTATGCGTCAGAATCTAAAACATGCTTCAGTATTACCCAACTCAGGTATAATAAAAAAGTGCGGTATTCAGAAGCTTTCCAATGTGATAGAACATCAACAGTCCGAACAGATCTGTGTATTTCTTTGGGTAACTTAATAGTTACTAAAAACGCGTTCACTTTTTCAATATCACGATTACACCACTTAGTACGTTTATTAATAAAATTTCCATCTCGCCATCCCATTAATAAACGTTTCATAACTCCGAGGTCTATAAGGTGCAGTGAATCACCAACCGGAAAATTTTCTACCATATCAATTTTCAATTGAAGTAGAGGTGAATCAACTTTATGATGTAGTCCATATTTCTTATTGCGAAAGTCTTCATCGTTTCTTTTAGGACAATCTATTTTCGGGAATATTACTGTATGTGACAAATGTGAATAATCACCAACCACAGTGCATTTCAAACATCCGAGTTTACTGTTGAAATTAGAAACACCTGCAAAAAAAAAAGAAAAGTATAATTATGAATGTCATCCACTTATAAACAGTATAATATTTGTTTATATTTGAGATACACATAAAATTTAGGTATACATCACCTTTTATAAGAGCCCTCGCAGGTGAATCGCATATAAATGCTCTTATACTAACTTCAATCGTCTTTTGTTCTCCAGTTAAAGTGGTAATTGTGAAACCATTCTCAATTTGCTTCATTTCATTGACAAAAGGATTTAAATATAAGTTTAAATCGGCAGGTTTTGATTTCCCTTCATATATTCCCACCACGATAGGAGATATATTTTTAATTTCAGTAATGTTGCACAGTACTGGCCAGAGTTGATGATTCGAGCTTTTATGTATCGGTAAACCATCGATATTTAAATTCAAGGTTATTTTCTTGGGCACTTCATAGTTTTGTAAGGTTTTTTGTAATTGTGTAAGTAATCCATTATGCCAATAATGTCCAGTACCGATTTCAGTAATGCATATTTCTACTTTATTTGTTTTGAGTAATGTACGCGCATCCAATGGCATTTTGTTTGGCATTACATGATGTAATATTTTTAATAAGTCACTTAAAGCAATATGGGAAATGTTGAATTTCACTGCCCATTCTCTGATATCACTACGAATATCAATATTCTTCAACTCTTCATTTAAAAATATGTCTATATCACTATCGCTACAATTATATTCTTCCTCACTGGTTTCCTTTTCATTCTTATTTTCTATAAAATAATCCTCTGCGGAACCACTGGCTGATTCGTTGGTATCGGCTTGGTCATTTTGTAGCATCATAGGAGTAGAGGCGGTGGTTTTAATGCTCACAACCATGTTTTCGTAGACTTTTTTTACTTTTCTTCTGTAACCACCGCTCCTTTTAAACTTCTTCCAGTCTTTTGAATCCATTTTTTAAATGTAAATTCCGCTCCGTAATTAATTCACACAATCTGCTGTACTTCAAAATGGCGAATCTAGTTATGTAAAACTTTTTAATGTAACCATATAGAGAATAATATCTTTATAATCACTGTACAAGGGAATACGGATTGCTTTCCTCCTTGTAAAGATCATATAAAATCTTAGAATTTGTTTGTTGGATAGACGTCTTATCAAATGCTCCTATAAGTTAAAAAGCGTCATAGTTACCTTGTGCATTACTTTTCTAAGAATAATTTACCATGTTAAAAGCCTTTAAATTACTTTGAATATTATATGGCTAAAAAGCAATGTAACTAGCCTCTATAAGAAGAACACATTTTGAACCCTTATTGTAGCCGTATTAATTTGATTTATTAACGTTAACCCAGCCAAATTATAAGATTAAAGGTAATATTAGCCAAATCTTCTAATAATGTGCCACTATAAAGAACATTGACATAATAAATGCTCTTTTATAACAAGTATAAGAGTTTAGACCTTATAGACTTAATTTTATAAGCTTAGTTTGTTTGTTGGGTTGCGACAAATGCAATTATTTCATTTAAAAAACGTACCTGCATAGTTGGTCATTATGCTATTGGAATTACTTAGTTAAGAGCTCTACGAAAAGATTTTTGAAAAGGCTTTCCCTAAAGGGGTTAAGTAGTAGATGAAATGCTGTGGAGGTTCGTCATATTTCCCGTAGGGAATGCCATCAACTAAATTATGAAGTCCTTATCGAACGAACTATTAGCTAATGAAGAAGATACCTTTGGAAAAGTAAAACATAAGCACCACCCACGAACCTAATCTCTCAAAGCAATAAAATTATGAAATAACTTCCATTTTGCGAGGACCTAATTGTTCGCGATGTTCATTGTTCTTCCCTAGTACGCCACTAGTTGGATCTCCGCCAATTACCTACCGAGATCTGAAACCCACTCATTCCTCTTATCAAATCTTTCGTTGCATGCTTCGGAACACCTCGTATTTTAGATCTAGTTGAGATTATCATATAAATTAGAATATATCCCGGAGAACATTTTCTTGAAGCAGAAGGAATTTGTTTTATCACCGAAGCAACAATAGAACGTAAAGCGATCGATTTTGAGACGACGAGGTTATCGATCAATGTTTAAAACGTATGAATTCAGCAGTGAAGGTGCACACGAAAGAGCTGAACTATTATTTCGCCATTTGCGTAGTATAAACAACTAAGTAACTTGTGGAAACTTTAAACTATGTATATGTGGAGGGGCCGGGTGTTGTACAGTACAGCAACTTGGTCGAAGTAATAATTAAACAACAGGTCACGAACCTGCCACTTAGGTATTGTACGTACTATTAACGAACTTAACTGGAATTTCACAAAACCTCGTTATGAGAAAGACTCATATACCGTTATGTGGAGTACCAATTTGTTAGTTCGGTTTTATGAATGCTCTGAAAGGTTTATTTATATTAAGTGTATGTCAGACTTAAATTCTATAGTACACATACCTCTACGGCTATGTACCCTAAAGGGGACTTATTCAGAGGTGAATTGGTATTCCACATTTCGTCAGTTAAGTCCTTTTGCCATTAATTATGCAGAAATCCAGGCTTCTGGTTGCTATTCAGGTATCCCTAATGGAAAAACCCAATAACTTTCAGCTCGACCCGGAGATCGAACCCGGAGGAACTGCGTAGCAATTTCAATTCCATTCTCCGGAATAATTAGCATCACAAATGAGTTTAAGGAAGGGAACAAACGTGTTAAGATGATGTCAACACATTCGATGAATCAGAAACAATTACAATGCATAACAAACCAACGTGTTAAACTCAATTATTACTGTTTAAGGTCAGCAGGTAGGTAATTGCTAAGTCGAGTGAGTCTTGCTTTGCTTTATTTTACGGCAATTTCATTTGTTATGGGAAAAGTGCAACATTAATGCTGTCACTAGGAGACTGTTTTGCTGACTTTAGAAAGGATAAGGTCAACTGTCATAAAAGAAATAGTAAGAACAAAGAAGGCTGTCAACAATATTATTAAAATGACTCCAAGAGTTCCTCCTCTGGGCTTTTAGTGCCATTGCCACTTTGCTGACTGGTCAATATTTTACATTTGTGTGAACTATCTTCATTTGGTTCGAGTCTATACGAGAGAAGAACAGTCCACAATTTGATGGCCCAGACCATCCAATTGATAGATGGAAAACTCCAACGAACTCTACAACTCACTAAGTACAAACTGAAAAACCATCATTTTGTTTGTCGATGCAGCCTACATGAGCTAATTAGCTTATAAAGCTCTTGATAACTCAACATGGCGGCTAAGTGCGTTATCTACGGTCCTCAACACAAACTGAATCGACAAATGCACTTCTAATAAGGTAATTTTATTGAATTATACCTTGACATGCAATGACGAAGATAATCTAAGAATGACTTCATACTCCGTAAAAGACAATTTTACGAAGAACAAGCTAGAAGGTATTCAAAAACCTACAAGTCATCTTCGTCTTTAAGTAAAACGTGATTAGGTAAAATATACAGCAGCATGTAGCAGAAACTGGTCATATTTAAAGGTGTCGTACAGACCATCAAACTGAACAACTTTCTCCGTGGGACCAAAGTCGTAATCGCGAAAAATTATAAGCTGTCTCATACATTTGGGTCGAGTAGGCATTTTTACACGCTTTATATTAGCTTCACTTGTATGTTTGTTTGTTTGTTTGTATGTAACCGACTCCTTTGAGCGCGATTTTGACCCACTTTAATCGGTCAGATTTCATTGAAACTTTGTAAACTTATCGAGGACCGATGACACTTCAATAATTAAAAAAAAATTGAGAAAAATTAAAAAAAATCACGTGTTTGTAGTTAGCAGAACTAAAAAATAGAAAATAAATAATAGTTAAAAAAAAACTAAAAAACACGCTTTAAAAACCAAACTAAAAAAAGGAGACAATAATTTAATTCAATTAAAAAGCGTGGGGTGCTTGACATTAATTGATTATAAAAATACCTCAAAAAGCACTCCACGCTTTTTAATTGAATTAAATTATTTTCTCCTTTTTTAGTTTGGTTTTTAAAGCGTGTTTTTTAGTTTTTTAAACTATTGCTTTTTATGGCACAGCTGGTTATTTCTGGTAGACGCTGTATATGATTTAGGTATAAATTACCTAAGCCTCGTAGTCATTGCAAACCAAAGTTTTGCAACGACAACGTCAGCAAGATGAGATTAGTTGCTGCTCTCGTCTTATAGTTGACAGCGCTTCAAGCTGAAATGAAGTGTAAAATGTTTACAGAAACAAAAATTACGTGTTGCTGCAACAATGCGCTTTTCGGTTACTAAGAATACGAGGCCTTCATATCTTGAAACCAAAATGGCTTCTAAATTAAAAAGTTAACACAACAAAGCACTGTCTTCATCGTTTATTTTCTCTGCAAAATTATGTTGCACCAAATTACGTGAATTTCCGAAAACTTTTTAGTTCTACGGGTTAAGTACATTTGGCGATGGTAGTTTGGCTTGCGGCCAGCCAGTGGATACGTGCAGTATACAGACAACTCTAATGAATTTATTGAATAATTTGTTTTACTATCTACACTGCGGTTATGAATAATGTATGGTATTTCAAGCCATACATCAGAATTAGGCCTGGTTAACAGTTGACATTACATTAAATATGAATGCTTTAGTGTCCACCATTTATTAATATTTGCATGTTTGATGTGGTGGACGATAAACCTAGTAAACGAGCCTAATACACTATTCATATCAAAGCCCAAATGCAACTCACGTATCAATAAAAGAGATCAGCCGTATTAGGACCAAAATTCTAAGTGCCTTCATCATGAACAAGTATTACTTACTATGACAACAAACCTCTGAGATTGACCCTATCAGTGGCGAAAGCACCATATAACGCGATTCCTACCGGCTTCCCTTCGGGAATTCGCATTGGCAACTCTATCGCTATAAAAAAAATGTCACGTCAATAGTAGCAACTATTGTAAAAAATATAGTTACACTACGGGGATTTAATTCACCATAACATTCAAACAACAAAAACGGTTATTTTTAGCTTTGTATTACAACAATATTCTTTTTATAAATTAACCCGGTGCCAAAACGTCATTATCGGGAACTAAAAATTCATACTACAGCGATCCCGTAATGATGTCACTTTAGGTCACGTCGCAGCGCTTGATATGGACGAGAGCAAGCCGCTATACAACGGGTTATGATAGAGACAGATATAGAAAAATGCGTCAGCGAGGACGAGATGGAGGAATATTGCACATGTTATTTGGTTTTCAGCGATTCAATTTTATTGTAGTTAATTCTTTACATTCCTGTATTCATTTTAAAATGATAGCAAGTATTCTTTATCGATAAATCAGTAAGTTAAAGCCGACTTCGCTTCGGCTTCTCTCTTAGAAAAATTGACACCTCGCCGCTGGATCCTATAGCTATTTTTCCATATTAAGTAACTAAATATCAGGTACACTTTCATTTATTTTCGCCAATCGGTAGTTTCATATTTTATTAAAATGAAGCTAGATTTCAACTTAAAAAAATGAAGAAATAGTTGTAGTGATTCGGCTTAATAGTAAAAAAATATAAGGGGGACTTCCTTGACCAGTGTAACACATTTTTTTCACTGTCTGGCACTTTGGGTTTTGGGCCCAACATTGTATGAAACGCGACTAGTCTCATTTAATAACTTACAAAAGGGTAACCTAAAAACCGAACACAAAGTTTTTATTCAGTAATCAAAAGTTACCTTGTAAAGAAGATACATGGTCTTTATGTCCGACGTAAACGAAAATTCGGCAAACGTTAACTGCACTATGCGGCGCCGAAGCGGCTGCGAAGTATGGACACTACGCGTAACTCTTTATAGTTCGTATAAAGTACTATATTCAGTTAGCACGACAACAACGAGCAAGCTGTGCCAACATAATTGTACGCAGGACCTTTTTCGTTATTAAACTGTGTTCGCTGCAAGCTCCTTTTATATGCGATGATGTAAGTGTTTCATAAAATGAAGTCGTCATACAACATTTAAATAAATTAAATTAGTGTCCTGGTAGTTTCTTGCCCGTTCTTTTCCATAGGAACCTACTATGCTTTGGAATGGGCCACTAGCTTGACGTTTCTGAATTACCGACTCTTTAAAAAATTCAAAAGTGCCTTTAAATGGACCTAAATAAAAACTTCATAATCATAATAACAAAACAACGTAGGAAATTTATATTATATTAATGACCAGAATATTATCAAAGATGATATCTCATATTACCAAGACAACAGAAGATTATAATTTTATTGTATGATACATCAGAAAAAACATTATTTAAAGTTTCGAAATGAAACTTGACACTAGAAAAAGGACCACAAACCTTAAACTAATAGAAGCGTAACTACACTAAGCAAACATCTTTACGAACTAGAAGAACCTTTCTGCTAACATGATTCCTTAGTAGGTTACTGAGAAAAAAAAATGCATTCAGAGGCCGTGACCGCCGCTGCGGCCGGCTCGCTAACGGTACACCATCCGACTAGCTGCTTAGACGCGATAATCGCATCTCTTGGTACTGTGGTTGAATGGAGACTCTTCTCAATGAATATTCAAGTATTAGTCAAAATGGACAAAATTGTGATAATAGTGGTAGCTAGTATTAATATACGCTTGCCGCGGTTGGGCCGTGGATGGGTGACCATCATTACATACTAAGTCCCCGCCCTGCCTCGGAAAGCTCGTTAAGCCGTTACTCCCGGCTGTCATTTGTAGCTCTTTGAGTCGTTACGGGTTGTCAGAAGCCCGAAAGTCTGATAACCAGTCTTACCAAGGGGTATCGTATTACCTAGTAACATGTAAAATACTGGCATGCAGCTGCATACGGTTAGACTGGAAGCCAACCCCAACATAGTTGGGAAAAGGCTAGGCAGATGATGATTTTTATGGGATGAGTCTATTTTTAACAGTGCTCAGTAAAAAGACAGTAATTTCTTAATAAAGGTAAAAACATTCAAAACCCTTTCAATACTGGTAAAGCCAACCCACATCCAAAATAGGATAGTACAAAGCCGCTAAAAATAAACCATAGCTGGAATCACAGACAGATGTTTCGTTTCGCTTTTAAAATTCACGAGACAGAACAGACTTAGGGCAAACAGTCCCTCGCATTTATCGGATCGTGAAACTAGAACAATAGCCGACCGATTTACACTACTTTATATCCTAAAGAAGGACAAGGAAAAATCAAATATTCGATAATCGGGCCAGCAGGCGTAGTCACGCGGTTTCACACAAACGGTATAAGAATTCTATTGGAGGAAAAGAAATAGTAGTTGTATAGTAGAGGGAAAAATGCTATTAAAATAAGCAGAACACATAAAATAATATGATGACAAAGATGTATCGGAAAGAAATCTAATGAAATCGTAACCTAAACAGTCGTTTCAATTACGGAGTTTCATCCTAGGGCTTTCGTGGGATTAATTCCAATTAAAATTGTCATAAGCCGTCCGATCCCTTACGAAGTAGCTCGAGCTGTATTTCTAAGAGTATTATGTTCACATGTCATAGCTCTGTGGCATTCTCATAAGCAATAACAACGGGCTACGACAATTCATGTCTAAACCGCAGAATTGCAATATCTATTCGAAAGACGACGCGACGGAAACGGAACATGTGGCAACTATTTCATATAGAATCTAGGAGTTACAGCTTCATTTGTTGCATTTGACATTCTTACTTCTTAAGACGTTTTTCTTCACACATATTTTGACAGATGGTTGTGATTTCAATATATTACACATGTACTTAAAAAGCAGCAGCCCATTTTCACACAACTTGTAAAATGATTTCAGACACCATCAATGCATCAGGAAAGGTCGCCATAAAATTATTTTATAGCTCTTGTATTTTATAACTTCTCAGCAGAAAGCGGCTGCAATAAGTTGTAACGTCTAGTTTGCTTCATGACACAAATCGCGTGCGTTTGAAAAGTTAGCACTTTCGCCAAACTCTAACCAGTTCTTGGGTCTTGTGGATCCAGCACACTTAGATACTCTACTTTTAACAGTGCTGGCTAAGTGGCGGGGCCTAATTAGGGCAGTAATACTCGTTCCGCTCAAGTGGAGAATAACTTTTCGCGGAGGCCAAAAGCTACATGTTTGCTTCGTGACTTGGGAGAGTGGAGAACCTTAAAATTCTCGTATGAGTCTTCGGATTAAATTGGTAGTTCATATTTACACACTAGTCTTCAATTTTATTTCCATTTTGATATTAGTTAGTCCTGTCCTTCAATATACAGGATTTTCCTAGTTTCAAGGGAATTGGTCTTACTCGTCTGTAATAGTCATACCTACCTATCCCTTATTGACAAAAAAACTTATGTTTTCTAGGCTAAGTCTTTTGATATACATATATACATAAACTTGCTTTTGCCTGCGGCTTCGCCTGCATGGAGCTCGGAAATTATCCCACGGGAACGTATTCATCATTTCAGCCGGAAGATGTAACGGAACGTATTACCAGGATAAAAAATCCTGTGTTAATCCAAGTTATAAACATTAAACATATAATATTATAGTAGGATCAATTACTTTTTGACGGATATTTTTCTGCCTTACTCAGCTTACAGTAACAACATTAACAACAAAGCCTTGTCAGCCAGTTTAAGCCCACACGTTATCCTATTTTACGTAGGCACGTTACGCGTACCATCAACCTGGGGTTTACAACCGCGTTCGATGCAAATTGGCTTCGTCAGCGGTTTCCATCAGACTTTCCGAACAATAACCCCAAGCCATCCTTTTTTATTTTATAAAATATCTGTTACTAACGAACAGTGCAATTCTGCATTTCGTGATCTGATTTTTCGTTATTTTTATGGCAGCTCATTCACTGAACCTGCGGTTCGATATTACAGTAGTAAATATTATAAAACCAAATTTCCGTTTGGAAACGAGTTTTGGGTGCAGTTTTTAGGAACACTTTATAAAATATTCATTTAAACACTGCTGAAAATGATTCTTCGCAACGCTAATTTAGGTAGGATATAACAACTAGGGCGACGAATGCTAAAGAAGAGGAAACATTTGAAACGATGCTTTATGACGCGAACAACATCGTAACGACCGAGATTCTGGTTAGGGCAGCCACGGGATCTGTTTAAGATGTTATTCGGATGCGTACCATGTTACTTAGTAATGTTAGTAGACAAGTACAAGAAATACCCACAAACGAACTGTATATTAAACGTGAAAGAGAAGGAATGCCGATTTCTTCAAAGTATTCCACTATGGGTTCTTAGTTACAAATATTGTAAACGTGGAAACAATCTAAATCCAATTGCATTTGAAATACTGTTTCTTTTAAGAGTCGTATAAAAATCAACTCCAACAAAGAAACTAAAAGCAAAAGTGACCCTCGAATCAAGTCCCGTTTTTGAACATGCTAAGCACGTTTAATCCATGTCTCGGAGCACCGTGATATATCGTGTATTTCAAGCAGGTTCAGGTCTTATCGCACCACCCAGACAACATCTATTATGAAAAGAATGACGAACATTAACCAGCTAGACTGGAACGACGGTGAAATTGATATTAAATGAAGCTGGACTTGAAGAGGTTTATAACAATTTTATGTCTTTTATAGAAGCCATGATAGAATCAGTGGTATTAAGATAGCAAAGATAAAATTCTGGCTGAGACTTTTGTAATAAAGCTGGAATAAAGATGGGTGTTACTGCATCTCCTAAAACTTATTATAGTCATGCAGTCTACATCACGTTGGGAATCAAATTACAAATACATATTTCCATTTAAAGAAAAACAAGCATCATAAGTAGTATTTTTGACAGTGAGATAGAATTAAAACGAGATTCTGGATATTTTAAGCAAGCGTCAAGAATTGATCCTCTAATACCGGACAATAAAAACAATATCAAGAAATGTTCCCAATATATCTCCTGCCCTTTCACAACACGCAATGCTACGCACCCTTCAACAAATCAGTTATGGCTTACGCTACATAAGCAGTAATGCTATCATCGGACCACTGTCTTTTATAGCCATGGACGTTTTGTGTCCCTTGAAACAACACCCTGACGGCTCCACACGATTTATGGCTAGCAAGGGAGAACATATTGGGGTTGTTCACACAGCAGACCGATCGGTAAATCAGGAAACAATAGTTGCGGATTTCGGTATCTTGAGGATTTTCCGGTTTAAGATAACTTCGTCTTGGACCAGACTCAAGATTGAATTACGATGCATTGGTTTGAAGATGCAGTTAATTCTGATAGCATCTGAAACATATATAAATGATTGATAACAACCAAAAGCTCGTTGAACTAACCAATCAGATTGTACTTGAACTCATAATTCCAGGAAAGATTCAAGTGAAGTCTTAATGAAAGTTTATACATGTGCTTTAACACCGTCATAACAGAACTTATGAATGTTCCCAGGTACCGTATTAAAGCGCAGAAAGCGGTTTTAATAAATATACGTAAATAGCTTTCGCTGTTCATATTCAGCGTTTGAAGAGATTTTCACTCGTAGCAGAAAGTGCAAATCTCTTGACATGCAAATTGGTGAAGTAACTAACGGCTTAATCATTTCTTATTAGGATGGGTGAAGTTGAATTTAATTCTGCCGTGAAATGTTCATTCAGAAAACCAGATTAATAGTTTGGTAAATGTTGATAATGCGAACGGGTTATGCAATAATAGTTATGCGAACAGGTATTCACATGGGGCTAAAAGTTAGCCTGCATCACAAATCAACAAACTTTTCCAAAAAGTTGTTCAGCGTTTTGTTACCGGTATTGGTGAATATACTAGGAAACTCGGATAATCCACTGGCTTATGTGACTTAACTATTGACGATAAAACTGGACCGGAACAGATAGAAATGGGGCCGGAACTGTGGGGTAGAACTCGCCCAACGTGGAGACAAACTGGGCGAAGCAAATTGATTGATATGACGAAAATACGATAAAAGCCTAGCAACGGGCAATAAATCAACGAAAGAAAATTACGATATATAGAAGCTATCACATTTCACTACCCCTAAATCTAAAAGAATACATAGAAAACCTTCGTATATTATGTAATAGATAAGTACTCCGTACTTGTTTCTAGGCCGAAGATTTAAAGCCATTTCCTTGCTACTGCACTCCGTGATAACGTTCACGAAGCTTCCATTTATGCAAGACCCTACTTACAAGCCTGTATACATGTAATACAAAGGTTGTATAAGACAAAACCTACGTAAATGACGCTCGAGATCCTTTTACTGATACCGCTAATAAAGTCTGCGGGTGGAATGTCATTCTACAACTTATGGTTCCCTTCACAGATTTCGCCATAGTTTTGATGTAGTTTAGCCATAAATTCGCTTTAGTAATACAGAAATAAATATTCAAGTAATGAATTTCAAAGTTTAAACGAAATATTATGGCGTTTATGTTCGTAGAAAAACACACTAGACATACATATTTATGTTGATAAAACTATACATAATCAAGAAACTGGTTCGTATCACAGAAACAAATTAAAATAAACATCAACATGTTACTTTTAAGGCGACAGTCAATAACAATAAGGTAAACAAGAATATAAAATGTCCCCTTATGTTCGTCGGTGGCATCGCATCGCAACGCAAGGGACCGTAGTCCATACATCGGAACTTCACGGCAGACCGAGCAACAATTTATTGAATGGTCTCCATCTCGATCACTGAATACAATGATGCGTAATTTATCAAATCGAGGTTTGAAGCCGTGACGACTGTTCTCAAAAGAAGGATTTGCGACTTCGGATAATGGAAGCGTGGTGAAATAATATAGTATGGTTTGTATGCCTAGCGAGTCATATTGTATTCTAATATCGATTTCATCTCACAAGCACTAGTCTGTACTTTCTCACTGCAGGGCAAATGCCTAACTCTCTCGTTTCTACACAGTTGTCTTTAGCTAGTGCAAGTACTTTACAGTCCTAACAAGCATGTTACATGATATTATTACTTTCAGAAGTTCCTGTTATGCCCGAAAAACCTCAATACTGAACCAACGCGTTCCCAAAAAGCATAATATTTTTTTAACTCTTTTGGCCAACTTTAGTATCGCATTCAGAGCCGAACTAAGCCGGCTTTATCATGAAACATTATACAAAAGTAGTAAAAATCCCACATTTTCCGCACTCTACGCCAAAATGGTTTTAGAGCATTGCAAAATCCTACTTGCGGCTATGAATGTGACGGGAAGCCCAGATGTGGCCGATGACAAGCGCTTACGTAAGCTGATTAAAAGGAATGTGTGTCACGACGGTTCAGAGACATTGTCATAATAAACTTCATCACTGTATACTCCTTGCTGGCTTTTAACGTGTTTTCTTGGAAAAGGGGCTGATAGCTCCAAATTAATTACTGAAGACTGCCAATTTCAGAAAGACATGAGAGAAGACTATGTACAGTGGCCGCTCGACTATGGTAACACTAAGACCTTACGTAGTACGGAGTTTCAATAGAATACGTGGAGCCTACCGTACATAACATCAGTAAATGATACGATAAAGATTGCTTAAAGGGGGAAGCGCCAGGGTAGCCCGGGAAATTCATATGTTCTTCCGTTTTTTGCAATTTGTAGGTCAATGCTGTCAGATGCATTGTATATTTCAATGACCAAGTTTTAAATAATTTCCTTAAACTACAAGTCCCATGAAATAAATAAAAATAACTCAACAAAGTTGCGTGGTTCATAAAATTGGCACCCGCATTGATTTAAATCAAGTAAAAGCTCGCAATCGATTGCCCTTGTGACCTGATAGCAATAAAACGGTTGAAGATCATGACAAAGATAGCGCAACCAATAAAGTACATGGTACACTTGGAAAACTGTTACAGTTCAAATAAAACCCGTTTTTATTAAAGGGAACTTATGTTTAAACACAACAACAAGTCTGCTAGGCTGAAGTGGGATTGGGAGGACCATGTATGTAGAACTAGCTTCTGCTCGCGTGGATGTCGGAAACTATCCCACGGGAACGTGTTGGCCGGGACAAAAAGTAGCCAATGCCCTTCCCCAGGATGACATCTATCTTCAGGTTCAGTGGTATACCGTGAAAAGGTTACATACAAACAGAGTTACTTTCGAATTTACAATGCTAGTATGCACCGTGACAGATGGGCCTGAGTCGTCACGCAGTGGAAGCCAGAAGAGGGGCGTCATCGCCAAGGGACACCAAGGAAACACTGGCGTGATTACTGGGAAGGCCACACACAGAGAAGAATGAAAAGCTGTGGAGGAGACCATTGCCCAGCAGTGGCACACCCAGTATAAATATAATTGAAGCTTTGTCTTAAGAAGTGACTTAAATCAGTCACCTCATACTTGTCAGTCTCTCAGAAGTTATCAGGAATGTGGCAGAGCTGAACAGATTCATTGTCCCTTATCTGCCTTAAAACGCCCACAAGCCCAGATACTTACCTACGAGTACTGTTGTGACCTAATTTCAAACAATCTGAGCCCACACATGTAATATGTGCGATTATTCTACCGTGCATTAAAACAATCGCAAAAACAGTTGGTAAGCTGAGTTTTATCAAAATTTTCACATTCGTGGGTACATACGGACCGATAACGGACCGGCCTTCGGTCGACCTAATCGCCGAATACAGCTTTTTAGCGAGTTCTAGAATTCAATTCCGATTATTTTTAATTCTATCCAAATCCCTGCCATGCATTTTTCATGTTTTAAAAGGGTTTAGTACCCAAATATTCTTTTTTTACTTCAATTTCATGAATATTCATTTTGGTGAAGGATTAGGATCCAGGCGAATTCAAATGGTGATTTGTTATTTCTAAATACGAATATTTCATATGGGGCCCGGATGCCCGCTTAATTTTTCGAGACATCGCCAAGCGGTTGGTCGACTCTATACGTGACCAGAGGGCTAGCCTATTCTGTGGCCAAATAATCAGCATACAACGTGGAAACAATGCTGCCAGTCTTTTGGGCACCTTACCTGTTGACAACAATGAGGACGAATTTTTTGATGCCCTATGATTGTATTTTTTTTTTCAATTGCAAGATATTATAAGATGATGAGTTAATTGATAACTCCGATAACAAGTAATGGTTTCAAAGGATCACAGAAACGAGGACCAGTGTCTCAACAGCTTGAAAGCGTGCCTGACTGTAATGTTAGTCCCTACTGACAGTATTATAACGAATAGTAGGTAATAGGACACTCGACCTTTCCTAAATAACCAACATAGCCATCACACTCAACCGTCACCTTCATAAAACAAATTGTTTCACAGTGAACCCTAACCCAAATTGTTCAATTTCAGGAGATAACTTTAAAATTTTCAGCCCACTGAATGTCGGTGCCTAACGATTGGACCATTATTCTTCCTTTGTGAAAAGTAAGTGATGATTTTATACATGTTTCTGTTCTGCCGTTTATATATGCAGGCTTTAACACCTCATATTTTAATAAAACCTTGCTATCGAATTTTCGCACCTCGGTACAATATGCCCCGTTCAAACCTTTTGTATCCGTAATCTTTTGAAGCTTCGCGTCTCGTCGGTCAAAGGATTTACAGCCTTTGTGATCCTCTTGGAAATGCTTAGATACCTAGCAGCAGCTAGAAATACCATTCCTAGTATTTTTTAAACGATTGTTAGATCTAGATAGGACACTGAACGGCGACAAAGTGTGCAAATATGGCAATACTCTCTGATGACCGTTCTTAGACCTTTATTTTACAATCTTGTCACTTATGTCTTCGGATTACCCGAACTTATACTACGAGACATCACCAACATAAAAAAAAATACTTATTTTAATTCAAATCCATAACGTCCATTTGTATAGTATACAAACGAAACTAGTTTTAGTACTTATATCTACCCGAGAATCAACAATAACTATAAGATTTATTATTACGCCACAGTGGCATCTACCTAGGCCTATTTGCTATAGCATTCAGGATGCTGTTGGGGCGGGCGCGAACACTGTGTATGATAGAGGCGCATTGCTTGGGCATGATGGCGTGAAAGCCATCTATTTCCGCCTCTGCGAAAATGCAGGAAGCACTGCAGTAACGCGTTAATCTCAACAACACCCTAATTGCATAAGCTTGCTTTAATGACTTGGTGGGAATTCAGATGTTGACACCACCAAAAGAATATAGTACCTTTACCTCACACACTCTATTATGTTTTCAGTTACGGACAGGTAAATAAACCAACGTTTACAACCGCCACATTATCACGTACTTTTATTATCCAACTAATTTATGCCAGTTGCGTGGGAAAGCTAACATAATGCACTTTCCATTTCTCCTATTCAAAAACCAACATTAACAGATTTTGATACAAAAGTTTTATTAAGAAACCGACCATCAATCACGAGAGAATTATTATAGTAAATGTATATATGTTAAATCATATCGCAAATGGTATTTCTTTGGTTCTAAATTCTGGATGGAATGTGTCATGGCCGCTAACGACGCTGGTGAACCGCAAAAATGTTATGCCAACACGAAAATTTACTATGTAGAATTGACTAAAGTTGATGGGAGGGAACCTATTGTACAACCAGACTGAAAATTGGGTACATGTCGCATTAGAAAGTTTGATATTACTAGATATACTTAAAATCAGTTGCGGTGAAGATTTGGCAAACATTGGTCGTGCAGTCGTGTGAATTTTGAACTGTATTTGAAAAGCCTAATGATAGTCTGATGACGATCTGACCGCATCTCAAATAGTTGCCTGTCTTACAAAAATTTGCTGCGAAAGTTCTAACACTACAATTAATATATTCGAATATATGGAAATATGTGCACGTTTATAACGTTATCGTGGACAGAAATTTAAAACCGTCTTCATATATTTCCATACATATTACTTCCCTGTGATATCGTGATTGCGTAACCTGGATGTCCACGATAATATCGTCACGTTAGAAATTGTAAAAGCATTTTTTTCTGTCAATATATTCCAAGAACCACCCCGTTCAGAAACTGCATTGCTGATATCGATTGCTCTCGATTCAATATTCTTGAAGAAAACGCAGTGGCAGTTATCCTGTTGGATTTCAATTTAAAAATAGTTGAGAATAAAGTGGTATCGAAGTCGGAAAGTATGGAAATGCAGTATTGTCTTGGTACTGGCAGTCCGGTTGGGCTTCATATCAAAGACAATAGATACACCAGTGCCATAAACAAAGGCTCAATGCGTGTATTAATAATATCTGCGTTATGAGAATAAGGATAACTAACTACATAATCTAATTAATTATGTAATGTTTCCGCCTGTCATTTCCTGGGGAAATGGACCGAATTATCGAACCTAAATGTGGTCGAGTCAGATGTGAAAATAATATGATAAGAAATAATTAACATGTGCCTGTATTAATAATAATGCTTAACTGCAACAGATGGCTAAAACCATCCTCGAAAATGGGCTTCCTGAGAGAAGTCAAACATAAGACAGCATTGAGGACTGCTACCTAATAAGCAGGAGAAGAAACTTCAAGTATCAGTCCGAAGATCTCACTCAAAAGAACTGTGGCCAGAAAATCACACATTTCATCACAAAAATGCAAGAAACTTGTTACTTGAATCAACGCATTCTTTTCTGGCGACTAACGTGTCGTAACCATGAAGATATACAGATCGTCTGATCGTATGCATGTAGATTAAACAAACACATTGTATTAGACAATTAATTAGCCATTGACCTTGTTCTTAATACGATCTCGCAACAGACGATTGTTCTATTTTATCTGTTTAAATATCCACGAAGAAATCGTATGTACGAGATAACATTGTAATGGGTTCGGTAACCGTTGCTATAAACATTTTACGGATGCGCGTTTATCGTGCAAATTATTTTCGGGCTTCTCGAGTTTTTGATTGTAATTTGTACGTACCGATTGTGGGGAGATGAAATAAACAACGTAATTGACGGCTTCAGTGTTTTTCATTGATGCTTTGCGTGACTGGTAGCGATTTGTTTTTTCGAGATGTGCCATTTGTGTAGTCTTTATTTTTGATTTTATCATCAGTCACTAGATTACGGCTTCCCTGAAGAACGGTGGCCGCTATAACGACCGCAGCGACGGCTGTTTTTACGAGTTTTTTTAATTTTTTATTAATCACTCTCTTCCTTTTTAAACTTTTTAAAGATTATTTTCTACTTTTTCGTTCGATTGACCGTTAGTGGGTTTTTTTGTTAGAATAGCCGGGAGTGAGTAATTAATTTACGCGCCTGCTGCCTTCCTTGGATGTGGTAAGCATTTTCGAGCTCTCTCCGGAAAATATAACAAAAATCGCTAATTCTGAAGATCCTGGTCAGGATAATGGAACAAAGTTATTAAATTATTGTATTGTCATCGGTGCTTGATGTGCTTGATAGGTGTGCTAAATTCCAATTAGATTTGACGTTTTGAAGTGGATGAAAATCACATTCGTAGATATGTAGATACAGGTGAAACCTCGTACAACTTACTTTCATAATTATAACATTTGAACCACGTCTTTCACCGGAAAATTGTAGACGCTATGTGCTCTTCTAGAAAACCGTAGGTTAAGTGACAATGGACACTCAGAGCAAGAAAAGTTGGACAAACTTGTTTGTCAAAGCATTTCCATTTTTATTGCCCGTAATCACGAACTTGGCCAGTTATTTCGTGACGCGGCATCAATTAATCATCTTTATTTTGATAATAGCCGCTGTTAATCACAATACATTTACCAAACTGACTGTTGGCGAGGTCAAATAACTTCAACTATGTTCCAGCCAAACACTACACAAGTTAGGTAAATTAATATTTCATTTAGGCAATCCAGCTCAAGCCACGGTGGGTAAACTTGTGAGCCAACGAATAGCTTGATTATTATAACTTTAAGAAAACAAGTGGCTTCAACTTCTTACCTTTAGAGTTCTAGAATGTTTAGTAAGTAAGTAAAAGTTTGTGAGAGATTGTTTCTTATTATTATGCATATCGTCAAGCCATTTTGTACTCTTACGGTCTTATTCATAAAAAGTTATCGAACATCTAAACAGTTGCTAAAGTCTGGTTTTCAAAGAGAAACCAGACTTTAGCAACTGTTTAAATGTTCGATAACTTTTATGAATAAGACCGTTAGACTCTGGAATTGAATTAAAAAATATCAAAATGTTTTTTCTTTTTATCCAGTCTGATCTTTAGGTTTTTATATCACAGCTTTAAATTCCCACAGCACATAGGACAAAAAAATTATAGCCAAAAACCCACTTCACATTTTACGCAGTCAGGCAACTTGATTTTTTAAATTTACTTTTTTTACACTTTTTTTAGTTACCACACATCTTACACTATTTTACAGTTTTAATAAACGTTTTGTAAATTCAAGTGAGAATGGTTGCTAACAAACTTTCAATCGTTACATCCTGAATGTTCATTCAACATGGAAAATGATAAGAGAAACCTAAAGATGATTTTCAAAGGCATACTCAATGTTATCCCAGTTGACAGAGGTCGTCTACTTCATTTTTTCGTCTGGTTGCTGCCATATTGAATGTTGATTACTGTCATGTTTTAGGACACTCGCAAGATTAATGAAAAATCGATAAAGAATCATCAAAATCGGTCCAAGCGTATGGTCGAGTGCCACAAAGGAACAAACATACATACAAACATAGGCTGATAAACACATTAACCTCCTTTACGTCGCGCAGTCGAGTAAAACAAATATTGAATCAAGGACATTCTTTCGTTGTCCGTTAAAAAAACTTCAAAAAAACAAAACCACACGTTGGTTTAACAATTACGTAGATTGCATGTCGCTTTAGCACATGTGTGGGGTGAACAAACTTTACTGTAAGCGTCCCCTGAAGCTCGTTCAGTTGATGTAAACATCACTGGCTTGAGTACAACTAGTCAGGGTTGACTCCTTTGTCACCGTCACTATTTTTAGGTTTTCACACTTAGTATTAAAACATCAACATACCATTATCCGCTTTGATATACGAACTAGCGTTTAGCAACCCTGCATGACTAATACGGTAAATACTCTTGGTTTAATTTATGCCATCAATTTGGCGTCCACTTTAGTATCGATATCGAGGAATCTGACACTGTTATCGATCATAATCGTTTTATTATCGATGTAAAATGAAGTCGATGACATAATAGTCTTGTTAAACTATACAGAAACGGGCTTCTGCTTTTAATTATCTCGGTGAAAGTGGTAACTTAAATTTACACGACCGGCGTCGAACAATAAGGAACAGATTTTTCATAAGAATTGTTTATTGAGTACTCGTGCGGCTCCGGAAGAATATTCGACACCTGGCGAAAACAAATTAGCTAGCACTTATTAGGTCAGGCCACTTTACGAAGCCAAAGAATAAACAAAGCCACGCAACACGAAACTTGAGTTATCCCAATATTTTTTTTTACTGAAATATTGTCAGAGCTCAAGAGGTACCTACAGTCGAGGGAAAAAAAAACAACCGACTTCCAAAAAAAACACTACTACAAAGTGACATATAAAACTTTAACTTTAATTCCGGAAGCCGGTGTCTTTTGTTTTGTATTTACGTTTTTTTGCCACCGACTTCCTAATAGGGTATTTTCCAACTTAATAAAAACTACTTTAATTTGAAGATTGAGACGATACATTTAAGTTTTAACAGAAAAATAAAAATAAATTTATTTACGAGTAAGTATATCCATTTTCTCAAATAAAAACGATTAAAGTCAAATTTATGTTTCATTGTTTTGAATTTACCGCCAAAACGATCGTTACGATGACTTTTTTATCACGTGACATCGTGACGTTAGTTTTGTGTAAGAAAATGGATATTAATCAATTTACTTTTATTTTTCTGTTAAATATTAGGTCTTTACCTATGAAATTGCCGTTTTGCAGTACTGGCCATTTCAAATCAAAATAATTTTTGTTTGGGTAAGAATTCTAATTTCAAATTAATTTTATTTTAAAAACATGGATTTTTTTTTCCGAAAGTAGTCATTTGTTTATTGATTAGTGTTACATTTTCATCGAATTTCAATCTTTTTCGTCATCATGGATACGTTAAAAATTCGAGTAATTATGGAATATGAGTACCGTCGTGGCAGCAACGCGGCACAAGCGGCACGCAACATCAACGACGTTTACGGAGCTAACACTACAAACCAACGCACCACCTGTTATTGGTTTGCTCGCTTCCGTTCTGGAAATTTCGACCTGAAAAATGAACCTCGCGGTCGTCCGAAGACTTTGGTCGACAATGACGAATTAAAGGCGATTGTGGAAGCTGATGATACACAATCTACGGCTGAATTAGCAGCAGCTTTCGACGTTAGCGTCAAAACAATATTGGTCCATTTGCGTCAAATTGGCAAGGTAAAAAAGCTTGACAAATGGGTGCCCCACGAACTCAATGATCGTCAGCGCGAAGTACGCGTCGAGACGTGCCTTGCACTGCTCAACAGACACACAAATGAAGGAATT
Organism: Antitype chi; assembly: GCA_947359405.1. Taxonomy (NCBI): domain Eukaryota; kingdom Metazoa; phylum Arthropoda; class Insecta; order Lepidoptera; family Noctuidae; genus Antitype; species Antitype chi. The sequence continues at coordinate 18,584,174 of OX375808.1, forward strand.
TTGAACCGCATTGTTACCTGCGATGAAAAATGGATTCTGTTTGATAACCGCAAGCGCTCAGCAAGTTGGTTGGATCCTGGTTCAGCACCTAAACAATGCCCTAAACGAAAACTTACCCCTAGAAAAGTGATGGTCACTGTTTGGTGTTTCTTACCAAACGGGGTGAGCATTACTGCAGATGTGTACTGTGAAGAACTGAACACAATGATGGAGAAGCTGGCACATCTCCAACCAGCATTGGTCAATCGCTCGTCTCCGCTGCTCCTGCACGACAACGCGCGACCTCATACTGCACAGCAGACGGTCTCCAAGTTGCAAGAACTGGGGTTGGAAGCTCTCCGTCATCCGCCCTACTCACCAGACCTTGCGCCTACAGACTACTACTTTTTCCAGAATTTGGATAACTTCTTGGCGGGAAAAAAATTCAATACCCGAGAGGCAGTACAAAATGCCTTTGAAGAATTTGTTGCCTCCCGTCCAGCTGATTTCTTTAAGAAGGGCATCAATAAACTGCCACTGCGATGGCAAAGATGCATTGATTGCATGGGTGATTACTTCGATTAATACAAATAAAAAATACATGAAAAAAATTCGTTTAAATTTTTTCATACAAAACGGCAATTTCATAGGTAAAGACCTATTATTTCGTCCCAATCTTTAAACTAGAATAGTTTTTAATAAGTTGGAAAATACCCTATTCAAAATTCGGTTGTTTTTTACTAACGTCATCCACATACACTAAGTAGAAAAAATAAGTAATATCGAAGCTAACTCAAAAATCACTCAGTAGAACTTGACCAAATGTGTATAGGACTCATCGGCCTTACAGCTCTGTAAGGCCGATGAGAGACCTGCGACACACGATACCCGTCACTTCATTAACGGATGACCTGTCGACGTCCAACGTTTGGAAAACCGCCTGATTGTATTACACAACCCCTTTGTATGGCAAAGGAGATTCTAATCAATCCAATTGGTCGGCTCTGTAATTACAATGACAGCGATCTGTCATAACAATTTCATAGACAATGGTGAATGTGAGATAGGGGTGGGAAAAGGTAGTTTGTGGACTTCCTTCTTATTATATGTAGGATTTACACTTATTTGTGTTTTTTTTTTAAATAATGAATCTGTGATTGTTTTTTGGATTATTAGTCGATTCGCACGAATTTACTCGCTCGAAACAAGCAAATCCACTATTTTATTTTCTATAGGCGACTACCACGAAGTTAATTTATATGTGGGCGAATCGACAACTCCTGAAATACTTATTAGGCAATTAGCACGTTTTCAATTTTATCCAATATAATTAAGAAATAAATATATTTTTCTTACTAGATAATAGGAGAAAATCAAACTATTGTTATTGCTTTATTGTGATATTAAATTTGTGCGAATCGACTTACAACCTTGTTTGCGTCTTGCAGCCATAATCTATGTTTAACACACTGCCTTGCTACTAATTCTATATTGAATTTATTTGGGAACAACACACTGCCTTGCTACTAATTCTATATTGAATTTATTTGGGAACAACACACTGCCTTGCTACTAATTCTATATTGCATTTATTTGGGAACAATAAATAGGTTAGGTAAGTACAAAGTTGTTTTGACGTCATGAATTCATGAGTAATTCTAAAATAATCGGCATACAAAAGTGTAGGTGACTATGTATTTAATTTGTTGCCATTTTTGACGCGATAACAGCTAATATTTCTGTCATTATCCTCTTATTGTTGTGTTACAAAATAACTATTATAAGGCCAAGGTTATAAAACTATTGCCAATACAATAAAGGGCAATAATTAATAATTTAAAATCTTACATAGCCAATATTACAATAATTACACAACACAGATGAAAATGGAATAAGTGCTTACGTAATTCAACACGGTCTGCAGGACGCCATTTGGCGCCCAGGAAAAATGAAGTAAATTGGAACGACACAAATGTATAAATCCCAATGCTGGGTTTTATCCATAGCTTACCTGCCACCAAAGACTATATAATACTCTATGCCTGCCACCAAACCATTGTACGATTTTAAATTGGACAGGATCGTAGGGACATTAACTTGAAATAAGGAAAAATGCAGGCTATAGACTCGATTTTCGAAAAACTTGTATTGCGGCTTGGTACCTACATCTATTCCCAAATCCTCCTTCCTACTATAATCCTACTAATATCATATTTATACAAGGTGTAACTTAAATAACGCACAACCTCTTAAGGGGTCATTGTACTCATCATTATCAACAAGTTTTACTATGGGACCAAACCTGAAATCGTAAAAAAAAACAGCTGTTCCCTACATTTTGACGATTTATGCGAATACAAGTGTATGGAACAGCTGATTTTGTTTCGCGATTTCAGGTTTGGTCCCATAGTAAAAGTTGTTGATAATGATGAGCACAATAACCCCTTAACAGGTTGTCCGCTATTTAAGTTACATCTTGTATATATAATTCTACTGTACGTGTGTATGTCACTGAACTTCTCCTAAACGGCTGGACCGATTTAAATCAAAATCAAAAGTCATTTATTCAAATTAGGCTTAGAATCAGCACTTTTCGAACGTCAAAATACATAAGACAGTCCCCCCAAAAACGCCCACACGTCACCACTTCCTAGTGCTTTAGCTGGGAAGAAGAAGTAGTGGAACAAACTCCACAGCAGCACAGCTGTCTGTTTAGTCGGATAGACTTGATTCTATAATTATTTTTTTTGTATGCGTTTGGGTGGCGCCCTGGATGGTTTAGATTTACAATTGGACCCGGTAGGTGGCGCTGCGTTCGGGCAGGACAACGTCTGTCGGGACCGCTAGTATACTATAAATGTAAAAGTTTGTATGTTGTTTGGAAGTGTGTTACTCAATCACACAAAAAAAGGCGTAACGGATTACATCAGTCATCCTTTTAATCCCGGTAATCGTTTCCGTGGAATTATTTTGGACCTCCACACAGGCGAAACCGCTGGCAAAAGCTAGTCTGGTAGGCAAATTTTTATGTGTGGCCCAAAAACATCAACCAATCATATTACATCCTGCCAGGGGTGCGGTTTGTTCGAAAGAGATACCGCGGCCCCTGGTACATAGGCAACTGAGGGAACACGGGTGGGTTTTAGTCAAGAAGTTATTTTATGATTTCACAACCAAAAAAAAATTAAATCATATTACATCAGATTTATTTAAGTGAGGTTTCTGGAAAAAACCTACACGAGGGGCGCGCGGAACCGAGAAGTATAGCGAAAAAGGAAGAGAATATCCAGCAGTGATTCCTGGGTGATATTCTGATATGGTATTTTGGAAGCATAGGTCAATCACCTAAAAGTACAACCAACTGATTCCGCAACAAATACATTAGTTCAGACGAGTACAAACCACCAGCCCAAGATACTGTTAGAAACGTACGGGGAATAAATAATATTGATTTCTTCATAACTATAATTATGCACCGGTGACATCCGGGATGAAGGGGACTACTGCTGTTCACATTCAAATGAGCCAGCTCGATGTTCATGTAATGACGTTAGAGAGACAATTATGGAGACCTTTTTGCAGGAATTGGGGGAAAAAGATGTTTTCGCTACGAGAGTAGGCGTTTGAAAAGACGATCTTTTCGACATGGCTACCCTAACTCAATATTTAACTTAGAAACGTTAACTTATGTCTGTGTTCTTACATCATCTTATCTTTTGATTCCTGCAGTTTTTCATTTTTATCTTTGGCTTTTGTGAAGCCAAATATAATGTGTAATAAGGAGATTATTCCCCAAAATATCAACCGAGTTCTAACTTAAGTCCAAGTTAAAAGAGTCAGTTTTTGTAATTTGAACTTTATGCTTGCTACTGTAAAGTTTTTATTACAAAAACTCACATAAGAGTCGAGTCTAAGTTTCAACAGAAGACAGAATAAAGTTCCAAAAAAAAAACGTTTTTAAATTTGGAAGTTTTCGGACTAAAATTAGAACTCCTCTTATTCGTTCGATAAGCGAATAGTAGTTCTCAAAGCCTTCTTCCGTCCCTGGTCCCATTAGTTGGGGTCGAGTCTCCTAACTTCTCTGCGCCAAGTTACTCTGTCTTGGGTTGTCGGTTCTGGCAATTGGGCTTTCTTGGGATCTCGAAAAACTTCTTGATGTCTTCAAAAATCTATCTCACGGTCAGAAGCAATACGCAAATAAGGGGGAGAAGCCCAATTGAATCGGTTGCCAAGAGCCAATGTTAACATTATCAATACATTTATTCCGTACATAGAATGCTGGTTGGATACAAGTTAAGCGGTCGAAGAACAACTGTCGACATAGCCGCCACGAATACTAATTGGTTTATCGTGAATAGTTAAACGCAAACACCGTTTATTAAGCTTGAACCAATATGTTTAAGCACTTAAGCAGCTTTAGGGATATTGTTCCCTTTAAATTTGAAGCGGTATAATAAATAATACCAGTCCTTTAGTAACCTACTGCAGGGCCTGTTCTCATACGGAGATGACATGAGCATTGATCACCACGTTTGCTCAAAAAACGGGTTGGTGATTTCAGACCTATATTAGAATTTTTAACTAATATTTTAAAGAGAAAAGATTTGATTTTTTTATGTTATGCTAAAACGGTTGAACGGATTTGGATGAAATTTGAGACAAGGGTACACCATGACCTGGAGAAAGAGATAGGCAATTTTTCATCCTGGATGGCAGACGAAGTCGCGAGCAACAGCTAGTTAACTACATAAGTCCAGGTTTCCACACGATGGTTTTACTTCACCTTTGTCAGTAATATCCAAGATAGACTCAGAATACATCTATGAATTGAAAAAGTCACGAAGTATTGGTTGCTTGTTAGTTCATGAATAACAAGATTATTCAAATACCAATCATATGCGAAAAATGACATACAAAAAGTCAGAAATATCAACACAAATATTCACAAACACATGAGACAATTACCGTGTCAATATCGTGTGAAGCAAGCTTTATTACCTTCCAATATTGTTGGGTTGTAGGCGGGCAAAGTCAACAAATGGGAATACTCTATTCGGGTAACTACTCGTAGGCGATATACGAGTACAAACGTCTCGTTATTTATGCAACAGCGTCGAATTTTAAATGTTACAACTCTATTGGTGGTATCGATCCTAAGTGGTAATGGCCCCAACTTACGATATTTAGGTCATAGGTTCGAACCCAGACAGGTTTTTACTTTGTGTAAATTATTTCATCACCACTGCTCTCAAAACGGTGAAGGAAAACATCGTGAGGAAACCGGCATGTCCTAGAACCAAAAATTTGAAGAAATGTGACATCTACCAAACCGCACTGGGCCTGCGTGGCGGATTACCGCCCGCTCCTTCTAATAGAGAGGAAGCTTGCGTCCCAGCAGTGGGAACATTATAGGCTGATTATGCACAGGGGTAATTTCGTAACACACTAACAGTAGAATAGCTTTCATTTTGACAGTTCAACAATATTCATTGCGTTATTTACGTTGCTGAGCAGACAAAATTTTCGAACATATAAAGCAATTGATTAGCAATATCCTTCAAAATAATGCAGATTCTGATTGACAGTGTGGTACGCACGCAAACCAAAGGATAAAACCAAGTCTTCGGAGGCATAAAAGCGACCGCTTATTGTAACTTTTGCCATATTAGTCAGTTGGGGTGACAGTAACTCATTATGTCTCCCTTTCGTCAGTAAACGACCCCAATTTCTAAAGAAATTATTCCTGCGTGGACTACTTTAAGTTAATTTGTGAAAAAAATTGGGGAAATCCTGTGAGCTGTCTCGATAGCAAAACATGTTGCAAATATTTCGGGTGCAGAATTTTAGGCAGGGCAACGATGATTCAGTTAGGTAGGTAACTAATTTATATTCATATGAAAACAACTCGATACTCGTAATTAACATTCATCGAAATCTGACGCGTGTAGTTGTGGAAATAGAGGCGAAGAATTACAACTTAATGATACAAAAAAAAAACTGTTTGTTTAGACCCTTAGACCCATGAGCTACGGAAGAGTAAGCCGAAAATTCCTCTATAAAAGCACAGTGAATAGAAATATATTCTTCCTTATATCATCATCATCTGCCTCGCCTATTCCCAACTATGTTTGAGTCTGCTTCCAGTCTAACCGGTTGCAGCTGAATATCAGTATTTTACATGGAGCTATTGCCTATCTGACCTCCACAATCCATTTATTGGGTAATACGATAGGTAACTTTTGGTAAAACTGGTTGTCAGATTTTCGGGCTTCTGACGACTCGGAACAACTATCAAAGATCCACGAATAACAGCTTTCCGAGCTACGGCGGTGGTGTAAAGATGGCCAGTCACCCATCCACGGACCAACCGCGACATGCGTAACTTATCCTGATCGATCGATCCGTGCGGCTGTTATTACTTAGCCACGAGCCCTTATTCTTCTTTTAAAAACTTAGCAATCATAAAAAATTGCAAAATCCTGTCAAACGTCCCATGGTCCTTTAAACAAACTGACGGTACTGACTTAGCACGACTGCATCCATCTAAGGCTAGTCATAATACTTAACAGGCGTGAACGTGTAAGTTGTATTGTACACAGACCGGATCCTTAAGTTAAGCCTGGGATTGTGTGATCTAGGCACGTGAAAGGGTGTCCAGTGTTCCTGTATTTGAATTTTTTTCTATTGCATTTATATGTTGGGAACATTTGGTGGATGCACAGACAATGTCTCGCATTCAATGTTCTTAAATCCTGACATTATGGAAAATATTAAAGTGTTTGCAGAATTTTCTCGAAAATTAAAAGCCAGAACATAGCAATCAACGCAGTAGGAACGCAATCCTGGGCGAAATTCCCAAAAACACCTTGAATAATTTAAAAAGCCAAGCAAGAATCAAGACGTTACATAAAATAAATCTCTAACATGTACGTCCCAAAGTCGTTTACTCAAAAAGACTAGCAAAGTGCCAAAACGTCCCTGGAGAATCTTCAGAAAAGGCATTTTTGATCGGAGTTCCAAAGAACATTTCGTCATTTATTCCCGAAAGGCCGTTTACCGTTATGAGTCTAGAAATTTGCTTACAGAGAAACCATACAGGTATAGAAATTCCGATAACCATTAAAGTTTGATCTTAGCACGTAATAACACACAGGTGAAGTTGGGTCGAGAGCGAATTTAACAATTCATGGTCGGGATGCGAACTTGCATGTCTGGGCATATGAATCGATCATATATACCTAGACATGCAAGTTCGCCTAAGACAGGCAGTACATCTCTAAAAGCCAGTGAAGTAATCTGATACTGAATAGTGGATCGAAATTGTTCTGGTATTGTATCGAATTGAATGCAATCGATTCTACTCTGTAAACATGCCGTTATTTTCGAACGTGATGAGACTAATAAATATATTGTATTATCCTCAGATAGTTTTGCTGGTTGGCAAACATCAATTGAAGCAGCGTAAATTCTATTCGCTTTACGTCCAATTGAAAGTAATTAGATTGTGTCTGAGACCTAACAATGTACCACATTGTCTTTCTGGAACCAATTTGAATCACATAAAAATCGTTAAAACCGATTCTCGAATCAAGTCTCCGAAACTGTTTTATAACTTCTTAAAGGAGGTCAGTGAGCCTTGATCGAAGTACAACGGATGCCTAGAATGTAGTATCTACTTACATCAGGCAAAAACCGATTTGGAGTCTGCTCTCGAGTTTGGGTTACTTCCTTGGATTCGGATCTGCATTTTTAACGCTCAGTTAGACGGGTAGCGATTTAAAGAGGGCTGTGGAAATTCAGGAAATGGAACGGTCCGGGAAAACGGCTCCCTTGTTATTGAGATAAATATGTTGTTTCTTTTATAAGCCTTGAATTATTCATTCTTTCCAGTATTTTATTTTGAAATTGCTTTCAAATCTATCAATATCAATGTCGATTTACCTCATAAAATTGATTACGGTCTCGTGTCACGCCAAAATTGTTAGCTTCGAAGTTGTAAAATAAAATAAAATGAGTCATCTGTTTCAGATAAAATCAAAACCTGTTCGAGTTCTTATTGATCTTGACTTGGCAATGAACTTCGTTACTAAGCTGTAGGTAAAAGCTTTTAAAATGCAACAATCGAATACGGCGATAATGTCTTCAAAATACGTCCCAAGTCCAACACTACACGAATTCAATATTCCTGAGTGTCTCTTAATGGATTACTTGGTCCGATTGCAATGTTATCTTCTACATCGTACTTTAATCTGGACACAAGTACATATACTCAATACACAAATAGGTTAACAACTTACATCAACAAGACACCGCCAACACACAGGAACCATTCCACACTGTTGGATCACTTCAACAATCCTACCACACTGTTGCTTATCTAACGGCACGCACACATAACCTGAAACAATGGACAAATTGTGTTAAACAATTGAACAACACGTGGTAAACACATTTCAGGTTCAGCATTAACTGAAAGTGAAGAATATGAAATGCAGGTATTTATTGGACACAAGAGTTACAATAATGTTAATACCATTTCTGGAATCTCAAGAGGTGGATCTGGTATTTAATTGTCGTTATAAAATCCATTTGAAGATTTTGACCCTAAGATTGGCGTTAGAATGACAAAACTTTGGTCAAATGCTGTATAAAAAGGTTTCGGCGTAAAGCGATCTGGAAAAGCTGCTTTCGAAATCGTAATCAAAGACGACCTAGTAACCATTATCGATTTGAATAAAGTTATTTATCAAGATCATTATGCTTATAGTAATAATAAAGGCTTAGTATTAGTAGGTAATAAAAATAATCTAAATCAGATCATTATAATCAAATAACAAGCTGGAATCCCGTATAATTGAATATTACAGGTAATCAATAGAAATAAATTAAAAAGATTAATTGGATTGGAATTTCGAAGTTAAGAATCTTACTAACAATATCGTTCTTAATAAATAGCAATCAATATAAAGTTGAAAAGCAATTACGGCGTATACCCAATTTATTAAACATCAAGGAATCTCGCTTCTAAGAATGATCAAACAAGAATGAGGAAAAGACGAAATATTCCTGAGAATTTTTTAAAAGGTTCGAAATTAAAAACGTGGAACATGAGTCATGAGCTTCTGGAACCTGATTAAGTGGACTCTTTAAAGCGCTTCTCAGGTGGATGATGGCATTCGAGTCAAAGATCCTATTGCAAAATAAATTTAAAGTAAAAGAAATTCTAAAGCGTTTTATAGAAAATGTGAGTTCCAAGTTACGAGACTTGTTATAGCTTCTCACGGTTTTAAGAACGACGAAGACACATTTTCAAAATCTTTTACTAGGTTATGTTACCTAGTAAAAATGGTGGACTTTAAAATAAAGTTAGCACGGTATTGTACAATATTAGGAAGCAATCAGGAATTGAAAGCAGAACCTGCTTGGCACCTGACCAAATTGGATGGGATTGAAATAAAAAAACAATACGACCGAGCTTCGGAAATATTTTTTCACCATTCAATTCAATCTAGCATATTCAGGCTTACTAACTGGTGGGTACCAACTCCTATTTGAGAGGTGTTTCTGAAGATTCGACAGGATTACATGTACAAATGTTTTGATAATTTCATGCTCAAATGAATGCAAATTGGTCAAGTTTACGAGTATTCGTTGATTAAACAAAACTGCGTGCATATTTAAATGTCCCGTGAGTGTTATTAACAGTGAATATTTCAGATTGGTGAGCAGCAGTTACCACCTGCGCAGTTATTCGAATCAATAAGTTGCCAACTTGGCATTCGAAATAACATAGTCCAAAGAACTTTCCATGCGCTTGTAATTGTTGCATCTATCTAATTCTGATATTTTCTGTTCGCATAATCATCGAGATTATGACCAGTTTAAATAAGTATTACTTCTTCTGACAATGTTTAAAACTTCTTCAAAGCAGAACGTCTCATAATTCAAAAGTAAAGCGTCTCATAATTCAAGCTAAAATTAATTACGTATCTCAAGATTATGAAGGGAAAGAGCGCAGCCAAAGATGTGCTCACACACAACTTGTACTTTCGCCAGTTGTGATTAAGTTTAGTTTACAAAGAGATAACCGGTGTTCTGTTCAGCGTTTACTTTCACTTCTCCGTTGCCTGCAGCAGCCATATATTTATCATTTAGATGTTTCTAGGCCTTTATTGTCTCTCAAGTAACCTGCAGTATAAATTCAAAATTAATTTCTCCTTAAAAGTTATTTAAAAAAATTATCAGCAGGCTGCTCAGCCGGTACGGTTAGAAAATAGGTTGAAATATTTGTACACTGATATTGCCTGCCTTTTATTTGTATTTGTTTTATTTATTGCCTGCCTAATACTATATTGGCAATTCTTATATGGATAACTTTCCTATGCTGTATGTTGTCGTGATTGCGGCGTTTTGCCACAAATTATTAATCTTACCTTGGCCAGGAATCATTGAAAGTGAAAGAGAGGTCATATAAGTCATTACAATTTCATATAGTTTACTTTTCTGCTTTAGTGCTGTACTACATATATTTTATTTGACACGATTCTCTTTATCTCATATTCAAGACCTAAGAACGAAATCTCTGTCACTGTTATCTACGGTAATAATTTCAACAAATCTGTTTACGGACAGGTAAGCAGATGATAACTAATCGTACGCCTTGTCAAGGTCGAATTATTACTAATTATCTTCACACGTGCTTCAACACCTGTCACTAAATTCAATCATAGAAACCATATAGGTAGGTACGTTAGACATATTATGTACGGTATCTACCTCCCTAGCATATGATTTTTAAAGTACGATACGACTTGACAACAATGAAGTAAATTACAAATGAAACCTTGGACTGTCTTTCCGCATAGCATAAGGCTTAGAACATTATGAAAATGGCCACACGAATTCATGACGTATTAGAACGAGTATTGCTATGCGAATTCTTCGTGAAAAACCTTGGTGGAGGATTTGGTAAAACAGAGATGCAAGCCTGGATACGAAACTGAAGCTAACAATATTGATGCTACTAGTTACTGATGCTACTATGCACAGTGAATCAGTTTTAAAAGTGACTAAACAGGAAAAGGCATTCCCTCATCTACACATAATTACTACTTTATTACCAATGACATCATAAAAATGTGGCAGCTATATTACATTTAAGTTAATATTATACGTTGAGTGACCTTTTGACTGCACAAAATGTCAGTTGTAAATCACATAAGGCTAAGAACTAAATGATAATGAAGATAGCTCCAAAAATACTAAACCAACGTCTAAAACTGTAACACAGAAGGTAGGCCACAAATCAATATTTTCGTACAAAATAGCCGTCGCGTGTATTTACCCATTTAAGGGCAAAGGCGACACCTAGCCTAAATATAAACTTTCCCACGTTCCATGATGTCATGTCAACGGCCTTAAAAATATATGATAATATCGTTTTCTATTCTCTCTTACTTAGCAAGGAAAATATTCCTTTCTAAGAAGACAGTATAGACGTGAAACTCAAAAGAATTCTGCGTAAAAAAATGGTATAAAGCTAGAATGTTACCTAGATTTATATTGCCATATTAGATATCCATCGCCGAAAAATTCGAAAACACATTACTATCCTATACATTCTTTTGAAGATTACACTTAATGTTGTGATGATTTTCAGTATCACAATCATTGATAAATGTTGTCTGTACAATATCTAACATCTGTTTCTGCACTCAAGATAAATGAGAAACTACTCAAACTACCTATCTGTCCTTGCTTTAATAATCGTACGATAAGCAGCCAAAATTATTTCTGTTTCTAATGCTATATCATCTTTGATTCATTATTCATTATTATTTTCTAAGGGAAAACTACATTTGACTATAGTTACTTTCTCATAATATCATTACTTCTAGTCTCTGTCATATGTATCAGCCGATATCTCAATATATACTGCATGCTTTGCTATATCATCTTAGATCTACAGTTTCTTCGGTCATCCTCTACTCTTGTAGCCATATATTTCGGTAGAATACACGCAAGAAATGTTATCATAAATCACAGGGTTTAATACTATTATATCCAAGTCAGTGAACTGTAAAATTGAAGCCTTTTCAAGTATCTGGTCACGTAACAAAGCTTTATAACTTGGTTTTGACAGTCTTTTATTCTGCTAACGTTGTTCTTGCATCTAATTTGGTCAAGCTGTGCGATATTGGAAAGATCTGTTCTTATGATATTTTCTTTAAATCAAAATATCTGACTTAAGTATCTAAAAAAAAACAGGCCGGTTTTGGTCATAAATACATTTTTGATCAAATCATATTTCAAATTGGATGAAGCTTTCTCTTTTAAGTAATTTGGTACTAAAATAGAAAGCACTCGAAAAAGTAATCGCATCTTCAAGTAAAGAACAAAATCAAATCAAAACATTAACTTAAGAGATGCAAATGACATCAGAACGACAACATAGTTTGAGTATACCTAAGGTGTGTTCACCGTGGTCTTGGAATAATAAATGGCTTCCTGTACCTACTCATTGTCAAAGACTAAATAAGAATCCATGCCGGGACTTAATACGGCCGTCAATCTATCGAAACAGTGGGACACGAGTATAGAAACTATGCAACGAAGATTGCACAAAAGCATTACACACCTCAAATAAAATTCCACTCCCAACTACAAAAACTTCACTTTTAGCATAGGCCACACAATTTCTAAATCACAAATCAAAACACAGAATCACTAATCACCACACAAAACTCCCACATTCCGAGTATTCAGTACCCCCTCTCCAAACCGCACTGGTCTGTGAACGCGGTAATCTGCGCAAGAGCACGCAAGCTTCCGTCCGTAACGCACACCCACCACAAACTGACTGAGCAAAGTATGAGCGAGCGAGGAAGCGGGCGGCGAATGAAATGTTCCAGTAGATACTGCCTGCCGGAATGTCGTCAATGTAGATGTTGATTTCGCGTGATTAGAGTCGAAAATAATTATGCTCCGAAGTTATCGCGAGAATTGCTTGCCAAGGCATAGATTTCTGAATAGTTACGGTTTATTGACTTTAGAAATTAGTTTTAGGACTACATGGCTAAATGGCTACGATTTATGATTGCTAACGACGCAAGAAACGATACAGTTACTTTAAAATCGCGATTGTCATATTATTGCACTTTATGTTTCTTAACAGTTTTACTTCCAGAACTGAAACTGTCATTGGGTTTTTTTTTATAAAGCAGAACTAATTGTTACTCATAAATGGAGCAATAAAGGGTGTCTGATTCGCCCTCTATATTGGAACATAGAGGGATAACAACATTACTTTGTAGCAAGGCGATAGGATTATGATATTTCCTGCGTATTTGTTGTATTCGTCATGGAGATCAATGGTCTAAACGCTTATTACTTGTAACAGATTCCACGTATCGGTTGCCATCCGCCGCAGTCATGCCGTCGCGCATGAGTAACGAGGTCCCGTCACTAAGTGTAAATGGGGATAGAAGGTCCAAGCCTAATAGCTACTATTAGGGTCACTCACAATTTGAAGCCAAGGCTTAAAGGTGATGAAGAATGAGGACATGAAAGTCTAGATGAGATCCCAAAGTCGGTGTAGTTCTGTCGTTGACAGCCTCATAGAAGGTCTCGATATTACGTAGCAAGTTCTTGCTATTCCTATTTTTACAAGCCGATACAGGTATAGCTCAATATCATGATAAAGGTTAAAACTTCCGTGGGGTTGGCTGTGGATACTCCTGATTCAATCTTGGACGCTGTTTTAAAATAAAACGTGAATTAATGACCCCTTAAATTAAGGACCTGAACCGACTGGCTGAGCAAGGACCGCGACAAAGGCAATTATGCTCTAAGTTTGTTGAGGTGGTGTTTCAGCTCATTGAATGAAGTGGACCTCCTGTACTGTATACCTGTTTAGTAAACCTGCGCACACGCACGACACAGAACTAACAATGATATGCTCATCGCGTCCAGATTTAGAAGATGGTTTCACGGATAAGCCTACGCTGGGCAGCGTAAGCCCATTTAGATACTTACACAGTTTACAAGGAAAATAGAATGAGTTTGTCTTCTCAATGAATTTATCCTAGACATAGTTTTGTATATCTAAAGTAATTGTCAAGTCAAACGAAATCGTTTTGTTAGGACTAAGTTTAAAGGTTTTTGTTTATCATTCTGATTGGTCTGATCTAGAATTTCTAATACAGCGTTACAATGCGAAGACAGTTGAAGTATTTAATCCCTGAATTTCTCAAGTAACTTGTAAAACAAACTAAACTCTTAAAATTAGGGCAACGGCTATTCGATCGCAATTATTCCTTCAAGCGTGAACGATATAATAAGAGCAGCTACACGATATCTGGAAGCGAACATTCACGGTTTAACTAATAGGAGCACGTGGTAAACATGACTAATCCCCGTGCAAGCATCAAATTTTAAGGCGGATCCCAACAATTAGGATTTACATGCCCCTGTCCTGATTAAAACTACAGATTTTCAGCGAGAGCGTTCATTTTTTTCGTAAAGAAACGTACCTGTGCATAAAATAAGACCGATTAGTATTCATAATTTTAAGAATGGATACTTCAAACCAGCTTTTATGTCACCTATAAGATTGCCTTGCCCATTGTAGATACAAAGTCAACTACACTTGTTCCGTTACATAACTTCTTTTATAACCTTAGAGGTTCAACGTTACGAGTACGACCTCTATCATCGTTGACTTTCCTGCTATCTATACAATACCTCGGGCTTCCAATTCAAATCAAAATCGATTCAATTTGATTTCTCGCACAAATGTCACGCGAAACCAATTTCAAATCAGACTAGAGGTTATTGATTCAGTTCTCTAGCTTGATGAAATTATCTCCGATGTTATGGCGACCCGAAACTAGGAAGTGTGATAACAGTGCTAGCGCAAGACGAACTTTAATATTCTGAATTTAAAGAAACGAGATATCGAAAATAGCTCGAAACTAGTTCTATCTTTTTCCAATTTGGACCGAGAATGGAAGGAAAAATTCAATGAGATTGCCTCTTAAGAGAACAAAGGCCAGTCGAACATTTTCCAAGATCATCGTTTCATTTAAGTCTCAAAATTTTAATCATTCGAATTTGATTTTCTGCCACGTACCATATGATATGACTTACCAAAGTTTAGAAATAAGATGTTGGATTTGGATTTAATGCTGCCAGTTTTTTTACTTCTGTTTGTTCTTAGTTAAAAATAACCTTAACACAGGTGAAAGGTCAAAAGCAACCGCATGATTTTGTCGTAGAGCCAAAGGTCATGATAATAAATAGTAAAATTAGACGACACTGACCCTGAAAGGTCACAGTCATGGCCGCTTTTGCAATGTCCGAAGCGACACTTGCTGTTTCTAATTACGGAAATAGGATTCGTGTGAATAATGTTAGAGAACAATACACATGTCTAGAATTTAAAGAGGCTTGAGCATTCATGGTAATTCTTTATGACTACCGTGGCTCAGCTTGGGAGTGCCCGTGCCAGTTTTGGTCCAAAAATTCAATTCAGAAGTTTATCTGACCCATAGGAATCTTTGCATGTGAAACTACATGAATTCCGACAACATCTCATGAGACCAATTAGGTGGAACGCACCTTTTTGTCTTCACATTCTTACACGAGGCCTTCCGAAGACTAAGACAAACAAATACCAGTGTTATTTATAAGTCTTACGAGTACAACACAAGGCACGAGCTTAGGAAGCCACACACGGCAATAATGTTACGAGTTTAGCTCGCAATAGTGCGTAACAAATAATACAATGTAGATGATAAGATTATTAATGTACAGTAACTAACCTACTTTCTTCGATTTAAGAGCTAGCAAATACTCGAGTCAGTTTACGACTTCTCTAGAAGCAAAGCATCTGGTTAAAGTAATCGCAAAATCAACTTTCTGGGAAGTGAATTTGTGGATAACAAGATTATAAAAACACCGAGATTTCAAATATTATGACGCCTTAATGTCCCGTATACATTATTACTGTACAAGGTTCAAAAAATAATATTATCTGAATGCTAACAAGGAACTGATAAAGCAGAGTGCCTACAAACCATTCGAGGGTCGCACTCATACGTGATGATGTAAGTTTACGTATTACGTTATCTATAACGGCCACCATAATTAATACTAATTACTTTTCGTGTTTAAGACATGACACTACTGTCAGACATGATGGATTGAAACTTTGGTGACTGGTTTCGACTTTTTAATTAACCGTCTTTCTAATTACAATTTCAGTAAGTGGGTCGGAGATAATTGCGACATTTCAAAGGCTATGTAAAACTTTTGGGCAGTTTGCTTATTTCCGTTTTCATCAAGACATTTTACCGTGTATTTTTGAAGGTTCCAGCCTCCCAGGATAGTCATTCTAATCGTAAAAGTCAGTTAAAAAAGGAAATAACAAGTCTAACTCAAGTTGCCGTCAGTCAGTTCACTGATGTTTTGTACGTTTCTCGTCCGAAACCAGACGACCTGTATCCAGTAAAACTTAGCTTCAGAGTCGAATTATATACCAAACCATGCGAACAGAAGAGAAAAGCAAAAACCAAAATTGCCCGTCTAATTCGTACTTCTGTGTTCTCGTAAATCAAAGAGGCAAGTCAATAGTACTTAAACCCAGGCTTCCACCAAAATTAAAAGTTAAGGAAACTGAGCCAAGAAACACTCAAACAGTTTCTGGCCCAAATTACAAGAGCTTTCATGAATTATTTTAACGACTTCCGATTCAAATTATATCGGAGCCGTAAAACATGATGTTACTAACTATTTTTACCGACGATTAAGGAAGTGACGGAAGAAGTAATGATTCGATGTCATCATCAAAGCGTTTTAAGACACACCCAAGTTATTGAACCCCCCTAAAGGAAGTTTTAGCGAAAGATATTAGTTTTTCGTCCACTAATATAATTAATAGTATTGAAACACGAAACGACTCTATCAAACAAAATACCTAGTTTTTGGTTGTAAAAGCAGTCATGTAATACCATCAGAAGATGGCAGGTGGTGTGCTGTTTATTTTCTTTAAGGACACAGTTCAATGCCTGCTCTGTTATTAGGCGTGACTAGTTCGTACGCGCCTTCACCCCAGATTACTTATCAATTTCTGTTTACTTTCCTAGTTGTACTTTATTCGATACTTTTCATCGGCTGACCTCAAGTCAGCAACCGACCATCTAGCCTACTTTGGCGACAAAAGGTTTTGCCCATTTTGAGTAAGGTTAAGGGCAGGAGAGAGTAACATGCTGAGTTGTTTTAGGCAAGAGCACTAGCAGCTAAAGGCATAGTTAAGAGAATAATTAAGACCATTAGCGATATGCAACACAAAAGAGAAAAACGATGTTCATCTAACTATCATATCCGCTTACTTTCGCACGAGTCGAGGCAAAGAAATAATAATGACACCCGAGCATCAATTTTGGCGCTCCGCTCCAACCGTGCACAAAAGCCGAAACGTGTTATGCTTATGCCCCTTCTTAGCAACGCCATTCTTATTACGCAATGTCATCGGGCACATGTTTCTCAAGCAAATTGAAGTAACAGTTCGGCGGTCACATGTAGACGTGAGGCTGGTTAATTGGCGTCAATTCTCACTTCATTGACCCAGGGTGAGGGACGTATAGTATCGAATGTCGATTCGGTAGGCTGGCGTTGATAAATGCCGCGACATTGATGTTAGACGGTATATTTTATGTTTAAGCGTAGAAATTTCCGTTTTCCTCCGGTATTGGGGGTTTTGGTACCAAACTCGAATGTCCCTTACATTCAGCTCAATACTGCTGGTTTGGGACTTGCGACGGAACATACAGCCTTGCTTTATTAGACATGAGTCCATTCATCCTTTGATATTGGAATCGGGATATTATGCTAGTTTCCGTGGTTGCTTTGAAATTGGTTGTGGTTTGCTTCGGAATTAGTACGAGATTAATTTTCGGCATCAATCGATCTTTGGCGACAGTATTAAATCTTCCCCGTCTGAGTCTTTGAGGGGTCTTTTAAAGGCTCCCTTTATTTGAAATGATCTTTACGTGCATTTTTTGATAGAACATATTATTTTTTTCGAAAAGGTGCCGTTCGCGTAGGTAACAATTTTTTTCGCGGGGTCGTTTTTAGAATTCCGTCATAAATTCAATATTATTATTGCAATTTAACTAACATATCTTAGGAGTGGATCCTAAAAATGTTTTATCAATTGATAAAAGCTGTTAACTATACAAAAACGTTTGATTTAGGTCCTAATTAGATCCATTCAGACCCATTGACAGACATAGGTAGGAAGGATGAATCAATCAAAAGTCATTCCTTCAAACTAGGCTGAGAATCAGTACTTTATCAAAATCAAAATTACGTATGGGAGTCCCCCAAAGACCCACCATTCACGACTTCCTAGTGCTTTAGCTGGGAAGAAGAAGTGGCGCAACGAACTTGGAACGAACGAGGAGGGGGGAGGGTTAGACGATAGTCCTAACCTAAGTGTTTTGAGAAAAAAGTGACAGTAATTTCTCAACCAGCTATTGTATCATTCAAAAGTGGAAAATCAAATAACTTGACTAGGGTATATTCTTAGTTTTACTCAATAACATAAAATACGCACATTTATTATGAGAGAATAAATTATTTGACTAACAACAAGTCATCACAATCATGAACAATAAGAATATGCTATGAATCTAATATGATTGATATTACTAGGTAGGTATTAGAACGTTCTGGAAACAATAGATTCACAATAGAGAATAGAAGCCAGGGTTTATCAACTGATAATAATAATGGTTTAAAAGCTTTTTATCCTTTTCATACAGGTCAATGGACATTGTCTAACCAAATTGTACCTAAAGAATAATAGGAACAATTATGCGCCATAACCCCCTTAACAAAAATCTTTTTAACATAAGCACCACAGACAGCCCGCTTTGCAGGGGTTGGGTTGCCTTGACACCGAAGAAAGACATGAAGAAATCCTCGGAACAGTGAGGTCGCTCCGTGAAGCCGTGGACCGAATGGGAGTCTAAGTGCGGAAAAGGGAGTCCTATCATCATCATCATCACCTAATGAAGAGTATTTTAGCAAATCAATACAGGTAGTAGTTCAGTTAATTGGCGCTAATTAAGTATTAAAAATATTAATAGAAGCATATATTCAGCATAATCAGCCTATAATGTTCCCACTGCTGGAACACAGGCCTTCTCTCTGACAGGGAGTGGGCTGTCATCCAACATGCAGGTCCAATGTGGGTTGGGGGACGTCACATCTTATTTTTTTTGTTCTAGAACATGCCTGTCTCCTATAAAGTATATATTTACCACTGGATATATAAAATAGTGAAGTTACTGCAACCTTTCTGTTAATTTTGAGACACAGTGGTTATTGTGATTAGTAAAAAAAACATGCAAGTCGGAATTGAGTTCATGATGGAGCTCTTATCTATTCTGCCAGGGGTGCGGGTTGTTCGAAAGAGATACTGCAGCCCCTGGCACACAGGCAACTGAGGGTACACGGGTGGGTTTTAGTCATTAAAAGTCTGACACGCCCTCCCGCTCCACCCAGAGCGGGAGAAGTTATTTGATGATTTCCCACCCAAAAAAAAAAGCTTTTATCTATTCTAATATTATAAAGAGGTAAAGTTTGTGAGTTTGGGAGCTTGTAGGGGGTAATTCTGGATCTACAGAACCGATTTAGAAAATTATTTTAACAATAGAAAGCTACGTTATTTGTGGGTATCAAGTTATACAAAAACCTGAAAAATTGAAAGACTTTTTCGTGGTAGTCTGATTAGCAAAGTAAGTCAGAGAAAAAACAGTTGAATGAAAACGTTTCTTACGAACACTACCTTAACAATGAGAGATATATGATTGAGTTCTAGAGAAAAGTTGTAGAGCTTGATAATGCCTACAAAAAATCATGACAAGTAAAAATGTTACCGCGCAACGAAGTGGGCATGGGTCAGCTAGTAGAGAATAAACTTATTGGCAAAAGATAATGATAGAACTTAAAATTATTTTATATTAAAGTTCAACAAATTAACTTGACCATGCTTAAGTTCTAACAGAAAGTATATAATTATAGTGAGCTATTCATAAATAAACTAAAACAGAGCCTAATCAGTTGAGTTTGTACTAAAATAATTTAAGTTTTTTATATGACAGTGATTAAAAACCAGTGGGCCAAGTCTGTATTTAGCACTAATTTGGTAAGCATGTCAATAACTACTGCAAACTATACGGGTAAGTAATTTACATATTTATACACACAAAAAAGTTACTTTTCAAAAACTTCAAGGTTACCAAAGTTTTTAAAATACAATCTACATGATATTTATAAATGAATTATCGAGTCACCCTTTCCCACGTAAAGTATCAACAGATATTGTAGTGATTCATCGGCGGGAAGTCGGCATTATTAACTTTGCTACTGGAAAACTGAACTGGTTACTACATGGCATCGAGAAGATACAATTTCTAACAAGGTTAGGTCACTGGAGTAAATTTAATTATAGCGTAAACAGCGAACAACGTTAACAGGGACATGTACTTCCTCGTAATAACAAAAGTATTGTCATAAATGTCACGTTTTGCTGCAAAGGCGGAGCCGTGCCGACAAGCTTGGGCGATGGCGGTCAAGTAACGGCGGCATCATTTTCAAACTTTAAATCACATCTCTGTTGCTCCAACACCAATTTAGGAAATATGTAAGAGATATTTTTGTTATTAATGAAAACTTACCACATGACAACGATAAATTACAACAATTTTCGACATTCACTCACAACACAAAACACTTGGCATCCACGAATCACGATTCAGTTTGACAATGACAGGTAGTCTTCCACTCGTCACTCGCTCCGATACTAGCGCCACGTATTGGACTTGAATGAAGTGAGGAACATATTGCAGTGCTGCCAACATGCAGCAAGTAATGTTTCGGATATTCAATACAAACACGAAAAAAAAGTTTAGAGCAATCTCTGTGGAGTAATCATACTTTTCATAACCACATAGTATTCGTTTCGTCTATTAATTGTTTTTTATCTACGTTTTTATTTTTTTTATCTCGGCATCCATAAAATAGTACCTAGCAAAATACTGCTTAGACACAAAGATAGAGATTTTTTTTTCTGATTATGGTGGCATCAAAAAATGAAAATCGACCATATGCACGAACTATAGATGGCAGCACAAATCGACACAAGAGCCACGGCCACGGTGTAACTTTTTAGAGATCTGTCATCGTATTGCCGTATAAACAATTAATAAATATTTAATCGTTTTTTTTTAAAAAAAACACTGCAAAATGAAAAATTACTTTAATTAATTCGAAATTCGGTGTCTTGCGGTCTGTAATATAGTTTTGCGCCACCGTCTTCCGAAATTTGTAGTGTTTCTGTTTAAGTTTATTATTCTTTATTTTTATGTCAACAATAGTGACTGAAAGTTTTACAACATCATCAAAATACGCAATTTATTGATTAAATACGTATTTTCACTCAAACCCAACCCAAGCAAAGTTAAAAAAAAAACAGAATCGGTCCACAATTGACAAAAATATCCTTCTCCTTTTTTGAAGTCAGTTAAAAAGCAGCTGTCTTATTATACAAACTCCAAGTCCTACTCGACACAAATGTATGGATTGGCAACTTTTTCGCGAATACGAAGTTGGTGTCATGGTGTACGGTAACATACATATAAAAACATGTCGAATTGATAACCTCCTTCTTTTTGAAGTCGATTAAAAATGATAAAATATGTGTTCCGGCCGATTACTAATGATACCTTGTCAGCGTGGTCTGAATATGTCAAAAGGCCAAAAACTCTTCGAGTCCGGGATGTCTTAGATGTAGAAGATCCCCCCCAGTGGGTTCCCGCATTGTCGTTGCGGGGGGCTCAGTAGCCGTGGTCACCCTCCCACGGTGAAGCGAAGAGGAACCTCAAGGCTTTTGCCTCCAAGCCGACGAAGTAGCGGACAAAAAGTAGGTTGTGGTGAGGTGCATCGCAACTGCGGCGGGCCGCGATGTCGAATGGGAGGCATCGCGGCTGAGGGTTACAGGCTGCGGCAGAGGAGGAGTGCCGGTACTTCCAAGTAGCGCTCTTCCCTTCCGTGGCCTGGACGGGACCGCCACCGTTTGATGGCGGACGCGGTGGGGCTGCAGGGGAAGAGGAGTGTAGGTATACCGTTGGCTGCTCTCCCTGTCCCCTGCGGCCGAAAAGTGGTAAGTGGTGGGGCCACTGCGCTGACCCGTCGCAGGGGGACTAAGGGTGCCAGACGCGGGGTCGTCTGGGGCCCTTATGCTACTTGGTTCCTGGGGTGGTCACGGCGTGCCATGTGTTCTGGTGCGCCGAACTTATATGTGTGTAGGACGGTGTGTGGGTGGGTGTGTGTGTGCGTGTGTGTGTGAGTGACAGTGTGTGTGTGTGTGTGTGTAGGTGGGTGATGGTGTGCGGGTATGTATTTTATGAGTACTGCTGGTATACTAGGTCTTCCGTCCGGTGATAATCCAATGTTTGAAGTCATGTGGAGATTTTCTTTTTACTTTCTCTAGTTGTTAAAGGGTTTATGTTAAGGGCATTGTGTAACTTATTGTAAATGTATGAGGACATGTAAAAGTGTGATGAATAGTTTACGACATTGCATGCATTGTAACTTATAATTCAAAGTGGAAATATTCACAGTCGATGTTTTTCCTTATCGTCTAAACTGCTACAGATTTCTAGTTTTCCCATTTAAAGGGTTACCAATGGGTGAAAACGGGACCCCATTACCATACCAATTATAGTACCCGTATCTGGTCGTTTTACCTATTACAGATTTTTTTTTTTTGTAGGGCATCTCGCAGTTGGCCTTGAGAGGCCGTGACTGCTCAACCGGTCTTTCCTGGGGCTGCCATTATGAAGTTAATCTTAACGCCTCCAGCCAGGGCTTACAAACTAAATTTATAAACTAAGCGACTGCACGCTGAGGGCACCCCCTGTGGGGTACGGACCTCGGCTCAGGGCGTCACTGATAGGGGGACAGCTATCACTATTGGGGACAGGCTAGATCAAATTGGCATCATTATTATTAGACGGGGAATTTAAAGCTACTGGCTCAGCTGCGGCGCGGGCTGGCGCTTCAACGAGCAAGGGTCGGTCGGGGGTCTCGACGTTAGGCGCCGATACTACTAGGAGTCTTCGCGGGGCGCGAGGATCTCGGCGGCGAGGTCGGAAGGACGATTTTGTGCGGTGTGTGCGAACTGTACTGGTGGCCCTATTGCTTTCCTGAAGGATAGTAATGTGGTCGTCAGGGTCGGTGAGGACATGTCTCGGCCGTCGGACAGAGCTAATCCTACTGGGGACATAAGTGGTGGCCTTCACAATCAAGGGATTGCGGTGAATTTCGGCTTTATCGAAGAAACGCTTCGAGTTGCGTTTCATGAACTGACTGACCGTGGGGATTTTCAGATCGAGATGGAGGATCTCGTTCCGAACGAACCAAGGGGCGCCTGTGGCTTGCCGGAGGAATCGGTTCAGCCTATTACAGAGCTGATGTCACAGAACATTTATATACGTTAGGGAGGCTGATGTATTTAGGCAGGTCAATTTTTCTCAAATGTGATCGCCTCATTAGTGGCAAATAAAAAGAGGTAAATTATATTGTCATTTTTGTTGTAAGGATTATTCTCTATTCATTTATATTTTAATTTCTATTAATTTATTCTTTATTCATTATTCTCTATTTTCTGTCTACGGAAGGAACCCTTAGGCACTTGGCTGGTAAAAAAAACACTTTTCTACAAGTTTGGTTCAGTTGTCGATACCTATTTAATTTTGCAATATGGCAATAGTTGGGCTTTTAATATGTCAAAACAAAATTTTGAAGGATACTTTAGAAATCGGAAAATTGAAAATTTACTATTACTTTAAAACTTAAAAATGTTATTCCGGCAGTATATTAAAATTGCTAGTACTTCAAGATCGTTAGTGCATAATACTATACAGCTGAATAGAAAATGTTTATTTGCACCATGTTTACATAATTCTTGTAATCTTCATACGGCTAGGTTAGGATGATATTTTGAGCATTAATTGATGTTCTGATTTAATTTTCAGAATTACTGGTTGCTTACCCCTAAGACGACCTACTGACCCTTACTTTAATTTAATTTGCAGATCTATAGCGACTTTTCAATCTGGACTAGCCGGAAAAAGTTCAGTGAAGCAATATTCACCTGAAATATTCGAAGACTCTTCATTGTCTGATAGAGTAAAGAGCTCGGTGTTATCGTCACAAGATATACTTGAAAAATACATAACTGGGCTCAGTACAGACATATACCAGAAGAACAGGGTATATAAAAATGATTTAATGAGGGTATTGGCCAAAGTCAAAGAATATAATTTTTCAAAAAAGAAACAAGCTTTGCTCTTGATACGATGCTGCGGTGAATTGTTACCTGATGAAACTTCATTGAGTAGAATGCAATTGGTGGAACAGGTGTGGAACACACTAAAGTAAGCTTTCAGTGATTTTATTTTGAGCCTTTTACTGTTTCAATCTTGATCCACTTAATAACAAATTTGGGTTAGGATTAAAACATTGCAGGACACTAAACACTAACAAGACTTAATGATAATAAAACAGTGTATATGGTAACTCTGGAAGTCTGGACACCAAAAGGAAAGCACTATCTAATTTACTTAGTGTTTTCACAAATAGTTGACCCACATAATATTAACTTTTGTTACGAATATGTTTGTAACGATGGGCAAATAATATTCTTATTCTTATGGATAACTGCATTCCTCATAATTATGAAACCATAGGATTTGAATTCACTAGTATTTAAGTGTACAATTAACCAGTAAAAAAATGCTGAATAGAAGCAAGAATGTGAGCATGTAAATACTCCAATGTTTTCACCATCATATTTATTGGAATATATGTATAAATGTATTTTTTAACAAACAATTTGCTGGTTCATATGACATTTGTAAGTATAACAAATTTATGTATTTTCAGGCCACACACAAAGTTTGATGTAGAACATTACAATGAGTTGCTCAAAGTATACATCGCAAACACCAGGACTATCACAGTCAGCAACTTTATCAGTCAGATGGCACCAATTAAACCTACAATCATCACTTACGAGCTAATACTTAGAGCTTTAGGGGAGGTAAGTAAACATGTAGTGCCACTCTTTCTGTTCACACTTTTACATTTGTAGTGGCAGTATCTACAAATGGACTAGTCAAAACTGAGTAAATCTAGAAAAGGATGCTGGATGCTGCTACTGCAGACATTTATTGTCTTAGCTTTAGGAAGTTGCACAACTATTTGAGGTAGTTTGATTACCTCCATATCAGTTTGATGACACAATTGAGTCTAGTGAATTTTGTTCCACATCCCTTGCGGTATTCGCCTCAGTTTGGGCGAGCTTGCCATGGTAAAAATATTTTCTAGTCTGCAAGATATTTTGCACACACTAGCTGATCTTTATAAAATGGTTGCATGTAAAATTTGAGACTTGCTAATGGTGTAAACCCAGGAACGGACCGAACCAATGCAATGAGGATATTAAAAAGTAAAATTGTACTAGAAGACAAAAAGCAATTTGAAGTATGTTTTAATCTGAAATGTGTTTATCAGGCAGGTGACATAAATCAAGCTACAGAAGTGATATCTAACATGAAAACACAAGGACTTCCTGCCAACGAGAGCATATTCAACTCCCTCATCATTTGTCAAGGAAAGGCTGGGTAAGTGGTTTTTTTTTTATTAACCGACTTCAAAAAGGAGGAGGTTATCAATTCGTCGGAACCTTTTTTTTTTTTTTTTATGTATGTTCCCCGATTACTCAAAGATGGCTGGACCGATTTGGATTTAGTTTTTTTTGTTTGAAAGGGTATACTTCCCAGGTGGTCCCATGATCATCAAGTCAGGATCTGATGATGGGATCCTGGAGAAATAGAGAGAACTCTTCAAATTTTATAGGCACACGAAGCGATTTAGCTATTTTTTGGAAGAGTACTTTCTCGTAGTGGTCTCATTTCAATTTGGTGAAGATCTGATGAAGAACTTTGGAGATAGGCAACGGAACTCCTCAATAAATGATAGCAAATGGACTGGGATTGCTGAAATCTCATGTCTGTCTATTGCTTACACCACTTCATAACATAACATCACGCCGGTATGCTGTGAAGGGGTAAGCACATGTGAACCACTAAAAAGTGAAAAAAAAAACTTTTTCCAAAAAAAAACAACCGACTTCCAAAAAAACACTACAAAGTGAAAAATAACTTTAATTTCGGAAGGCGGTGACAAAAAATTGAAATACAGCTCCAAAGACACCGACTTCCGAAATTAAAGTTATTTTTCACTTTGTAGTGTTTTTTTGGAAGTCGGTTGTTTTTTTTTGGAAAAAGTTTTTTTAAACAAAAGATGTACACAATACATGACACATAAATTAAGGACAACATCAGGTATTAAGTAGGTGTACTCCTTCACTTATAGGAGACCACAGCATGCAGAATAGAAACTAAGCTAATTATACCCAATACAATTTAATTAGTGTTAGTGTTTCTGTTAAAAAACTCACTGTTCTGCCTGTACTGTATTCTATGGTAATTCTCAAATACTGCTTGAGCGGCTGTAGAATATTATATTGAATGCCATTAATTCTTATGCATAATTTGGATAAAGTTCTCAAAGTTCACATCAATGATCCAGATCAAAAACTACCGGTGTTTAGTTTCTAAGCTGAGAGTTACAAATAGTAGAGTGTTCTTGTTTACTTAGGGGCCATACAAGTATTACGTAAGCAATACAGGGGGGCGGGGGTCTTTGCTTTGCTTATTTTTGATGACACGGGGGATGGGGGTCTGGATGGTGATTACGTCAGCAGAATTCATTTATTAACTTTTGGATTTTCTACAAAAATTTAGTCGATTTTGGTTTAACACATATTTATTTATTTAAATAACATGGGAGACTTAAAGCTAAAGCAAACAGATCAAGGACAGTATATTAGACAGAAAGCCAATTACAGGTCCACTTGGCAGCCCTACTTGTCTATGAATGGCTCGAAGAAAACAATGACAATATACCAAAATCACAAGAAAGTGAGCAGACACGTTAGGTGTCTGCTACCAATATTTACGTGAGCATGGGAGGGGGAGTAAGAGCTTTGCTTACTTTTGCTGACAAGGGGGAGGGGGGGGGTCAATAATTGCTAAAAAACTGCTTACGTAATACTTGAATGGCCCGTTAAAAACTATGTCCGAATTAATACATTCACAAGGTGCAACCTTCTGGTGAACTAAAATACCTTCTAAAATTCCAGTAATGACCAGAAC
The DNA here is from genome assembly GCA_947359405.1 of Antitype chi. Classification (NCBI taxonomy): domain Eukaryota; kingdom Metazoa; phylum Arthropoda; class Insecta; order Lepidoptera; family Noctuidae; genus Antitype; species Antitype chi. The sequence goes on from OX375808.1 coordinate 18,611,503, forward strand.
ATACAAGAAGTGCTCACAATGATGCGGTCACTCAACGTTGAACCCTCAATAGATACATTCACAGCCACAGCAAGAGCACTAGCTTGGAACAAGAAGATGGAGCTGATGCTAGAGGAAATGGCGAAAGCGCAGAAGATAGGCTTCAGTTTCACAGAGGCACATGTCATGGAGATTGTCAAGACTTTGGCTCATGTTGGATTGTATACGACTATTCCTAAGGTCTGTATCTTAAAGCTATTTACAAAGCTTACTTAGACTTTAGATCACATTCGCTTATAGGAAAGGGACATTATTTGCATAATTTTAAGGTTGTAAATTACTGTCATTAAAAAGTGGGATTATAAAATTGGCAAGTAATATTATCTCATCCAATCAGACAAACTAACAAACAGACTATTTTCCAAAAAAGAAAGAAATTTCATCTGTGGTTTATCCTTTAAATTACTATTTGTTTTGAAAATACAGATACAGATTTATGATAAGTAAATATTGTGCTAATCTTTATTTCAGGTCCTATGTTTCCTACCAGATGTAGTTCTAAGAACGCCATCAATTTCACCTCTCATGCAAAGTGTATCCACTCAACTGGTGTTCGAAAATCATCCACTGGCTGCTATAGAGATTTATAAATGCCTGCCGCTGCCTTCATTTGGACCTAAAGATGACCAGGGACTGCATGGGAGGAGCTTAGTACGGGATTGTGTTAAGGCTTCCATGGTAAGTAATGAGCTTAAAATTTACTGAATAGCTGAAATTCTGACAAAACAGTTTTACCAAGGGGTATCATGCTACCCAGTTACTGGGTTGTGGAGGTCAGATAGGCAGTTGCTCCATGTAAAATACTGGTATTCACCTGCATCCGGTTAGACTGGAAGCTGACCCCTTCAACTATGTGAAGGGAATAAAAAGCCTAGGCATGATGATTATGATGATTGTATAGCTGAAACAGTGAAAAAAAAATGGTAACTTAAAAAAAAGATTGCTTCCCACGGCATTGCAGTAGCATAGTAAAAATTTAAATAAACTTTGGTCAAAAAGTTAAAATGCTTAACACTAATATGTAATATAATAAGGATTATCTATAATGTCTGCTATGCACATAGTGAAAGTGAACTGTTATATTTGCTTCTTTAGTTGTCTTTGTTGAAAATGTTCTCCTTAACATATAGACACATTTTAATATTTCGGTACCACTTCCAGCCATCAAGCATAATAGGCCTAATAACCCAAGAGCTGATGTCCTCAGGACGGAACCCAATAGCCTTACAGAATGCTTGTGAAGCCGCCTTACAACTGGGCAAAGTGCCCCTTGCATTGGACCTAATGACTAGGATGAAACAATTGGGAATAACTATACGCGCCCACTACTTCTGGCCGATACTACTGCATAATTCCAAGACTTATGGCGAGAAAGGTAAGTCATTAGGGTCCCGTACCCAAAGGCTGTCAATAGAACCGTTTTACTAAAACACTGCTGTCCGTACGTCCCTCTGTCCATCTGGCTGTCAGTGGTTCATATCTAATGAACCGTAATTTCACAAAGTGTGTATTTCTATTGCCACTATAACAACAAATAACGGAGACCCCCTTTGATTTATAACTTTATTTTATTTACCATATTGATTTACATTATTTGATTTTTGCTATTTGGAATTTACCTTAAACACCACGCTTGGCAGATATAAAACTGATTGCAGTATCCTCCTCGATCTTTCTCGTAGATGAAACTGATAAATCATAGCACTAAGCCACACAATAATTAAGAATCTTTCTGAAATCAATAAATGAAATTTCCCTCGCATTTCTAGGAATAATGAACACACTAGCTATAATGGTGCAAATGGAAGTCAAACCCGACTACGACACTATAATGGACTATACACTACCCTACGTCAGTTTCACATCGCCACAGAATTTGATGAAGAAGTTCATTGAGACTGGTTTGTCGGTGTCGACTGTGCTGACGCCTATGATGCAGACGTTGTTGAATACTGGACAAGTTAGAGCGGCTAGCGAGTTATGTGAGTATGAGGTCTTGTTTTTTTTTTAATTGTGATGATTAACATGGTGTTTTAAAAGCTTGATCAAGGCAGTGAGCAGTAAAATTGTTGCTCAAATCTCGTAAAGTGATGCAGTTGATTTACCGAAATAATAACAGCCAATTAAATCATGTCAGGTTATTATGAAATTCATTAAAAATTAAAAAAGTCTGGGAGTTTCAAAATCATATATGTACTGAAATTGTGGTATCAGGATGCGTATTGATGTCTCTGCCACCTATACAAGGTGCAACAGAATAGACGCAAGACCTGAAAGTAGTTTGTTCCTAATTGACTACTGAGTCAATTTCAGTAACTTTTAATGTAAGTATTTTTTGTAATTATGTATTTTGCCATACCTACCACTGATTGAGCCAAAGAAAATTCAATCTTATTGCAAAAGAATTAAGACTCAATTTTAAATGCATAAAGTAATGCTTGGGTCGACACGTTTTTCTTAATAATATCAGTTAGCTTTAAAAAAAATAGTTTTGGTCATCGTATTATGCTTTTAACTCAATACTCTAAGTGGGGTGTATGAGGTTTTTTTTTTTGGATGGGAAATCATCAAATAACTTCTCCCGCTCTGGGTGGGGCGGGACGGCGTGTCAGACTTTTACTGACTAAAACCCACCCGTGTTCCCTCGAACAACCCGCACCCCTGGCAGGGGGTGTATGAGGTCTTGCGTTAATTATGTTACTCGTTTTATATCTGAAACCCCAAAATGCACAGGCTTCATTATTTTAATATTTAATTACTTAACTACTAACGATAACACTTGCAATAGCTCAGCTTCCAAAAGCTTCGGAAAATATTTCAAGGGCCCACCAAATACTATCCCCGTAAACCAGATTCTTAAAAAAAAAATACTAGCCTATGCTGTCCCACTTCTGGGCAATGGCGTCCCTCCGCTCCTTTCATCTTTCGCAAGCCCGCGTGTCCTCCTTCCAGTTTTGACGGAACCTATCCAGCTCGTGCTGTAATCTGCCCCGACTCCGCCTTACTGTCTCAAAGCACCAGTTCTATGCTATGGGCCCATAGTTTGTAATGCGGTAGACATGTCCTGCCCAGTCCCATTAAGTTGGGCAGCCTTTTAAGCCACGTCAGCTAACTTTGTTTTGGAGCGCAGTATTGTGTTTCGAACACGGTCCGTTAATTTAACACCAAGTATACTGCGCTCTATTACTCCTTGGCAGACCTTGAGTGTGGACTTATGGATGTTGTGTCATATACCAAGTCTGTGTTAAGAAATTATTTTACAACATATTAATATTCTTTTTCAGGCGAGCTTTTCTCCGGCAAAGTCGACTCGGAAAAGTTACTGAAGCCCCTTCTAAAGGGTTACCTTATAAGTGCTGATGTCACCTCCACAATTCATACGCTGGAGGACATAACAAACAAATCTATAGAGAAGAATAAGGACTGGGTCGGCAGGTTTCTGTGCAAATTCATGGTGCATCCTAAGATTAAGGGTGATATCAGTGATGTTATTAATTTGTTGAAGGTAAGTTTGGTAATGTATTTGGAGAATGGCCCGTATGCTGATATTACTTATAATCGTTTCAAAAATATGCAGTTTTAAGGTGAACCTAGTCCACATTTTTTGCATACAAACTTCGGGAGTGTTTTACTCCACTGTTTGACATGGCACATCCAAAGTAAACTATGATATTGTTTTGTCTCATTATTAATATTGTCTGTACGGAAATAGAATACTAAAATAAAAACCCATTAAAAAGTTAGGAGCCAACAAAGATTCGTTTTTCTTGCTAATTTTACTTAACTTTGGGCGTGTTTAAGTAATAAAGAAGTGTAAAATCTCCAAAACCAAGTCGGTACCGACATAGTTTAATTTTCGAAAAGTTCAATAAACTTTATTGGTCATTGATTTATGCATTGGCTTTTTCATAAAACCCGATCGTCCAAAGAGCTTTTCTTAATTTTTCCGCGAATTTTTACTATATATGATCCTGTATCTCACTCAATAACGTTGTGCGTGTAGACTAGCGTCTAACTGCTCATCACTGATACTATCTCTGTCGGACACGAAGCCTGGTGAGACAGCGTGATTTTTAGCCCCACCCACCAGTGAGTTCGAGCCCGCGACTAAGTTCCTCTAAAGCCAGTATTTTTCCAGTGCGAAAGAGAGACGGAGCTATACGTGACTGATAGCACCGTCCCCTTTTCGCATAAGAATCATGAAGACATAAAGGGCGATGCGTCAAGGTAGCTAGCAAAATTCTAATTTTCTTTCGTTTTTTGAATTTTGCAGGTTAGAGTCGTCGAGGTTGTATGTTGATTAAAATATGATTCTCGGCTGACTGACTATTTCCTGAAAAAGTAATTTAATGGGATTAAAATCATTCTGCAAATACATATGTGTTACTAGCGCGAAGCATATTTTGTCCAATACAGGAAAAGTTTTTATTCAGTGCGCAAACTGTAACCATGAATTCAGCATAATATCATTCTAGACCTAGACCCCTCAGCGCAGAAATATTTCGTCGGTTATTTAAAAAAAAAATACAGCTTTTTCATGGAAAAATGCAATATCCACACGTCAAAATGTATGGAACTGCTGATTTTTTTTTGTATAACCGACGAAAAATTTCTGCGCTGGGGGTCTAGAATGATATGCTGAATTCATGGTTACAATTAGCGCACTGAATAAAAACTTTTCCTGTATACAGCTTGACATTGACCTGCAAATTGAAAAAAACGGAAGAAAACTTTAATTACACGGACTACCCAGGCGCTTTTTTTTTGTGGGTGGGGAATCATCAAATAACTTCTCCCGCTCTGGGTGGAGCGGGAGGGGGTGTCAGACTTTTACTGACTGAAACCCACCCGTGTTCCTTCAGTTGCCTGTGTGCCAGGGACCACGGTATCTCTTTCGAACAACCCATACCCCTGGTAGGCATCGGCCCTTGCGGACCCCACCAGTTGGTGCTGACATCTCTTTGAGGCGCGCGTGGAACATAACGCGCCGTCGACCCGGGCTTGGTCCTTACCGGACAGCGAGCTACCCATTAGTCGCCATCCGCAAGCCCGCGCCTACGTTGGCCGGGAATCAGCCTGGGATTCCTCCACCTCCACCGTATGCTCCAACGTGTCCTCAGGGCGATCTACGCAGTACTACCCTGGCGCTTCCCCCCTTTAATAAAATCACGGCAACATAAATTCCCGTTTTCTCTTAATACTTCATAACCAGAGATCGGATATTCGGATGCATATTTACCTAAAGATAAATTTTAGCTATTAAAGTATGCAAGCGACTTATAAATTATTTGTGATATTTATGAAAAAATCCCAGGATTCTTGGATTGCATAACTATTTAGATGAGTATTTATTTAAAATTAATGTTTAACCCGATAAAAATATGTGCATGTACTGAAGGAGGGGTGGTTTGTATTAGTTAAAACAAATAATAAACAAATTACTTACCTAAATTAAGACTTTTTCGATACAAAAGCGCATTCCATGTTAGCCAAAATCTCAACTTTCGGTGAATATGCATCCGAATATCCGATCTCTGTTCATGACCCTGCCCCTGTTATCTCTACTAATATATTTTTTTCGCCCCAGGGTCTAAACAAGTGTTCAAGTACAATCAAAATCTCAACGCTAGCCGCAGACTACTGCCTGTCTCGTCTCCCGGACAATCACGAACCGGAAATGATAAGCCAGTTTCGCGATAACATCATATCTCTTACTGATGAGCGGCTTGTTGATGAGGGCGAGGTCTTTGATCAGCAGTTGCCAAATCCGGTAAGTGACGTCATTTACATCGAAAGCAAAGGGATCATCAGGGATACCAATTTTGAAGTTGTCTTTTTCGTGGAAGGTAATTTCTGATGACGTTGGTTATGTTTTATGATTGCCGAATGCTGGTTATTATTGTCATAGCAAGAAATTTGTTACGGAAAATTTAACAGACTAACACACACGAAGTGGTGATAATTTTATGATTTACGAAAATATTACGCTACAGTCGCCGCAATTGGATGTAGCGTGATTATAAAACTTAACGCTCAAACATAAAGTTTATTATCGTTTGCTATATATTTACTAGTTATTTCGATCGAAAGGGAAACGTATTTTTGATAATAAATAAGAGCAAAAATATTATTGAAAAATAAAACAGAATTTCTAAGCAATAAGGTTGACAGCACTGTGTTACAAAATAAGACCACATCATTATTTGTCGTCTTATTCTTCTGGCCGTTTTTGATGCGCTCATCGACAATCTAGTACTATTGCTGATCGAAGAGCACATAAAAACATTTGTGCATCATGCTTTGAAAACCAAACAAAAACAGAATCAGTGCAGAGATGAATTCTTTGATAAAAATAGTACCAGATGTCGACTTACACCATGATTCCATTAAAGTTCTTAAAGTTAAAATAATGAAGTCCCGAAAATGCAATGATAATTTGTTAGCTTAGTATATTTTGGAAACTTTTACCTAAAAGTTTCCAAAATATACTAAGTAAAGTATAACTTCTAAAATAGAGTATAAGAAGGTTCTTATACTCTATTTTAGAAGTTATACTTTACATTATGATCTCATTTTTATTTCATTTCAATTTATACTGTTTATTTTTTAGTCTTAGGTAAGTGGGCAAAATTGCAATAAGTATTGTAAAGTCTTGTAATTTTATTTTCCTTTTTCTTAAGTTCAAGAAGTAGTTAGCTGTTTTAGGGTTCTGTACTTCAAAAGGTAAATAAATAATAGTTTAAAAAACTAAAAAACACGCTTTAAAAACCAAACTAAAAAAGGAGAAAATAATTTAATTCAATTAAAAAGCGTGGGGTGCTTGACATTAATTGATTATAAAAATACCTCAAAAAGCACCCCACGCTTTTTAATTGAATTAAATTATTTTCTCCTTTTTTAGTTTGGTTTTTAAAGCGTGTTTTTTAGTTTTTTTAAACTATTATTTATTTTCTATTTTTTAGTTCTGCTAACTACAAAAACGTGTTTTTTTTCTCTCAATTATTTTTTAAATTATTGAATTGTCATCGGTCCTCGACACGTTTACAAAGTTTCAATGAAATCTGACCGTTTAAAGTGGGTCAAAATCGCGCTCAAAGGAGTCGGTTACATACAAACAAACAAACAAACATACAAGTGAAGCTAATATAAAGCGTGTAAAAAGGAACCCTTATAAGATCACTCTCTTGTCCGTCTGTTTGTCTATCCGTGTGTCACCACCGATTTTCTCAGGAACGGGTGGACCTAGCAAGTTGAAATTTATACCAGATACTGAGGTCTATAGTCACTATTATGTGTATAAAAATCAAATCAGGTCCTGAGTCAACACGATAAAAAGACAGGGCAAATTTATATTTTCGCGAAAAGTTGTAAGTACCATTTGATTTACCTTAATTTTCAACTTTTTTTATTTTTGGGATTTTCCTTTTACTTGTGCTATAAGACCTTGCTTTTAACCAAAATTGACAATTCTAGGTCAACCGGAAGTACCCTATAGGTTTTTGGGTCGAAAATGTATATGGTAGTTCCCGTTGACCTAGAATCACGAAATTTGGCAAAAAGCAAGGTCTCTTACAGCATAAATAAAGGAAAAATTCCAAAAAATAAAAAAAGTTGAAAATTTTGGTACTTACAAGTTTTCGCGGAAATCTAAATTTGCCCATATATTTTTTATTAAAGCGGTATAATGGATAGGTACGGAATCCTTGGCGCACGAGTTCGACTCGCACTTGACCGGTTGTTATTTTTAATCCAGAGTCTTTGTCTTATTATTATTGTGGGTTATCACTTATTCATAAAATTGCTGCTTAACACGTAATTGGCGACTGTGTAAATCCAAAGCTATTACCGCAATACATACCGTATAATGTACCTGGTGTACCTTGATTAATAAATAAATAAAAATCAGCTAAGCTCTTTTAAACAATAAATCCTTTAACCATTTTTTTTTCTTTAAAATAATGTAATCTATCTTACTAGCATGTATTGTTCCACTGCGGGACAAAGGCTTCTCTCTCCCTTTGCCATACAATAGGGTATTTTACAAAAAATCAAAAAATATATTATTGATATAGCTTAGGCAAAATGCAGAAAATGTTAGTTTTAGTTAATGAAATACCAAAATAAATTATAAAATTCAATTTAAAGATTTCAGTTTTTTTTATCTGTTTTGGAACACCATGAAATAGTAGCCGCCATGTTATTACGTCATACGGCGTGTCAATTGAACAACTTTGTACTTTTATTATTTTCGTAACCAAAGTAATTATAAGTTAAATAATATTTTGCATTCAGGAACAGCAAACCAACGATAAGTAGAATAATAAGTCATTTATAAAATTATAAACAATTATCATTTAAAATAATCAGTGCATTTGTTTATAATTGCAAACTGACGTCATTCCAACAGAGCAATATGGCGTCCACTGCATCCAGCGTTTTCGTCAAATTACGCGCGAAATTTGAAAATGTACAATTTAGATGCACTTTTACGGCACTAATCGATTAAATAAAACTAAAATGTTTTTTTAGTCGTTTATTAGCACTTATAATCTAATTAGGACACTTTTCAAAAATGGCTGTAATACCTTCTACCATCATCTGTCTTTTAAAATAACTTAACAAAAAACCTTTGAACCTTCAGAAACATATGAACGAAGAGAATCTACGCGCGCATTTGTCGGAGCTTGAAGCTAAAGGCATGAACACACGAGGCACACTCAGGAGACTGCTACAACAGTATTGTAGGGAAGGCAATTTGCATTGCGCCCGGGAGGTCGCTGCCAAATGCCAGAAAGAAGGGGTGAGTTATTTTGATAGACTCAAAACCTTTTGAAGTTATATTATGACCAGAGATCGGATATTCAAATACATATTTAATTTAAACAAAGTATCCGGTATTCGAATATTTGCATTGGATTTAAAACTATTGTAAAATACTGTAGTGTCTTCTTCGACGAAAACGACTTGCGGTATAAGTATAACACCAATGTAAGATGGCACTTAATTCCGAGAAATAAGATTCATATTTCGGTGAAAGTTTTAAGTAATTTAGATGTCTGTGTGGACCTTGGTGAGCTCTTGTAGCAGCATTTGGTGGTTTAGTTCGGTTGTTTAATCAGTTGATAGTTCAGGGTAGACCTACATTTCTTTGAAAACATTTGAGCTCATTTCAATTGTATCTTTGTACAGTTGACCGAGCTAGTCGTCGAATATCCTGCTAATTGAGTATGCTTAGATGGTTAGGTCATGAGGACATATAGGTGATGTTCTTCGGAAAGGTCAGGTGCGTAATACTCGCAACCGACGTGCGTGAAACCAGAGGCCCTAGTGTGAGTTTCTTTTAACCATCTCGACTTTACGCTAAGGATTCCCGGTTTTTTGCTTCGAATCGATCTTCTGGATCGTAATTGATCGTAACCTCGTGAATCGATTCACAATCTTAATCGTATTTTATTGAATCGATCTTACTTCGATCTCGGAAGATCGTATCGTAATTTTATAAAAATAATGAAAAGCACAGTTTGCGTTCAAAATTATTTATTTTAATGTGATGACGTATGAGTTTTTATATTGGTAGTATTTGCTTTCTTTTTAACAATCTGTTATACAATTAACTGTCCACCCGTGTCACATTTAATAAAAAAATGTCCAACGGTACGTTTCGGTTGACGTTTAAGTTTTGATTGATACGATCTTATAGACGCATACGATTCAATCTGGACGAAGATCGCTTCCTGTTGAATCGATTATAAAATCGGTAGATCGTATGGCCATGAATTGATCTTCTGACAGATCGATTCAGATCGGGCATTCCTACTTTACGCAACGACCGCCTTCGGCGCTTCGAGAAGGACCCTTCACGAATGCAGGACCAATCAGAGCGCCGAATGCGGTCGATGCGTAAAGTCGAGATGATTAAAAACTTTTTCCAAAAAAAAAAACAACCGACTTCCAAAAAAACACTACAAAGTGAAAAATAACTTTAATTTCGGAAGTAGGTGTCTTTGGAGCTGTATTTGAATTTTTGTCACCGCCTTCCGAAATTAAAGTTATTTTTCACTTTGTAGTGTTTTTTTGGAAGTCGGTTGTTTTTTTTTTTTTGGAAAAAGTTTTTATTTTTCACTTTTTAGTGGTTCACATGAGCTTACCCCTTCACAGCATACCGGCGTGATGTTATGTTATGAAGTGGTGTAAGCAATAGACAGACATGAGATTTCAGCAATCCCAGTCCATTTGCTATCATTTATTGAGGAGTTCCGTTGCCTATCTCCAAAGTTCTTCATCAGATCTTCACCATATTGAAATGAGACCACTACGAGAAAGTACTCTTCCAAAAAATAGCTAAATCGCTTCGTGTGCCTATAAAATTTGAAGAGTTCTCTCTATTTCTCCAGGATCCCATCATCAGATCCTGACTTAATGATCATGGGACCACCTGGGAAGTATACCCTTTCAAACAAAAAAAACAAAATCCAAATCGGTCCAGCCATCTTCGAGAAATCGGGGACCATACATAAAAAAAAAAAAAAAAAAAAAAAAGGTTCCGACGAATTGATAACCTCCTCCTTTTTGAAGTCGGTTAAAAAGCAACTCACACTAGGGCCACTGATGTATGAAAGTAAACGAGGCAAAAGGACTATGACAAGATCGTAGCTGGTGGCGTTCTGTAGTCTCTGCCCACCCATGGGAAGAAGGTGTGAATTTATATATGTATAAGTCCTGCTTTGCCCTGTGTCACCTTGTAAAACTTATCTTTTTATCTTTTACTTCCCAGGTATTTCTGTCAGCCGGTATGAAAGCAGCCATATTCGACCTCCATGTAAAACTCGGCGAGCTCGACTTAGCAGAGCTTGCATTAGCTGACCTCAACAAAACATCTCCCAACTTCACTTTAGATGAATTTAAAATCATCGACTTTGCCACACTTATGGTGTACAAAAAGAAGGTTCAGCAAGCTTTTGAGTTGATCACGGAGCAATCTAAGAAACGGTACGGGATATTTTATTTGTTACTAATTTTGAGGTATTAGGAATAGAGTGTAAAGTTCACTCAACCTGCATAGAAAAGAGAGGATCCTCCGACCAGACCGGTGTTGTGTCTGGAGGTTGTATAATGCTAGTTGCGCAGCAAAGTTTGCTTGCGCGTTGCAGGATTTTGCGTGACGTCGTGTGAAGTACGCATGTGGCGTTGTAGATGCCGCCACACTAACATTGTTCGATATTTTCTGCTCTATTACGACGCGTATAGCAGTGTCTTTACATTGATATAACGAAGGCATAAGGTTGACTTGTAGAGAATGTCACGTGGTATTAATGTCTGCACAAGCACCATCGTAAACTGCTTCGTTAGTATAATAGTCACAAGCGCCGACTACTGAGAGGTTCAGTCAAAGTTTCGGGCCTTTGGTTTAGCCTTTTGAAAAGCCTCAGTAGAAGCCCAGAGTCTGTATTTGTGTCTGGTTGATACCTATAGGCTTGTACCGTATTAGTGACCAGTGCCGATCTGTTCATATAATGTGGAGACATCATCATCATCAGCCTTGTTTTTTTCCCAACTATGTTGTCGTCAGGTTCCAGTTTAACCTGTATAATTAATTGTATTTATGACATTGATTTACACTCAGTGACTACTTTAACTCACACACTGACTTATTACTTGTTAATATTCTAGGAAAATCGTATACTTACTTTTACAATGTTTGTAAATATGTGAGCACCATGTATCTATCATAAAATTAATTTATCTGTATTGCTTTTCATTCCTTTTACCTATTTTGGTACAGTAATTTTATTCTGGGTGCATCGTTTTCACACATAATTATATAATTAATGTACTATGTTAATATTGTATATATAACATTTTAAAAGAGTAACGGTGGAGTTTCTTGCCCATTCTTCTCCATATGAAACTACATTTTGGAAGGGGCGACTAGAATCAATTCTATTTTAATGTAAATATTGACGTTCAAAAGTGCCTTTTAAGTGCTATTTGAAATAAATGCTTTGACTTTGACTTTGAATCAGTATTTTACATGCGACTGCCTATCTTACCGCCCAGATAGGCAGTTGCTGTTCCCAGTTCCTGGGTATTACGATACCCCTTGGTAAGACTGGTTGATAGATTTTAGGGCTTCTGACGACCCGTAACGACAATATTATGAGACAACAATACGAAAATAAATGAAAACACTGGCGATACTTAGGTATATACGAGTATTTTGGAACTATGCAATAAATCCCAACATCGTTTTTTTTTTCTAACAAAATAAATACAACGAACCGTATTTCAGGAAACCAAACATGTTATGTTAATTGATTTGCAAAATAAACTAATTTCTTACAGAAACGTAATAGGCGGTCGTAGCATTGCACTGAACTGCTGGAGGTTACTGGACGCGACGGCAGCGCACGGCTCTCATGTCGATGTGCGCAAGATGTTCGAATTGCTGCTTTCATACAAGTACTGCAAGCCTTCTAACGTTATGCTGGGACCACTGATTAGAGTGCATTTAAAGAAGTAAGTCATGATTTATTATTATTTTGAAATACCTATCTGTTCTTAGCTGTATCGCGTTGACTAATCATTTTTTTAAACATTTATGGGATAGATCTTCTGGGTGAAAACCGGATTATGATAAATAGTGCAAAGTGGAGACCATGAGCTTTATTTTAGAGAACCCTAAAACGACTGTTAAGTTTTTGAAAAACAAAAGAGTTACGCCAAGAATCGAATACTTAAGTTAGTTTTTTCCAAAAGTATGAATTAACAACCTGTGTTGATCAAATGAAATGCCTACTGCAAAGGAATATAATCTAAAGTATAGTTTCGACTAGTTTCCACTGCAAATTCTGAATCCAGAAACTGAGAATTACATAGAAGAGATATCAGATGAGGCTTCAACTGCTCCCACGATACATCATCATCTCTTACCTAGCTCTTTCTCAACTATTTATTGCGGTCGACTTCCAGTCTAATCGGAAGCAGCTGTGTACCAGTACTTTACGTGGAGCGACTGCATATGTGGCCTCCACCACCTAGTAACTGTGTAACACGATACTTCTTGGTGAGACTGGTTGTCCGATTATCGGGTGTTTGATGACCCGTAACGACTGTCAAAGATCCACGAATGACAACAGCGACCAACAGCTTAACGTGCTTTCCGAGGCACCCGTCCACGGACCGTCTACTTAACCTGATGCATCGACCCGTGCGGGTGTTATTACTTGTGTGGCGAAATACATTGTAGTGGTCTACACGCAGGATTAACATCCAACCACCACGGCGCGCCGGCGGCGGCGATCTCTCGCGTGCGGCCCTGGTGCAGGCCATGGTACGGAGCGAGAGTGCATGGGTCGCCGTCACCTCCTTCTGCGAAGCAGTAATCTCGCGAAGAGGGAGGCGGCGCACGTGAGGGAGAGGCAGTATATGCGCCCTCACGGCCGTAGTCGCCGCGGGAGACGCCCTGGGCGTCGGGAATCCCAGGCTGATTCCCGGCCACCGTAGGCGCGGGCTTGCGGACGGCGAGTAATGGGTAGCTCGCTGTCCGGTAGGACCAAGCCCGGGTCAACGCGCGTTGTGTTCCACGCGCGCCTCAAAGAGATGTCAGCACCAACTGGTGGGGTCCGCAAGGGCTGATGCCTGCCAGGGGTGCGGGTTGTTGGAAAGAGATACCGCGGCCCTTGGCACACAGGCAACTGAGGGAACACGGGTGGGTTTTAGTCAGTAAAAGTCTGACACGCCCTCCTGCTCCACCCAGAGCGGGAGAAGTTATATAATGACTTCCCACCCAACAAAAAAAAAACCACGACGGCGCGCGGCCACGCTCTGGGGTGCTTGACTGATAGTACGTTGCTCCAACTGTGCGCCGAGTTAGTGACTGAAGACGACGCTCGGGTCGCTGCGTGTGTATATAATAATATGAAGACGCGTAAGAGATGTGGACCGAAATACGAAAGGCACACGAACTTTCTGATTGGTCCATTATAAATGGGGTGTTAGTGCGCATACTACAATGTACGAGAGCAAAAATGCTATGTAGCTTAAGAAAATAATTAAATATTATGTATCACTATAAACTAGTTTCATTCCATTTCAAGACAGTACGAAGTTTCCCTAAAACATGAAACAACATCTAACTTTATTATTACAATCTTCTTACAGCGACAACCTACAAGAAGCAGTGAACGAATTTGTAACTCTAGCCAACAAATACAACAAAACTCCTTTGAAACACGAGTTGATGTGCAAGATCTTTACCACAATGAGTGATGGGCAGACTGAGGAGAACTTCTTGACCAATGAGAAGCTCGGAGGAAACGGGAGGTTGAACAAACTGGTGCAGATCGTACTTAATATTGACAAGAAGGTGCATGGACCAGGTGATGTTCAGGTAAATGTAAAACATCTGTTAGGTTCAGATCACACCGAGACGCGACGCTGCGCACACTTTTTAAGATCATGATACAAAATAGATCTTATTTACTTCACAATAAGGTATTGGGCTATACAACACGGTGCATCTCAGTGTTCTTCAGAAATTATACGTTTTCGTGTTGTAAATAAGTTAAATATTCTGTTGCCATCTTAAAAAGTGCGCGTCGCGTCACGTCTCGGTGAGAATTTGACCCTTAATGTGTTTAGTCCTGCCGAATTACATTCTGAAAGTGATTGCGGTACGGTCAGACGGTCCATATCTAAGACACTGGATCGCAGTCCACATGTCTATTTGATTAAGTTTATTTTTCTTTTTGTGGTTTATTGACTTAGTTATTAAATAGAAATCGTCTAATTTAAAACTGCACGCCCCATAAAAAAATCTACACAAACATTTAAACTGTGTATGCAATGTGCAGGGGAGGGGCCGTGCTATTTTAAATTAGACGATCTCTACCTTCTAACACAAATATGGATGTTCTGTAATTAATAATCTGAAATAAAGTAGTTATGTACAGTCACGGACTTTAATTGATAAGCCACTTGCCACAGTTTCTATTTTAGCCGTGTTATGCAAATCGGGTTTAGTCGGTTATACTCGTACATAGTGCAGAGTGACGACCCAAATTCAACCAATTGCAGGGCTAGCAACCGTAACCTAGCGACAATTGTTTTAGCGTAGCGATAGTAACGTTATGATTAGTCATTTTGACATCGGCTAAACTCGTACCCACGATTATATCCGAACGCGTAGCGTCCAAGATACCGTTCATGACAATTATAATAAGCTACGGCTACGATTCACCAAAATTCGAAATTATCGTCTCTGACATTTCAACTGTCACTGTCTTCGGATAGGTTTTCAGAAATAACGAGTATTTAATGAGCTCTAATTCAAAGGAGGTCAGTATCCAATAGATTGGAAAAACTTATGCAACAGTGTATTGCATTTTTTTTTTTTTTTTTTGTTTACGAGCATGCGGTTTAAGTTCGTGTTTAATCGTGTAATCTCGTGAATGTATAAAACTGCAAAATTGAAAAGTTTAAAAGTGGCTTATCAATTAAAGTCCGGGACTGTACATATATCCAAACACGCATCGCATTGTAAAACCATTTAAAGCTCGTACAAAGGGCGTTCGAATTTGGTAAAATCGGTTCTACACCGTAGAACCTAAGTGGTATAGTCGCCCTCTTGCCATTTTAAATTTCTTCAATGTCAATGTCAACAATGAAACTGGCATACTATGGGTAGAGAACACTTTAACAAATAAAACGTATCCAGGAATATGTTGCCGTAAAGTGACACGTTGCTGAGGTAATAGGGAGACTTCTGCTATGCATTGCGTTGCTACATTTCTTAGTAGCAGTTAGGCGTCTGGACTTGTCCTTGATTATTAGGCAACTAACTGCGCCCCGCGGTTTAAACCGCATAATTCTCGATTCTGCGGGAATCTCGGGATACAAAGTATCCCATGTCTTAATACAAGATATGGTCTACCTGTGTGCCAAATTTCATCCAGATCCGTTAAGCCGTTTTATCGTGAGAGCGTAATAAACAAAACATACAAAAAATCTTTTCTCATCAAAATATTAGTTTAGATCTCGCCCCCTAATTACACGCTTTATATTAGCTTCACTTGTATGTTTGTATGTAACCGACTCCTTAGGGCGCGATTTTGACCCACTTTAAACGGTCAGACCCACGCTTTTTAATTGAATTAAATTATTTTCTCCTTTTTTAGTTTGGTTTTTAAAGCGTGTTTTTTAAACTATTATTTATTTTAAATTTTTTAGTTCTGCTAACTACAAAAACATGTTTTTTTTCCTTTTTTTTAATTTTTCTCAATTTTTTTTTAAATTTTTGAATTGTCATCGGTCCTCGACCATCATCATCGGGGGGTCGGGGTCATCGGGTTTACAAAGTTTCAATGAAATCTGACCGTTTAAAGTGGGTCAAAATTATTATTTTTTTCATTTGTGATCATCGAGACAACTGAAAAAAAAATCAATTCATAAACTTTTAAATGCTTTTTCTTAACAGCTAACAGTAATCGCAGCCTTAGCAGAGGTGGGTTACAAGAAGACGCTCCGCAAAATGTTCCTAGACCCCTCAGTGAAGGTTCACCCGGACGCCATCTTGCGCCGTTGCGATCGATTTGCCGACGAGAAGAAAGTGAATGCACTTGAAACTATCGCTGAATGCGCGAGGGATCTAAGATTTATCGATACTAGCGAGATTTATGACATGATTTTGGATGTTTTACGTAAGTTCAATTATTTACTAGACAATTTTAAACCGTTCCATTACAAAACGAGTTTTTACTTTTGGTCTTAAACCTTTACGCCACCTTTTGTATTTCGAACCTTATTCTGAATGAGGTAAACTGCAAAATAGTCAACTTAGACCGGATTTGTTTTTGTATAGTTGTTCGAGAATCTTTTGGCTCGTGGCCAAAATCAGAACTAATGCCGTCATCTTGTGTTTTGAATACAAATGTTTACCAACAGCGCACCCCTCACAACGTCATTCGAGGTGTAGTAGCCTACAGTACGTTCACAGTAATTTTACCTCTGACAGCTGCAACCCAACATGAACCTTATTATAACGAGAATAAAGTGATCTTTATTCTCGTTACAATAAGGTTGATGTTGATGTGATATTGACAGACGTTGTTAGTGACAGTAACCCAAATGCAACCTTATTATAACAAGAGCAAAGATCAGTTTGATTATGACACTGACGCAAAATCAAAGGTCAAATAAGTATGAACGGATTGTTGTTAAAACTTCAAGAATAATTACGATTTAAACCTGAGGAACCTTGTTTTTTTTATAATAGGTCGAAAGTGTTTGGAAGTGGATTAAGTGAATATTAACCAAAGCCTAGAGCCAAATATTTCTAAATATTTTTTACTACAGCAAGTGACTCTTCCTCTCTCTTCTCTTCTTTCTTTTTCTTGTCTAATAATTATTATAATTTTCTAAACATGTTTTTTGTGATGTTGGGATCTGAATTTGGCCCCCGGTTGCTTAGGAGCACTCCGTAGGAATTTGTGCCCTGTTAGTTGTAATGCAATAAGATTGTCCTTTAAGGAGGATACACTCACGTAGCCCGTGCCCATCATCAATACAAACCCCTGCTAAGTTTATTTAATCCTATTAAAAGACTTTTTCATGAAAATTTAATGTCGCTTCCCCATGAATAGGGTTGTGCATCAACTGACAAATTTTGGGTTACTCTAATAAACCAGTGCTACGAAACGTTGGAAATAAAGCCATGATGTAAAGTAATTAAAAAAAAACACAAATTTATTCCGTATCTTGTTGTATTTTTCAGAACGGGACGACAACTGCAACGAAGCCTTAGCACTATGGACAAGAATGCAAGACGCCGACGTGTCGCCCTCACAGAAGTTCGTGAAGAACATAGTATCTATGATGAAATCGAACAACAGTGAAGTGCCTCCAGGACTTAGTATGTTACTTGATAGAAAAGTAACGAAGAAAGAAAAACTATAAATCAGACAATCGGCACAAGGCCGTTAATATTGCACATAGATTTCTAGGAAAAGTTACTACATTTGCACTACGAAAATTACCCTTACTGCTACGACATAAAGGCGAGTGCACTTTCAAATTGCTATACTGATGTGTGGTTGACTATATAGTGCCGTCTCTATCACTTAAAACAGTGAGACCATCTCTTTCTAAACCTCTATGTGTCATGTTTATGGCCGGTTATTGTAGTACAGTCAGCCCCAAAGAGATGTATACTCTGACGGGGAACTAATTCATTGTCAACAACCTTTGTTTTGTAAAAATAATAATTCAAAGTTAAAATAAACTATATGTAAGTCGTATGACGTTGTCAGTCTCGTTAACCTTGTTTGGAACTAACACCACAGACTAATACTGAACATTGTTTTAGTCATAGGGTGTGTAGATGTTATGGGACATTTTTTTTAATTTGTTAAGGAAAAATGGCACATCTTTTTGGGACTGACTTTACCCTCCCATTGCACAAGTAATAGAAAATTATGGGATTATGACGTCATAAAATAGTAGTGTCGTCCGGTCCACGGAAATAGTTTTAATACTTAGTAATGTATTTAGCATATATTTTCCTATACTTAGGTGCATCCACACTAAAGTAATTTTATGTAAAGCAGCATTATGTAACCTTCTATAACTTTTTCGGGTTTTGCTATACATTTTTGTTACCTGTTGTTGTCCAAGAACCCTTACAAACGTTCCTCCACATAAAGTTATTTCGGTGTGAATACACTTGTAAGCAATGTTTCGATATTTCTATTCATTGGAAAACAAAGTTGTGCAACATTGTTTAAGCAGCATGTTTTTTATGTTGCTGTAACATGTTGTTGGCATCATGGAACGTGCAATGTTGCTGGCAGCATGCGAATGTTCCGTATTCATGGTAAACGGTAGTTGTGCAACAGATTCTCAACTTTGTTTAGAATGAATTAGAGACTTTATAAATCTACATTGACTATCCTTATACATATGTATAGTATTACTGATACACATTTTGTAAGCGAAGATCAGTCAGTATATCGCTTTGTATCTAACTCACATTCAACATTGTTGTTCGAAATTTCGAATTTCAACGGTTCCAAGATAGTGCCAATACTTTTCTGCCTTCTCCCGGCACTAAAATTATCCTGCTGGTTAGCAAAAACACAAATACCAATTAAATGTACTGTGGATCTAGTGCGAATTCGCTATAATTCTTAAGTAAAATGTCGATTTGAACTCTATCGCGTCTACGTAAAGTCGACTGTTATACGATATTTGTAAATATTTTCCGTTATTACTTTATTAGTTAGTAAGTAAATTGTCTAGTTTATATTCTACAATATTTGATTGAATTCAACTGTGATATTAAATTATTCAAGTAATAAACTGATAGGATTTTATAAAAGTACTGTGTTTAATTTTATCATCATTTTTCCTTGATTATTGGGAAGCAGTTGATTAACGCGGCATGCGGCTGTTCCCTTAGTGGTACAGTGGAAGATCAATTTTAACTGCTATACCCTTGGCCGTGAAACTCGATCCAATGAGGGGTGTTCATGAATATTTAAGCCACCGGTTGGCGCCATTTTGACGAGAGGTTTTCCAGGTCGACAATGAACTTAAAATATTTGATGTCATTCATTTCATTCTTTCGTTCACCATTCAGTCCGTAGGCGCTTTGACACTTTTGACAGGTGCCCGGACCTGACGTCCAGTGCTGCCACCTAGTGAACGTCATTTCAAAAAACCCTCATTAAATGAACAGATTTCATTAATTTTATACCGATGCCTTCGAAGTACTAGGTTGTCATAACTCAGTAGGACTTAGTAGGAAACTCACCTAACATAGATGTGTCAGCTAGAATACGGTTTATGCCTCTGAAGTACCAGGTTGTCATAACTCGGTAGGAGATCACCTAACATAGGAGTGTATCAGATCTTTGATTTATAAATAGATCTTCCACTATACCATTAAGGGAACAGCCAAGGGTACACAGAAAAAGAAAGGGTTCCCTTGATGGTATCGTGGAAGATCTATTTTAACTGCTGTACCCTTGGCCGTTAAACCCCATGAAATTAAATGAACAGGTGTAGATTCCCGGCCACCGTAGGGCGCGGGCTTGAGGACGGCGAGAAATGGGTAGCTCGCCGTCTGATAAGGACCAGGCTCGGGCAACGGCGCCTTGTGTTCCACGCGCGCCTCAAAGAGATGTCAGAAAAAATTTAAGAGGTCCGCTAGGGCCGGTGCCTGCCAGGGTCGCGGATTTGTTCGAAAAAGTTACCGTAGCCCAGGAACACGGTTGGGTTTTAGTCAGTAAAAGTCTGACAACCTCCCGCTCAGCCCAGAGCGGGAGAAGTCATTTGATGATTACTCGTCCAAAAAGAAGGGTATGGTTAAAATTGATCTTCCACTGTACCATCAAGGGAACAGCGAAGGATTCACAGGAAAAGAAGGGAAAATCGTTACGTAAGGAAAAAGCGTTATGCCCCCCCTCCATATGCCTTTCTCGCTCTCTCGGTCTCTCTCTATTATTTACGAGTGTGCGTGCGAGTATCGCGTAAGGTCCCACGACCGCACATGCTTTTTTTGCTCTTAGAAATCTGCCATCCGAAAATTTAGATAATAATTTACTAGACGACTTGTGGAATCTGAAGCATTGCCTCGCCTTGCTTTTGTGAAATTCGCTTTAGGACAGATTCGCTTTACGATTTCTGCCGTAAAGCGAATCTGGCGGAAAGCGAATCTATCTTAAAGCGAATCTGTCCTAAAGTGAACAAAGGATTTAACCGTACAGCCAATAAATAAATACTAAACGCTAGATTCACGGACTTTTCCAAGTAAACGAATATGAGCATTGAACAAATTAAAATAAGATTCATATTAGAATTGTTTGTTCGCATGCGTCGATACGAATACGAACATATAACGGCTGTACAGACGCCAGAACATCAAGCTACACCCATCTGTCAAGTTTCTTTGATAGATTTTTAACTTTATGACATTACCATAAGGTTCATGTTCAATTAGGAAAATTGTCAATGAAATTAATTAATTAATTATAATATTATATTAATTTATTAATTAATAAATTCAATTAAAAAAATGTGCTGGTGTCTGTACGTGTGAAAGCTTACCAGAAAGACAGAGTTTCTTTCGCATATAAAATAGTAAGTAGTTTTATTTAAAATAAAATAAAAATATGCTTCCACGAAAGTAAACATTTTAATAAGATTTAACACTATTCAAATCCTCAATAATCTTTTTATTCAAAGCGGCTAACTCTTCAATCGCCTGCCTCTTCAGTGGTTCGTAGTCAGCCTTCAATGTTATTGATGCTATGTCTTCTTCTAGAACAGTCTTTCTATTCTCCAGTTGAGCCAATTGGTCTTCCATAGCGTTTAATTTCGCGTACATTTCGTTTCCATCGAGACTTGACTGAAAAAAATAATACTCTGTTTTACTCCCTCTTTATAGGTTTCGGTTGTAACTTATCCGTCAGATAATAATAATTACAGTGCGTGTGAAATAAACTCGAATCGAAGTTGTCAAAACCGAAGTTTAATAACATTGAAATTGATGAGTACCTACACAGTAAGATTGACGAGTTCAGTTTTTTTGACTATGCAAGTATTTTTGTATCTTTCTTTTTCCTGAAACTGATATTTTTGTTTAGATAGGTAATTTCTTATTTGTACGATATGTATGATCTATAACCCTCGAGTAACATGTTTAGTATCAAACGGACGACATTCATATCAAAGTCAAAAGAACGGCAATAGAAATACGGATGTAGGCTACTAAATCCGTATTTCTATTGCCGTTCTTACATACCTGTAGTTTCTTCAATTTGTTCGTGGCTTCAAGCACAGCACTTTCAGTGGGTGTCAATTTCTCTCTGAGTTGTTGCAGTTCTGTCTCTAAAGCTTTCTTTTGCACTTCACCTAGAATACACAGAAGTTTTAAATAGGTTTGTTATTCTTGAAGCAATAAGCCATCCCAATTAATTTTATGATATTTAATTAATTTAATAATATTAATTTAAATTAATAATATTTAATTAATGTAATATTATTAAATTAATTAATTTAATATTAAATAATCATCAACATCTGCCTAGCCTTTCTCAACTATGTTGGGGTCGGCTTCCAGTCAAACCAGATGCAGCTGAATATACCAGTGTTTTACATGTAGGAACTGCCTATCTGACCTCCACAATCCAGTTACTGGGAAACACGATACCCCTTGGTAAGACTGGTTGTCAGACTTTCAGGCTTCTGACGACCCGTTACTACTGTCGAAGACCCACGAATAAAAACCGGGACCAACAGCTTTCTGTGGCACGGAGAGATGGTTGTAATGTAAAGACGGACATACTTCCACGGACCAACCGCGGCGTAACTTAACCTGATCGATCGAATCGTGTGGCTGTTATTACTTACCCACGAGCCTCTAAAAGGTCATTGATAAATTATTTTTTCATTCGTGTTAGGGCTAATTTTTCAATAGTCATCATCATCATCATCATCATTTCAGCCGAAGGACGTCCACTGCTGGACATAGGCCTCCCCCAAGCTTCGCCACTTCGATCGGTTCTGTGCTTCCCGCATCCAGCGGACTCCAGAAGAATAAATCAGACAGTTTGACATATTTTCTATACAAAAGATGTCAAACCGCAATATCTATTCCTCTGATAAAAGTTATCTGACTATTGAAAAATCTTCCCTTTATGTTAACAAAGAGTAAGGGTTAGCAAGGCTACGGGCAGGAGATGATGATTAAAGCAATGTGGTATACCGTCATCTCGAACTTTCTCCAGATCTGATAATGTCACTAGTTCTTCTTGCATCACTTTGGTCTTCTCTGGCAATGTTTGCAGCTCTGTAGCTAGTCGCTCTCTCGTTCCTTCTGCCTGTGAAATCAAATGATTGTCAGTTATCAGCAAATATGTTTCAAAATTAAAGTGGTAACGGCTGTAATTTACTTTCTGTAAATAATTTCATCACCACTGCTCTCAAAACGGGTGAACGAAAACATCGTGAGGAAACCGGCATGTCCTAGAACCAATAATTCGAAGACATGTGACATCAATCAACCCGCATGGGCCTCGTGGTGGATTACGGCCCACTTCCTCTCATCAAGAGGAGGCCTGTGTCCTCAGGACTGGGTCCTTTATAGGCTGATTATGATGATGAAGAATGACTTTTCCAGTTAAAGTCTAGTCCACACTAGTCTCCTAGAATTTCTACAATTAGGTATATTCTTTTCAAAATATTTTGCATTGTTAGTTACTTCGTCTTACCTTCTTCAAATTGCCCTGGAACCTCTCATAATCTTTCATCAGTATATCAGCAGACTTCTTGCTATCATCATACTGAGAAGTGTATCCTTCTTTCTGCTTCAACGAGTCTATCTCGCTCAAATCCAGATCTATGTTAGAACTGCTATGTTCTAAGGAGAAGACGATATCTCTTTCTAACTGGTCAATCTTTTCTTGTTCTTTTTTGAGGTTTTCTTCATAAGTAGCCATGAATGTGTCCATTGTCTCTTCTCGCTTCTTTAGCTCACGGTACTTTTGATGGCGATCTGAATTTCCTTCTTCTAGATCCTGAAAGTTAGAAGCAACGTTTGTGTCAATTTCTAAGTAACCATTTTCTATTATCAATATTGAAGGTATCAGAATTAAAGGTATATTTCCTGGGTACCTATTCAAATAAAATTTACTTGCCTGTTCTGCTTGCTCGACAAGCTCCTGCACTTTCTTAATTTGTTCCTTCAAATTCGCAGCGTTACTATCCAATGATGCGATTGCAGCATTATCTTCACGGACCTGGCAAAGATGTAGGCTTTACTGCATCTATTCTAAATAAAATTCTATATATAGGTGTGTATAGACACAAGTACCGGTATAATAATAATCATTTACCTGAAGTAGCAGTTTCTCTCTTTCCTCTTGTGGGTCTAAACGGTTGTTCATGTCATTCTTCATGTTGTCTCGTTTTTCTTCAACAGCTACTAGTCGACGATGTAGCTCCATTAGATGGACCTTTATCTATAAGTACGAACATTCAATAATATTACCTATACTATGTATATCGATTTTGGGTTTCTCATAAATGCTAATATTTCAAATTTTATCATTACTATTTTCCATAGTCGATAGAGAATTGTCAAGTTTTCACACGACAATTTGACGACTTAAGTAGGTAGTTTGTATTTCTAGTTGACCGGGCAGACGTTGTCCTGTCCAAATTTCAATACCAATCAAGAAATCCCATAGAAAAAATGAATTTAGAAATTTTTCGGGATGTTTTTCAAATTTTAATTTCCATAGAAATCCAATTCGGAAGGTTACGAACATTTAAAACAAAAAAATTGCGAAATTGGTACAACCGTTCTCAAGTGAAACGCTTACGAACGAACAGCCTTTTATTTGTAGTTACATATGTAGATACGAGATTAGAACGAATATCTACCTGAGAACCAGATATCTCTTTACTGAATTCGTCTTTCTCTCTATTGAGGTGGTCAATTTGAGTCCTCGCTTGTTCCACCTCTTCTCTCAGCGCAGCGGCAGTTGACTCTAGCTCATTGTACTCGTCTTTCTGTTCTTGAGTCATTTCTGCCAACAACTTTGTAATCGTTGATTGTTCCTGAAATACGCAAAACGGGTTTTTCTTTAACATTATTACGAAGCATTCTAGTTATTTATTGTAGTGGTTAGAAATCGTTATGACGCTTGTACTAAAATATGGTGGAAATTGTCATGTATCTGTTTATAGTGAACCTACGAAACGTCTGACCAATTTTTTTGAACCAAACTCAGCAAGGACGTAAAAATATACTGAAAAATAAAACAGGACAAGGAGAGTTACCTTGTCCATTTGTTCTCTCAACTGCCTCAGCTGGTTCTCCTTTCTCTGTTTCTCCATGAAGACCTGTTCTACTTCCTCCTGCATCTTTCTATTGCTTGCTTCAAGGTCCTTTGTTTGTTCTTCAACTGATTGCTTGTTTGCTTCTCCGTTGGCTATGCGTATTGCTGTGTTGTAGTCTGCTAGACGTCCTTGCAAGTCTGGTAAGATACATTAGGCTTGATTGACTAAGTAAGTATAACTTGTTTTGTTCTGTATTTTAAACGGTAATGCTTGATGGTTCGATCCTCATGACAACATCCTTTTCCCAACTATGTTGGGGTCAGCTTCCAGTCTAACCGGATGCAGCTGAATACCAGTAATTTACATGGAGCGACTGCCTATCTGATCTCCACGACCTAGTTATTGTTATTATAATACGTATACCCCTTGGTAAGACTGTCAGACTTCTGACGACCCGTAACGACTGTCAAAGATCCACGAATGACAGCCGGGTCCAAGAGCTTAACGTGCTTTCCGAGGCACGGAGGGGTGTCTTTTTGTAAAGATGGTATTGGTCACCCTTCCATAGGGTCGGGCAAGCAACTTGATCGATCGGACCGTGCCGTTGTTATTGCTTAATCACGAGCCCCTACCTAGGTTCGATCCTAATGTAAGGTAGCGTTATTCGATTTTTCTACAAGGAATTTCTCAATAGCAGTGTAGATTTGTGCCCTGTTGATATCAATATGTTCGCCTCATAGTAGGTCGGTAAAATATGTAATGTCATACGTTACTTACCAGTCAGTTCCAACGCCAACTCTCTGACCCTCTTTTCGTAATGTTTCTTAGCGGACCTCTCTCTTTCTCCCGCATCTGCTTGCTCACTGAGCCTAGCTATCTCTGCCTTCATCTCTCTGACCTTCACTTGCATCAACTCTTCCCAATACCGCTTGTCTTGGAGCTGGCGAGTACGGAACCCTCTGGCGGTGCCTGTGCGTAGACCCGATATGCCTTGCTGTGTTATTGGTCTATCGATCTGGGGGAAGATGTATGTGGAAAGTCTTAATGTTTGAATGTCCAAGTCACGTCATTATTGTATTGAATGTTCATTTCTATTCTAGCATCATCAAGCCAACTGGGCATCGATCAATGGTTTAATTTCTTTTGTCGTGAAATAGTAAAACTTTTTGAAAAACGTTGCATGAGCTGATAAGTTCGTTACTAGCATTTTTATCAGATTCCTCATTGACAGGTTTCCCAGTGACATGGCAAAACGTCTTTACGATAGATAAAACGACTCACCATAGAAAATCCAGTCATGGCGGTGGGCTGCCGGCTGGCTGTCGGCGGCGCTGGCCCAAACCCGGCAGTTGACAGCCGCGAAGCTGTACTGCCTCTATACGCTGATGTCGGCCTCATCGTGCTACTTCTGAAATGCGACTTGGTTAGTGGGCTAAATATTGTTATTTTTCTAAGGATTGACAGGACGTTGACACTTTTTTTTTTTTTGGGTGGGAATCATCAAATAACTTCTCCCGCTCTGGGTGGAGCAGGAGGGCGTGTCAGACTTTTACTGACTAAAACCCACCCGTGTTCCCTCAGTTGCCTGTGTGCTAGGGGCCGCGGTATCTCTTTCGAACAACCCGCACCCCTGGTAGGCATCGGCCCTTGCGGACCCCACCAGTTGGTGCTGACATCTCTTTGAGGCGCGCGTGGAACACAACGCGCCGTCGACCCGGGCTTGGTCCTTACCGGACAGCGAGCTACCCATTACTCGCCGTCCGTCACTAATTACAATCTATTAAAATAGGTACGTGAAGCAAAAACTCTTTCTACCAGTTTTTACAAAAATGACGCTGACGGAGGAGTATGAAATTTGGTACAGTTTAAATTTGTATGGTGAAAAAGTGCCAAAAGCTAATATTTTTGATTATTGGTTATTAAAATTTAAATGAATTTTGGTAGGATCACGACCACTGGGCGAACACTAGTTATTATAAAAGCCCGTGGTGCCCACTTCATGAGAAAGGCTCTGTCTCGAATTAAAGCTTCTATATGGACAAGTTCATATTGAATGATTAAACCTTATTATGTCCATCATCATAAAATTACCGGTGTGAGTGCTTTCCATGTATGTAGCTTAAATATTTATAAAGTTTCGGAAATTTTCCCTCGCGCAAAACAGGGGGTCTAGTCTCTAAGTACGAAGTCCGTAGTTTCGGCCGTAGTTACGGGCGTTTCCTACTCTGTATCACCTACAGACATAAGATTAGTTTGGGGCCCGAAGTTAGAATGTATGGCAACACGATTTGACAGTTGTCCTTACTCTGGATGTGTTTTTGCCCGCCTGAAACAGTTAATAAATCGGGAGTAGGGTTCCTTCCTAAGTATCGAACTATTTTCGGACGGGCCCGTATCTTCGACGACGGACTTAGAGAGTAGAAGTTATGGCTTACTGCCAAATGCAGTATCTAAGGTAAATAATAGTTTGATTCCTGAAGTACCTACCCGTGTAACTGTGTGTAAAGGTATTTAAATGAACACTAAGAACCCTACACACAGAAGGCACTTTAAGTAAATAATTATTCTAATTAGCCATACAACGCACTTCACATCTCACACTACATTACAAACGCATTAAAGCATAATAAAATGCAAGATCTATCAAAAATTCAAGCTACGTAGCACTAGGACTTACCTAGACACAGCTGAGCCTGTATTAGTGTACTCTCGATAACCTCGTCTGGATACAGGCCGAGGGGCGGACCTCTTACCCCCCGCGCTACCCTCAGAAAAATCCATAACAATACTTACCAAATAATTAATTATTTTTTTCACAAACCGGGTCAAGTGTCTCGAATTGTCGACCGGCGCATTGGGTTTGTTGTTGATGCGTTGCCATGGTAACGAGACGACGGCGCGCGGTGGTGTCAACCTTTTTATATTGTGTGCCAGCCAGTGTTAGGTACTCCATGAAGGAATTATGAATTACCCAATATTCCATCTATGTAACTACTTAGCTCAGGTGACTACATAATCCCAATACTTTGGTCTTTAGCCCCAACAACGTTACGAAATCTTTGGGTGCAGTAATTTCATAACGTTGAGCAGATGAATTTTTCAAACCTAGGTACTAAGCAATGGATTAAGAATATGCTTCTTCAAAAGTCTTGTATTGTACCTAATTGAAATTGTGACTGTGTTACGCAATAACATATACCCAAGCAGAATGAAAGATTCCTAACAGAGCTCAAAATTCTTACCTACTTTTATAGGGCTGTCACTCGGTTACTGCACACATAAAAACTGGGCAATTGCGAGTCGAGAGATGGAATGTTTAGTGAAGGAAATGCATTATCACTTAAATATTTTTTTGTTCTGTCTATGCATGGCGTGCCTACTACTGGTTGAAGGCGCGCGGTGGCTGAGGAGGCGGTCGGACGGCGGCAACAGCACCGGGCGTCAGCGGCAGTTGAGGGGGCACAGGCGGCGCGGGCGCGGGCCGATTCGAGGATCACTTGAAATCCTACCACGACGAAGACAAGACACTACGTTAAATTTAACTTGTATTTACGTAATACACCAGATTTTATAGTCCACGTATTTTATTTTATTCGCTCCAGTAATTGAGCAGTCGACGCATTATTGATTAAATATGATAATCCTTTAGAGTCGGCGCAGGCAGCTCAGAAAAATTGTATTATTGTATTGTCTCTTATAGCCACGCTCCTCATGAACTGTACGGCTACATGGGGAGCGTGGTTTAAGGAAGACAGTCTTTTTGTAGCTACTTGAAGCAGGCATTCTATTAGATAAAGAAATGGATGGAGTATCTGCAAAGTTTTTGGAAGGAGAAGATAAAAGTGTATCAGCATACTATTTAGTTACTGGGGGATATACTTTTGCTGCTTGTGCATAAGATACTGAACTTTGTGCCATGTATGTTTTAATTAATATTTGCCTACAAAATTCTGGGCATGACTTATTAGTAGCATAGTGAAAACTAGAGCAAAGGCAGCAAGATGCACTTTCTTGTTCTCTTTCACAACTATCTCCAGTGTGGCTTTGACCACATTTATAGCAACGAGGTTTAGACCTGCACTGAGTTTTAGTGTGACCAAAACGACAGCAATTGAAACACTGTACGGTAGGGAAATTATACAAATCTACAGGTAATGCATTATGGCACATACAAATTCTTTTGGGTAGAACCTGGCCATCAAAAGTAACAACGATGGATTGGTATGGTTTCCATCACAAGCTGTACCATCACAAGTGGGTTTAAAATTTAGGCGTCTGGCTTTCAAAATTGAACCGCAACCAATTGGTACTGTTATATTATCAATAACTTCCTCCGGAGACCATTCCGCAGGAACACCACGCACTAAACCCATTCTGGTTACATTAAAAGTAGGTATATAAAAGCTTTATAATTGTATTTTTAAGAAAATTATGTGTAATTAAGGAATTTGCGTCCAGGAAATTGGAAATAGAACGAAAAATTTTATTGCACCCGATCGTTTTGATGCTACCGTTGATGATATTTTGGAAGGCGTTGTGCTTAAGGCCCATAGTATCCTCATCTCCCGTCTGAATGCTAAAGCACGACTGCCGCCCGCGCCCGCGCAGGGCACCTCTGAGCCTTTATCTCAAAATGGGGATATTCCTTGGCAAATGTTGATTAATTTACAATTGTGCTCTAGCGATTCTGTGGTACCTCTAACTATCTATTTTTCAGTGTATTTTTTTCCAAATAACGAAGCCGTTTAGTAAGAGTATGGAATAGAAGCTAAAATATTGCGTGTTGGAAAATATTTTTTTACAGCAAAAGTATTACCATACAAAAAAAATATTATTAACCATACAAAAAAAGTACCCTCGGCAAAATGATCTATAGGAATCTATAGCAAAATCATATATTTTTCAAATCTTTAAGACAAGCCGTTAATGAGCAGTACGGTTCATAAAGTGACCGTGTTACGCTACCAAACGGGACTTAGGCCCTTAAGAAATTTGCCAAATGTAATTGGATGCAGTGGCGTTCCATCATCAGGAGTAATTATTTTTTGTACATGAAAAACAAAAGGCGCGCTGTCAGTTTTGTCGTAAGTTTTTCGACCAATTTGAGTGGGAACTATTACGGCCGGAGTACTAGTTTCACTTGAAAGAGTAATTTTAGGGCATTTAGGCCCCGATGGAGAAACTAGTCAAGAGTCCGTGCAACCACAACCCGAAGTCTCGGAACCGTGGTGTTTTCGGATACGACGACGGCTTTTGTTGCATTGCTTGCACACATGAACGCGGTTTCTTTAAAATTTCTGTATCATCGGAGTTCATTTCCGTTACAAAATCGTCTAAAATAAGTACTTTAATCGGCAAGCTGCCGCTCAGTCCGCCGCTCCACCCACCGCCACTATCCGCACCGCTCTGAGTCGTGCATCTCCACAATCACTCGCCCGTACCGTACATTTGTTCATGTTCAAGCCACGCCGCGCGCCGCTGCCGCGAACCGCTCGGCGAATACCGCTGACGTTTCCCCTGCGTGCGGCGCCAGCGCCTCGTAACATTTATCATAAATTTTTGTACATTTGTTCTTCCCGCTCGCCGCCCCGCGCTAAGCTTTCGCTGATAGTGACAAGGTCGTGGCCAGGCCGTATGGTAGGAAACCTTCCCTACCTTTCTTGTTTTACTATTTCACGAAGGTAAAGTATCTAATACAAAAGTTCAAAAGGAATCTTGCTAAGACGGCCTAGACACATACTTTAGTACGTACCTACAAACCTACTAAAACAAAAATACGAAACAAACAAGTTGGCGACGAACAATAATAATTATGCCAATAGAGGCCGTAGGTTTAGAATAATAAATAATCGTTCTTATGGGAAAACCTTATCGCCATCATAATTAAAAAAAAACTATTATAAACGTCCGCGTCGTATCGCTGACGCTAGCAGCCCTTAACTTCGTCTTCTTACTGAGCTAGTTCAAACCGGTTTGTACGCGAGCGGGCGCCGGTGCTGGTGCTTGCCCCCTACGTCTTGTCGGTGACACGTCACTCACGCGCTGTGCGTGTAGTAGTGTACCTACACACGGCGTTAGTATGAAGCTTTATTTCTGCTCGCGTTGGACTCTGGTCACGTACGCCGGTTGTTGCTGACATCTAAGTATTTATTTAATCATTACCTACTATAGAATTGTAATTTTCGCAACACAGGAAAATGATTTTGCGTATTCTCCTTACAACGTCCAATAGTAGTAAAATTATATCTTGACGGCACGGTTGGCGCAGTGGTTAAGCGATCGGCTGCTGCGCTGCGTGTCGCGGGTTCGATTCCCGCACGGAACAAATATTTGTATGATCTGCAAGTAGTTGTTCTGGGTCTGGCTGTTTGTGTATGTGAGTTTAAATGTTTGTAAACGCACCCACGATACAGGAGAAATTCCTAGTGTGGGGCAATTTAAAAAAAATATATATAATTTTATTGTTAACCATTACCTACCTTATCTGCATATGATTGCATTATTAGACGTAATACAGGAGACACACAATCATTCGCTTGAATTTAGCACCCGCATGTGGGCTAACTAGTCTCACTGATATATATGTACAAAATATGCATTACGCTCGTTCCAAATAGCATGCATTGTCGAAGATTGCACAAGCAGCTCACAAAATACAGTACCTAATCATTCATTGCACGTTGTGGGTGCAGGCAATTGCGGCCTCAAAACAATGTATTTAGCCGAACTAAATATCATAATATCTTCGTGTTTCTATTTCTCAAACGCATTCGGAATATCAGGCCTCGGAAATGGATATAGATTCTTCTTGAAGGAACTAACCTCTACGGTGGGATTGCTAGACGCATCCCTAATTACTAAAATGTGGATCGAACAACCGTTAGACCATTTTAATGAAACTGAGATCAGAACGTGGAAGATGAGGTACTTCGAAAGACTTGACTTCTGGAAAGCAAAAGGACCAATATACTTGTTCATCAACGGAGAAGGTGCAGCTAGTGAAGTATTCCTTCAAACTGGAATACTATACGACCTGGCAAAAGAAACCAAAGGCGCTATGTATTTATCCGAACATAGATATTATGGGAAAAGTAAACCATTCGATAAATTGAATACAAAAAACTTGACTTATCTCAGTTCTAGACAAGCTCTTGCAGATATAGCAAAACTGCTTGAGGAAATTAAAACGTCACCGAAATATAATGAATCAAAAGTTATTATTGTAGGAGGGTCGTACGCGGGAAACTTAGCAGCTTGGATGAGACTCCTGTATCCTGACCTAGTTGATGCTGTTGTCGCTAGCAGTGCACCAGTGCTGGCGAAGAAAGATTTCTACGAATATTTAGAAAATGTTGCTGATGATTTCGAACAACATGGAACGCCAGGATGTTATGATAAAATAACAGAAGTATTTAAGAGGTACGATCTACTATTTAAAACTAGTGAGGGTATTGCCCAGCTTAAGGAAGAAGAAGAAATTTGTAACAGTACTGATATGAACAAACCAGAAAATATGCAATTATTCTTCCTGGACAAAACTTCAGAATTTATGTACGAAGCTCAATATGGTAATCCTCAGAGTATTAAGAATTTTTGTGACGACGTAATTAAAACTCTCCACGTAAATTCTTCGAAAGATGATGATATTGATTTATGGAGTAAGAAAAACAGTTGCTTCAACTATGATTTCGATGAAATGGTTGAAGCCATGAGAGATATTGACTGGGCTACGTCTTGGACGTACCAAACTTGTACCGAATTTGGTTACTATCAAAGTAGCTCATCAGACAAGCAGCCGTTCACTAATAATATTCCTGTGGATTTGTTTTACAGTTTGTGTACGAAATCTTTTGGTGAAAAGTTTGATGAGAGAAGAATTGATGAAGGTATTGAACGTACTAATGATATGTATGGAGGCTTGAAACCTAATGTTACGAATGTAGTTTTTGTTAATGGTGACTTGGATCCGTATCACAGACTTGGAGTGTTAGAAGACGTTTCATATGATGCACCGGCTAAGATTATACCTTTATCGTCTCACTGTAGGGATTTGTTTTCAGATAGATCTAAGGATCCTGAAGAATTAAAGGAAGCTAGAAAGTACATTAAGTATTTGATTAAGAAATGGATTGGTGCTGGTGAATATAAAAAGCCTTAGAAGATTCAAAAGTTGTATGAAACGATTGTATTTTCAAGTAGGTATACTGATGGCATTCAAATAATGGTAAACATTAATGTAGCTGTATGAATATTGTAGAATATAAAGCGTTCCTTTTTTTATTGCGCTGTCGTTAGTGTATCATTATAAAGCTGGTGAGATTTTCCATTGAAACAAAATTATTATTAAAATATTTGTATATTTACTCATAAACGGTCTTTCTTATGATAGGTTACTCGATAACCAACACCCAATGCTACACAATACAAGTGGATGTTGTTGTTATATTACTTACATTCGTAATAGCAGCAGGATTTTACATCGTGCCAAAATGAATCGTCTCTTCTTACAAAACACCATCTGGTGTATCAATAAAAAATGCTGGACTTATCTTTTATTGAAACTGTCAGTAAATTGTTGGTCATTTTTATAATAATGTACATCTTCTCAACAGATCATAACAATTTTTTATACATTTATTTTATTAATCGCCATCTCTTTCCCTCTATCATCTTTGATTTCGAAAAATACTCATACTTTTGACGTGTATATTCTCATCTAAACAGTAAGTATCATTATAATTATTTACAATAACGCATAAGATACAATATTTTATGGTAACCTGTGTAGCACCTCCGAATTTTTGTAGCTACATTTCAGTTTTATAAGCGGTTAAAATAAGATCCAGAGAAATTAGCTATGTTTTGTACACAACATAGCTCTTTTGGGGATATTATTTTAAAGTTACTTTATATAAGGTAAAATTATAATAACACTAAATGTGCTACGAATACAAAAC
Organism: Antitype chi; assembly: GCA_947359405.1. NCBI lineage: Eukaryota > Metazoa > Arthropoda > Insecta > Lepidoptera > Noctuidae > Antitype > Antitype chi. The sequence continues at coordinate 18,645,339 of OX375808.1, forward strand.
GTATCTAAATATACAAAAATATTAAAATCTTAAAAGTAGTTGTGACAATAAATTACATTTAAATTGTCAACGTAGTTGTACATAACTAGATCATAATTATTATGATAATTGAGTATTGGAGAAATATATCAGGAAATACATGGTTATAGAACTTAAAACAATAGTAAAGAAGAAATATATTTACAAAAGTAATCATTAAATCTAAAATTGGATTCCTATTTTAATCTAATAATTAATTATAATTCAATAATATGCAATTTACATACAAATAACAAATACTAACAATGTGTGATGTTTCGAAATGCAATAAATAGTAAGGTTCCATATATCGCGATGAATTTGCTTTTAAATTAAACATAAATATTGCGTTTTATTGCCAAAAAGAAAAACCGCCGTTAATAAAGTTCCGATGCGATGAGTTTATGTATGTAGGTATGTATGCGACTCTGCTAGTAACTTGTGTGAAGTAGACCATGTACTTCTTTTTGATAAAAATCTTCTAGAAGATCGCTATAAATAAAATAACAAAAATATTTCAATCTCCCTAATCGTTTTAAAATTTCCCAACCCTGTTTTGACTAGGATTGCCACTTAAATATTATAAAAAAATTAAATACTTCAACGACAAGACAATGAAATGACATTGAACACGCAAATCGTTAAATATTGGCAGTGATAGTTAACTTAAAGGTTTAATTAATTTAAACTAAGTTTTTTACAATATTCAGTTAAATACGTTATTAATAACATGTTGGTAATGTTGAATACTAAATAATATACTAAATCTATCACTTAAATATAGGTTGATTATAACATTACATTACAATGTATACTAGAAATCTCGATAATACGCAATACCCCTTAAAGCAACATACTCTACTGCTTTCTTCATTAAAAAGTAAATAATTGTATTAAAATGTAAATACAATTATATATTCATTTTATTTTACAAATCTTTGAATATTTACAATATTACATAAGGTTTTTTACAAGATACTGTCATATCAATTTTTAATTTCATGCTCGTCGTCATGCACCCTTAAACCAGTTTATAAAAATACAGTTCAATCTTTGGTTACATGATTCTGTTCTTCATTTGAAAAAATTATGTAATCATCCATATAAACAAATCACACCAAAATATATTGTGACTTCACTACTCAGATTTGACAGTATCCTATACTAAAGTCTAAGTTAAGTTGCCAGGTGTCAGGTGATTCGCACTCTAGTCCCACTCTCCAATGAACATGTGACGCGCATGCGGGGCGGGGGGTGGGGGGAAGCCACGTCCAGGCATTGGCAGGCGACCGTACAGCGCGTATGGATCATAGTGTTGCTCTCCGTCTGCAATTAATATCATCACCAACGTTTTAAACGGCTGAATATTTCTAGGTATCTTTAAATTAATTTTGTTTAAGAGTCTGCTTGCCAGGTCCTCCTTTATTACTCAGCACTATCCAGGGAACTAAATTGTAGACTAACTTACGATCGTCGTGCTTAGCAGAGTTAGTGGAGATGTTACAAACATTTAGGGATAAGCAACGGGGCGGGTTATTAAAGAAACGACGTAAATTAATTTTAGTCACAATCACACGTTTATCGGTTCAACGCGGCATGGAAGTTTTTTTTTGCTGTCTAATCTGGGAACTAGTGCTTTTGCAAATTACATCTAAGGATGATAGCAAAGCTTTCGAAATGGAATTTTCGCAATTTGGAAGAATCAAGATTTGACAAGATTGTCAAGAAAGAAGTATAAATATGATAAATACTTTTGATACTTGGTGATTATGGGAGATGAACTCAGAAGTGTGGAAAGTGTAGAAACGAAGCTTACAGGCGAGTTGTGCTACCAAGCGAAGCGATCTAATATAACAGAAAGTTTAAATACCAAGATTGGAGCGAAGAGCCCGCGTTGAGGCGGTGGAATTAAAGTGCGGGGTTAGTCTGTATATACACTAGCGCGGCTGCTGGATCACGAGGGGTCGCAGCCGTTTGTCCCTGTTCGGATAGAATTGGAACATGAGCTTTTCTTTTTTGGGGAGACGATCGTACGCACCGATTCCGCTCTCGTAAGAACGAGCGTGCCACAAAGCCTGTGGCGGCATGGGAGCGTGTGCAAACGGCGCCATATGCGGCGGGAATGGGCCAGGGTGGGCGTGAGCCACGCTGTAACGCTTGCTGGGCACTGGAGCCTCCTTCAGAGTCAGACGCTCGGTCATCGCCGGTAAGACTTTCGCGCCATTAGTCTTCACGAAGTTTGGCACGCGCGCTCGCAGACCACAGTAGTACGGATCATCTGAAAACAAAATAAAAATATCGGAATCACATTACACGTAAACAAGCACCAATAGACGTCTTAGTACCTAGAAACGAGTCTTTACATAACATGGTTATCGTTCACCTATTCCTATGTTAGAAACTGCGAACACATTCGCCTATAATAAAACGGAACGCATGCACGCTCTGTCCCATGTTCCGCATCCTACGCCTGGCTCGTTCCAAATACCGACAATTCAAATATCAAGGATACGCCGAAATGCCAGCCGGCGGTTGCAACACCGGGGCATTGTCTGCTTATAACCTCTGCACTGATCTCTTCTTATGAATGGAAAGCAAGTGCTCTCAAATTAAAACGTATGAATGCGATCTATAAACGTCATATTCTATCAACCATATCGGATGTGGAATGCGTCAAACGTGACTCGACATTGACTGTCAGGAATCCGTGAACGGAGAACGGAGCTACCAATGTATCAGATATTGCACGAAATTAATTTGCATAAAGCTTCCAAATTCGAATTCATGTGTCTACGTCCTCTTATGTTAAAGCATAACTGTCTAAAGTGTATTCAAACGTAAACTGTGCTCATATTTCAAAAGCGACTTCGCTCTTTGTCGGGTCGATATAACTCTTAATATTTTAAATAGTATCTACTCCTTTTAAGACGGTGCTTGTGGTGTTTGAGTAAGTGTCCCCTTGTAATCTGTGATGTATGGCCATGCTCTTGATACACTACCTAGGTACTCGCCTGTCTTTTTGTGAACAAAGAGTTTCTTAGAAACACAAAATTCCACTTTGGAGGCGCTATTTCTTTGGCGACTAAAAAGCGTACTATTAAAAATATACATCATGAATTAACTTTCTGTTATGCATATATCTCGTCTTTTTGTGACTATTCTTTTTAATAGCTTAATGGAACTATAGAGACAAAGATAAATAAAAAGCGATCCATGATAGTTTGCAAACTGTCTACTATTGTACACGTCCAGAATGTATTGACAACCAATATCAGCAATCTCTTCAAGAACAACCCCTGTATATCAGTTTTTATCCAAAAACGATCAAAAACATAATTCATTTCAGTTCGTTGTGCCCATAACCTTAAGTCCATATTCCATATTTTATAAATATTGCTTTAAATCAGTATGTGCGTGGACATGGGTTTATAAATGATGATCCGGCTAGAGATGTTGATATAAAGGTTCACACTTGCAAGTACTTGCAACGTAGCTGTATAAATTGCGAGTCGCATTCATAAATCCATTGCATTGTCAACTGTACCGTGTTCAAATGGACAGCTGTGGTCGCAAAGGACGGTGATTGCTTGACTAATATCACTAGTGGTAAATAATATCTTTGTGATTGGACGTTGTGAAATGTAATAGAAAGTTTTGTAATTTACTCGCGGTGTGGTAATGAATTGATAAATGTGATGTCGTCTCAAATGATATAAAATGCAATTTCTAGTAAATTCGTGACATGTAGTAGCCAACTGGAGACTTAAGTATACCTGATGACGCAAAGGAATTTAGATTATATATTGCTTGTCTTGGCAGGGTGAGAGCTATTATGGATGAATATGTGGTAGATTCAGATGATTTTTTGAGTGACTTTAATGCATATCCTAGTGAATAACTTTATAATTAAAATACACATTTATATCACGTATAAGACTGGTTGGTTGATAGTTTATTGATAATATAAGCTTAAACTAAAACAAGTACGAGTTTAAATTTAAGCTGAATTAGTAAACAATCAAAGAATAATAGAGCACCAAGAGCAAATCCTAACACATGTCTGTGTTGAAAAAGGGACCCACAAACATTTGTCAGCGAAAAATCATTAAGTAGCCGCACTCTGCTATCAGGTGAACCTATTTGTCCATTACTGAGGAATTATGACCAAAGTAATGACCAAACTCGGCAGGCAACCCACAGGCCGCTCTCAATGTAGGTGCCTGTACCTCTGCCTTTTAAATACTGTTATTACCCATTCAGCAAGACAGAACATCGTGATACTACCTGGAGAATTTTTATTGTCCAAGCAATTAATGCTGAAGTTTTTGTTTGCTTTTTTCTTGATCGCCTTTGTTTCAAGAATGGGAAAGTTAATTGAAGTCCAGTAAGTTATGAACGGCCCTAGTGGACGTAATTAGACTCTTATAGTGTAATGGACAGATTTAGTGGACTTAAAATAGTTTGGAGCTGAAGTAAATATAGGACCGCAGTTTGTGTCTTGATAGATTTCGTCGTTTGTTCTATTATTTGTTGTTAAATGGTGTCTGTTTATTTTACCCTTTTTGTGCAATTGCTTCTATCCATAATTTTTGCCATCAATATCTGATTACATATATTCATCGAACTTGTTCGACTTATAACAGTAGGTATGGCAGCACTCACCGTATTTCTTGTTGTCTTTGCCCTTATCTGATTTGCCTCTCGGGAACTGTGTTGGCATGCGTCCATCGTGTCCTTCTATGTCGTCATAATCAGGCTGCAAAACAAACAACGACAATATTGATTAAAAATATACAATCAGGCTTGTGCTGTATAAATTCTCTTATTTAATTCTTAGGTACTAATGAAAGGTTTAATATTCTGAAAACGAAAAATAATTTTCCAGTGTTGTGCGCTAGCTTCGTGAAATATTTTTTAATTAGATATTCTTAAACGTTTCTGGCGACAAGAAAGGTAGATAGCGACTAGAGGAACACCCAGAATGCAATTACATTGTGATATGTCCACTAAACAACACAACTTGCGCCTAAGAACATGTAAAAGCAAGTAATTCACGTATAAAACACGAAGCAAAAATCAGATGCAATAATATGAACGTGTGGGCGCCGTACAATCTTTTACCTTGTAACGAACCAAAGACGGCATCAAAAAACAACGAATCGTGATATATAAAACTCATAGGAACAGGATCTTATCAAATAAAGGTTATGGAAACCACCCTGGCAAGACATATCGGCTCACGCAGTATATTTTCTTAATAAACACCTAGCAGGCATGGAACTGAAGCCTAACAGACACACAAAGGACATTGTTCATTTGTATGGTGTCAGAAGCAGACTAGGTAAACCAATAAAAGAGTAAAAGCCGACGCGACTGTACTATGTAGTCGCTATCATTTATCTTGGGAGTCGATGAGATGTGAGATACGTCAGGGTTATCTTTCCCGCTGGGCCGACCATTGTCCACTCCACACAGTTGCGATAGCGTATGTCCACAATTATCTGACAACAAGTCGGAACCGACAGGCGTTAATCGGATTGAACTTTCACCTCCCTCGATGTTTATATCTTTACAATTGTTATGATTTGGGACGTGATTTACGAAATGATGGATGAATACGTTTTGTTGAGGAAGAAAGAATTATTGACGTGAATAGATAAGTACATGACAGCCACCTTACAACCCTGGATTATTATTTGATGTATGAGTTACATAGTAATAATATTGGTTCCCTTTTTGTATTGTATAAAACAAATGGTGTTTGAAATGATTCTAAGAATTTGTTGGTTTTGCTTGGAGCAATAGTGGTGGATTTAGATTAATTTAATACCATTTAATTCGCATTACACCGAATTCCATCCATTAAGCAATGTATTATAGACTCAATCAAATAATAAATGTGATCTTTTGTGTCACAGAAAAAGCCAATTTGATGGTGACGGAAAAATAAATGACTTGCAAAATAAACAAGTAAATGCTAAAATTTACAATACGGCTAATGTATACGACCCAAATACGGAAGGTTGTCAAATCGCTGTATTTCTAAATCCAGCAGATATTTAATAGCACTTAATAAAAGAAAGGATTAAGATAATTGGAATTCGAAAACGTCTGGGGATTTTAGCCGTTGATTTAAATACTTTTTGTCCTTTTACGTGCACTTGATTGTAATTATTTGGGAATATTTTTAAGAATGTAAGATATTAAGCTGACATAAGATCCCGATTTGGTCTTGATTGATAAAGTCGTATTAAGGTACGGGGCATATTTCTCATGTGACTTATTTGCCGATTACAGTCGTCATCCATTATTTATACGGAGACATTTTTGCATTTCAATTTGCATAAATTGTATCTTTATCACTGTGTTGACTTTGTGCGCCTGTATATTCTTAAATTTTTTCAAATGTGCATTAAGAGTTAACAAAGATTAATGTCATTCAATTTGGTTGGATTATTTCTTATCGGAATTTTGGAAATAACAAACATTATATTGTGGGTACTGTGGTTTACTTAACGCGAAATTGTATACTCTGAATATAGGAAACATTATTTATTTATAATAAGCATACCAACAGCACTGTCGCTTACATTTCAAATAAATGAACACCTAAAATCGGCATTTTAGTAACCGTGCAAATAACTGGTTGTCATAATGAAAATTAGAGACAAGAACAAAAAATGAAAAGTGTGCCCAGTAAACCTAAATCCAGAACACTACAAAAACTGAACAATTTGAGCTATACAGGAAAAGTTTTTATTCAGTGCGCAAACTGTAACCATGAATTCAGCATAATTATCATTGTAGACCCCAGCGCAGAAATTTTTCGTCTGTTATACAATAAAAAATCAGCTGTTTCATAGAAAAGTGAAGTGAAAGTGCCAAAATGTATGGAACAGCTGATTTTTTGTGATTCAGCATACCATGCTGAATTCATGGATACAGTTTGCGTACTGAATAAAAACTTTTCCTGAATAGGCGTACATTGTTTACACTGTTTATACAGGGAACGTCTGTATGAAACGAAACTCATAGAGAAAACTATACCTATACGTCATAAACATCATAACAAACGATTCTAGCGCTTACAAGTTAAAAATTGTTGACTTTTGACGACAATTATTGTTAAAACATTTTGTCACGGCCAATACTTGGAGACGACGGAAATGTACAAATTGCTCTTAAACAGAAATAAAAGTCAAAATAACATCTAAAAGAACCTGAATAATCAGCGACATAAAATATACAAAGATCACCAGCGCAGACGCAGGCGGTAGGATGTTTATTATAAGACAAGATGTAATAAAAATTACATGTAAATTATCGTAATAAAAATAGCCATGCCATCTCCAAAGTACCCTTGATGCACAAACTTAACAATGAAAAAATAATTTGTAATGCAATTTTCACTTCGGAAATTACTTTGTCGATGCGCAACCGCATCTTACCTTTTTATATCAAAATGGAACTTGAGGATTCAGGTTTATTATTATTCAATCATGAAACTGTAGGCCTTGTAAATCATATCTTATTAAATTAATTCACGAAGGGATAAACTTTTAAAAATAAGCCATTGGAAATGGAATTATATACACATGCCCTTGCTACCGCCTTTTGCAGTGACTTCGCGTTTTTTTGTTTTGCTCGTTTCTCGAACGAATATTATAGTAAAATTAATGTGCCAAATTGTCAACTTATGATTGGCAGTTTATATCACAGAAGCGCACATTTGACAATTTGTCATATTCATTTTGCGATAACTTTCGTCGAGAAACTGGCCCATTACTTCAATTATACCATCGACTTGATTAAATACATTGTGCTCATCATAGCTACCCATAAAAGAACACTGCTGAACAAATAGCTTACAAGAAAACTGCAATAAGCGATCATAAAGGGATATTGCTTTACTACACTCCGCAGGCATTAATAATCGAAGTAGGTATGTTATTTATACCAGACAAAAGGCCATTGCTGTTTACATCAAAGTCGCCTTTTACAATATTTTTTTTTCTCACGAAGCGATGCAAGTTTTACTTGTGGTAACCAAGTGTACAGACTGTATGGGAATTTGTGCGTGAAGACGAGTAGCGTCGGCACATAATACACACACATACACAGACTTCTGACTTCATCCGTGTCTCGGACGGTACCGAGAGCTCCTGCGCTTACGCAAGCATTCACAGCGTGTTTGTAGACTGGTTTACCACAAGTAAAACGCCTGTCACGTCGTGAGATGAAAATACTGCAACATCGTTTGGTATTGTTTATCTGTCATGCATTTCAGTTTGTTCCTTTTTCAGTTCTGAAACTTCAAAAAGTGACAATTTAAACATGCAAGGTGCAAAGGCATGCAAAAGGTCACCAAAATTGATAACTCACTTTGTATCCACGTACCTTAGGGATATCAGCAGGACCATAGCCATTTTCCCTGGGTGGTAGCTTCGGAGGCTTTTCTCCTCTCCTCTGTCCCATTTGCATCATCAGCTGTTCCCTGGTGGCGGCTACTACTCCGTGTCCATTGTTGTTATTGATTCCGTTGTGTCCATTAATACCGTTGTGTCCGTTGTGTCCATTGATTCCGTAGCCTCCAGAACTACCGCTGGATCCTGAACCGTTAGCGTTTGAGCTGGCGATGCTATATGGGTCTTCATCTGGGATTGGAATGCGAGGTCGGTTCTTGATGTCCAGCAGTCTTTGAACTGTTGACAAATAATGGTTTGATTAGAAAGTGCTGATGAAATAAATGGGATTGACGTTGGGAACTATTTGAACGCAGCGTCATTAGGGTACCGAATTTTTTAAATTCTTATTTGTTAAAGTTCACTCTTTTTTTAAATATTCTATTGAAGGATTTTATTGGATAATGAATGGGAAAATTATAGTCCTTTTAAATGTAATATTCAATTTATACAAATCGTATAGCACCGACCTGGGTTTTAGTTCGTCAAAGGTCAACCAATCCTCATCTCCAATATTAATGAAGCAATATAAAATTCTATTGAAACGTTTGAAATATTGTATAATAACAAATTTCCTAAAGATTATCCAACAGTTTGAACACACAACAATTGGAAACATTTAGCGACGCTTGCGCAACGCGAATGTAACTTCGTGATGTTCAGATCGGATGGCAATCACTACTCTTCACGACTTGGAACAACCTACGGTTATTAATGTGACGTTAAAGGTCTGGTGTCTTCATTCCACTTCAGTACACCATTATTCGTACCTTCGTCTCTAATCATAAAAATAAACGAATCGTCCACGATTAACCAACTTGACTATTACACCGCAAGGTTGAATGCATAATCTGCGAACAATAAATGTAAATTCATGCGAATATTGGCTCTTTTAGTTGCGAAATATTAAAGTGCCTATAAAATTTATTGCATGAGCGACGGTGCGGCACAAAAGAGGAATAGTGACAACTGCATCTATCATTCTGTGGTGTCGGATTGTCTATGTACTAAATGTTTGTTTACACTCCAGACACGTCAAATCATAATAAATGATCGAGCGGAAATTATTATAAATAACTTGCGTTCACTCAGACGCCATATTAGGCAATTATATTAAAATGTTATTCCTAATTGTGCCCTTTCATTACGATGATTACACAGTTTTAGACCACTTATTTACCCTGCTATTACGATAATCTAACTAGGCATTAAACATTATTGTTAAATTGAAATCTAAAAGCTTTTTCAGATAGCAATGTCAATTACAGCAATTTTGATAAGGAAGTAAATGTTCTTTTTTTTAAAGCATTTCATAGATTTCAAGCGCCGACATGATAAAGATGTTGTGGAAACGATAAACCTTTGTTTCGCACATAATCTTAGTTTAAAAGATATACCTGTGTCTGGAAATACCGTAGACGCCATGTCGCAACGGGATTAGAATCCAGATTAGTTCAGCCAATGAGGTGAATGCTAATAGCCGAGGTACACACACCAACTGTTTTTAAATGCTGAGAAAATTACGTGTGTCTACGTATAAAAAAGAATTTTATATTCGGTTCGCTATTTGTGGCATGCGATGTGAGTCAAGAGCGTCTGACCATAGCTCTAATTTGAGTAGAATTTTATAGTCTTGATCAGATTGTGGTAAGATAAGACCTTTTCCTCCTGGCAAGCGTCCTCACAAAGTAGTTTCAGGATTTTAAATTTTGTTTATATTTTCTTTGATAGATATTATTTCAGGACAAACATTATCATTATACTTGAAGTTTCTTAACCAATCTTAATCAGTACATTGTGCAAGAAACTGAACTATATTCTGTAAGTAGAATTATAAGACAACCACGTCCATACTTCGAATTAGGGCTACTAAAATCTGTGTAATGCACAGATCACTTTCGATCAGCATGCTTCCTATTGTCATCGAACCGAGTTTTGCATAACCTCAGTCACGATTTACGTCTGTTCAAGCCTTTAATGATTCAATTGGCGCTCGTTACAAATTCAAAGTGAATTTAATGGGTTTGTGGGCAATGCTTGCATTCGTATGATCCAGTTACGAACTATGACGACCTTCGTTATGAAATCGAAATTCGAATGTGTGATGTGAACAATGAAGTACGTTTGAATTTATTGGACAAGAAACATGTAAGCTACGCAGATCTTATCGTATGCAAAAGCATTGGATTGCTAGTTGCCACTCCAATAGATTAAACGATTAACAATACATACATATTAGTTAATTATGAAAATAAAGCAAGACACGAACACAGTAACAATGTGCAAGTACTTCCATGACACGAAGGTTAAACTTTTGATGCTATATCGGCAAAAGCGACCAGTCCCCACGTTTAAGTGTCACGACTTCCATACAGAAAACATTAGCTACGTTACTCAATAGATTTATTTGAGTTCCTTAACAGATAAACAGTGGCTAGACCGCGAAACCACTGCAGAAAATCTATGAACGCATCTTATCCGTGGTGGAAAATCACGGGAATCTCGCGGTGCGGTTTCTTTCCCATAGCTTCACTATGATTTGTGCAAAACCAATATTAGATGTTGAATTGCTGTTAACTTGCCTAGATGGGGTTAGTTAGAAATTTCCAGTATGGTTTGAGTGAAATGAGGTGCAATACATCTTGAGATCGATGTAAGATTGCATTGTTGCACAACAATAAGCAGACTACTGAGAAGTGAGGCCCTGCATATTTGATGCGGTTGCGTGCTATGGGAACTAAATCACATTTGAAAATTATCTATATAATAATACCTCGATTCACACTTGTTGCTTATTTCAAAGGACGTGTAAATTGCCCGCTGTAATTCAAACTTCTACTCATATGAATAAAACAGGAGTGGAGATACCCGCACCGAGACGTTAAGATGACGCACGTCTAGTAGATAACTGTATTGGTACAGACAACATGGTGATAAACTTCCGGAAGTATCTTTGGGCAGCCAATTGTATATTAAAACTGGCCGATCACCTTGCTACAATGAAAACCGGACCACTTTTGAACGAGTCCACAGTAATTACAACAAGAATATAACTTCTGATGATCCTGGTCTTAAGGCCGTCTCCAATAGCATATAATCAATTTATTTTTGACTGGACTTTCCGCACTATTTAATTTTTTCTCTCCTACTTAAAACTTCAATAACCTCAAGGTTAATTCAACCTGGTTAAACGTTCTCAGTTGCGCGTGAGAATATTACTGTGCATTATAAGAATTTAATTTTGTATATATTCGTAAGTTAATGACAAGTGTAGAGGTCGTCCCATTGTTCCATAATACCTGAGGCTCTGTCTCGGAGGTCTAAGACAAGGTAACTGTAACGTTGTCAGATGTTTGGGTGCCTCTAGTCATCGTCTACGTATGCAAACATACGCCTATTCAATGGTAATTACTGTTAAAGTTGATGACACGTGACTGATGTTCGACAACGGCCTTGTAACTGATGATATGGAAAGACCTAAAATAAACATTACAACAAATGGCATTATTGTCTTAAATGTTAATGATGACGGTATCGATGAGGGACCGGGATCACAGATGTTTAAACACTTAAAAGAGGCGTCCGTCGCATATCTAACTCCCACGCAGGTTGAGATTTGAAATACGGTTCGCAATGCAATATAATAATGGAATATTTTTATATTTTGAGATAAAGAGGTGGAGTTAACTCTTCACTGGCCCCATGTGTCTCTGTCCCTGATATCGGTGTTAGGCAATTTATTCGCTATGACACGTATTGTGCTTTTATGTCCCTTAATGCTGCTATTGCAATTTTTCTGTTGATTTTGCTTGTTTTCTCCGCTATTGTTGCGACCAGCGTAAAATCGTTGGCTACCTCTGTCAACCTTAACGATGCAACGTGGCCGGTAACAGATTTAGATTATTTAGAACCGTGGCCAGCAGGTTCATTTATAACTTGACTTTTATATAAAAGGAGAACATAAACACAAATGATCATGAACGTTTTATGGGCATTCGAATTAAGGTAGTGTAGGTATAAATTATTTGTTTTAATTTCGTATTTAATTGTGGGCGTACATTTCTTTCTAAGGTTATATTCAAATTGATTTTTTTTTATCCATTAGACCAGTTACGTTAAGAGTGTAATTATATAAATATGCGGAACGTTGATCACGTATGTTTGTTAGACATTTAATTGGTTTTGTGACCAATTTATAAGTCGTATAGGTGCTCTGAAGTAGACGAAATCATTTCCTGTTTAGTTTTTGCTGGGTTTAATGAAGAACTATTGATCTTGGATAGATTTTATTGCTGTGTTTCTATGTGTGAGACGTGCGTAGTTGATTTAATTATGGGCATTCGTTGAAAGTGCGGTGTCATTACAATTGGTATAAAAAATTAAAAGTGTATTAGTAGGTTTTACGAATATAATTACTACATTACGTAAAGTAAAAAAAAAATATAAATGGTAGCTCTAACCATATTAAATTACCATAAAAATACATTGTAAGGTCAAGTACAAACATGTTAATATTATGATAAAGACTCATTTACAATCATATTTTTTTTAAGCTTTCTTAAATAAATTGACGATTCGTCTCTAGCCTAAACTACAAGGTATACTATTTATTATATGAGCCCCAAAATTAATGGCACATCGTTTACCACGGCTATTACTGACCTCAAATTTATATTTTCCCAAATTCGCAACCCGCCCACCTTGACCATGCTTTACTTAATGAAGCCTATATTTAAAAAAAGAAGACAAAAACGATGCGTTGCTCATGCGCAGGTTTTTTAAGCACCGCAGCTAGCCACACTAAACAACTAAAGTGATGATATCGCAACGTTTTTAGTACGGAAGTGTTTTTTGAAACATTGTGTTTCATATAAATATTTCGAGCGTATTGTTTCTGCTTATCATGTTAACGATTGTGGTGTTAACGACTTGGAGCGGCTTTTGTTTGAGGATTAGTAAGGGCGTTGTTTTTATTGGGTGATCAAGTAGTATAGGGCGTTTAATATTTATTTGATCTGCTTAGTATGGATTCTGAAAAACCTTAAGCTACTAAAATAATCTCTTTCCATTAGCTAACCGGCCCTGTATTTATCTCAGGTTCATCGCCTGCTCAATGGTCACTGCTAAGCGCTAGTTTTCTACCCTCTACTTAAGTGAAAACAGCGTGACGATACGCACAGTCTATTCCGAATCTCTCCACATTAAGCTTAGATACAACATCTCGTAGTCATAAGTGCATAATTATATAAAAAGTAATTGGCCTCCTATGTATGAACCGTAATGGTCCGTGGGAAACATATCCATCATTTTTATCAAATTCATCTTTTGTAGGCAATTAGTTACCCAACCTACCACTGAAGTATGTACATTTTAACATAAGATTGGATTTTTGGGAGAGAAAATTAATAAGCTCTTTGTCACATATCTTGTTACCAGTTTTTACGTAAATCGACGGTTTTTTGTATATTTGAATTTATTTTTGTGTCTGGGTTTACTAATCTTATGTAGGGATCGAATCAAATGTTTGTTTTCTTTTTAAAATTAAAATGTTAATCTTAATACTAATCTGTAAGTTATATATAATATAACACTTATCTCATACAGTTTTTATTTTGCAAAATTTCCAGTAGAGTTATTTTTAGCTAAAGTCCATCCAGTACATGGCTCACTACTTTGTTACATTGTTTTCTTTTGTTTGACTCCAAACACCAAACAAAACCACTCAATAAACATTGAGCGATATCACTAACATTATTACTCATGTAACAAACTTCCTTGTTCAACGTAATTATTAATTTGATTTAACAAAAAGGCCTCATCAATTGTTATCACCATACTATTTACAACATGCTTAGTACCAAGATTATATAAGATATGATCTGCAAAGTGCAGGCTTAGAAAGTAACAGTGAACATTGTTCGGCCAAGGTCGGCAGCTGACGTGACAACCGGATTCAAGCCGTTGTCAATGTGGATAGTGAACAAGTCGGTAATGATAGTGTTAATTAAATTATAAACGAAGTGGAACAAGACGATAAAGAAGAGACTCGAAGAGTATTTGAAGTAGAAGAAGCAGCAGAAGGAACTTACTAGAAGACAATTGTAGAATGAGTTCTGGTTATAATTTTATTGCAGATTTGTGTGAATTGCATCAATATTCCGCTAAAGATAAAAACGTCGAATGTAGCCATGAAGAGATTATAATTAAATTCGAAGTAAAAACGTCATAACGTTGTGTTAATTTGTCTCACTGTAATAAAATAGTTATCCAAGACTTTTTCTGACCAAAATAATTTACTTTTTGCTCTCAATGTGATTCACCAAAGTGCATGTTATCGCTAATCCTAAAACCTGCATTGTTTTTGTACCTTTTTGTGCCTTCAGTATAAAATCTTTTGAGAGGTGTAAAAATACCGACCCACTGCATTTGCATTTTATGTTCCTGCTATAGGTATATACAGAAATATTTTCACGTTTGGTTTCGTATTTTATGCCATTAGCACTTTGTATGTTTGTGAAATTTCATCTAATTTTTAACTGTTAGTAGAAATGTATGTAGCTAAAAAATTTTGGTTTATTCATAAAAAGGAATGACTCAAAGTTCATAATAATGAGCTTGATGCACTTTAGCTTTTGAAGATGAATAAAATTATTAATTACACAGCACGTCATTATGCAAGGACAAGGTAATTTGTGTTCACTTAACTGTACAGCTATTTTTATTGGTTTTTGTTTGTACCTATTTATAGTCTTGAACATTTCCTAAAATACATGTAGGTAGTTATTATTTTGAGTGTTCTTTTTCTATCAAACATCGTTACCGTTAACGTCGTCGTCGACATCGTTTTCGATTCGATAACATTTACCTTTTGGTATCTATAAGTATTATTTAGTTCGTTTCTTCTTGTTTCAGTATCAACTAGGTATTGATCAGCTATTGTCATGGTAAAAATGTTAACCAGATACTCGTGGTGGCTATTCTAATGCACCTTGCTGATCTTTATATTGTATAGAGAATCTAAAATCTGTACTCACCCGGTGGCAGCTTGGACTTGAGCATATCCATAGCAACGACGTTGATGATGAGTACCCAGATGGGGCAGTCGAGGAGATCTGAGTCCGACTTGACGAAGGCAATGGCACTGAGACACTGCGTCTCTAGCCTCCTACGATCAGGATATGAACGGCGCAGCTCTCGGTTCACGTTGGATTGGAACTTCTTCATGTCGAACAACTGAAAGAGAAGAAACAACAAGTTATAAAATCTATTAATATAGTGGAAAACTTGAAACTGTTAAAGATAGATTCAGAACTTATTTATTAGAAATGGCCACTCAAAAATGAACTTAGACTGCATATTGTTAAGTAGATAAAAGTGGTGATGACATGCTAATCTAAGATTTTAAATTCAAGCAAGTAAGTAGAATATGTGTTAAGTAAGGGCCTCACGTTGGACTATAACTTCTTCGTGTTAAATAACTAGAGAATAGAACATCAGGATATCAAAATGTAACAAAATAAATATGGCTTATTGCAAAACACCTTAAGTGAGGGTGTTAATACTATCTACGTTACAAGAAGAGCGGCTAAGCTACCTGTTGAGTTTTCTGATAATGTTAAGTATCCTCTTTAAAGCATAGATACTAAGGCAAAAACATTTGATAGTTTTAGATAGTTCAGTACAAATATGGACTCAGTAAACAGTAGACACGATTTCGATACTTAGTTGGCGTGGTAAGTAATATGATGAGATATTAAGATAAACAATTAATAGAAAAAATATTCTGTTCAGCTAGTGTGACTCATAATAACGATAATAAAATTTATAAAAACTTAAAAAAAAAAACAACCGACTTCCAAAAAAACACTACAAAGTGAAAAATAACTTTAATTTCGGAAGTCGGTGACTTTGGATATGTATTTTATTTTTTTGTCACCGCTTTCCGAAATTGAAAAAAGGTTTTTATTTTTCACTTTTTAGGTTTAGTACCTACCCCACACAAATTCGAAATTTCATCATCCTTGGGGTCAAAACAATGCATATTTATGTGATAGCAGCAATCGCGGTTGATTTGCTGTCATTTTTTTAAGTTTCGCTGTCTGTCTCCGAAACTCACCATCAGATCTATATGAAATTTAAATGGCACCATTTCGAAATAAACCCCTTCGAACAAAAACTAATTTTGCAAATCCGTCTATATACGACGCAGTTATGGCCGAAAAAAATTTTTTAATGAAAAAAACAAATGTAAACATGTGGAATTGATAACCTCCTTCTTTTTGAAGTCGGTTAATAACACCAATCAAGTTATAAAAAACAAACTTAGAGTTACAGACAGTTACAAATAACGTGTACATTTTTTTATCTTAATTAACACGAGCGATGATCTAAAACAAATTGTTGGACGATCGATTGAATGCGTCTAAATTAGAAGATCTTATCGAATTAATATTACATAACAAGCCTTCGTTCGATAATGAAAAGACAATCGCTCGATCAAACAAAAATTGAGCCGACGTCATGTAGCATGTAGGGTGCCCATCTCTATAATGAAAATGTCAAGAGCGAACGCTGTTAATTTAAAAAAAAAATAAGTTTTCTGAAAAGAGCACACAATTTCAGATACGTTAGTTTATATTTGGAAAGCATCTAACACAATATTATTTTCTTTAACATGTTCAATTTCACATCATTATTGCGTAATTTTTACTTATATTTTTTTTACTTTCCACTCTAAATTCTTTCTTTTCTTTCAAAAATCAAAGTCACGGAACTTACAGGTCCCAGCACGACGTGCTCTAAATCTATTAAGATAATTTAAAATACTCCAAAAGATTTCCGATTCAACTGAGGAACTCCGAGAGACAAACGAAAACGCCGAGTCAGATGCATCGACGAAATTGAATGAGGCTTATAAAGTTGTTACATAACCAGTGCAAGCAGTTGTCGAGTCCCGCCGTCAGTTCGGACCAATAGACTATATAGATGGTATCTTTAAAAACTTTGCCGACATCATTCGTAAATTATCGGATGGCGACTCGAAAAACGTCATACAAGTACCTACTACAAATCAAATTGATGCATTTTAAAAATTCTAATTAAAACTGTAACATTCCATTGTTGCAACACAAGCTCGTCTTGTTAATTGAGAGCATTCTAAGAAGACATGAATTGTTTGACGCAAGTACCAAATTTAAATGGAAGATTTGACGTAAATGTTTTGTTAAGACAAATGGTTTGGTGGGTTCTTCCATTCTCACACAAAGGCTTGATGAAAATGAACAAGCTATTTGCTAACATGTTGTATAACATTGCGGAGTTAATGACATCAATAGAATAATCTTGGATAGATCATTTATTCACCAATAAAACTGCAATAGTAGTCATGTGCATAGTGGTTGCGAATAAATGACACAACATTTCCAAGTTTATTATACATTGGAAGTAGTTTAGATCTATTTAAAAACTGTAGTTGACACTACTGATAGTATTGTTATAAATTAATTTAGTCACAAGGGAATTCGGTGTGGGAAACGAGCCGGATCGCACGGAAAAAATCCCAGAGATCATACAGTTTCAACACTTGCCGGTATTGTTTCGAGGAAATTGGAGTCTTTTAACGAAGACGTACCTACATTGCAGTGCAACAGTGCAACGAGTCAACGAGTGACCTATCAAGACATTTTTTTGAAATGGTCTGAATAATTGACATATATTACCTACGTCCTCAGTTTATGTGAATATTTTATTAGAATTTTAAATAATTTTGACATATTTGTCTGCAGTAGATAGTTCTGAATTTTAAAACAGCGAATGGAACTGAACTATATTTTGCAATGATTATAGAATATATAACAATTACATGATACGCAACAAATTGCTGCTAATAATAATAGTTGGAGGTGTTATATTTCTCACAATAGCCATTAATTGAGGCATCACATTGTTTCGGCGGTGCGCTGAGCACGGACAATGCCCCACTTTCTGCGAATTCGCTTTCGTTACTCCCAAGGAAATAGAATAACATCCAAACAAATATGTGAGGCAATGACCATTCCCTCCTTTGCTTAATGGTGCTATCTTCTCTCATTGTTTTCTGCAGACTT
This sequence comes from Antitype chi, assembly GCA_947359405.1. Lineage (NCBI taxonomy): Eukaryota > Metazoa > Arthropoda > Insecta > Lepidoptera > Noctuidae > Antitype > Antitype chi. The sequence continues at coordinate 18,663,925 of OX375808.1, forward strand.
ACGTAAAACCTTGTAGGTAATGGTGTATGAATTGGTAATGAATCTTTCGGATGCTAGGAAGTGAATTTTCCATTGTCTTGTTCCACTTCTTGTACCTATCGTGTCAGTTACGATGAAAGTACTTGTATAGCAGTTGAGTCGGCTAATTTGTGATCGGAGTTAGTTATTATATTCACATTTGCGTTCACTTTGTCATTAGTACAGTATTTACAAATGTCATGGCCCGTATGAGTAGAATGGTATTCTTGTTGCAAACAATCTACAATTCCACTGGTATATCGTCTTAAAAATACTTTAATGAAATAATCGGATAATTGTGTGTTTCAAATTAATTAAACGAATAAAATGTCACCGCCTATTTACGAAATCCTGAGTGAATTCACACTGGTTTTATGTCTCCTAACAATAACCCGTCTTCAAAGTACAGAATATTTCGTAATGTTGATAAAATGAAATTACGTGGCAATGTCATGGTCAGAGAGAATCGTGCTCGGACACAATCTGTGCAGTCGTGATGCACCACAAATGACTGATGCACTAACGCAACGCGCATTAGAGTAATGCCTTGTACTCTTAATTTTTTTTCCACGATGATTATTGTCTTTAATAACGATGAACATAAGGAAATTATGGAGCCAGAAGTAGCGAAAGATGAAGTAACAGACGAACAATAGCTGCCTATTGTGTGTGACCGCGTTCGGAAAGACGTGAGTGAAAATTTTTAATCGGTAGATAGAACTTTTATGCTTACAAAATGAGAGAGAAAAAACCAATGTTTGAGTTACCAAACAAGTAATTTCTAGTGAAGACCGGCCCGATGATCATCTACCAAGCAATTTAGATCATTATGTGGGCAACCATGAAATTAATAGGCAAATGTTACGACATCTTATTTCATAAACGCATCCATCTTGACGGAAATAACTACTGACGCCTGTTTAAAATGTTCACAACGAACCAGTTTACCTTGCTTGCCCATAAATTAGAATTGAAAATTCATATTTCGATAGCAGTAAAGACTAGAATTCTGATTTAATTTCGTTCAACGATAATTTTGTAAATAACATAGTTGGTGATTGGTGCAAGAGGAAGGATAACCTAGCAACCTGTAATTAGATGCATCTATGTACCTATTGGAATTGGAACAAATTGCGGTTATAAGTTTATCAAAGCAAGACCCACTAATGATGTTACTTTATTCTGCATTATAAAAACTAATTACAACACAAGGTTTTTATTTGGTTAAGAAGTAGGTGCTATGGCAATCGGTAATTATATTTGTTTATTTAATTAAAGCTATGCTGGTATTTGTGTACCTTTTATAATTACATAGATAGCTAAATATATGTTTAAAGGAAGCAGAATAATCTGTTATCATATTTTAAACAACATTGCTTCAATTTTTAAACCTGACATTGAAGTTAACGTTTTTGTAATAAATTGTTAAGCCGCGTTATTTGTAACACTTAAAATAATTACACCTATATAGTTTTTTACATTCTTTGATTAAATACAATAAGCGTTGCGATTTATATATTTGTTTTTGTTTGTTCTTAATATTATTAATGGCACATCTGAGTCAAAAATCAAATATTTGTACATAAATATTTGTTATAAAAAATATTGTATAGTAGATTACGACAGGAATTTGTAATTGTGTAATGTTATGTCATCTAATAAATGGACAAATTGCTTCCTTAGTTTAGTTTGCTGCATTTTAGGATAACCAATCTTTAACTTTACCATGTATAAAGTCATCATCAGCAGCTTATCGTTATCGTGTACCTTTTCCTCATAAGCGTGTCCGTTATCATGTACAGCAACACCTTTACCAGCTCTTACCTTAAATATCTTCTCCTGCTCCAGCGAGTATCCAGGTAGTTTGACTATGTCCTGCCCTATAGCCGTCTCTTCGTTGCTGGTGGCCGCCGTACTCTTCACAAATACATTACTCTTGGAGTAGCGTCTGATGAGTATATTACCGGCGTCGTCCATTTTTATTTTGACACCCTGTAGACAAAGGAAGAAGGAGTTTAGGTAAATGTTTTGTCTTCACTTTACAAAACTAAGTAGATATATTTTAGCGTATATGTTTTGATTCTATAGTAAATCAATTGCTCTAATATTACTCTGCTATAAGAATCCATACCAGCTGATTGTTGATCTTCTTATTACTAACTCTAGTTATTAAGTTATTTTGTTGCTACTAACACTATGGACTCTTGTCTGAAATAAAGAATTTGAATTTGATTTAAATTTCATTGCGAGTACCACTGTTTGTTATTAGTTTTGTATTCACTCTTTTTTTAATTTTGTGTGATATTGTGAAACTCTATTTCAAATCAAAAGTACCATACACAAATTGCATAGAGTAATACGCAATTTTATGAGTTTTTAATAGAATGATATCAAGGTTCAGTTTGGTGGTTGAAAATAATCACTTGGTTTACTTTTGTGGTTTCTCTAAGTTTTTCTACACATTCACTGCCTAGTAAAAACACTTACCATTTATCTGTAGGAATTGTACTATTTTTTCTAAACTTTACTCTTAATTTAAAATGGTATCATTATCATAAGCCCTTACCACCGAGCTTACCTAAACATCATTCCTTCTTATAAGTAGTATCATCTACAATCTAACCACATACCTATATCAACCACATTTTGTTAATTGACACTTTAATTCAATATCTTAGTGTAAATTAACTTTGAATATGCACGTGCAGGTATTGTGTCATTGGTAGATTAAATCCTATTACATCGGCTCTTTGGCAGAATGCCAGATATGACGGTTTCTGCAGTCGCGACCTTAGTACAAGGATGCGTCTGTGACTGACATATAAACATTATATCGGCCGGATGCTTCAAAAATTGAGCACTGACAAATGAAGAGCATGAATGAACAGTGAATGTGAAATAGCCCAAGGCTCTATTGGAAGCAAGAGGTATTTTAGTAAAGACGTTTTTGATAATAATATAATGTTTGGTATGTCGTGTTGACGTATATATTCTAACTAGATGACGGATGTTGTAAGTTTCATGTGAGCATATAACAGAAACCGATAATTATTGTAGAAGGTATGACGGTAATCGATATATTTGGCAAGTGAACGAATGACCGCAATTATGATGTTGATAAATTAATTACCAATTTAAGCAATCAGCGCTTATGAAATTTAGTGTACATGATGAGAAATGTTCCTGTAGTGGCGGACGTAAAAAATAGCACCACCCCATCTCTACCCGTGGGTGTCGTAGAAGGCGACTCAGGGACTTACTAGAGAATGGGCAGCAGCGTTCTCTATGCATTTTACTACCATGCCAAGTGTGGTGATTATTAAACCCCAAAAAAAATTACAAGCACTAAAGTGCAGAACCGGTCGAAGTGGCGAGACTTGGGAAAGGCCTATGTTAGCAGTGGACGTCTTTCGGCTGAAATATTGTGAGAAAATCTTTGAGCAGTCCAACTATGATCATCCGGATACTAACAAACCTATGATCTCTTCAGAGTAAGTTCGTTTGTTCTATTGACAACATCATCATCTATATACAAATCAACAAACCCATGAAAAGGACAGTCACCTCTAAAACAAACACTGTCTTCGCCCGTTACGTTATGACATCACAGTTCCTGTCCTTATCTGTCATCAACAAGGTCATTGCCTTTGCCACAGTTTTAACTTCCACCATTCATCTCATTATGATTTATGACACGACAATGGTGTTCAACAATACAATAGGTACCAATATGACCTATGATATCATAACCTCTGCTGAACCATAACATAGAGCGTACAGAAGGTTGGTTTTAAACGACGAGCGAAACCAAGCGCTCGCACACAAACGCGTACGTACGACGATGTCAAACAAATGCCAGTCGCGAGTGCGCTTGCACTCGTTGAATATGAAGCGTATCTGTGTGTGCGTGTGTTCTTGCTCATTGTATGGTGCTAAGTGCTAACCTTCTGTACTATTCTGTGACTGTAGTGTGTAAGTGCATGTCAAAGTATTGTTATAAATATTTGAATTAATCAGCATGCGGAAGATGGGTCATGTTTGATGGTAAAAAATATATCAAAATCAATTAGAGTTTAAACGTGTGAGAACAGATTTTTTTTAAAATTGATTTATTACAATGGTCTTTTTTGTAGACTTGATAATGATTAGTGGACGATTAATAGGAATAATGTTCTTTGCTGATTCTGTTTTTGCTAATGTGGTTTGCTATGCATGCATAATATCAATAATGACTTTTATACGTCGCATGATAAAGTTAATGTTTAGAAATTAGATAACATGGTAACTTTTAGGATTTCATTGTTGCCAGCAAACTTATCTGTAATTCTTAACTTATTAAATTGTGACTTGTAATTGTGTGTAATTGTAAAAATATTACAGGAGGACACATAGGTACATTGGAAAATGATTTTCATAATGTTTAATATCTTTACTTTGAAAATTCTAACAAATTGCTCAAAACTTAATAAATCTATGAGAATCAGTGTTGTTCAAACGCCAGCGGAAATAAGCTTACATATCAAAAATATTATCATTAAAAAAAGTACGAATCTTATTGACAGATTTTGAAAAATATACAGCAATATTTTAATAGTTCATATAAAATTAGACCCATGACAGGTAACCTTTACACGACCTTGTCATTTGGAAAGATACAGAAAGCGAATGTTTAATACACGAACTAGCGTTACGTTTGTACTGATAGGAATCTAGTAGAATATGTAATGAGACTGAAGCTTCCTTGTCTAGTACGTTTTGTTTAATGTTATTAATGTTTTTACTTTGCTTGCTATTTTTAAGGAACTTTGTGCATATGTTTTGTTAAGTACTGCTTCCTTGTTTGTATCTATGACAGCAGGGTTCTTTTTATTAAAGGATGTTGGCTTCACAAGTTTAATGAAGACGTCATCCTAAATTGATTAGATTTTTGTCGTTTTATGTTTTATGACACACTCAAAGATGTCAGAAATGATTTGTTGCAAAAAAGTAGCGGTTTTTTATTTACCTTGAATTAAACTAATTATAAGCTTGATTTTTGTGGATGTCTATAATGTTTTTGTGAATCGAAAAACTTAGGGACTAATTAAGGTAACACCTGGCATCATTTGGGTGCAATTAAAATTTAAATTTGTGCCTACTAAAGTCAATAATAATTCTGCTCCAGTGGGTCCCGCTTAATGGCAAACGACATCGTGGTTGGTTCATATGGATATGACGGGATGAGCTGGACTCTTTTAATAAAGATTCATCGTTGGCAGTTCTTGACAGAGAGAGGTGAAAAGAGAGTAGGGAGACCTTCATCCACCAGTGGGACTTTAATGGCTAATAATAAATATTCTCCTCCACAGTCTCTTCTTGCAAATCAGCTGTTTCTTCCTAACTATGTACATAGAGAATCGCTCCCATTTCCTTATAGTTAAACATATTTCCTCCATCCACATATACAATGAAGGAATACATTAACATTTCATTAGTAACGCAACCGGTAGTGGGAAGTTACATGTGGTTTGACGAAACGCATATAATTGTCGCGTGGTAGAACCAAATTCCTTAGGACCAGCGAGCCGTTGATAATTCATGCTTAATTCAGTGGTTTTTGTATATCGTTACTAATTTTTGTGAAGGGATAACCAAGAGTTAAGTTAAATTTTATTTTATCAGTAATTGTCCACTCTAATCTTCTTTCTTCAATATTAAACTTGTCATAAGCACCTACTTATATCCTATTGACACTATGTTTCCCCCAATCAAAAGAAACAGCTGACAAATCAGACACCTTTTTTTTTCATTTATATTCGTCTGGTGTGTGGTTGTAACAACAATGACTAAGGTTAAAGATCAAATTTTTGCATAACTAGTGACAGGTTCATTCCACGCCGCCCACAGCACATAATAATTCGTCTCATAATAATTTGTCTGTTTTGAAATCAAGACAAACCATATCGAATCAATCTCCTCAATTCCAAATATTAGGCCGGATACCGACATATCAGTCTGACCTCACAGAAACTTATTTGTTTCAAGAACATGAGTTAGATACGGGTAATAAAAGCTGCTGAGCATTTTCTCATTAAGCTCCCGGCCTTACTCATGTCTATTAAGATTACAATTATATGTTCTATATAATCAATCGAGCCAACAATAATCATGGTGATTATATCGGGTTCAAATTCGCTTCCAAGGTGATCGATAAAATTGGATTTATTTGAGTAAATACAATTTGAATTACTTCTAGGCCGATTTGGTCATAATCCAATACCTTTAAACGAGCAATTCTTGTATTTTTATATAATCTGAATCTCGGAAACGGCTCGAACGATTTTCATGAAATTTAGTATGCAGGGGGTTTCGGGAGCGATAAATCGATCTAGCTAGGTTTCATTTTTAGAAAACGGATTTTTTAGGATTATTGTAGTAGGTTGTCACAGCTAACGAATTACCAATATACACGCGCCTTGAAGCTACATGATAAATATGTATATTGATAAATCTGGAATCATTTTAGCTGCTTTGCTATGTGAAATTAATGAAAGAGCCCAAAGAATACAACAGTATACACGTCTAGATATATGCGTGATTACAATTTTTGTTTATCTGCATCGACCTTGCTTTTGACAGCTCGATGCCGCATCTCATTTGTATATTAGGATTTTTGTTCCTATTGTTCAGGTCATGATATTTATTTTCCATAGTTATATGTACCTACTTGTCGAATTGGATATTAAAATGTTCTTCTACATCACTTCCTTGCGAACAACTATTGTTTCTGTTTGTAGTACTTTGTTGATCGTCTGTCTTTTTTTCTTTATTGTTAACATGCTAGGAGGATTAATGATTGATAGTAGTTTCTTCTATAGTTTTTGTTTTGATGTTTTCATCTTGTATCCTGATTAGTAATGAAAATCATCGTCGCGGTGGGTGGCAGGAGTTGTGATTGAGTGACTTTAATTGATGTGTTCACTCATTGTTTATGCATAACATGGCAGGTGGCGTTATCAATCAAATTGCAAAAAATGAAGCTATTTTTTATTACTAAATTTGAAAAATATCTCCGATATGGATAGCAACGGTTAATCTCTATTCTGCTCCTAATATTACGGGTTTGGTATATTTCATTAGCTCCATAATCCAATCATCATCATTATCAATTTGAACGCTTGCTAAAAACGTCAGATTTGTTCAGCTAATCTCGTATATATTCGTTTCTGTATTTGCCTATTTGGTCGTGAACTCATTACAGTTTTTAGTGTAGGTGTCAACGGTCATCACTTGACGGTTTATCAGTGTCACGCGTGGCTACATCATTAGTTCTACGTTGACCTATCTGAGATCTTAGATAGTTATCTGGCTAGAATTTATATACACATTATGAGCCATTTGCCATATATGTACATGCGTGTATTTTTAAGCACAATGCTCTGTCTAAGATGGTCACAAGAGTAATAGATAAGTGGATAACTTACTTGTCCTATGTGTCTTCTTACTTCTTCTGACTTCTGATCTCTGTGTGGGTTGTCAAATCCGCAAAGACCGATTCTAGAAAAAAAGAGATGGAACCGTTAGGCATTTAAAGATATATGAGTAAAATATAAAATATCGAGAGAAATTATTTAAAAAAATCCATAGACGTGTACAAAATTTTAAAATAGAATTAGGTACATAGATAAAGATGGATACATAATTTAAAAGATGCAACAAAAGCTGCTAGCATAAAATACCGTGATTTGTATGCGGCATACATGGTCTATATTTTTTGATGCGATGATTTTTGCATAGCTGGAACATTGCCAAGCAAATTTAGAATAACGTTGAATGTGAAAAAAACAATTTTAATAAATTACATTGCATTGTTTATAGGCATTCGCAACCGCAAGCATAATTTACGTGTTTCTATACCATCATTCAAAATATTGGTTTTTACAGTGGGTGGGTTTCTAAGAATTGAATTTTTATAAGTGCTACTAGTGCTAGTGTACTTAGGAGTTGTTTTATTATGTCCCTGTCTCTTTGTAGATTTTTCTAGTAAAATTGAGGACAAACAAAGCAAGGAATGCGTGATATAGTTTCACTTCATCACAACTTTAATTTGATTACAACTTACATTGTTAAGCATTACTCTATTATTTTATTGGTCGTTTTCATGTTCCTTTGTTACGTATAAAAACTTAACCCAATGCTCGGTTCTCATGTGTCGAATTGAATAATGACGACATAGGAATTTGTCCTTCATTTGTATTTTGTCAACGTACTATCGGAATATCGTTTTCTCAAAACCGTTCCTTGGCATTGCCCTGAGAATGTCCACATTGGTTTTTCATTGGTATTCAAGTTCGTTACCAAGGTCTGGCATTGTTTACTGATCGGGAATTTCTATTTGATTCTTTGGGTAATGTGTATATGTTGATTTCTATTCAATGGGTGAAACGATTAAGTTTGATGGTGGTTTGAACGATGGTATAGAAAACGTGTACGGTAGTTTCGCATCAAGAATTTATATTCCATTATTTGACGTGGAAAGTGAAATGGAGTCGCTGTATGGTTTTCAAGTTTATAGAAATGGTACAGTATGGTTTAGTATGTGTTGAGGAATTTCTTTCTTTAGACCGTTTACTAGCGTGTGAACAAATATGACTTCACAGTTTATCAATTAGGGTCAACCATACCATCGAAGTCAATAGTCATATGTCACACAGGGTTACAAGAGTTTGGTCAAGTACTCTATCAGTTATCGTCTGTTTTTCTTTGAGTATCATGCTATTTATTACAATAGCATTTGTTTAGTTACCAGAAAATGTATTATCATTATTATGAGCTGTATTTTTTTATATATTTCTATTCTTTGACATACATAGACGACGTTATGATTGAAGGTGATAATTCACTTGAACACAATGACTCGGTACGGCTGTACGTGATACAACACCATATAATTTTTCAATAAACGTATATTTTCATTTGACCTTTGTTGTATAGCGTGTTTGAGAAAAGAGATGTAGGTCAAGTGTCTTTGTGGGTGATATTACCTGCTATCTTATTGCTAGGTTCTTTTTAATTAGTATGTTTGAGAGATACAACATTATTAACATTGAAAAAACTGTAAGGCATGATACAGATCAAATATATGAGGCTCAATAACTTCAGCTGAGTTTGCGTTATCATGAAATTGAGTGCTTGGCCCATACATTGAATGTAATAATAACCTTTTCGGAGGAATTCTTTTGAAAACCTTTTATAGGCATACAGAACAATTCTGAACTTTATGTACCCGTTTATGTATTCAACAAATGTGTCTGCTACATTTTATATTCAAATAATTTTTATAGCGAAATTTTATTTCAAGGAGTGCCTTGCCGAATTGAAATTTTTGAGGTAAAAGTACAATGTCTTTTTGTTAAACACGTATTTGACAATGATATTTTTTATTGGGAGGGCCCATGTTTTTATACATAATCTTGTGTTAAATATCATTTTTTTTAAGAACTTTTGGTAAATATTATTCAACCATTACATTCGAATCTTACCTCATAATAGGCAGGAACCTACATCAGCTATGCATATTTTCAGTTTGATTTATCAAAGTTCAAGCATTCTTAAATTATATTTTTTAGAGATTTAGTTACTCTATCACACTTATACCAATATTATTAATGTCCTAGACTTTTTCAACGTCTCCTTCATGATATATAGCCTTCTAATAAAACGTTAAATTAATTAAATCACAATATTGAACAGATCGGTCGTCGAACCACTATGCGCAGGAGTTGAGCGGTGAGCGGCGACCTTGGCGTGCGCAGGCGCGTGCCCCGTCACCGGCTACTGTGTCATTTCTCGCGCATGCGTGCTGCTGCCGCCCTCACTTTTGATTTGATGTTTTGTGTTAGCGGTTGTTGTACACCTTAGTATTGTAAATAGTGGATGTTTTAATGGGTATGTTAAAAAAAACACCACAAGCATGTTAACTGTATAGTTACATTCATCATCATCATCTGACCAGCCTCTTCTCAACTATGTTGGGGTCGGCTTCCAGTCTAACCGAATGCAGCTGATTAACAGTACTTTACATGGAGCGATTGCCTATCTGACCTCCACAACCCAGTTACTGGGTAACACGATACCCCTTAGTAAAACTGGTTGTCAAATTTTCGGGCTTCTGTCAAAGATCCACGAATGATAGCCGGGACACAATTGCTTAGCTTGCTTTCCGAGGCACGGGGGGTATGGTCATCCATCCACAGGCCAACAGCGGCAAGCATCGCTGAGCCAAATCGATAGACCCGTTCGTTTGAAATGACTTAGCCACAAGCCCTTATTTTGAAATATTAATATAAGAAATAAAAGTATTATTCTCAAAAAAAAATAAAAAATCAATGAAACAAAACAAATTGAATATTTTAAATAATTAAAAATTTAAAATGAATTTTATTCAAATTTTTGATACCACAAATAAATATATTTTTTAAATTATTTAAATAAAATTAAAGGGAAACTAATAGAAAATAATAATTTGTGACGATTTTTTTCTCAGTTTAGGTATATTTGGTGTGTAATTAATACCAATACCTTTACGCCTTTGACGTAATTTTTCCATGTTTTGACATTCAACATTTACTTACTTCAATATCAAGTAACCTATCGCATTTATAATTACTATTGGTACTTTACTAAGCAACTCTTTGTCATAAAACTGCTCTTTCGTTCCGTATACATCGCATATTAGATGAGACTATGAAATCTCTCAACCATATTTGAAACACCCACATACAAGTTTTCTATATTAAGGACATTCGTGACTGAAACCAAGGCCATGTCAATTGTTTTAATGAAATGCTATCTTGTACCGATTGATACTGTTCCGTTATCTAATTCAATTATATATTATTTCGTCATTATGTTCAGTCACGAGTGACTTGACGTTGACTTCGGAATGCTATGTTAATTATAGTGTACTTTGATTAGGGAACACAAGTTGATATGGTCAATAATGAGGCACGCATACCTGCGTCGTTGGTTTCATAATTCGTATCATTTCATATGGGTATAGTAAAGGCATTCAGTCTTACCTAGGGTATCGTATTAATCAGTGGCTGGGTAGTGGAGGTCAGATAGGCAGTCGTTTCATGTAAAATACTGGTATTCAGTTAATCCGGTTAGACCAGAAGCTGACCCTAACATGTTTGAGAAAAGGCTAGGCAGATGGTGATAGTATTAGAATTCGGAGTATTGCAGTCGCAGCGAATTAAAATAACTAGCCTGAGGTAAGGTCTATTATTATTATCAACTACAAATAAGACGCAGAAATAAAATATAGGAAAACTGTAGACCCTAAGAATGAAGAACACTGTGATGTTGCTTTCAAGTTTTATCTAAAAGAAGATAGCTACTTACTACATGCAAAAACAAAAGTTGACGAAAACGCAGATCGAAAAGCACAAATGATAAAATAATATTGATTTAAACAATAATTTGAACACATAAACGCTGATAATGATGATGAAGAAACAGAAAAGGTATAATTTCGTGAAGCCGTGACAAATTCGGAGGGTGTGAAAAATTGGCATCGCTTAATGTAGTTTTTGTGTTAAGTGATTCAGACCGTCAGAGGATGTACTTGTCATTATGGCAAGTAAATAAATATAGGATAAAGGAATTTTAAATTTCAACAGAATCTCAGACAATTTTGGGACAGAAGAAAAAAAGAAATGATGTTTTTAAGAAATTAATCCCTTGAAATTACGGCTTATTACTCGCTAAAATGGGGCGAAACATCACTTTTAAATTTTTTTTTTTTTTGTAGGCGAATCGACAATTAAAGAAATAGGTACGTATGAGGCAATGTGCCCGATTTGAACAAAACGTTAAGGAAATAACGAAAAGTTTACTTGTTTTTGACCAGAACAAAACACACCTTATAAGGAAAACATCGAGAAACTATAATTATTACGAGGACGTATTTAACATCCTGTTTAATAAATAAAAAAACAGAAAGTGATATTTCTTGCTATTACAGCACAATAGTAGTGTATAACATAATCCAAATAAACAATACAAAAACAATTTTCCGAGAGTAACGGAAAACCTTTCATAGCAACAAATAGAGTTTCGCTTTAAACAATAGCTTCAGGAAAGTGACCAAGTGGCCATGTCCAGCAAGTTCATGGCTCAAGGTGCGGCAACGGAATTGAGGTTCAATGTGCACTGCGAATCTGGTGAAAAGCCATTGTCAATTCCAAGTAAGTGGAAAATGAATCAGATGTTTCGATCGAGTAACTTTCTACAAGGATTGATTTTGGAGAGGATGGTGGCTGAAAATACATTACCAAGACCCTATAGTATTACCCAGTTACTGGGCAGTCCCTCTATTTAAAATACTGGTGTACTGCATCCGGTTGAACTGGAAGCCGACCCCAAAAGACTGGGCAGATTGATTGATTTTGGTGACTGAAAAGATATCTACGTAGCAGTTTGTCACTATCTGATATTGGTGATTTTGTCAATAAGGATGTTGGGAGAATACGTGACCAAAAAGTTATAAAAAGACATTGTTATTAGAAGCAGGAAAATCGATGTTAATATTGTTCCGATTTTGTGTTCACACACCGATCTATAAAAGATCAAATAAAACAAGATCTACCTATTTTTGTTCCTAAGTCTGACCTTTAGGTATTTTTTAGAGTGAAAACAAGTAAATAAAACAATTAACATGTTTTTTTTGTCAATTTATGGCCAATAATGTTTAAGCTTGGCTTGGAAATGCACCCAACATGGACTATAATTTGCAACAGCGATATGTCATCAATACCAATCGAAGCCACGTGTGTAACAACGTGTTTGAGGTTAAAGATCACACCAGTGCTTGCACCTTGATTAAAACCATAATCGATTTCCTCGTTAAACCTGTTTCACATCGATAAAATAGGGAAAAAGTGAAATTATACGTACAGGCAGAGACTTATATCATATAATAGGTACGCCGCCGCCGTACGCACGTCAAGTGTTTGAAGAAGAAAGTTTTGCTGTCATTGATCAGCACACTCGATGATAAACTGTTCGTAGTGATGCGAATATGCTATTTGTTATTATTATCGATGTTTTGTGAACACGTATAGGTATCGTATCACTAAATTGAATTTTATCGATTTATTTTAGTGTGATTAGTAATTATTTGTGATGTACCGTCTAGTCGCCGACTAGTCGGCCATATTTGTAGTCGGCGATTAGTCGGTGACTAGTCTGCTAAAACCGCCGACTAGTAGGCCCATTTTTACTCCTATTAATATGATTAAAAAATTTAAAAAAACGATGATTGAAATGGAATTGAAATCTTTACGGTTATTATTTTACAGTTTACTTTCAGAGCAATCTAGAATAGGATAGGAAATTGAGGGAATTGAGTCGGCTAAAGTCATAGTCGGCCCATCTCTAGTAACTATTGTTATTGCGAAATCATTATGTTTAATCATCATCTTGAAGGATTCAATTAAAATAAGACAGAGATACTTCTTCAGGTTTCTGAGAAAAGATTTTTTGAGAACCTCAAGTGTTTTATTTATGCTTCAATAAGTTAGGTCATAGTCTACGCAAAATACATAGTAACCACGCTTTTTATCATGGCTTTACTAAACGCGGAACTGAATTGGATTTAATGCAAAAAAATATCGTGACCAATTATTTATAGAAAAGGTTTTTGGAGCTATAGATGGAGTCAGTTTTTGTGAGTAAAAACCATAGTTAACTTATCGCATTGACTATAAAATATTAGTTTTAGCCTATAACGTATTATTACATGAACCTCAAATATGGTTTTGATTACAATCTAAGTTTATGAACATCTTTGATTAACTGACTAGACAAGCAAAAAACTGAGCATTTTATGTTAGATCGGACTTTACAAGTTAATTCAAAGGGGAAATAATATAACAACAAAAACCATCACGTTTTGCTCCACATTTATTGCTAAATTGAGTTAGTTAGTGATGGAGTTTTTAAGAAAAACGAATATTAAAAAATATTGTCGATATCGATAAAAAATCCGCGGTAGTTACTGAAGCACTTTCGTTCGCGGAAGCAACGCAGGCGCACTCTTATTGAAAGTAAAAGCTGATCGGTGGGTACCGGATTTACCTACTTATACATAGTTTACATTCAATCAGCCGCTGATATATTGCTGGTTTTAATCCTTAAGTTATTTTGCCTAAGGGAGATGTCACTTTCTATTTTGAGTATTGGTTAAGAGTTACATAATAATTATTAATACTATAATGACTTTTTCGTTGTTTTATTTGAAAACACTTTTGAATTTCCTGCATTTTTTAAGATTTGTAGAACCAACCACTACACATATACGGAGCGAGAGTGCATGGTAGCCGTCACCTCCTTCTGCGAAGCAAGAAGAGGGTGGCGGCGCACGTGAGGGAGAGGCAGTATATGCGCCCTCACGGCCTTAGTCGCCGCAGGAGACGCCCTGGGCGCCGGGAATCCCAGGCTGATTCCCGGACACCGTAGGCGCGGGCTTGCGGACGTCGAGTAATGGGTAGCTCGCTGTCCGGTAAGGACCAAGCCCGAGTCATTGCACGTTGTGTTCCACGCGCGCCTCAAAGAGATGTTAGCATCAACTGATGGGGCCTGTAAGGGCCGATGCCTGGCAAGGGTGCGGGTTGTTCGTAAGATATACCGCGGCCCCTGGCACACAGGCAAATGCGGGAACACGGGTGGGTTTTAGTCAGTAAAAGTCGGACATGCCCTCCTGCTCCACCCAGAGCGGGAGAAGTAATTAAATGATTTCTCACCCAAAAAAAAAGCCACTACACATAATGCAAATTATTTAATTAATTGTCATCTTCCAATCCTTGCTCTGTCATGTTACTGGGTTCGGCGCAACAAGCTTTCTTCTTGTACTATCCCATGTCAACCGTCACGCTATCATTCACTCTTCTACTTTCATATTATTCCTCACAAAATCCATTTTACGGTTTCAGACATTTATTTCTCAAAAAGAATACAATTCACTTAATATGAGAAATACAAGGTAATCTTAAAACTAAATACGAGAATTACTTATGAAGAAGGTAGGTATTTGTAAATAAATAAGCTAATTAGAAGACATACAATTTTTACAGTGTTGTGGGTAAAAGGAAAAAGTGGGTGTACTATTACATATCGATTCTGGAAGGCAAGTCAATAGCAATTTTACATTGAACTATTTATATGTACTGTAATGTTTCGAAAATACAGAGTAGGTATTCTAGTTTTCTTTATATATACTTAGCAAATTAGTAAACCATAAATAATAATAATTGATGAGGATGTAAATTAAATTGAATTGATGTGGTGGGTTAAATTTAAAACCTAGAGAAATCTTTTAAGATGTGGTGCTTTGTAGTTCGTTTGAATAAAGTAAAAGACTGTATCTCTTTAATGTCATTCGGTAATTTATTAAACAATTCTGCTCCTTCGTAAAGAATATTATATATATTTTGGTCTGTCTCTCCCTCTCCATCCATCAACTATTATATTCATCACTCTTTTTGTCACGTGCGTTACTTAACAACCCAATAATTTACTCATAATTATCATCATAATCAGCCTATAATTTTCCCACTGCTGGGACACCGGCCTCCTATCTTCGAAAGTGCGGGTTGGTAGATGTCACATTCATGTCTTCGGTTTTTTTTATTCTAGGACATACCGGTTTCCACACGATGTTTTCCTTCATCATTTTGAGAGCAGCAGGCTTAGCACGAGCACCGATTTGTCGACGGAAGAATAGACAGGACTATTAACTAAATGATGTACAATAGGAGAAGATATATACGAGTATGTGTTTCTATTAACTATCACAGTTATGCGTTCTAAACGAATCATGATTTTGTAGATAATCGTATATACTTTGTAGCCGTCGAGTAGAAAGTTTGTTGTCAGTGTGATTTTGACAGTTTTGGAGGAAATATTCTTCTGAAATAGTCTACATTTATATGGACCGAGACAAAGATCGTTAGAAACGAAAGACAAAATGACAAATTGTAGAAGGATATCTACGGTGCGATGTCAAAAATGGAGAAACGAAATGTATTGAAAAAGCATTGTCTATTCTTCGTAGAAATAGAAAGCGTCATGCTAAGCCTGCAGTGGTGATGAAATTATTTACACAAAGTAAAGGGCCTGCGTAGGTTCGAACTCACGACCTACAACTCGTAAGTCCGGGTCGATACTATTGGGCCACCACTGCTCCCTCTGGTGACAAAAATATCAATTCATAAAACAGACAAATGAAACAAGAAGTAAATGGTCACGTATCCGAAACGATGTCTCCCAATCCTTGGCATTTAATTTGAGTTTAACTACTAATTAACATTTACAATACAACATAAACAATGCTAAAGCTTTAACTGTTAATAACTTTGTTTACACAGACAAAAGGTCACCTCCACTCACTTTGTGATACTTGAATCATGGGATTATCTTTGTTTAACTAAAATTATCAGCAATGACGATTGATCAATCACCATAATTATTGATAAAACAGTGACTGATTAAGTATTTTGTGTTAATTGCATATCACCTTGTGATGGGTGTCAGAATTTAACAAGTTTTAATTTTGAAGTGAACGTAAGTGATGCAATAAATTTTTGGTGGTTTTTGATGATGGATTTGATTTGTCAAAAATGTAGAAAGATGAAGTCCGATCGGAAGAGGATAAGCAATTTGAAGATGATTTAAAAGTAGACAAGAATATCACAGCTGCACATATAGACTGCTTTGTGCATGAAAAACTATTTATTTCTAAACTTTGACACAAAAATGAACTTAATCCTATATATCATGTTAGTACATATGTATGGAAAGTAAACGATTCACCATGAATGGTAATATCAATAGCTATTCTCGATTCTTGTGTAAACTCCTTGTTTGTGGCTTGTCTTATTCACGTTCCATAGAAATGGCTGAATACAACGGAGTCCCTTTCATAGTGTCGGTTGCGAAAATATGCGTTGATTTAGATGCAATATCTTCGAACGAGGATGATGTTAAATTTTATGGTACTAAGAAGTTCTTAGGTAAAATGAATACAATGGCTGATACGTAATTATATCTAAATGAAATAGGTTTAGTTTTCCATGTTTCATTATTTAATAATGAAAATATTGTAGTTCAATCAGAAGCTGATAATGTATCAGTTGCGAAAAAATTAAGCCTTCTAAGGTCTGAACGTTTAAAGCTTAATAAACTCCATTTTGGAGAGCGATGAACCACCTTGATCTGCAGATGATTTACGTAGGTACATCAGTGGGTGGTGTTACCCATCCTATTACAAACTTTAGTGACTAATGCAACAATAACTATTGTACTGTAGGAGTCACCTCCGAACCTAGTGGGTGCCATCGGAAGTGATGGCAAATAACATTCATTTAACTCCTCCCAACATCAATCAACCTGAAGATACTGTTTTATAACGTCATAAAAAGGTGACGATGGAAAGTCTATTAGACATTCCAAAGATACATAACTGTCTAAATAATAAAAGAGTGGCTGTTAACAATAGCTTTCTTCGACATGACAAGTCTAAGCAGGTTATAAAACAAATGGCCGCAGGGCCACCAAGTAATGAATATATTATCTTTGGTAAATGTTTACAGGCCATTTAAGGTATTTTTAGTAGGAGAAAGTATGATACTAATGTCAGTTGCCAGTAAATTAATTAAGTGCAAATTATCAAAGTAATCTATTACGCCGTGTATTAATGCCGTGACAACTTAATCTGCTTTTTTATTAATGTTTTAGTGAGCCGGTTTTGGTTTAGATATTATTTTAATAGGGTCTCTCAAAATGTAGCTTGCGGCATCCCACGACCAAGTAGTCACTCTATATCTACATTAAGCCATACTTTAGCTTCTTTATCTCTAAAATTCACATTGAGTTATGTGGGAAAGGCTTGCAAGTCAATAATACAAACCCATGTTATACTTTTTATTAGGTCCCATAATTTTGCATGTTTACTCACTTCCCAACATACCACCAACGATCCATGTATTCCCATCTCACACAATGCAAATTCGATATTAGCATTCCGAACCATTCTATCGAATGCCCTCCACAAATCCACTCTTACGCATCATAAAGATGTTCGTTGTAGGTCAACATTGTCTATGGAACAACAATAGGGCTTGTGATGTGATCCATGGAAGTGTATTCGTTCTGTGCCAAGGACCGAGGTGATCGGATGCGCACCGCTCTGTCGCCTTGCCTTCGAAATCAGGTCAATTGAAGCGATCGAAATGTGCACGAATATATTCAGATGAACATTCACATTTGGATTTAAGTTGAAAGGAAATTTTTGTTTGGTAATACAATTTGTACGTACGGTTTGGATGCATTGGGATTTCCTTATCATTTTAGTACATTATTAATAGAATTGACGTGAGCAACTTTTGCTATACATGACAAAATATCAGAATGAATTGATAAAATAAAACGAACATATCCGTAGGTATGTTTATTTACCTGATTGTATATGTGAGAAGGTATTCTCAAACATACAATTAAGTAAATGTATATTTCAATGAAATATTATTAGAAACGAAAACCAATGTTTCATATTAGTTCACTAAGAAAGCATACCTACTAATTTATGAAATGAAACGAACCATAGTAGCAATTTGTTACTATTTATTTACTTCCAGTGAAAATGGATAAAGAAGTCTAGTCACATTAGACTCTATCACCAACAAGAAAAGATTGAAAATTGAATGCCGTTTGTCAATAATAGGATTGTTAACAATAAACGCTTCCGTTGTGAAGCTTTCTGTATCCCGAGTATCGACAATCCATTACATATCATGCGTAAAATCAATTGATTACAGCACGAAGAATCACTTTCTTTTTATCAATTTCTTTATCTGTGGTATTATCTATGGTCTGTTTATTTTCTGTTATGGTCTTATTTAGAGCAATGTCAATAATTCCACTTTCTTTTTCTTTCATTTCATTGGTTTAAGTATCGTTTAATTTTGGCCCTTTTTGTTTTGTTTTTTATCTTTCTACTGGTTTAAGTTTTAGGACATTTTTGGTTGTATAGTTTTGATCATATTATCCCAATGTATGTTTTCATTAATATTGAGAAAGCTTAGTGGTTTTATGTATTGGATTGGTATGAGTATATTGATTATTGCTAATACGAAATTATTTCAGAACTTCACGCAATAATCTAAGATTAACATCATAGAACATTCCTTCATATTACTTAAGGTAATCATTATTGCTGCTAGGATTCTCGTCATTTTCCAAGATTTAACTGATCTTAGTACAAAGCTAAGTGTTCCAACCGTGTCATGCTATAGGCTATTACTAAATTACTTTGAGCTGAAGTATCTAAGCCTTCCTGTTTAAGGTTCGCCAGAGAAATACTTTTACTTCTAAGAGTTCAATCAAGTTTTATTTTAATGGAATACGTAAAGGCTCTAATTCTAATTATGGACGATCTTTAAAATAATTTTAGTAGAGTAAATTTTGAATATAGCTACTTACTGATATGAGTTTGGTAGGACTCTAAATATTCTCAGGCAGCATAGATGAAAGCTGATAATAAGTTATTAGAAGGAAAGGGCGGAATTATCATCTGACCTTGATAATTTTGCTGTTAGAAAGCTTTAGTCTCTACTGCTATGTTAACGTCAAGCAAATTTGTTAGGCTAGGAGGTTTTTCATAATTTATGCAACGATGTGCGACGGCGCCTATATTTAAACATTAAACCGGTTTTAACAAAGCAAAAGTATAAGGTTTCCTTTTTTATATTGAAAATACATATTATGTTAGTTTAGGGTTTTCACGGGTATAGCAATTTTTTTTAATAACCTAACGGTATCGTTTTGAGTTAACCGAGATTAGGGAATTCGATGCAAAATGGTGAAATAAGTACGTATATTTTATTTCGGTATTAAGTGCGAATTTCACCTATAAAAAGTTAAACGCAATAAGCACATCTAAACTGAGTTCAAGAGCTGTCAGTGTCAAAATTTCACAGAATATAATGAATGACACAGACAGCCCTTAAACTTGTTTTTTGCGATTAGTTTCATTGGTGAAATTCACCCGTAGTATTATTTATCAATATCGTCTAGTCTGACATTAACCAAGATTATTCTATTCTATGAGTAATGCCTTAATAATTCATTGTTCTTACCAAACAGGCAGTAATCTAGCATTTCATACAATTTACTACTAAAGTTCAGAACAGGCATAAATTATAGGAACTGCACCCATTTATTTATGATTAACTGGAACTTGGATATACATTTTGGGTGATCGATGGATGATAGTTGCGAAAGAAAAACGTACTGTCCGGTCATGTACTGCTGGTTCCGGCCGGAACCAATAGTAATACATGTGTTTCTAAAAGCATCATCACTACCCTTATAAAATGAGAATAAAGATCACTGTGGTGTGTGTGTAGTTTGTGTGGTTTGTGTGTAAAATAACTTTGGAATGACTGTAAATCAATATTGGATGTGAGATAAACTTTAGTAGATGATGCAACTGTCAGTATGTTATTTATCCTAACGTTTTATTGATGTATTGCTAAGATTTTGTTTCCCCAAAGTAGATCTGTATACATTATGTCTATGTGTATTACTAAGGCGTCATTCTACTAATATTATAAATGTGAAAGTTTGTATGTTTGGATATTTAGACGTTTGTTACTCAATCACGCAAAAACGGCCGAACGGCAATCCGTTCCCATGGATGAAATTTGGAATACCGATAGTTAATAACCTTGATTAACATGTAATATACTTTTTATCTCGGTAATACGGTCCCGTGGGATGATTTCTCACCTCCACGCGGGTGAAGCCGCTAACTAAAGTTAGTTTATTATAATTATGATACCCACTGTTTGACCACCGAAAGAGAGGATACAAGTAATCTCAAATGGTCATATATTAAAAAATGTGATCGTGTGATGTATTGCGTATATTTTTTTTTGAAGATCCTACATAAATATCAATAGTAGAATCTTAGAGCAGATAATACCCCCTTCAAACTTAAAAGAGAAACTTTATAGAGTTCTAGAAGTTAAAGCTAGAGGGGATTCCTCTGGATATTGACCCCTTGGGTTCCTCTTATGAGAAGATGAATTGACTATTCTAATCAGAGAACCAAACAACAAAGCCAGATACTTGTCCCGAGTCGGTATTACATGTTTGTTACACATTGCCAAGTTTTAAGCCAGATACGATGGATTCTCGCCAATTATTCGTGGGTAACGGATAAACGGCGCCATTAATCAACATGTGGCTAGGCTCCGGCCATTACACTCGTCTTGAATATTTTTTACATCATAACATCACGCCTGTATTCCTGAAGGGTTAGGGACAGTAGTACCTATAGGAGCTGCCAGCCCAGTG
This sequence comes from Antitype chi, assembly GCA_947359405.1. Lineage (NCBI taxonomy): Eukaryota > Metazoa > Arthropoda > Insecta > Lepidoptera > Noctuidae > Antitype > Antitype chi. The sequence goes on from OX375808.1 coordinate 18,685,342, forward strand.
GTAACTACCGCGACTTATAAGTTGTAGGTCGAACGTTCGAACCCAGACATGCGCGTTACTTTGTGTATGTAGCGGCACTACAGAAAAATACTTCGCAAAAATATCAAAAAATACAAAAAGAGAAGTGGCGCCATCTACAATGCCACAGGCGAACTACGCAAGGCGCACGTCATAGATCGCGCAGTTAAAGTTTAACGCGCGATTTGCATAGGTACAACACCCCGACATCAACCGTCGGGCAGTTGCCCACCAGACACAACACCCGTCTGGTCGGAGGATCCTCCCTTTTCCATAGAGTATGAGCGAACTTTACACCCTGTTCCTCATACCTCTATATGTAGCTTATTTCATCATCACAGCTCTCAAAACGGTGAACGAAAACATCGTGAGGAAACCGGCATGTTCTAGAACCAAACATTCGAAAACATGTGACATCCGACATGACAACCCGAACTGGCCCCGTGTTGGATTACGGCCCAGTCCCTCTTACAGAGAGGTAACCTGTGTCATACCAGTAGGAACATTATAGGCTGACTATATCTACTAAACCCACAGTTCGCCAGTTATGTGGTTTGAGTGAGTACAGGTTCGGGCGTTCTGTAGGCAAAAACTACAGAACTCCACCTGCTGCGCTGTATGTGTGTTACCTATTGCCATTATCATCATCATTTCAGCAGAAAGACGTCCACTGCTGGACGTGAGCCTCCTCCAGGCTCCTCCACTCTTAACACCCCTTGCCTCAACGTAACCTTGGCCGCTACCGTAGCTAAGGGTAGGCGGGCCGCCGGGTACTAGGAGCCGTTTTGCAGGGCTGCTTGTAATTTGGGGGGGGGGGGGGGTTGTGCCATAAACTGGTTGATGATCGCAGTATGGTGGTAAAATGCATAGAACGCTGCTGCCCATTCTCTGGTAAGTCCTTTAGTCGCCTTTTACGACACTGTTGCTATTTTTTTTACGTCCGGCACCACACGGAAAATTAACCATTGAATTATCCTGACTCCAGGCTGCTACAGAGCAACTTGAGGTGGATAAACCCAATGATACTGCCGAACCTAGGAACACATGCTCAGTAGTAGCGCTTGCGTCCACTACACCAACGAGCCAGTACATTGAATATTTATTACTTGCGGATTATGTTGAGACATCTTTATTTTCTATGATGTCACTGGTGTCAGTAATATTAATAATAGGTCTTTACCTATGAAATTGCCGTTTTGTATGAAAAAATTTAAACGAATTTTTTTCATGTATTTTTTATTTGTATTAATCGAAGTAATCACCCATGCAATCAATGCATCTTTGCCATCGCAGTGGCAGTTTATTGATGCCCTTCTTAAAGAAATCAGCTGGACGGGAGGCAACAAATTCTTCAAAGGCATTTTGTACTGCCTCTCGGGTATTGAATTTTTTTCCCGCCAAGAAGTTATCCAAATTCTGGAAAAAGTAGTAGTCTGTAGGCGCAAGGTCTGGTGAGTAGGGCGGATGACGGAGAGCTTCCAACCCCAGTTCTTGCAACTTGGAGACCGTCTGCTGTGCAGTATGAGGTCGCGCGTTGTCGTGCAGGAGCAGCGGAGACGAGCGATTGACCAATGCTGGTTGGAGATGTGCCAGCTTCTCCATCATTGTGTTCAGTTCTTCACAGTACACATCTGCAGTAATGCTCACCCCGTTTGGTAAGAAGCTGTGATGAATCACACCGGCGCTAGACCACCAAACAGTGACCATCACTTTTCTAGGGGTAAGTTTTCGTTTAGGGCATTGTTTAGGTGCTGAACCAGGATCCAACCAACTTGCTGAGCGCTTGCGGTTATCAAACAGAATCCATTTTTCATCGCAGGTAACAATGCGGTTCAAAATTCCTTCATTTGTGTGTCTGTTGAGCAGTGCAAGGCACGTCTCGACGCGTACTTCGCGCTGACGATCATTGAGTTCGTGGGGCACCCATTTGTCAAGCTTTTTTACCTTGCCAATTTGACGCAAATGGACCAATATTGTTTTGACGCTAACGTCGAAAGCTGCTGCTAATTCAGCCGTAGATTGTGTATCATCAGCTTCCACAATCGCCTTTAATTCGTCATTGTCGACCAAAGTCTTCGGACGACCGCGAGGTTCATTTTTCAGGTCGAAATTTCCAGAACGGAAGCGAGCAAACCAATAACAGGTGGTGCGTTGGTTTGTAGTGTTAGCTCCGTAAACGTCGTTGATGTTGCGTGCCGCTTGTGCCGCGTTGCTGCCACGACGGTACTCATATTCCATAATTACTCGAATTTTTAACGTATCCATGATGACGAAAAAGATTGAAATGCGATGAAAATGTAACACTAATCAATAAACAAATGACTACTTTTGGAAAAAAAAATCCATGTTTTTAAAATAAAATTAATTTGAAATTAGAATTCTTACCCAAACAAAAATTATTTTGATTTGAAATGGCCAGTACTGCAAAACGGCAATTTCATAGGTAAAGACCTAATATGTCATAGAAAAAAATGATTGAGAGATACAAGGTAAGCTGTTTTGACACATTCTTCCGTGATTGTCGATGACAGATGACACATTGTGGCGAAATAAGATGCAAATTGAGTTTGAGAATTTGTTTAATCTTGCTAGCGATCTTTTTTGTTACTAGTCTTGTCAAATTGTGATTTTAGTCAAGTGGTACTATCAATAGTATCATCTTTTAATTAAAATACATACATAAACTCATGCCTTCTTTACATGGGGGTAGGCAGAAAGTACAGAACGCCATTTTAATTTATTTTCATGAAAACTTAAGTTTCGAATTTCTACTTCTTCAAGGACGTCATAGATTGGAAATTTTGACCAGCCATCTCAGAATGTCATATAAATGACAACAAGTTAAATAATAACAAGACAAGATAAAAGCAGCGTGCTCTTTTCTGCATTCATAAACAACCAGCGATCACTCCGTCCATCAACCGTTTGACAAGCATATCTAGTGGTCATGGCAACTCTGATAAGAGTCTACTTTTGCAATAATTGAGAGGCTAGTTTTCGGGGAGAGCTGATCAAATACCTATCATTCTAATGCTATTATAGCATAAACCTAAGCCCGTAGTAGTCAGAGATATCAGCACCAACTGGTGGGGTCCGCAAGGGCCGATGCCTGCCAGGGGTGCGGGTTGTTCGAAAGAGATACCGTGGCCTCTGGTACACAGGCAACTGAAGGAACACGGCTGGGCGTCAAACACTATCCTGCTATGCAATAGCATACATTACATGTAACTCCACACTTCTCGTAATGTACTATTAAATAAACCATCATCAAGCCTGTAACACGAGGGTTTAGGCAGAAGTGTATCTAATACTTAATTCCTTATTCAAACATACCTTTAAATGTCCAAAGAGAAGTAATACTATTCACAATATCAACAACAATATGTACGAAACCAAGCGTTGACTTTACCGGTCGACCTTCGTCACACCTACTGAAACATTGGCACCAGGATGCCGAATGCACGACATTTTCGACTCAGATTTGCATTCATTTGCTGTGTACTGAGACGCCACTTTTTGTCATATAATTTGACATTGCAGGTTGGAATTCAAGAAGTACCTAGTGCATGTAGTTGAAACAGTTTATTAAGATGAATATTCTTATTCTTTCTTATTTAACTTGCATCATCTGCATTCTTTCAGTTTGCAATTATCATGGGTTTTTAAACGTTATTGATGTTTGAAACAAGCGTTTCGCAAACCGGGTGTAGGTAGGCAACCTATGTACCAAGAACTTTGATAATACTGATGAAGCGACCCGAAGTCGCGACGTATGCTAAGTACATACGTGACTGCTAGGATCCACTTGGTTATTGATATAACTTGGTAACGTTCTTACCTGTAAAGAAAGAAAAAAAATTATAAGCATGGACAGTAAGCAACAATTCAAAACACTGAATTCAAATCAATAGGACAATAATTCAAACATACAATTAACAATTTCCATAGACGTCGTAAGTCATATTGATGAATGCATATTAGAATAACAATATTTAACAAACTCCTTAACATAAATGCCTCAGATAAATTTGTATGCACAAATATCTGCGTAACCTCGAATACTATTTACTGTCTGACACACAAGTAACCTAAGTCAACAACATTTACCATTTAGCCTGCAATTAGCTCTTAATTTAGACTTTAACATCCCGCAATCGGCGAATTAGAGGCTTTAAGAGGCAACGAACTCAAAATGTTTGAGGCAAAAGGTCAAACAGGCAATTTAGTGGGTCCGACACGATATCGTTTCGACACCGACGAGGCATCTCATGATGATTTAGATGAAATTGAATGTTGTGAAGTGAATGTAATTTAAGTGGTTAAAAATAAATAAGACTAGAGGCATTATGGTAAAATATGTTTGTAATATTAAATGTACTGAGAAGCTGTTGTAATTTGACATAATTGAAGTTCTTAACTTATTTATTATACCACTAGCTTGTGCCCACGAATTCGCCCGCGTGGTAGTCGAAAATTATCCCGCGAGAACGTACTACCTGTATAAAAATATCCTATATGTTAATCCAGGTTATAATCTATCTGTGCGTCTGTCTATGTGTCTCTTTGAAGCAATTCTTGTCTAACAGGGTTGTAACAGCATGGCATAGACTCCCAGATAAGGCTCCCACACTGAACTGCTTCAAGAATAAATTAGATAGATTAAATATCTCCAAGTTTTTTGATACATACGCATCAGCTAATTAGCTGCTAGTGTGTCTAACCAAATAATAATAACACTCCCTGCCATTTTATTTGTGTATATACAAAACATTGATCAGGCTGGGACCATAGTACATCCATAGTTCTTGGTAACCAGTCCATTTTAGCCACTCAAACACATAATCCAACACCTTTTCTTCCATATCCTGCAATATCCAACACAAACCGGGGATTGTCCTTGGGTGCACTTGCACAGAGCATACAGGGATAATCGTCGGTTGGTGCCTCATTCCATCTAAAATGTCTAAGGGGCCTCGCTTCGGCCCCTCGTACGCCTTCCCAAGGACCGGGAACCCAGGGTCCCGAGCTATGTTAACATATATAAAAATAATAAAATTCGTTCGGCCGTTTTTGCGTGAAAGAGTAACAAATGTCCATCCATTTATCCATCCTCACAAACTTTCTCATTTATAATATTAAGTATGATATAGCAGGACTAAAGTGCTGAAGAAATTATAGAATAAAAATAAGAAAAAGAAAGATTGGGAAAACTCACGCATTCTTCCCATGGCAGAAACCACAGAGCACCACTTGCTACGATCCTTAAGGTGAACCTAGTCCACATTTTTTGCATACAAACTTCGGGAGTGTTTTACTCCACTGTCTAACACGGCACATCCAAAGTAAAATATGATATATTTTTGTCTCATTATTAATATTGTCTGTACAGAAACAGAATACTAAAATAAAAACCCATTAAAAAGTTAGAAACCAACAAAGATTCATTTTTCTTGCTAATTTTACTTAACTTTGGGCGTGTTTAAGTAATAAAAGAAGTGTAAAATCCCCAAAACCAAGTCGGTACCGTCAAAGTTCAATTATCGAAAAGTTCAATAAAACTGTATTGGTCATTGATTTATGCATTTGTTTTTTCACAAAACCCGATCTTCCTAAGGACTTTTCTATAGATTTTTTTTTATTTAAATGATCCTGCATCTCACTCAATAACGTTGTGCGTGTAGACTAGCATCTAACTGCTCGTCACTGATACTATCTCTGTCGGACACGAAGCCTGGTGAGACAGCGTGATATTTAGCCAGGCCCACCAGTGAGTTCGAGCCCGCGACTAGGTTCCCCTTAAATACTCCTTTTCCTTCGTTTACGTTCATACATCTAGTCATACAGTTGCAAATACTACGCACCTGACATTTCTAAAGAACAGGGAGAGTTATGAAATGTTCTTCAAATAAGGTAAGCTAGATTTGTAATTTGAATTAATAATACTTTATTGCACTTGAACATTTGGTTGATATTATATTTAAATTACTGAACAATGCAGTGTATAAAAGTAAAAGGTAGGGATTCAGAGACTAACATCGACCTATCACGATTACCTTCATAGAACGTCAGACGTCGTCTTATAAAATAAATATACGAAAACTAAGATTATATTAAAAAAACACGCTTTAAAAACCAAACTAAAAAAGGAGAAAATAATTTAATTCAATTAAAAAGCGTGGGGTGCTTTTTGAGGTATTTTTATAATCAATTAATGTCAAGCACCCCACGCTTTTTAATTGAATTAAATTATTTTCTCCTTTTTTAGTTTGGTTTTTAAAGCGTGTTTTTTAGTTTATTAAACTATTATTTATTTTCTCTTTTTTAGTTCTGCTAACTACAAAAACGTGTTTTTTTTTCTCATTTTTTTTTTAAATTATTGAATTGTCATCGGCCCTCGACAAGTTTACAAAGTTTTAATGAAATCTGACCGTTTAAAGTGGGTCAAAATCGCGGTCAAAGGAGTCGGTTACATACAAACATACAAACAAACAAACCAACAAACAAACAAACAAACATACAAGTGAAGCTAATATAAGGCGTGTAAAAACTAGATTTTGCCAGCGGCTTCGCCCGCGTGGGTGTCATAAATTATCCTACAGGAACGTAATACCAGGATAAAAAGTATCCTATGTGTCATCCCAGGTTACAGACTATCTCTGTGCCAAATTTCATCCAAATCCGTTCAGCCGTTTTTGCGTGATCGAGTAACAAACGTCCAAACATCTAAATATCCAAACATAAACTTCCACATTTATAATATAAGTAGGATGGGATACAGTAGGATAATTTTAATATGGGATATCTAGCAAAACTACGTGGGTGGGTGATGTTTTTTAATACAGTACTTAATGTGAATTAATTTGAAAAGGTAATAAAATTAATAAAAGTAAAATTAGTTACTTTGTGCAGAATATTTCATTAATAAATATTTCAATTAAATTTTTAATAGTATTCTATCAACAGGAAAATTATTTCTTACTTAGCTTGATATTAATCAAATCTAATAATTTTGTATCATTATTGATAAAATAAAAAACCGATAAAATCACTGGTCTACCACAAGAAATAAAAATTAAGTTCTTCAATTAACTTAACTAATTTATAAATGCAATAAAAGTATAAATTAATAAGTCAGCTACGTAGTCGTTGATATTTAATTTTAATGAAGTGTTGAGCATTTAGGTCATGAGTACCACTAGTGTTTAGATGTGGTTCCGTCATCAAACGGAAATTAACTTTTTTGTGATTTTCTACTAAATGCCCCATAATAAAAAAAAAATACATTATTGTTTTATTGAATGGTGCCATAGTTTCTTTAAAAAAAAATCCAAATTTTTATTTTACTTTTATCGTTTTTCAAAACTGAGTTTTTACACAGTTTAATTTTGAGAGACACCACAGAACATTTCCCACAGTACCTAACCCAACCTTTTCTCATCTTCAGTCTTCATCAGAATTATTATTAAAAATATAATCCTAATGCAAATATTATTGTCAATGCAGTCTTTCAAAATCGCTACTCGCCTCCTCTCTAATGCATCACCCAAGGTCGTTCAAGGCCTTTATATATTTAGAAAAGTTTACTTCTCGCCGCAGGCTGTATATGGCGTGATAATCTTGCATTTTGATACCTACAACAGCCGTTTTATGATCAAAATAAATTACCTACCCATTATGGTAACACATTACTAATTGTTGGGAGTTACGAAATATGTTTTTGGAGTTAAATCTGACTGTCAATCAAAGTTGTACCGGCAAAGATGAAAAAGATTTTGATTTTTTAGTTCAGGTTTTATTCTTGTTGTTTGGCCGGGTTTTTATGTTTTGTTTAATAGTGCTACTTTAGTCTCGAGCTAACAGATGTTTTGTAAACCACGTTGAGAAAGATCTTTTGCAAGAATTCAAATTCAAACTCAAAGCATTTATTTGAATAAACTATTTCATGCACTTTTGAATTATCATTAGTCAAAAGTGGAACCTAGTTGCCCATTCCAAAACGTAGATCTTTATGGAGAAGAACGGGCAAGAAACTACAAGGACACTCTTCTAAATCAATATATTACAAAATCCAGGGTAAATTATTCTTATTGCTATTACATGTGAGGAAAATCTTTAAAAAAATTAAGAAACAATTCCAAATCTAAGATTAAAAATAAGCCCTGGCAGTTCGGACTTGACTAGTCTCCATCCACGGCGCCCGTTCACAGATCAGCATCATCCAGCTCAACCAATTAGTAGGGAAACGAATGATCCAACACACAGGCCACTATTCGTCCTTCCTCCCCTCTATACAGGTTGATATTGAAAACATGCGACAAACCGTAATGGGAGATTGTACTCATCATTATGAAAAAATTTTACTAAGGGACCAAAGATGCAATCGCAAAAAAAAAACAGCTGTTCCCTACATTTTGACGAGTCATGCGAACATAAATGTAGGGAACAGATGTTTTTTTTTTCGCGATTGCATCTTTGGTCTCTTAGTAAAAGTTGTTCATAATGATGAGTACAATCTCCCATTTCGGTTTGTCGCATGTTTTCAATTTCAACCTGTATATATTAATCATATTAAGATTATCTCTATTTACTGAGGATGGACTTAGCTCGCCTTTTTCTTCTAAACCTAGATCTCTATTAACAATCATCTCAGAGTACTCTTCTTCCTAAGCATTTATCTTCTTCCATCTTTTACACAATCTTGTCATTTGGTCTGCCTTTAACACATAACTAAGAGTAAACGTCTGTACTTGATTTATTTAGTATCCAATACTTGCTTTCAAAAGCATTTAAATCAGCTATTTATAGCCTTTAGCTTTAGACAAATAGCAAGACTAGCCACTTACGACACAGCATAAATGTCATTTGTATAATTTTCTGTCATAAAATGTAAATAAATGTTGAATTAGGATTTTAATTAACTAAAATTATGTCAGGTATTTTACTATTTTCATAAATAACAACTCATGATGCCTGATACTGCAGATTTTTGGATCCTTGATGATACCTTTTTATTTAAAGTTTTTAATTTTGACAAAGGTATTATCAAGCTGTTTGAGGTGCATCTCAGATTTCAAGAAATGATTGCAAATGTAGGTAAGTTAAAAACTTAAGATTATAAATTTATTTGAGAGGTAGAGTGGCTGTTTTATTTGAAGATTTTAAACATTTGTTTTCGAGGTTTGTTGTAGGCTGTTCTAAATTGTATACATTTTAAAGCTTATATGACATGACCAAAGTGGATCTAGGTTTCAAAGAAATCGTTAATTATCTATAACAACTCAAGCTATGACCTAAAAATCAAACTATGATTGATTGCAAACCCGAAACAATCAACTTCAAAGAACAAGGTCGAAATATAATCGAGTTCGGTAATCGATATTGTATCGATGCATTGATTGTCAGAAACAATTGTCTGCTGATGATCTTAATTGATGTAGGTCAGGCAGGAATATTTTGGAACGGAGTTATTAATAGTGTTTATAACGAAAATGGTTTTAATGAGTCCGTATTAAAAGGATGGGTTAAAAATCTGTACAGTACATCACTTGAGTTCCACCGAATTTTACAACAGCAAAATTCAATATTTGATCAAATAAAGAAAATTATTCTTCCTTTTATGGAATCGTAACTGTCAAAACATGTAAACAATCTGCCAATGATTTCCAAAACAACCAATTACAATCAACACAAATCAATATTTATAAAGATTTAGTCACTATTACACAAGAGGCCGCGCGTTTCGCGTCGCGTGCGCATTTATCGCTTACACCGAGATGCGCCTGAGATCCCCAGATTACATTGTCGTTGCGTAGGGCCCACTTTCACTTCGTCATTTTCACACCGTCTCTGAACGTGTTCAGACGCGTTTGATACCATCTTTATTGCATGTGTAACACGGAATTGCCTAGTTCTATGGGTTTTTATTTGCAGAATTAGAGCAAAGGTTAGTTTTGTAACACTTGTTAGTAAAAGCTTTTTGAGGAGATGAAAGGGAAACCGTTGTATGACGCAGCAGTTTGGAGAAAAAAAAATAGTATTCAGGTGCCTCATTTCGGAAGAATCTACTAAACTCGTAAGGGTTTAAATACTGTAGAAAAATGTATCTGGTTATCTTATGATTTTTAGCACTCTCTTTGTCCAATAGACGTATATATAAGGATTAATAAACCTGAATTAACAAATCAAACTATTCCTTACACTAAAACAGCTAAACTAAAATCTAAAACACCACCAAACATAAACAATATAAATGTCACAGTTGTAGCTCATGTCAAATTCATGATGGCGGACGCAAAGCGCGACATTCACATCAAATAGCAACGTCTAACAAAACATGTGACATTCATCTCTAAACAAGCGACTAGCAACAAGAAATACGAGTTCATGTTGAGGCAAATACACAATGTATTGCTGTTTCTATGTTGGATATCGCGATAATGGTTTTCCATAATACATATTTTGGTTTGAGGAATACAGGAGGAGATATATTATGGTGTTGAGTAGAACATGAATATATCAGCTAGACTCTTTTGTATTTAAATTTTGATAGGCTTGTCTAGTTCAAAGGTTTGTGCATCTATTACGAGATCTGTTAGATAACATTCTCTGAAATAATCATTCGTTACCACATCATTATCTTTTCACAAAATAAATTGTAAGAAAACCTAAGAGATGTTCTGCGCCTTCCCTAACAGTTTAAATTCCTAGTCTACAACTTGTGAATCACCCTTTATACAGGAACAGAAACACGGAACGCGCCTCCGTGGGCCGAATCAACACCACTAATCTTTTTATTAAACGACAGAAGCGACTTAAACTAACCCACGTGCGCCCGAACATCAGATATGCGCCATATTTGCATATATTGACAGTTTACATCAGCGTAGAAAAGTCAATGTACGTGTCCATACATCAAACTGATTTGTTGTTCGAATTTATACGTTAAGTACACGCAATAAGCGCTTTTTAATTTATTTTTATTATTCACACATTGAATTCTAAAGATACAGACATTGTTTTATTATTCTCGTGATTATCTTTGATGTGATCGGGAATCTGGTGAAACGCCTCGAATGAATCTACTGCTAAGGATTTTACTAGCTGACCAATTTTATTAGTCTTATCTACATTTGTATCATCTGTAACTTTAATTGTAGCTCTACTAAGTTTCGAAGGGATCGTGATATTACATCTGGTAGCTGTAGGAAGCAATTAAGTCAGTGTCAATCAAAATATTGTGAATGTTGTCTGGCATCCTCTGCGGTGATAGACAATGATGAATATGCGTAGCAGTAGTAGCGTATGTATGTCCAACTGGACAATTGGTGAGTCCGGTTGCTATTCTCAGCGATTTCACTTTAGGGAAAACTTGGAAAATGAAATCGATTTTTACCCGAAGAAATACTACTCTATTAATGGTATTAAGAATCTCATACTAATTAAGTTCACTGTGATGCGAGATTCGTCCATCACATTCTTGATACGTATCACTATCGTCGCTTAAAGTTCTATTAACATTAAAATGCTGTTTGTCAAGTATTATTTTTAGTTAATCGGCATTAGGCGTCAAGAAGCCAGCTCTAGCAAGTTTAAAATCTTAATTGAGTTCTTACGAGTTGTTAGAATTGGAATTGCTTGGCGGCCATTTTTATAAATTAGATCTAGCACGCGAGTGCGATTTAAGTAAGTAAAGTGGATAATTTAAATTGTTAGAGGTCGATTAATGAAAGTGAGCCTTTTCGTGTAAAAGGAACTGGTTTCGTTTTTAAAGCTGTTGGACTTAGGAATAGGAATGTTTGCAAATTCTTGCAGGTGGGTACAATATACTATAGGTAATATATACTTACGTAAAATAATTTGTTATATGTACTAAAGGAATGGTTAATTTAGAGAGATTTAAACATGGTTTTGTTGGCGATGTTAAAGATTTAGTTACTTGGAATGAGTGGCAAAAATATCCTACTAATATTATAAACGCGAAAGTTTGTATGCATGGATGGATATATGGATGTTTGTTACTCTTTCACGCAAAAACGGTTGAACGGATTTAGATGAAATTCGGCACACATATAGATTTTAACCTATATTAACACATAGGATACTTTTTATCCCAGTAGTATGTTCCCGCGGGATAATTTCCGACTTCCATGCGGGCGAATCCGAAGGCGGAAGCTAGTACAACATATTTTTTTTGGAATGGAATAAATGAATTTAGTATTCGTTTTTAGATGACATCTGATACAAATAACCCTGCACAATTTATAACTTAAGACTCATCTAAGAACTCTAATGTTAGCATATCAATCATACGAGCCAAAACCTAAATATATTAAAAATTATTATTTTTAATGAAACGAGGACTATTCAATCAGATGTTTATCTCACAGCAATGAATCTAGAACTTCCTGAATCCATTATCAGTTTGTAAAAACGCAATAAAAGTATAAAACCTTTTCAAGAACAATGGGTTCTATTATAGTTTTAGAACGATTATAATCAGTTATCGATACTCTAGTTTAGGAAGATAATGCTTTCATTGATATATTTATGGTATCAATTATGTTTTTATTCATTAGTAGTGCTCTTATAAGGTTCGGATGGAGTTCCTAGCAGTTTTTCCCATGGGTTGGTATTTGCCAGTAACGATTTGTAGTTATCAAGGTGCCTAGGACCTGCTTGAGTTTGACGCATAACATCACGCCGGTAACCCCAGAAGAATTAGGCGGAGGTATATTTATTTTACACCCATATATATAAAAACACTCGGAATTATGCACAAATGTCAACAAACTAAATAATAATAAAAATAAAATGTCAGAAAATTTAATTACAAATGTCAAAAAATTAAATTTTAAATAATATTAATAATGTAGAACTGCAATAGAGCTAAAGACAAAAATGCCAGTAAATTAAATCACAAAGAAACACACCATTAACAGAAGGTTTTGTCATTAAGAAAATCTTTAATTGCGTAGTAACACTTGTCCAGTAGCATTTTTGCTAACTTTTTTTATGAAACTTTGATGAACTTATGCTGTGCTGTAAAGCTTCCGACCACTAGACCAACGAGGCAGTATTATTATTGATCTAGTTTTTTTAATGACGCTAGAACAGGCCTGTTAACTAATCAAGTATATCATAAAAACAAGGAAGCAATGACAGCTCAGAATTATTAAACATAGATACCATTATTGATTACTCTTATTGCAAACTAGTTATGGTTGGCGAAAATAGGTTGACTTAGTACAACCATGTTACGCAAAAGCTGTAAAACCACATCTAGGGTGTAAGTCTACCTAGAGTTTGAGACAAAGTCTTGATGACGTAACTTTGCTATAAGAAAATACATAATCAGTTACTTAGGGCTTTCGATGGAATAAAATCGATAAGTAGGTTGGTACTTATAATTTGAAGTAAGTAGCTTTTTTTTAAAAGTCAAAATGTATGTTAAGGAGGAAAGGATGTCAATTACCGAGGAGGATCAAAGGAGCATAGAATTGTAAATTACCAGGTTAAATATAAACTACAGTGTTAGGAATTTGATGAACACGATGGCTCGATAATATCAGAAAATATTCTATTATCGTTTTGAGTTACATATATATACATAGCAGATATTATTACCCGGTGAAACCGTCGCATAACTAAATTTTTATGTTTTTCCTCATAGAAGTGAATATTTTATTCTTTTTTAATAGAAATACATTTTCTTAAACCGTATATTCAAACGAGGATGAAATCTTCTTAGATTGAATATAATAAAAGAAACATTATATTCAACACTAGCCATTCCATATTACAGTATGTTTTGATGTGCATCAAAATTTCGTAATATTTTCACTTTTGCAACAGAACTAACTATTAAAAAGTGATATTCAATTTGTAAAAACAACTGCACAAGCGTTTGCGTAATATCTGAAACAAATTCATTGACACTGACCAAAGCGATCTCTTACAAAAGCCTACCTCAATGCCGCCCTACTTTCCAAATGTATCTACAGCTACAATTATGTGGACAATATAACAAACAAACAATTATATCACATAGTATACCACGTTACATTTGCTATCTACTAACTCCAAAACTATTCTTAAACCCACACATTAAAGCTCAAAATACAAAACCATGAGGTATAAAAGCTGCAAATGTAGTTGTTGCTATCGACGAAGACAATAGAATCGAGGACATTAAGTTCGTGCAAAATGTTTTTGGAATGGCACATGTTCCGGTCGCCGAATATTCTATTGTAGGCCTTGGCAAAATCAAAATAGAGTTCAGATTGATTCGTAGAATTGAAGTATCAGGATATAGGTCCAGTCGGCGCCACAATGTACTTTTGGTAGTTGGTATTATGAGGACAGTTACGAAACTGAAGTTGGTGGGCGTTGGATCTGATCTAGATCTACGGTTACAAGCAATTGAGCTAAATGCTAGTGGACTGTGGTAGATTTGTCTGTCATTATAAAATTACTGGTTCAGGAGTTACAACATTCTACTTGATTATGGCTTGGAACAAAGGGCTTCACAGATTTCTGCGGACTGGAATTACCATGGCCTTTTTACTCGTAATCGTAATCACAAAGAATATGGAACATAGTAAAAAGTATATTAAAGTTATCACTGGCATGATTCACTAATTGAGGGTCAATTTTGCCTACCTCCTCCTACTCTGATTCATATGTAGTTAGGTATCTACTGCTATATTATTATATCCATGCAATCAGAAATAACGCACTGGGCCTGGGCAAAAGATTGTAAAACAATTTGACGACAAATTGCTATTCAACCATCTGAAGTAATCTGGTGTCTCATTTGGTTTTCGTTGAGAACTATAGGTCTGTGTGTTGATATTAAAATAACTCTTGTCTAAATGGTCGCATAAGCCATTTTCCGTCGGCCTAAATATACTTACTAAGCCAGAAAAAAAGTCTGCGCTTAATTTCAAACCAACTAGCTCTGTCATTTCTTGCACCGAATTGCGACACCTCTGTGAGGTTAAAATTACAAGAACGCAACAAATGAAAAACGGTAAAATGCTCACTATTTCTGTAGAAATATTGTACAAAACCAGTTCATTTTATGAATATTGTCAGTTGTTTGGTGAAAAATATACAATTTCATGTGTTTAACCGTTGCTTTTAAAAGTTTTCTTGTGAATTAGTCTACTTTTTGATCTATAGAATGGGCATAATGTCTTCGTGTGGGCATTGACCATTTCATATTTAATATTTCGAGTTACAGTAGAATAAATCTGTCCATTTCTTCGTTAACTATGTAAGTTTGTATGTTGTACAACTATTATCAATTCGTTTTAAGCTATACCTAGTTATTTAGTTAAAGAAATGTGAATAGTTTTAAGTTTACCCATTTTTATTGACAGAAAAATAATTGAAGCAGCTCACGAATTAGTAGTCCCTTTTGTGCCCACATATCTAATCGGTTTTAATCAACACATATCATCAAATTTTACCCATGATGTTCCTTAGAAAGTAGAAACCCAGGTATACAACTTTATCTAATTGAAATTACTACTTAGATACAAATAAATAGTACTAGATCCTTAACTACAAACATGACCTACCCAAAACTACCTAGGTTCAACAAAAACCAAGGTTCCCCACCCATTGTGCACTGACACACTGGTTCCGTACAAAGACCATATCGATAAGAACACAATAAACAATAACGTTCGTGTATTGCGATTACAACACTGTTATGCGACTAACGATTGTATAGGATTGTACGGACTTGCGATTAAGCGACTTTTTTCGATGTTATGTCAGAATTTCTTGGGAGTAATTCAATAGAATGGTATGTTTGATGTTTGAGTTATGTGTGAAAAACGATTATAATATTTTATGAAATTTTAGAAGTCTGCTTTGTTCTAGTTGATTATTAATAAACAGAGATAGGATATTCGGATGCATATTTACCTAAAAAAATTTTTTAGCTATGAAAGTATGGAAGCGGTTTTATAACTTATTTGTAATATTTATTAAAAACCCCGGGATTCTTGGATTGCATAACTAAATATGTGTATGTACTGGAGGAGGGGTGGTTTGTAATAGTTAAAACCAAAAATAAACAAATTACTTACCTAAATTAAGACTTTCGATACAAAAGCGCATTCCGTGTTAGCCAACATCTCAACTTTAGGTGAATATGCATCCGAACCTCCGATCTCTGTTAATAAAACACCAATAATCAATATGTTTTTAGAAAAATATAGAAAACTAGCTTCTGCTATAGTAAGTTCATCCGCGTGGATGTCGGAGACTATCCCACGGCAACGTGGTACCAGGAAAAACGTCCTTCCCTAGGCTTCTTGCCAATTTTTATCGAAATCTGTTCAGTGGTTTAGGCGTGAAAAGGTAGCATACAAATAGAGTTACTTTCGAATGTATTCTTAAGTAATGGGTAGCTCGCTGTCCGGTAAGGACCAAGCCCGGGTCGACGGCACGTTGTGTTCCACGGCGCCTCAAAGAGATGTCAGCATCAACTGACGGGGCCCGCAAGGGTCAATGTCTGCCAGGGGTGCGGGTTGTTCGAAAGAGATACCGCGGCCCTTGGCACACAGGCAACTGAGGGAACACGGGTGGGTTTTAGTCAGTAAAAGTCTGACACGCCCTCCTGCTCCACCCAGAGCGGGAGAAGTTATTTGATTATTTCCCACCCAAATAAAAAAAGGTACACCTCTACTTAAACTTTAGAGGGAAACAAGCGTGATGATATGTTATATATAACAATAAACTATTATAAAACCACCAACTAATTAATAAAGATACTCAAAATGTTAACAGTTCATCAAAATAAACAAATCAGTCTAATGCGACAAATCGCAGCACATGAAGAACGACCACTTGTTGCAAATTATGATCGTAATGGTCGTGTGGGCAGATTGACGATCTAGTTTATCGACGGGGCGTTCTACCAACGGATGACGGGCGTCGTCCGTAACTAGGTCGAAGCGCCAGGTGGGTTCGTTGGTCGCGGTATTTGGCAATACTGTTTGAGCCAATGATATTTAAATAGTAAGTAAGTATATTTACGTGGTTTCAGTTCGTAAATGTGTTTATTTTGTATGTTTTGTTATATAGTACAACATTAAGAGTAAACTTGGCATTGTGGCTTTTGATTTGATTCACAATGACTCTATCTACAATACAAGAGAGCAGCCGAGTGGTGATCGCGACATACGAGTTGTAGATCGCGGTTTCAAACCTAAGCACGCAGTTTACTTTATGTACATTATTATATACACCGTTACATTTTGATCGTACTCATTATTATGAACAACTTTTACATTGGGATCAAAACCCTGAAATCGTGAAATAAAAATGAGCTGATCCATACATTTATGTTCGCATAACACGACAGAGTGTATGGAACATCGCATTTTTATTTATAAAAAAAATCATTTTCATTTTTATTCATTCATGTCCATGTAAAGTCCATTTTCTTCGTCATCTTTAACTTCGTTTGCCACACGCAGAAGACAAATAAATAATCGGTTATAGTTTAAAAAAAAAAAACTAAAAAACACGCTTCAAAAACTAAACTAAAAAAGTAGAAATAATATAATTCTATTAAAAAGCGTGGGGTGCTTGATATTATAAAAATACCTCAAAAAGCACCCCACGCTTTTTAATAGAATTAAATTATTTTCTACATTTTTAGTTTGGTTTTTAAAGCGTGTTTTTTCAGTTTTTTAAACTATTATTTATTTTCTATTTTATAGTTCTGCTAACTGCAAACGCGTGATTTTTCAGCTTTTTTTTTAAATTATTGAATTGTCATCGGACCTCGATAAGTCTACTGAGTTCAAATGAATGACCATTTGAAGTGGGTCAAAATCAAGTCCAAAAAAGGAGTCGGTAACAAACATACAGGTGAAGCTTATAAAAGCGTGTTAAAAATCTAAGGTCGATCAGTTTCTTTTTGTACAAACAATTTTTACGGAAACCTTTAAAGAAAATGACTTCTTAAGAACTCATCTGAAACATCTTTATCAAACAAAATCATGATCACCACTATCCCATTCATAGCCCGCATATACAGTCATTTTACTTAAATTTTGCGTAAAATATGTACTGCAACAATTCCGAGGCCATTCATTCTCTTTAGTTGTAAGTAGACCGATTGTTAACCTTAAATGCAGCTCTGATTTTATTCATCGCCTGTTTTGTATAAAGTTGTTGAAAACCGAGCAATTCCTTGCTGTTTGATTTTTTATTACTTTTGATAGTGAACTGTTAACAAGTCTTATTACTTCATCTACTGACTCCATTGAACTGCTAACGCCTTTAGAAACTCTGAATATTTCAAGGGTTTTAAAATATCTTTGCAGATAGTAATTTTCCCGCCGCCTCAAATCTAAGTAATTTTACAGTTGTTAATAAATAATAAGTGAGTTAAAGTCTGCGCCAAATCATAATCTAAAAGAACGAAATCACGAATTAAAACATAAAATCCAACCAATAATTTATCAAAAAGCTAGCTTGTCTTCAAAAAGAAACAAGACAATTATTTCTACCGTTCTAAACTTTTATTCTCCCAGTACCTGACTGGGAGAATAAAAGTTGCGCAAGTGCACAAACTCCACTTCCTACAAGATAGCTCCAATTCCTACAAGATAGCTCCAATTAATTCACATAAAATTAGAAGCCGGCTCACTATCTGTGCGCCGCAGTCCTAATTATTAGAGGGAATAGTCGATCTTTATTGTTCCCTGTAAGCCCGGACTTACATTAGATCTGCACTAATTAAATGCTAGTGTAAGAGCCTGGTTTCATTAAAATGGCGATTTTCGTGTGTGTGGATCTGATAGCGCGTGCGCCGACGGCGACACTTCCTACTTGTAGCCGGTGTAAAAACTGGAGGCGCAAATCTTGCTTTAAATAAATCCAGGATTAAACGGAGTGCTGGGTTTTGAGGCAAAAGTTTTAAAGAAAATTATGGTTGGTGATTTACGCTTAAGGAAATGTAGGTATTCTTGTGAATATTTGATTTTGGAACGACTTGTTGGCGATGTTGTTTGGAATTTTGGTTCTTCGACTCCCGATTCGGTCAACAGCTGTTAGTGCATACATGTTGCTTCGTTAATTATAAGGATACAAGATCACTTTCACCCAACAGGCTGATCTCAGCTGGTCATCAATAAATAAACATGAATCAGAAGGACAAAATACCATTCCAACAACTCAAAAATACACCCAAAATTCCAAAACAACGTAGACACACAAAACGTATTGCATTCCTGTATAAAATCACAGCGCACACGGACAGTACACGATGATCTACGACGCGACAGACTTCCGTATCATTACGGGTTGGAGGGAGAGCGGCACCGGCGCGCACGCTGATCACATCGGCACGCGCCACCACTCTTATCATCTTAATTTTATGTATATATTCAATATCCAGTGAATACACAAAGAATGAAGGACTCATTATGGAATTTGTTTTTAAATATATATTTTTTAAGAGATGTATCTGAGTTTTTGTTTAAAAACTTAGGTCATTTGGCTTTAAATTATTTCTCATAGAAGAGGAA
Source organism: Antitype chi (assembly GCA_947359405.1). Classification (NCBI taxonomy): domain Eukaryota; kingdom Metazoa; phylum Arthropoda; class Insecta; order Lepidoptera; family Noctuidae; genus Antitype; species Antitype chi. The sequence continues at coordinate 18,704,913 of OX375808.1, forward strand.
GATATTGACAGACTATTTCCGCAAGACGTTTAAAAAAAGTCTTTGTAATAATACACCACATAAGTATACAAAAAGGTGGACCGTATGGTGACGGAACTAGAGCGTGACGATTGACATACATTCCTAACAACCTGGGAATGAAAAAAGGAAATGCAATTCAGTGCATTTTCTTAGCATTTGTACGGAATTTGTTTCTATAGAAGATGAAGGAGATATAACAGCTAATGAACGTACTCAAGCCACGGCAGTAGTCAAGGTAGGGATAACCTAAAAGTAAGTACAGCAACTAATTTCACTAACGAGCGCAATTAGCATGGGAAACGTACAATATTTGGCAACATTACGCACAAATATTGTGACACGCAAATATATTTATTACCAACCATTATAACGGCTACAACCGACACTAAATAAACCGCAATCATTTGATTTTCAACAGCTCAATCTATCATAACCTCAAGGAAACATATAGTAACTTGCATTTCTACTATATCGTTGGTAGTCGGGTCACGAACTATTAGTAGTTACTTGATCTACTAGTTTGTAGATCACTTATGTCTATACTTAGTTGGTTAATGTCCGGTGACAGCTTAGCGAGGAATGAGCGAGGGCGTTTCTGTAATTAATAAGTGTAAATTGGTACACGATAGCCTATCTGAACTCACCAAGTATAGCCATTTTAGTATCGTTTATTATAGGTTATGCTTTAGGTGGGGTGACATTATTACTGCCTTTGTGTATGAGCTGAAATTAAATGATAACAAAACTAAAATCACGATATATTTCTATCATTACAAAGTTATATATTGTCGCCCTTTTGTATCGATACAACAGTTTTCATCTAAAAAAAAAAAAATTGTTCCTACCTCAGCAAATAATTTAGCCCAAAAGAGTATTTGTTCACTACCATTTTCTTTATAAGATAATCTGAGCTCAGCTAAGCTATAAACAGCTCTTGTCGAAACCTGCCGTTTAACGTATCAATCCTCGTAACCTCAATATGTGTTGGCCACACTGTTGGGCAATTGATTGCCATAATCAAAACGTTATCGACGCACGCGAGGTTGCCTAATGCTTTACTGCCATAAGGGATAGGCGAGACTATGATAATATACGTAAGGATGTTGAAGTGTTTACAATTACTGATTTGGTTGAACACGGGGCTTGTTATTGCAGAGTGCATATACTAAGGATAATTGGACAATCAGTGCGCCTGAAAGCAGTATGGGTTTGTTCTCAAAGATTGTAAGGTAGATAAAGACTAGTTACTGCTTGGGTATTATGTGACTTTTGTGTCGTCACTAAATCTGAAGTTGATTTCAAACCAATTAATAGAGAATATAGTATTTTCAAAGAAGAAAAAGAGACCTTAGACACAGAATAAAAAACTTTTTCCAAAAAAAAAACAACCGACTTCCAAAAAAACACTACAAAGTGAAAAATAACTTTAATTTCGGAAGTCGGTGTCTTTGGAGCTGTATTTGAATTTTTTGTCACCGCCTTCCGAAATTAAAGTTATTTTTCACTTTGTAGTGTTTTTTTGGAAGTCGGTTGTTTTTTTTTTGGAAAAAGTTTTTATTTTTCACTTTTTAGTGGTTCACATGTGCTTACACCTTCACAGCATACTGGCGTGATGTTATGTTATGAACTGGTGTAAGCAATAGACAGAGATGAGATTTCAGCAATCCCAGTCCATTTGCTATCATTTATTGAGGAGTTCCGTTGCATATCTCCGAAGTTCTTCATCAGATCTTCACCAAATTGAAATGGAACCACTCTGAGAAAGTACTCTTCCAAAAAATACCTAAATCGCTTTGTGTGCCTATAAAATTTGAAGAGTTCTCTCCATTTCTCCAGGATCCCATCATCAGATCCTGATTTGATGATCATGGGACCACCTGGGAAGTATACCCTTTCAAACAAAAAAAACAAAATTCAAATCGGTCCAGCCATCTTCGAGTAATCGGGGAACATACATAAAAAAAAAAAAAAAAAAATAAAAAAAAAAAAAAAAAAGGTTCCGACGAATTGATAACCTCCTCCTTTTTGAAGTCGGTTAAAAACTACCTTCTAATGTTTCTACAAAATTCCTTGAACACGAATTTAGACCAATCTGAATATATTTAGCATCTATTTAGTACCGTGTTGTTGTACCTTTCCTCCGATTTATCATAATTACCATTTATCTCATGTTTGTTCAACACCTACTCACACACCACAAAACTTTCACTATCATGCGAACTGACTCGAATTATGATCTTGATTACAATTTATTCTTCACTAAAACAGGTGAAACTACAGTTAGTATCGTTGTCGTAACCTTGCTTAAACCACGCTTCGTTGACTGCGTGTCTTTTGTTAGCGGTTACTTCGGTATCTATATATAATTCACACCATTCATTGGCTTTAAAAAAGTTAGCGTTATTGGCCTTTTAATTATGTTAGAAATACACATGTTACTTGTTAGGTGTGCTTTTGCGATTAACTGGAATTTTGTTTATAAGCGTAAAATTGAAGCACCTACGTGTACCATAACTTGATGGGATATAAAGATAAGAGAAACTATAACAATGATGGAAGGAAGTTGATAATTGCTGTGGTACAAGATTTGATTGTTTATGTATTAAATACGAGAAACCTCCATGGAAATGGAATACAGTTTGGAATCAACCTTGAAGGGCAAAATGTAAAAATGTTTGACTGTAGAATAAGATTAGACAGAGTCATTGAACGTTTAATCAATTAACAAGAAATTTGACCTACGACCAAACATGATTATTTTAACCTATAACCATTTCATAATTAAATATATTCTTACGAATAAGGTCACCCAACAAGACGACTGACGAAAACGAATGACAAAGCCACATTCACAGTGGTAAAATAATGAGCTGAATGTCTCATTCTAATCGATAAGCGCAATGTATCACGACAACGTGACTCCAACAGGTCCTATTTTAACTGAACCAGTAATACTTACACAATAGTAATTATATTGAGTAACGATATAACATAACGATAATGGTGAACAATTAAAAACACAAATAACTAATCCCATTGACATATAAACTAATTAAAGCGATTAACTAAACGAGGTTGGGGTGGTTGAAGAAATGTAATAGTTAAAATGTGAACGTTGTGGACAATCATTTTAAAATATAATTGTGTGTGTGTGTATCAAAATTACAAGTTAGTAAATAGTGACTGCATGCAATCAATTCAACAATTAAATACACCTAATGATTAAAACTAACAATAAAAATTTGCTATTGGTTGGGCTTGAGATTGAAATAGGACAAAGCAGTATTTGAATTCAACGATCAAAACCCAGGCTAGTCAAGACTTAACTGACAAATAAATTTAAAACAACAGCTGTTAATTAAGAAGTGCTACAATGTAAACCCAAAACTATAGAAGAAATTGATATCAGAAACGTAAACCTGACAGTTATCGATTAGGTACAAGACATTATTATGTTCGCTGTTAATAAACGGGATTGTACAGAATTTAGAGCACCCACGTGCCACAATGGAGTCACCAAGCTAAGGCTAAGTAGTTAGCAATGCAGACATTTCGCAATTATGCTTAGGTTAGTTTCAAGTTGATTTATAATTAAAACTAGGTGCGTTTGTAAACTAAATTGAGAAATATCTGGGCGGCTGCGTTAGATATTGGTTAGTTTCGGAATTGTTAATGGAAATTCTATGAGAACCAGTTAAAGATTGGATTTGTTAAATTGTTGATGAGTAATTTTTGTTATTTGGGTATCAAGAATGTTAATGTCTTAAGAAAATCTATCTACCATTCTATTTAAATTGAGTTCCTGTATTGTGGATATACTTCTCTAAATTATTTCATAGAATGCTCATCATCTCATCATCATCAGTTTGTAATCTCCATTTTGATAACATTTCAAATTGCATACTTTTTTTTAGCGAGTTCTAATTGTATCACAAATTAGTAATATGGAGACAATTTTTGTGGTTTATCATTGTTTAAAAAATTCTGTTGGAAAATCCTCAACAGTAATTAAAATGTTTCCTTACCTCATGCCGTCAAATCCGTCGTCTGACCCGTTGATAGTGAGCACAGGCGCCCGCGCATATGCTTTGGCAACGCGTCGGTTCCTCTCGAACACTATCACCTTCGCCCAAATCTCGTCGTCTATCTGTGTCCATTTGTCCAGTACTTCCTGTATGTGTTCCTGTTGACAAGAAATATGGGTTTAATAAAGAATCACTCCATCGTAATCATATAAAATGCCACTAGATTCACTGATGGCATCATATAAATCATCTGCTTTTTTGTTCTCTTTAATTACTACGTCTTTGGGATAGTCAAAAGCAAAAGTCATTTATTTAAATTAGGCTGAGAATCAACACTTTTTGAACGTCAAAATACATAAGACTGTCCCCAAAAACGCCCACTCTTCACCAATTCCTAGTAGTTTGACTGGGAAGAAGAAGTGGCGCAACAAACTCCCAGAAGCAAAGATATATGTCCGAGATCTCTCTCTTGGTAACCATAAATAATAATTGTTGACCTAGGATGTGAGTCTGATGAATACTAATTCTAAATTGTATCGTGTTAAACCATCTGTCAATGTTTTGTCTTATTTGACTCTTTGCTGCAGTTTTAAGTTTAGCATGACTTACAAAAAAAATTAAGAAACCTATTGCATGATATGAATACATTAACGATTTCATTCCTAAAACAATTATGTTGGTATTTTCTAGTGTTCCATTTCCACAGGCCCACAACCTTCCTTTTTACAATAAAAACATGACTTTATACGACCATAGTTTCATTACAAACACTTTTAACAGCAGTTTCATTATAATCATTTACCAAAACGTTTTCATTCATATTGTCTTGCAAAATGCCTGTTTAAGATTGACCTTGCTTAGCGCTACTTTTGTAAGGTATGATTGCTGAAGTTTAGATATTAATCCTAATGTGGCAATGTTGTTGTAATCAGATGACATCGTCGCAGGCGCAACGTGAGTTCCGCTCTACTAACCGACACTGTTTTGCTTGTAGTGTGGTTTACATTCACATGTTGTGTGGTGTTTTGTGTCAAATAAAGTTGTTAAACCTCCTTGGAGGTGATGACTTTTGCTTTAGTAGCTATAAAATTAGTAACCAAAATATAATTTACAAAACCAATTAGGAAATAATGTTTGATATTGAGATGAAATTGTGATGGATAACAAAAGTAGAAAATCATTAGTTAAACTATTGTTATTAGGTGATACTATATAATATCAATAACCAGTCTTTCCAATGAGTATCGTGTTACCCAGTTACTGGGTTGTGGAGGCCAGATAGGCAGTCACTCCATGTAAAATACTGGTATCCAGCTGCATCCGGTTAGACTGGGAACCGACCACAACATATTTGGGACAAGGCTAGTCAGATGATGACTACATACTATCAGGAATCAATCAGAAAGTTCGATTACAGGAAGAATGATATTAAATGTATCATGAATTTATGAATCAAGTACCTATATGACATTCTATATAGACGTGGGTGGCTCTGTACATTTTTGATAATAATTACTTCAGATTCCTTCACAATAATTTACGAGGATATGAATGACTCAAACACAAAACACGATGACGGATGAGCATTTATAAATGCTCGTAATTACTGACTTCGCAAAAAACCGACACAAAGGCTCCGATGACGTCATTATACAATCAATCAATATTACGATGATTTATAGTAAAAACTAGCTGTGCCCGCGACTTCGTCCGCGTGGAATAGTGACTTTTTGGGCAGCATATTTTGAATTACATAATAATATACCGTCGTTTGGGTAGCAAAAAATGTACTTTATAAATGAAATATGCAAACAGTCAGTATTCAAGTGAATCGCAATAATCGAATGAAACTATTCGCTTATACTCTCCAGGATACGTGCGTTCGCTACGAATAACTGAATCCTTATGGCAGCGGCGCGTTTTTTTTTTTGTAGGGCATCTCGCAGTTGGCCTTGAGAGGCCGTGACTGCTCAACCGGGCTTTCCTGGGGCTGCCATTAAGAAGTTAATCTTAACGCCTCCAGCCAGGGCTTACAAACTAAATTTATAAACTAAGCTACTGCACGCTGAGGGCACCCCCTGTGGGGTACGGACCTCGGCTCAGGGCGTCACTGATAGGGGGACAGCTATCACTATTGGGGACAGGCTGGATCGAATTGGGGCAGCGGCGCGGCTCTCAGCGCGCTTTATATAGCCGCGGACGCGCAGGAGCGAGGCGTGTACGTACTCTGATAGAATACCTTAACAAATGTTCGCCGTGATTCTTTAAATTGACATAACTTTTTTATTTATGAACCGATTGACATGAAATAAACACTAAATGTTAAGTGAAGCTTACTACAATATATTAGTGAAAACCGCATCTAAATCGAATAAGCCGTTTCTGATATTAGCGTGCACAAACACACAGACAAACAGACAAACAGACAAAAAAAAAATTAATTACAATCTCGGGTTCGGCATCGATATAATAACAACCCCTGCTACTTTTTTTTTATATATTTCGATTGTACAGACACCACTTTTCTACAATTTTATTATATGTATAGATAGATAGATATCGAAAATATTGGTATCAAGGAAAAGAAGTATGGGAAGCTGATGAAAATCAAAGGATTTGCTGACTTATTGTTGGAGAGTTTACGATCAATTTCCCATGAAGTGTTTAGTTGGATTGTCTAAAAATTTCAACGGGCATCCGCCTGTGGCCTGTGTAAACGCGCTTCTGTTTTTGCTCCCATGTAACAATAACTAGGCAATTTTGCTACTAAAAAGCTGTCTCTAAATAGACCGCTATGTTTGTAAAAAGTTTTGAAATGATTCTGGCAACCGCATTCATTAGTTAGGGTTGGAAGGTTATTAGTATTTCTCCCTAAATTGGTGAATTATTGGATTGTTTTTATTGTTGTATCCACATTGTTTTTGCTTTGAATTTGTTTTTATCTGTATCAAAAGTTCGTGATTAACTGATCACAAATGATGAATTCTTATGTAATTCAGTTATTAGTAGATACCTAAAACTGTTTGGAACTGATATTTTGCTTAAAAACTGACGTTATGTTTTCTCATCTTATCGGTGTCTAATGCTTTTATTAATCAAGAAATCCATAAAAAACCAGTTGTCGGTTTCCGTTATCTATCGAGAGAATAGGAAAGTAGCAGTTTGTAAAGTATTAGTCAGTTCGTAATACTTATAACCAAAAATATTTAAACAAAAACAATTATGTGAAACCCCTGGAGTTTTCTGTCCGATGGCCGAGACATGTCCTCACCGACCCAGACGAATCCATTACTCTCCTTCAGGAAAGCAATAGGGCCACCAGTACAGTTCGCACACACCGCACGAGGTCGCCGCCGAGGTCCTCGCGCCCCGCGAAGACCCCGAGTAACGGCGCCTAACGTCGAGACCCTCGATCGACCCTTGCTCGTTGAAGCACCAGCCCGTGCCGCAGTTGGCTGCGGCGCGGGCTGGGGGAATCGGAATCGAGAATCGGGGAATTTAAAGCTACTGGCTCAGGCCAGTAGCTTTAAATTCCCCGATTAACAATAATAATGTCAATATTTTGATCCAACCTGTCCCCCTATCAGTGACGCCCTGAGCCGAGGCCCGTACCCCACAGGGGGTGCCCTCAGCGTGCAGTCGCTTAGTTTGTAATTTTTTAGTTTGTAAGCCCTGGCTGGAGGCGTTAAGTTAACTCTTAATGCCAGCCCCAGGAAAGCCCGGTTAAGCAGTCACGGCCTCTGAAGGTCAACTGCGAGATGCCCGATAATTAAAAGCCCTGGAGTCTAGTTTGTACCCGGTTGATGGCAATAGGCTCGCCCTCTATTGAGACTTAGACATACATAACTGGCAAAGAAGGCGCGATGTTATATAGTAAATGAGAAAATGCTGGTGCAGTTACGGTTTATTTATCACCAGTTTTTTTATTCACTCATTTTGAATTAATCTCCAGTCCATGAATTCAAAATCGGCGGCGACGATGACGGTCTGACGTGGGAAAATTACGATGTTTTCGCTTACTGACAACCCTATTCACAAATATCGAATAAAGTACGGCTATATCCGTATTTACGATTGTTTTCTTGAATAATAATGACTATCATAGTTTATACTTTTTTTAATTTCCGCAAACCATTAGAACCGAGGCGGATAACTTTCGATTTCATATGAATGCGATGATTATAGCAATTTTAACTGTCTTATTGTAATAGTGGTATTATTTTTACTCTCCATTTTATTTGAAGAGTTTTTTACTATTTGTTATTATTGTATTTTTTTGGAACAGTATTGATTAAGCATATTATTTTAATTTATAATCTTATCATCATCATCAGCCAAAAGACGTCCACTGCTGGACATAAGCCTCCCCCAAAAGTGGGGTTTTGCCATAATCGCCACGCTTGGCTGGCGAGTTGGCGATCGCAGTATGGTGGTAAAATGTATATAAAACGCTGCTGCCCATTCTCTAGTAAGTCCCTTAATCGCCCTCTACGACACCCACGGAAAGAAATGGGAAAATAAACTTATACTCAACGCAAACACCGGTAAAATCAGGCATGATGTTAAGTTATTTGACAATAAATGTGACATAAAAATATCACTAAAGGCCCTGGCCTAGGCCCTGGGCCTTAGGAGTAGACCCTTTTGAATTCTATCCATTAATGAAAAGCCCTGATGAGACACCATTAGCATCTAAAGAACCAAACAAACCAGACAAAATAAAAAAGAAAGCTAAATTAACTCCTTACGTACCTACCTTTGTGTTGTCCAGCTTAGCTATTCACCAACTCAAAACCATCTAAAGCCATCAGCCAAATGATCCAATTACTGGACGTCTTCATATAATAATGCCTCACTCTAACGATTTATTCAGCGTACTAAATCAAATTCGCAATCTCTAGTAGCTTTCTCTTCATTACCGTATCTTTACATCAAATCCTAACCAGAATCAATCATAGTGTATCTGCAATGCTTTGCCATCTAGGGATATGGTAACGAATCAGATGTATCGACATTAAACTCATTAGATATATCGATAAAAAAAGAAAGTTTGGAATAAATTTAATTTTGTAGCGAAATAAAAAATGCAAAAGCCAGATAATAATATAAATAAAAATCAAACCAAAGTGGAACATTTTTACAGAAACGCTTGTTTTAAATAATTGTCTCCAAAGTTATTCAATTAGTTAGATACTTTCTTTCTTTGAAAGAGACATAAAATAACTTTACTTTTTGTATTTTTTTCTTTTTGTATCTGTCTTTTAAAACAGTATTTTGGTAGATACGAACGTTTCCGTCAAATCCCATCCTCCTTTGCAGTTTTAATACTATGTTCAAATCCTTAGTCCATAAATGCTTCTACAATATTATGTACTGTAATGTACATTATTCGTGGCGTCATCTTTCTCATAATCTAGCCTCATATTGTCATATTCAGTTCGTTATTTGCTCTGAATAGCCTTCGTTAGTGCCATTTTGTATTTATTTGCAAATGGACAGTCAGTCATGCTTAATCATTCCACTGATTTATAGTTCAGCATAGCATATTGTTGCAGGTTTGTAAAGTTTTAGCAACGCTCACTAGATGGCGTGACGTTGACATTTGTAGAAGCACAATGGACACTAAATGATATATATTTAATGAAAGTAATGGTGAGTTTCAAAAGTCGTGACAGAATAATGGCAAAATTAGTTGCTGTTTTGTTTAATTTGTTGATTTGTTAAAGGAACAAAATGATTGATTGGATAACAATGAGTAGATAAGAGCTACTGAAGAAAACAAAATTGATGATTTGTCATAAGGACGCAGGAAGCAAGCGTGGTGATAACGCTTGTTTCTCCTTTCTATAAGAAGAGGCCTAGTAGTGCAACATTGACACAATTGCAGTCATCGTTGTCTATATAACGTTGAATAGTATTGATCTCAGCCATATTTCATATTACACTGTTGATAATTTTACGTCTAGCAAGCACGTCATCTACTCCATTCTAAGAAATCTCTAAACTATGCAAGCCAATAAACTCAACGTTTATATTAGTCTCTGCACTTGATTTAACATTTTAAATATGGTAAGGTGCGAACAACGGTGTCGACTATGCAAGGTTAGCCACACCTCGATCGCCTTAAGCTATTTATGTTACTACTGCATTGGCTACTTGCTTAACGTCATATTTATGTCGTGTTATTGTATCCTTATGCACTTGTTTGAGAATTAGAGCATCTAATATTTCTGATGTTAATAGCGATTGGTTATTTAAATTGTGGTTATCAAGTGTTCTATTAATGGATATAGAACCTAACATCATTGTTAGATGGTTACATTTATCACTAAATCGCTGATGTTTTTCGATGAATGCTTTTTCTATTAAAATTGTATTGTTGTCGAAGTTTTATTCAAGGATGAAGCTGTGAAGTCAATTTATCTTTATTTAGACAAACAGCCAAGTGGTCACCATGGATTAGTGCAACAGCTTCAAAATGGTTGCGAAAAGGTTATTTTCTAACGATTCATCCTACTGTAATATATCCTACCATAATATTATAAATGTGAAAGGTTGTATGTTCAGATGTTTTTTACTCAACCACGCAAGAATGACTAAACGGATTTGTATGAAATTTGGCACACAGATATTTTATAACCTAGATAATTTTTATCCCGGTATTATTAACTCCACACGGACGAAGCCCGCTGGAAAAAAGTTAGTTTATTCAGGATAGGTTTTCAGTTTTTTACATCTAGATACATGTAGAAATTATAAATCGTCAGAAAGCAATGCTATCAATGATTTTATTAGTTGATTAATCACGAAAGTGAGATCTCCATTGAGTTATGAACTACACAGTATCTACACAAATACACAATACTTTTTGTGATCACGAAGTACATTTCGTAACTCGTTACGAGATCGCATGCCAACGTTTAGCGTGCTTCACTTGCTTAGTTGAGTAAAACACTATTTATGTAATTAATAGGCTTTATTTAACGTCTGTTAACATCATCATTTACATCTTAAGTGGCATTAATACGATTAATCTGAGATAATTGTGATTACTGATTCATCTCAATCAAATAGTCAAAATCAGATTAAATTTTCACCAAAATATAAAACCTTTGTGTCTTCAATAAGGCAAAGTGTTTTTATTATTTTTTTAAGCTTATTGATAATTGATAAACTGATTATCCGTTGATAAACCTTATTGATGGTCCTCTTGCAGGATATGAATAAAGCTTTTGGTGTAGCATCATCTTTTGATTGATTCACTTACATTTATACGATTTCGTGGATTTTATGTAACGTATTATTCATTCAAAGGAGGCAGGGGAATGACCGTAGGTTTCAAATCAATAAAATACAGTTTGATCAAAAGGACGATGATGTCATTCGGTGCCATTTCTAAATAAGTTTCGAGATTATTTAATTTAAGCACTAAAACGTGCGGTTTCTACCTGAGACTTGCTTTTTCCTTAAATTTCGGGACGATGACCTCTAAGACTTTTTATAGCTCACCAGAACACTTTCGGCTAAAATAATTCGCTAAAAGATTAAACGCAATAAATCTCACTTAATTAGAGTATGGCTAAAAGCTTTTTAACAAGTTTATTTTCAAATTAGAATGACCTAATAGGTGCCTCTGGTTTTACATTGATCGTGATAGTAATTTTATTCATCCAACATAAAGTTTTCATCGATACCTATTTTAGGTAGTAAAATTTGTGCACCAAAATAGATAAATAACGCACAAAATGAGACCTACTTCTTGTAGAACTATAAATAGAAAAGTAAATGTAGAAAGATAAATAAGTAGTCAACAGAAGATGTAGCAAAAGAAGTACCAAAACTGAAATGATTTTGAGACGAGATAACAAAGTTAACATAAAAGGAAAACTGCAATGTCCCTAAAGTTCTAAATTTTAATGACGTTAGGTCATTGACGAAATTAGGAACAGCATCCCGCTGAGAACAGACTTTAATATTCCCTCTGAGATGCCAAAAACCGGCGTGGAAAGAGTTGGGTGCCAAAAAAATCAGGCTCAATAAAACCTTTATTTTATGTAGTGCAGAATACACCAAAACGTCTGTTTGAAAATATTGTGTTTATTAATGGAATATTTAGTCTTACTGAAACCTTTAAATCTGAATTACAATAACAAAGATAGAAAACAAGATATAGATAAATTTGTACATTCTTTTAAAAGAAAAATAATTTCTAGACCGTCAATTAAAATGCTACCGTATCATGTTCATTTGACGGCTAATTGAAATTATGATGAAAATAACGTCTCGAACAGTCTTATCACGAATTATTGAGTAATGTAATATCACATAACTGTAATACAAAGTTGCATAAAATGCGTGCGTTGGACCATATACGAACAATCATACATTGCGATACATTACCACCTTGTGGAGGTCGAACGCAAAGTATTGTAAAAGTATACATTCTTCACACTATGGATTAGAAGTGGCATTCCTTGCCCTTGCTTTGGAATATATAATTTAATTAATGGAGAGTGTGGTAAAGATAGTAACATAGTTGCAAATACTAATAATTAAAAGGTAAAATAATAACAAGTGTAGGAACGATCGGTGTGTCGTACGCGTTTTAAGTGAAGCCTATGTCCAGCAGTGGACGACGAGTGTTTTTTCAAGTCTCTGCAAAAAAACAATAGATAGGTACTATTCTGTCTTTAGGCTTGTGTCCCAGCAGTGGGAAATATATAAGCTGATGATGAGGTACTATTCTGCTACTGTTTTGTGACCTAAAGCCCACAAAGCCACATTATAAATATCAAATCTTTCTATGTTGCACTTTCAAATACGCAGTTCCCCATTCAAATCTAACCCTTGCAATCTTACAATTAAAATTCACAATTGCATTGCACCGGCGATTAGTCTACATACGCAAGTAACAGTACAGCGGCCTTGCGGGGTCATGTTTCCTGCATTCTTGTTTATACTGGTACTAATAGTGACAAGTGAATTTTTAAAGTTGAAATAGTTGCTGATAATAATACAAATTGATTTGTTGAACTTAATTTGGAAGTAAATGATGACGATAGGCACAAACTAAAAAGTGATTTTAAAAATAACGATCTCAATCCTGACACGTGTTCTAAAATTGATTCCGAATCATTTTCAAAAGAAAATATATTTTAACACTCAAAAATAATGACTACTTTAACAAATTCAATAATCATTATTCATGCAAATACATAAAAACACATAAAGTCAATTTGCGAATTGCATAAGTGATATATTTATTGTATTTGGCAATTTATTCTTCCACTCACATAATAATTTTCGATGTTTCGCTTTTGTTGTCATGTTTTCTAACAGCTGGTTTAATTTTTCATATTTAACGTACATTTCTCGCTTGCAATAAACATTTTTTTGTCAGTAACGTTAAAGGATTCCATTTCATTAATAATGTCGATGATAAATCTCACTTTAGGTCTGACATGCGTATCTCCGAAATGTGTATCTTTTTCATTTATATTTTGAAGTTAAATTCAATTTCTTTAAGTTTCGTCTTGATCGTGTTGTGAACCATTAACCCTTTTTTGGAGAGGTTCTTCGGATTGATAATTAATGTTAACTTTTTTAAGATAAAAAGGGTTCTTCCCAAGGTTGTGTTCTTGTTTTTTTTTGGTTACTTTTGGTAGTCTGAAAATCTTAGCACTTTTATATTCGACACGCTTTAAGGTAAGGACGCAGAAAGTTTGGTAAGATTTGGGTAAAAAAATACTGCACAGCTGCTGCTGCTGCAGCTGTTATAAGCCTATTGATATTTTGATGGGCATTCTTGGGCATAAATGCTTGTATCAATAAATTTTATAGTCATGAATAAAGGGGCTTTTAGTTACATTGTTGCCATATTCAGCATTATATCATATACCAAAAAAGCTGCAGCAACTATAACCAGTACTGCTAAAGACTTAATTCTTGATGAAATAAATAAAACATCAACTAACATGTCGTCTGCTTAATTGCAGCTGATTTATGCTACCAACCTGTAGCTATGTGGAGCAGCCTTGGTCATCTCTTGTCGACCTTTGATAGAATGCAAACCGTTTATGATAGTGAACGGCAACGTCGTTGACTTGTTGAGCTTTTCTAGGAAAACGTAGGTTTTGGAGTTAATTTTATGCTAGTGTCGATGAAGGGAATTTAAATGACAGTTATTATATTAAGCTTGAATTATTATCCAATCCATTTTGTTGAAGGTTTGCTTGGCATTTGCGGCTTCGGATGTTTGAGTATTAAAATTATAATTTTGTGGGGCTGTTCGGTGTGAATTTGTTTGATTTATTTTGAAGGTTTTATGATGTGTAGTCGCATGTTTTCTTTGGTATTTTTTATGGATGAAAAGTGATTGATGCTACCGGTCAACCTTAAATTATAACATTTTATATTTACTTTTTTGCATTGATTTCTTGCATAGATAAAGATACAACGATTGGATCATTTGTGACCATAGTAGTCAAAATTATTCAGGCATGCGTCGAAATGATCTAGTTACCGTATCAGGTTACGAGAGTGACTCAAACTCAACAGACATTGCAAAGTTTATGAACAAAATCAAAACAAATGATTGATATAAATCTGTATAATCTCATTTTAATCTGAATTTGATTTAATAGACCATACCTAAAGCAATAATATAATGGCGTGCTCTGACCTCTGACGGCGTCGAGTCACGAATCGGCAAATGTAATAAATTCTTCGATTGAGTCGTTATTTCATTGAAAGTGAACGTGATACGAGTTTTGTCTTAGTTATAAATGCAGGATACAGCAATTTGGGTATTGGCTAATTTGTTTATGAGATATGCCTAAAGCCAAAGTCACGGTTCTCCGTTGAATCATTTTTGAAGGTAGTATAATAGTTAGTATGCCAAAAAAATCGAATATAAAAGGTTAACTAAACTAAAGAATTTGCTGAAAAAATTAGATAAATTATTGATTTAATAGCTACAAATGCCACCTAAATCTAGACTGATAAATACAATAACTTTCACTGTAATTGCCCTTAAATGTCTTGATACAATCTAAGAACTCTACAACTGCGAAAAACTCGTATCGAAACAATGAAACCTTTTCTTTTTTAATAAAATTTCATTACAATTCCGTGACTTCTAAAGTGAGAATTTACTAAAAGGAAATAAGAATGAGAATATAAGAATTAGAGATACGCAATCTAACATCCATTAAATCGTGAAAAGTGTTAACAAAATGAAATAAAAATTGTGCTTACTGAGATGTTGCATTTAATGGCCGCCACGCACTTGGCAGGTTGCGTAATAATTCATTCAATTGTTTGAAACTAAATTGCCATACATATTAGATTGGCCAATAACAAAGTGATCCAATTTCATACTTACATAAGTAATTGAATCTTCAAGATGAGCAGTCATTTTAATTTAAGTAAGTTGTTGATGCAATGTTTTGATTATCTATACAAGGCGTAACAGAAACTCTATTGCTATCCTTAAGCACTAAAGATAACAGCTGGTATAGAATCTATATCATATTTCATATTCATTTATTTCGTTTTCATAATTATGTTTCTTCAATTCAAATCATAACAAACGTGTCACCGCACTACGTAGGTCAATAACTTTCCACGATACATGCCAATATCACGATAAATCTCTTCCGAGTGATGTGTTTATTTCGATTTGAAAAGTTCGGTTTCTGGTATCAATATCAATATATTAAAAATCTCATTAATTCCGCTGTTCCTTTTGTAGCTTTTTGGTGTTGCCTATTGCCAAAATTGATTTCTCCATTAGGTACATGATAAAATCCTGCAAAGGATTCTGCCACTTACTACCGGCAAGCTAGTGCAAAATTATTGTTGTTTCTGAACTCGAAGTGGCTCGTGGCTAAGTAATATAACTGCATAGTTCGATTAATCAGGTTAAGCTATGCTTGCCGCGGTTGCTCCGTGGATGGGTGACCATCTTTACATACACCCCTCCGTGCCTTGGAAGGCACGTTAAGCCTTTGGTCCCGGCTGTCATTGGTGGATATTTGACAGTCGTTACAGGTCATCAGAAGCCCGAAAGTCTGACAACCGTCTTATCAAAGGGTATTACCCAGTTACTGGGTTGTGGCGGTCAAATAGACAGTCACTCCATGTAAAAGTACTGGTATTCAACTACATCCGGTTAGACTGGAAGATGACCCCAACATACTTGGGAAAGCCCTAGGCTGATCATCATCAGCCTAGGGTTAAGGCCCTAGTAACTTTAATATTGTCGTTATGAGCGGTAATAGTTCTTATTTCAATCCGATACGGGTTAAAATCCGTTGTAATAAATTCGAATAATAAATGAGCAAGCGTTGTCGTAACAATGCAAATAAAATCGTATAAAATTAGATATTAACTATTTAATAATAAATAATCGATCACTGGATGCAGTTTGGCATTTGGAATTTTATGGTATATTCTTAATTATAATTATAATTGTTACTGAAGAGATAAACTGGTTTTAAAGATAATGAAGAGGTAACTTTGATGATTTTTTTGATGCATTAAAGTATGTTTAATTATATTTTGAGTTCCATCACTGTATGCAAAATAAACTTGAAAATATCATATATTTTTATGCTTTCAATATTATTTACGGTTAAAGAGATACACTGGTTTAAAAAACCACCTTTTTGAGCGTTTTCAAGAAATTACCACCCGCGCCGTCGGGCGTCTCATTAGCAGACACAATAGAAATTCTATTGTTATCGAAACACATGGTGTGCACTTGACGTGCGAGAGGTTAACATGGAGTAAAGCCGCAGACTTAGCATTTATGGTGTGAATACCATACCTAACTGTCGTGTTCAATGAATTGGGACATCATTTCATCATCACTCATTTCGAAAAGGATGACATAAGACCATTCATGACTTCAGACTCTAACAGGTGTTCGTGTCATTAACACCAACTGTACCTTTCTAACAAACTTCAATTTGCTCTTGGAATTTGGACTTTATGTCCATGGCAGAAGAGTTATTGAGTTTGAAGGGATCTTAAAATGATGGCTAGGTTACTTCAATATACGACACATGAACTTTAATAAATGAGTCAATAGTGTCTTGAGGTTGTGTATGATTAATGATTAGACGTCAAATGATGAGGATGATCATAATGACGTAAGTTATGAATAAATAACAGTAAAAGCAATATTTTTTTACGTTATTTAATTATTGTAAGCATGATACGTCTATTTGAATAATTTCCTTGTTAATAGATATCGTGTCTCTCTAACTAGGATATCATAAGTACAACTTTGAAAAGTTCAGTAAAATACTCAGTAATGTTTTTGCACTTTTAACTTTTCATCTGATTGAACTTAAAAAATATTTGCTTTTCATTCCCATTTTTAAACTTTACACGACTTATTTGCATTCTTGCATAATTACCTACCTAAGTTCCTAAGTCTGTGTGGTCCAAGAACGGCTTGACCATTATCTCCAATAGGCTCAAGAACAAGTGTTGCTGTCTTGTAAAAATACCACAATAGTTGATTAATTGCCAGATGACAAACCAGCTGTACTGACAAACTACGTGACATATGATTGACAGAACTTGTTTGGGAGTGTCTGACTCTTTCCGGTACTTTGCAAGTGCGTGAGTGATATAAAAAATGTGGTAAAGGTTCCTTGTATGGTTGTATGATCAGATAGAGTTGATCAGATCTTGAGTGTTTTTGTTATCATGTAGGTACAGTACAACTGTAGGATCTTAGGGAAAAGTTAGTTAGTGAACTAATAATGGTCAAAATTTCATTAGGAAAGGAGAATATATGGAATGATATAAAAATAGTAGATGAATAAGCAATAAGTTCCCCACCTGCAGTCACAACGGAGTTTGTTGCGCCACTTCTTCTTCCCAGCCCAAGCACTAGGAAGTGGTGAAGGGCGGGCGTTTAGGGGGACTGTCTTATGTAATTTAATTGTTCGAAAAGTGCTTATTCTCAGCCTAATTTTAATAAATAACCTTTTACTTTGATTTTAATGTTGATTTTGTGAAGCTAGATGTACAACAAGTAAACTTCTCTGCAGCTGATAATACATGATCTGACCGCACAGTATCTAGCAACATATCTTCTAAAGCCTATGAAAAAACATTAACCTTACCAAATAATATAACAAGTTTTAAAGATAGCGCCACTTCTGTAAATTATCTTAAACATCTTCCAACAATAAACGTCGTTGTGTGAGATTCTCTACACACATTACAAACACGCACAGTCGTGAGCGAAAGTCTATAAGCGCCATTACGTAAAAATTTAGGCATTGCTAACCATATAATTTGAATATATTATACTTTAGCCAAATTAGAAATAACATTAGGCAAGGTACAATAAGGCAAATAAGTGTGAAGGTCGGAATGAAGCAGTACTGTGGGATGCCACTTACTGTATAGAAGTGTCGTAATAGCCTTTGGTCGTACTCGTCTTTAAGCACGACAAAACTAAATTGCGTTAACACAATTTGAAGTCCCATATAAAGTTTGAGTACTGAATTTAAATGGCCATAAAAAAGAATAACAAAAATAGATGGGCAACAATTTGGATGAAAATTAACTGGCAGAATACAGTTAAAATTACAAGGTATCAAGATATCCCACAGAAAATATTCATAGTCCCCAATACTGACCTATAAAAACATAAGGAACACCCATAAAACGAAAAAAGAACATTAATCTCAAGAGATCACTGACCATCACTCACCGATACTTCCAATCAATCAAAAACTAACCTTATCTTTTTACCAACTAAGTTGACTATCAATTGAGATAAAAACTGCATATAAAAGCTGCAGAACAAGACAGGTGCGTGAAAACGAAAGTTGTTCTCTTCCTGCTCACCCGTTCGCCTCGACTTGAAACCAGGTATGGGTATAACTACTTAGACTTTGATATGCAAGGACGATACAAATATGCAATAAAAGAACAATGCTAAAGATGCATGGAAAAGTAGCATGTTATAATAGATAAACTGATGATTGATATAATGCTTGATGAGATGAATTATAGAAACAATACATTGGGAATGCGCTCATGATCAATAAACAAATACAGACATTTTGTTGGATAATAACACAAAGTATTGGAAACGATGTTGTTTTCTGTCTGACGATATGCAATATTTTGAGCGAGCAGATTCGAATATTGCTTTAAGCTTTATTGATTCCGGAAATTATAGAAGCTTGAAAATTATCAATATTTTAGTAAAGTGGATTAAAAGGCACGTGGTAATGTCAATCGGAAACAAGTTTACATCGTTATCGATAAAAAAAAACCTAATTAATGTCGCAATCGATTTCGCGAAAACAATGAAACCATTAAAGAACCATAATAAAACCGACATGATACAGGAAACAGTTCAGATTGATTTTATAATTTTATGACATAGCACGAGCCAGACGAAAGGAAGAGTTGGGAGTTCGAATCAACTACTTTCACTGAACAGACGCTAAAAAGTGAAACTGGAATCGGCGTAGGCAACGGAATGCTGGCTAACCGTGATAATGATGACGTAAAAAATTATAAAGAATTGTGAATATGTGTTGTGGAAAGTTTTGTAGTAGTAGCGTATACTATGCTAGACGGATTTAGCTACTATCTTGGAAGAAAGCTTTTACATGCGCGACTAAAAAGACAGCTGCTGTATAATAATAACAAAGACATGGATCGACATCGGGAGATATAACAATATCCTCATAGTTAACTTACAAGTTGTTTACAATGCAAGTCTCTATGCTACTTGAAAAACTCGATTGTGGAGCACATATGCTTAAAGCAAAAAGTTGTCAATATATACAGTAAAGTTGCAAAAATAAAATAATTGAAACAGCTGCTGACGAAAAGTTTGGAGGTCGTCCAGTTAACGTTCTAAGGGAAAGGGAAGGACGTAAGGATATAATTACAGCACATCATGCAATTTGAGAACCTCGATTTGAAAATCAACAAACTGTTAAACGAAACGCAAACTACCTAATATTCGATTTAGCAGTTGAAGATCGGATCGTTCACATTATATTCCACGAATTCGGTATAAAATGGAACGTAATTACCAATATCTCGATACTAAAATCGAAATGAAGGCTGAACTTTGCAGAGGTCGGAGTTAACGAAATGTCAATTGGTTGGAACGGTGCGTTGTTTGTACTATATACAAATTTTCGTGAGATTGATGATAATCAAACATTTGGTAATTATGCTGAGTATGAGTAACATTGTAATTAGGTTGTTTGTTTTAATCTTGGAGATTAAGTACGATTTGCAGGGCCATGTCCGACTTCGAGTCACGATGCTGAGTAAATGAAAGTGGGCGTGAAGAATTACAACAGGAGTAGCATTTTATTGCTAAAGGTGTGTACGTATAGCCACGATTAAGCCCTTATATGGAACTTACTAAGGATTGGCACTAGTTACGCAAAATTTGCCTACTATTAGGGCCACAATTTTTATAATCACATCAGTCTTTCATGATCTTATTTTTGTATAGCCTTACTCAGCTTATTTCATGCGTTTAGAAATAAATCATGACATTATTGCAAATAAGCAGACAGTTCGAAGAATGAAAGAACTTTGATGTCTTCAGAATATGAAAGTAAAAAATGCTTATCATTCTGTGGGTCGATTTTTGTGTAGGGTTTAAATATAAGGATCGAATCTTATATGTATTTTTTATTTTAAAAGTATATTGACATTCAATACAAGTTTGCTTTGCAGTGGAACAATTATAGGCAGATATTATTATAAGCTTACCAAAAAAACATACGATAAGTTCTTTGTATGTACAAAATACAATTGTAATGTGTTTTACATTATTTTTTCATTCAACTTTGGGTTTTTGACGTACACCTTGCCTACTTTTGAAACTACCTGTCCCTTAATTTATAAATAATATCAGCCTGCCGGATGTGGGGTGCATTCGAGTCTTTATTTTCAAGGACAAGCCGAATACCGTCTGTTCCCACGTTAAAAGGGCATCGGGGACTCCACCGCTTTAAGTAGTCTTTTGTTTTTGGGGTTTCCTTTATTTAGGCACATTAATTACATTTTGTCTTCTTCATTTGAACAAGATGTCTTGTTGCCTAAATTAAAATCTTGAATAACGTATTTAGACATGAGGACAACTATTAAAACTTCATCATCATCAGATTAGAAAACTTTATTTATATGTTTTGCAATTAGTAAAAATAAACGAAATTATGTTCTTATCTTGATCATATGAAAATGAGAACCTAATAGCTAAACTAGGTGTTGCAGAAACGATGCAAATCTATCAGCCTATACAAGATCTAGCATGGAGCAAGATACCTACATCATTATTCTCAAACGCACGACAATCTAATCTTCAATTACTACCACAGTGACCTTTCCTAACGCGCAATTATATTGCACGCAACTAAATATCAAGCATACAAGTGACAACTGTAAACTTTCGTAAGACTGGCTGGCAGAGACCAAAGACCAGAGACGTTACATCATTTCTCTTTTAAACGCCTCATTTAAATGTCAAATATTGACCCATGACACGCATTCCGCCACCCGTCTTATTATCCGTCAAAATTCCGGAGACTAGCAAAAGTTCTTTTGAATTAAGGTAATAAATGTCATTTGATTTGATAGCATTTTCTGAATTTTGCAATATTTGTCACTGCGTAATGAAACTGACAGAAATTATGATTGTGTTTCATATATGGAAACTATTGCGATAGTAATCTAAAATTAACGAAGCTTCATTGATGTGTATGATGTTAAGCAAATATTACGTATCACAGTTATTGTTGCTATGAATCGTTCGATAACTTTGTTGTTATGAAATTGACATGTAAGACTCTGTTGCACGCGAAATTAACAATAGAAGATGAAGTAAATAGAATTGATAAAACAGTTATTACACTTGCACATATGGCATTAGCACTAAGAAACTTTGCTACTGCATGCTAACTTTGCCATCGAGGGCAAAACCTGGATGAGGCTGGCACAGGAGCGTGGGAAATGGCACAATAAAAGACAGGCCTATGCCCAGCAGTAGGTGAAGTTGAGCCATGGATGATGATGATGATTATGATGAACTCTATTAAAAGTGGAATAGCGATTGTACCTGTTATACTTGATGTCATAGGTACAAACTAAGAAATACACGAAAAATAAGCCGTAACAGAATAACTACTTACAGCTGTATTTGGTTTATAAACAACGATAAACGCACTAAAGCTGTCAATTCTGAAATAACAGCTTACTCACATACACAGTCAATAATTACTAAAACAGAAATTGAACCCAAAGACAAAATACAGAAAAAGAAGAAACCGCTCATGTCTTTGTTGATATTTCTTCTAACTACACGTTTTCACTTTCGTTACATACGTATGTAGTATGTCGTGTTCGCAAGATCGTTGAACGTCACGCGGATCGTGATCTCAGCACAATTAAAGTGTCTAAAACAATTACTATCCCACAATGATGATGGGGGAAATGATGGTTATGTAATATGGATAAGAATTTCTCTGAAGATGGTTCTAGAATTTTGTTTTAAAGTGGATCGTGTGTGGCGCTGTGTTTAAAAAAACAACTTTTATTATATTCAATAAACAGCATGTTAATCAATCATTATGGATCAAAGTAAGACGTCCAGCCATTTATTTCAATTAAGCCATTCGTAGGCTTTTACATTGTTAAAGACGCGGTCTTCCAAAACATAGATCTCTATAGAGAAAACGAGTCAGAAACTTCATGGCGAAATTAAAAAAAAAATATCTACGAGTCGATCAACATTCTATCAAAAAGTATAAAAACGAAATTGAATACAGCAACCGGCAAATAAAAATTCAACTCCAAAAATATTTCTACAAATCTTGTGCAATATATCAAACGTGCGAAGTATCTATCGAATATTAATATGCAGTTGATAATTTTTGTCGTAAAATCACTACTAGACAGACAGCTGGGTTGGCCAATAACAGGTGTCAGGTCTTGCGACACTGCGCAAACGCAGGCCGTAATAAGGACACTGTTGTATAATAATTGCACGCACAATCGGCGACTGATTAGAGCCTTCTTGTAAAGCCTTATGACACGAATGTTTGAAAATCGAAAACTGTGTGAAAATTTTGTGGAGAGATAAATTTATTATTGAAGACCTAATAAGGATTAGCGTTATAGATAAAGAGCTTTAGAATGCTACCAAAGTAAACTATAACTGAAACATGAAAACTAAAGACATTAAGCAACATTTAAGTAATCACAAAACATATTAATAAGCTAATAACACTACTAGTGATATTAAATAATGAGCTCATCAACTGACCACAAAATAACACAACAACAGATAAATCTTCAAAAACCAAGCAATAAAGCTGACATGACCAAACTAAGTTTATAAGATGAATGGAATAATTCCAACTTCGAAATCATAACGGTTATTTTTACATTTCTGTGAAAGAATAAGTAGAATTCGCAGTGACCTTGAACTACTTTAGAGTTGCATTCGTTTCTTAATTTCGGTACTGTATTTGAAGCCTTGATATTAAAAGCAAAAGAGTCAGGTAAGATTCGTGACTATAATGCAAAGCATTTGCAAAATGTTAGAGCAGTGCTAATCGTACGCCAGGCTGTTCAATGATGGTGTATGATAACATTAGATCTGCTATTTAAAAATGTAATTTATTAGGTTCTGTTGATTTCAACGCATGCAAGGAAGAAATGATATCTAATATAATGTGCCAATAACTACATACAGTTTTAATTATCTGGCGTTGAATGAAAGGTAAAAGATTAAAAAAACTTCTATCGAAATGCTTTGAATAAAGAAATACTTGACAATCTGCATCATCATTACAAGATTAAATTTTGTACAACAAAGCAAAAATTTAAATGAACCGTAAAACTTCAATCAAGGTATTTTGCTGAACTGAACGAGTTAAGGTCATTTTGGCCCTCCCACTGTCATGTCAGATCAATGCCCTCTCATTTATCCGGCAGTACCTACTGAAGTTGTTATAATTATTCGCACTTGAAATCTTAAGGCATGGCGGCATTCGTAATGGGATGTTAAGGAAGGAATTATTTATTTTTTGAATCCCAAAGAACGGGTACTTAAAGTTGACAACTTGAACAAAACTCTGATGTTGAGAAATCAAAAATTAAGTTTTGCAATTTCTTATCTTAAGCGGTTGAGAAACTTCTTAATGAACGTTATCTTAAAGACTATATTCATAAAAAAATCTGTCTTGCTTAATTTAACTTGGGTGCTACAAAGACTCGTTCCTTCTTTGTTTCCAATTGCCGTTACAGTAATGCCAGCAGACTTCAATACATCACTTGCAATTTGACATTGCATAGCTATAAGGTCAAAAGTGTACGCGACCAGATGTTTTCCGGCCAATTTACGATGCCGTAACTTGTTCATTGTTAGTCATCGGTCACGATCGCGTTCAATGGGTCAGAGTTGACCGTACAACGACTGACAGACAAGCAAACATTGCAAAAGGACTCTCGTTGAGTAATGTTTGTTTTGCAAATACTTTGGCATTAACTAAATGGCAAACGAAGTGAAGTTTCTTGAGAAATCTTAACCATAACTTGAAAACCTGCAGTTCTGGTCGATTCATTTTAGTACCTACTTCGTTTTACGAAATGCAGAAATGAATTCTGGCATCTTCATTAAAATTTCAAGAAGATTTAAGTAAAAAATTAAGAGTAAACCTAAACCTTACGATAGTCTGCGGTTTGTTTCCATTTAGGATTACATAATTAGTTATCCATGGCGTAACAGCAGAAACAACGGAATTCTGCGATAAAATCACAGAGTCTGTAGATAACTATTGTTGATTTGTTCCACAGATTTTGCATACAGATAGTAATCAAACAGGTGGTATTGATGTAAGGGATGAGAAAGAGAAAACATAGACTGAGAAAAAAAAGAAAAATCAAAATACATTTTCAGCCACAACCACAGGAATCAATAAAAAAATCTATCAATAACAATGTTTTGATTGAATGTGGCATTCGTACTCCTAGGCTTTCTCTGTCAACCGCAGATATTATATCCGCGAAAGCTTTAACAAAAACTATAAATGGAGGAGGCATCGAACAAACAGCATTGTGAGAGTCAATCGAGACACTATTGTGTGGCTGTTACGTCAATTGAAAATCAAAGACATTTCAATACAATGCTACTGAATTTAGTGCACGCATGAATGTTATCTGTTCCCAGATATCGATGGATATCGAAATAGCGATGCTATCGCTTGAGATGTTGAAGCTAAATAAAACGTGGTAAGTGTCAGAGTTAGTATATAGTACGGCGTGTTCTCACGTCCTTAATAACTGTAAGCAGTCGGAAGCGGTTACAAAAACGTAACCAAAGACAAAGGAAAGGAAAACGTAATATGCACGCGGAACAACTATGAGAGACAGTAGTGTTTAAGTTGCAAATTGAGTTAATTAATTTCAATTTGTAGTGGTTGTGTAAGGCAAAATTATGTTAAGGAATTTAGGTGCTTTCACGGAGATCACCAACCATTGTAAATTCATCTGCACGAATTAACGAATTCCTCGACAACCAAAATGGAGAGCAAGATTGAATGTAGTACTTTACACAAAAGCTCGACAAGGTATATAAATAATGTTAAAACATAACAGGCTATAATACAATCTCAAGCAATATCAGTTACGGCGCTATACGTGGACACACGTATAGGTCCTAATTTGTGGAAAGTCAAAGATTTCACATTGACAAATTGTCATAATGGTTTCTCCTATGATCTGTCATTCGCTGCTATTATAGCAGTAACTGTGTGAACTGAGCCGTGAACATTACTTACATCGGCTCGACGACCTCGTGATTGATGCATAGAAAGTTTAAATACCAATTTGGGTATCGTTCGCCTATTATGATTTGATTGCCTACTCATTAGTCTTTGATACAATGGCAGGAAACGGTTCGGTGCCTGTAAAGTGGAGGTTGCGCTTTTAGGAAACCTAAGAAAAAAATGAGTTTCCTACAGATTTTGTAGGTTTGTAGTCATTAGTAATAATTTTTTTTTAGAAATGTGGTAGGCTTCAAGATATAAAAGTTAGTAAATATTTGGTGGTCATGAATATGTTGTTTACTTTTCACAATTTTTTATGCGGGTCCTATTGAATTATGTTGTTTCCCTTAGTTAATTTCTGTTAGTTTTAGTCTGGCAACGGTCAATC
The DNA here is from genome assembly GCA_947359405.1 of Antitype chi. Lineage (NCBI taxonomy): Eukaryota > Metazoa > Arthropoda > Insecta > Lepidoptera > Noctuidae > Antitype > Antitype chi. The sequence continues at coordinate 18,731,183 of OX375808.1, forward strand.
TATCACTTTATTATTCAAATTTACATCGCAACAGTGAGGAAACAGACAGGTATAACATTTCAATAGCCGTTGTAACCTCACGTTTGTAACATCTTCATGTGGTGCTTGAAAGTAAGAATAGAATTCTTACATTACTGAAACAATCAAAGTTAAAAGAAGAAGAACCAAAAAAAGTACTGAGATTATAATTTTTTTTAATGTCATCTTTATCTGCCTAGTCTTTTACCAACTATGTTAGGGTCGGCTTCCAGTCTAACCGGATGCAGCTGAATACCTGTATTTTATATGGAGCGACTGCCTATCGGAGGTCAGATAGGCAGTCGCTGGCCACAACCCAGTTACAGGCCAACACGATACCCCTTGGAAAGACTGGTTGTCAGACTTTCGACTTTCTGACGACCCGTAACGACTGTCAAAGATACACAAATGACAGATAAAAAAAAATTAAATACTTCAATTAATATTTACACACAGATTCGATTAGCGAGATTCAAAAGCTGATTTACTGTATGGAGTTCTCCAAGGTTCAACATTAGGACCCACATACTTTTGATTCGCTTAGCACCAAACCATGGATAATGGTCATCCACTATTTCTTTGTCACCTATGGGTAATTGTACCCACTATGCCAAAAATAAATTATTATGTTGACTTACCTTGTAAAGTTTATCTTTTTGATACCACACATCCTCCTCTTCCTCTACGGGCGCTGCGAACGCCTGCGTCAGATCGTCGCGGGAACGCGAAAGTATTCGACGTCGAGACACCATCTCGCCACCCACTGCCGTCTCAAACGGGACTAGGCTGAAACAAGGAAAATGAATTATTAGAAATTATAAGTATAAGGAATCTGAGAAACTTGATTACATTATCAGTAGTTAATATTATAAGATTGAATTACAGCTGTTGTCCAGTGTTTGAGTTTCGAAATACCGCAAGCACTAATACGTTAACAATTGATGTAAATGCTAACGATATTATAGTCTTCGCCTAGTTCTATAACAAGATGATTAAGAATTATAAAAAGACTAGCACGCAATAATCGATCATAATGATAACCATTTTATTTAGTGATAAATAGTGCTTCTTTTGTATTAAAGTTGGAAAGTTCAGTCAATACGTTATATTTAAGATCATCATCATTATATCAGCCCAAAGACGTCCACTGCTGGACATAAGCCTTCCCCAAAAGGGGGAGATTTGCCATAATCGCCTCGCTTGGCAGGCGGGTAAATATTTATGATTTATTACGAGTATGTTAATATCTTTAAGTTATGTAGTTATTGGAACCGAAATCAGACGAATTTGGCTCAACCGGAACAAATTCCGTTTACAATATAATAAAAAACCATTTATCAAAACACGTAACTCAATATTATGATTATATCAAAACGAATGATACGATTGTTGAACTTTCTATAGATGATTAAAGTTATATATAGAGTGTTATGAAACAATAGGTGCGGCGAAAGCTTATATTGCCTTGTTTGTATGTCTTTTAACTCTTCATTGATGTTCATTCATAGTTAACGACATCCTATTAGGGGTATAGAAGCCTTGTTTTAATGTCTATTTAAGTTTATCTTCGGCATTTATATTCATAGAAGGAGATTGATGGGTCTGTAATGTGCAAAGACTTTCGTCTTCAAAGATGAATGTATGATAAGTACTTTTGTTTTTCTTTCACCTCAAATAGGCGGACCTCCATACGTAACGCTTTTTTGCTTATTTACAATAACAGTGTTTTTGAACTCGTCTTCTGTCGTCATTACAACGTTATTCACCAACCCTTACATACCTTAAACTAATTCGGAAACATGACTTAACTGTTTACATTAACCGTATAAAAATCGCTAGGTTGCCTGTTATCAATCTTCCGCCGTTATTGTTACATTCTTTGCCAAAACTTCAACATCAAAACATTCAGTAACATCTCATTCATCATACACTTTCAAACTATCATCACTGTTTCTGTCATCCTTCTTCAAATCCATATATACCTCAAACAAATACACAAACAAATCTTCAAAGATGTTCAATTCATCGTATACTTCTAAAATATCATCATTATTCCCACCATCCTTTTCCAATTTCCTATTTACATCAAATAAATTCACAAAAACATACCAGCACCTAATTTCTCCGACCACACAGCCTGCCATCTTATCTTGGCTCTTAACAGTACACAAAGCGTTCGGTCGGTTCGCTTGCTTCCTTCCGACAGCTAACAATGTGTGGCATTGGATTCGACATTGGGGTTCGTACGGCGTGTCTAACGATCGCCTCCGTCTGTTCCTCCCATTCATTTGATACCCACTATGTTTGTTTTACTTGGGTGTTGAGATTTTGGTTCGTCTTTTAAATGATACTCTTAGATGGGTTTATATGTTTTTGTATCAAGATAATCGTGTACGTCTTTTGCAGTTGACTTATTAAACACTTTTTGAGAAAAATACTTTACAAATGTCTGGTGTAGTTATTGACTACTATATGAGGATGCAATGATAGCTATTTCTGTAATGGTTCCCCGACGCATTCTTATTATTATAATCGTATATATCTTATTTTTCCACTCTTCTTAACTCTTACAAGTGTTGTATGCAGGTAATAGACAGAGTTGTTATTTACCAATTAATTTTAAAATGGTCTTTAGCAACCAATATTGATCACAGGCCTATTATTTCTAAATCGTATGTGTGTAGTACTTTCTATTTTTTACGGTATAATATCAGTAAATCCACAGAACAGACCGCAGCAACTCTTAAACCCATTAATATCAATTGCTGGAAAGTCGAAAGTACTTACTTTTCTTCACGCGATTTTCTCTAAACCAAAGTTATTAAGCCTTGGTTGGAGATGAATTATCTATTGATGCTGGATTTATCCATTCGTTTGTATTAACGCTCACGTTTATTTCATTCGAGGATTTATTTTCGCTTCTTGTACTTATTTAGAAGTTCTTTAACTATATTTGATTTCGACCGTCACCCATTTTTCTATTAGCATACATAAACTCACGCATTTAAGTTAAACTTGTATCTCATAGTTCATTCTGTTTCTGAAATCTTTAGTGTTTTTGTTGGTTATTCAATTCAAACTTAAAACAGGTACATTTATCTTGTTGACCTTACTTTCTTCTTTAGGATATGCAGTTTTTTTAATGGTCCGGTAAAAGCATTCCTTGGTAAAATAACAAATGACTCTCAAGTGTTGACTTCATACTTAGTTGCAGGAACTTACATAACTCATACTGTTTAACTATCGTTTCAACGCATTTAAGACATTCGCGACAAAAACACAAAGGAACCGCGTACTATAGTAAAGGTAAAAAAAAACGAGACTTAAGTTCGTAAAGTCAGTGGGTCAGTACTTTCACACTTGATTTACTTTGCTCTAAATCAGCGTCGCAATGCCTGTTGCGACATCCGATCGAGATACGTTTGTTGTATCTCAAGCGATTCTGAGATACGACAACGCAACCGCTTGGTATAACAGATAGAACTGGTGTATTTCATGTTATCGATTCCTATCGGCAGAAATCTAGAACGTTTCGACATCGTCGTTATATATTGCAACTCCTGTATTATAAATTATAACTTACTACGTTTACAATATTATTATTTTATTTTCCTTTCTGAATTCAAAACCATAGACAAAATGCACGTATAAAAGTATGTTGTCAATTGATTTCGCGCGCAAATTAATTAAATTTTAATTCTGACAGTGACAGCATTTTGTATTGTGCCTGTAATGTCAGTTTTGGATGAAGTGCTGAACTTTATTGTTCCAGTAAATTAGCACTGATAGACATTGATTTATTCAGGCTATTTATTATATTTTTAAACAATTACTGTTAACTTCTGTCGAATGCTACGCACGCGCTTTGGCATACCAGGGGGCCGATTCTACTAACAAATTTGTTAAAAAAACGCAATAGAACCGCAACCGAATCACCACTTTTAAGCGTTTTCGCATTCTACTAAAATGAACAACGGTCCAGCTGCGACACAGCTGCGGTTACGTTTTAGTTAAGCCAACGATCGATTGAAACAATGTCAAAACCTATTCTACTAACAAAATCGAACATGAGCGTGACGTTTACAATAGGACAAAGTTAATGATAAAATTATGATCATTATGTCTTTTAATTATAGAAAATACTTTTAGTGCCACATATTCGTGTTTAGTAACATTTTTAGATTCAACTTTTTCTTTTTGGTATTAATAAAACATATTATTTTGGCATGTTGGTAACGCGGGTTACCCGCTGTGTTCCCGCTACAGTTCAGTTGCAATTCGTTTTAAGTTTAGTTTCCATTTTGCTTATAAAATAGTAGAATGACTTGTTATGTAACTATCGAACGGCGATCGAAATCGAACTGTTGTGGATACACAGTTTAACGTGTAACGTTGCAAATTAGTAGAATCGGCCCCCTGGTCAGTCGTTGATCGTGTCGCGTGCTCGATTCACAGTGGTTGAATGTCTTCGTATTGAACTCAAGATCATAATTATCAATTCATATTTATATAATATTTCTACCGCCTAAAAACTCCGCTTCACTGTTTGCTATGCCCATACATTAGTCTGTTTGTTTACAAGACAATCATTTATGAATTTTGAAGTTCCTCCTATTAATGGTTAACATCGTCAATATGGTAAATGAAATTCTGAATGCCATGCCTTTTCTTATCTTTTTGCAGAAGTCTACCTTACCAAAACCCTTTTTCTCGTTCTTACACGTCATAATTTTCCCACGATTCAATAAAAACAAGTGACGTAATACTCCGTCCAGTGCAAATGTCTGACATAATGCATCGTAAAGGATGATCATAAAACGCAGCACCTGCAGACGTCACAGGACCCGTTTATAGCACGCTGACCCATATCCAGGGGTGAACGCTTGAGGACAAGTGTTGTGACCGGGGTCTTATCGATTTTGAACCAAACGATTGTATTTCAAATCAAATAATAATCCGATTTACAAATCACAAGAGGACCAAGGTCTAAATGGACCATTGTGAAATCTTTTGGGATAAAAGGAATGATAATATATTTACATTCTTGTTTAAGAAATACTGGGTACAGACGCCAGCACATCAAGCTATCCCAATCTGTCAAATTGTCCCAATTGAAAATGAACTTTACCATTTTGCCATAAAGTTGAAAATCTATCAAAGAAATTTGACAGATTTGACATATTAATTATAAACTTCTTGAAATTTTGCATAGGCTAAACTCTTGAAATAAAACTTGTTATGATGAAAGACTTCTTAGCTAGTATCTAGTATTTTAACATCATTGCGGTCATAAAAGACGTGTACGCTTTTGTTTCTGCTGTTAAGTTTTGACATTTCACATAAGCACGAATTAGTGATGGTCTCTTACATCATTTACTCGTAAGACGTACGTAATTATTTGGCTAATACATTATCTTGACATGACATATAATGACGTATGTTCAGTTAAGTAGAAACTTGTTATATTTAAAGAACATGATTACTTACTAAGTTTCCGCATTCCTCAATAATAAATGGAGTAATAATTTTAATCAGTAGGTAGTTGTACCAACAAAAACTTGCTTAAAGTTCATAAAAAATAATCGTTTGCACAGGCTGACGTATCGATTTTTCTATCGATATCGATAGGGTCCCGCTAACCTGCTAGAGCTAGTCATTACGGGAGTCTCTTAGTGGAACGGGTTTACACTTTTATTTTCTTTTTACATACGTGAAGGCATCCCCACGCAGGCGCAATTACTACGGTACATTTAGGGTTGTGCTCTGTTTGAGTTTCTGGAGAGTTAGGTTTTTGTTTTTGGTTTTTAGGTTATGAACTTATGAACAACAAGTAAAGGGAGGTAAGATGTTTTCTCTAAAATGTTATAAATGTATCTTACCTCTGGACGATTTCCAACAAAAGCTTTATATCTAGGATGCGTAAATTAAGTATTTTGTATATCATCTTTTTTTTTACAGAGTACCATACCTATTAATCAAAATGTATAATGATCGGTTCAGTGCTTTAGGCGTGAATGGCTCACAAACATGTACTTTAGCGATATTTGTAATATTAGTATAGATTAAAATGAAACAATTGCGAATCTGATAAGTATTACATGCGTTGGCGTGAAAACGTATACCAATGCATATATTTTCACGATACTTGAGCTGAAAAGCTTGAAAAATAAGTTACAATATAATCAATTATTTGAATATCTTATACTTATTGAAAATTGATTAATATTTCTTGTGAGGATGTTCAGGGTCAACCCTGGACGCATTATTACATCAGGATAGCACGCGCCATGATGTAATCGCTTGATAGTTTGTTGACTCGCAACCGTTCAACGTAATTGTAGTTTACGAGACAAATGCAAAGCTCGCTTTATTTTAGTGTGCTATTGATCTGTGTGGGGTTCAGAGAGATTGAGTGGAGAATTTGAAACAGTACTAGTACTTGAGTGAGGAATTTGTGGCGATGGTAAAGTGGTGGAACATTTATGGGTGTTAGAAGTTAGTTTGAACTTGGAACTTAATATAACATGGCTTGTTTCCCCACATTTCGCCAGTTATGTTTAAGGCCCATGTCGTCTATTGGGAGTCTATTGCCATCAACCGAGCACAAATCCAGATTCTGGGCTGCTACTGAGTTTATTTTTTTAATTAACTTAGTTATGCTCAATTAACTTAACTACTACTACTTACTACTTATTAGGTTAATTATGCTCTTGTTATTTTGTTTTTTTTTTACCATCTTTTATACCATGTTTTACAGCAAATAAATATTATTCTATTCTAAAATTTAAAATTGTCAGTAGTGGTCCTTGCGACCACTTAACCTACGAGGTAGCTTGGAACTTTAAAAGTACATAATTATTATTGATTCTAAAAAAGACAATGAAAAGCATTGAAGCAGTAGATTATGAGAACCTTATCTTTACTAATATTATAAAGAGGAAAGATTTGATTGTTTGTTTTTTTTTTTGCATTGAATAGGCTCCGAAACTACTGAACCGATTTGAAAAATTCTTTCATTGTTGGAAAGCTACACTATTCCCGGATGATATAGGCTATATTTTATCCCCGTATTCCCACGGGAACGGGAATTACGCGGGTTTTACTGTGGAGCGCTGCTAGTATTAAAATATACAAATACTTGCCCTAAAGTTATTTTACTTACACAACTTTAGCACTACATAATTTTCAGAATGGCAAGCAAATTACCCAAATTACGCTTATTTGTCATTATGCTGACATAACCAAAATTAACTTTTACAACACGCACTAAATAAATTGTAAATTAGATTAAATTTACTCCCAATTTTCTGTCACCATGTTTGGTGTTAAAACAGTAATTGCGGAACAGGACCAAATATGTTGAGGCCATAACTAAGAAATGTTGAAAAAGCGGCTGCAAATACATTTGTTATTAATATTTAATGCCTTGTATTCTAGTCTAGACTTTTATAGGAATGAGTTATAGCTAGTAAAAAATGTAGGCCAGAATCTGATAAAATTAAATATTTGTTTGTGTATGTAGATCTTTTAAGACCCTTTAAGCATGTCAATATTTTAAAACAAGATGGCGCCGGCATCCCCTAGCTGACTGATCTCTGAAAATGAAATGTTTGAATAAGCGATGTGCGTCCATAAATGTACTGTGAGGCAACCAGAATTAAAAAGTCGTAATAGCGATATGAATAATTGTATTGTACTTTAACAATAACTGTTTTAATAAAGCAGGAGCTCAAATAGATAGAGAAATATGCAGCAAGATTTAGAAGACACAAAAGTTAAGATAAAGCCTTCAAAGCAAAAAGTTGTTGTAGGTACTGTTTCAAAAAAAGATTGGTCCCACAGTAAAGAAGAAAATGATTACACCATAATCTATATAGTTTAGTAGAACAGAAAGGGTGCAACTGGTGGAACAATAAAAGCTAAGACCCAACCGCATTCAATTCATTTTAATGATCATGAAGAAATGCCGCAAAAATTTCAGGGATCATGGTCTCTTTTAAAGTTGAAATACTGGTGAAATTTGAGCTTAATAATGCACGGCTATATCTGGAAAGGCCTTTTGATGATAGAGCCATTGCAGATTTGCAGCTGATGTGGCCTAATAGACGACATGCATGCATCAGTCATCGCGTAACTCAACGGGAGGGAGCTCAACGACCCGTCACAAGAAGCTACCAGATCTGCAGTACATTTGCGTATTCCATATACAAAACACTCAAAACCGCCAGACAAGAAATCATGTAGGTATTCATTCAATCTGGCCTGCACATTCCATTTTTTTTAAACAGTTTTTTTTTTTGATAACCGACCAAAAAGATCTGTGCTCTAGAATCATGTGCTAAATTCATGATTTCAGTTTGCGCGTCGACGCGACGTCCTGCCACCCTGTGTATGATAGTGTCTTGTCTTTAAAATACATAGTCTAGTTAGTAGATACAGCCATTTATTACAGTTACAAACGCATTACGAAATGTACTGTTAAAAATTCAGTAGAAATTGTATAGCCCGCATTCTTCTAAACTGCTTACCAAGTCAAATGACAACGTGGTCGCGATTCTAATTACATGTTACTATTATGTGTCTCGAAGACAAAAACGAACATCCCAGTGAACAAGCGAACATCTTCGGTTTCATTAAATCTTATGTTCTAAGCGTTAGTGTTGAAAATGCTTTGGTTTCTGGTCCTTCGAACTTGGTCCTTTCGTCACCGTAAATTTTAAATGGTTCGCCCCTATTGACGATTTGATGCGTTCCATTTTTAAGACACGTTCGTGTTTGACAAAACATATTTTCGCAATGTGTTTCGTTTCGTGAATGTGTTCTAGGCAGGTCAAGCGCTTATTAAATGTTGTGAAATTACTCATCTTGGTGCTAATGACTAAATTACTTATTTACATGTATACATAAAATCACGCTTTCTTCCGATTTCTAGGCAGAAACTACAGAAATCTAACTGCTATGCTCCATACCTCCTTTTCCTCCGTTTACGTTTACACATCTGTACTCGAATTGCGTATCAAACAGAATCTATATCATTTTGAACGATATTGCTAATCCATTACTCCATATGTTCGAAAAAAATCTGCTCAACAACGTAAATACCTGTCAAAATAAAAGCCCTTCCTTCTGTTATTGTGTTACGCAATAACCCCTCTGGCCATAAACAAATATTTATTTACTTTGTGAATAACCCTTATTTAAATATTGGAGTTATGGGTACCATAACACCCACATGACAAACATGAAATAAACCCACCATGAGACCCAAAGGACCAACAAGACCAGGTTAAGTTCCTAACCTGTTACCAAGAGAACATACTACAGCAGTTTACATAACAATTAATATTACGTAATATCTTACTACTGGCCTTCCTCAGTCAACAACTAAGTCTAGACCTATCACTAACAACAATCACTAAACTGCATAAATTATTATTTATTAGAAACCTGTATTTACTAAGACTGCTGACAATCGATCATTTAGACGATGCCTAATAAGAAAATGTGAGTAGGTACTCAACTAAATTAACTTGCAATTATAGCAGAACTCTCTCTCACGCAATGTTATAGGAGTATCTAACTACATTTATTTTAATGATATTATTTGTATTTTATAGTTATTTAACTGTCTAATTATGTCATTTAGAGAAAGCTGCAGTTATGATAATCATAGATAATAAACAAATCATTATTAAAAAAAAAAAAAAACAAATTAATGATTCCAATTATTGCTTCCCAATTTGAAAAAGGCTGAGAAAAATAAAACATTATTTATTGATTTAGATCCACTTACAACTTATCACAAATTTATATTAACAATCTTAAAACAAATTTGACAGTGTACTTAGCTGTCAACTATTACCTAATACCTAATAATATAATATTAATAACAAACTAATAATAAAACTCACTACCAATACTAATATTATACTAAACTATTGCTATGATTATTATACTTATAATTTATTTTTTATTTATTTTGCCATCGGCGCTCTGAGCAGATTGAAAAACAAACCTAAAAGTGAACTAAAAGTGAACTAGAAATAAACCATAGATCAACTTGATCATTCCATCAATCGTCAATAATGTATAACATGCACATTACCAATTAAAATTCTAGTCATTAAGAGAAAACCGCTAACCGAGCGCACACCATTCGATTTCAATGTCAAAGCATATCGATTCAATAGTCGATTATGTATCGAGTTGCGTGGGCGCCTACCTGTTAGAAACGGCAGTCGATCTGGCTGAATACAAAGAGTTCCACACCCACATCGATAAACAAATCGTTAGATATATAGAACCGTAGGTATAGGTAGATCATGCTAATATACTGCGAAACTTTCGGTTAGACCTACTTTCACAGAACTTGAGGATTTTGATGGAGATGATTTGATTTAAAGCTTCTGAACATTATTCATTTTTGGAGTGATTGATTTGTTTGCTTGAATATTCGTGTCGGAGTAATGTTACTTATCTCATCACGTCTGTAGCCCCGAAGGGTAAAGCAGAGGTGTACTGTACGCACATTCCGCCAGTTATTTTTAATTCCCATGTAGAAGTTGAGCTTATTGCTATCAACTGGGCAATGTTTTTATCATAATTTCTTTGTGCCTTTAGCAAAAGTAGCATAACTGAAGCTTGGGTAAAGACTTGCCGTCTTTGATAAAAAGCTACAGAATTTATAAAATTCACATAGATAATATTCACGCATTTTTTTCCGAAAGGTCAAGGAAAAGTGTGTGTAAGAACATAATTATAGTTATAAATATGATAGGGTACTTTCCATTTTTTTTAAACTATTTTAAATTGAAGATTGTGTCGAGATATTTAACAGAAAAATTAAAATTACTTAATTGATTTCCATCCATTTTCTCAATTAAAAACGATTAAAATCAAATTAATTTTTCGTTGTTTGAATTTACCGCCAAAACGCTCCTTACGATGACTTTTTATCACGTGACCACACGTGACGTCAGATTTGTGTGAAAGGCACCGGTAAAAATACTTTGTGTGGCGCAGTTTTATAAGTATTTGTGCACAGAGGCACCGCACACAAGGAATACCACTTTCTATCCATAAAAAATCTTGTTAATTATAAACTCGACATTCAATTGTTTACAACTACTTTAGTTTACACAAAGTTGACGTCACATGTGGTCACGTGATAAAAAAAGTCATCTTATGGAGCGTTTTGGCGGTAAATTCAAAACAACGAAAAATATGTTTGATTTATATTGTTTTAATTGATGAAATTGATTTTCCCGAAAAATTATGCTACAGCCAAAAGTGTAGGACTTTGACAATAACCTTTTTAAAAGTCATAATGTTACGAGCTACATATTACGCACAATTTAGACCTACTTAATGAGCTTATAACGTTCCCACTGCTGGGACACAGGCGTCCTCTTTGTGAGCGGGAAGTGGGCTATAATCCACCGCACGGGCTCAGTGCGGATTGGTGAATGTCACGTGTCTTCGAATTTTTGGTTCTAGGACATGCCGGTTTCCTCACGATGTTTTCCTTCACCGTTTTGAGAGCAGTGGTGATGGAATAATTTACACAAAGAAAAGTGCCTGCCAGGGTTCGAACTCGTAACTCGCGGCAGTTACCACTGGGTCACCAGTGCTCTCGAAACCTAATCAGCCATTAATCTAACGATATTTTTATTGCAAGCCCAGTCATCGCCATAGGCAACAAAATAACAAATCATATCACAATAAATTGCACAACAGACCGACTTAATCATTTAAATCAATTATCAATATACGACACTGCATTATATCAGTACTTATATGCAGTTCCAATAACATATTGTGCAATATAACCCTCAGTTATATTACGTTATGGACGGTTATCCAATGTGTGTCACAATGTCTACATAGGGAGTTACGGACAGCGATCGGTAACTTGTAAAACACACGTTCAGACAAGTTGTGTGGTTTGCAACGTGTATATACACGGTGTTTGGCTGTTGTATGCAAATATGTCATATTTAAAGATGGCTTTTATGACGTTGTGATATTTAACGGTACTGTAAAAGTCTGGCTTGACAGCGGTGAGATGAAAGTGGTACAGACTCTCTATTCATTTTGTTGTTAAAGTGGTTTAGAAAATGTATATACAGGGTGATTGGAAGATGGGTGCAAAGCTTTAAGGCGAAGATAGTACAGACAATTTAGAACCATTTAAGCCATGGTTGTCTTAGACGAAGTCTTACCAAATATTTTTAACCAAATTTTTAAGTTTTTTTTCGGAAATTCTCAAAATTTAATGTAAACTGCATAATTATGGCCAAATTGAATGATAAATGAATTCATTTTTTATTTATTTAATTAAAGTAATGTGTAGGCAATCAAGCAAAACATGTTTTAGGCTTCTGTGTCATTAGACATTTTTTTTACAGACATTTAAAGCTCTGAAAAAATAAAAAAATTGTACAATACGTCTTTTAAACCTTATTAAAAAAAAAAAAAATTGGTAAGACTTCGTCTAAGACAACCATGGCTTAAATGGTTCAAAATTGTTTATACTATCTTCACCTTAAAGCTTTGCACCCATCTTCCAATCACCCTGTATAATAAATATATATCATCGGTGATTGTGTACCAACAGTCTGGAGGCCGGCGGCCCGCCTACTCTTGGCTACGGTAGCAGTCAAAGCTACGGTGATTGGGGGAGGTCTATCAGGCCTATGTCCAGCAATGGACGTTTTTCGGCTGAAAAACCTCCATTGCTGATGATGATATATTCTTTCGACTCGAACAGAAGAAGAATTTCCCAGTCTAGCGAGGAAAATTTTTCCGAAGACACCTGAACGTACCCGATGCAGACATTTGTAACCATTTATCATATGAAAATGAGTCCTCTGTTATAAAACTGTATGACAAACATTACAAAAATATCATAGAGACCATTCTATTATTAAGCATCTATGTATGAAGGTAAGTAACCTTTTGACGTATTTAAAATAAGTACCTTTGCAGGGAACCGTGTGGGTACAGCATTACGTAACGTAAAGGTCATTACGTCCAAGTGTGGGAGTACCACCATAATGTGGTGTTAGTAATAGTTTTAATACCTGATCATTATTGTACTGCAACGTTCACAAGATAATCGTACGATATGGTATCTTTGCCCTCTGTTTCTTCCGAGGAATGTATGGAACAAATATGTGCAAATATGTTACAAATTTTAACCCATCAATTAAAACCTTATCTTTGGGTAAGAATGGATATTTAATGTAGAAACTAGAAATAATTATACTAAGGCTACAGACGTCCAGAACCACTGATGGGGTCCTTTTATATGCTTTAGGATACGTGGCAGATCACGGTGAAGGTGGAAATAACTTGGACTGGCCCGCAATGACAGTGGGGATAAGGGAAAGCTGCCCAGCTGTGGGATATTACGGGCTAAATTAATAGATAAGTAGCGGCATCTACATCGCCACATACGAACCTATGTAACACACTGACGTCATGCAAAATCCTGCATCGCGCAAATAGAGTTTACCGCGAAACAAGCTTATACAACGTCCCGACATCAATCGTCGGGCCCACCAGACTCCACACCCGTCTGGTTGAAGGATCCTCCCTCTTCTATAGAGGATGAGTAAACTTTACACCTGCTCCTCATGCCTCTCTCTATCTGATCTACATCAGACTCTCTTTCTGTGGTCTTCTTCTTAGATAAAGAGAAGACCACAGAAAGAGATTATGACACTGGTATAAATGGTAAAGAAGATACTAAAAAGATACTAAAACTACTAAATACTAAAAAGCCGATTTTTTTTCTTCTAACATAACCGTTCCATAGATAACTCTTAGGATTTTATTTTATACGTGTGCTTAAAGTTAGTTTAATAAATGACTGTTTAACCATACATTTTTGATGTTTAAAGGTCCCTTAACTTTAAGTAACGTTTAAAAGTAAATAAACCGTTTAAAGTACAACTTTTCAATGCTTATCCATGTTATAAAAAACGTCGTGTACACCAGCTCTTGGTATAGTTAAAAGGCAGCTAATCAGTTCTGTTACGAGATTGTAGAACTTTAAGTCAATGGCGCAATAGTGATTAGCAATTTGTAAGCAATTCTTGTAATGAACTGTACTGTGTACTGACTAATGAAGTTGTATGACTAATTGTTTTACCTCTCTACCACTTCTAGTTTATGAGAAACACACAATGGCAATTTGCCTAGAATAAAATCTAGCTTAAAGCCTTGTAAGCTGCGCTTGCACCTTTGAATCAAAGAGAGATTTTGCCCTACTTTGGTAACTCTGAACTTTAAGATTTTGGTGAGGGATGTTTATAGAACTTCTTCGGCTCATGTCAAAAAATATGAATGAAAAATAATTTTGACTTCATGAATGGCAACAACTAAACTAACACCTACGCTAACACCGATAAGGGAATCTTTCAAACAAAAAACAGTACCGAAACACGAAATATGGTTATATCTCACCAAAATCTTGCCTATATAAAATCGCCCACTTATGTAGGTCATGCCATTTTCAGCTCTAAAAAAAGGTGATAAAACACACAATGGCATGTCCTACTTTGACAGATGTTATCTATAAAAGTGTAGCCGAAATGTCGTCTAGACATGTCTATCTGGCTACTTGAACCTAGGTTGAAACAATTGTCGGACTTTTTAAGATCTGGTTTGGGTATGTGCTAAGTTTAAAGCGGGAAAATCTGACTTAAATGGAAGATACAAACCTAAAGATATAAAATTATGCGGTTTTTTACTTCCTTATTGCTTTGAGATCTATTGCAACCGCAAAAAAATAAATTTAAACGTAAAAGTAAAGCTATTGTAAAATAATAAGTAAGGGAGGTAAGAAGCCAAGTGTTTTATAATAAATCAGCACCGTAAATGCATAACACACTATTAATCAGAATCTGAATAATTTTGAAGGTAATTATTAATCCATTGCTTCATTATGTTCGTAATATTTGTCTACTCAACAACGTAAATAACACAGTGAGTGTTGTGGAACTGTCATAATGAAAGTAATTCCTACTATTAGTGGGATACGCAATTACCCCGCAGCTTACTCTAACACTGACAAATATGTGAAAAAGCTACTCTTTTTAAGGATCTAAAGAAAAAAAAACACAGCAAATGTTACGAACTGTCATCATTATCAGACCAATCATAATTCGCTAACAAGCAAATTTACAATCTCAAAAACCAACCTGATAAAATAGAAAGTTACAAAAAAAAAACTCTTATCGCTCACCGCGCATCGCTTATTAAATCGCAATATCACGGTCATAAAATAAAACAAGCGACATACGCTTATAACGGTACAACATACACAAGTCATATCGCTTTACTTCGCATGACTAATGTCCTGCATGTTACACAGAATACTAAGGCACAGAATATTACAGTAAATCGACTCTGTACAACGAGCGTAGCGCACGCACACATAGATATGATTCACGTATAGCAAGTGCAAGTGCACTTGTGACTTGCATGGGACTCGGGTAGACTGAGATCGCCGTACGCACGCATCTACAGCTTGCCAAAGACAAGTATGCGATTCAAAAATCATTCTCTGTCTTCGGAACTAAATTTTATTACCATGTTTACCAAATTATTAACAATTGCAAAAAACTTTTAAGCGACAAATCACGGTCTGAGATAGGAGAAGGCAACCCGACAGAGAAGAAACTTCATACCAACGCGCACGACATGACAGGTGCACTACTACAAAACGCTGTAGCTCAAAACTTAGACGCTTTGCCTCTGTGAGGCATTACTCTGTGGCACGACATTCGTGCTAATTTGGAAACACGAAGATTACCGAAGCGCATAGTTTTCTTTGAAAAGCTGTATGTGTGCGGCTTTTCACTTGTTGTATAACACCGACCTTCTGTTTAACCATTCTGTGTTCGCATCCTGGATCTTGCACAGAATAATAAGGATTCCGTTCATCTTTAAAAGGTCATGATGATGGTGACCTATGAGCGGTTAGTTTGGGATTTTGAGGACGTGATTTGGTTGCAAATGGTGATGGTTTTTCTAGGAGAAAAATAGGAGCGATGACCTGGGGGTCAAATAATGTGTTGTAGCTGCACCAATGTCTTTGTAATTGTTATTTAATTGTGTGAATGATACAAATACAGAGCATTATGTTTACTTTGATTCTCACGGTGGTCGTAAAAGTGAAAGAAGGCTTGACGATATAGTCCATATGCTGGACACACCAATGGGATAGTTAAGTATGATTTTCTAAGACCACGTTTAAAAATAAACACTTCTGAGTCATAAAAAGGAAAAGACAACTAGTGCGATAAAGAACAATTCAGAGATAGACAGTAGATATACCAAAGATGTTAAAACTGTCCCCATAATGTAAGAATTCGAAGTCAGTGTTTTCGTCCATCTTACTAAAATCAGTGATATAAACGAGTATAACAACAAACCGCTACACGATACTACAACAAACCTAGTTACGTATGTAAGCAGCTTTAATCTGCCGTTAACATCGGATCACATTCTGTGGCTTGCAAATTTTTATGCGTGATCCGTTTCTGTCCCAAAATGTAGTGTGCCCAATTATCTAAAGTACTTTTATTGTAGTTCGTGATAAGACGGGAAATGTCAAGGGTGTGTGGCTTTGCAACGATGAAATATTTCGTGGACATGAATTATTAAAATAACTACATGCTGATGGAGATGAAAGAATCATAAGTCCAGTAATTTCATGGATTCATAGATAGAATAGCGAGAGAAAAAGAAAGACACTGGAGGCGTTGATGAAGACTCATTCAATAAGTTTGCAAACATTAATTTAAATGATGGTAAAAATTTATCAACTCGGATCAAATGTAACGAGAATGGGTTCTAGAAATGCTTCAAAGACACCAGAAAACCAAGGTCTCTACGTTAAAACAAAATCACTGGACTTAAAATCGAAACAAACGATCAAGTCATAGTAGATTCAGGTTAAATCCAATTCCAATTGAACCGTGTTAGCTTTAGAAAAGCTGTTTCAAGTGGGTATGCTATCACTTCCAAGCATCGTTCTACCCCATTCAACTACCTCTAACAATGTCATACAGAGATTAGAATATACACTTGCCACGGTTTATGTTTTCATTATTTTAGTATCCAGATCTGTGACACTTTCGGAATTATCTTTCTGCATATAGTCTTTAAGTAGGATACACAGCGGTGGGTAAGAAGTAAGGAACTGTGTCAGCAAGTATAAAATAAGTAACAGTAGGATGTTTAGTGACAGATAGTTGCAAGTTTTTCTAACTGAAAAGATAGCTGTGCTGCTGGGGAATTTGTTGCGCCACTTATTCTTTTCAGCTAAAGGACTAAAAAATCTTCTAGTTTTTCTCTCTCATGTTAACACTAGCGATTTGAAAACAGTTTAGGACAAAGATTAGCCAGTTTCGGCAAGGTAAGGTAACGGCAATTTCATCATGCTGAATATTTGCGTCGTCTTTGACTGTTTCAATGAAACAGCTGTTGCTATGTGTCAAGTCAGACAGGCCATTGACCGACGGACTAAATACATATTTAGGTATTTTATTACATCCTTTGTACCTACGGGACCCGTGTGTGAAGACTTCATTTCTAGACACTAGTAAAAAGGCACCGGATACAAAACCATTTCATTAAATACACACATTAACTAATGCAAAAATATCCTAAAAATTCATACAGTTTCCGCTGAACATTATTTCATTATTTCTACATAAGGCACAAGACTGTGCGACTAAGCTGAACATGCCGTTCACGCAATTTACAATTATACCTAGGCCGAAAGCGACTTCTGCCTAAAATGGACATTACCGACTAGGATTGTATTTTTTATCTTGCATGGTCATGAGAACTGGCTAAAAATAGATTAAGCTATTTATTTTAAGTTTTAAATCATTGTTGGATGTTCATTAGTGGATTTGTTAAGTGCTAACCATTTTGGGATGTCAGAAGTGCTCAGAATAGTGCAGATGCTGAGATTTTGTCGACAAATATCACAAGACAAATAACATAGAACAGTGATCAAAATAAAGGATTTTGATTTAATTGAAATACAAATGTTGTGCATCTATACTTACTTATATTATAAAGAGGTAATAGTGAGTTTATACGTAAGTAATCTTTGGAACTACTGATACCATTCTGAAAATTCTAAAACAGTATTGCCGAGTGTCATAGCTCATATTTTATATCTGAACATGATATTACACGCGGAAAAGGTCGCGAACATAAGCTAGTATCGTTCTATTTTATTTCAAACGCAATTAAAAGTAAGTAATTAAGGTTATGTATCAAATGGTAATGACAAAATAAATGGAAACTGCGTAATTTTCAGGTACTAAGTTTAATGGTCGACGGATGTGTAGAATGGCGTAAAACTATATTTATAGGTTCAATTCTCCTTGTGATCAATAAACATTAGTATAGAAGTTACAGAAGTAGTTTTTCCTTATAAAATACATTGAGGAAATTCCTAATTATTTGTTTGGAGAGGAAAGCCATTTTTTTATCCCACGCAATACTTAAGTAGTCAACAAGTATTCCCCGTTGATGCCGTGTTTGACATTTACAACCAACATATTTATATATTATATACATATATTCATAAAATTGTGTAATATTTATGTTTAACCTATCTACAATATATGTCATACATGCGGAAGTAAGTGTGTTTGTTACGCTTTCACGATAAAACGGCTGAACGGAATTGGATGAAATTTGGCACACAGATAGACCATGACCTAGGAGAGGAATGGGGTACTTTTCATCCTCGACCGCTGACAAAATCGCGGGCAGCTGCTAGTTTCTTATAAACTCGTGCCCTTGTGCATGGGACGGCGAAATGTGGGGTAGGTACACCTATGCCACTCCCTTCGGGGAACACACGCGTGATGGAACAAACCACAAAGGTCTTATCCTAACAATGTGTAGATAAAACAAATGAAACCCAGTCGTAAATCACAGCTGGTGGAAGCATTTAAGTAAGTAATTGCCACACGTCAATTACATAATTATCTAACTTGTAAGCATTAAGATATCTAAGCATGCTAATAGAATAAACGGGAAAGTTAGTTTGTTTGTTGTCACGGTCATGGATTGGAGATATTTGTTTTTAAACAAAGTATCTTGCGTACCCCTTAAATGAATTGTTAATTTAAAAACCTCATTTTATATCGGAGCACAATATACCTAAGTACATATTTCCCAATAGGTTTTCTTACATTTTTCTGTTCTGATACATAGATTATATTCATTTCAACTATAATTGTTTTGAATTTCCCAAAAGGGAGAAAGACCTTTGGGGAAAATCGCAACCGCGGTTTTCATCTGCAACATAAAAAGTGGAAAGCAGTGGTTATTTTTTTACTAATTTTACTGGTGAATACACGGATTAAAGCAAGTTAATCCAATGCGCTTACGTACAATGTGGTTTAGTAAAAATGAGGCGACGATTGTTACAACATGCTTGTGAGAATATTTTTTTATTGAGGAAACATCTTGTATTAGCTTAGCTTTGAAGTGTCAATCTTTTGCGATGTTTATTCTTTTTTATTTACACAAAAGAGCAAAGGTAATTTGTCAAAAGTACTTTTTGTGATTGAAATAGAATTACATACTTTTTACACAAGTGATAAAATCAACGGATAATTTGTTCTAAATCATGCATGTATGTTTATGTATAAATAAAACGTTTTATTACGAAGTTTACAGCCAGAAAATCGAGGAAAATTTGCGCTAATTAAGCTATTTAATTGCTTATTGGCTATCTAGGCCTATGTTTCAAACCTGTTTGGGATTTCACATTTGCTGTAAAAGAAAAAAAACGTAGGTGGCAAGCAGTTATCACTAACAGGCGGGAACTATATTTGGGAAACTTAATGACTATTGACCTTTTCAAATTCTAATTAAGGAAACAATTTCATGACACCATATATCACAGATCTCATCGAAAGGAACTAAATTGATTTTATCAGAGATAATTCCATTACAGATTGTTTTTTTTTACCATAGACATTTAAGTTCATAATGAATTACTTGAATTTATGCAAATCACATTAAGCCTTAACATTTAGAATCTCATCATTTTTCATTTTAGTTTTAAAATGTCCTTCAAGTTATTTGAAATTTGATTTAAAACAACATTAGTGAAGACGGAAGATTTCATTGGTTTTATAATAATTCTTAAGAGGTTTCTCTAAATAAATAAAAATTACGTAGGGTTTGTTTAGGTACGTTATTAAATAGTTTTCTCTAAATAACGAAGTTAAATGTATATACAATAGTTTTCAAACTAGTTTATAAAATAATAAAATAACGCCATTACGAAACAAAGTAAAGAAAAATGAAACTATCAATAAAATTTCTGATTACTTTATTATATGTGATTATTGATAATATTCTTAATAGTTGCTCTAGAGATTAAATTCTGCCAACTCATCATGGCTTGATTGGAAAATATGAAATCAAAAATGTAACATTATATCATTTGTATCAAATGAATAAATAAAATTATACCTATTGAAATCAATTGAATGATTGACAGCTCAACAGCCAACTACTTACTGTTGCGCTACCGTGAAAGTTACAAGTAAACCAACGTGATCTTTGGTGTTACGTTATTCATTAAAAAGGTTTATCAGATAAGTAGGTTGTTGTTGATTGTGGTAGGTATCTAGACTGAGGATAATTAATTAAGTCATCAAGTTATATTTTCACCAAGACGAAGAAGGAGGGACGAAAGTTATTCCCACCGAAAGGACTGGCCGCAACGGCAGTGGAAAAAGAAGAGGGAGGCCTTTGTCCAGCAGTGGGACATTACGGATTAAATAGATAGGTAGCTAGATTTTTATCATTCCTAAATTGAACATGTTTTTAGTATATCATCATCATCATGGTGGCCTTTTGGTTATAATAATAATAATATATCATTTTATTGTCAGGCAACTAAGGCCCATAGATAAAATACACAAAAATATTCTTAAACAATAATAACTAACTAATACATGTTATTAAACAGCTTAAAACTATAACTAAACACGTAAAGTTGTCGGCATCGTGTTTTGCTGCGAGGTGTCGCGTAACCACCCTCGGAAACGTTTATATACGACACCTTTCGGCCAAAAGTCCTCTTCCAAGCAGTGCTGTAGATGGTCGTGGCGCGATTCCAAACTTTCGACCCTCACAGTCCAGTTGGTCTTCACTTTCGACGCGAAATGTATAGCTGCGTCGTAGGTAATCTTGGATGTAGGCCTTTTCCCTCTTCTTCCATTCCTGTCGATCTTGTGCCCGATTCATCCAGTCTCGACCTCCGTGTCGTCGGATGTCGTCCACCCAGCGCTGTGGTGGTCTTCCGCGCCCTCGGGTGTCAGTTCTGGGTCTCCACTCTAGGACTTGTCTTGTCCAGCGGCTCTTGTCCATTCTCTCAATGTGCCCCGCCCATGTACACTTTCTTTGCGCTATTATGGCCATAATGTCTCTAACTTTGGTCTTACTTCGAATCCAATCATTCCGTTTCTGGTCTCGTAGGGTGATCCCGAGCATAGCTCTTTCCATGCCCCTCTGCGCGACTCGGAACTTCTCGGCTGACTCCTGCGTAAGAGTTATGGTTTCCGTACCATAGGCTAGTACGGGCATGACACACTGTTCGAAGACTTTGACTCTAAGACGTAGGGGTATTTTTCCACACAGTAGTGGTTTTTTGGCACCGAATGCAGCCCACGCCTGCGCTATTCGTCGTTTTACTTCCGCTACTTGATTTTCAAAGCCGAGTGTAACCTTATGCCCTAAATATATATACTCAGTCACTCTCTCCAATCTCTGGAAGATGGCAGTTTGTGACTTCAGGAATGTTGGTCATTATTTTGGTTTTCCCAATGTTCATTTTAAGACCGGTCTTCTCGGATTCCATCTTTAAATCCTCTAGCATCGTCACCATGTCCTCGACGGTCTCCAAAAGTTTTTGTGTAGTGTATACTACCATTTAAATTTCATTAAATTAAAAATATACATGATAATTCTCGTGTGTGTGTTGGATCATTAAGTTCCTTTCAAAATGGTTGAGCTAAATGGTGCTGATCCATACTTCATGTTCGTAAACGGGCGCCACCAGTAGGGACTGGTCATCGCTTAGCTGCCGCGGCCTATTTTGATTTCTAAATTGTCATTTGATTTTTGTTTTTAATTACGGACGCTTTTAATGTCCACGTCTTTTTACATCGTTCTCACATTGATAATTTGAACATAAATGATGTAACTAACTATCTGTAACAATATCATGATTTTAAAAGAGTGTCCATGGAGTTTCTTGCCCGTTCTTCTCCATAGGTACCTACGCTTTGGAATGGGCAACTAGCTTCATCTTTCCGACTCTTTGACCATTCAAAAGTGCCTATAACTGGTTTATTTGAAATGAATGCTTTGGGTTTTTGAGTTTTTTAATTTATGTTTTTAAAAACTGACCATATTATGTCTGTCCCTATGGTCAGTTTTCACAGTTAAAACTGACCTTAATCGGGGCCTATTAAGGTTAGTTTTTCATAACATTGTTTGAGAAGGAATTGAACATCCACATTATCCACAATATCCTGTCCTAACTAACATTGTAAATGGTTTGTTTGTTACGCTTTCACGCTAAAACGGCTGAACGGATTTTGATGAAATTTGGCACACAGATAAACCATGACCTGGTTAAGGACCTAGGCTACTTTTCATCCTGGATCGCAGAAGAAGTTACAGGCAACGAGGACTAGTGATAAATAAACACTTGATTATCCAATGGAAATCTACAAAATTATCACACATTCTGATATCGCAGCGAACTATAAAAATAGATGGATTTTTAAAGAATTTATTCCGATAACTTTTTCTTAATGTTTTGTCGACATATACTTAAAATAACTAGTTTTGTCATCCCATTTGTATCACTAATCACGCGAAAATACCGTGATCCGAGGAGTCAAGCAAGTTCATGATCGACTTGTTTTTAACTCCCAAATGTCATAATTTATAATAAGTAAACGAGTTTCTTATATAAAAAATTGCTTCAATATTATATTAGCCATTAAAGTGTTATACTATTCCTACTAATATTATAAATGCGAAAGTAACTCTGTCTCTCTGTTACGCTTTCACGCCTAAACCGCTGAACCGATCGTCATGAAATTTGGAAAAGATATAGCCTGGGATATGGAGAAGGACATAGACTACTTTTTACGCGATAACTGACATCCACGCACGCGGAGCCGTGGGCAAAAGCTAGGAAAATAATAAAACTGAAGAGTTTGTTTATTTAAACGCGTTAATCTCTGAAACTACACGTCCTAATTAAAAATTATAATTACATTTGATAGGGCAGTTCTTGAGGATAGGCTATTTAACATCACGCAACGACCCTTACGAGCCGAGAAAAATGTGATGTCAAAAATAACTCCCAAGCGAAAACAAATTCACGGCGGCGGGTGACACCGCGAGCCGCACCTACTTTAAGAATAAAAAAACAAAAAGTATGATCTCAATTTACTGTGAAGCGATGGTTTTATAGATTAATTTTAGGTAGAGGGTAATTAAAAGTTTTTTTTTTTAAGTGTCTTACGTAAAGTCATCAAGTCGTCAAATAGACATAATTACGCTGGCTTCAAAATGAAAGTTAATTTTAAGTAAGTAAATAAGTAGGTATCGCTCCTTGCGCGTGAGGAATGTTACTTAGATCACTTTATTTACTTTGCCATAAGAAGAATGCAGAGAAAGCCAGGGCATCACAGTATACATATTAAGGGCTGATTTTTCAATATTCAGATAACTTTTATCTGACGTATGAAAAATGTTAGGAGCATCGAGGTATTTTGACGGATTGAGACTGAGATTGGACTGTGAACGTTCTTAAAACTACGAGAATTGCCCCTCTGATTAAATACACTTGCTCCACGAGACACACCTCCTCCATTCATCACAATACATGTCAATCATCGTTGTCATTGTCGTATTTACATATTGTAGGCAACATTTCAATACTAATGAATATTCTTAATACTCTACTAAGCATAATCAATGAGAGTTTATTAAACACTAGCTTTTTTTATTCCATGGAAACGTATTACCAGGATAAAAAAATATCCTATGTGATTATCCAAGTTATAAACTATCTGTGTGCAAGATTTCATCAGAATTCGTTCAGGCGTTTTTGCGTGATTGAGTAACAAACATCTAAACATACAAAATTTCACATTTATAATATTAGTTTGATAGTAGTTAGCAGCAGCTAGCAGTTTTTCGTGGCTTCGTCTGCGTATATTTTGTATGTCTTATATTTTTTACACAAATATACTGTTTGAGATGTAGCCTATGTTCTTTTACAAGTTTTAGGCCACTTACCTGTAAAGTATAACGATTGCTTAAGTGGTTTATTTATTAAAACTTAATGCACAAGTAAAAAAATACTGTACAAAGGCGGACTTAATGCCTGAGGCATTTTCTATCAGTCAACCTTAGGGTGAAGGTTTTGGTGTGAAAAGGTATCAAACAGACAGACAGACTTACTTTTGCATTTAAATCAATCTACTAACGACTTTGTCGTCGGGGGAAATTTCTTATTTGAAAATAAAAAACAGGTTGAAATTGAAAACATGCGACAAACCGTAATGGGAGATTGTACTCATCATTATGAACAACTTTTACTAAGAGACCAAAGATGCAATCGCAAAAAAAAAACAGCTGTTCCCTACATTTTGACGAGTCATGCGAACATAAATGTAGGGAACAGATGTTTTTTTTTTCGCGATTGCATCTTTGGTCCCTTAGTAAAAGTTGTTCATAATGATGAGTACAATGTCCCATTTCGGTTTGTCGCATGTTTTCAATTTCAACCTGTATATCTTAAAGCATCCCGCGATATTACTTCGTTTTCTCTTAACCTTATGTCTGATTATAAAATATTTTTACTCGGCTCTAAATAGTTCCAGAGCTTACCCCCTACATTTAAACTTACAAACTTCAAACACATTTTACCTCTTTATAATATTAATAGAGGTCATTATAAACATAGATTGAATAAAATCGAATAGAGAATGTAGGTATGTCCCGCGAGAACGAACCACCGAGATAAAAAGTCCTGTGCCATAACCCAGGTCAAGGTCCACCCTACCTGTGTTTGCCAAATTTCATTGAAATTCGTTTATTTATTTATTTACTTAAAGGTTCAACCAAAGCATATACATACAAATAGTAAATCATACGGTGATATTCTAATATTTAAGCCAATTACAGGTAACCACAACATTGACAACAGAGACGCCACTTTACCGCTTCATTGCTAATTTAAGTCTAGGTATACAATTGTTTATGAACTTGAGAAATGATTATAAAATTAAAGACAGAGTAATTAGATTGGATTTGCATTATTAATCAGAAATTTCGACTACGTTTCATTGGTGTGTAGAGAGGCCAAGATTCTTGATTTAAACTGGTGGAAAATTAAATAGATAGATTAACATAATTACTTTTGCATTTTCATTATTAGCATCGATATGTGGATTAAGAAACACGAACCAACCTTGGAGTAGAAACAGACGAAGATCGCGACAAATTCGGCTTCTTCGGCTTAAACAGCTTATGATTCCTCAAATCCATTTTTAAAATTTCGAAATTTCACCAAAAAAAAAATAAGAAAAACGACGCACAATAGACACGACCACTCACAAACCTCTGACACTGGCAACTAGCATATTAATTAGAACATACTATTGCAATCTAATTATCATAAAATTTCAGGTTTTAGCCTTAACGAAGTCGTTAGAAACGAATTGCAATGTAACTTTGTTGGCAAATCTTACTCCGCCGTGTCGGCTATTCATATGAGTAAAGGAGACGGGTACAGTGCTGCCGGAACGAGGGAAAGAGACAGTGATGTGTCGTAACTTTTCTGTCGTAAGCGCACGCTTCTGTTAATTAAAATATGGGTTTTAGTTGTAACTAATGTTTGGTTTTGCGGATTTATAATTGATGTGGTTATAATTAATTTATCTCGGAAGTTTTCTCGCGAAAAAGATAAACGAATTAGCTCAAGAAACGAAGGAAAACGGAGGGAGAAAAATTTCAAGATTTGTTTAAGAAAATCCTTCTTAAAAATAATCCTTTAATGATACTGAATTTGGAAGCACGTGTCACTATCCAACAAATATTTGCTAACATTATGTATTGTTAGTTGTTATTTTATTATTTATTGCCCAGAATTAGCAATGCAAATATAATTTCGCAAAGGTCACCGAAAAAAATCAATGAAACCTGTCTCTTTGAAACTAAAAACAAAAGCGACACGCCAAATAATTAAACTTTGAGAATTACAATGTTATAAACGTCTAAAATCCATTCATTCACTGACTGACAACGTTCATTATGTAACAAAAGTAAGCACTGAGCAAGGATTCTTGAAAATTCATCCCTTAAAGGGGTTAAATAGGGGAAGAAAGTTTGTATGGAAGTAAGTAATTTTTGCCGATTGGAAATCCTTTCGAATGCAGAAATCAATCTGCCTAGCCTTTTCTACTATTTTGGGGTCAGCTTTTAGTCTAAACGGATGCAGCTGAATACCAGTATCTTACTTAGAGCGACTGCCTACCTGACGTTCATAATCCAATTAAGTACTGAAAAATACTGATAAGACTTGGTAAGACTGATTGTCTTTCGAGCTTCTAACTATCCGCAACGACTGTCAAAGATCTACAAATGTTATTATGAGGTTATCGATGGTCACCCATCCACTGACCAACCTCGGCAAGCGTCGCTTAACCTTGAAGATCGACCCATACGTCTGTTATTATTTAACCACAAGACCCTCATCCCTATCGGGTGCAAGCCGAATAATAAACTTCTCTTATGTTATTTATTTCTAAACACGGATATATTCTTTGTAAAATGACACCTAAGTAGCCAGATCACTTTTCAAAGGGACCGGCAACTTTGCCCACTGTGCACGGTTAACTTTTGGTTTGAAATGTATCAAGTTATGCGGAGATACAACCTAATTGAAAAGTAGGAAGTGTGCTCGAGTTGATCAGATATATCTAAGGCCGTGGCATTAGTGCAGCGGGATAAATAAAATTATCCTACTAATATCATAAATATAATAGTTTGTAATTTGTATGTTTGGATGTTTGTTACTCAATCACTCAAAAACGGCTGAACGAATTTGAATTTAATTTGGCACACAGATGGTGATGACATTTTAGCTAAGTTCAAGATAGATTAGACGGTTCAAGATTCAAAATACAAGACTTACAGAAATAAAATCATGTATCATTTTATCAAAGTCTGTTTCATTTTGACAGTTCAACAATATTCATTGCGTTAGTTACGTTGTTGAGCAGAAACATTTTTCGAACATTTGAAGCAATAGTTTATCGACGGTTTAGCACTCTGTTTCAAAACGAAACAGATTATGATTAATATTGCGTTGCGCAATTAGGGTGCTGGCTATCATAAAGGAAATATTATTACAAAACGAATTTTTGAATCTGTTCAATTCCAATCATGACCAAAATACTTATTAGGATAAAACACTTTTTCGTCTTATAAAGATAACAAAGTTGTAAGTAGTAAAATCTCTTTGGCTGTACTGTTTGTACCTGGCTGGGGTTTTAATACCATTATATAGAAGATATTTAAAATAAAAATAGAATTTCATTTTTCAATTGTTTTTCTGTTTGCCAAAATGAGGGAATCTAACGAAGAAATTCGATACAGTTTGAAGAGTAACAAAAAAGAGAATACCGAGACGGCAGACCGAAAAAAAAAATGTGACGTTTTTGGTTCAACCAATTTCAGTTCGGGTTCCAACCTATTTACACAACCAAATCGCTACCTCTTCTGCTTTTCCCACTCTAATCTCACCCTTACCTAACAAATAGAAGTTAACTGGCGATCCACGTCACTGATACGCGTCGGCGAGCGCTTTACTGTGCTCCGTGTGACGCGCAGTTTAATGTAACCATGCGTTTAGAATATCCGACTACTAGATACAGTTACCGTCGCAAATACTAACGTTATCGCAAAAATAACTGTTGCTACGTACGAAATATGATCCTATGAGATTTTTGAGACGTTTTTCCTTGAAGGGTTTGCGGAATTGTAAGTGAAGTCATGGATAGTTTTCGTAGGAAATTACAGTTGTGCAAATGTACACCTACGGTTGGAATTTACACAATGCTGGACTCGTCAACTTGGATCCACGTAAATTTTCAGACTTTTTTTGTTGCCTTTCACAAAAAAAAAAATTGTTTAATTCGTCTTATTCATACATTCTTCCATCTTAAACGCACTATTAATTTCCTTTTTTTCAGTTCATAGTTTCACGGATGAAAATACAGTTTTTTCGTCAAAAAATTAAACGGTAATGGGGCTCTAATAAAATTCCAATTTCAGTTTTGTAATTTACATTTACTATATTTCATTTAACTATTGCACAACTTTAATAGATCGGCATTTCACTGAGTTTAAAATAAAACAAATCATGTCTATCACAGTTCAGTACGCAAGTGGATTGAGCATTATTTTTCTCTTTTTAAACTTAGAATTACTTTGGGTAACGTTGATGTAATGAAAATGAGGTTTTATGTAATGAATATAAAAAAAAGAATGGTGTATAAACATTTTGTGCCTGTCTGTATAAATGGTCATTTTTGCGTGAATTATGATTTATTCGCTAGATAAAGGTGTAACTTTTAGGTTGTTTATCATTTAAATATTCTGCTGTGTTTTTTTATGAAGATTGCATACAGAAGATAAACTACTGTTACTTTTAAACAAGATGGTAAAATTGACGATTTTTTTTACAAGTCTGAATTTGTAAGAGTCGTTATTAGGTACCCATATTATAATGCTTAGGTACTTTATCGACATAGTGGTTATTATAATTCCCAAGCAAAATAACATAAACTCACACATTCTTCCCATGGGAATAGGCAGAAACTACAGAATCCCAACTGCTGCTATCCTCCTTTTGATTGGTGTACGTTCACACATTTGGTTTTTGGTAGGTATTCATTGCATCTTTTTTTTTATTAGACCAAAAAAAATAAAATACGAAATAAACACATAACACAGATGCTCTCATCGGAGTTAATTAGGGGAACCCTTAATAAAATCATAGTTTTTGTTAGTCTAGCCTAGACATTAAAACTAGTTTGGATTTCAGATGCACTTCGAAATATCAACCAGTTGCTAAATACCTACGAGTACGTACCTACTTCTCCTTGACAACGGTTGTCAAGGGCATCTCAACTCGTAATTTGTATTAAGATCTTAAGTTTTTTTTTATGGCGCTAAATAAAAAACAATGCAACCGTTAGGTACCTTTATGTATTTTAAAAGATTTGGGACGTTACGTTCATTAAAAATATTTCTTAAAATGGCTATTATTTTTGCTGTGACTGCTATCTAGAAGCGAATTATCTACCTATATCAAGATCAGTTTTTGCGAATTTCTACTAAAATCCCGATGTGGCTTGCGTTAATAGCCTGTGTAAATAATATTCTAGGTATATTGGCAGAATATAGATCTTTCGAAGAATTCACGTGTGGTATAAAAACACTAAAACCGATATCCGTGACTAAAACCAATACCTATTTATTATGTTAGTGACCATTTGCATATTATTATGATATTTATTTTATGTTTTTTCACTTTAATTCCTTGGTCCACACTAAAGTGTTCTCTTTAAAATTAGATGCTTATACGCTACTTAAAGTTAAGTAATGATTAGCGTCTGTTTTACCATAATTTTTTGACGTTTAAACATCTCTTAAGTATTAGCAACGTTTATAAATAAGGCGAACAGTGTGACAGGAACATCGACACGCAGTCTGTTACCATGGATACGCTACCTACAAGATTCTAAGCCCCCCCTGAGTTGAACACTTTCGTCGGTTACCAAAAAAATTACAGCCGTCTCATTGAACCTAGGCAGTCAAAATGTCTGAACTGCATTTTTTTGTAACCGAAGAACAAAAACGCTAGAATCACGTGCTGAATTCATGGTTACAGTTTGTATTATTTATCGATACTATTTGAAACAGTAACACACATACAAACACAACTTGGTCAGTAACTGGCGTGACGATTTGGTACCGCACCGTTATCGCGCGCGTGCTGTGCATACGTAATGCGACCATTGATAGGTGACTATTGAACGTAACTGTACTTCGATGCTTAAATAAAATACTTGGATTTTTGGTGAATGGGAATTTGATAATTGTTTGTTTGAAAAAAAAAGTTAAACGAGGGAATATTAAATAGCCTATATTCCCTCAATACGCGGTTAAGTAATTTTTTCTGACACTTCACAATTTAAGGCTTCTGGAGACAGGTGCGACGCGACAGTGAGATGAGATTCTTGTAGAACAATTTCCATGAAGTTTTCATAGAGATTACCAGCGCTACCAGAATACCAGCGCTGCGACACTTTTTAAACGTCGCAGCATAATGCTGAAGTAGGAGCCTTTTGGCCTCGTGCAGGACTTTCTGTTTTATTTATTTTTTTAATATTTTTTTTCTTCCGAGTTTGTTTTTTATAATTTTTGTACCATTGTGTTTATTTTAGTATGTGATCTTCCTGTGCGAGTCACAATAAATACCTTTTCTTTCTTTCTTTTTTAGATTGTTCTACGAAAGTCCAGTCCCGCCTGTTTACGGGAGCCTTTATTACCAATGACCTTGATTATCAGACTTTCCTCATACAACATGAATAAGTGCAGATCACGTGTACCTAATTACTTAGTATTAAGTATTACCTCAACCGATGACATTACTCTGAGCTATTTACAATGGGAACCATAGTCAAGAATGTCACCGATGTATGAGCTCATAACGCACATAGCGTTATAGTGATGTGATGGGAAAATAGGCATATAAGTAGAACACTTATTAATAAAAACATGATTTATCATATACATATGTTTGTGGAACATACTATGACTGATAGGTCTACGTAAAACTAGGTACTACGTATAAGTGACCAGTCCCGGTGTGGCTAATGCACAAGTATCTCCCGGGACCCGGAGTATAAGAAGAAACAGTCGGATTTTAGTCGTTAGGAGTCCGACATAGCTCTCCGTTCTTCCCCGATGGAGGGTATCTATAAAGATTTCCACAGGAAAAATAAACAAAGAGATAGAATAAGATTTTCTACAATGACTTTATTGTTGAAGACAATCAGGCAAATACAAATGGAGGAATGATCTTCGATGACGGTACTGATTACGCGTTTACCGACAATGAACTGAAAGGAGACCTTACTAAGGTTGAAAATGATAAATCTGGCATATATCTAAAATAAGTGGTTCAAACGTTTCCTGTAAGGAGTGAAGCTATTGGTGTGGAAAATCCTAACAATAAAACTGATGAAACGTTTAGAAAATAATTAAAGCTATAGCATATACAACGAGTAACATAATTAACGCAAGACCTCATACACCCCAATTAGAGGATTGAGTTCTAAAAGCGTAATACGATGACCAAAACTATTTTTTTTAAACTAACTGATATTATTAAAAAAAACGTGTCGACCCAAACATTACTTTATACATTTAAAATTGAGTCTTATTTCTACTGAAATAAGATTGAATTTTCTTAGGCTCAATCAGTGGTAGGTATGGAAAAATACATAATTAAAAAAAAAACTTGTATTAAAAGTTACTGAAATCGATTCAGTAGTCGATTAGGAACAAACTACTTTCAGGTCTTGCGTCCATTCTGTTACACCTTGTATACACATTCAACTTTAGGAGTTGAATATGAAAATTCTTGGCACATAACATCACGCCTTGTATCCGCGCCGGCTTGGGTCGAGGTAACTATAGAACACCCACATTTCTGCCTAATGCCGTTAAATTTCAGATAGAAAAATTAATATCACTTGGCCTTACTTAGGAATTGAGCCCAGAAAGTCCCCCGCAACAGTCAATGAGGCAGTCACGTGTGTAAAATAAAAACACAAGTAAATTTTGCATCGAACCACTTCATCGCTAGTACTTACAACATGTACGTAATGAAGTTGTACCACTGACCTTTAAATAGTACCTACTTATATACTCCATTTTTTATCAGCAATGAATTAACTCCTACTTTGTCGCCTACAGATTTTTGAATAGCCATTTTGGATCGCGTGGAGAGATCAGTTCAAATAAAAACATCGATTGTACTTTCATTAAGACAACATGTTGTATCTGTCGTGTCGTCTAGATAAGTGATTGTATCAATTAACACGCAAGTGATTAATCTTGATGAGGGTTTTCTGTGGCTAATAAATCTGGTAGTCCTTTGTCAAGGATATAAAGTTTCTGTCTCCCTCTTTTGGGGTTCCGTACCCAACGACGGCGGCAATTTCTCGCGTCCGGCCCTGGTCTCGGAGCGAGAGTGCATGGGTAGCCATCCCCTCCTTCTGCGAAGTAGTAATGCTCGCGAATATATGCGCCAAAAAGGCAATATATGCGCCCTCACGGCCCTAGTTTCCGCAGGAGACGCCCTGGGCATCGGGAATCCCAGGCTGATTCCCGGCCACCGACCCACCGTAGGCGCAGGCTTGCGGACGGCGAGTAATGGGTAGCTCACTTTCCGGTAAGAACCAAGCCCGGGTCGACGGCGCGTTGTGTTCTACGCGCGCCTCAAAGAGATGTCAACACCAACTGATGGGGCCCGCAAGGGCCGATGCCTGCCAGGGGTGCGGGTTGTTCGAAAGAGATACCGTGGCTCCTGCCACACAGGCAACTGAGGGTGGGTTTTAGTCAGTGAAACTCTGACACGCCCTCCTGCTCTACCCAGAGTGGGAGAAGTTATTTAATGATTTCCCACCCAAAAAAAAAAAACCTGTGCCAACGGAACCTTGTTACAGAGGCTCCTCTGTCCATTCGTATGTCTACCATAAGGCTATACATATCTTTTGAATATAGACACTTGCATTTTTGCACAGTTTGTTCTACTATGGCCGCTATATTAACAAATAACTAAAATAAAGAGGTCCAGAACTTCCCTTACGACATATGTTATTTACGAAAGAATTTAAAACAAAATAGTATTTAATATATTCTACGGTGGTACGTTGTGAGTCCAACTCGCATTTGGGCGTTTTTTTACGTTTTGCAGAACTGTTGTGTACCTACAGATTTATCGGGAGGAAAATAGAGGACAGATGTAGGATAGATTACCGTGTAGATTGGCAACTTAAACACCGCATGGTGACGAACAGTGAGGAAAAATATCTGCAAGGCAAAACTTTTTAGATAATAATCTTGCACATTGTATAAATGAGAGATAAGGTAAGTATTTGTTCGAAGATGTATCTTGGAGCCTAATTGCGTAAAATACTATCAATCATAAATCTGAATAAGAGTCCTATGTAAAGACATAGGACTTAAACATAACTGGCGAAATGTTGGTGCACTATAAGGACACCTCTGCCTAACCCTTCGAGAAATACAGGCATAATGTTATGCTATGTGTTACCTTATCTAGTTCATTTAAAAACTTTTAAGACATCAATATCCTGTTAGCTATCGCCTCATTTTTATATATGTATAACACGAATTTCACCTGATTGACATGCAGGAGGCGTATCGACACGTGTTTGTATGTGTGCGTATGCTTGTCACGTCATCAAACGTCACGATACACACACATATAGAATTAGATAAGATTCTATTTTGTAACGCACGCCAATTGGCCATCAATGTTTTATATTTCGTTTAGATTTGTGGCTAATTAATTTAAGGATCTTTTTCTGAATTTTGACGTCAATAACTCAATTTAAAATTCAAAAATCGAATTGATATTAATGCATCGTAGTTTTTTTGTGCTAATTCGCTTGTTTATTTGCCTAAGTTTGATCATAAATCGGACAGTTTCACATATTTATGTCAAACTGTGAGATTTATTCTTCAGATAAAAGTTATCTGGCTATTGAAAAATCAGCCCTCAGTCAAGTTTTCAATCAAAGTTACACCCAAGTCATCAACATTCACCTATTCCTCACATGCATCCGTTATTCGATTCAATTGTTTTATCACCAATTGAATTTTCGATTCCCCTCGTAAAATCACCATTGCACTCGTCTACGCGACAGTACTTCAAAGTACAGTCAAACACACAAGCCGTTCCCCGAACTATCAGGACATACGACTTCATTATTCCGAGTGCATCGGTGCATCGATATCGGAGGACTCTTCCCTTTGGCGGCCATTTTTGTGACACCACAAGTACTTCCTTAGTAGCTAGTGTTACCATTATTCTGAGAAAAGGTGATAAGTACCTGAAACAAATAAAGGGAGTACATTAGTATTTTGTTGACGAAGCTAAAGTGATTGACGTTCATTACAGAGCATGTTATGCTTATAAATTAATGATAACCTAGTATTTCATCGATGTACTCATAATACAACATCATAATTCATAGTAAATTGATTTGACAACTCTTGCCTTGAAAAATATTTCAATTTAGTAGTTAAAAATACTGCAACTACGACAAATAGATCGGAAAACGTAAACAAACCTAATAGCAAAAGAAAAAGTATAATTAAAAAGTCGAATGTTAACATAAATCATCAAAATGGCGTATCTACAAACACATCAATCGTAACAGAATGCTAATAAAAACAGAACGCAGTTAATAGCCGTAAATCCTTCATATATTAATATTATGCAACGAAGCATCATAACGAAATTATGTTCATGAATCGATCACAAGATACTTTCACCGAAACACAGGCAGGTATTTGGTATGCGGTGTATGACAACCGATTATAAAAATGCTTATGTAATTTGGAACATGACCTACGGCGCTGAAGACAATGCTAGATACCATGAGAACAGTCAATGTAATTAATGAGGGACCTTTTGCTGTTACAGGGGGCCGATTCTACTAACAAATTTGTTAAAAAAACGCAATAGAACCGCAACCGAATCACCACTTTTAAGCGTTTTCTCATTCTACTAAAATGAACAACAGTCCAGCTGCGACACAGCTGCGGTTACGTTTTAGTTACGCCAACGATCGATTGAAACAATGTCAAAACCTATTCTACTAACAAAAACGAACATGAGCGTGACGTTTACTATAGGACAAAGTTAATGATAAAATTATGATCATTATGTCTTTTAATTATAGAAAATACTTTTAGTGCCACATATTCGTGTTTAGTAACATTTTTAGATTCAACTTTTTTCTTTGCGGTATTAATAAAACATATTATTTTGGCATGTTGGTAACGCGAGTAATCCGCTGTGTTCCCGCTACAGTTCAGTTGCAATTCGTTTTAAGTTTAGTTTCCATTTTGCTTATGAAATAGTAGAATGACTTTTTATGTAACTATCGAACGGCGATCGAAATCGAACTGTTGTGGAAACACAATAGAACGTGTAACGTTGCAAATTAGTAGAATTGGCCCCCTGATACTATTTAAGATAGTAAACTATTTTATAATATTTTTTTTAAAATAATATTCATAAATGTTGATGTTGGCTTATAGTCTAACCGGATGCAGGTGAAAACCAGTATTTTAAATGGAGCTGTCTGACCTCTACAGCCCAGTTACTGGGTAATACGATACCCCTTAGTAAGACTGGTAGTCAGACTTCACTTCTATTCGTTCTTGACTAAAAAATTACCTGCTAAGAGCATTTGGCTTATCAATATCTGGTCAAATTAAGACAAATATTTCAAGACATGACTACTTACTTGTATGAATACTTTTATTACCTTGGGTTCTGCCTGTGAAAATAATTGTATGTTTAATTGGATAAATAAGAACATAAGACGTCTTTTAAAAACATAATTTCCACCCAAATTCCTGCCTGTAACAGCAACAAAATTGACGCTTCATCTATAAACCGGCCAATTTGAGATAAATAGCTTATCATACACCCGAAAACAGTAATCAGGTATCATCTCAAACTATCCACTTGTAATTTTTTTTTCTCATAATGGTGTCCATCACACGTCACGCCTGGCTATCGAATGATTTATAAAGGGCCCTTATCAATCAATTATACACTTTGTACTTGTCAGAATAGAGTTTGAATTCAATTGTTACATGTTCGATTAGATGTTTTTGTATAATAGTTCGATAAGTTTGATGTGTGAGATCAATCGGGCCGTGAAAGCTGGTTCGATTTCTTTCGGGTTATTTAAAATTACTGTAGCTATGATTATTTTTATGCTTTTCTCACATCCTAATCTTGCAACGATCACTATACCATTTTGTGTTTCATCGAAAAACCGTCTGCCCAAAACTTTCGAGGAACACAGGCGTGGATGAAAAATGTATTCCTACTTTATTCTAATTAACTATTTGAGTTGACATTGAGCTGTTTAATTTTGTTATAATTTTTGCATAAAATGTTTTACATTCTTATTTTTTTTTATTGTATTTTTTTATCATAACGTTAATTTTGATCATGATGTGAGTTATTTTGTTAGTTTTTAAACGTGTTTCTTGTATTATGAATGTTGTTTTTATTGTAGAACAATTTCAAACACTTTATGAATAAATTGAAATGAATTATGATGTTATGTGTTACAAACAACCATTTCAACGTTTAGCATCTTTCACCGCACCATTGACGAAATCCCCCTCTCAATGCTCATTTTATCTGATAATTCTCTAAGCTTCACCATGAAAACCATTCATGACAATTCCAAAAAAGTACTTTCTATCATCACAAGCTGTGTCCCAATTCAAACAATAGCGACATCGTTCTGAACCATTCCCACCGCAGTCACGTCGATCATGACCCGAGTTTAGTTCCGGCGTCCACTTCCTCTGTATTGATTGACATTACATTGATTATTGAGTCATCGATTATTAGGTGAAATGTCATATATAAATGTATTATTGCCTATATATATACAGACAATATTGTATGGTTCTGTGAGTTTTGTATTCAGTCAGTCTAATAAATTATATATACAGGATAAGTTTTTAACCAGTACACAAACTGTAACCATGAATTCAGTATATCATTGTGGACCCCAGCGCAGAAATTTTTATATATTTTTTTATTAATAATATTTTGTGAGCCACATTCCTATTATGCCGGAGATTCAAAAGTGGAGACAAAGATACAGAAGGCTGAAGAATTGCTTGCCGATAGCTGTTGGTCATGGCATTACGGATCCAGAACCAGTCCTACCAAGGGGAATCGTCTTACTCAGTAACTGGGTTGTGGATGTCAGATAGGCAGTCACAGCAGCATCCGGTTTCACAGGAAGCTGACCTCAACATAATTGGAAAACAGGTGTAGACAGTTGATGAGTTGTATTTGATCAAGCGCCAAGGCGTGATCTAAATCAGAACACGTTTACTTCTAAGAGACTTCTTGTCTCAAAGATTCCACAATATTGAATTAAGTTGATTGCAATAGGACATGTTTTTCCCTAAAGATATGGAGAAGAATGACTATTCCTATGATTACATCTTTAGAAAATGCCGCATTTCACGCTGTGTACTTACGGTATTGTAAGAGTTTTTAATATTATTAATAAAACATCAGCGCATGTCACTGACGCAACTCTCCCGACAGACGAACAGACAAACTAATCCTTCACTGACAAATCGGCCGCCGTCTCAAAGCCGATTAATAAATCATTCTGAACGGTTTTTGGTATGAAAAAAGAAAAATAGAAAAACCATTTTGTTTATACAAATATACTTTTTGATTTATACATTTTCTAATGCATAGTGAAAGAGAAGATGCTTGTTTATTTTTAAAGAATTAATTATGTCTTTCTATGTTTTTAACTTTGTAAATAGACAATGCATTGTACCTACTTATGGCCCATCAAAGTGAACTACTATATGACTTTCATCATTCATGGTCTTTCTTACCTGAAACGGGTTAAATTGCTTATCGTAATCAGGGTTTTGACCATCGTGACTTTTCAGACCACGTCAAAACCGATAAGCCGAAAGCATGTTTAAGTCAGAACTATAATGTCATAAGTCAATATTATGTCACAAGTGATTCACAGACACAATTAGGTACAGTCGCGGATTGCGTAAGGATGCACCTTTCACCTGTACATGCAGTTCTTCGTGATTGTACCGACTGTTATTACAGTTAGGTACTCTTATGTCTGATGTTTGGGTAGGATTTTGTGGAAGGAAACATATTGAAATGAAGAACATTTTTGCATATAATTATGCTATGATGTATCTTGTTCTTAAGATTTATTAAAACTTTCTATTGGACTTCCGCAATGCTGAGCATTTACAATGTAATTTTTATTTAAAAGATTTTTTAAATCACTTCATATTTATAATATTTAAATAATTTCAAAACTAACATTTTCAAAATTAATAATAATATGTAGAAGTGTATAAAAAGAAAAGAATCAAATTGTAACAAATTTAGACCAACATTGAATATAATTTATCAGGATTTCGATTTATCGATTCGATTTCAAATTCGATTGGGTAGCAGAATTTAGAAGATAATATAAATATTGAAAAATATATTTTTACATATAAAACTATTGGTCTCCAACCTCAACATACTAAGTATGTGTGTCTTCAGATTCTAAAGAAAATACTCTAAAAGAGCTCCACAATAAGACCAAACACTAAATTTCTGTGCATCCCAAAATGTTCACAGTAAGTGAATCACAATGGCTTTCTTCAAAAGGATGAAAGTGTCGACACTATTGGACACGAGCGTGTCGTGTCGACACAGTGCACAGTGGGAACTTTAGACCGTTTGATAAAAGACTCTGTCGTGACCAAGTATCACATTTTGTGACATTTTTTGTCGGTCATCAGGTCGAGATTCGTCTCAATGTGCAGTGGTTTAATTTCTATTCCATTGTGCTAATAATTTATAGTAATTATCACGATTTGCAACTGCACAACCTAAAAAAAATAATGCATATTTTCAATATTTTAACAATTCAATCCACTTTGTAATGTAATTTTGATGCATTGCACTATTATACGCCATGTTAAACATTTCAAGAAAATATTTACGTACGGACATATAAATTCGCAATAAAATAATAATTAACGCTTACATATTTTTAGACTTTCTTGTTTACATTCTTGTATCTTCATATCCAATTTGTACT
This sequence comes from Antitype chi, assembly GCA_947359405.1. Taxonomy (NCBI): domain Eukaryota; kingdom Metazoa; phylum Arthropoda; class Insecta; order Lepidoptera; family Noctuidae; genus Antitype; species Antitype chi. The sequence continues at coordinate 18,770,311 of OX375808.1, forward strand.
CTATAACTTCGTGATCAAGGTTTGAAATTATTTGTGCATGGTCGTTACGGTCTATGCGCCCATACAACACGACATTTGTATTTCGACGTGAATTTCTCGACTTTTCTCTTACTTTCCAAGTTGAATAACCGTGGTTAGCGCATCTCACATAACTACGTCAATATGAATATTTATGTGAAATTATTTTTATACGAATATTATGTCACGATTATGAGCGATTTCGCCGGCATATTAACTCATTTATCTGCTTTAATTTGCGGTTTTAATGTGCAAATTAATTCTTGTATACATTTATTGGCTAATTTCTCATTTTAGTCAGTAATGGCCGTGTTTGCACAGCTGGAGGCTGGATTCTCTAAATAATTGATTTTATATGAAAACTTTTTAATTATTTTAATCCAAAACAGGGTTTTATAAGTGTTAAGAAACTCACAAAATTAAACCCAGTAGTCCCTTTTCACAATACAATAACGTAGCATACAATTTAAAAAAAAAAACCTTTTATTTTTAATAGTATTTCTAAAGTCACAAACTGACAGTCATCCCTCTAGATTGTGATAAATACTAGTTTCCTTGTAAACTTTATGTTTGTTTATGAGTGTATTTTACGTTTGGGTCTTGCTTTTTGACACTATGTATTTTTTTTTACTATCTGTATTTATCTATAAGATGTTTACTCTAATCACAATACAAATTGGACCGCAGTGCATCAACCAGTAACCTGAACTCATCAGATACACTATGTCAAGGCGGCTATCATACATCACGGCAACCGCACGGTAACCTTTGCATCTAGAACATCTGAATTTAGTAAGATGCAATCACTTTTACATGCAAATAGATCTAAACTGCGGTCTGGGATTGTTTTGTGTCTTAGTCATTTAAACAAATAAATGTGAGGAGCAAGGAATTCATTTTTCTGATTTCAATTGTTTTATTTTGTGAAATGATTAAATTATTTATTTAAATTGGCAACATTTTTATTTACTGACATAATTTGTGACGCTTTTCAGCGGTATTTTGAAGAATAATCTTTTTACGCCGGGGTAGTTCGCGAAATTCTAATTTTCTTGCGTTTTTTTTTATAATATGCCGAATTCGCGCCCGTAACATGTATTTACCGAATCATAATGATAAAAATTACCTCTAAGTTATATTGATATTTTTTATATAAGTAATCCCATTGAATGACTTTTTCAAAGTCATGCATACTAACTTGCGCATCCCCCATAATGGGTCTTGAAAGCGTAAGATTTACTGTTTTATTTGAAAATTTTATTAAATAGAAAATATATTTAAAGTGAGCGACATTTTTGGGTAATTCTTGTTTTTAGTTCAAGAACAACCACTACGTTTTCGAAATTTAAAACATTTTCGTATATATATATTTCTTTCACATTTTGAACGGAAGTATTTAATTTTATAAAGCTTACCGGATATAGATGGTTACGAAAGAAACACATTGACATTTCAAAAGTTATAATAATTTATGAACCCCAGTTTACGAGTATATTACAACGTTAGGCCATTCTGAAGACACGAATAGGTACTTCATTATAATATTCAAATAAAAATAATTATACAGTCAAGAATGATTTTTATTTTTAAATATTTGGACTCGTGCATCATTATTTCCTAAAAATACAATTGATTAATTAATAATGCTCACGCATTCAACCGATACTAAAACGTGATAAAAGACGGAAGTGACTTAAAAACTAGCTGACTGTTTGACCAAATACTGGTCCCAATGACGGCAAACAAAACACATCAAAAACCATAGCCAATAAATAAATAGGTCCAACATTGGTTCCAAGATAAGCATATTAATTAAAAACTATCTGATAGTAGCATTCCGTTTTACTGGCGACCGGAGGCCGCGACAAAGGTCGTCAGGTGTTGCCAAAATAAGAATAACGAGTTCTTAATGTCACACAAGCATAAAATTGTTCGATTCATTTGAATTGCGAACCGTACCGGTATGTGACACCTAGCAACAATTTTATTTTGAATTAAGAACTTTTTTATTTTGAAACTAGTTTATTGGGTAGTTTGGCTAGCAAATTTTTTTCTGCATCTTGCTTCGAATAATCAAATAGTGCGTAATATGTCGATGAATTAGCATGCTTTTCTAAGGGTCTGTATGCAATCCTGTTTCTTTACTTTTAAGTATGTTTGATGTAAATAATGTGGCATATTTATTACACCAATAGACAACTGCGTTGCATTGATGTCCTTTTTTCTATGCCATCAAATTAGCCTGTGATGATTATAATATTGACATTAAAATCGACATTTAATTAAGGAGAATGCAGTTTATTTTATCACAATTTAAATTAGAATGTTTATTATTCAAAGCAACTTTTTTATTAAACTTCTTTTATATTAAATATATTGTTAATGGCGTGAATGTAATGTTTTTCAATGTTAACAATATATTAGCGTCCAATAATCTGTGTTGATCATTTATTATGTATGATTATGTAAATATACTGTGTCTTTATTAGTTTTTCAAACTGTATGATTTTTTAACCGATTTCAAAAAGTCGGGTTCTAAATTCGACTGTATGTATCTCCGTCAATTATTAGGATTTCGAAAGTTCTTTTTTTATTGATAGGGGATGCTTCAGGGGTGGTCTCATATAAATTTGATTAATGTTGCTTCGGTAGTTTTTGGGTTAGCCTCTATAGTAAGTTTTTTGTTAAATATATTAAGTAACAATTAACACGAGAAATAAAATCATGCATCTGTTGGATACAAAAATATTAATATGCGGCTTTTTATTTTGGGTCGGGGCACTACTAATAATAATACTGACACCTTGCACCAATACTCCCACGCAAATATAGTTTCAACTAACACACAGTCTACTCATAATATTACTGCCACCCTTAACCCCACTGCTGGACACTTGGCTTAGGCCCGTGCCATCAGTTTTACCCGGCTAGGCCGAGGAAAACAAATAGTAAACAAAAAAAAATGTAACAAATGTGGATACAACTTATCTATCATAAACAAAAACACAGTGTACATAGATACGGGTATTAAAAAGATAGAGTAAACGACGATGTCGTTGCTAGTATTAACTGTGTGACAGACACCGGCGACTTCCTCCTACAACCTTAAGTAACAAACTAAACCGAGACATGATGTTTTCATATACCAAGTAATAATACAATGAAACATATATTTCTGGTACAAATAAGTTTAGATACCTATTGGAATAAAAACTGAATTGAATTGAATATAATTCTTTTCTAATAACATAGCTTAGTAATCATGATAAAAAATCCTAAAAACTTAATTTCCTTGTAACTTTCCATTCATTAAGATAACTTCAAACATTACTAATCACTGTACATTTTTTTCTGACAACTAATACATTTCCAATTATTAATCATATTTAATTTCTTGTCCAATAAACGAAAACTATTCTTTTTGTTCCAGCCCGAAGGCGTATAGGTTTGAAACCAAAATCTACATAAATGTACATAATTATAATATATGAATGTCACTTTTCGTGTTTGTCTGTGTGGTTGCGTTGTTCTTGTAAACTACGCAAAGTATTTTCATGTCGTTTATACCATAATTTAGCGAATTTACTCCGGAAGCTTTAGCATAAAACATTGATAATAAACTAACTCATATTATAGAAATGTTAATGTTTTGTTAAGTCTTTAAAACCGTGCGAAGCAAGGACGGTTCGCTTGTCTATTAATAAATAATAGTTTAATAAACTAAAAAACACGATTTAAAAACCAAACTAAAAAAGGAGAAAATAATTTAATTCAATTAAAAAGCGTGGAGTGCTTGACATTAAGTGATTATAAAAATACCTCAAAAAGCACCCCACGCTTTATAATTGAATTAAATTATTTTCTCCTTTTTTAGTTTGAGGTTTTAGGTTTTAAGCGTGTTTTTAAGTTTTTTAAACTATTATTTATTTTCTAATTTTTAGTTCTGCTAACTACAAAAACGTGTTTTTTTCGTATTTTTTTCATTTTTCTCATATTTTTTTAAATTATTGAATAGTCATCGGTCCTTGATAAGTTTACAAAGTTTCAATGAAATCTGACCGTTTAAAGTGGGTCAAAATAGCGTCCAAAGGAGTCGGTTACAAACAAACAAACATACAAGTGAAGCTAATATACTCGTAAAGCGTGTAAAAAGAGAAGAGATTTGATTTTTTGTACGTTTGTTTGTTACGCTATTACGGATTTGGATGTAATTTGGTACATGGATAGACCATGATCTGGATTAGGACATATAATACTTTTTATCCCGATATTCTCACATGATCGAGACTTTGCGGGGGAAACCGCAAAACGCAGCTAGTTAAATATAAATTGACAACCACTTTCATCATAATAGGGTTATAACAGGTTTTGTAATGTGAGCTTTAATTATACATTTGATTAATTACAATCGAATGGACATTAGGTATCGATATTTTGGGATCAATTTTTAATTTATATTTGATATCGATACTTGCATTTGAGTCGTTAGCAATGAAAGTGAAGATATCAAGATATTATTAGTAACATGGTGGATTGTCTGATGTACTGAATATTGGTATGTCTTGTAAATTTCTCGAAAAAGATGGAAACTCGTTTCATTATGACCACGATTACGAGTAAGGAATCTTTAGATTAATTACTCGTAACCACGTCCACACAAAATCTGCTAATATCGTATTAATAATATCGACAAATTGTCTTGGAATATACAGAATAAATGACATTTCGATTTCTTACCGTTACATTGCTTTCTAAAAAATACGATATTGACGTAGTTTGAACGTGGTAAGATTCCGCGGGGAATCATTATAACCATACAGAATTGGGGCCCAGGAATTTCGCAGTATCAGCCAGGAGTTTGGTATGGTGCCCGATTGATGGCAATAGGCTCGCCCCCGATTACATAGGACTTTAATAATTTGGAAAATGTGGGTATACTAAGGTACTACACCTCTGCCAAACCAGTTGAGGATTACAGCCATGTTGTTGTGTTATGCGTGTAGTTGAACCGTAAATCCAGTAGTGAATTAGAAATCCTACTATATAATATTATAAATGTGAAAGTTTGTTAAAATGTTTGGATGTTTGTTACTCTTTCACGCAAAAACGGCTGAACGGATTTGGATGAAATTTTGCACACAGATAGATTATAACCTAGATTAACACATAGTTTACTTTTATCCCGGTAGTACATTCTCGTGGAATAATTTCCGACAACCACGCGGGCGAAGCCGCGGGCTGAAGCTAGTAGGTTATAAAAAATGGAAACAAGAAAAAATACCTATATCCATCTTGCTAGGACAATATTATTAGTGATTAATGCAAATAAGTAAAACAAAATCTATGAAATATCGAACAAATTCTTGAGACCATTCAATGAGCGCGTGATTTTATGTGAGGTTATGCTAATTATGCCAAAGTTCGAATAATTTCGACCTGTTTATGTGAGTCCTATGCCAATGAGATCATTATGTATAAAATCGAGTAAACGTTTATGTTCGTATAATTATTGTTAATCCGATAATAATGTTTCTGACAACGATTTAAAGTTGAAACGTGTCAATATAATTGATGATCGTTTTAATTAATTATTTAATATTGAATTTATTGCGGAAGTACTGATTTAATGATTGGTCAATCGTCTCATCTGCTAAATCTATATTGAAATAATTAAGGGGTCAAAACATAATTATATAATAATTGTTACTGATCCCTATTGCTCAAATTGTTCACTTTCACATATAAAAATAAAACAATAAGTACAGTGAAACTGGGTCTCTCTATCACTACTCTTTCTTTTCTTGATTCCTGTTTAATATATCTTAGGTACCTATTACACACTCAGCATTGGGTGGCCAAGGGTTGAAGAAGAAGAAGAAGAAGAAGAAGAAGGTACCTATTCTTTGATTTAGAACTAGGCTGGGAAAGAGTCACTATAAAACTAAATGTCAGACACCATTTTTTTTTTGGGTGGGATATCATCAAATAACTTCTCCCGCTCTGGGTGGAACAGGAGGGCGTGTCAGACTGTTACTGACTAAAACCCACCGGTGTACCCTCAGTTGCCTATGTGCCAGGGGCCACGGTATCTCTTTCGAACATACCGCACCCCTGGCAGGCATCGGCCCTTGCGGACTCCACCAGTTGGTGCTGGCATCTCTTTGAGGCGTGGGTACGGGATGATCTGATTAAGATAATGTCTGGATATTAAAAGAGACTGTGACCTCTGAGTTTGTTTCGGCTTTTCTTCTCAGAGTAGTCAGATTTAAAACGCCGACCTTATCTAGTTTTAAAAATATGATTGACGTGTAAAAGTGTTTGTACAAACCTACTTACAGAAATAAAATCATTTATCATTTATCATATATTTTTCTTAACATTACGTCACAAATTAATCGTGTCTAAGGTATGTCTTTACTCAAAGTTTCTGGTAGGCTTTTTATACATAAAATTATATTAAATACCAAAAATGTCGCCATCGTATCGAAGGCTGTTTGATGATCCAAACAAGGACTGGTTTCGAGATCCGGGTGCTGATGATTATAAATAAAAGTATCTTCTTTATGTATCTGATTTATAACATTATATAATTATGTTATAATTTATTCCTGAATTTTAATGTGTTCTAGATACTTAACTTTTTTTTTATTACATTCGCGACTGTTTTCTTGGCAGTTACGTCATTTCAACATGTAACTATCAGCTGTCGCATTCTTGGCTGTTGTATTTTTGAAGTGAGAACTTCACTTTACGCTCTTCCAGAACAGTGAACGACACCGAACCGTCACGCTAGGATCGGTGACGCTGAATCGAGTATTCTCGGCTCCAGTCGTAAGTTTTCACTTCTATCATGTGGTCACACCCACTTTTATTTAAACATGTCGTGATAAAAGGTTATTTAAGGAATATCTGTGGAAAGTATTTTGAGGAAAACTGGATTGTGGTTCATTTAAATTTTCATCAAAAGGGGATTAGTGAGTCATTTATTTGTTAGAAAAGGAACCACACAGACTCTCAATAATACTTTTAATGTACGTAAAGATGAGTCATCTAATCACCTTCGAAAAATCGGTCAATCTATTTCACACATTTAATTGTCGTATGTACATACAAATAACTTTATGTACATAGTATACAAGGACGCTCAATTTCCTTATACGAATCGGTAAAAAATGCTCAAGATCACAACAGCTTCCGATTTATTTACGTTTAGTTCCTAGATCGAATAATATAAGTGTCATTTTGGAATAATGTTTTTATTCGGAAGTGTTACAGTTCAATGTTAGTGACTCATATTAATTTATAATTTAAAATTTGATAGACAACTATCAAATTTTAAATTATAAATCAATATTATCGAAATATGATATTGTGTGAATAATTACATATATTTTTTGGCTCATTATACATACTTGTTTACATAGCTAATTTAAAACCCTTACGAGTTATACTCCATTTGAAATAAGATTGGACATTTAAACAAACCTTTTTTCCAGTCCGTTCAACTGATTCTGACTTCTATACCGTAGGCATAAGGATGACAGAAGCATAAAAGTAGTTACAATACCAACTGTTTACTGCAGCTGCCATTTGCCGTGCAACCAACGCAATAGAAGACAAAATCGGTTGATCGGACTGTAAAAAAGGTTTACTTAAATGTATAATCTTAATTTAAATGGAGTATAGATACATCTGAATGATATATTGTATTTCAACCTATAGGTATGAATAATTTTACTTCTGGGGAGTTTGTTACGCCATTTCTTTTTCCCAGCTGAAGCACTAGGAAGTAGTGAAGTGCGCCTGCGTTATGGGACTGCCTTATGTCATTTTGATGTTCAAAAAGTGCTGCAGTAAATAACTATAGATGTTGATCTTATTTTTCTTTGCGTTTTCTAAATCAAACTATTCGTTGAATTATAGGTAGGTATTTTTTTTGTGTTTTATCAGAATATTTTAATTCCAATATGATGTCATTGGCTACACACAAAATTCATAGAGATTTAACATGCTTTCATAAACCGGACGGTTAATTCGTAATACATTAACTAACGTTGTATACAGAACCTTATAGTTATAATGACTACAAAGCTATTTTAATTAAAAAAACGATTGCGTCCCGCTATTTCAACACGAGTAGCTATCGAACTATTAATTTCTAACGACTGTAATATACATTATGAATTTATGACTATCCAATATAACTATTTTGTTGTTACAAAGGTATTTAAGGGTCTAGTATCTATAGTAAAGTTTTATGATTTAACTAGCTATTGTTTTACGAAAACGTTTGAATAGCATGTGATGATAAACATACATTTACACATTATTGATAGAATAGAATAAAACATTTTGTATTTATATTTTTATTTGAAGTTCATAGTCTTATTAGGGTTCCGTATGACAAATGGAAAAACGGAGCCTTTATCGGATCACTTCGTTGTTCGTCCGTCTGTGTGTTTTTCTGTCGGTCAAAACCATTTTGTTCCAAAACGTGCCAAGGTATCAAGTTGAAATTAATATCGAACACAGTCAGTCCACGGTCCCTTAGAGCTCTAAAAGATCAAGGTTCTAAGTCAATGCAATAAGAAATACAATTTATGCGACACACATAATATATTTTCCTACTCCTTTCCGTTGATCTAGAATCATGAAATTTGGCAAGGCTTCACACACAGTACGAATAAAGGAAAATGTTCTAAAATTTTTATAATTTGTAGGTTTACCGCATAAAAAATCGATCCATGGGAGAACATTTTTTCATCCCAACTGTAGAACCCTTAATTGTGCATGATCTGACATGCAGATGGCCGGTATTTTTTTTAAATAGCGTTTCGTTTAACATGGCAAGTTAACTTAAATAAACATAATATAAATGCTCTTCCTGAAAGAACATGTTAAAAAAATCCATGGAAAATAGGTTTTCATTTCCAACGTTAAAGTTGAAGTAATTTATTTAGCAGATACCACGTAGACGAAAAACTAAGAAGAAACGAAGCAAAAAACTACCTACATTTTATTACTTTATAGGGTTTTTACAATTGAAGAAGAAATTACTGCGTTTAAAAAGAAACTGCCGCATATTACAGGAATTCTTTTGAAAAAAAGGGTGTGAACATTAAAACTGCCTACAGGTCCCATAAAAAATATTTTATCAGCAACATAAAAATTCAAGAAGCCGATGTTTACACAACACTACGAATATTTTAATATGACACGTTGATGTTGCGCTTTCAACGCTCGGGCGTCGTCGGCAAATGTCGTCAGTCCTCGGTTTCGTAAGCGGCGCGCGCGTCGCTAATTGTAATGGCGAAAGCAAACAGGTGCCTACTGTGTGTTTTATACATTTATATACAGATGCTAGACTTCATCTATTGTACTGAGAACTGAGAACTATAGCTTTATTTAAAATTTTATGGTTTTAGGTGTTTACTTTTGGTCGTATATGCATGTGTCAAGATTTAATTTTTTATGTGTCTGTTTAAAGTCGTAGAGGTGTCAAATGACGCCTTCATTGACACATATTTTATTTAACAGTTTACGATTTCGCCAGGCAGTATATTTACGGTAAAACAAAAAAAATATTTTCGAATTTCTGAAATAGTAACTTGTTTCTTGGTTTGTTTAGTGTATGATCAGCAAAGATCGAATATTCGGATGCATATTTACCAAAAGATAATTTTTAGCTATGACAGTACCTATGGAAGCGGCTTTATAAACTATTTGTGCAAACCCACAGACCAATATGGTGTCCTCCACTGCGTCCAGCGTTTTCGTCAATTTACGCGCGAAATTGGAAAATTTAAATGCATTTTTAACCGACTTCAAAAAGAAGGAGGTTATCAATTCGACATGTTTATTTTAATTTTTATGTAAGTTTGGGCTTACCTCCGTCATTTATAAACGGATTTGCAAAATTATTTTTTTGTACGTAAGAGGTTTATTCCGAAATGGTCCCATTCTAATTTCATATAGATCTGATGATGCGTTTCGGAGACAGACAACGGAACTCTTCAAAAAATTACAGCAAATCAACCGCGATTGCTGCTGTCGCATAAATATGCATTGTTTTGACCAAGGGTGATGAAATTTCGAATTGGCGTGGGGTAGGTACAATAACTAAAAAGTGTAAAATATAAACTTTTTTTTTGAAAAAAATAAACAACTTACGGAAAAACTACAACAACAACGACAACTCTCAGGCGGTGGCAGAAAATGTAAATACATATCCAAAGTCACCGACTTCCGAAATTAAAGTTATTTTTCACTTTGTAGTGTTTTTCAGGAAGTCGGTTGTTTCTTATTATTGAAAAAAAGTTTTACAGCACTATTCGACTAAATAAAAATGTTGTGTTTTTTTTAGTGGTTTATTAGCCTTCAGAATCTAATTAGAATCTAGGAATCTTTTCAAAAATGAGTATAATACCCTATTCTTGAAGAAAGTGATAGGCTATTTAACATCAAGCTAGAACCCTTAGGAGCCGAGTTAACAGAAAAACGGCTGAATGAACGCTAAGTGAAAACGAACGCGGTAAATGTCGCGGGTGAAGTGCTCAAAAAGCGCCTCCTCCTTTTTGAAGTCGGTTAAAAAGTATTTAATGTATTAAACCCAAAGATTCAAACAAACAAATCACGTGGGAGATTACGAAACAAAACAGGAATCCAAGCATTAATTAATTACATTTTTATTACAACTATTTTCATATCCAATTTCAATGTGTAAGAGAAACAGTAAAAATCTAGCAATCATACACATTTAACAGTTTTTCTATTAACTTTAGTTGAGTAATTCATACGAATATTGCACATTGAGTTAACTTTCAAAATGTTAGCTGGCATATAATTTTATACGTGTGTTAAACCGCAAATACAGCGGTTTCATTGCTGCTACCTAGTAGAGCCAAACTAAGGTCAAAACTCGAACGATAAGATAATAAACAGATAATATTAATGTTAAAAATAATATTCAACACGCAATACTATCAATCAGTAAGTTTCTTAAAAGGCAATATTAATTTTAAAATAATCGATTTTCATCAACACTGAAAAATCAACCTAATCAACTTCACAAACAGTTCATTGATTTCACAGAATTTTTGAATATTTTTATGGAATGTGATAAGGTTCAATTTTGTCTGGCAGAAGATTTTGTTCATTATATCCTACCGGAATAAGCGTTTCTAGCGAATCGGAAAAGATAATGGCTGAAAAGATATACAGAAATAACGTTCTTCCGCCGGCCTTAATACTCGTATTCGGAAATGTTCGGCCAAAACAATGCGTGTTCGGGTACAGTCAGCAACAAAGGTCGTTGAACATCATTTCGATGTCTTTATAAAAACTTGATCACTATAGCTTAAAACATGTCTAATAACATATTTTCTAGGATAAGAAATAACAATTTAAGAATTAGTGGTAACACAATCTGATTAAAATGACTATAATATTACTTTGGTCAGCATCTATGACAATACTCGTGAAGTTTTTATTTTTTATTTTTGGGTGGGATATCATCAAATAACTTCTCCCGCTCTGCGTGGACCGGTAGGGCGTGTCAGACTTTTCCTGACAAAAACCTACCCGTTTTCCTTGAGGTGCCTGTGTGCCAGGGCACACAGACAACTTAATGAAAACTGGTAGGTTGGGTCACGGTATCTCTTTCGAACAACCCGCACCCGTAGCAGGCATCGGCCCTTGCGGAACGCACCAGTTAGTGCTGACATCTACGTTACAGGCCAGAAGTTATGTTTATGCACCCTGAAGCTATTTTGCAAAAAAAAGGTGTTGTTACTTTTGTTGTTGACTGTACCTACCTACCTACCTACATAGTGAGTTGTTGTAGTATTTTGTTATGACGAATACCCAAAATATTTGATTAAATTACTAAATGACGTAACAGTTTAGTTAATTAATTATTCTCATTACAGAAATGTGTGTAAATATTTAATTACGTAACTTATAGTTAGGTTATTAAAAATTAAATTTCAAATACAATTGCCGTTTTTGATTTTATTATTTAAAGTTAGGTATTTTAAACTATTTCATGCTGTATTTGAACACTCAAAATCCTTAAAATAATTAAGAAAGATAAAAAAAAAAATTGCGAAATTATTTTTATTTTACGTTTTTCGCAATCTGCAGGTCAGTAGTGGCAGGTTGTAAGTTGAACAAACTATGATTTGAACTGGCGCTTCCCCCTTAACATAATAGGTCAAAGTCATCAAAGGTTGAAATGATATCAAAACAAGTGTTACATGCTCATCATCAAGTTATAGCAGAGGAATTTATGGTAGATTTTTTCATTAAATATAGAAAACAAGATGTAATTTTTCAATGATCTATTCTCATAAAAATATTCATTCATAGACAAACAATCCATCCATTGACATAAGCTCACAGTAACTGATCTATATGACGACTGACGAGTGTTTCACATGGCTACTGTGTGTGTGCAAGTGCAAACACACACACACACACACTGTTACACATGTGATCGTGTTACTCAACCTGACGACCTGTCATTGTTAGCGTCAACAATATGGCACAAGGATAGGGTTGTCAATCAGTGTTTATTTACGGTTTTTCCTGCACTATGTCAGATAGGTTGATAGTTGAAAAATGTTGCCTGGGTTGGACAAATTTATAGTTTTTTTTATGAGTTTCAGATAGTCAAAACTTTGATAGAAGCTCTAGTTACCATATAAACAAAAACGAATCGATTTGCTTCTCAATGAGAGCTTTTTTATTTCCAAACTGGGCATATAAATAGTTTCGTATGTTAATTCTACCTGTGATGGCTACTACTATGCGAAGCGATGGTATACTATGCGAAGATTAATAGGTATTCACTACATTATTGCTAAAGATACAAGTCTTAATTTTAATCTGTCACTGACCGTAAATTATAGGAATCGGCCATTAGGTAAATATCATATTTAGAAAAAAACATATAAAAATAAGTCAGTATTATCTCCGAATTTTTTACGGAATCTTAACTGTGACGTTTTATTTCTTTCTCAACATTTTTTTTAGTAACAACAAAACACTATTTCACCAACAAGAAATCACGGTCACATTCACCAAAAAAAAACGCAGTTTACAAGTAATTACAAAAATGTCAACAAATCACAGTTACAAAATTTCTCCGTGAGCCAACCCTAAATAGTAGCGTTATTTGTAATCCATGACAAAGCGGTTAACCGGACCATTAGTTCTTTTGTAAGCTATAAAATTATAGCTTGAACTTTAAAGTCACTATTGTGTTAATTTTTTTGTATATGTCGAAATGATTTTTTGGCTGGGTGCAGCGTGGGACCACTGTGGGTATTCATGAATTGTCAGATTCTGTCCCCCGGTGTTATTTGACGACATAAATTCTGCATTAAGCGTGACGTGTGTAGCGTGTATATTTTTTTTCCAGAAAAAGTGTGAAGTTACAACATTGTGTTTGTTTTAAGCTTTCTTTAATGTTATAAGTCGCTTATATTTATTTAACACTTTTAGTACTAAGGCGTGATTTTTTCAAATTATTTGTGATGAGTTGATTTCAAATTGTTTTAATAAGTATTGATGTTGCCTATGTAAGTAAGTATCAAGTATGGTTGTCATAAATCGAAGTTAATACAGGTAATGTGTTGGTGTTTAATCACAATATTGCATCAGAAATGATTGCTTCTTGTACGGCGCAAGAGTTTAATATGTAGGCATTTGTAGGTTTTAATTAACTACCACCTCGAGAAAAGCTAACTTTGCTTGCATGATTACACTGTATTCAATCATATGTTTTAATATGAATTTCAGGCTTATTGATTCATTTTATTATATATGTGTTTATATTATTAAATAAAGCTGTAGTCAACTCACTAAATTGTCCCATAAAACTGCACTAATAGTTACAAAACTAGTTTTTTCTAAATTAAATAAATTGAATAAAAACTATAGGATTCAATTAAAAATGTTTTTGTACGTATTAATTAAATTCAATCTCAATATATTACAAATCAAAAGAATCTTTAAAGCGAAGATGACATAATCTTCGAACAGAGTTGCCTAAGATCTGTCGTAACTCCGTTTTGGGAACCTTGACGAGTACATACGCACTGCATACATTATACAATACATTTGCATACTCCTGAACTTAAGTAAAGCTGAATACTTAAGTAAATAATAGGTAAGTATAATTATTTCCTATGTTTGAAGTTACTTATTTTTTATTTATTTTATTGTATTTTTTTTAAATTATTTAAAACTTTTTGTTTGTGGAAATTAGATAAGTATCTACATTGTATAAATAGATAAAGAGATAGATCTGTGTGCAACGCTTCCCTTATGTACAAGTGACCAAACTGTCTTCTATAAGCATTTGATACATGCAATTCTGTAGACTAATCAATTTATACATAATTACTTGCATAATTTTATTGATTATATTTACGCAATAATACGTCTTTTTAATTTTTACTACCAATAAATATATATGTTTCAAAGTATGTCATGTAACTTTGTCTCTGTTGGTTGTTTTAAGTGTCAACCCTAAAAACTCCTTATGCAAGAATTAATATTTTATTCCTTTAATATTGTGAAATTTACGTATTTCTCGAAAAAATAAATTGCAATTAACTTCAACCATTTTATCCTCTTGCCTTAAATACCTAAACGCAGGCTTAACGACTAGCGGTTACCTGACAAAATTCTAAATTGCCTGCAATAAAACTTGTATTGTGCTTATGTTTGACCTCTACGAATCCTGTTTGCCTAGAAAAAAGAAAACTACATGCAGGATTTTAAAGTTTTTCGCTGTAAAATAAATCCTTCGTATATTTTATTTTTATTTTTTGATGTCTACCTATAAATAATTAAATAAAAATGTCGGAAAGATCTTAAGATGATCACACGCAAGAAATATTAATACAAGAGAATGATAGCATTGCGTGCGGGATCGAGAAAACGCAACGAGCGGGCGACTCAGTCGTAATACCTATGCGCAAGCGCTACACTTTCGTAGCTCCGCGCTTCGCATACAAAAGATATCAACGAGCGCCTACAAAATGTGCTTGTAATTATTTTCTTCGCAGCTTTTACTATAGAAAATCTGCTTACGATTTCTTGGGCGTAGAAATTTATTTTAAAACTGTACAAGTAGTTCCTACAAAAGAAATAAAATTACCAAATTGTCTCCCCGTGAAACGAGAAGACATTGTGTAACACACAAAACAGCGAACAATTACGCGACGTCTGATTAAAATAAGCGAAAAAACTTACCGCTTGCAAAAACTGTTTGGTTACAAGTGAAAGTCGCTCCCGTGGTCGCGACTAGATGGGCTGATTCAACACTTTATTGGCACACAACACTGATTTAATCACTTTCGGGGGCATAGAAGCACACTTTAGGGGGAATGGGGGTTAAAGTTCGTTGGTCCTTGGGTTTGAATTTGGCGCGTTTGTGCGCTGACCGGCGCGGGCGCTCGAGACGGCTGGCGGCAAGAGACTGCGCGCGCAACTCCCACCATGTTCGCCCGAAATACTAATCACCTTGCTATCGAGACTGTGATTGAGGTGTACGTGATAAGAGATAGCGAGCGATAGTTGTAGGAAAATTTACTTGTGAAGAGGGTCTTTCAGTGGAAAACGCCACCGATTTGGCTGAAAAAGTATAATGAATCTTGACTTCCTGTTTTAGTTTATAGGCGTGTTTGACTGTAGTAATAATTATTTCTTATATAAATAAACTAAAGTATTATTTTAAGATTAAAAACTTCTACTTCGCAAAAAAATGTATTTACCAACACAATAAACATGATTATCATCTTATAAGTTGTGACATTGAAAACCTAGTCAAAATAACAGACACAAAAAATCAATTGTAATCAAACCAAATTATTTATTCGCTTAATACAGGTAGGTATAAACAGATGATACAAATAAATATAAAGTAGGTATTAAGTTTATTTGTGTGAGAGCGTGTAATATAAATTACACGCTATTTACATTACACACTCAACACACCAACAAAACAAATCTAACACAAACAAAAAACTGTCACAAAATCACTGTCACCTATAACTTGCACCACACAACACACAAGGTGAGACGGATCTAGATACAGCGTGTCATTTCTTCCACAACCACAACACATCAAAGGCTGGCCATCTGAGGTCGAGGGGATAGGAAACCGTGACGTCATGACCAGCACCCAATGCCAACATTCGTCATTTACCAATAATAGCTGGAATTCGGGGGTTGACCTTGACAGTAGATCTTTTGACAACGAGTTTTTTTTTTTCTAATTTATGTGCAGTTCGTCAGGTGGCCATAATTTTATGTGTAACACACGACACCTGTGACGTAAAGTACGATGGGCTCTAGCGTCCCCAAAATTGAAACAACTAAGTCAAAAGACTTGAGACGCATCACATTTGAAAGGTCTTAGCTTACTGATCATTTACTAAGTCAAAAGACTTGAAACGTATCACATTTGAAAGGTCTAAGCTTACTGATCATTCTTTACTATGGCGTCGACCGTCAAAAGTATGGGATTTCAGGGAAAATAAGTAAATGTAATGGTACAACTGGAGTACAAAATATGTAGGACTAAAAAAAAGTAAGTGAAAATCGTAACTGTTTTTAATTAAGGGACATCATTTATTGTATTTTATTTTCAATTAAATACCCCGTAGGTATTGGTACTGTTGCTAGAGATTGTGCACATACAATACGTACCTACATCGTTAGACAAATGAAACTGAAAGATACACTTTTTAAGGAAACCCCATAAACTAAAGTCTTAAAACCAACGGTTTGTTAGTATGTAGCCCGTAACAGAAAATATGAGACAAAAATGAAGTACGTTGCACTAAAAAAAAAAAAATGTGCACGGAGTCCATAGTCGCTTGTCCATAATCCTTTGTATTTCTTAGCTATTAAATAAATACAGGGTGACATCGATGCGCACTGTAACCTTAAAATCACCACATGATTCTAAAGGGATAACGTAGAAATTTTACGTCGGTTATCAAAAAGTTATCAGTTGTTTCATTGCGTAGTACGATACCTATGCGGTTTTTTTGTTGAGGGTGGGAAATCATCAAATATTTTCTCCCGCTCTGGGTGGAGCAGCAGGGCGTGTCAGACTTTTACTGACTAAAACCCACCCGTGGTCCTTGCCTTGGGCGTCGGGAATCCCAGGCTGATTCCCGGCCACCGTAGGCGCGGGCTTGCGGATGTCGAGTAGTGGGTAGCTCGCTGTCCGGCAAGGACCAAGCCCGGGTCGACGGCGCGTTGTGTTCCACACGCGCCTCAAAGAGATGTCACCACCAACTGCGGTTTGGTCCGCAAGGTCCGATGCCTGCCAGGGGTGCGGGTACGCGGTCAAAATGTATAAAGGCTTCTTCAAACAGACGCGACGCGACACTAGTAGAACAATTTACATGAAGTTTTCATGGAAATTGTTCTAAGTGAGTCGCGTCGTGCTGTCGCGTCGTGCCTGTTTGCAGGAGGCTTAATGGAACAGCAGTTTTTTTTTAATATCAACATCTACCGTCAACTGTGGCATCTTTAATTTCCATGAAGACTTTACCAATGAGAACTGCATTATAATATCTCTCTATTACTAAAAATTTGTTACAAATAGTATATTATTCTACTTCTGTATCGCTTCGATATTAAATGGTGGCAACAGGTACAGTTCTCATTGGTAAAGTTGCTCATGGAAAGTAAAGATGCCACAGTTGACTGTATTGTAACAGGCTGTGCGTCGATGTGAAAACTTCATGAAAATTGTTCCAGAATCGCATCACACCGTGTCTTCAAGCCTGTCTGCGGAAGCCTTAATAAAAGATTATTCAAGAATAGTGACGAGATGATAAGTTGCAACATTTTTCTACATCACATTACAACTTAGTCATTAACAGTTATTCCGTTGGACAGTTTTACGATCTAAGGTCGAAGACACAGAAGTAATTTTGTGACGTCATAAACAGTATTTCACTCGTTTCCAATGTCGTGTTGGTCATCGATTACCGATTTTTCTGTTAAATCATTCGGTCTTGGGTACATTTTGGTGACCTTGTACTTAATGTAAGAGTCACATTTTTTGGGTTTTTATCAAAAACATCAACTGTTACCTGTTTTTCCCCGAAGAGTTATGCCCCTATAGTACTTATTTCCTTAGTCCCCTGTACTAGAGAACAAGCCTATTGCTATCAAACGAGTACAGATTCAGACCCCGCGGGCTGTTACTAAGAAATTTCTTGTGGAATAACCCAATATACTTCGCTCAACCTGAATTTGAATCGAACTCAGGACCGTATGCTCAGCATCATTATACCAACGAGGCATTCTGGTATTGGATTTTCAGATATCCCGTATTTTTCTCTTACTACAAATTTATAGTTTAAAAATAAAAATCACTGTTAAATGCATTAAGTCCGCCTTTAAACCTTTTTGCATACGAGAAGTTTAAATAAATAAATAAATGTCTCCAAGGTTTACGCCATTCTATTATTAAAGTAGAAAGCTTGGCGCTTCACCAATGCTGCTGCAGCTGTGCTGCTGGGGAGTTTGTTGCGCTACTTCTTCTTCCCAGCTAAAGCACTAGGAAGTGGTGAAGGGTGGGCGTTTTGGGGGGACTGTCTTATGTAATTTTATTTTGACGTTCAAAAAGAGCTGACTCTCAGCCTAGTTTGAATAAATGACTTTTGATTTGATTTGATTGATTTAATGATAAAAACAGATCCAATACTGTTGATCAATTAAATAATAATTATAATTTCCGTGGACTGCATTAGCTACACTCTAATATCGAATTGCGTTTCGCACCAACACCTCGATAAATCAAGAACTGAACATCAAAAAGCGTCTATCTGTTCTGGTCGAAACGCGCATCCTCAAATACTTCGGACACGTCTCGAGGCGTGAAGGTGACTCTATAGAGCGCCTTGTCGTGCAGTGTAGAATTGAAGGCACTAGATCACGCGGACTGTCACCCATGATATGGACTGACCAAATAAAATCCGCAGTGGGCGATCCCTTGTATAAGTGCACATTACATTCCAAAAATCGGAGTAGATGGCGAGAAATCATGAGGCGGATTACATCAGCCCCTAGACAAGATATTTCATAAGGACCACGACCGCTCTAACAAGAGTTTTGCGAAGAAGAAGAATATCGAATTGATCTTATCGACACCATAGACGGACTGACAAAAACAGTTAACGCTTGGTCGAGTTAAATATAACGAGGGATCAATTAGTTTAGCAACACTTCGGTGTTCATTCATGCATATCATACAGGAAAGAGACAATGCATAGATGAGATATGATAGACAAATTAAAAGTTTTTTTAAATGCTTAACCCTTCGGAGTAACAACGCGTGATGTTATTCTGTTTATTTTTTGTTCGTCTTTTGTTTTCACGAACCAATAAACTGTTTGGTTAATGTCAAGGTGAAACTGTCGTTTGATGACAGAATGACAGTTTGATTAGCTTCATCGTGTGTATTGTAGCATTGAAAGCAACACATTTCAACTAGTTTGACAAATTCGTTGTTAATTGTTCGTGATTGTTATTGCCGAAAAGGTCAACGACATCCCATGTACTTTTTTATGTATGAATAATGATCATATTTTACTGATTACTAGCCTGTTGCATTAAAAAAAAATAAGCAACAAGTGACTTGCATATTCTAAACACTATTTAAACGGTGCAACTTCTTCAGTATTAAGAAATCACACATCACCAAATTATATTCGTTGCAATGTGTCTTAAATATAATATAACAAGAGCAAATAGAGTATGAGATCTGAAAGACAATGTCACGGACTATTTCCTAGAAATATATGCACACATTGAAACAGGAAATCCTAATTTAAATCCGTGTGAGTGCACACGTTTGAAAAACTATATCATTTTGAAGGGTAATTCGCAGAGCCATTTTATTAGTGCAATGACTATTTTATTTGTGGAATTATTGACGCTTAAAACACTAATCCAATGATTTTTACCCCAAGGCAATTTTCAAATTGCGAAAATGTCGAGTAATCTTTTAAATTAATCATAAATATATTTCAAAGCTTATCCTTACAATTAACCATAGGCCATAACCCTAAGGGAACGCTGCTTACAACACCAATCCAGCCTTTTTCTAACTACTTTGGGGTCAGATTGCAGTCTAATCGGATGCAGCTGAATGTCAGCATTTTACATGGAGCGACAGCCTATCTGACCCCCACAACCCAGTTACTGGGTAACACGTTACCCATTGTTGAGTCTGTTTGTCAGACGTTTTTTGGATTAAAACGGGGAAACTTTACAAAGGTCCCTTTCATCATCATTTCAGTCCGGAATCTTTAATCCGCCATACTTCTCGGTTCCGTGCGTCTCTCATACAGGTGTTTCCCGCAACTTTGACTCAACGACCCAACAGGTCCGTTTAAACGAAATACAAAACCTTCCATCTCTAAACTAGCCTTTAAAAACTTCCATCGAATCAATGAAATGGAAAAGAAAACCACAAATCATCTGAGAGTAATAATTTCCACGCAATTGATTCATAGAATCTGATTCAACAGACGGCGAAATTGCTTCGACGATTCATTTGTGATCACAAAACAAAACATTGACCTCGTTAACGGAAACCTTGACCGACTAACCTAGACACCTTACTTCCTTAACTTTTTAATTCTTTCCGAAAACAAAATTGCATAGAAATTCTTGCAACGTTCGTTGAATCATCATTTGCTTCTGTAAATATTTCAAGAAATGGTGTAATTGTATCGTAATTCTACGTCTCATGTGAGGCTTTCGTAATCTTGAGAACACTTTCTTTTTGGAATCGATGATGTAAAGCTTAAAACCCACTCTCAATAATAACATCTGATCAACGTCCAATCCAAAATGTAGGTCTCCTTATGGATCACCAAAGACCGGACGAACCGATTGTTATATAACAACTAAGCTGGTTGGCAGGTTGTTATTGTATAATTGCATAGCATATGTGTATGCACTATGTTCCTGCTATAAAGTAATAAGTAAAGTAAGTAATAATGTGTCTGTCCTATCTCAGCTCGATATCAAGACCCGATAGTCTACAATTTGCCTACAGCGTATTTTGAGCTACTTCGGCCACATAATGCAAAGGGGAGATAGCAGCCTTGAAAAACTGGTCATTGTTGGCAATACCGAAGGAAAGAGAGCACGGGGCCGGTCGCCAACACGATGGTCTGACCAAATAAAGGAAGCTCCTCCTCCAGCAAATTTCAGCAGGTGGTGATGGCAAACTTCAGACCGGAGTCGATGGAGGCAGATTGTCCGCTTAAAGGCGTCCAGTGACCACGATCCTCAGTAATGAGGGACCGATTAAAGAAGAACAAGAAGTAATAAAGTAGTAAATAAAATTTACTGGGTACGTCTGGATGATGCCCTGACAGCTGAGAGTATGTCATGCTCACTCAAATGTCTCGCTGGTGGTGGCGTGTGTATTGGATCATTTAGTTTCCTTCAAAATTATTGATCTGAATGCTGCTGATCGATACGTTATGTTGGTGAACGGGCGGCTTATTAAAATGTCTGTTTTTTATTTATTATGGACGTTTTTAATGTGCTCGTCTTTTTATATCGTTCTCACATTGATAATTACAACATAAATGATGTAACTAACTTTTTGTGACAATATTTTGATTTAAAAGAGTGTCCATGGAATTTCTTGCCCGTTCTTCTCCATAGGTTTATGGAATGCTTTGGAATGGGCAAATAGCTCCATCTTTCCGACTCCTTGACAATTTGAAGTGCCTGTAGTTAGATTATTTGAAATAAGTGCTATGAGTTTGAGTTATACGAATAAATAGAGGGAGCTCAGTTACAGTACACAGGACGCCTGAAATAAAGTTATTAGTTGCATTTATTCTTACTAATGGTCGCCCAGTGATCGAAATTTGGCCACTAGCTTACCTTTTATACTCCTCCGTCTGCGAAGTTTTCGAAAAACAGTGATCAACCTTTTTCCTTCACGAATTTGTCTTTATAGACCTGAACTCAAACTTTCATTAAAGCTCATGACTTTCTTTCATAATTTATCTACAGCAATGTTTTAGGAGCCTAATATCAAAACCCTGACATGGTACTCCTCCTTATCTCATCCCACGCGACTGTGAGCACAATTAGAGGCAGCTCCGTTTGCTCGACACGATGTGAAGTGTCAAAGTGTAGGATGGTACCGATAAATGTTAAAGGTGCTACAGACTAACACTGCGCTTTAAAGTTTAAACTATACAAGACATTTATTTAAACAAGGTTTTTCTCATCGCGATGTTGCTATTTTCTTTTTTAAGCATGCATACTAATAATTTAATTAGTAATTTATAGCAGAAGAGTGTTTCCAGTGATAACTTATGGCACTGAAACGTGGTCGCTCATAATGGGCTTTATAAGAAAGCTGAAAGGGTTCAACCAATGGCAATGGAGAGGGCTATGCTTGGAATTCGGCTACGTGATATAATTAGAAATTAAGAGATTCGTAGGAGAACCAAGGTAACCGACATAAACTGAAGAATTGCCAAAATTAAGTGGCAGTGGGCAGGGCCGATGGTGGCCAAAAGGTTCTGGATCGGCGACCGCGTACTGGAAGCCGTAGCGTTGAAAGGCCTCGACCATCAGTGAACCGATTACCTTGAGAAGGCCGTAAGAATCCGCTGGGTGCGTGAAGCAAAGAACCAGTTGGAGTGGCGGAGCTTGAGGGAGGCCTATGTTCAGCAGTGGACGACTTTCGGCTAAAATGATAAATGTGAATGATGAACCTTTATTTCTTTTTACATTAATTGCTTCCTTGGATCCTAAATACTTAGGGACTAATATAGGAACCAATATATAGGAATGGGTATAATAAAACCATTACCGAAAAATAACCATTGGTCTATGACATCACGTTTACTTATCACCACAGCCTAACAAAATTGACGTAACATTACCAATACGTGATGTTAACGCGTCAAAACGCACGTAGTCCCTTTGACTTATCAAGATCACAATCACCAAGTTATGACAGGTTAACTGCACTATTACCCATTTCCTCGACCCTCGCTACTGGGATCAATTTCCTCCTTCATTCGAATTTTTGAAAATAAACTTTCTTACTGCACCTCAAGATTTAAAATCAAATAACGCAACCACACATACGTACGTGACGTATGAAACGTCACGCTATCTCTTTCTTTCACTGATGTTTTAAAGTATCGTAAAAGAAATCAGATGTTTTCGATATTGAAGAGATGACCTTAGAGTCTTCAAGCTATGTCAGGGGGCCGATTCTACTAATTTGCAACGTTACACGTTAAATTGTGTTTCCACAACAGTTCGATTTCGATCGCCGTTCGATAGTTACATAAAAAGTCATTCTACTATTTTATAAGCAAAATGGAAACTAAACTTAAAACGAATTGCAACTGAACTGTAGCGGGAACACAGCGGGTAACCCGCGTTACCAACATGCCAAAATAATATGTTTTATTAATACCACAAAGAAAAAAGTTGAATCTAAAAATGTTACTAAACACGAATATGTGGCACTAAAAGTATTTTCTATAATTAAAAGACATAATGATCATAATTTTATCATTAACTTTGTCCTATAGTAAACGTCACGCTCATGTTCGATTTTGTTAGTAGAATAGGTTTTGACATTGTTTCAATCGATCGTTGGCGTAACTAAAACGTAACCGCAGCTGTGTCGCAGCTGGACCGTTGTTCATTTTAGTAGAATGCGAAAACGCTTAAAAGTGGTGATTCGGTTGCGGTTCTATTACGTTTTTTTAACAAATTTGTTAGTAGAATCGGCCCCCTGAAAGTCTAATTAATTATTATTTTGAGATGACTAAATTAATTATTTAAAGCCATCATTATTCAACAATCTCACAATAATTTGACTTAATCTATTGCAATATGTTTCTATTTAATTATTGGACACCGCTAACTGAATATTGTCTTGGTTTTTGGCATAGACCTCCCCTAGAGCTTTCCACTGTTGATGTGACCAATACCTGAATCTCCTTCCTGCCATTAAAAACTTAAGAGAACACAGGGCCAGCGAGGAATTTGAAAAATAGGTATTTGAAGGAACTATTGCCGTCGCGCTGTCAGTAAGTCTACCCCCGTAGTGTGTGGTAGGGACAGCTGCAGCTCAGACTGAAGTCACAGATTACTGAATAGTTACTACGTCTGAAGTTATCTCAAAATTATTGACGAGATCGACGTTTCATATTCCCATTTTTTCTCCTCGAAAACTGAGCCGATTCAATTATTTTTTACATTAACATTTTAAGAAAGAGTATGTTTAGGTTCCTATAATTTTTTTAAATGTTAAAATCTTTTCTTATTTGTCTGGTAGTCTCTAATCACGGCGGTAAAAATAGTTTTTTTTTTTTGTAATTTTTAGAGGGTCATATTTCATTTACTAATTAGTTGCTGGAAAAAAGAAAATGACAGGGACGTGTTTACAGCAGACCTTGATTGTATGAAAAAAAAATTGCTCTAGAGGCATTCTTCAGGAAGAAAAAAGGGGAATACATTTGTATGGAGAATCGCACGCCCTGTTCCCACTTAAGTACTTATGGGTATTTTAAACAAAGGTATGTCCATCTTACTTAAAGTCTGCCTAGCATTTTCCCAATTATGTTGGGGTCAGCATCCAGTCTAGACGGATGTAGCTGAATACCAGTATTTTACATGGAAAGGCCGCTTAACCGACCTAAACAACTCAGTTTATAGGTAACCTTTGGTAAGACTGGTTTGTCAGACTTTCGGGCTTCTGACGTACTTTCCGAGGTACGGAGGGGTGTTGGTATATAAAGATGGCAACTCATTCATGAGCCAACCGCGGAAAGCGTAGCGTAACGTGTTCAAACGATCTGTGCGGCTGTATAATACCTACTTAGCCAGAAGCCTTACCTACCATTCTTTGCACTTTTTGTTTACATCCTACTAAATCTATTAATAATGAGATGCATCTCTATCCTATTCCTACACTATCCAGTTATTTAAATTGAAATTAACGTCACTCAAATAAATCTAAGTGCAGTCTAAATAAATCCGATCGTCGAATCAAGTATCTGTAAGCACCTTAAGTTTATCAACGTGCTCGCTCGCGGCATTGACCCACATGTTAGTATCGATATTCGGTTACAACACTAGCACACGGTGACGATTGACGAATAACGAATACACCTCTATAATTAACGTGTCATTTGAATATGTGTTTAAATTTTTAGTCTGTGCCCTCGACATTATTGAAGCAGGTTTGAATCTTCTTCTTGATTATAATTTGAATTAAAGTTATGTCTTTTGTTTGGGAATAATGCGTGTAATTATGACAATTAGCGAGCTAACAGCTGACATTTTAATCTGCCTGTCAGTTAAGCCATAATCAGCTTTAGTCTTCAGCTGTAAGGTTGGGAATGGGATGTCAGTTTTAGTGTGATGTGCATCGATAGAGGAAGATACTAATCGATTATTTACTTCAGTAGAAATAGCATTAATAACATCGATTAATGCCATAGTTAGAACTGAATCAATGAAGTCATTAGAAGCTAAATTGTGCCTGTGGGCATCATCATTTAAAATGTCAAAGTGTCAAAAGTGTGAAATGTATTTTTTGATCGAAAATAATAATGATTAGTTTTTTTTAGTTTATGACATTTTGCTTGAAGACAATTTTAATTATCCTTTAAGGGGTGATAAAAGCACCCAAGAATATTACGAAAAAAGCACCCAAACTCACACACCAAGGGACCAATGTCTGCCAGGGGTGCGGGTTGTTTGTAAGAGATACCGTGGCCCCTGGCACACAGGCAAATGAAGGAACACGGGTGGGTTTTAGTCAGTAAAAGTCTGACACGCCCTTCCGCTCCACCCAGAGCGGGAGAAGTTATTTGATAATTTCCCACCATAAAAAAAAAATACGTTGTTTGTACATTTTACCATTATTTCCATAATTAAGACCAAGCAAAAACGCTTCTTGTTTAACCCTTTAATTTTCAACATTTTTTTTTTTTTGTAATAGCGGCTGTGGTAGTACACATTCTGTGAAAATTTCAAGTGTCTACCTATTACAATTCAAAAGATACAGCCATGTGACAGACGAAAGGAAAGCCTGCTGTTTTTAGGGTCCTTTGGATACGGACCCTAAAAACAGCAGTTCCTATAAAGCAATACTAACTAAAACACGGCTAGAATTTATGCTTATTTATGACTTTTTACATCTCATAAAATATGACGTATAATTTGGTTAGCCGGAAATGGAAACATTCTTCAAACTATCTTGTAGATATGCATACTATTCTCAAACCTTATAATGTGTAAATAATGATGTCATGACTATGATCTCATATAAAATTCGGTTAATGTCATAATTTTTTGTAGGGCAAGACCAGTACCTCATGAATTGAAGTCCAACGTCATTGGTATGTCATAGTAAATATCGCAGGCAATCCACACAATAAAAACGGCGAAGAAGGTTCAATTCGTACAGTTATTCAGTCTTGACTGAAACCCTTATGTCTGACAGCCAGTCTTACCAAAGGTTATCGTATTACCTAGTAAATGGGTTGTGGAGGTCAGATACGCATTAGCTCGATGTAAAATTCTCGTACTGAGCTGCATACGGTTAGACTGGAAGCTGACCCCAGCATAATTGGGAAAAGGCTGGGCAGATTGATTCTATCTTGAGTGTTTCTACTTTTATACACAACTGTGTCTGACTTCTTCAACCCGTATTCACCCAATGCTGAGTTTACATCTCCTCCATTGAGCTTCCCGCATACAAATCTTGGCCAGTTCCATTTTTGAAATGAGTATCAGTTGTGTCAATCAGGCTTTTTTTTTCTAAACTCTTGGTGTCCGCAAACTTTCAAAATGAAATCTTTGATCAAAGTCAAAGATGGCCAAAATATTAGCAACAGTTATGTCCTGAGTTTGGTCTCTAATGACGAAAAATTAAACTAAAAAATTAAAGCGAAATTTATAATAGCCCTTGCAATGTATCTTTCTTTTCTATCCTAAATAGTACTTTTAAGGAAAATATGTCTTTATGCCTAATGTAATTTTTGGATGCTGTAAATAATAAGATCTTACACTAAATTTGATTCATCCTTTTATTGGTATTGTGTTAATTATCTACTCTATGGCATCAATCTCTTACGCTGGGTAAAACCCATTCAGAAAGAACTGTGACGTGTCATCGGGAGACTGGACATTAAGACTTAAATCGCAATATAATCCTTATAACTGAAGCATAAGCTTCATAATCGCATGATTTTACAAAGAGGAACTCTCCGACCTTGGGTAATCCTTTGTAAATCAATACTTTATGTACAGTCATAGTTTATTTATGATCATAATTGAGAAGGTATCTCGTAATTGGTACTGACCAATTACGAGATACGTTACTGATACGTTATTTAGATGAAAATCTATAAATAACCATTAAACGTGTATAGTTACTGAACTATACACGTTTAATGGTTATTTATAGATTTTCACCGTTTGATCACGTTTGCCAATTTAAAATGTATTGGAAAGTAAGAGTAGATCTAATTTGCAGCAGTTAACTGCTTTTTTATATAGAAACCAGTACTCTGTCGGAGTCTAAATTAACTACAGGTTGAAATTGAAAACATGCGACAAACCGTAATGGGAGATTGTACTCATCATTATGAACAACTTTTACTAAGGGACCAATGATGCAATCGCAAAAAAAAAACAGCTGTTCCCTACATTTTGACGAGTTATGCGAACATAAATGTAGGGAACAGATGTTTTTTTTTTTCGCGATTGCATCATTGGTCCCTTAGTAAAAGTTGTTCATAATGATGAGTACAATCTCCCATTTCGGTTTGTCGCATGTTTTCAATTTCAACCTGTATAATTGGTTCTTGTTATGTATATGGCACGATTCGTTTAAGAAATTGATTCAATAGAAAAATGCAATACATACATAAACTCACGCCTTCTTCCAACACGGGTGGGCAGAAACTACAACATGGAATAGGACGTCAAAAATTACTTTAAAACTGCGGGTCATCATGATCAGGCGCGGTCCGAGAGGGGGGGGGGGGTCCTAGGAATTTCAACCTGTATATATACCTATGCGAGTTGCGTGGTAAACTCTGTCTGTAGCATGGAGAATTTTGCGTGACATCAGTTTGATGCGTAGTTCGCATGTGGCGATGCAGATCCCGCTACAATTCCAAACGGGTCCAGGATGATCAGCAAAGGATAGAGAGAGACTGTTTAGAGTCACCACAACTTTATTACCTATGTAAATTCCCAGATAGAACATATCCGGGATATCTCCATCAAAATAAAAACCCCAGCTTAATGAGGCCTTTATTAGAGAATGGGATACGATTGCAATTCCTGACAACGGAGTAAACAGATGGCTGAACACTGAGGCAGATTCGTGCTAGCGCTTTTTCCTGTTTCTTCTTGTCTTCGCATTCCGGTTTATTTTTATTATCAACCTCGTTGACACATCCAAACAAGTCTTCATGAATAAGCAACATCTTCATTTCAAATTTCCAGGTGGTGTAATTATTCACCCCGGAGAGTTTTTCAATTGCGATGGATTGGTTACTCATTTTCGCGATAATTTTACTTGATACTATAATTAATTATATCATACGCGTTTTAACCACGGACTGCTACCATATTAGAGAATGGGATACGATTGCAGGAAGAAAATACATATTTGTAGTGCAACAGAAAAATATATTAATTGGACTAAAGTTACAACGGTTGCTAGGACACACCAAGCAGTAGACAAGATGTAGTTTATATTAAACATATAGGTTTGCAACCTCTAACAATAATAATCTAACAATACTGCGTTTGACGCCTGGAAGAATTTACAGAATTCGTTCGAGGACAAAGGTCTGTGTAGAAGATTAGGTCTTCTCAGATTGATATTTAGCTTAAAATTAGAGCAGTTTGAGAGTATGGAGGCGTATGTTACAAAAATTCTAGATACAGCCCAACAACTGCAAGACATAAATGCTTCTCTGGAAGACGAGTTCGTTGCTATAATAATGCTTAGTGGGCTCCCCAAGCACTTTGACCCACTCATTATGACTTTAGAACATAGTAGCCTTTCTCTCTCAAGTGAACTGGTGAAAACTAAACTACTCCAGGAGACACAGAGACGAGGTGATGCAGAAGGTATGGAACAGAATGCCCTAACGACTTCGACTTCGATCTCGAAGCGACCCAAGTGCTTTCGATGCAAAAAATTAGGTCATTACGCTAGAGATTGCAGACAGAAAGCTCCGCATAAGGATAAGCCATCTAGTTCCAGTTGTCAAGAGGAGAAAGAAGAGAAGAAGGTTCAGAAAACTCCTGGTAGGACGACTATGTTGTCGGCTCTGACGGTAAAGCTGGATCGAGATGTGTGGTACGTCGATAGTGGTGCAACTTGCCACATGACCAATAATAGAGACATTTTACATGATTTTGTGTGTGATACGCCAAAAGAAATTAGCGTTGCCAATGGTGAAAAACTTTTTACATCGGGTCGTGGTAATGTGAAACTCTTTTTACAAAACCAATGGATAACTGTCAGTAATGTAGTTTTTATACCGAACTTGTCATGTAATCTATTATCTGTCAGTATTTTGACACAAAAATGTTTTGAAGTAAAATTTATATCGAATTTTTGTAAAATTTACGAAAATGGAAAGGTAGTAGCTGTAGCAAAACGGGATGCATGCGGTCTTTATAAATTAGAAACCGGGGATGCGTCTATAAATTCTGTTTCGCGTGAACACAGTATGCCAGAAAGCGTTTCTTTAAGTACCCAGGTAGAGGTTCAATCTCAGGGTTTATGGCATCGTCGGCTTGGACATCTGAATAGTCGCAGCATGAACTTACTCAAGAGTGGTATGGCGGCTGGTATCGACTATGATGTATCCACATTCGAGCAATGTATCGCTTGTATTGAAGGTAAGGTTACTAATTTACCTTTACCTAAGAAATCTTTTTCACGTGCAAGTGAGGTGTTGGGACTGGTTCACACAGACGTGTGCGGTCCTATGCCAGTGAAATCTATAGGCGGTGCAAGATATTTGCTAACATTTATTGACGATTTTTCCAGGAAGACATTTTGTTATTCAATAGAATCGAAAGACAAAGTTTTTGAGTATTTTTTGATTTTTAAAGCTCTTGTAGAGAACGAGACTAGTAAAAAGATTAAAATCCTGAGAAGCGATAATGGTGGCGAGTACATCAATACGAGATTTAAGCAGTATTTGAGTAAGGTTGGAATCCGGCATCATACTACTGTTCCTCACTGTCCACAGCAAAATGCAGTTGCCGAACGCGCGAACCGAACAATTATGGAGGCGGTGCGCTGTATGCTTCTGGAAGCAGGTTTGGATCAACGGTTCTGGGCTGAGGCTGCGAACACTGCGGTGTACATTAAAAATCGCTCACCTACAAAGGCAGTTATGGGTGCAACTCCAGAAGAAATTTACACTGGACATAAGGTAAATTTAGATAACTTACGTGTGTTTGGTTGTTTAGCTTACGCTGTACAAAATAAACGTAATAAACTGGATCGCAAATCTAAACCTTACATATTCGCGGGATATTGTGAGAACACAAAAGGATACAGGCTATTGGATGTTAAGAGCTATAAGCTAACAATAGCGAGAAATGTTAAGTTCATTGAGAATCAATTCCTCAAGCATCTGAACTTCACTAAAGTAGAATCAGATATGATTATAGAACTTAAAACTCCTTGTGTATCCGAGAATAGAACAGAGTCAGAACAAACTTCTGATGATGCTAATGATAGCGAGGCTTCGACCAGTAGCTTGGTCACAGATCATCACTCAGATGCTACTTATGTTCCAGACGTTTCATTTGAGACAGATGACTCGAGAGCAGAATACGTGGAAGCTGATGAGAACTTCTTCCTGTGTGGTTTTTTGACGGGGGAAGCGTGTGGCAGTGATGATCCAAGAACAGTTAAAGAAGCGTTGAATAGTCCTGAAGCCATACAGTGGCGAGCTGCTATGAAAGACGAGTATCAGTCCTTTTTGGACAATAAGTGCTTTACCTTAACCGATTTGCCGAAAGGTGTAAAGCCAATAAAGACCAAATGGATATTTAAGAAGAAAAAAGGGCTTAACGGTGAACTATTACAATACAAAGCACGTCTAGTGGCAAAAGGATTTACACAAAAGTATGGAGTGGATTATTTTGAAACTTTTTCACCTGTAGTAAGATACGAAACCATAAGAATGTTATTAGCTTTGGCTATAGAGTACGACATGGAGATTGACCACATGGACGTAAAAACAGCCTTTCTAAACGGTGATTTAAAAGAAACCATTTTCATGGAAATACCAGAAGGTTTTGAAAAAGGTAGAGGCAATAATAAGGTGTATCGACTACACAAAGCTGTGTATGGTTTAAAACAAGCGCCTAAATCATGGAATGAAAAGATCAATCATATTCTTGTCAACAAACTCAAGTTTAAGAGATTGGTCTCTGAACCATGTGTATACATAAAGCGAAATGGCGACAAGTTTGTGATTATCGCATTGTATGTTGATGATTTACTAATTTTTAGCAATTGTAATGCGGAAAAAAGTAAAACTAAATCATTGCTGATGAAAGAATTCGTGATGAAAGATCTTGGTCCTGTAGAAAGAGTTCTTGGATTAAGAATCAGGAAAGAGAATGGCAAGATCACTCTAGATCAAAGTGCCTATATTAAAAAGATATTAGAGAAATACAAAATGCAAGACTGCAAATCTGTTGAAACTCCAATGCAGTGCCAAAAATTGAACAAAGCTGAAGAAAAGGATGACAGTTTGGAGTATCGAGAACTTATCGGTTGTCTTATGTATGTAGCGGTCTGTTCGCGCCCTGATATATGTCACGCTGTAAGCGTATTAAGCCAATTCAATAACTGTTTTTCCGATGTCCACTGGAAAGCAGCTAAACGCGTGTTACGTTATCTTAAAGGTACAGTTGATTACTGCATTACCTACAAGAAAACTGGCTTATCTGTGACGGGTTTTGCTGATGCAGACTGGGCTTCTAATGAAATTGATAGACGTTCTTATACGGGATATGTTTTCAAAATTGGGAATTCTATTACTTGTTGGGAAAGTAGGAAACAGCGTACCGTTGCATTATCGAGTACTGAGGCGGAGTACATGTCGCTCTCCGATGCTTGTAAAGAAGCACTGTTTATAAAAACTTTCTTGCACGAATGTATAGGTAACAACGTTGAAATAATTATTTTAAATGATAATCAGTCAGCCTTGAAATTGACTGAAAGTAGTATGTTTCATGGTAGGTCAAAACATATAGACATACGTCATCATTTCGTCCGGGAGGCGGTCAGCAATGGAGCAGTAAAAATAAATTACATGCCAACGTCCAAAATGACGGCGGATATTTTAACTAAACCTTTGTCGGTAGAGAAACATAAGTATTTTGTAAACGAGTTAGGTTTGGCTACCGATGTATGTTGACAAGATATGTTTAAGGGGCGGTGTTAGAGGTTGCAAACCTATATGTTTAATATAAACTACATCTTGTCTACTGCTTGGTGTGTCCTAGCAACCGTTGTAACTTTAGTCCAATTAATATATTTTTCTGTTGCACTACAAATATGTATTTTCTTCCTGCAATCGTATCCCATTCTCTAATAGCCTTAACATTAGCTCCTCAAAATTCGTAGTTAAACAATATTTTTTTCACATTGAAAGATCGGTCACGATCCATTTTTTATTGGTTTCTTAAGGTGCCCCGGATTCTATGGAAATCCAGTATTGGGGAACTAAGGAGGATATCCGAATAAGGTAGGTCGATAAAAAGTGAAGTATTAAGGTCAATGAGGTAATATCGGTGTAATCAGCTTGTCATACGGTTATTTTTGACTTCACTTAACTTCAAGTTCATGTAAAACACTTCTATGATTCAAGTATGTATTCTACGGATTATTATATTTACGAAATTATTTTCCACATACTATGTTGAAATGTCATCATCATCTGCCTAGTCTTTGCCCAACTATGTTGGGGTCGGTTTCCAGTCTTACCGGATGCAGTTTACACGGAGCGACTGCCTATCTGACCTTACTGTGGGTAATTTGATACACCTTGGTAAGACCGGTTGTCAGACTTTCGGGTTTCTGACGACCCGTAACGACTGTCAAAGATGACAGCCGGGACCAACGGCTTAACGTGCTTTCCGAGGCATGGAGGGGTCTTGGTATGAAAAAATTGTGACACATCCACAGACTAACCGCGGCAAGCGTTGCTTAACCTGATCGATTGACCCGTACGGCTGTTATTACTTACCCACATTAAGGCTTGTGGCTAAGTATAGCGAGGTGAAATATTTTGAGGTATCCAAAGATTACATTCATAAGTAGGACGTCATCAAATAATAACATAATTATTATTTAGAAAAGTATTTACCAACCTATTACTGCACTTCGTTCAGGTAATTGAATCAAGGTGTGATTTTATGTTATGCAAATAATGTAACGTTTTGATTCCCCGAAGGCTTAGTCAGAGAAGTACTACAATACAATACAAGAAGAAGCTGGCAGTATCTTCACAACGATAATGTTTTCCCATTGTTTGTCTTATTTGTTTTATTATATTTATGTGTATTTAAGTATGTTTATTTTTGGTTATATTTAATTAAGTATTTATATCATATGTATAAGTATAATAATATTAGAACCTATATTCACTTGTTTTTGAATAAATATTTAAAACACGACTTACGTAATTGCACCTACCACTGTTTGTCTCTGCATCACCGCATCACCCAAAGGTCGACTGGTAGAAAATGCCTTTGGCATTAAGTCCGCCTCTGTACATTTCTGTGCGAAAAGTATTAAATAAATAAATACCCACATTTCGCCAGTTATGTTTAAGTTCCATGTATTTGGGGGCCAGTCCATTTATATCAACCGGGCACAAATCTTGATTCCGGCCTGCTCCTGAGAAATTCCAAATAGAAAATTCAACAACAATTTACTCGACCTGGGAATCCAACCCATCAGCAGTAGCGCTTGCGCACAACGGAGCAAGTCGTCATAACTTTAAATAATTTACTTTCACCCAATTTTCATTCAATAAAACAACTCTATTCATAAAACTACCGTTCAAAATCTAATCAAAGAGTCATCCCAATTATAATCATACCAACCATTTAATTCACATTCAGATAGGGTTGCCATCGACCAGCAATTTAAATCGAATTAATGAAATCGAGACCGCCGTTACTACTCGGTGCCTAATTAGTGACGTACTCGTAACAATCGATAAGCGACATGTAATGTGGTTTCGAAATGTCGAATATAGGCTGATGAGGAATTGAAAAGATGACAAGTTGATTTGGTGTTCGATTTGAGAAGCTGTTTGATTTGAATGTCAATGATGTGGTTTGTAATCCACGCGTAATTAGAAACTAGCTTTGCATACAGCTCTGCCCTTACTCGTGTGTCAACAATCAATCTGCTTAGCCAAAAGGCCAGACTGCAAGCCGATCCCAACATAGTTGGGTTTTCAGGATGCAGCTGAATTCCTGAATACGGAGCCTATCTGACCTTCACCACCCAGTTACTGGGTAACACGATAGTCATAGGTAAGATTACATGGTTTAGGTTTCTGACTACCGGTAACGATAGTCAAAGCTCCGAGAATGTCAGCCGACGACGGAAAGAAGACCATCTTTATATACAAAGCCGTTAGTCCCGGTTGTTATTCGTGGATCTTTGACAGTCCTTACGTATCGTCAGAAGCCCGAAAGTCAGACAACCAGTCTTACTAAGGAGTACCTATTCAACCATTATTATTATTATATTATTAATGCTTTTTCAATACAAAGTGACATTTCGTTCCTCCATTTTTGATATCGCACTGTAGATATCCTTCTGCAATCTGTTATTTTGTCTTTCGTTTCTAACGATCTTTGTCTAGGTCTATAAAAATGTAGACTATTTCAGAAGAATATTTCTTCCCAAACTGTCAAAATCACGCTGACAACAAACTTTCTACCTAACGGCCACAAAGTATATACGATAATCTACAAAATCATGATTCGTTTAGAACGCATAACTGTGATAATTAATAGAAAAATAGCTATCTTCTCCTATTGTACAGACGACAGCACATCAAGCTATCTCAAACTGTATTTTTATTTATTATTATTTTTTTCAATTGATCATGAACCTTATTGGGCACGCCACGATAGCGGCAAAAAAAAAACATGAAGCTTATCTTATAGTAATAAAGTTGAAAATCTATTAAAGAAATTTGACAGATTGGAGTAGCTTGATGTGCTGGCCTCTGTACATCATTTAGTTAATAGTCATGTCTATTCTTCCGTCGAAAAATCGGTGCTCGTGCTAAGCCTGCAGATGGTCAGTCGCTCCACGTAAAATACTGGTATTCAGCTGCATTCGGTTAGGCTGGAAGTTCAACCCAAACAAGTTAGGAGAAGGCTTGGCAGATGATGATGATGAGACTAGATACAGCTTACATAAACTACTGGAGTAATATGCAAATAATAATTACTATTAAGTTAGCGTGAGGAAGTATTTAAATTTAATTCTTAGTAATAAAAGTGAACGTTAATTTTGCCAATGCATGTTTGGACTACGCAATAAATAAGTATTTATCGATATATTTGTGATCGTAAACCTCGCTGAAATTATACAGATTTATGTTGCTTATGCAATTTGGCAGTTAAATTAAATCTTAATATTTCCGGTATTTAACTGTGCGCTATCGTTACACCGCAAGTAAAAGTAATTAACTAAATTCACCTACATTATGTTCTTTACCAAAATAAATAACTATCTTGACTGTAACAGTAGATGCTCAGTGTGCACACGTTAAAACGCCACTGTGACATAGCAAGCAACACCACTCTTGGCGTGATGTTGCTTGCTATTAAGATCTCTCTTCGGCCGGTGTTCAGTATCATAAAACATTTTTGTTTACGAAATACCTCCTAAAAATCTATATATCCTTTGCCAACTACTCCCATATTAAATTTTGTTTCTGTTTGCTGTCCTTGAGGTCAGAAAAGTAGATGCGCTTAGCTATCCCCTCGTCAGGCATCCTCACAATATCGTATTTCCATTACATGTAACGGCGCAGCATAGCCTTTACCAGTAGGCATCGTATAAGTGGTTCAGCAGCTTCAATATCACCAGGATTGTGCCGGAATACGCCAGTTCGTTGTGGATGTGGTAGGACAGCAGCACCCCTGACATCATCTGTCATCAGAACACAGCCACCACGCAACTAGAATACGACAATCTGCTAGAGCAATTGTCTCCAGCCACTATCTGGGCTCGCCACGATTGCGGCGGTAAGTCCCCTCTTTGAGGTGTGGATTGAAAGGTGCCACGGCATCCTCACCTTCCGCCTGACACAGGTCTTCACCGGACACGGGTGTTTCGGGAGGTTCTTGTTTCGCATAAGGCGGGAGACAAACGCGCGGGTATTTTCACTGCAAAGATCGTCCTGAGGACACGGTGGAGCATACGGTGGAGGTCTGCCCGGCTTGGGCGGAGCACCGCCGTGTCCTCGTGGAGGCGATCGGTGGCGGCAATCTCTCGCGTCCGGCCCTGGTCTAGGCCATGGTACGGAGCGAGAGTGCATGGGTAGCCGTCATCTCCTTCTGCGAAGCTGTGATGCTTGCGAAGAGGGAGGCGGCGCACATGAGGGAAAGGCAGTAGATATATGCGCCCTCACGGCCCTAGCTGCTGCAGGAGACGTCCCGGGCGTTGGGAATCGCAGGCTGATTCCCGGCTAACGTAGGCGCGGGCTTGCGGACGGCGAGCAATGGGTAGCTCGCTGTGCGGTCAC
Source organism: Antitype chi (assembly GCA_947359405.1). Lineage (NCBI taxonomy): Eukaryota > Metazoa > Arthropoda > Insecta > Lepidoptera > Noctuidae > Antitype > Antitype chi. The sequence continues at coordinate 18,807,219 of OX375808.1, forward strand.
AGAGATGTCAGCACCAACTGGTCGGGTCTGCAAGGGCCGATGCCTGCCAGGGCTGCGGGTTGTTCGAAAGAGATACCGTCGCCCCTGGCACACAGACAACTGAGGGTACACGGGTGGGTTTTAGTCAGTAAAAGTCTGACACGCCGTCCTGCTCCACCCAGAGCGGGAGAAGTTATTTGATGATTTACCAAACTGAAAAAAAAACCAGCCAGATCACTCTTATCTGACCTTTTTGGTAATTCTAGTAACATCAGCAAGCTTTACATAAATACCATGCTTTAAAAAAAAACTTTTTATGCAAAACTTTGGACCCAACATAGATCGGGCGTATTTCGGAAGGTACCAACACAACTAAGATCCCTTTTTTGGCACTATGTGGGTACTTGACTATGTCAGTACATTGACCCGTTAGTCGTAATTTACCTTTTTAGTCAATGTGACGTCACAGTGTGTCCATAAACCGTGAATTTTAATGCAATTTTGCATACTTACTTATTTTGTGGAACCGTAGTAGAGACGTGATGGTTACTTATCGACTAAGTTAGCCTAATTGTGGTCCAGAACATATGGCTCAATATTATTGCTGTTCGATGCTTTTTAGCAGAAGTGTTTTTAGAATGATTTTTCTATCAATATTAACGATATTTTAATATTAATTGAAAAAACAAAACTTGTTGAAATAAATTAAAAACAGTCGTCCAAAAAAATTTCTTAACTTTATAAAAGTAAGTGCACCTACATAAAATTAAAACAGATTAAATTGAAATAAAAAGCATGAATTGCCTGAAAAAAAGAATATTTATGAAACAGGAGAAGTAAAAATAACTAAATAACTTTGCAAACTTATCGAAATACGCTACCGACTATTTTATAGGACATTCATTTCGCATTCCCATTAGTCACCTAGATTTGTTTTGTGAGCCAAACTAAGATAAGCATTTCAATCTGATGAATAATATCGAACAGCAGTAGGAATATTCATGACGAGAATATTTGCACAACACTATTTAATGCATACCTATTTGGTAGACTCGCAAATAATGGAACAGCAAATAAACTGGTTACCATAGAAGCAAGATGTTTTTCCTTTTAAAATCAGTAGCAAACAAGTAAAGACTTAGATTTAAGACTACAGGAATGCCCTAGCACGAACGTGCTACGTAAACGTTACGTGAATTTGAACGAATTTTTTAATCGAAATAAAGATTTAAATCGTTAGATAGCCCGCATCCTACTTATGAGAGCAGAACAGTGGTGGTCCAGTGGTATCGGCCCGGACTTACGATTTGTAGGTTTGAATCTACGCAGGCCCTTTACTTTGTGTTAATAATTTCACCACCACTGCTCTCAAAACGATGAAGGGAACATCGTGACGGCATATCCTAGAACCAGAAATTAGAAGACAAGTGAGTGTCATCTACTAATGGCCACTGGCAATGGCTCTGGGCCTGCGAGGTAGACTACAACCCACTCCCTTGTCATCAAAGGTGGCCTGTGTCTCAACAGTGGAAACATTATAGGCTAATTATACTTATGGGACTTAGATCGCTAAAACAATGAGAAGAGTAAGCTCACACATTCTGTATATGGCGTTGCCATGGCGACTGAGACAAGAATATCTTCTGTGTCTGTTTTTAAATGTACGTGCGTATTCAATCTGAACTCCATTCAGATAGAGTGGAGATAGCGACGCAACATCGATCCTATTCCGCATATATCTGCTGCCAATAATCATGGCCCGGGGTTTCCTAGGGTTGATTTGCAGTCCAAAAGACTGCTACCACTCACTAATCAAATCCAGGTCACTGTTCATGGCAGACACGGTGGCTTCTGCATCTTCCCTTAAGAAATGATTATAGAGCTGCAGATCGTCGGCATAGAGGCGGAAGTATGAAGAGATGACACAGAAGTGTGTCAGAAGTGTCAAAAACAAACAGAAACACGACCATCTTTCGACGCGGTAGGAGGAATCTAAAGGTTTCTTCAAACAGAAGCGACGCGACAGCGCGACGCGACTCTTATAGAAAAATTTCCATTAAGCTTTTATAGAAATTGTTCTACGAGAGTCGCGGAACGAGTATTTTCATCAATTTCAACAAAATCGTACGAATTTACTTTACGTTTATTCTACACGTTCGTGTTAGGGCCACAGTATTGTGGTAGACATACTTCACAGTTATTTAGAGTAAGGTATCTCAACATTTTAGTATTAAAATTAGTTAATTAGATGTAAATAATGTTGCTATTTGAGCGATCTTGTTTGTGTCTTATTTAGGGATCGTCTTGAACTAAATGAAATACTTACTTTTTTGGAATGTTTACTAGCATATTGACTCACCAATATATGTGGCACTGCGGGTGAGTTTTTTCACTTTATACTGTTTTTTTATTTTTGTAAAATATTCGTATGGTTCAAAGTTACTGGAATCACCGAAAAGGTCGAATATGAGTGACACTGGCAGGTGACAGTCAGTCTAGCAGAGCATCACATCGTTGGTAGCGTAGACAGAGAATGCTAGTCTACGGTTGGTAGCTTGGCGGCTGTCTTCTGATGACAAAGTCATCATTTTAATTTTTAACCAACTTTGAAAAAAAGAGGAGGTTCTCAATTCGACTGTATTTTTTTTTAATGTTTGCTCAGAACTTTCGACTGGGTGAGCCGATTTTGATGATTCTGTTTTTTATTTGAAAGCTGGTGCTTCCCGTGTGGTCCCATTTAAATTTCATATAGATCTGATGATGCGTTTCGGAGACAGAGAACGGATCTCTTCAAAAAATGACAGCAAAGTACCGCAATTGCTGCTATCGCATAAATATGCATTGTTTTTACCCCAAGGATGATGATATTTGGAACTGGTGACATGAAAATTAAAATACATATCCAGTCACCGACTTCCGATATTAAAGTTATTTATCACTTTGTAGTGTTTTTTTGGAAGTCAGTTGTTTTTTTTTGGAAAAAGTTTTTTCATAATAAGTACTTGGTACTTATTGACAGGCCTGTTATCATATATAAAACACCAAATGTACAACCTGCTATGTCCTCCCATACCCGATTATCACTATAATTTGAAAACATTGTTAAAGCCGATAGTTAAAAAATAGGAGAGAGTGGAGTTTCTTGCCGGCTCTTCTCCATAGGATGCGACAAATTGGAACCGTGCACCTAGCGTCTGACGTTTCATAAGTGTCCATGCAGGCTTATGTGAAATAAAATATTTTGAGAGATGTCAGGGGAGCCGCTGTCGTACCACATCCACGACGAACTGCTTTATTCCGCTTACTGCTTTATGCACCTGGATAAAACATTTTAGTCCAGTCAGGAAGATGGTTGCTAGGTTGAGTCCCCACGTTGCGGTAAACGTACTTACGTATCTACCTACATAGGCACCTGCCTTGGTTCGAACCCACACGACCTATAGTTACCGGCACGTAAGTTGGCAAAAGATTTTGTAATGGGGGAAATTCGCGCATGTAAAAATGTATGAAATGGTGCCTGCGCGAACTTCCCCCACTACAAAATCTTTTGCCAACTTACGTGCCGGTAACTATACCACTCGTTAGTCGGGGGCGCTAGCACTGGGCAACCACTGTTCTTCATTCTACCACTATACAAGGTAAATGTTTAGTCACCGTTTAAATTTTTCAGGGTGATAGTACCCGTGAAATTGAACAACTTTCTCCAAGGAACATGGGTCGAAATATGAAAAAATATATCGGACCTCCCATAAAAAATCGATCAGCTGACTATTGATTTTGCATGGGAGGTCCGATATTTTTTTCAAATTTCGACCCATGTTCCTTGGAGAAAGTTGTTCAATTTCACGGGTACTATCACCCTGAAAAATTTAAACGGTAACTAAAAAATCACCTTGTATAAGTAGAACGAGTGACGCTATATGGAAAGTTAGTGTAAAGTCTCCTGCAAACAGGCGCGATGCGATTCACATAGAACATTTTCTACGAAAACTTTATGGAAATTGTTCTACAAGTGTCACGTCGTTGCCCTGTATAAAGAAGCTTTTATGCTATTTCGTTAGACTCCCTGTGACTTCCTCAACGACTCAATTATTATTTTCATTTTCTTCATCATCATCATTTCAGCCGAAAGACGTCCACTACTGGACATAGGCCTCCCCCAAAATTGGAGGGGTTTGCCATAATTGCCATGCTTGGCAGGCGGGTTGGCAATCGCAGTAAGGTGGTAAAATGCATAGAAAACGCTGCTGCCCATTCTCTAGTAAGTCCCTTAGTCGCCTTCTAAGACGCCCACGGTAAGTAATGGGATGGTGCTATTCTTGACGTCCGGCACCACACGAAACATTCATTTTCTTATTAATCTCAAACTCGGGTAAATAAATATTACGTAGGTACTTACGATATCTCGTAAAGTTTGGGGCTTTCCACGAAAAGTATTTATTTATAAGGGGAGTACTTTCAAATAAACTTTACAAGATGCTAATAACCGATAAGACTCTTAAAATTAGCCCTTGCTTTAAGAGCCGCGATCGAATCACCAAGGAGGCGGTGCTTTGATTCGCTGCGCGTACGCACATAAATCACAATATCAATTAGAACTTTCTTTAGAAAGAATAATCAGAGGCTGGTATAAATTTTAATGTCTGTAGTGTTGTTGTTTGCTATCTTTAAACGCTCTGGGATCAATGTTGCAGTAGAAGGTAATTATTTCCTCTTCTATGAATAATGCGGCACCCTAATAGCTATCAATCACAATCTGAATCATTTTGAAGCATATTGTTAAACCATTGCTTCTTATGTTAGAAAACAAATTGTGCTCAACAAAGTAAATAACGCAATGAATGTTGTTGAACTGCCACAATGAAAGGGATTCCTACTGTTTCTGTGATTTATAATTGTTTGGTTTTATTTGACACAATTAACACTGAATAACGATTGATTCATTCTAAAGACCGCTTACTGCTTACAGCGCAAACATAACAAAATAACGTAATTTTTAGCGCTAATCGTATTTAAACCATAATTCTGTCTCCGTCATCTTCAAACGATTGAAAGAAACAGAGCAATGTTCTAAATACAATTAGTTGTAAATGTGTTATTTGTAAATGAAATAATTTTCCATATATTCTGGCTATTTTGACACAATAGGCCGGCTAAGGGTATATTCGAAAAATAAAATATTTTCGATAAATTGCAATGATTTTTCATTGATTAAATGCGACTCATAAATGCATTTTCCGACGTTTAAAAAATGCCAAATACCTCAAAGGTCCTGAACGCACGCACTTTATATGAGAACCGTTCGAAATTGGAATACATTCGAGGTACATCGACATTTGGGTGATGTATGACCGCGGCGGGAGCGCATTTAAAAACCTATTACTCTTAACACGATTCCCAAATGAATCTTCAATTTGTTTAAAAAAGGAACGCGGAATCGATTAAATAATTTAAATTTGGGATATACATCATTAGCTTATGCTCTCCCTGCAGGATTTCGGCAAGAGCAATAGAGACAATAGATCTATAAATACTTATCGTGGCAAGAAATAGACAGTTCTCAGGTACAGTTCTTCATACAGTCCAACCGTTCTAATTTATTGATTAGCCATAGGTATGTATTGATTATTGCTGTACAAAAACTTTTCCCTACTTATATTATAAATGTGAAAGTTTGTTTGTATGTCTGGATGTATAGATGTTTGGATGTATGTTACTCACTCACGCAAAAACGGCTGAACGGATGTGGTTCTATCGGGTCGTAGAAGTAATAAATAATCTCAAAACATTTCTATGTGCAAGACAAAAAAAAATCATTAAAAAAAAAATCCTTGAGATAAACGATATAGATAATTATACTGGTTACCTTCGGGACATCGTAAAGCCCGTAATGTAACGTAGTATTAATATGCCAAAACATTATTTGATCGCAAATAAAAATCGCACCATCGATCGCGATGAAGCAATATTTCGTTATTAAAATTGTAATTTGCTTTTTATTTTGTGTTCACATAACAAATTGTTGCGTTTAATTTTGTTACGTTTCTGCTCTTTAGTAATAATTTTTGTTGATGTTTTCCTGTTTAGTCATAACATCTTAATAAATTGACCAAAAATTAATAAAAAATTGATGTCTTTGTAGCCGGTAATTTTGGCAGATAAATGGGAACAACAATATAAAAAAATCTATTAATGTTACTGAATACAAAGTTAATTTCACAGGCAGAAAACGTACAGGCTAAACACTGGGTCATACATACAATTATGCACAATAAGTAAGTAGTTCCTTTTTAACGAAATTGAGCATTATGTGAAGGGCGGGCGTTTTGGGGGACTGTCTTATGTCATTTTGACGTTCAAAAAGTACTGACTCTCAGCCGAGTTTAAATAAATGACTTTTGATTTTTTTTTATGAAAGGGATCTTGAAAATGTTTCTCCTACGGCGGTTGAATGGGTATTGAAGGTTTGTATGGAAGTTCCTTACTTTTGTCGATGGAAAATCCTATCGGTTACACAGCTTATAGAACATTATAACTAAAGTAACGTCATACATCTTATGGAAGAGTTCACAATAGATCTGGCTAGCTTTTTCTCAACTATGTCGGTGTCGGCTTCCAGTCTAACCAGATGCAGCTAAATACCAGTATTTTACATGAAATGACTGCCTATCTGACCTCCACACCCCACTTATTGGGTAACACGATACTCTTGATAAGACTGGTTGTCAGACTTTCGGGCTTCTGACGACCCGTAACGACTGTCAAAGATGCACTAATTACAACCGGGGCACTCGGCTACGCAAGCTTCCCGAGGCACGGAAGGGTCTTGTATGTAAAGACGGGTGAAAGGTGACCCAACCATGGAACAACCGCGGCAAGCGTGGTTTAACCTGACCTATTGAACTGTGTGGCTGTTATAAGATACTTAAGAGTGTTTATTCTGAAAGTTGGTAACGTCGCAAATAGCTGTCAAATATTTACCTGTTTTTATTAATTTGTTAATATTACTGTACGGAAGTATGAAATATCGCTAACTAGTGACCTAAAATATGAATAATGATTTGCAATTATAACACTTGATGTTGTAACCGTTTTAGGTGTAAAAAGGGCATTTGGAAAGTTTCCAAGTTCTTTTTCTACAACTAAAACTAAATATTGGGTGTTTTTTTTTTGGGTGGGTAATCATCAAATAACTTCTCCCGCTCTGGGTGGAGCAGGAGAGCGTGTCAGACTTTTACTGACTAAAACCCACCCGTGTTCAGTTGCCTGTGTGCCAGGCGCCGCGGTATCTCTTTCGAACAACCCGCACCCCTGGCAGGCATCGGACCTTGCGGGCCCCACCAGTTGATACTGACATTAAGCGTCATGCTAAACCTGCCGGTTATAACCTATCTGTGTGCTAAATTTCATCCAAATCCGTTCAACCGTTGTTGCGTGATTGAGTAACAAACATCCAATCATCTAAATATACAAACATACAAACTTTTACAATGGGAGTTGTGTGTGGTGAGTTGGATTAATCACAGATATATATACATAAAAAATAATAGTTTAAAAAACTAAAAAACACGGTTTAAAAACCAAACTAAAAAAGGAGAAAATAATTTAATTCAATTAAAAAGCGTGGGGTGCTTTTTGAGGTATTTTTATAATCAATTAATGTCAAGCACCCCACGCTTTTCAATTGAATTAAATTATTTTCTCCTTTTTTAGTTTGGTTTTTAAAGCGTGTTTTTTTAGTTTTTTAAACTATTATTTATTTTCTATTTTTTAGTTCTGCTAACTACAAAAACGTGTTTTTTTTTGTTTTTGTTCTCAATTTTTTTTTATATTATTGAATTGTCATCAGTCCTCGACAAGTTTACAAAGTTTCAATGAAATCTGACCGTTTAAAGTGGGTCAAAATCGCGCTCAAAGGAGTCGGTTACATACAAACAAACAAACATACAAGTAAAGCTAATATAAAGCGTGTAATATATTACATCGATCACTTAATAGAAAATAGTTAAATGACGCCGTCCAATTTGGGAAGAATTCATTGTTAGGACAAACCAATTAGAAGAAAATAAATATCTACATATTATTTTCTTCGCAAAATTAAACTAAAACAAAAAGTGTGGGTGTTCCGATCATTGCAATGCATACAAGAAAGTGTTGCTCCGGGCGATAAACTGACATCTCACAGGATTTAAATCAGTGCGAGCAAATACTTCGAGAGCCGAAGCCGACTGCCGACGCTTCCGCAAATCATCTGTCTTCCTCCCAGAACTGATTGCTTAGGGTTGATACAGATTTCTGCTGAATTATTTATGAGCATATAGTTAACTATATCGATTAAAAGATAATTGTTAGAACAGATCAATGAATGGATTTAGGTAAGTATTGAAAATTTACTTAGTGTGAAACGAGATGTTGAAAATCAGAAATACCTTTTCTTTTTTTTTATGGGGTAACATTTAACTGACATAAATTACAGGAGAATGCCAAGACAATACCGCCGAAAGACGGAATGGAAAGACTTTAAATATTAACTAGAAAAGGACGAAAAAAAACTCAACCTAAAATGTGATTGAATCTGCGGGGTAGTTCCGTAACACACTAACAGTGGCAGTGGCACTAATGGCTTTCATTTTGACACTTCAATAACATTCATTGCATTATCTACGTTGTTGAGCAGACACATTTTTTGAACATATCAAGCAATGGATTAGCAAATTCTGATTGATTGTGTGTTACGCAATTTGAGTGTGGGTCAAGAAAGTTTAGCAAAAGTTCAGCCTTGTGCGTTGGCATACAAAGGGCGAAAAGCTAGCATAAAAATAAGAGCACTCCCGACTAATTCACCTTTCAAACAAAAGAGAACAAAATCAAAATCGGTTCATCCGTTCGGGAGCTACGATGCCACAGACAGACACACACACACACAGACACATCAAACTTATAACACCCCGTCGTATTTGCGTTGGGGGTTAATGATACAAGTAATGTAATTCCTGTATTTTTAGTAACGTTTGCATTCTAGTCTGTCTAAATCTGTCAGAAAAACCTCTCATTAACATGCCTTTTTACTAGGTTTGTTTTTAACCGACTTCAAAAAGGAGGAGGTTGTCAAATTCGATATGTTTTTCTGTACTAATATTTTAAATAAATAATAATATTATGAAGAGAAAAGATTTGATTGTTTGTTTGCACTGAATAAGCTCCGAAACTACTGAACCGATTCGAAAAATTATTTCACTGTTGGGAAGCTACACTATCCCCGGGTGACATAGGCTATATTTTATCCCCACGGAAACGGGAACTACGCGGGTGAAACCGCGGAGTGCTGCTAGTTATCTATATGTTTGCCAAATTTTGGAGATTGATTGTCGCTGAGTTATGATTGCGACTAGATTTTGAACTTGAACGTTTCTAAAAAAAAAGGAGGGAACCCGACTACCGACGCTACCGCAAGCAGTGACATCTAAGGGAGCATGACGAGCTTGCTGCCGGTTGCACTGGCAAGAATAATATGGGAATAAAACGTGGAATACCTAATTACGGGAATTGGCCTTCAGATTATCAATTTATAACTTAAAATGAGCATGAGAAGTCTTATTTAGCATTTGGCGTTACCACCCCTATGTTCCTCGTACCTACATATTTCATTATAATTTTCTCACAACGATACCAACCCTGAATTTCATTAAACTCCAAAACAAATTGCGTACAAGTTCTTAGAACCTCAAATATCAGGCGAAAGAAAGTACCTATACAGCATAGTAATTAATTATTATCATAATATTTATCGTAAATAAATATTTATTGATGACGTGTTTGAATTTATTGACTCTTAATACAGTAATTTTAGTGCATAATGAAGATATTTAAAATGCGTCGTAAATCATATATTTCATACCCGAAGTAATTTGAATATTTATTCGGGACTCAGGTGTTGCCAGAGATAGATTGGGGGTTATTTTTAACTGGCAATTTCAGACTGTTCTGTTGTTTAAGTTTCAGTTTTTAAAAGATACATCTGTTATTTATTTTCTATTTTTTCGTTCTGCTAACTACAAAAACGTGTTTTTCTTTTCCTTTTTTTTTCATTTTTTGTTAAAATTATTGAATAGTCATCGGTCCTCGATAAGTTTACAAAGTTTCAATGAAATCTGACCGTTTAAAGTGGGTCAAAATAGCGTCCAAAGGAGTCGGTTACAAACAAACATACAAGTAAAGCTAATATAAAGCGTTTAAAAGCGCAATTTTCCCAAAAAATGCAAATGGCGATACGATAATTCACCATCTGACACAATAACATCAAAAATTCTGTGAAAATGCCGACTTCTGGCAAATGCAAGTAAAAAAGGACGTTTATTTTCCTCTCAAACATATTAGGCAAGTAAACACAGGGAATTTTATTGTATGCTTAACGGTTCATTGTTCAGAAACGTAATGTACAAGACAAATAAGACATTTTTGGCTCCGTAACGTAGGAGGTAGGATTTTGGGATGAATCTTGACAATCTTAACCATGCTGTTGACACAAACTTTATTTTCTTAGAGTTAAGGCTGATAGTTGATGATGTTGGAGATAAAAGTAACGTGGCAGAGAAGTTTGTTTGTTCATTTATAAGGAAATGTAGTATTCGGTTACAGGCGCGGTATTTTGAGAGTCTCCGTGATATTATTTCGCTGATTACCGTTATTGAAGGTTGGCAAGTTGCGGGAGTAACTGGCTATTTATAGAAGGTTCAATATTAATGACGCTTCTGTGATTCAACCGTTCAGACTAGCGCATGATGATGATGATGATGATGATGGGACTCCCTTTTCCGCAAGTAGACTCCCATTCGGTCCGTTGTGCGTGGAGATTCTGGCTAACAAAGCCAGCCTAGCTCCGCCCAAAAGCACAGAAGCTTCCTGGGAGCTTCACAGGCTTCGCGGAGCGACCTCACTGTTCTGAGGATTTCTTCACGTTGAGAAACCACTGCCTCGCATTCCAGGATGACGTGGGCGGCTGATTCCTCGGCGTCAAGGCAGCCTCTGCAAAGCGGGCTGTCTGTGGCGCCTATATTATGAAGATGTTTGTTAAGGGGGTTATGGCCCGTAATTGTTCCTATGATTATTCTAAGGTTATTTCTACTCAGGCTGAGAAGCTGTTTGGTTAATCGCGGGCGTACAGTCGGTAAAGCTAGCGCAATGCGACGTTCGATGCAACACTTGTAGAACAATTTCCAAGAATTTTTCACAGAAATTGTTTTACGAGAGACGCGTCGCGCTGTTTGTGGGGAGCCTTTAGTCGCTTCGTAGGAATTTACTAGCCCGAAACGGGCGAATCGACAATTTTAAATAATGTATTATTTTCTGTAGGCGATTCAACAACATTATCATTACTAATCTAGTGCTGACCAGCAGACTTACACGAGAACCATAGACAAGTGTTTTGTCGTCGGAATAGTACACAAAAATGACGTTTCCGTATAGACAGTTGACAGTTTTTCACCGAGAAATGTAGACGAGCGATTTCTATTCTACAGTAGAGTAGAAATAAAAAGCGTCCTGCTAAGCCTGCTGGCCATTACAATTCACAATTATCCTTAGTTCAACTCATTGGCGCCAATGTTTACGTCTTGCGCCAGCCAGGTGTGATTTGTATGTTAATTACAAATTACTACATAGTAGGAAAATGTTACATTCAACTTGGTTGGTTTCAATCAAACGGCGGTAACTCGATATGCCATGCATGCTTGGCATCCGACCAAATGTGCGGGTTCATGTCTAAAACATCACGTGTTATTTACATCTTATCTGAATGTTTGCAAAACATTGGGGCTATTATTCAATAGCCCCAATGGCTTTGACAATGACAATGGCTTTGGCTTTGATGATAACAAAGAAGAGCTAGGTAATATTCACCTAGCTCTTCTTTGTTATCATCAAAGCCACTGGAGTATTACTGGACTTATTCTAGCAAATTGTCTTTTAACAACTTTAGTTTCTATAAGAATTGCCACTTTATCAAAACTTTGTTGATCAGCGAATTGCGTAGGTAACACACGATCAATCAAAATCTGAATTATTTTGAAGGAATAATCCATTACTTCTTAATTTTCAAAAAAAATGCCTGCTCAAGAGCGCAATGAATTTTTTGAACTGTCAAAATTAAAGCAATTCCTACTGTTAGTGTGTTACACAATTACCCCGCTGTTACATTATCTAACTTGCATTTTGTGGAAGATTTCATCCGCCCATGAAAGGTAACTGCGAAATTCCTGCTTTCTAGGTCCACCAAGGATTTGGGCTGAGCGTTGATGACTCATATTTTTATATATTTTATTACGCTACTTATGCCAGGGCTCCATATAATTTATCATCATCTTCGTTTTAGCCATAAATGTTCACTGCTGGACGTAGGCCTTCCCCAAGCCCAGCCACTTAGACCAGTCTTGTGCTTCCCGCATCCAGCGGATTCCTGCGGCCTTCACAAGGTCATCGGTCCGTCTTGTGGAATGTCTTCCAACTCTACGTCTTCGGCCCCATCGGCCATCTTTTCTGCGAGCCCTGCCCACTGCCACTTCAGTTTGGCAATTCTATAAACACTTCGCCCGCGCAAATTCTTAAACAAAATATTCTTTGTCTACGAAGAGACACTCTGTGAGAAATTTTAGCTCTCTAGGTACAAGGATTTGGGCTTGAAATTGATGACTCAGGAGTTTTATTTTTATCTGCTTATTTTGTTATGCTACTTATGCCAGAGTTCCATATACATTTTCTATTACCTACCCTACTAGATCATCTTCATATTCCACAAGTATTCTTTTACCTCTTAGAATTCATTAAAACTGTGGAGTTGTGTTCTTCATCAACTTCGAATAATAACAATAATATGTACAAGTATAGAAAAAAGAAAATAATCAAAAGGCATTCAAAAGTTCATCCGCATCGTAGTCAACGGGAAAAGTGCCCAAAAGGCTGGCAGTGTTGCCACGTTGTATGGCAATGCTGATTCTTTGGCCGAAATTACCTCTTATTTCACTCTTCATCATCATCATCATCAGCCTATAATGTTGCCACTGCTGGGACACAGACGTCCTCTCGGTAAGAGAGAGTGGGCCGTAATCCACCACGTGGGCCCAGTGCGGGTTGGTAGATGTCACATGTCTTCGAAATTTTGGTTCTAGGACATGTCGGTTTCCGCACGATGTTTTCCTTCGCCGTTTTGAAGCAGTGGTGATGAAATAATTTACAAAAAAAAGCGTGTGTCTCAGTTCGATCCTAGGACCTTCAACTCGTTAGTCGCTGCCGTTACCACTGGGCCACCACTCATTGTTTATTAGTCTTCTTGTGAATCTGAACGACTCATATTAAATATACGGTCGATATTATCTGCTCATTAAACCAAATCATTTCAAAACGGGTCAGCATCAGAAAGATTTATATATTTATCCTTAAAGTACCGTAACTCCGTAAGTTGGTCAAAGTGTAACTGTGCCATACCACCCGGGGATCGCGATGTACGATCCCGCGAGACTTGTCGTAAATCCCGTCCGTTCCCGGTAACGTAACAGTATCTGAATGAGTCCGAAATATGGCCACGGGACGAGTTTGTGTGTTTTGTTGTTGAAGGATGAATGTGGTTCACTTGATTTGATAGTGGTATTGTCAAATGTGGGAGTTTTAGGTTAAGGTTTAGGAAAAATTGAGGTTAAAGAATTTCCTCCATTTACAGGCACTTTTGAATTGTCAGGGAGTCGGTCAGTCAGAAAAATGAGGCTAGTGGCCCATTCCAAAGTGTAGTAACTACCTATGAAGAAGAACGGACAAGAAACTCCATGGACATTCTTTTGTATGATATTGTTACAAAAATCTTAGTTGCATCATTAATGTTGAATTTATAATTTTATGTGAAACTGATGTATCTACCCTTTAAAAACGTCCAGAGTAGGTAAATCAAATATAAAAAAGTAAGCCGTGGCAGCTAAGAGATGACTAGTCCCAACTGCCCGGCATCCACTCACGAACATGACGTATGGATCAGCACTATTCAGCTCAACCATTTTGAAGGGAGCAATATTATCCTAAACTCGCGCCACCGTCAGCCAGACATTTTAGTAAGCATGACTTCTATCAGCTGCCAGGGCACATCCAAGTCAATGAAAGATTATCATACCTGGTATGATAGGTCTAGTAGGTACTTACGCTCCTGCCAAGGTGGAATTTCATCTTGACTGACTGCAGTTAGGCATCCGATTCGTCGTTTTATGTCTTCGTTTTTTAATTGAGTCTTTTAATATTCTGGGAGGTAGTGTGTCCCTAATTTTTTTTTAAGTAAAACCTTCTTTAGGCGCGTTGAGCACTTTTTGGCTGAACAAAAATCATGGAACTCGCATCATCGACACCGAACGCTTGAGCACACGGATGAGTCGTGCGTTGATGTCTTTTGGAAAAGTCCCTTTCTTTCATTAGGAAATTCTAATCTTTTATCCTTTTCTTTCCCTTTGTATTATTATCGTTAAAATCTGTGCTGTTACCTTTAATGGCTGAAGTCGATCGCTCGTTTATCATTTTTTACCGAGAGCAATCAGGACGCAAGGACCCAATGTGAAATCCTGTATTGACGATTTAAAAAATACACACGTAATTGTTCAAGTTTTCACTTCTATCGGCACTCCCGGAGTACCACTGTTTTGTTTTTCTACTATCATTATTTGAATACAGACTAGGTAAGATTTAAACTGCAAATAAACAAAGAAAAAACAACTAAGAGACATCTCTGTGAGGTTCTTAAAGTTTAAACTCCACTTGACCTCAATGAAAGACATCTTTACAAAAAATAAACCTGCAAAATGATACTATATCCGTATTCAGAATACCATCCCGTGACCAGTAATCGTACTCCAATGATACAGTAACAAGATTACGGTACCTTAAATATTTATCACCGGCTTAATTTCGTTTCATAATAAATAAACCCACCCTTAAGTTCGTGACGCTAAGGTCCCGGCTCACTGTCAAAAGTATTGATTAATTTGGCAGGACTTTACTTTAAATAAAACATACTTATGTTATGTTACGGGAACATTATAATATAACGTAATGTTTAAAGATTTGACATAGTATGTTTGTGACGAAAAATATAAAGGAGCGTTTTAATTGACGTTTTCGAACATAAGTACGTAAATTAAAGTAAACGTATCGTTTGAAAACGTATTAATATATTTAACTTATTTCATTGTATTTAATTTTAATACACAGTGTAGATAAAACAAAAATCAAAACATAAATAAAATTATAGGTGAAAGAAATTTGTTGAGCTTGGGGTGACGTAACGTAGACTTAAATAAGATTTTCTTGCAACAATATCATTTTTATCCAGTATCTGTTAAAAATGGAAGTGACAAATGACTTCGATGAATTGGGACTACATAATAATGCATGTAATTACGTCGCCGATTTAACAAAGTAACGAGGATTTCAATCAAAATTGATCGATAACGATGAGGTGTGTCCAAAAATTTAAGCATGACTAAATACTTTTTGCTGAAATCTTGATAAAAACTGAAAATGAAGTAATGAACTTTCAGGTTGATAACTTCTAAAATGTCATATAAAAAGTAAAGTAGAAAACTAACAGTTACAGGTGACTGACTTTAGTAAAAAAACCTAATAGTAAACAGAAAGATAATATAATTTAAACGAGCTTTAGCAACAGCAAGATGTAAATAATAGAATCATTATGTATCCTGGCTTAGTAAAGCTTAGTAAAGCTAATATTAATGTATTTAAAGAAGGACAAAAAAAAAAGAAATCGTTTTCAAAAATGTTTCGGCAGGGCTTCCTAATCTGAACTGATACTTATTGACATTTAAAAATGGCAGGCTAAACATGTTTTGAATATTGAACGTGGATATTTTTAGAGCCTTGCTCGAGAGCAAGCCTTGAAGAGTCATTAGGGAACAGTTGTTTTTATTTCTTTTGCAAAATATTATTTCTGTAACATTCCATTTTTGAGAGCCTTGCCCGAGTGCAAGGCTTGATGACGCGTGATGACTATGATGATGAATTGGAACAAATTGGAACGGTGCACCTAGCTTCTGACGTTTCATAAGTGCCCATGCAGGTTTATGTGAAATAAAATATTTTGATTTTTGATTTTGAATATAATTATAGAATTTATGGTTTAGTAGGTATAAAGTTGCAGTAGTCGGAATATAGGTCCTAATGAACACTTTTTGAGCAATGACCCTTTACAGTCTGATTATAATGCAAAATCAATAAAATGGCGCCACCAATACAAGCCCAAATGAATAACTATAGGCAAATTCAAATCCGAACATATCGAGTGCAAGTTTATAGACAACCGCACAGCACTATCAATCCGCATGTCGCACGTAAGTAAGTAGGTGTCGAGTCCACATATCGTGTTATTTATTACATTATAAACGATATCGAGGATCGCGCGCGTTTTGGACGCGCCCCGGGTATGTGATGACGTATCTCATATTTATGGGGCATACGCGTATTGTCCCGGAGTGTAGGCCGTGATGCATGGCCGCCGGCGCCGATGGATGTTACTTACCATGTGGCACCCTAGAGTGGGTGTGGACGTGGACTTATAGTAAGGGTTGGGAATGCGCCCTTTAGGATTTGAGGAATGTTAGCATATTTCTTGGTGTTGGTGCCGGTATGCGGAAGCCTTCGATTTATGTGAGAGAAATTTCAGGAAGTTTCAAGGTTACTGCTTTGTTTAAATACCATTTTATATTTCGTGTTCTTATTTTCGTCCGCTTTTTTGGTGGAAAATTATGTTTTAGTCTGTTCAGGCATTTTGTTATTTTAATATTTAAAGTGCTGAGTGCTCATTTAGGCTCTAAGGTAATACCAGAGAAGTTTTAATGCTCCAAAAACAATAGTTGCGTTGTTTTTGGAGCCTTTTCTCCATTCAAACTTCTCTAAATCATAACTCGAAAAATAAAAAAATTACCCTTTTAAAATCTGTAGCTTTCCTGTTCTGTCATTTATCATAATCCTAAACGTCACTTCACCGATCTAAATGAGCTAAATCTAGACAATGAAAAAAAACCTCTTAACATACTACCCACCTATAAAACCAACAACTATATCAATCGAAACTGAAAGCACACAAATAAGCTAACGCTTTGCATAACCGCGCGGTGTTAACACGGGACTTCAAAGTGCGCAGGCGCGGCGATTCAATACGATCGCATACAATACAGCCGCAGGCGCATGCCGCATCCAGTTGTCACTTGCACTCATTGAATATATGTCGCTGATGGACAATGGTTATTCAATGGGAGTTATTGGGTGTTGGGTTGAAAGATATGGGTCAGTTTGTCATTAAAGGTGGCTATAGTATAAACTAGCCATGGTGTTTTTATTAATTTCTTTTTATTATTTTAGAGAATCAATACAACATTATTTGGTTGCCTAAAAATTATTATACTCGTGTTAACTGTCTTCATTGACAAAGAGACGTGAACCATTAAATACTTGTGAAAATAAATGACACCACGAAAAATAAATAATTGAAAATACTTTTTTATTGTAATAAAACTTATAAACACAAGATATAAACAACAACAATCTAATATGGAAAATATCATTACCATTGAATTTCGCAAGCGTTTCGATCAACAAAATTGTTAAGCCACAAAAGGCGAGCGAATAAGTACAAAAATCTAAATTTATTCCACATTACCTACTTTAAATACTTTTTATCTGAAGTTCGGAAATAAATTGAAGCGCTCGTGCCACCCAAGAAACAGAAAACAAAACTCAATGTACTGTCGTCGGGCCAGATATTCTATACACTAGAAATATTAACCGCGTCGCTACGAAAATGCTCCTCTAGAAAAGATATAAATAGATGAATAAAGTCGAAACACATTCAGGTTATGTTACGAATAAACCAGACGTCACAACTAACCCCAAATTATTTACATTTTAGGTTGTGAATTACAGAATAATGAGATTAATGTCACCCTCCCGTGACATAAGCTAAATTTTATTTTATGTCAAATTATAATATCAAAAATTCTTCTGTGGACTTTTTTCTTGAACTCATTTTGTCGTCACATCGTTTCCAAAGCATATCCTAACATTATTTCTCTTAAGTCAGCTCCTTTCAGTCCGCATTCGTAGTCCGGTCTATTATATTGTCAATTCGGGACCTCCATGCACCGTATACAATTACAAGATGTGTTCATTCTGCCGCAATCTGTCAGTCGGAACGGTCGTCTCACTATAAATAAAATGAATTTATTTGCGTCCACTTAATTTATAGCTATTTTGGACACAATGTAGCGATGTGATATTCTACTGTAGGAGCAAGTGCGGGTATTTAAGTCCCAAGAGTATGTATTGTTGGTGAAATATATTGGAAATGCTTTCTGTTCAGTTTTGTAAGGACGAAAGAGGGAGCTATATAAAATCAAGTAGGCAATAACAATTTCTAAAGGTGTATTGCCATTTGCCGGTTTTACGGCGAGATGTAGCTATCTGCGAATTTAATAGGCAATGCAAGATTATACTTAGATAACATTGCAAAGCAGTCTTTTCAATATTTTCAGTTATCGATAAACACTCTTACATACTGTACTACTGTTGAACGTTGATATAGAAGGACGATAATTTGCTATGAAAGGTATTGCCAGTTGACTATGCCGTCTGGGCATTGAACCCCTCTATCACATAGCTGGCGGGGACATATTTATATCACGAGTAACATGGACATAGGTCTCTCCCAGCATAATCGGCCAAAAATGTTGCCACTGAGGGCAAACAGGCTTCTTCTCTTTGGGAGGGAGGGGGCCGTAATCTGCTCCGGGTGCCCTGTGCGGATTACCTAGTAGATGTTACATGTCTTCGAATTTTTGGTTCTAGGACATGCCGGTTTCCTCACAGCATTTTTCTTCCTCGTTTTAAGAACAGTAATTATGAAATAATTTACACAAAGCGCCTGTCTGGGTTTGGCCACCACTGCTCCTCTTCCAGGCTACGCCACAACACCACGTCCTCTAGCTTCCACACCCGCTGGCGTCACACACTACGCTTGCCGATACGCGATCTCCACTTCAGGGGGCCTATTCTCTAACTCCGTCAACGAAGATACGGGCCCATCCGAAAGTAGTTCGAAACTTCTTAGTGAATCCTACAGCCAATTAACTAACTTTTTTGGACGGGCAAAAACATATCGGGAGTAGGGACAGCTGTCAAATCGTGTTGTCATTCATTCTTAGTTCGGGCACCAAACTAATGTTCTGTCCGTAAGTGATACGGAGTTGGAAACGCCCGTTATTTCGACCGAAACGACGGACTACGTGCTTAGGGAGTAGGCCCCCAGCAGGCTTAGCACGAAAACCGTAGAGAAGCGTTTTGTCGACGAAAGAGTAGACAAAAATTACGTTTTGTGTAAACAGTTGACAGTTTGTTCACCGAAAAATGTTGTCAAACGATTTCTATTCTACGGTAGAGTAGAAATAGAAAGCGTTATGCTAAGCCTGCAGGACTCGTCGACTCCACCGGCTATCGGTCCTTCGACAAACATGTCCAGCCCACTGCCACTTCAACTTGCTTACACCACCATATTGGCCTTTAATAACTTACCACTCAACACATTCATCAAACTTTTGACACATTCTTTTCTTTATTTTCACGCTAATCACTAATGAATTCAATCAGGAACATACCAAAAATTACCATAATCGACTTCCTCACTGCCAACATTGACAGATACCTGATTATTAACTGTTACATTTAGTTAACAGTCCAGCGGGCACGTTAGTAACACTATCTGGCCAGTGATTTAGCGCACTCGCCCGTCCACTGGCGCGGTTTACTGGCGTGCCAGTGTGTAATGACTTCAGATGTAAATATATTAAATTGATTTGTTGGTTTCGGTTTTATAGAGGTGAAACAATGGGTGTTTGTTTTCTATGTCGTATGTTACTTAGAGTCAGCTGAGATTAATGGGGGCCTTTTGAGAGATGTACGGCTTTGAGTATCATTTTGTCTGTCCTTTAATGAATGGCGAGCCTTATAGTCGACCTGCCTATGATGGATGGCATGCAGAAGTACAATGACTCGCGATTTTCTTTTACAGACAAAATCTATTAAAGGAAAAACCCGAAAAACCAAGACAAAGAAATAGGCTTCTATGTAATTATTTGCGCAGTGCTTTCGGTGGATTTTATAGAGCTCATATACATAGACTGTCTTTCCATGTAAAATACTGGTATTCAGCCGCATCAGGTTAGATTGTAAGCTGACCTCAAAATTGTTGAAAAAAGGTTAGGTACTTTTGACAGAAAGAATTTTCGGTGTAGGTACATTACTCTTCCTTATTTTTTAAACCCCTTTTAATCTAAAAAGTTAATGACATCGATATCTTTGTCTAAGAATTGAGATAAAAGCTTGCAAATATGAGCAATTGCAATCTTTAATCACTAGGTATTTATCCATATAGAGATCACAACTAACATTAATCAAAGCACTATCTCTGCTTACAAACAACTAATATTCTATCAATTATAATTTAAAAACCATTGTTATCATTATCACAGACAAAAAAGAAACAAGAATTTGACCTCATAACTCAGAAGACTTACGAAACATTCACCACATACTTATCTAAGGGGTGTTATCCATGTCGCAAGATGCTTAAGCCGGCGCACGCGCCGATCTATAATGAAATCATAAGTCACGATCTTTTCTCAAACGATGCTTACCTGAAACAAATGAAATTGGACTTAAGCACTTCAAAAATAAGGTTGGAAATTTAACGGTCGTGTATACATAAGGCTTATTTGCCCTATATAATGTTGGTTGAATAGATTATTGCGAATTACAAAACATTGTATAGCTGCTGTTTAAGATCATTATTTCTTTTCATGATAGATTTTAATTTTAGTGCTTGTAGAGCTGTAATAGCTTCATGTTTCTTTATTAACCTCTAAATAGGTCGTTATTCTGCGTACAATTATTGGTCTTGCAATCTTTAGAACTTAATTATTTTTATGACTATGCATAACCTATTAGAATAAAACCGCTTCAGCCTTGCGGAGGGTGCCATGAACTACATAAGTACATATCCTACTAATAACTCGAAAGTTTGTAAGTATGGATGGATGGATGGATGTTTGTTACTCTTTCACGTAAAAACTAGTGGATGGATTTGGATGAAATTTAGCACACAGATAGATTATAACCTAGATTAACACATAGGATACTTTTTATCCCGGTAATACGTTCCCGCGGGATAATTTCCGACTTTCACGCGGGCGAAACCACGGGCGGAAGCTTGTAAGTCATAATATTAGTTCAGTCACTATTTTACGTTAACATATCAGTGGTAGCCTAGTGGCAACAGCCCCGATTTACGTGGTGATGGGTTCTATCCCAGGCAGCCAGTTTTCTTGGTATAATTTATTTGATTACCACTACTTTAAAACGGTGAAAGAAAATATCGTGAGGAAACCGGAATGTCCTAGGACCACGAGGCACCACCATTGGGCATCGGACACGGGTTTTAGATCGGACTAGGGAGTGGGCCTCAATCCTCACGGATACAGGCCTCCTCTCACAAGGAGTTGACCGTTGTCCCAGCACTGGGAACGTTATAGACTTATTATGTACCATTTTACGACTATTAAAGTCATCTTAGCTCCGGATAACTCTGTAAACATTACTCGAGGTTTCTCACGACCTACCTATCCCAAGAAGTACTTGTAGGTACCAAAGATTTTGTGTTTGCAAAACGATGAAAAGCCCTTTGCCAACCTTAAAGGACTTAAAAGCTTACCGTAAATTCGTTATTCCATATCCAATGTCAAATTAGAACAGTACACTGGCATATTCTTCTACTTTATATGAGCTACTTCCAAACTAAACTATAGGTACTTCAGTCCCAAAAAGGGTGTATTAGTCAGTAATACATCTCAACAATAGGGGCAGAGTTCAAATTCCACGGAGGTGACATTCACACAGTCGGTGACTGTAAAGACCATTCATTGTGCATTCAGCCTTACGGCTGACATATATACCTATTCGTATATATTTATACGAGTAGGTATAAACGTCACGAAAGAGTCTACATATTAACATATTATATGACCTGAATTGCCCTGTCTGTAATAATGTAATGTTCATGCATACCACATGCATAGACATTAGGTACTCCCTTAATTCATTAACGTTGCGGAAAGTTAAGTAAGTAATAAGCGACTGTTTAGCCATACATTTTTAACGTTTAAGCGGCTCTTAACTTGAAGCATCGTTTAAAAATAAACCCCCCTATATTTGACGTTTCATCATCATCATTTTCATGATTTTTTTACATTATTTTTACTTTTATTATTTGCATTGTGTATTTCATCACCATTAGTCTCAAAACGATGAAATAACCCTCGTGAGGAAACCGGCATGTACTAGAACCAAAAATTCGAGGACATTACTGTGACATGAGAGGAGGCAGCGGCGAGGTGTCAATTTTTCTAAGAAAGAAGCCGTAGCGAAATCTGTTTTAACTGACTGACTTGTCAATAAAGAATACTTACTATCATTCTAAAGTTATTAAAGGATATGTAAATAATTAAATGATTATTAATTGTGAATGAAATACCCGTAGTGTAACTATATTTTTTGACAATAGTAGCCACTATTGACGTACCATTTTTGAATAGTGATAGAGTTGTCGATGCGAATCCCCAAAGGGAAGCCGGTAAGAATCGTGCTATATAGTGCTTTCGCCACTGAGAGGAGGCCTGTGTTCCAACAGTGGGAATATTATAGGCTCATTATGAGATGATGATGAAGTATTTAGGATATGTTGACTTTACCGAATATTCGAACATGCGGTGGCAGCAGACTCTAGAAAGATTAAAAAGTACCTAACAACTATTCTGTCTTCCTTCAACTACAAAAAAAAGAAATAAAATTTTGTATAATAAACTAGCTGACAGGTACCCACTACGTTGGGCGGTAAACATGTTTACTTGTAATGAAATTATGAGTGTGGTTCGGTTAGTACTGAGTGCTATGATTTATTTCCTGACTACCAAAAGGTGGGTAATATTTTACTGCATATGTATGTATGTATTTGCATGCCAATTTGGCTATATTACTGGGTTTCAAATGAGTCAATGAAATGATTGTTCAAACTTCTCTGTATACTATATTAGATGTACTTAATGTTATTATTTGGTACCAGTTAGATATATGCTGTCGCTGACTTTTTTGTAGGCATTATCAAGCTCTACAACTTTTCTCTAGAACTCAATCATATATCTCTCATCGTTAAGGCAGCATTTGTAAGAAACGTTTTCGTTTTACCGTTTTTCTCGAACTTATTTTGCAAATCCGACTACCACGAAAAAGTCTTTTAATTTCTCGGGTTAATATATAGCCTATGACACTCACAAATAACGTGGCTTTTTATTGGTAGAAGAATTTTCAAAATCGGTTCAGGAGGTCCAAAGATTACCCCCAACAATCTCACCAACTTTACCTCTTCATAATAATAGTATGGATAAGACAGTACAAAAGTGAGACTCAAAACATTGCAACACTCGTGTTGTAGACATTGCCACCTAGGTCTCCTCATAAACCAACACGTATTTAACCTTAAATCAGAAAGGCTATACGCATAAGCCTTCTATGTGTCAACGAGGCACACAGTAAAATTAATCTAGACTTTAGGTACTCTATTTTTTACCTCATATTTTGACGCTGCGTTGGCCTGTTATGGCTAATGGGGTGCAAAACATAACATTTGACTCCTATCAAGTTTGCAACACTTAACCTACTTTGCATAAATATCAGTGCTATTGTCTTTCAGTATAAATACCATATCTGTCAGTGGGAAAGGTGCCAATAGAATTATAGGGTTAACATTAAAGAAATGATTTTCGACTCTAAACTGGGGGTTTTAAAGTTGGATTTCGAATGTCAAGGTTTGATGTATTAACCCTTTAAATAAAAAGCGCGCATCAAAAAGGATATTTTACGCTTTACTTTTGAAGTTTATCACATTTATTGCCCATAAAATGTGTTAATGGCAAGTTACCCACACTAAATCCCATTAAGTTTTTAAAGGAGAAGTCATCTGAAATTACTTTTGTATGTGATGATAACATGTAATGCTTGCAAGTGAGGACACCGCCTCATATTTATTGAGGTCATTTTGTTTTACATTTATTTGTGGTCGTGAGTTATTTTTATTTCATGATAAGTATAATTTTCTTTTTTATTTCGAGTTAAGTGTCGCAAGGTTTATTTACTGACATCACTAACAATAATACAAATTGTCACTGTATAGTTCTTGGCTGTTATTTGAAATCTAAACGAATCCGATTTTGGGAGATAAACCAAATAAGATTAGCGTGTAGAATGTTGTGTTCTAAGACTGATGAAGACTGAAAATGTGACTTCTACCAACTCGCGTGGTGGATTACAGCCCAGTCCCTCTTGAAGAGAAAAGGTCTGTTTCCACAGAAATCTTATTATTAATTGCACTATTTCCTTTATTTCATTTAAATTTAGATATAAATTATATTTTTAAATGTTCGAAATAAAAAAAAAAATACATAAAAACATTTAAAAAAAATGCATTATTATTAAGATTTCTGTGCCTATGCCCCAACAGTGGGAACAATATAGGCCGATTATGTATGTTGTGTCCAGTACTTTTCACAAGTTCCTCAAAGAAAAAAAAAACATTTTTTTTAAACATGTTCAAACAAGGGACCCACCCACACAGATATATTATCTGTATCTGTGAAGGAGCCCAATACCTATTTAGAACACCTTTCAACGAATGAAAATCTAAAGTCCTTTAAAAAAGAGTCCCGGCAATGACATGGCAAAACTTCAGAATGAGCCAAAAATATCCCGCATCCCAGTAGTAGGTACCTACATTTGGTGACACATACACAAAAACCATTTATAACGGTCTCCGTCGAAAACCACAGGGTTAGCCACAAACAAAAAAACTTTGAAGCAACAGCAAGTAGCCACTCCATCTTCTGAGATAAATGAATGAGATTGTCCTAACAGCTGACAGACTTTAGGTACACCTACCGGAAATGTGACAACCCTATTTTGCATGTGCGATAACTTTTACCACACAATATTGAACCTTATTGCTTTAAGTCATAAGGTTAAATGTTGGTGGTCAATGTATGCAGAATTTTGTTTGCACAAATGGACAACGCCCCGAGACAAAGATCAGCAAAAATTAAAATTTGTAATAAAAAATGTTTAAACAATGAGATGTTACTCTGTGAGCTTGTTCTTGTTCGCCGTTATATTTGGTGCTGAGTCCTTGAAACATTAGTAGGATAATTATGATGAAGATCTAGATACAGTCAAGGACTGAGAGAGAATTTATGGAGAAGTCAAAAATAAACCCCAGTTTGGTGAACCGATACAACAAACTTTAACACTGTCTTTCTCAGAGATGTGTATGATATCAATTGATAGAAGTTTTATTTTCATAGCGTAGCTTGGTTTAGCTTGCTGCGGTTGCTACGTGGATGGGTGACTATCTTTACATACCAAGACCCGTCCGTGCATCGGAAATCATGCCACCCCGTTGTTCCCAACATTTACTATCATGCGCGGATCTTCTGCCAGGGGTGCGGGTTGTTCGAAAGAGATACCGTAGCCCTGGCACACAGGCAACAGAGGGAACACGGGTGGGTTTAGTCAGTAAAAGTCTGACACGCCCTCCAGCTCCACCCAGAGCGGGAGAAGTTATTTGAGGATTTCCCAATCTCAAAAATAAATAAAAAATGCGTGGATCTTTGAAAGTCGTTACGGAGTGACAACCAGTCTTACCAATAGGTATCGTTTTACCCAATAATTGGGTGGAGGCGAGATAAGCAGTCACTCCATGTATAATACTGGTATTAAGCCGCATTCGGGTAAACTGGAAGACGATCCCAACATGGTTCGGAAAAGGTTAGGCAACTGATGTACTTGGCTTGGCGCTGGTGGAAAGGGTTCAACGATGCTAAGATTTTTTGCTTACCTACGTGCAAAGCGCATCTTCGAAGCACATCTAACTCACTCCGCTCCTACTAAGATCTGTGAGTAGCAATACACACATTGGTTTCGTAGCTTGACTTGACCGATTAGCTACCGCGCATTTGATGAAAAAGCAGCCTGAAGAAGGTCCGTAAGATACTCACAATCTGTTTTGTTTTGTAGTAATCTATGATGTTGAGGTCTATCTTCATACGCTTTCTGCAGACTCAAGCACCGATTTGTCGAAGGAAGAATAGACATGACTATTTACTAAATGATGTACATTAGGAGAAGATAGCTATGTTTTTCTATTAATTATCACAGAAAAGTGTTCTAAACGAATCATGATTTTGTAGATAATCGTATATACTTTGTTGCCGTCGAGTAGAAAGTTTGTTGTCAGTGTGATTTTGACAGAATGGGAAGAAATATTCTTCTGATATAGTCTACATTTATTAGGACCTAGACAAAGATCGTTGGAAACGAAAGACAAAATGACAGATTGTAGAAGAATATCTTCGTTGCGATGTCAAAAATATAGAAACGAAATGTCACTTTGTATTGAAAAAGCACTGTCTATTCTTCGTAGAAATAGAAAACGTCATGCTAAACCTGCAGTAGACTACGATGGATATCCACTCCAACGGGTATTAAAAAGGTGTTTGCAGAGATTTGGAAATCATGCTTGTTGTTAATTTACTATACATAATAATATGTTCAGAAAAATCTTATGGTCTACCACCCCGTGATTTGTGAAATTTTTGGGCTACATCTATTTGAACTGTTACTGAACTGTTATTAACAAAAACATGCATACCAGCCTATATTTGTTTTTAGGGTTCCGTAAAAACCGGAACCCTTATAGGATCACTTTGTTGTCCGTCCATCTGTCTCAAAATCAAAAAAAAATCATCAAAATCAAAATATTTTATTTCACATAAGCCTGCATGGGCACTTATGAAACGTCAGAAGCTAGGTGCACGGTTCCAATTTGTCGTTTCCTATGGAGAAGAGCCGGCAAGAAACTCCACGGTTACTCTTTTAAAAATAATTGGCTTTTACAATGTTTTCAAATTACAGTGATAATAGGTATGGGAGGACAGTGCAGGCCAGTCAATAAGTACCAGGTACTTAGAGGAATGAAAATACAGAATAGAAAAACGTCTACAAATCTAGTCTCTAAGGCCTACAACGTTCTCTCATTCACAATATGTAAAAGAATCTACCTATATAAAATGAATCTATTTGAACCAAGTGACATGATTTCGATGACAATCACTGAAAATAAATAGTAGGTAGTAAAATTGATGTATAATGTCAAATAATGACGAGAATATGTCAGACATTGTAAAAAAAATAATAATAATAAAAAGAATAAAAATTAACATTGCAATTTGGGAGCAGTTAATAGACTTTCACACGGTTTTGCTGTTAATGAGGTACCAGGGAAGCCACATGTGCAGAAGGAATTAATGCCAAACTTCCCTGTCTCCAACGTAGTCTTTTGTCTGTCTGTCAATACCCTTTATCTCGGGAACGCGTGGAGGTATCGAGTTGAAATTAAAACGATATACTCAAGCCTACAGTTTCTTGTAGCTGTTATAATATCAAACTTCTAAGTTAACGTGAAAAAAAGATACGGCCGTTTATGTCGCAAAAAACGTATATTTCGACAGTGTCAAGGGAATCAACTTTTACAGGGTATTTTCCGTTGACCTATAACTATGAAATTTGGCACGTACCTAATACCGTCTTATACTACAAGTATAGAGAAAAATCTGAAAACTAACATTTGTAATAAAAACATCAAAAACAGGATCTTTATGCAAGGAACGGCGGCGGTCCAATTTTTTTATAATGTACCAACAAATTTGTACGGAACCCTCGGTGGGCGAGTCCGACTCGCACTTGTCCGATTTTTTTATCTTTTCTAAATGGTACCAAAAGTGGTTAATGGTGTGGCTATAAAGTTTAAATGATGATTCAATACAATAGCTACCAGATAAGTCAAAGCTACCAAATAAATCACAGGATTCTCATCTAACGGTATTGAAGTTCTTAAGTTAAGCGAATGTGTCTTGTTCACTATCGCTGTCATTTGTTTGATGACAAAACTTTTTGATAACCTTTTTCCTTATGTTGTGGTTTTATGGAATTTCCGCCTAACGGGAGCAAGGTCCTCTGAGAGTCCTGTTTGACATGTTCGCTCATTTGTTATGTCATTTATGATACCTACACGTAGGTTTACACATATTTTCTTCAGAAACTTTATTTTGTCTTGTGCTGTCCGTCAGTGACTTATGTATTTTTTTTTTGTTTTGGTGTGAGAAATCATCAAATAACTTCTCCCGCTCTGGGTGGAGCAGGAAGACGTGTCAGACTTTTACTGACTAAAACCCACCCGTATTCCCTCAGTTATCTGTGTGCCAGGGGAGACAGTATCTCTTTCGAATAACCCGCACCCCTGCCAGGATATGTGTGTGTGTGTGTGTGTGGACCTTTTTTACAATCGTGAGTAGTTTAACAAAACTTATCATTCTTCGACAGCCTGTATGAGAACAGTAACTTCGAACCCAGGTAGGCGCTTTAATTTGTATAGATTATTTCATCACCACTGCTCTCAAAACGGTGAAGGAAAACATCGTGAGGAAACCGGCATGTTCTAAAACCAAAAATTCGAAGACATGTGTCACCACCACCACTACCACTTTGGACTGGGTCCGCGTGGTGGGCTACGGCCCTCTCCATCTCGTCTCAGAGGAGGCCTGTGTTCCACGGGGCCTACTCTCTAAGCACGAAATCCGTAATCTCGGTCGAAAGTACGGGCGTTTCCTACTCCGTGTATCACTTACGGAACTATGAGTAGTTTGGGGCCCAAACTAACAATGAATTACAACGCGATTTGACAGCTGTCCCTACCCCCTATAAGGTTTTATTTTACCCGTCCAAAAACGTTAATTAATCAGCTGTAGGAGTCACTTCGAAGTTTCGAACTATTTTCGGACGGGCCCGTATTTTCTTAGACGGAGTTAGAGTGTAGCCCCCTTCAGTGGGAAACTTATAGGCTAATTAAATTGTAAAAAAAATGTCATCCCTCAGAAAAATATGACCCCATTATTATAATTATGTAAGTATTCCCAGTTTTAGTTACGAAAATTAACTTAGTAGAAAATTAATTAATTCAAACAAATAATATCTCGGCACAAATCGCGTAACACCATTTAAAAACTTCTACTGTTTTCAGCCTACAATAATTATTCTCAAATTCCTGGTTTCCCCCGAAGACATATTGTAGGTAACAACAAAGATCTGTAGGTACCTAAGATATTTTGACCACAGAACCGCCATTTTTATCAAAATTTCCATTACCAAACCCTTTTGCATTCTCTGGAGATGACTCAATAAGGATAATGTCATCAGTATTTTATTCTTAGACGTTTTAATATTTCGCTAATGACTAGGCGCGGTTTCTTACTTACCTGACCAGTTTTACTGAATACCAACGAAGTATCATCCATCGTTTCTAGATAGAAAAATCTACATCTGACCATTGGGTTTCTTCGCCGCGGGAGACGCCCTGGGCGTCGGGAATCCCAGGCTGATTCCCGGCGCGGGCTTGCGCACGGCGAGTAATGGGTAGCTCGCTGTCCGGTAAGGACCAAGCCCGGGTTGACGGCGCGTTGTGTTCCACGCTCGCCTCAAAGAGTTGTCAATACCAACTGGTGGGGTCCGCAAGGGCCGATGCCTGCCAGAGGTGCGGGTTGTTCGAAAGAGATACCGCGGCCCCTGGCACACAGGCAACTGAGGGAACACGGGTGGGTTTTAGTCAGTAAAAGTCTGACACACCCTCCTGCTCCACCCAGAGCGGGAGAAGTTATTTGATGATTTCCCAACCAAAAAAAAAAAACCATTGGGTTTCTAGTTATCTCACAATGAGAGATAGGCGAAAAAGAAAATTGGCATAGGTTACCGTAGAATCGTCAAAGCATTATATAACGCTGTCATCTATTGATGAGTTCCATTATCGAAATCGAACTGCTGCTGGGTTCCAGAACGGCTCGTAGACAAGAAGGTTGCCAGGCACAAAAAGGATTGGGCAGGTCACATCAGTCGTATGCAGGATGACCGCTAGGAAAAAAGTCTCTACACAATAGGTATCTAAAGATGAATGACGCCCGCCGCGGTCGGCCTAGAAAACGGTCAGGTGGCGAGACGACCCGGACGCGTACCGCGAGGGCTGATTCGAGGTTGCGCGGGAAAAGAGTTCACGGAAGGATTTTGGGAAGGCCTTTGCAAAGTAGTAAGATAGTAAGGCTAAACAAAACAAAATAGACGGCTTTTTGATACAAATATCCAAACGGTTTACGGAAAAACCACTCCCAAAAAGCACGCGTCGAATAAATAATTTTCTAAAAAACGATTTATGGAAATAAATGTAAACATAATTTAAAAGCTAACAGTATTATAATAATAATAATAGTATGTGAAAATATATGAAAAAGTGAGGGTAAAGAATTACAGGGCATCAAAAAAATCGTAGGCGTCGCTGTCAACAGGAAAACTGCCTAAACTGCCACGTTGCATGGCAATTGTTTTCTATTTATTTCTGACCTTTTATATAATTTTTCTGCCCCGTTCACGTTGAACAACGTCCCTGAGTTCTTCGACCCAATCGTTATAAGTGCTAACTTTAGGCTCTGATCCTTGGGTCATCAAACAAATTGAATTTAGTTTTCGTTTTGTTTCGCGAGAGAAATTTAAAATTAGTCACACCTTTATTTATATCTTTAATTAATTGAACATTTATCTTGACTTTTGATTTGTGTTTCAGTTGTAGGTATTGATTAATTTGTTAATTTCTTTCGATTGTTTCTTTGAATTAATTAGTACGTTTGCCTATGTTCTGCATATATTTTTATATTGACTATTGAGTTTTATTTCAATTTGACGCTATCGTTCGCTTCCTCACGGTTCCACGTCCTTCCAGGAAAAACATTTAGATTACAACGTGACTAACTTTACGACTATTAACTTATGTTTTTATTGTTTCAGATGTACCTAAATTCCACCGTTGCAGAGCATCACTGAAAGGAATTTAGAGCACTGAAGGAGATAGAAATCGAAATCGTTGAATCGTACACCCCACTGCCTTGTAAAACTCCTCCATCATCTAGCCTTTTCCTAACTAAATTTGGGGTCAGCTTACAGTCTAACCAAATGCAGCTGAAAACCAGTATTTTACATGGAGCGACTGTCTATCTGACCTCCACAACCCAGATACTGGGTACTCCTTGGACTGGTTGTCAAACTTTTGAGCTTCTCTCTACCCGTAACGACTATCAAAGATCTGCATACGAATGACAACCGGGACCAAACTGCTTAACGTGCTTTCCGAGGCACGGACGCGTCTCGTATTGGTAACCCATCCACCGACCGACCTCGGCAAACGTTGCTTAACCTTGACGATCGATCCGTCGCGGCTATTATGGTTTAGACACCAGCCCCTCTGCAAAACTCTTCCATATATCAAACATAATTTAAACAAACAAAGCATTTTAACAGCCATTAATATTTAACACCAAAAAAGCAGACATTACATAATATTCGCACATAAATCTTTGCTTGCATACCGTTAACGAGTCCGTAAATAAACAGACGCGCTCCGGAATTCCGTCACGGAGTCTTATGTCATGCGAAGAACGAGGACATGAAGTGTTGGTTTAAATCTTTTGTGGTTTTTTTTTCATGAATTTCGGTTTTGAGAAGTCAGCGAGAACTGTAAGTTGGAAAAGTGTGTTAGGGAAATATCCAGCGGTTCACCTGCGTGAAGGTCGGTGAAATCTTCCCACGGGAACGTACTACCAGGATAAAAGTATCCTATGTATTAATCCTGGTAATGAACTTCTGTGTGCCAAATTTAATCCAAATCCGTTCAGCCCTTTCTGCGTGATTGAGTAACAAATATACAAACTTTCACATTTGTAATACTATGATATATATATGTTAACGGAAAAGTGTGTAATCCGTCATTGTATACAATTCCTAGGAAATGTGTACAATTCCTAAAATAGATAGGAAATCTATGATATATTTTGTAACATACACTTTTCCTAGGAAATCTATGCATTTCCTAAATAGCAATCGGGAATGTATTAAAAGTTAGTGACAGAAACGAATCGCTGCAAAACCGACTCCACGTAGTCTTGTCTGCCCTACCCCTAGAGTGTTATTTAAATCCGCGTAGGCGCGGAGGGGCGACGCGGGCCGCGAGCTGAGGAGCAGGTGGTATTAGCGGTCGCTGACGCGGCTGAGACTTGCCGGCACAGCCGGCCAGCAAGCCAAAGAGCCTGCGGTGGTGAGCGCGAATACCATCTGCGACTATAAGCTCGCGTGGGACCGCCGGAGACCCGCAGCGCCGGAGCCGTGACAGAAACCATGCGAGCAATTCTAGAAAGCATTACTTTTCATATATTTCCTAGTGTGTTCTCGGAATTGCATAAAATTCCTAGGAAATACATACATTTCACAGGAAATGTGTGTATTAAAGAATCTTTGAAGCATTATTTTACACATTTCATAAGTAGGCTCGGAAGTGCATATATTTCCTAGGAATTGTGAACAATTCCTAGTTTTTATACATTTCCGGTAACATATATACTACTAGTAGAACTAGTAAGATTCGTAGTAATGGCACACCATGTCACAACATTAACCACCCCGTATTGAGCCTACGTGAAGCCCACTCCTGTTACATAGAGGAAGGCTGTAACGTGCCCCAGCGGTGGGATTACCTACTTGATTACTTGGAGACCTTGCTCCAGTCCAGCAGTGAGGCTTTCGGCTAATATGACGATCAATCTACATAGTCTTCACATGATCTTACCAAGATAATGTCTGCAGGCTTAGCCCGAGAACGGTAGCCGAGCGTTTTGTCGTCGGAAGAGTAAACAAAAATGACGTTTCCGTATAGACAGTTGACAGTTTTGTACCGAGAAATGTAGACGAGCGATTTCTATTCTACTGAAGAGTAGAAATATAAAGCATCATGCTAAGCCTGCTAGACTTTTAAAAAGAGTGTGACCTCCGAGTTTCTTTCGGCCTTTCTTTTCACAGTAGTCAGATAAGAAACGCCGACCTCATCTAGTTTTAAAATATGATTGACGTTTAAAAGTGTTTGTACAAACCTAGGTACAAGTAATAAAATCATTTATCAATTATGTGCCTTAATATAAGTAGGTATCTTAAACCTTAGGAGCAAATGATCAAAGGCAACTCTAAATTCGCGTAGGATAATAATAATTTACCATTCCAACCCCAGTTTCATTCAACCCAATTAATACAAACAAATAGAAAGAAAATATTTATCATTATCATCTTATGTGGTTCGTGTAGGTGAATTTGTACAACTAGCAACTTCGCTAAATAAACTTAGGCGTCATAAGTTAAGCGCTATTTTTATTAACATTCAAGAAAATTAAAAATAAATCAATTGATTGAAGGTGAAGGAAACATCGTGAGGAAATCGGCATGTCTTAGATACCTAAAATTAGAAGACATATGACATCTCCAACCCGCACTGGGCTCGCGTGGTGGATTACGGCCCACTCCCTCTGATAGCGCGCAGGCCTGTGCCCCAACAATGGGAATATTATATACTGATTATGCAATAAATTATAAACATCAAACTTATGAAATAACAAGGAAGGATTCGGTGATTATTTAGTAACAAAATAAGGTACGTTCACCTTCAAACGATATCCTTATGTACCTATCTTACGTTACGTAACACACGTAACGACAATGTCAATGACTGACCACGATCAGGTAGGTACCTACACAGAAGGACGGTAGACGGTATTAAAATTCTTGAAGACTTTCGCTCAATCTTTGTTGACATGATGTGTACTCAATGGGGCGTGGAGAATCACAAACGTGAAGTATCATTCAAAATCATAATATTATGTTATTTCACATAAACCTACATGAACACTTGTGAAATGTCTGAAGCTAAGTGCAAGGTTCCAATTGGTCGTTTTCTATGGAGAAGAACCGGCAAAAACATCCACGGTTATTCTTTTAAAAATAATTTATGCCGTTACAATGTTTTTAGATTTCAGTGGGTATCGGAGGACAGTGAAGGCCTGTCAACAGGTACCAAGTAGGTACATAATAAAATAGAAAATGGTACTTATACAAATCGACAGTATATAAGGCCTTCAACGTTCTCAAATTCACAAAATATGAAAGAATCGATATCTATAATAGATAAATAAAATATAAAAAACTATTTAAACCAAATGACAAGATTGCCATGATAACCATTAATAAAGACATTATTCCCTTTACATATATAAAATGAGTCTTATGATCTTAGGGTTCTGGACAAAATACAGAAATAAAACGTTGGGATTCATCATCATCATGCCTCATCAGTCCACTGCTGGACATAGGCCTCTCCGATCACTCGCCATTTAATTCGATCCCCGGCAACTCTCATCCAGATGTTACGGTAACTAGCGTAGGAGCGTCCTAATCTAATCTTGCTAATTATTCGACTTTTTACTTAGGAAGTTTTCCGTTATCTTCTTATCTATAAAACTATGCAATGACTATAAATCATTCCGATGGTAAACGAAGCTTTTAAACCTTTATTATTACTTGCAATAATTTTGTCTTTATGTATCAATAGAATGCAATCAAGTCTATGTATAAACCTACCGAAGTAATCAAAGTTTTCCAGCGGTGAAAAAAAAACCAACACGCAATAACATCAAGCTTGAATTACCCGAAAGGATAGGCTGTAGTGCACCTATATAGTACACCCACATTTAGCCAGTTATGCTTCAGTCCCATGTAACAGGGGACAACCTGTTGCCATCCAGACTCCGGGCTGTTACTGAGAAATTCCACATGTTAAAACCCAATAACATTTTGCCCAACCCGGATATCGAACCCAGGACCTCGTACTCAGCAGTAGCGCTTGCGCGCACTAGACCAACGAAGCAGTCAAAAACTCTACGTCATTATTTCTC
This sequence comes from Antitype chi, assembly GCA_947359405.1. Taxonomy (NCBI): domain Eukaryota; kingdom Metazoa; phylum Arthropoda; class Insecta; order Lepidoptera; family Noctuidae; genus Antitype; species Antitype chi. The sequence continues at coordinate 18,842,255 of OX375808.1, forward strand.
AAAATAAAAACAATAAAAATAAATAAAAATGTTTATTTCATCGACTCATGTAAATTACATTGTTAAATTTGGAGTCACCTTTTAAGCAAATATTTGCTTGTATTAGGTGGTTCCGCTCTTCCAGTTTGAAAATATACGTGGAGTCCCACGAATTTAAACGCTATCAAGTATTTTATTTATAACCATCCTTCCGTTGGTACCTTAGGAATCCGCCAGAATTCCTACAGTACAATCCTTATCACAAAACCCGAATACCATTTTACAGCAAACATTGCACACGCAATTAAAAACGTCGCAACTGCAATTTTTACAAAAATAAGAGAACTGTATTAAAACATAAATTCTCACTTAACCCTCTCATCTGGACTATTGTTCCACTATCGACTGTTATCTGACCGCCAATTAAAAATTAGTTTAAGATAGTGAAAATATCGATAGTGTTAAAAGGCCAGTGTTCATTAGGCATTCTTTTTTCTACGTTTTTATTGTGAACGTATAAGTATTTAGCGTAGGATCGTTGGTTCTTTGAATGTGCCGATGATATTTAGACTATGCTAATTGGGTTACATTTAGAGTACTAATACCAAGTAGTTAGGGTAGAGGAGTTTATGGTGTTTGAAAATAGTTTTATAAAACTTAGGAAAGGTACCTACGGATCAACTATGATCTAAACCGACTTCAAGAAGGACGAGGTTCTCAATTCGACTGTTTTTTTTTTTGTTATATTTATGTTTGTTTTCTCCCATTAATTATAGTTAAATCGAAACGATATTCATATCACCTGGCTAGTATAGTTATACACAGCCTTGTCTTTGCCGTTTACTAAAAACTAAAGTAAAAGTAGATTCTCTATGATTTTTATTATTCCTACCAAAACAATTAGGCCTTAAATCTTACTGAAACAAGCCATTTGATCTTATACAGGCCATTCAAAAAATAAATATCAAATATTATCAACACTTCTCGAATTGAACGATATCGTTAATAACCGTGTATCGAACAGTTCTTGTACCTGCGCCCACGCAACTGCTAACTGCTTGTGCAACCAGTTGCAAGTCTGCAACCGATTGCTTCGCTGTTGTTCGCTGTAGCTGGACATGTTGCTGAGGTATTTATAGTAAATCCTGATGGCATTAAGGTTATTGGAAAAGTAGGGATTTGAATACCGTGGTATATTAATTAAATTATTATTAGATACGTTGCTGTTGAAAACTGCAACAATACAAATGATATGTTATTTGAGGAAAAAAAATATTGGCTTCTATACAGGGTAAATTTAAAAATCAGCTGTTCCATACATTTTGACCGCGTAGGTATTGCACTTTTCAATGAAACAGCAGATTTTTTTTTTTGTGTAACTGACACAAAATTTCTACGCTACGCGGGTCTAGAATGATCATCATCATCATCATCATTTCAGCCGAAAGACGTCCACTGCTGGGCATAGGCCTCCCCCAAGCTCCGAATGATATTCATGGTTAAACTTTGCTCACTGGTCAAAATTGTATCCTGTATAGTACATTCAAGTATTATTCGTGGGAAACATTATTATCATGCTTATTATTATTGGGAAATAGGCGTGAGTTATGTTATGTTTGAGTTGTATTTATGTCATCATAAACCGTAACGTACCGTAACCGTAACGTGGATACGGTAAGGGTAGCCTACGATATTAAAATTTTCTTCCGTTTTTTGTTCAAGTAGGGGTACTCCGATGAGCCCCAGTGCGACTGTGGAGCCACATCGCAAGCTGTGCCCCACCTCTTGTCGCGCTCTGTGCACTAACACCTGCACTATGGGAGATCTTTGTGAGGCAAACGATAATGCTGTCGAAGTGGAGGAATTCTGGTCGAAGCTTATTTAAAACCAATCATTGGAATCATCGACGCGACGAAGCACAAAAAGAACAACCCTCTGAAAGATTCCGAAAGATTGCGTATCTTTCGTCAGGGGGTGGCGACTTTGCATTACCTTTAAAACATTTCCTTTGTGAAGGAGTTAATTTTCTAAAAAACACAATGCCAGTCCATAGAGTCCAACTTTATCATCCCTACTTCAAATTTTTAACAACATGCAAATCACAACTGTCAACTTAAGCCCTCCAGTCTCCACACACTGACATCACTTACGAAAAACATGCGAGTGGAGACATGAGGGCTCATGAATGAAGCCATCGCCGTGTTTCCAGCCATAACTAGCCTCCATAGTCATAACGTGGGTGTTGCCAACATGCAAAATACTAATATAGTGGTATAAATTGACTGTTTAGTGCAAAACTGTCAAATACATGGTCGTTTTGGTATGAGAAGGTTGCTAAATATACCGAGTGTGTTACTTTGGCGTCCGGTGTCGCAGAGCGGATAAAAAGAAAAATAGTGTCGTCATATTTAGACTGCTCTTCAATAAAATCACAGATTTTGACAAAACTGAAATGTTAATAATACACTGATACAAGTCCCGGAATAAATACTAGTAAGTAGGGAAAACCCTAAATATTAATGAACGAGACATTTTCTAGGAAAATGCATGTGTTTGAAGACGATTCCAGACTAATAGTAAACAGTGGTATCCCACTGGCCCCGATTTCCGAGTTGTACGAGGGTCGTGGGTCAGAACCGAGATAGACGTAATACTTTGTTTTAATAATTTCATCACCACTGCTCTCAAAACGGTGAAGGAAAATATCGTGAGGAAACCGGCACGTCCTACAATCAAAAATTCGAAGACATGTGACATCTACCAGTGTGGTAGATTACAGCACACTCCCGCTCGAACAGAGGAGGCCTGTGGCCCAGCAGTAGGAACACTACAGTCTAATTATGCTAAGTGATAATCAGAGATCGGATATTCGGATGCATATTTACCTAAAGATAATTTTTAGCTATGAAAGTATGGAAGCGGCTTTATAAATTATTTGTAATATTTATTAAAAACCCCGGGATTCTTGGATTGCATCTATTCAGATGTGAATTAATTTAAAATTAATGTTTAACCTGATACAAATATGTGTATGCACTGGAGGAGGGGTGGTTTGTATTAGTTAAAACAAAAAATAAACCAATTACCTAAATTAAGACTTTTTCGATACAAAAGCGCATTCCATGTTAGCCAACATTTCAACTTTAGGTGAATATGCATCCGAATATCTGATCTCTGGTGATAATTTAAGATTCTCGATGTAGGAAATCTGCCTTGAATGAGGCAAATACGGCGTAGCGTTATACGCAAGTAATTTGTATGCGAACCTAAGCTTTTAGCATAATATAGCAAATACAAACATATGAGAAGTTTTATTATATCCGAAATAAACCATGACATAACGCGACAGTTAATTAACGTCACCAAAGTCACAAATTAACGTGAAAAACTAAACTTAAATTGTTCTCATCACGTCTCTTATATTTTTCGTATTCAATGTGTGAAGTTCTGATGTCACTAATATTCCCACATTTTAAGCAGACTAGCTTAGCAGTGATGTTTTTAAATTATATGCCATAAACGTACAAGTTTTGCATTTAAAATGAAATAATTATTTTGATAAATCAAAATCAAAACACATTTATTCAAACTAGGCTGAGAGTCAGCGCTTTTTGACTGTTAGTATTACATAAGACAGTCCCCCGAAATTACATAAAATGCCCGCGCGTCACCACTTTCTAGTGCTTTATACATGGGAAGACGAGTTGGATTATGAACCTTACCTGACCTACCTTACACACTACTGACACAAACTGTGGACACTGTAGCTCTAAAACAGAAAAGAAATACATCGTGACAAAACCTGCCCGTCCTAGAACCGAAAATACAAAGACATCAGTCGTTCACCAACCTGTTCTAGACCAGCGTTGTGTACCTAATCAAAAACGGGATTTGGCTAATGTATTTCGAAAGGATAAAGTTCGGTAATGGATATTGTATTTCAATGTTTAATTGACACAACTGCTCTAAAACAGCAAAGAAAAACATCTTGACAAAACCGGCATGTCCTAAAACCAAAAATTCGAAGACAGGAGACACGTGGTGTCTCCTGTCTTCGAATTTTTGGTTTTACTTATCACAAAGTAAAAGAATTTATTTCAATTAAGCACATACAAGGCACGTTTGAACGTCTACATTTACATTTAAAACTTTTTCCTTTTATGTCCGAACATACATAAAAATGTCGAGTTGATAACCTCCTCCTTTTAAAGTCGGTTAAAAATAGAATTGATTCTAAACTAGTCACCCCATCCAAAAGGTGGTTTCGTATCGAGAAGAATGGGCAAGAAACTCCATCGTTACGTTACTCTTTTAAAATGTTTTACAATATTTGCATACACTAATTGTCTAATTATATATGAAAATGATGCACCTAAAATAAAATATAAATAACACAATAGATAGAAAGTCCCAGCAGTCGGAACATTATCGGCTGATTGACACAAAAGGGTAAATCTCAAGGCAGACGTTCCGATATGTCTGCGTTCTACGTGTTGTAATGAAAAGTGGTGTATCAACTACCAATAAAAGGCATCTACTTACATATAAATAAAACGTGCCCCTCAAAATGCCATCAAACGATCAAGTTTACTTGACATTTATTCGTTGCCTGACGCTGCAAGGTACTGCCTTAAAATATGACTTGCATTGTACTAAGTGATGCACCTCGCACACAAACTACAACCCAATTTAACTCGATCATCGTGATTTTATGACTCGATCCGATCACTCGGTGAATGCTAATCGAGAAGATAAAATTGGGAATTTTTGGCTGTACTCGGTGACTCAGTGCGGTATGTATGTGTTTGTTTTGATTAAGCGATAACTGGTCAGTGTGAGACATTTTTTTTGGACTAGCTATGCGTAAAACCCACTGGCCACGCGTGTTCTGCGAAAAAACCCATAGATATAATAGCACCGTTCTTTTACAAACATCAAAGAAAACATAATTTGACTTTTGTGTGGCTTTGACAGGAAGATGATAGATAATGATGATGAAGTGTAAGTTTGACTTTTATCATTCAGATGAAGAAGAAAACACTAGGTAGGATGGTACTTCCCAAAATACAGGAAAAGTTTTTATTCAGTGCGCAAACTGTAACCATGAATTCAGCATATCATTCTAGACCACATACCATGCAATACCTACGCGGTCAAAATGTATGGAACAGCTGATTTTTTTTGTATAACCGACGAAAAATTTCTGCGCCGGGGTCTAGAATGATATGCTGAATTCATGGTTACAGTTTGCGCAATGGATAAAAACTTTTCCTGTATATATATTAAAACAACATAATAATCTCATTGCGTTTTCCATACGAAGATTCTATGAACATTAAAAACGAGAGAAAAAATTACAGCTTTGTCTAGGACAGAAAGGTCAGGTTGCTTCATGTAAAACTTTGGTATTCAGCTGCATCTGGTTAGACAGGAAGCCGACCCCAATATACATAGTTAGGAAATGGCTAAGCGAGTCCGCTTAGCAACTGGGCACTTTTTGTACCTTTCTGTACATAGTCATGTACAGAAAGGTACAAAAAGTGCCCAGTTCTTAAGTCCTGGCCAAAAACCGTGGCTTGAATATAAAAAGCACTGGTGTTCGTACCCGGATTGCAATTTTTTTTTTCTGAACATAATCATATCGTATATCAGACAACTTCCCGAACGTCAAACAAATAATAACATAATGTAATCAATACCTTTCAACACAAATCTAATGACCACTCAACATGAACAACAATTGATTAATTATACACTGTTAATTAGTGCTTATATACCTTGAACCTTGACAGTCCTAAATGTAATATGTCTAAGTTTGAAGATAATTTGGTTCGTTTATTGAGAACTGTTCCGTATTGTCCGATTGACAGTGACGGAACTTTGCTGTGTATGGTATTAGAAGTATTAATTGTAATAAGTAGAATAAACAAATAATTATTTTTTATTTTTGGAGGCTGGGAAATCATCAAATAACTTCTCCCACTCTGGGTGGAGCGGGAGGGCGTGTCAGACTTTTACTGACTAAAACCCACCCGTGTTCCTTCAGTTGCCTGTGTGCCAGGGGCCACGGTATCCTTTTGAACAACCCGCACCTCTGGCAGGCATCGGCCCTTGCGGACCCCACCAGTTGGAGCGGACTTTTCAATGAGGCGCACGTGGAACACAACGCACCGTCGACCCGGGCTTGGTCCTTACCGGACAGCGAGTTACCCATTACTCGCTGTCCGCAAGCCCGCGCCTACGGTGGCTGAGAATCAGCCTGGGATAAACAAATAGTTTAAATACGTAAGTACCCGTTATACTTTGTTGTCGACCGTACATCCCAGTTGGTCTAGAACGCGACTGCTGAGCATGAGATTCGACATGAGGATTAGATTCCCAGTTCGGGGGAAGTGTTATTGAATTTTTCTATTTAAAATTTCTCACTAAAAGCCTGGAGTCTGGATCTGTGCCTGGTTGATGGCAAAAGGCTCGCCTCCTATTACATGGGGCCTAAACGTAACTGGCGAAATGTGTGTTATAGGTACCTACACCTCTGTCCAACCCTTCGGAGATAATATTCGTGATGTTATGTTATGTGTACCCTTTAAAACAGTTGAAATGATATTTAAAATGACCAGGGGCGACTTTTCTGAAACACTAGTTTCGCCGCCCGAGATTGCCAGTTTTCCAAATCAACGCAAAGGGTTTGCAAATTCCATTTCTTTTGTATTAAGTATATCTATGAGTCCCGGGAAAGAGTCAATTGCCATCAACCGGGCAGAAATCTAGATTCCGGGCTGCTACTGAGAAATTCCAGATAAAAAATCCAACAACACTCTGTCCGACCCGGGAATCGGACCTGGAACTCGTGCGCTTGTGACCATTAGACCAACGAGGCATTCGGTGTAAATTGGTAGACAAAATAATGTCCTATCGTAGCCAAAAGCATAACAAAAACCATCAGCTACACACTTATCCAAATTGAACCATTAACCGCTTCCCCAATCCATCAGCATCGTGAACCACGTTCTCCCTAATCTTCAATCACATTGTGCTTAACAAAACTAATTACTTTCTAGCAAAAACTTAATTGAGTTATATCTTCTGTATGTTTTATAATTAAGATGCTAATACGGTCTGTCAGTTACTGTCCAGATGTTCGTAGATATATAATGGTCAGTTTAGTGTTATTGACCTTCTGAACATGTTTAGAAGATCTTCAGAAAAACTAACTAAGAAATCCATCATAGTGACAAAGTGTGTGTTATTGATCACAGCGAATGATTTCTTTTTTTACTAAACGAAAACAAAAGATGTAATCTTTTATTTATGAATAAGCCCATAAATTCGAGGTCGCTCAACGAGCTATGGAACGGTCTATGCTTGGAATCTCTCTGATGTATAGAATCCGGAACAAAAGTTGTCGACATACCTCACAGGATAAGCATGCTGAAGTGTTAATGGGCCGCCCATATGACCCGTATAACCGACAACCATTGGTTCTTGAGTGGAGGCCACCAATTGGAAAACGTAAGGAAGGACCCTCACGCCAGTTAGAGCGACGACGTTTGCAGCTTAGCAGGTATCAGCTGGATGAGAATTTCCGAAATTGAGCTGAATGGCCCGCAATTGGAGAGGCCTATGTCCAGCAGTGGCCTGCTGTGTCGGCTAATAATGATCTTGAATAGGTGCCTGACCGACTAGGTACTACTTTTAGAACCTAGTAAGTAGAATTAACAATTTAAACGCATGCATTATTGTTAACCTAAAGCACCGCTAGTAAAGGTTGATATGGCTCTACTGTAGAACCATAATCCGAGGAGTAGTTTAAATTCAGACTAATTACCTACTGCGTTTAGTTTACACAATATCAGTAACACTAATAATTATAAAAATTAAGGTGTAAGTACTAAATACTAAAATTTATGAGACCATTTTTGTAAATGCACCCGTAAATCGATCGATCCACTTCATTCAAAAATTACTTACAGCATTTTGACAATAGGTATGTTACATTAATATTGCGTCAATTTTCTTTCGAAAAAATGGACCCAAGTCTTCATTCTCAAAAATTTCAAACTCACATCTTCTAATGCACGATTGCTGTAATTTGAGCTAGTATAAACCAACGCCATCTACCGTTAGGCAGCCGAACTATCTGTCAAGCGTCAAGAGTGTAAAGTAAAAGTGAAACGTTGCAGTTGATTCACAGCGGTCCCGTTAGTTTATTAGCGGCGCCGCAGCGCTGCGCGGGCGCAGCTATTGATGTATGTTTGAGAAATACTGTTATTTTCTATGAAAAGTTGCTATGAACAAAAATACGTCTTTACTGGGTACAAAATTTTTCATTTGCTTGAAACTGAAAATTATAACAGACTTTTTCCTTTGCCCTGTTAAAGGCAATGAAGAAAGGGAGAATGGCATAAAGTGCCATTTACCATAACGATTTATATGCAATAATGCAACAGACCCACCCAATTTATGCCCCTTATGGTCATGATTTATCCTATACCTACCCATATGAAGTATTTTATATGAAGCAATTCATGCTACCTACATTCACCGTAAAGCGTCCGTATCCGTCAGTCTCTTGGTCCCTACAAATTGGGTAGACACGGACGCGGGTCGCGCCCGTGACCATCTGGCATAAATCATCCTGAAATCGAATCAAGACAAAGTAACTTACTACAACTATACAATGTCAAGAATATAATATTTGTCCAGTCCTATTAAAAATCGTTAAAAAAAACAGTGGCACTCCGGGAGTGCCGGCTGAAGTGAAAACTTGAACAATTACGTATAAAAGACATCAACGCGCGACTCATCCGTGTGCTCGCTGGAAAGCGTTCGGTATCGATGACGCGAGTTCCATAACTTTTGGTCACCCAAAAAGTGCTCACCGCACCTAAAGAAATTTTCACTTCAAAAATATGAAAAGCTTTGAAAGCTGGCCTAGCTATTCTAGCCTTCTGGTCACGCTAAGGATCGTTCTTGTACACTACAATTAGGGCTGCATGATCTTGGAATCGAACCCAGGACCACATTTTTGGTACCTACGGTTTTTTTTTTTGGGATAGGAAATCATCAAATAACTTCTCCCGCTCTGGGTGGAGCAGGAGGGCGTGTCAGACTTTAACTGACTAAATCCCACCCGTGTTCCCTCAGTTGCCTGTGTCAGGGGCCGCGGTATCTCTTTCGAACAACCCGCACTCCTGGCAGGAATCGGCCCTTGCGGACCCCACCAGTTGGTGCTGACATGCCACGGTTGCAATCAACAAACAACCAAAGCAACATCAATAAAAGAAAGAGAGAAAACAACATACCTTTCCCGTTTCTTTCTCTTCATCGTGCTGGTCCCTTTGATGGTTCTATAAAGGGTCATCATCTTGACTGCAATTATTACTGATTACACTCACACTACACAAAACACTATTTAATACATCCACACTATTACTATTATGCACTATTAACACTTATTATTAACTTTATTAACACTTAACGGACGTTGTTTTCACTTCACAGCAGTTTAACTGAAACAAAAAGAAATAAATATGTTAAATATATACACAAAATGTCCCCAAGATCATCATCTGCCTAACCTTTTCTCAACTTTGTTGGGGTCGACTTTATTTCTAACCGGACGCTGCAAAGTCAAAAGGCAAAGTCAAAAGGCAAAGTCAAAGCATTTATTTCAAATAGGCACTTAAGGTGAACCTACTCCACATTTTTTGCATACAAACTTCGGGAGTGTTTTACTCCACTGACAAACATGGCACATCCAAAGTAAAATATGATTGTTATGAATTATTGATTATTATGTTAAAAGGTAAGTTTGGTAATGTATTTGGAGAATGGCCCGTAGGCTGATATTACTTATAATCGTTTCAAAAATATGCAGTTTTAAGGTGAACCTAGTACACATTTTTTGCAGAAAAACTTCGGGAGTGTTTTACTCCACTGTCAAACATGGCACATCCAAAGTAAAATATGATAACGTTTTGTCTCATTAGTAATATTCTCTGTACGGAAACAGAATACTAAAATAAAAACTCATTAAAAAGTTAGGAACCAACAAAGATTCGTTTTGCTTGCTAATTTTACTTAACTTTGGGCGTGTTCAAGTAATAAAAGAAGTGTAAAATCTTCAAAACCAAGTCGGTACCGACAAAGTTCAATAAACTTTATTGGTCATTGATTTATGCATTGGCTTTTTCATAAAACCCGATCTTCCAAAAGACTTTACTTATTTTTTTCGCGATTGTTTTACTTTAAATGATCCTGCATCTCACTCAATAACGTTGTGTGTGTAGACTAGCGGCTAACTGCTCATCACTGATACTATCTCAGTCGGATACGAAGCCTGGTGAGACAGCGTGATGTCCACCAGTGAGTGCAAGCCCGCGACTAGGTTCCCCTTAAAAGGCACATTTGAACGTCAACATTTACATTAAAATAAAATTGATTCTAGTCGCCCCTTCCAAAATGTAGTTTCGTATGGAGAAGAATGGGCAAGAAACTCCACCGTTACTCTTTTAAAATGTTTAAGTACAATATTTAGCATAGTACATTCATTATATAATTATGTGTGAAAACGATGCACCCAGAATAAAATTACTATAACAAAATAGGTAAAAAAAAATCAATTGAAGTAATACAGATAAATTAATTTTAGGACAGATACAGGTTGCTCACATATTTACAAACATTGTAAAAGTAAATATACGATTTTCGTAGAATATTAACAAGGAATAAGTCAGTGTGTGATTTAAAGTAGTCACTGAGTGTAAATCAATGTCATTAATATATATACAGCTGAATACCAGTATTTTACATAATGCGACTGCCTATCTGACCTCCACAACCCAGTTACTGGGTATTACGATATCCTCTGGTAAGACTGGTTGTTAGACTTGTCAGACAGAGCGATGACCCATGGCACAGAAACGTGATCGATCACAATTGGCCTTATCAGAAAGCTTAAAGTCCCCTAAAGGGCAATGGAGAGAGCTATCCTCGGAGTTTCCCTACGTAATCGAATCAGAAATAAAGAGATTCGCAAGAGAACCAAGGCAACCGACATAGCCCGAAGAACTGCCAAACTTAAGTGGCAGTGGGCAGGGCACATTGCTCGCAGAACATATGGCCGATGGGGCCGAAAGGTTCTGGAGTGGCGACCGCGTACCGAAAGACGTAGAGTGGGAAGGTCTCCCACAAGGTGGACTGATGACCCTGTGAAGGCCGCGGCAATCCGCTGGATATGGGAAACACAAGACCGGTCGAAGTGGAGGAGCTTGGGGGAGGCCTAAGTCCAGCAGTGGACGTCTTTTGGCTGAAATGATGATGATGTTGATGATAGTAGTTTTCCTGGTAACCCCTCCATCTAGGAGTGGGTGTTTACTACAGCAATTCATCAAATAGCTTAGAACTCAAAGCACCTCGTTATTCTAACGTCTTAACCATTGAGCTACCAGTTCAATTATAAATATAAAGATTTCCCCACAACTCACACGCAACGAGCAATTGCTTTACGAAACCCTAACGAAGTTACCTCAGTATTTTTATGTTCGATTATAATAACCATTAAATAGCTTATCAACAGCTGCAGGCTGTATAATTGCAACTTATTACGCTATTATAATGTTTAGTTACAAAACCAATACTAGCTATAATGGTACTTAGAGTACTTAATTTGGTGTTTGAAGTCATAATGGGCGGTGAAAATGGTCTCATTGACATACATTTTGAGGTGTTGGAATTTTTTAATAAATTAAGAATTGTATGCTTGGCTGGGGAATATGGCCGTGGTATATAGATTTAGGTATACTTATTTTGGTCTAGCTTCAGACCACGACTTCGTCAGCGTGGGCTTCAGAATTGGGTCCAGAGATATATTAAAAATCTGCAGGCTTTGCATGGCGCTTTCTATTTCTACTTTACTGTAGAATAGAAATCGCTTGTCTACATTTCTCGGTAAAAAACTGTCAACTAGTCATTTGACAGTTTTTGAAAAATGAAGCTTCCGTATAGACATACCGTAACATCATTTTTGTCTACTCTTCCGACGGCAAAACGCCTGTCTACAGTTCTAGTGCTAAGCTTGCAGGAGCTAGTTTCACAGAAGACAGTTCATGGTTTTACAAGGAAGAAAACTGCGGGATTTGATTTGGCTGAATAAGTATTAAGCAGTCAGATAAGACTGCCTCGTTGGTCTAGTACTCGCAAGTACTACTGCTCAGCATGGAGTCCTGGCTTCGGTTCTCAGATCGTGCAAAGTGTTATTGGGGTGTTCCATCTTGAATTTTTCATTAGCAGCCCGGAGTCTGAATTTGTAAAGGGTTGATGGCTATCGCCCCCTACTTAAACATAACTGGCGAAATGTGTGTGTACTTTAGCAGCACCTCTGCTTGTTTCTTCATGGAATACAGGCGTGATGGTAAGTAGTAGGTAAATTTTGCACTATAAACACTACTGATAAGTTTATTAGTGTGGCTTCAAAAATAAAAAAAAATCTTGATCTCCAGAGCACGGAATTGTAAGAATCGATTCGGAAAATAAACGTTTTGTTATTGATCTTAGGATCGCAAACCAGAATTTTGAGTTTGTTGACTTCAATTAAAATTCAAAGTCACGATCGTAATATTTGCGAAAGCCACTGAGCAGCCTTCTAAAGAACATGCGAAAAAGAAATTTAATTGATTTGCTATCATTTATAAATTTCTGTTCCCCTAAAACACGTACCAGACATACTAAATTATTCAGTATCCCTGGCTGCCGTAAAAAGTACGGGAGAAATGCTGTTTTGGGGGGCTACTCTCTAACTCCGTCAACGAAAATACTGGCCCGTCCGAAAATAGTTCTAAACCTCGAAGTGACTCCTACAGCTGATTAATTAACTTTTTTGGACGGGTAAAACCATATAGGGAATATATATACCCGACTGCCTCGCATTTATTCTGAGAGTTTTAAAAATGTGGACATATTTCATTTATCCAAACAATCATACCGGAATCAAGTCAAGCAGATATTGTTTAGTAAACAAATCGTGCCATAACTCACTGTTAAAAAGATATAAATTTATATATTTCATCAAAGCACGTTCTAATTGCTAAGTGTATTCACAATGTTAAACAAAATATTTTATTTTATTTTTACGTTTGGATTTCCATTTGTTAATTAACATAGGCATAGTATTTAGGTAAGTACATACTTGTAACTTTCATTTTATGTGAGCAATGTGTCAACAATCGCACATTACCTATTATTGATAGCTACATTTTTATAAGTTTTTTCTTTCGCTACTTCTAGTTAACCTAGCTCTATCAATGCCGTGAAACTCGGTTATTGGCTTAAGGTGAACCTAGTCCACATTTTTTGCAAACAAACTTCGGGAGTGTTTTATTCCACTGTCTGACATGGCACATCCAAAGTAAAATATGGTATCGTTTTGTCTTATTATTAATATTGTCTGTACGGAAACAAAATACTAAAATAAAAACCCATTAAAAAGTTAGGAGCCAACAAAGATTCGTTGTTCTTTCTAATTTTACTTAACTTTGGGCGTGTTTAGGTAATAAAAGAAGTGTAAAATCTCCAAAACCAAGTCGGTACCGGCAAAGTTCAATTATCGAAAAGTTCAATAAACTTTATTGGTCATTGATTTATGCATTGGTTTTTTCATAAAACCCGATCTTCCAAAGGACTTTTCTTAATTTATTCGCAATTTTTTACTACATATAAATGATCCTGCATCTCACTCAATAACGTTGTGCGTGTAGACTAGCGTCTAGCTGCTCATCACTGATCCTATCTCTGTCGGACACGATGCCTGGTGAGACATCGTGATTTTTAGCCAGGCCCACCAGTGAGTCGAGCCCGCGACTAGGTTCCCCTAGAGATAATTGCTTTTCATAACTCATGTAGATTAATTATAAGCTGTTGAGTTTCCAAATAAATAAATAATCTATTATTTTATTATAGATTTTTAGTCATACAGTTGGAATCTGCATTCATTTATCATGGTCGATAAGTATTTATTTAGTTTTTTTTTTCTTTATTTATTTAAAGACGGTTTTAATCTAAACAGATTATGCCACACTCATCGTTACATATCGACTTAACATAAATAAAAATGATCTTACAGAATACCTTTGCGATTAATACCTATGTTTACGAGTCTGTAGGTACAGCATCCTGGCTGCTTCCTAAGCCGGAGCAGCAAGGACGCTGTTACATACTCCAATCTCACACATACTATTATACCAACCATACCATAATATATTTTGTAGGCGCGGGCTTGCGGACGGCGAGTAATGGGTAGCTCGCTGTCCGGTAAGGACCAAACCCAGGTCGACGGCACGTTGTGTTCCACGCGCGCCTCAAAGAGATGTCAGCACCAACTGGTGGGGTCCGCAAGGGTCGATGCCTGCCAGGGGTGCGGGTTGTCCGAAAGAGATACCGCGGCCCCTGGCACACAGGCAACTGAGGGAACACGGGTGGGTTTTAGTCAGTAAAAGTCTGACACGCCCTCCTGCTCCACCCAGAGCGGGAGAAGTTATTTGATAATTTCCCAGCCAAAAAAAAAAACCATATAACGATATTCGAAAAGTGAGAAAAACACATCACACCTAAGAAGCCATTATTAATTCCGTTTACAGTCATTAACCGATCTCTATTAACGTAAAAGATAAGACTTATCAACGTAAAAAGATATTAAAGACAGCAACTACTCGTTTATTATAGGAACACGTTTGTAGGGCGGTCTGACCGACCCGACCGGTCGTCTGACCTACTAACCGAATGCCTTCCGATTTACATATCGAGTGTTCATATTAATTTGTTAATGTTGAAAGCCTTTTCCTTTCGTTCAAGGTTTTAAAGTTAATTAGAATGTTTGTGGTGATTTAGGAGACGTTGAAAACCAGTTGTTTTTTCGTTCTTAAGTTGTTGTATGGTAATTAAAAATGCAGGTTCTGTGTTGCGACTTTTATGATATCCATATTTTTTAATATTCGTTGACATTAAATAGTTCCGATGATCACGAAATTCTTTCTTTATTTCCGACTAGCTTTTGCCAGCCGCTTCGCCCGCGTGAAGGTCGAAAATTATCCCATGGGAACGTATTACCGGGTTAAAAAGTATTCTATGTGTTAACTCAGGTTAAAATTTATATGTGTGCCAAATTTCATTCAAATCCGTTCAGTCGTTTTTGTGTGATTGAGTAACAAACATCCAAACATCTTCACAAACTTTCACATTTATAATTATAGAAGGATTTAATAGTAAGATAGGATAATCTGGGCGCTTCGAACAATCCAAAGATTTTTGCAAAGATTCAATTTTGACATTTTTCCTACGACGTATAAACAGATAGTCCAACTATCACACTAATTTAGAATGTTTTCCATATAGCTAAAATGTAGAATGGACGAGACCAGCACTGGTCTCGTCTCATTCTACATTCTAGTTTCAAACGCATCGAGCGCGTTTGGCGTTCCGATTGGCCCTGGATTGGTAACAGACCAATCGGAGTGTCGAACGCGCTCGATGCGTTTGATCGAGATGGTTAAATAAAACTCACACTAAGGCCTCAGAGCACACAAATGTTTACTGGGTACTAAACCGGATGGCCGGCGAAGTCGAGGGCAGCCGAAGCTGACTATTAATTGGATGGCGTAGACTAAGATTTAAGAACTGTTGGGGTAAGAAATTGGGGAGAAAAAGTCAGAAATAGTTCACGTTGTGGCTGAGGAACAAAAGCTGCACGGGTCGATCAATCAGGTTAAGCTACGCTTGCCACGGTTGATCCGTGGATAGGTTACCATCTTTACATACCAAGACCCCTACATGCCTCGGAAAGTACGTTAATCTTTGACAGTCGTTACGGGTCGTCAGAAGCCCGAAAGTCTGACAATCGGCCTTACCAAGGGGTATCGTATTACCCAGTAACTGGGTTGTGGTGGTCAGATAGGCAGTCGCTCCATGTAAAATACCCGTATTCAGCTGCATCTGGTTAGACTGGAAGCCGACCCCAGCATAGTTGGGAAAAAGTCAGGGCAGATGATGATGAGTCCACGTTGGAGAAACATACTTGGCCAGGGTACAGCCTTAGATGATGATGATAAAGTATGGAATCCAATTAACCCTAAATCTTCCCATCCATTACTCATAGCTCAGGATACAAGCTTCCACCTACATAAAACAAACTCAATATCCTTTCATCAACACGTCACCAGCACCTGATTTCATAATTTCCCGTCACACCTCTCACTCCCACACGTCACTCACACATAAGCACCTCTCACCCACACACATGCACGTCCCATTACCGTATGTTTAAAATTTAATATTGCATATCCGTTGCAACGCATTTCACTTATAAAATATTCATTCTAAGCCACTTGAGAGAAGCAATATTGTGTAGCGCAGTTAGGTCACGTTATGCTATGTGATATATTAACCTGCACGATTATACTGACTAATGCGTGAACTGACTGGGCAGGTCAAATTAATATGTGTGGTAATTTCCTCAAAATACCATTTCAGGCACCAATCTTAAATTCTATTCTAAAATTCCGTGTGGTGCCGGACGTAAAAGAATAGCACCATCCCATCTCTTCCCGTGGGTGTCGTAGAAGGCGACTAAGGGACTTATTAGAGACTGGGCAGCAGCGTTCTCTATGCATTTTACCACCATACTGCGATCGCCAAACCGCCTGCCAAACGTGGCGATTATGGCAAATCCCCCCCTTTTGGGAGAGGCCTATGTCCAGCAGTGGACGTCTCTCGGCTGAAATGATGATGATGATGAGACACCAATCTACATGGTCTTCACATGACCTGATCAAGATTATGTCTGGACTTTAAAAGAGACTGTCTGAGTTTGTTTCGGCCTTTCTTCTCAGAGTAGTCAGATAGGAAACACTGACCTCATCTAGTTTTGAAAATATGATTGACGTGTAAAAGTGTTTGTCTAAACCTACGCACAGAATACAATAATTTATTTTCAAGCAAAAACTGCAGTTTCATCCACGGATAAGTTCAGTAGACATATTATATGGTTAGTAGTGGCTGTTCGGAATTTGCTACGTGTCTGAGCGCAAATTTTGTCTGAAAATGTCTTGGTCATTCTGTTGAGCTGGGAACATAATCTAACTTTACACACTACTAACTACCAAGGTAACTGACTTAGCCTGAAGAATTTACTTGCAGAACAGATGGCCCATGGGGCCAAAAGGTTCTGGAATGAAGACGTAGCGTTGGAAGGCCTCCCACAAAGTTCACCGATGTTTTATTTGGATATTCGTCATGAAGTAAGAAACGTGAGACTTCTGTTTATCACTAAGAATAGTTTGTGTAATCGTGTTTTGGAAAATCATCTTCTAGGGCTCTTGAGAATTTGCTGATATAAAATTCCATCGAGCACACGTCTTGTTCTCTAAATAATTAATCAATATCCAGAAGCCTTTTCATTGGAACTACCTTGAACACGATATTTTTTTCTTTGGGTCCCTAATTTGGTTTGAGATTGGTGTTCTTACGTGGAGAGAGTTAATTACGTAAGATATTTTTTTTAAATAAATCCTCTCCTGTAGCAACAGTTTAGCAAGGCTATATCAAATGGGCTAGGCGAACACAAAACAAAAGGATATCCTTAGAACTATTATTTCATTTCGCACACTACATGCATGTCAAACTGCTAACCGTATTCGGCGTGTCCATATTAGAATACATACCTGCGCGTGCGATCAATGAAACAAGAAATAACGCGTTCTTGTGTGCAGCGTGTAACGTTACACTGTGGCGGTTTTATCGTATCTCTATTAACAGGTAAAAGTAAAAAGTTAGATTAGTATGATAATTAGTTTTCACTATGGTGATCTGTGAGATTTATCTTGGAGCATCGCTTACAGAGATAATTATTCTATCATGATTAGGTTTTTTTTTTAGGTATTTTTTTTTAACATTCAAGACAGAATGGTACTGTTTTGGCGCTGTTTTATTTTAGGTCTGACTGTTGAAATGATTTCTATAAGGTACCTAATTTCTTTGTCGAAGGACCGATGGCCGATGGTGCAGACGAGTCCTGGAGTGAAGACCGCGTATCGGCAAGCGTAGTGCGGGACCCCCCCAGCTAGGTAGACCGACGACCTTAAAAAGGTGGCTGCGTCAGACTGGTTGCGGAAGGCGGAGGATGGTGCTTTGGCGCAGCATGGGAGAGGCCTATGTCCAGCAGTGGACTGCGGTAGGCTGAGTTGATTGACATAATTTGTGATTTTCGTTTTGGTAGGTTTTCATAACCCGGAAATCTGAGTTGAATTTGAGAATATTGATGATCTTGGTTACCTTCGGTCATAAAAGAAATTGCTTACCTACTCTTAACAAAGAGTTTCAATATTAGACTCTTTTATTACGAAATTAATATATAAAGGTTTTGGCCCTTTGAACCTAGAGTAATTGCCCAAAACAAAGAGGGTGGTTAGGACATCGACGCGCAATCTTTTACCTTGGATTGAGTACCTACATGATTCTGAAACGAAAAATTTCAACGCAAAGACAAACAGCCGATTTTTTTTTTTTTTTGATAACTCAGGCGGCCCAAATTACATAGTAAATACATGGCTACAGTTTGCACGCCGATGTCCCTTCCACGCTGAATGTGTCGGGCAATTACAATAGCTTTATTTTATACTATTGGCGTTTGTTTTATCTTATCCCACTTTTGTTTCTGTCTCATACTGGCTTTGTAAATATACGACTTTCTTTTAGTCTTCCCAAAAATATTTAGGACTACTTCAACATACTTTTGTACTTTAGTGGTGCTGGTATTCAGCTGCATCAGGTTAGAGCAGGAGCCAGCCACAACACAGTTGGGAAACGCATAGGTAAGTATTGAAGCGGTGATACTAAACTTGATAAAAACTACCAAAAGTCAACGCTACAAACAAAATATGTCTAGGTTACCGACAAAAACGAATCGAAATCCTCAAACAAAACTTCAGTTACAAAACTAGCGAACATTCCAGTCGTTCCTATAATTACTATAAAGCTAAATATTCAATGTCGTAACGGATTGTCAGTCACTTAGTCAATGGTCAAACCGGTATCCGATGACGTATTGCTGAGCTTTGTCTAAATATTGTAGGTAAGGTATTAATTTCCGTGAAGTTTAGGATTTGGTTAGAGATGGGCGGGCTGAAATATTCGACGCGTCCTGAATATTCGGCTTTGGATGAATATTCGGATATTGGATGCGTTCATGTCATGGGTTATATACGTAGATTAATGTGATACCATTGTGTGGTTATTGGATTGGATGAATGGCTAGTATAGGATATATTAAAAGAGATGAGGAGTGAACATAATGGATTTGGAATTGGAACAGCCAGTAGACTGCTATATAGCCCAATGATGTGATAACTATGCTGATGAGTGCAAGAGAAAATACTATATTTTAAAGACATGAATACATCATACCTAATATGGACAGCGGTAATAACATACTTTATACTTCCGTATCATATGGATTGAAGACAGTAAAATATGTATTTAGTTAATTAGAATACGATAATATTTCAATATTCAAGAGATGCAAGCTTAGTTAGTGCTTTCATAAAATTTCAAACAACTTACGGCGGAAATATCGTCTTCCAAATAATAACATAAATTAATAATAATAAGAAATGATCAAGTATTCATTTTGGAAACGTGACTGAGCATGCTGTCCACCAGATTTCTGAATCTGGTCTTTTTCAAGTTTTTTTGTTGTTTTCTTTCTTTTGCTGATTGTGGTGGTTCTTTTGCTGATGTTGATTACCAATACTCTAACTCTCTATTTCGATAGGATTTAAACATAACTAGCAAAATTTGGGCTTACCATATACCTCCGACATTCACGCTTAATACAGGTGTAATGTTCTATTACATTTTTTTAAATAACTCCGAATATTCGGCCAACATTTAGCAGGAATCAAGTAGTCGCACCACTAAGTAATTCTAAAGTTTCACACAGGTTTTAGGTCGTCACAGCCCGGCTTGTAAATATTACAACGTGCCTTTTGACTCGGCTTGTTAGTTTTAGTCTAAAGCACTTTGGATTATTAACATCCGTGCAGTTTTGAATATTTTAATACTGTTAGAACTTTCGCTACGCCTGCATGTGAAGTCATCTTAAGATTGATGACCAATCAAGGAGTCCATTATTATTTTTTATTAGAATTGAACTGTATCTTTTTGAATTAAGACTCTGTTTTAATTGTTAATATTTTATCTCTTGGTTCCTCGGAAAGCACGTTATACCATTAGTCCCGGCTATCATTTGTAGATCTTTGACAGTCGTTACGGGTCGTCAGAAGCCCGAAAGTCTGACAGCCAGTCTTGCCCAGGGGGATCGTGTAACCCTGTAATTTAGGTTGTGAAGGTCAGATAAGCAGTCGCTTCATGTAAAATACTGATATTCAGCTGCTTTCGGTTAGATTGGGAGCCGACCCCAAGATGATGATGTTGATCTTAGAATTTTGATACAGCAGTATTTTGAAAAGATTCCTCAAGTATCTCTAATCTTCTTAGTGTGGATGTGAGATTATATTTCTCACAAACCGTATCTTAATCAACAGTTATTTAATTTCTAGAAATGCACTGCGACGAGACAATAATTTCATGTTTAGAATGCTGATGACGACAACTGACGTCACATAAGTTCGCATTAAATTCTGAACATAATGCCAGGAACGGAGCACCGCTACCGGTCACGTTTGGCATATTTATGTCTTAGTAGGACCCTAGATCCACACAACAGTAAGATGTTGTACGTACAAAGAAGTAATCTTTATATTAATACGTGTAGCAAAAACTTTATACCTCTTTTCATGAAAATTACGTGGCCGAAGGAGTATGAAATTTAGCACAGTTAAATTTTATATGTATCACCGTAACATTATGAACATCGACAGTTTATAATCTATCTCGGGAAATTACAAAGTATCGAAACATTGTGAACTGCAAAAACCATTTACAATTTCACGCAGTATTTTTCGATAGTTTATAATCTATCCCATTTCTTCCCGTGGGTATCGTAGGAGGCGGCTAAGGGACTAGAGAATGGGCAGCAGCGTTCTCTGTGCATTTTACCACCATACTGCGATCGCCAACACGCCTGCCAAGCGTGGCGATTATGGTAAAACCCTCCTTTTGGGAGAGACCTATGTCCAGCAGTGGACGTCTCTCGGCTGAAATGATGATGATGATGATGATAATCTATCCGTGGCAAACTGACAAATTGTGTACTGGTATCAAAGCGGATAGTACCTTGCGCTATTACTAAATAGTCAAGTTACTGCCAGTAACTTGGAAGTAGCGCTCACCGGCCGCTGTCGCGGCACCGCTCGCTTCACTCGCTCAGCTCGCGCGCGGTTTGTCGCAATTCTAACCTAACCTAACCTAACCTTTTCGGTCGGGGTGCCATTTTAAGCAGTATGGTGCAGTTTACAATTTATTGACAGTTCATAATCTCTCGAGATAGATTATAAAGTAACGGTGAAATGGGATGGATGGATTGTCAAATACATTAATGAAATTATCGATCTGGAAGATGATAATTTCTGTTACAATAGGACATTAACCCAAGCAAATTACTTCTATAGACCTGACAAGTTCATGCTTTTAAATGTTGCAATTTTTTCTTTTTTTTTCTGGTGCTCAACTCTTTCCAGGGACTCTTTTTCCACGCCACCATGAGGTGGACCCAGCCTTAGCGATATACATCCGCTCATCTCGCCACCGCTTTCTGGGCCGACCGCGGCGGCCCCGTGCATCTTCAGGCACCTATTGTTTGAAGACTTTTGCCCAGCGGTCATCCTGCATGCGGCTGATGTGACTAGCCCAATCCCATTTCCAAATATTGGCAAGGGTTTATTTTAGTAGATAAACGTTGCTTCCCTTATGAGACGTTTAAAAGTGCTTACAAAAACTTAAAACTTAACTGCGAGCTTCGTTTATAAACAAACTTCTAATGGATAAGATATACGGGGATGCATGAAGAAACCTCCTCCTCCTCGTGTAGCGCCTTGTTCCACCAGTAACTCGAATGAACCGAGGGCTCGGCGCATCCTGGACAGTCACACCCAATACCTTGAAGACTGGCCAATCCCACTGGAGTCCGGCGTCAAACAGCTTGCTGTGTTTCGTCGATGCGTGGGAGTACCAGTGCCTTGAACAAGATTGAACAGGCATTTTCTGGACACGCTCGATCCATCATAGACCTTATCAATCGCTATCCATCAGGCGTGATCGAGGTCAAGAGCTGGTCCATTTAGTATTTTTTTTTTAAATTGCCCCTTATTTATAAACGTTGATTTAAGTTAAGTAGAGTTTTTCGTATATTTAACCATAGGTTCTTGACGTTTAAACATCTCTTAATTTAAACAAGAGGGTTTATTTCGTAAAAACCAACACAATAACATCAAACATTTCAATCATTTTACAAACACCAAATTCTGCGTAAATTGGTAAAAGGTAGTGTTAATTACATTAATCACTTTATGGACCGTAACGCATCGATCAGTGTTGATACACTTAGCCGTTATACACGTATTTTTAGCCAATTAATCGGATTACCATGCAGAAAAAATGCAACAAACAATATTGCTAAATACTGTTTGCAATGTGCTGGTACCCTTCGGGTTAAGTTGGTAGTCTCCAAAAATATACTTATTCTTTGGGCTTAGAAAGTATGGTATAATCAACCTTTTATGTTCCCACTGCTGGGACATTATAGGCCTCCTCTCGATGAGAGGAAAGGGGCCGTAATCCAACACGCGGGCCCAATTTAAGCTGGTAAATGTCACATGTCTACAAATTGTTGGTTCTAAGACATTCTATTTTACTCACGATGGTGGATGGTTTTTTTTTTTTTGTTAACGTGAGGAAAGTTTTGAGTACGAATGTGGACAGCTATAAGAGTAGGGAAAGACCAAAGTAGCGATGGAAAGACTGTGTGAAAGATAACATGGCTAGAAATCTGGTGACCACCGAAATAACGACTAATAGAAAAGTTGATACTTAGGTATGGATGAAAAAGACATGTTGACCCCAAATAAATAGGGTATTACATCCGTTTTTTAAAAGTGTCTTAATTAGATTCTAAAGTGCTAATAAACAACAAAAAACACAACGTTTTTATTTAATCGATTGGTGCCATAAAAATAAATTTAAATTTAACATTTTAAAATTTCGCGCGTAATTTGACGAAAACGCTGGACACAGTGGACGCCATATTGCTCTGTGGGTATGACGTCAGTTTGCTATTATAAACAAATGCGCTGATATGATAAATGATAACTGTTTATAATTTAAAAATGAGTTATTATTCTACTTATCGCTGGTTTGCTGTTCCTGAATGCAAATTATTATTTAAATAAAAAATACTTTGGTTACGAAAATAATAAAAGTACAAAGTTGTTCAATTGACACGCCGGCGCCGTATGCCGTAATAACTTGGCGGCTACTATTTCATGGTGTTCCAAAACGGATTAAAAAACACTGAAATCTTAGAATTAAATTTTAAAATTTATTTTGTTAATTCATGAACTAAAACTAACATTTTTCGACTGCATTTTGCCTAAGCTATCATCTCAATAATATATTTTTAGATTTTTTTTCTTAAAGAGTTTATTACCCTATTGGAAATATGCTGATGGAAAGTTTCTACCAACCTACTGAAATCTACTACATCAACAGATTTCTTGAACAATTGTCAGTTGGAGAACAATTGAAAAATATTTTGCTGTGGACAATACCTTTTAAGCGAATAACAACAGTGCTGTAAAGATGACAAAAGGTAAGTAGCAAGAATGTTCGATTTATCATAACAGAACAGAGAATGCAGATTCTGGCGATGTTATGGACTCATTTGTCATCATTTAATTGTACTATTGTATGTGGTGCAGCTATTTATTTTATGTGCATGTATTTATCTATCATCCAAGAAAGAAAACATAGAAGAAGTGGATAGATGTTGCAATAATCGCAATCAATGTTTCAAAGATTACAAAATGGAACAGACTTGGAAGCCAGCCAAACTACGCTGCCTAGATAACTACCTATCTTAAAACGTACAAATATCTTTGCTAACCCTAACACACCGTTTACAGCACAATTACCAAAATTGCATCCAACTATTTTAACCCTTTCGTAACAACAGTGAATAACCAGAGTTTTGCAAGAAAGTTACCACCATGACTCACGAACAAGCCCGAACCTTACCGGACCTTACCGAATCCGAAATTATAAAATATCGACAACATTATTACTCAGATATGCGCAAAATTCTACTGGTTTTGCCGGTTTTTTACGATATTTATTCGGCAGTATTTTTATAGATGTCGCGCCTAAATGGGAGGCCAATGTCCCATAATGTGATGTATACGGAAGATAACTTTAATATATGGATAAGTAATTTGTTTGTACGTTTTTTGTTGTTACACAAAGTGGTTGGTGATCGTATGATTTGCATTATAGTGTAGTTCATCACTACATTTATTCGAATACACCTATTCTTGATTCAGTGCTTTTGTTACCAAATACTGTACTAATTTTGAAGGTAATATTGGAAACAAATCAATAAAGGTATGTATTGAAATCTGTTTTTTACCCTTGTCAGAGCTAAGCTGTTTAAGGGCTCCCGAAGACAGGCGCGACAGGACAGCGCAACGTGCCTTTAGTAGTACAATTTCTATGATAACTTCATGGAGTTGTTCCACCACAATCGCGACGCACTGTCGCGTCGCGTCTGTCTGTGGGATCCTTAAGGCACAGGTAATTTTATACCTCCACGAATAAAGGTGAATTAAAAAACACTATTAAAACACATAAATGATCAATGCTTGACAGTTTATTCCATACATCGCCTAAAGCAACACCCAAAACATTTGTTACCATCAATTTATCATACACACCAGTGGGCGAAATATCAGATACATCGTGTTATTGACCGAAAGGTTCCTAATGCTATTGACCGCATACCTAGAAGATTACAATACATATAGTAGTAATTATGCTCCTCAGATGGCAAGCAAAGGAATGGACTGCGCCTGGTGACGGGGACTATCACTGGATAGTGCTCGCTAAACCAACGCTTCCACACAATAGGCGTAACGGACAGTCTTCTATGCAGGGCTTGCGTAGAGGCTGAGGAAACCATTGCGCATGTGCTCTTTGAGCGTGTACGGTGAACCCGCACATTCATCATATTACTTGTTATAATTATGTAGGCTAAGCAACCTCAGCGTTTGCATACGCACAGTCGTTTACTGTAATTAGCAACTAAAATAAAGTTAGTGATATTACCACACTCAACACGAGCGGTTTTACTTATCATCCCCGGCTTCATCATTTATCCTAAATTGTAAAGAAAGTCATCTTACAGAGTGCATAGGCGTCACCCAGATTAATACAGAAACCCTCGGGACACACAAATCTTACACAGATGTTCTTAATCTTAAAGTTCTTCTTCGCACCGTTGCACGTACTAAGTCCCCAGTACCACGTATTCTGGCCGCTCTTAATGATCTCTTGGATACTAACCCAACAAACGATCTGTTGGCGGACGAATGGACGAAGATTTTATCGGCATGTCAGAAGTACTGTGAGGGGGATTTATGAAAGTGTTGTTAAGTTTTTTTTTTTTTTTATTTTGTCTTAATATTTGTATTATTTTCTCTTATGTGGAAATGTTTTTTTTTTGTTTGTGCAACCTGTAATCTTTAATTTTTGTAATTGGTTTTAAACCGTTTTAATTAAAGAAAGAAAATAAATAAATTTAACAGACCAGGGAGCCGATTCTACTAACAAATTTGTTAAAAAAACGCAATAGAACCGCAACCGAATCACCACTTTTAAGCGTTTTCGCATTCTACTAAATTGAACAACGGTCCAGCTGCGACACAGCTGCGGTTACGTTTTAGTTACGCCAACGATCGATTGAAACAATGTCAAAACCTATTCTACTAACAAAATCGAACATGAGCGTGACGTTTACTATAGGACAAAGTTAATGATAAAATTATGATCATTATGTCTTTTAATTATAGAAAATACTTTTAGTGCCACATATTCGTGTTTAGTAATATTTTTAGATTCAACTTTTTTCTTTTTGGTATTAATAAAACATATTATTTTGGCATGTTGGTAACGCGGGTTACCCGCTGTGTTCCCGCTACAGTTCAGTTGCAATTCGTTTTAAGTTTAGTTTCCATTTTGCTTATAAAATAGTAGAATGACTTTTTATGTACCTATCGAACGGCGATCGAAATCGAACTGTTGTGGAAACACAGTTTAACGTGTAACGTTGCAAATTAGTAGAATCGGCCCCCAGGAGATGGCATCAACTTATGGAGAGCGGTGGGCTGGTTGGAATAACCACCGACGACCGCCATGGCCCACGCATAATGGTCCACCTAAAGGATTAAGTGCAGAAACCAAACCCTCTAAAGAAGAATAAAGATAGATGTACCCGTTAGTACTAGGAACCCTTAGATTATTGCACGTATGTAGCTTTAGAGGTCGATTTTCTATGCCGCTTTTATAATTCACCACACATCCCAACCATGATAAGAATATAATTAAGGACCAATATCCCTTGACCTGCCTTGTGAAGTATAAAAGCCTTTTTAGTGGGTCTTGGTACGTAGGTGGTCGTTGCATCATGATTGAGGAAATGAAGGTTGTTATTTTATAAGTTAAGGATGTTGCCGGTTCTGTTATAACTGGTAAGTGATAATGCTTTGTAATTAATTATGGTCGTTTATCATTAATACATCGTTTGCCTCGGAAAGCAGGTTAAGTCGTTGGTCTCGGCTGCAAATTGGTCAGATGTAACTTTCCTCAATATAACGTCCACACGCTACACATCAGACAATACATTTCCAGTATAAGCTGATCTCGCATTGTAAAGGATGTCCAGTGCGAGATCAGCGTACAATGGAGATGTATAGCTTGATATCCAAAAACCATAACATCATTTGGTTGCCTTATTGTACAGACGCCAGCACATCAAGCTACCCCAAATTGACAAATTTTCCCAATAGATTTTTTTTTAATTTTTTTAAAACGTTGCCCCACACTAGGAATTTCTCCTGTATTGTGGGTGCGTTTACAAACATTTAAACTCACATGTACACAAACAACCAGACCCGGAACAACTACTTGTAGGTCATACAAATATTTGTTCCGTGCGGGAATCGAACCCGCTACACGCAGCGCAGCAGTCAATCGCTTAACCACTGCGCCAACCGTGCCGTCAACATGAACCTTGTGCTTTTGTTATAAAGATGAAAATATATCAAAGAAATTTGGCAGATTGGGGTAGCTTGATGTGCTGGCGTCTATACATGTCTGTGTCATTTAAACTTTCGAACAAAATAGGAATGACGAAAAAAAAAATTTTTTTGTCATTCGTTTTCGATATGGATATCCTACACGTGGGTAACGTATTGCCAGATAATTTAATTTGACCCTGTATATTAATAATTTGCACTTTAACTACAGTGGGAACTTACATTGTTTAATTTCAGATGACTTCTGTTGGCTGTTGGTCTATAAACATGTCATTCGTAGATCTTTGACAGTCGTTGGGGTGGTCAGAAGCCCAAAAATCTGACAACCAGTCTTACCAAGGGATATTATTACCCAGTAACTAACTGGATTGTGAAGGTCTGATAGGCAGTTGCTCCATGTAAAATACTGGTAGTACCTACTCAGCTGCATTCGGTTACACTGGAGGGCGACCCCAACAAAGTTGGCAGATGATGATGATTATTAATACACAGTTTGTAAGTAGGTAAGTACGTATTAAGTGTAGAACTAAATGACCTATGTGTAAGGAATGACGGCAATTTCGGTACACATAGTTTTGTTTTTCTTGGTGGGCAATCATCAAATAACTTCTCCCGCTCTGGGTGGAGCAGGAGGGCGTGTCAGACTTATACTGAATAAAACCTAGTCGTGTTCCCTCAGTTGCCTGTGTGCCAGGGGCCGTGGTATCTCTTTCGAACAACCTGCACCCCTGACAGGCATCGGCCCTTGCGGACCCCACCAGTTAGTGCTGACATATCTTTGAGGTGCGCGTGGAACACAACGCGCCGTCGACCCGGGCTTGGTCCTTACCGGACAGCGAGCTACCCATTACTCGCCGTCCGCAAGCCCGCGCCTACGGTGGCCGGGAATCAGCCTGGGATTCCCGACGCCCAGGGTAGACTTAGTAACGATCACATTAACAGCAATAAAGGCCTATTAACAATGGGCTCAATAACTTTAGTGAAACC
This sequence comes from Antitype chi, assembly GCA_947359405.1. Lineage (NCBI taxonomy): Eukaryota > Metazoa > Arthropoda > Insecta > Lepidoptera > Noctuidae > Antitype > Antitype chi. Next base: position 18,870,532 of record OX375808.1, read on the forward strand.
TGTGACTGCGGATATTTTTATTTCATCCCAAAACTACAGATAAAATGGCTAGTAAAACACTAAAACCTAACTAAACTAGGCACACCATATAAAACAAACTACTTACGATCACAAGATTACCCCAATCATCTTATGAACTGACAAACTAAACAACCACAAACAAATTTTCGCTTTCAACATCTCCATCACATTACTGGTCGGTAATGTGTGCATATGGTAAATAAATCGCTGTCATCTGTACGATTTCGCAGCGTTACGTACGGATTGCAGCGTCAGTCGCGTGAGCGGACTAGTTGCAATAGGCCGAAATATATAGAAACTATTGGTACACACGCGATATTATGTGTAAGCAATGTTATGGACTTTGGTGAGGTCTCGGTTGCAGGTAAACTAGTTTTTTTTTATTATTTATAAAATAGAACCTAAAAGTTCGCAGATAGAGCACAAAATTCGACTCGATGGACCTAACATTTTGCGTTTTACGTAACACATACTTATGCAGAAGTAGCTTTTTCTAGCGGCTTTGCCCGCGTGGATGTCGGAAATCATCTCACAGGAAGCTAAAACCAGGATTCAAGGTTAATCCAGGTTATAAACTATATGTTTGCCAAATTTCATCCAAATCCATCAAGCTGTTTCTGCGGGATTGAGTAACAAACATCCAAACATCTAAAGATCTAAGACATACAAACTTTCACATTTTTAATATTAGTAGGATGACCTCGCAGATAGAGCACAAAATCCGACTCTTAGGACCAAAAATGTGTGTACAATTAACTTCATCAAACAGCAAGATGATTTGTTAGTATATCTACCCGTTTTATCTTCGCAAATTGGTTTATATAATGTAAAAAAAATAATCTTTAATTAAAAGGCCGACAAAAGCAAAGTGATTTTCGGTTTTTTTTTCTGGAATTTCTCAGTAGCAGCCCGGTGTCTGGATTTGTGCCCAGTTGATGGCATTAAGCTGGACCCATATTATATGGGACTTCAACATAACCGCCGAGGAAATACTATAAGTACACCTCTGCCTTACCTTTCGGGGAAAAAAGGCGTGATGCTATGATATGTTCATAATAAATAAAAGTTTTAAAACCAAAAACTATAGGTACACTAAAATACATAAATAACAAAACCTATGTATCCGTTGATTATCCTCTTAATTTAAATCTTTTAATAAGGCACCATTTACCTTTTCATGTTTTAATTGTAAAACTGCTTTGTTAGCTAAATTGATTTCCACCGCTAAGAACACTTATTGAATGATTATTTTGATTAATTTTGTAGTTGAAAACTTTAATAATCGCGTGTTTTTAGTACTTAGGTTTTACTACTTAGTTACGGTAATAACCTAACAAAGCAAAAGTTCCTTCAGCCTGATGAATACGTTAACATGTCTATTTCTGAAAAAATACCTAACACCTTTAAAAACTTGTAAACAAGACGTTTTAACTAAAGAAAGTTTTTTAAAAGGATAATTTTGAAACCCATTCGATTGTAATAAAATCTTTAACCATTTCGAAATTTCAAATAACTACTTGCTTGAAATATAGTCCATTACTATGAATTTCTAATAGAAAACGGAAATCAAAATTCTAGGCTACCATGTCGTGTATTAGATTCTAGATAGAATTTCAATAAATGACGCAACTGCTCAGTCTAAATAAAACCAATGAAAGTAAATGCTACTGTTGAAATAACCATCAAAATTAAATTGGCTAAAACATAAATAAAAAAACTGGGTTTGCACATATAAAATAGTGATGAATTTTATTCTCCAGACCATATCAGGTAAAATAGAGCAGACGGAAGGGCAGCAAGGTGTGGATGTTGAGCTGTGTCGCAATAACCATGATGCACATCCATTGTAGGGTAGGAGCATATGAGGACCTGCAGTCAACGAGACCTCTGCGCTGCCACCGATGAAGCCGTGGAAGTCGCGAAGGTTATGGCCCATAAGATTTGAAGTACTGTCGTGCCAGCGACACGAAGAAGAATTACTAGTATAGGTGCATGCATACATTGAAACGACAACCCTAGAAAAAAAAACAATAAAAGACACTAAACAATAGGCATAACGGACGTGACTCTTCATAGGGCTTGCGTGGAAGCTGAGGAAACCTTTGCACAGATATGGTCTTTGAATGCATATCGTCACCCAGATTAAGGCAGAAACCCTCGGGGCACCCAGATCTAACACAGATGTTCTCAACAGCCCAGGAGATATAATCAACTCTTGGAGGGTTGGAATAACCACCGACGGCCACCATAGCCAACGCAAAAAGGTCCATCTGTAGGACTAAATGCGTATACCAAACCCTCTAACATAGAATAATAAAAGAAAGAAAATATGAAAATAATTTAAAAAAGACATAGTTCCCTTAGTTTCTTGGTGTGAATAAGCTGACGCGGTCATTTTGTTTAAACATAAACTAAATCACCCAAATGCGAAATTAGGAGATGCTAAAACAGAAAGTACGTGGGTAGACGAACTTGTATAATTACACAACATGATAGCTCTCAACATTTCCTACAAATATTTGCAATAAACGCAAAATTGTTCATATCTTTTTATATTATTAGGGTTAAATAAACACATTACAGCATGGACGATTCTCGCAAATTTCTCAATCAAATTTTCAATAGTTTCGGCGTTCAAAACAACAGATAATAACATAAATCACGACTTAATGGCCATTATTGAGACGTTCACACTGTTTGGGTGCATTGAAATGTTTATTTGCTTTGCCGAATTTATGATTCCAATCAATAAACACAGCGTGGGAGGCAGAATTCCGGGTTCATGAGACAAACATAAAATAGAAAAATACAATGAAAGAAGTTAAAACAAGGAAACCAAACACTAAAAAGATGAGAAGAAAAAAGCCTATGATGGAAGGTTTATTAGATAGAACAGTGTGTCAAGATAATTAGTGTAAAATAAGCCGATGAAGTCGCTGAAGAACTAGAGTCGTGAAACTTCATCATCAGATGTTATAGGTAAAGTTGCTTTTCTTTCTGCCTTAACAAAGTTGTAGCGGCTTACACATCGCCATATGCGAACTACGCAATACAGTGACGTCACGCTAAATCCTGCATCGCGCAGGCAGAGTTTACCGCGCAACTAAGCATCTAAACAATATCCCAACTTCAATCGTCCATCTGACAATAGCCCACCAGACACAACACCCGTCTGGTCGGAGGATCCTCCCTTTTCTGTAGAAGATGAGTGAACTTTACACCCGTTTCCTTAAAAATGGTGAAAAGTCCCGGTAAAAAATTAAGGATAGTGTCTTAAACCTGACCGAGAAAACTTAAACAAATGATAGGAGGGAAAGTAGGCTTTTGTTTTGCAGACGTCTATGATTACATATTTCAGGAAAGTGTAGACATCGATAGAATTATCATTTCTTCTACAAAGTCGCCGACAGCCATTTAATAATAGAATGCACGAAAGCAGCACCTCTTGTTCATCAAGCATGAAATACCGAAGCGACATGGATACATCAACGTTCATCGCAATAACTGTCTCATAATTAACTATTTCGTTCCGTAAGGAACTAATTAACTGAGTAATGTTTCATGTAACAAAGTAATAAACCTTTAATGGACCTGTAATATCTACCTACTTAGCATCAGCTCCACCCGTATGTTACAAGCTTAGCATACGTAGCATACTCAGCCTATGATGTCCCTACTGTTGGGTACAGGCCTCGTCTCTTTTGAGTGGGCCGTACTCCACCACGCAGGCCCAGTCATCATTTCAGCCAGAAGACGTCCACTGCTGGATATAGGCCTCCCACAATTTGGGGGGGGGGGGGGCTTGCCATAATTGCCACGCTTGGCAGGCGGGTTGGCGATCGCAGTATGGTGGCAAAATGCATAGAGAACGCTGCTGCCATTTTCTAGTAAGTCCCTTGGTGGCCTTCTACGACACCCACGGGAAGAGATGGGATGGTTCTATTCTTTACGTCCGGCACCACACGGAACAGGTCCAGTGCGGGTTGATAAATATCACATGTCTTCTAATTATTGGTTCTAGGACAATATTGGTTTCCACACGATGTTGTTCTTCACCGTTTAGTAGTGCTGATGAAATTATTTAAACAAAGTAAAGCGGCTGCTTGGATTTAAGCACACGACCACGACCAACTCGTAAGTCAGGGCCGTTACCATGAGATCGCCACCGTTGCTACAAGTATGCCTTCGGAACGAGGTTCTAGAATCACCAGGCTTGTTAAACGGAATGAATATCTTGCAGGCTAGTCATTGAAATCCAAACGAATAGGGATGAACAGAAATGGTAGAAACAATAAAGAAAAGGAGACGAAAGGTAAAGGTTGCAAGGGAGGAAGGATCGGGACGAATAAAATCTATCTTATTGATCTGTAAAAATTCTCTACAACGCCGCTGCCATCTCTCCGTCTATCCATCACACTGCTTATAGAGGTAGCTAGCGTAGGTAGCGTAACTTCAAATATTCACCGTCTTCGTTTTACTGAAAAGAAAAAGAAGTTAAAACCCAAGGGGCATCCCCATACAAGAAACCTCCGAGAAAAGACATTTTTTATTACACGCTTTATATTAACTTCACTTGTAACAGTTGTAACTATGTATGTAAGAAAATCTTGGAATCTTAATTTGATCCACTTCCCAGTCTTCGATTAGGATGAAATTTTGCACACGCTCTGAGTTCTGATGACAATACATGACTAGCTAAGAAACGTCATTACAAAACCAATATGGCGGCCTCCCCAAGATGGCGGACTGGCTGTTTGAAATCCACCCCCATGTTATGGATATCAAATGAAAGGGGTTGCTGTCAGAAATATGAAAAAAAAATAAAAATATTTTAAAAATGAAAAAAAAAGGAAAAAAAACACATTTTTGTAGTTAGCAGAACTAAAAAATAGAAAATAAATAATAGTTTAAAAAAACTAAAACACACGCTTTAAAAACTAAACTAAAAAAGGAGAAAATTATTTAATTAAATTAAAAAGCGTGGGGTGATTTTTAAGGTATTTTTATAATCACTTAATGTCAAGCACCCCACGCTTTTTAATTGAATTAAATTATTTTCTCCTTTTTTAGTTTGGTTTTTAAAGCGTGTTTTTTTGTAACATAAATCTTGTTCCTGCTCTATCTTAAACTAAGTACCTAATTCCTAGAACCAATCTTCAATAAAGTCATCCCTGAATCAACGACTCCATTTTGATGAATTCAATAACAAACTGCACACGGCAAAAAACGGCAAATACCCACAGTATTCTAAGAACATGAATCACTGTTGAAAAAATCATAATAGGTATACAAATTACAAGTCAGTTAAAAATAAAATAAATCAGTATAGTCGATCTTGCAATTTCATAACCACCACGGTTGAATGTCATTTGCATGTCAGAAGATAATTTGAACCGTAATGAAATTTCAATTAAGAGTGCTAGAGGAATCGTTTAGCGCCTGAATGACATTATTCTGAAAAAGTCACAGAAATTGTTTTGTTGTAATTGTATTCTATTGTTGTTGTATTGTTGTGCAGTTGTATTGTATTGAAAAAAATATAAGATGGCGGCAGGCAAAAGGTCCCTGTACAGCTACACTCGGAAAATTAATAGTCAAAAGTAGTAATCAATCAAAGTAGTAATTGTCAAAAGTGGTAATCAATTTCGAGGTCGACAATACATATACAAACATGGATTTTATAACGGTGCAGACGGTACATCGTCACGGCTACTCATCGTCGGTCACTTTCGATGTTTATCTTGCGCAAACGCATCTGTTCGAACATTCCGTACGTTTTCGTTTCGTACCATTTTCTAATTCGTCATGTGCAACTGTTGTTTATTTAAATGTCAGTTGTTAATTGTTTAGTGTCAAGTTTATGTTATTTTTTGGTTATAAAAGAATTGTTTTCGGAAGTTGCGTTATAGAATGGTTTTAAGATGGGAATCTAGTATGATTGATTTGCATTTTATTAGTAACAGTACCTACCTATTTGTAGTTGTATATATTTTCATTCAATTTTGATTCAATTTTAAAACAGTTTGTTTTGTTAAATCATTTTATTTCATATCAATAATAAAAAAATGTGTTACTTTTGGAAAAATATTGAATTTCCACTATTCAAACAAATTTGCAGTGTGGTCCCTTCACAAGTAATGACTGACCTTCTATCGTGATCATTATTCACAACCACCTACTTCCACCTTCCAGGATTTGAACGAGTCTGATGAGCATTTTTTTTTTTTTTGGGATTGCCATCTCGCAGTTAAACCTATGAGGTCACTCCCTTTCTAAACTCATGAACATCATTCATTGAACGAGTCAAATAACTGAGCTATAAACACAGGCTACTTACTGGTCGGACGAAAACAAAATTTTATCGATTTCCCTGAATTACTTGATTTTACATACGTACTTTTACAGTTAAAATACTGTTTTTCCATAAGTTTTAATGCACAACATGAAATATCGTTCAATTATTATCTAATAAACTAATACTTTTTTTTGTATTGTTCAATTTTGATTGATCGAATAAAATCACGTAAATCAGAAAAAAAATCGTACAAGGCCTCTTAATCAACACGAGAAGAAAAGGCAAGAGATATTTTGTATTTTTTATTACCAAAAAAAATATATACAAAAAAAAATGCGATTTAAAGTAAAACTGAAATAAAATCGCATTTTTTTGTGTAATTCTAATGATTTGACATTTATATTAATTCGGTATGAATAGAATTTCTGTTTAATTTTGGAATTGAATATTATTTGCATACCCATGAGACGGTAGAATACAGAGGACTACTTTTTAAGAAAACATATATGTACCAATTACCCATGTTTGCAAAAATAAATAATTTGATTTGGTCGCTCAAAAGCAATGATTTTAAATTTAACTGAAGGTTTTCTTAGAAAAGCCTTAAGTTAAATTTAAAATCATTAAGCTCCTCACAATACCTAAGCTCCTGCCATAAATTCTCCTTGAAGCCCAGACACGACTCATTTAACATTTCAAAACTCGGAGTGACCCGGCCTTGGTTTCCATATATTTGCCAAAGGCAAGCCACACTTGTACATACAGAAGCAATCTCAACAAGTTAGGTAAACAGTTACACGACGATATTCGTTAACTATTCAATGATACCTGTGAAAAGATGGCGTTACTATTGTAGGTAAAGTCATTTTTGTGTGACTTTTCACTTTGGCTTCCACTGAATGATATATTAAAAGATAATTTTCTGAAAAAGTCATAACTTTATGAAGTGGTTTGGAAACTGTATCACAGAAATTCTTGCTTCAAAACTATAACATATTAGAAAAATATTAAGAAGAATTTCTAGCGTGAAACCTGAATTGATTAAATTATAATATTAAGTTGTTCTTGAATACGTTACTGATGAGTTGATGATAAGTGATCATAAAATAATGACGTTTCAATCGAGTGTTTTCTGCGTTTTGTGTGTGTGTTTTATTTAGTAAATACACTTGAACAAAATAAATTGTAGGTAAAACATTGTTATTGTTTCAAATTCGTTTGTATTCTTCTTTGTCTAGTACGATACTGCAAAATCCCAACCCAAAGATACAACAACATGTTAGGAACTAAAAATATTTTTCTAACTCTTTGACCATTCCGGGGTAATTTCGTAGCACACTATCAGTAGCAATGGCTTTCATTTCGACATTTCAACTACATTCATCGAGTTATTTACGTTGCTGCGCAGACATACTTTTCGAAAAGAATCAATGGGTTAGCAGTACCCTTTAAAATCTTTCAGATTGAAACTAATAGTGTGTTCTGAAAATAGTCTTCTAATTTAAAACTTAAGCGACAAATCGGTGAGTTACAACTCACTTTTCCCAACCATATGCATCCCATAGTAACTTGTCACACTGTTTACATAGTTTCGCGGTCATTTTGCAATGGCCACACTTACAACGGCTCATACATTCATCTTGTAACTGTAAACTATTATGAGCTTCTTGACACATTAAACTAAGCATCGTTAGTGCAGCTTTTTAGTGAATTTAGAAATGGGTTCTTGTAGTTTACTGCTGGGTATTAACAAAGTCATTTATGTATTTTGGATGACTGATGACCAGAGATCGGATATTCGGATACATATTCACCTAAAGTTGAGATGTTGGCTAATATGGAACGCGCTTTTGTAACGAACAATCTTGATTTACTTAATGTAAAAAAAAATTGTGTTCACTAACACACACCACCCCTTCTCTTACAGACTTACTTACTCCCTCCATACACACAATTGCACTGGGGTTAATTTTAAATTAATATGCATGAATAGTTATGCAATCCTAATCATTTAGAAGTCGCATCCATATTATACACCTGATTAGTTATGCATTCCCGGTGTTCCTGGCATCTCGGGATTTTTTTCCAAAAAATATATTTTAAGAAGCCACTTCCATACTTTTATAACTAAATATTAACTTTAGGTAAATATGCATCCGATTATCCGATCCCTACTGATGACGGCTACCTTTTGGCCTTATTCGCTGGGGCTTGACAAAATCTTTGGTTTATCAGTCGAAACACACGCAGCAAGTTAAAAAAAATCTTACTTTATTTTGTTAATTGCTTAATTCATGTTATTACTTTATTGCATAATATTTAAGATTTGCTAATTGGCCAATACGTATTTCTAGATTTGTCGATTCGCCTACGAAATAAATTGACTTTGTGCGAATCGCCTGCAGAAAATAATACATTTATTTTTTGTAGGCGATTTTATTTTTATATTTAAAAAGTGTCGATTAGCCCGTTTCGGTCGAGTAAATTCGTGCAATAATAAGCATTGTTTTCTGTAGGTAATGAGGACTTCACGAAAAAGAAAGTATCTCGACACGTACATTACATTATATGAATTTAATTTTTTGCAAGCCCTTGTACCTATACAAAGAACTTTACCACAGAAGTTAAAGCTTAAGCACTGTCGCATGATCACGTCTTAAGATCCGAAGCGAACCTTTTCATTCAACTCGATCTACAACAACTTCGTCACAATAGTTCAACAGGGTCGGATTCTGTTACGATTTTCTAATATTTATTTATTTATTCACAAAATCAATTCAATTCAATTCAATTCAATTCAACATTGTGTTTGAAATATTACTACATAATAAAAATTAAAATAAACACTCATAAAAACACTTAACACAACAACATTAAAAACATAAGTCACATACAATAATATTATTTGATGTCAACTCACTAAAATTTAAAACAGTAAATAATTATATCATATAATCCACAGCTCTTTAACAGTTTCACATAAGATAAATAAACTATTCTTACAACCAATAACGGATTTACAATTTAATAACTACACGTATTATATGCATCAAAAACAAACAGGATATCACACAAGTTTCTTTTGATTTTCAACTTCGTTGCTGTAAGAACCTATTAAAATCATGTTGGTAGCACTTAGAACTCTGTTGACTTAAGAACTCTTTCATCATCATCCTAATCAGTAAACTAAGTTGAATTTAGTTATTATTCAACAGATGCATTCTGAATATTAATATTTTTCTTGAAGCGACGGCAGACAGAAGTTTTTCAAGGCTTCTTTCCTCTCTCCTACTATTTTGCGATGCATGACAGGGTCCATAATGATCACATATAATTAACACGCTTTTATTAGCTTCACCTGTATGTTTGTAAGCATGTTTGTTTGTAATCGACTCCTTTGGAGTTGATTTTGACCCACTTTAAACGGTTAGATTTCATTTAAACTTTGTAGACTTATCGAGGACCGATGACAATTCAATAATTTTATTAATTTACTCCATAATATAAAAAAAAATTGTTTAAAAAAAACTGTAAAATCACGCTTTTATAGTTAGCAGAACTAAAAAATTTAGAATAAATAATAGATAAAAAAAATCTAAAAAACATGCTTTAAAACCAAACTAAAAAAGCAGAAAATAATTTCAACAAAGCGTGATGTGCTTGATATTAATTGATTATAAAAATACCTCAAAAAGAATAATGATAAAAATAGAATAATTATATAATTAATATTTCTAACAGTCATGTGACTGTTAGAAATATTAATTAAAATATTAAATGCGACTTTCATACGGGAGAGAAAGGCCTAATGTCTATTAATTTCTACAAACATTGTAACATTACTTCCTGCGCTTACGCAATCAAAGTGATATTGTTTAACGATGGAGTCATACGCTTATTGGCCAGTTATTAGTACCCACCAATAGTTGATGGTAACTATTACTTGTAGATAACATACTTCATAACACTCTATCTACTCCAGTTTAATTGAAAACGAGACCATTTCCTAACGTTACGTAATTTATTGGTTTGTCTATGTGCGTAAATTATTAACTAACTATGTCGTAAAACAATATTAATGTTTCTACATGGTGTTGCTTTCCGAACGGTTTATTTGGAAAGGTTTCAGCAATTTTGGCCCTTTAGCTTTCTCTCAAAGAAATATTGAATCATCATCAGAGATCGGATATTCGGATGCATATTCACCTAAAGTTGAGATCTTGGCTGACATGGAATGCGCTTTTGTATCGAAAAAGTCTTAATTTAGGTAAGTAATTTGTTTATTTTTTGTTTTAACTAATACAAACCACCCCTCCTCCAGTACATACACATATTTGTATCGGGTTAAACATTAATTTTAAATTAATACACATCTGAATAGTTATGCAATCCAAGAATCCCGGGGTTTTTAATAAATATTACAAATAATTTATAAAGCCGCTTCCATACTTTCATAGCTAAAAAATATCTTTATGCATCCGAATATCCGATCTCTGATCATCATCCTTACATAATTAGCAGGTATTGATGGTTTCATTCAAGGGAATTAAAAGGCGTTATTATTAAGACAAAGATAACAAAATTTGGCCCCAAAAAATTAAGGTTTGTTTTTTTTTTAGATTTGTACAGAATGATTTTTTCTTCAAAATGTAGGTACACCTCCACCAGCTGTGATCTCAGTGTTAAAGCTCCCGCAAAGAGACGCGACGCGACAGTGCGTTTTGATAGAACATTTTCTGCGAAATTTCACGGTAATTTAAGTACTAGAGTAGTGTCGCGCAGGTCTGCGGGAGCCTTTAATTTAAGCTAATATCAGAAGTTTCATTGTTTGTACATGTTTGTCTTAAGAACCGATGGATATTTTCGAATAAAATGCAATTAAATTAATAGAATACAAACAGTTTATTTATAAAATAAAATCCATTCGAAATATCCATGGATTTCTTACTAAACTTCAAATACATAGCTATTATCCGACGACCCTGCATGGTTACTTTTCTCTTTTGATGACTGTACAACTTTGTACTTAATCAGATATGAATTTTCGACTTAATCTTCGTATTCCTATGTAGATCATGTTTGAAGAGCACTCAATACAAACATAGAAAGTGGAACTATTTCACACTCGTCCGTTATTAAACCACTGACAAACATTGCATCGTCAGTTAGATAACCGACGATCAACGATCAAGTGATGACCACTTACCTAATGACATGATTGATTCACTGGTAATTAGCTACGCACAGTTTGGCAACGTGTTACTTTGTAACGTGTGACGTTTAAGCTTCTAATGAGTGGTTAAATTGGTTTAGGAAAGCGATATCTCTTGGATGGTTAGAAGCTGGTTCACCATCATCATAATCCTATTATCCTACTATCCTATACATTATAAACGCGAAAGTTTGTAAGTATGGATGGATGGATGGATGTTTGTTACTCTTTCACGCAAAAACTACTGAATGGAATTGGATGAAATTTGGCACACAGATATATTATAACCTAGATTAACACATAGGATACTTTTTATCCCAGTTGTACGTTCCCAAGGGATAATTTCCGACTTCCACGCGGGCGAAGCCGCGGGCGGAAACTAGTTTTATATAAAAAGATATGAATTGTACGGTTGGATCGTACATGCTCCCAGGCACGAGAGACTAAGATAAAACTGAAAAGTAAAAATATAAAAATCAAAATCAAAGCATTAAAATGTAAGATGTGTGATGTATGATGTATGATAATTTCTGTAATTTCTAAAACAGCAAACGTCGTCACACTCCATTTATTTCACACTAGCTTTTGCTAGCGGCCTTGCCCGCGCGGAATTTTCATCCCCTATTTAACTTCCTTAGAGGTGATTTTCAAAAAATCCTTCCGTATTCCTTGTCTACATTTTAAAGGGAACTGTGCAAAATTTCAGCTTTCTAGGTCCAATGGTTTGGGCTGGGCGTTGATGAGTCAGTCAGTCAGTACTTTTCTTTTTATTTATACAACGTGTAACGGAAAGGGTATATACATACCAAGGGCACGGCTTCTTTGGATGATATCAAACGATACTGGAAGGGTTTTTTAATCCTATCTCTACATGTTCGGAAGTTATGAGATTTTTTTATACATTGATACCAGAAACTGGACTTTTAAAATTGAAATAAACACATCACTCGGAAGAGATTTATCGTGATATTGGCAAGTAACGTGAAAAGTTATTAACCTACGTAGTGCGGTGACACGTTTTTTATGATTTGAATTGAAGAAACATATGAAACCGAAAATTTGGTATCAATTCTTAGAGTATTTTATTTTGAGCTTAAACAATGTATAGTGATTCTATACCAGCTGTTATCTTTAGTGCTTAAGGATAGCAATAGGGTTTCTGTTACACCCTGTATAGATAACTTATGGGAATTGTAACATAAAACGGTAACACTTACCATAATAGATATACTTATAGTCACACGCATTATATACTTGCGTTTATGAAATCATTTTGTTTACATAACGATCGCCTCAATGGGAGTGTATAATATCTTCCGATATGACAACGTAACGAGAAGGAAAGTTTATAATGGTGTTGATGACTCTGTGCCATCATGTGTTCTAAACATAACACTTATGTGTCACTTGTGTGTGTGTGTGTGTGTGTCGTCGTGATGTTATCATCACACCTGTATATTCCGAAGGATTAGGCAGACGTGTACCTATAGGATGCCCACATTTCGCTATACTCCATTTGAAATAAGATTAGACATTTAACCAAACGTCTTTTACAGTCCGATCAACCCATTTTGACTTCTATTGCGTTGTTGCCATAACAAATGGCAGCTGCAGTAAACAGTTGGTATTGTAACTACTTTTTTGCTTTTAATGCCATCCTTATGCCTGATGTATAGAAGTCAGAATCGGTTGAACTGACTGTAAAAAAGGTTTGTTTAAATGTCTAATCTTATTTCAAATGGAGTATAGTGATGTTTAAATTCTATGTAATAGAGAGCGAGTCTAATATCTCTGTGTGATTGAAAGAGGATTTAAATTGTGACAGAATTAATACTTGGAGTAAAATAAAATCATCTGTGACTCGGCTCAGTTTTTTTGCCTACTAGTGTGATTTTTTTTAAGTACTTAATCTATTTCTGTACCTACCTATATTCGTGACCCAAGGGCTGGTTTTTACTTTGGCCAGAGGCTGAGCATTGCTATACAACGTGGTAATGCCGCCAGTCTCTTGGGTACATTACCAGTCGACAGCGATGCGGATGAGTTTTTTGACGCTTTGTTTTAGTTTATTCGCTGTAGTTATATAGTTTAATTGAAATAAAACCTATATTCTAATATAGGTATTATACATATCGTATACCACACAATAGGTAATATTTATACAGATTATGGAAAAAAATCATACCTAACCTAGGTATGATTATTTTTTAATTGTTTGAAAAGAGGAGGTATTCAATGGTAAACTGTTTATTTTGGCTTTGAAAACATGATTTCATCGGCTAAAATATGATTGAATGAATCGGAAAACGTGTTTGTTTCCTTTAAGATGCTTAACTTTTATAAACTGACAAAGATCGGACGGAAAACTGCACCTATTAACTCTTAACAAATCATGGTCAGTCACGATGTGTTAAAAATATGCAAAACTATTTTTTTTAAACATCTTTTTTCGTCTGAAATTACAATAAGATGGCTTATTTCCATTTATTTCACACTCGTATTCATATAAAACACATAACATTTGGATACGTCCATTACATAAATAATCTTAGTATCAGCTGATTATGCTTATGTAACACTAGCTGTGCCCGCGACTCCTTCCGTGTGCAATTTAACAAAAAAGTATAAATATTAATAAAAATAAATATAATTTCTAAAATAAAAGTAGCCTATCTTACTCCTTATTACATCAGCATCTGCCAGTGAAAGTCCCGTCAAAATCAGTCCAGTCGTTTCAGAGATTAGCCGGAACAAACAAACAGCCAGATAGACAAAAGTTGCGAAAATATGTATTTTGTTAAATGTACCGTGTATACATCCATATGCATTTAGTAAAAAGCAGTTATTTTAATATTACAAACCGACACTCCAATTTTATTTATTTGTATGTATGTATAGATTTGAGAAAATACGGCGGTCCATATAATCATCTACCTATACTTTCCACAATTATTTTTGAGGACGGCTTCCATTGTACCCGGATGCGGCTATCACTAATTTATCTCGCAATATTTCGGTGATTAAGGCGTCTAGACCTTGTCGCAGTTATATCCCCATAACCTTTTATTTGACAAATTAGGTACAACATCGACTCATCAATGAATACAAATCACATTTACAACAATAGGAAAACAATAAATATGAAAATCTTAACAAAAGAATCAATATAAGGAAACTTCAATTTTGGCATAAAACCTTTTAGGATTAGCATAATCGATTCGCATAAAATCACGCAGCGTTTTATTCGAGGTCATACTTTATTTGACGTATCATCTCGTTAGGGTCTGTAACTAGGTGTATTTAAGGAGTGAGTCATTTAAGAAAAATATTTAAATAGTGGTCAAGCAAATACATAATTAAGTATATGTGAAGAATTTGATGGACAAACTATACCTAGTGTGTGGGAAGTGAATTAGACGGTTAAATAATGTGTAAAAAAAGTATGACATTAAATAAAACCACTACCAATAGTTGACTGCTCGTTGTCGTTGTGGCTCGCCCTAGGGAATGAGGCTATTGATTTTTCAAACAAATTAAGGCCTTAGATATTGTCGTTATGGCCGATAAATAGTTCTTATTGCAATCCGATACGGGTTAAAATCTGTTGTAATAAATTCGAATAATAAATGAGCAAGCATTGTCGTAAAAATGCAAATAAAGTCGTATAAAATTAGATATTAACTATTTAATAATAAATAATCCATCACTGGATGCAGTTTGGCATTTGGAATTTTATGGTATTGTTTTAATTACAATTATAATTGGTATTGAAGGGATAAACTGGTTTTAAAGATAATTTAGAGGTGACTTTGATGATTTTTTGATGCATTAAAGTGTGTTTAATTATGGTTTGAGTTCCATCACTGTTTACAAAAAAGACTTGAAAATATCATATATTTTTAGCGTTATTGAGGACCTGCAGTCATTATGAGTCCAGCTCATCCCGCCATCTCCGTCACCGTCTTATTACAATACGGTTTAGGTCCATAATACAATGATTCCTTCGTAACCATGGTGAAGGTGATAAGCCAGGATAAGAAAATAATTGCCATATATGAGATGATCAGCCCATTAATCATCATTTCAGCAGAAAGACATCCACTGCTGGACATAAGCCTCCCCCAAAAGGGGGGGATTTGCCATAATCGCCACGCTTGGCCGGTGGATTGGCAATCGCAGTATGGTGGTCAAATGCATAGAGAACGCTGCTGCCCATTCTCTAGTAAGTCCCTTAGTCGCCTTCTACGACACCCACGGGAAGAGATGGGATGGTGCTATTCTTTTACGTCGGGCACCACACGGAGCTCATGAATACTGCAATATTATCAAGAAAGCCGATGGTTAGCTGTAGACATTATCAGACTAATTCAACTTTTTTTTTTGTCGGGCATCACGCAGTTGACCTTGAGAGGCCGTGACTGCTCAACCGGGCTTTCCTGGGGCTGCCATTAAGAGTTTACTTAACGCCTCCAGCCAGGGCTTAAAAACTAAAAACTTACATACTAAGCAACTGCACGCTGAGGGCACCCCCTGTGGGGTACGGACCTCGGCTCAGGGCGTCACTGATAGGGGGACAGCTAGTGGGGACAGGCTAGATCAAAATATTGGCATTATTATTAGTAGGCGGGGAATTGAAAGCTACTGGCTCAGCTGCGGCACGGGCTGGCGCTTCAACGAGCAAGGGTCGGTCGGGACTAATTTCACGTTCGCACTAACGTAAAAATATCGCGGCAGAATTTTTCGCGCGCTGGTTTTGCAACGCTCTATTTTGCCCCGAGAGTGGAAAATCGAGCACTTGTGTTTTGTTGACATGCGAAACTGCAAACGTGGTTTGATATTATCGCATGCGGAGTTAGGAGTTAGGAGTGCGGAAAGTTATTGATTAAATGATGCATTTTTTTTTTTTTAGGTATTCATAACCTTATACTAAGACTTTTTTCACTCAATAAGTGGTCAATGTAAATGATAATCGCCCTCTTAATGGCATAAGTGCCTACTCAGGTATTTACCCCCTTATTTATAAACGTTGCTTAAGGTTAAGTAGTGAATAGCGACTGTTTTACCATACATTTTTGACGTTTAAACATCGCTTAACTTTAATAATTGCTTATCAATAAACCTCATGTTTAAAATATGTATCCTTACTAATATTATATAAACGCGAAAGTTTTTAAGTATGGATGGATGGATGGATGTTTGTTACTCTTTCGCGCAAAAACGGCTGAACGGATTTGGATGAAATTTGGCACACAGATAGGTTATAACCCAGACTAACACATAGGATACTTTTTATCCCGGTAGTACGTTCCCGCGGGATAATTTCCGACCTCCACGCGAGCGAAGCCGCGGGCGGAAACTAGTAGTATTTATGATTGAGTAAATTAATTTGAAGAATTTAATTAAAAGGTAGAATAACAAAACCTTTGAAACTTTCTCTTCGCATACCTTTACAAAGTACCTAATTAGTGCAAGCATTTAGATTATGTGTATAATTTAACTATACAAATTTATTATTCCATATTTATACAGTGTTGGTATTGTAATTATTTGAAGGTATTATGTCAGACACTAGAAATAAAATTATTTTTGTCGAAAATGCGAAGATTTTTTACTCAATCCATGTTTTCTACGTTAACGTGTGAGGTTTTTATGGCTAATTAGACGTTAATTTGTAAACACAGTTGGTACAATACTTGACTGTTCACGACTTTTTAATTCGTGACTGTTTAAAAACAAGTTACAGTAAAAAATATAATTGAGTTAGGCCCTTACATCATAAATATTTTACAAATTAGCCATAGAATTATTATAATATGTACGGTTTTTTTCTTCGTTAAACAATCATAAAAAAATGAAATACTGTTGAAAGAAATTCGAGGAATATCCCATTTTAATTCCATTGCCAGAAACAATTCATATTTCAAACGAAAAAGACACAAAAGTACATTCAAAATAAAAAAAATAAACTTACAACAAAATCCAGTATCCAAAAAACTTCAATACGTCCATCAATTGGAAAACCCAAAAACACAAGTTCACCTCACTATTTGTTCACTCACACAAGAAAATTCGGAAAAACTTTCGGAAAAATTCACTCAAACACTTAAAAAAAAATCGCAAACTCAAGTCTAAATAATATCGAGGTAAAATGAGCTTAGTTGCGAATGATTTATGGTAGATATTCGCTCGTCGTAGTAGTATAGTGATGTCCGCGAATGATGCGTGTATACGGCGTGGTGTGTGCCGCTATTTTGCGCGCGCGCACCTGTGCTCGCCCACAGCCCCGTAAGTGGGTGACATAGAATTCAGGTAAAGCCAACAGGTTTAGATTTTGATAATGATTTTTGGAGATTTTAGAAAATGACAGTGCATTAATTTGTTCAAGATTTTGTTGGAGAAAAAAGTGCATATTTGTTGATTTTTTAAGACATTATTGGAGCTTGAAAGATGACGAAAAAGCAGTTGTAGCGTTATTTTCATTATTGTAATGTGTCGTTCATGAATGTTATATTTACCTACTAACAATGCATGCAATTCATGCAAAATAGGTAAGTACATACAGTCCACTAAAGCTACATAACATGACAATTTCCCTAATTCTCCTTTGCTTACCAACATTACGATAATCGTGAATTGTGGCGATATCTTTTAACATAAATAAGTAATAAGAAACATAAGGATTGAATATCTAATTAAGATCATTGAAACCAAAACCAAAATTAACACAAAGCCAATTATCCAATTATCATTTTTATAAAGTAATTACAGACGCTTTCTCAATACTACTCGAAAAATACGAAACCGCACATGGCGAAAGATAACTTTCTGTCAATTGTATAAATAAATATAATTGGTTGGTTTAGGAAAAGTTGTTAAATACAAATACTTCCAACGCTTAGAGTAAACATCTTTGTGCCGGCCTGTGAGCACAGAACAGACCTTAATTATGCGCTTGAGCATTTAACTTTCACTCACTTTTGACAAATTATGCTCATCTCCACAACATTTTGGACAGGTTAAGGTAAACGGCGTTGAAGAGTTTATAATCGTTGGTGCTCACCAAAGGTAGGTCAAGGTTAGCTCTTATTGAGGCCCTCCACATCTATGGATACTTAATATTACTAATGCGAAAGTAAAACTGTCTGTCGGTTACCTTTTACG
Organism: Antitype chi; assembly: GCA_947359405.1. Classification (NCBI taxonomy): domain Eukaryota; kingdom Metazoa; phylum Arthropoda; class Insecta; order Lepidoptera; family Noctuidae; genus Antitype; species Antitype chi. The sequence continues at coordinate 18,889,221 of OX375808.1, forward strand.
CCTTAAATGCTGAACGGATTTCGATATAATTTAGCAACATACTTTCGTCCCGGTAGTACGTTCCTCGGGGATATTTATTACGACTTCCACGCAGGCAAAGCTGTGTGTAACAGCTAGTTTTCCATGCTTAAGATAAAAATCGAAATATAGGTAAGCCTGGAAAAGATCGCAGAAAGCGATAAGGCCGCCCATTGTATGTTTTAGTGCTAAATGTTTTTTTGTTATGTTTTTCTGGTGTACAATAAAGCAACTACATGAAAAGTTTTTATTCAGTGCGCAAACTGCTGATTTTTTTAATAAGCAACGAAAAATTTCTGCGCTGGGGGGTCTAGAATGATATGCTGAATACATGGTTACAGTTTGCGCACTGAATAAAAACTTTTACTGCATAAACAAATAAGCGAACTATCTAAATAAACTAAACTTTTGTTTTTCGTCAAATAAGCCCCTACAATTTTGGCTGCATACAGCAATTAGGAAGGTAAATAAAAGACGACTTCAGAATGAAATGTTTGTTTTCAGGTTATTTCAGAAACTTTGCAAGACTAACTAAACATGTGCTGGCTGCTAACGTCTAGTTGCTGGACATCATATAGAAACTACTGCCAATCTCTTGTCAATACAACTTGCCATATCGATACACCGATCACTACAACTGACATGTGATAATTAGACTTTTACCTTCTCATTAAAAAAAAAAAACAACCGACTTCCGGAAAAACACTACAAAGTGAAAAATAACTTTAAATTCGGAAGGCTGTGGCAAAAAAATTAAATACATATCCAAAGTCACCGACTACCGAAATTAAAGTTATTTTTCACTTTGTAGTGTTTTTTCCAGAAGTCGGTTGTTTTTTTTTGCCAAAAGTTTTTATTTTACACTTTTTAGGTAGGTATAGTACCTACCCCACGCCAATTCGAAATTTCATCACCCTTGGTCAAAACAATGCATATTAATGCGATAGCAAAAATCGACATACATAAAAATAATTTAAAAAAATAAACATGTCGAATTGACAACCTCCTTCTTTTTGAAGTCGGTAAAAAAAACGAGTTCTAACTCCTTGTGTTTCGAACTTTAATTCGACTGTAATAAAGTTATTTAAATAATGGACCCCTTAACACCAAATTTACAACTTAGGCTCGGGCAAAATACGGGTTTTTATTTAGAGGTTAAACTTTGTCGGCATAAAGTTCGAAATTCAAAAATGGCATGATAGTGCAAGCCTGGGTCTAAAGGTAAGTAAGTAGATTTCGTTTTGTTTGCCTGATAATTGGCACTTTTTACACACTTTATATTAGGTGCACTTGTATGTTTGTTTGTTTGTATGTAACCGACTCCTTAGAGCGCGATTTTGACCCACTTTATACGGTCAGATTTCATTGAAACCTTGTAAACTTATCGAGCACCGATGACAATTCAATTTAAAAAAAATTGAGAAAAATGAAAAAAAAGGAAAAAAAATCACGTTTTTGTAGTTAGCAGAATTAAAAAATAGAAAATAAATAATAGTTTTAAAAACTAAAAAACACGCTTTAAAGACCAAACTAAAAAAGGAGAAAATAATTTAATTCAATTAAAAAGCGTGGGGTGCTTGACATTAAGTGATTATAAAAATACCTCAAAAAGTACCCCACCCTTTTTAATTGAATTAAATTATTTTCTCCTTTTTAATTGGGTTTTTAAAGCGTGTTTTTTAGTTTATTAAACTATTATTTTAAACGCCCAAAACAAAAGGCAGTAGGTCTATACCAGTACCTCCTTCTTAGATGCAACCTGAGGTTTCACAGCTAATCCTATGTATTATGTATCTACCTACAAATGTACCCCTGTGGTTCTAACTCAGATCACAGCATGTGGGATTCAGCAACTAGTTGCAATCAAAAGTAGTCGCAAGTTGTATTACATTACTTTATTCGGTAACCTCCGAGCGGCCTCACACCTACGACTTGTAATGCGCTTTTACAAAGTCAATGCTACGAGCTTTGTTAGGAGGATTCGATGTACTTTACTAGTTGGTAAATTGCGATATAAAATAGTCGTTATTGACGAAATAAATTTGTATTACATAGAGTCTGTTTTGAAATTATATAATAATAGTGTATGACATTAACAGATTTTAAAAATCTTAGGTACTTACTTCAACTACTATTATGGTAGGTACATTTTTAACACAGCTTTTCAGTTCAAAAGACTCACACAGTAATTCTACGCTGTTCTTGTCTTTAAGGCAGTTAAAGACTTAAGACACCGACAAAACAATGCACTGACTGGACAGGTCCAGTCTATCTGTGTGGTGGTTATTTCCTCAAAAGACCATTACAGAAATGGTCTTCACATGATCTGACCGAGATTATGTCTGTACTTTAATAAGACTGACCTCTGATTTTGTTTCGGCCTTTCTTCTCATAGTAGTCAGATAGGAAACGCCGATCTCATCTTGTTTATAAAATATGATTGACGTGGAAAAGTGTTTGTACAAACCTACAGAAATAAAATTAATAAAACGAGCAAAACTAGGTAAATCCAAATTCGCGAAGAATAATCATAATTTACCTAATAGAGTGGGAGAACTTTCATTCCAACCCCAGTTTCATTCAACCTAATTAGCTTGACAAATCACCCATACAAAAAAAAGAAACTACCTGGACTGGAACCCAGCACTTTCGTCGTGTACTGACCGTGGCCACATCGCTTTTAACGCCAGCGTACCTACTTTCGATATAATTGCTCGACAGTTTACAATTAGACACATGTACACTAGATAGATTAACGCGTTCTGTATTAGAGACCCTTATGACAGCAGTAGAAGTCCACGAGGTTTCGGTAAACATTATCTCTTAGGTCTAGGGTTCTTATAAAGAAAAAGAAAGAAAGAAAACATGTTTATTCTGCACAAACAACACGCACATTACAAAAAATATAATAAAACCGATACACATACAAAGTAGCTAAAAGCCCCGTATCCAGGCAGAAAAAGTTTTACTATATTGTCCATTGACTGTTAATGTCAAGGCTGGGGGTCCATAGACAATAATGGATCTGCGTTACGACACTGGCAATTATATAATATCAATCACAACAAAAATAAAGTGCCGTTAACAGAGTACAATAATGACTACTTTTGTTACAAACAGACTACAAATATAATAACAATTTACCCGTGCGTCGCATCTGTGCAAGAATAGGTAGATGATAAGTACGAATTATACGCTTGGGTTTCCATCTCTGGCTCCAATAAATTTTACATACTTTTCTGCTGTCACTGTCATAGTTGCCATAATTTCAAGAGAGGTACTGCAACCTCCCGTGAAAATGTGGCAACTATGACAGTTTATGACACATATGATTTTCGAATGTGACATAATGACAATGAAAACTTTGTATCTCTTTTTCTATGAAAATTACGCGGCGGCGGAGGATGGAATTTGGCACAGTTTAAGTTTATAGGTATGGAGAAGGAATGCATAAAGCTAATATGTTTTTATAATAATGCTTTAGTAATACATTAAATTTAAATGAATTATGGTCTAATATCGAATACTGGGCGACTACAAGTATTAATAAATAGGGCCTTGTTAGCTATAGGCCTCTGCGTCTGCCTTCAGTTTCAAAAAAATCTTGCGTGATAATTATGTAAATGTTACGTTAGCAGCATCATCTGCCTAGCCTTTTCCCAACTATGTTGGGTCAGCTTCCAGTCTGACCGGATGCAGCTGAGTACCAATATTTTACATGTACCTATCCGACCTCCATAACCCAGTTACTGGGTAATACAGTACCCAAATGTTACATAAGCAGCATTACTTATTCGTCCATCAACTGTTTGCTATTCGTCGATGATTGCTATTGAGTAACTATTGGTACATTTATCACTTGACATTATTTTGGAGGCTTTTCGTACTGTCGGTAGGTACCAACTAAAATATCAAGAGCTATGACCTTCTAAATTACTTGAGTTCAAGAATCTTAGAGAACCTTATTAAAACGATTTCTAACTGTGAATTTGTTATTATACCAAACAGTAATACTTAGGTAGAGAACAATATTTTATCCACAAACAAAAACACGAAATATTTTACTTGACATTGACCGCCAGAATTAAATAATTAATTAATATACATTCTAGAAAGTTATGCGTCTGACTGTTTTACTTTCGATCGTAAAATAGTAAAGTTCTTAATAAATTGCTCGTGTTTTGGCATTGGGATTGTCATAAATCGCATTCTTCAAGACAGTTGGAAATTGAAATCAAATACTTTTCTATAATTCTCCTACTATCTTATTACCTATTTTTTTTAACATATCAGCCTGTTGAGCTGCACATGGATCCCCAAAGACTCAATGAGATTATTGATTTTTCCGTCATGTTAGTTTCGTAGATAGAAATAAGTACCTATTAAGTGTGTGTGTGCACAACCACATTGGTTTCATCATTGATTGATTTGATCATTCATTGTCCAAGCGCTGGACACCATGCTTTAGTCTACGAACGCTTTTTTTTTGCCAGACACATACAAACGGGGTTTAAAATAAACGTTATTTCAGGGCTGTCAAACATCACATTACTGTTCATTGATTGATATCGATGATTCAGTTTAAATGAAAAATACATACACGCATTATCAGCTTATAACATTCCCATTGCTGGGGTATAGGCTGTCTGTGAGTAGCAGCGGGCCTTGATCCAACAAGCGGGCCCATTGCGGGTTGAGGATGTCACATGTCTTCGTATTTTTTATTCTGGGGTATGCCAGTGTCTTTTTTTTGAGGATGGGAAATCTTCAAATAACTTCTCCCGCTCTGGGTGGAGAGCAGGAGGGCGTGTCAGACTTTTACTAACTAAAATCCACCCGTGTTCCTTCAGTTGCCTATGTGCCAGGGGCCAGGGTATCTCTTTCGAACAACCCACAACCCTGAACGCCAGAGTCTTCACGATGTATTCCTTCACCGTTTTAAAGGCAGTGGTAATTAAATAAATTGCACAACTTAATGTGCCTGACTACGACATGTACCTAGTCGGGACCGTTGCCACCGGGCCACCACAGCTCTAAGATAGAAAAGCAAATGAAAAGTGACTACTACATTCTATTCTCGAGATACAATATACCAGTAGATTAGCCACGTTAACCACAAACTACAAATAGTTCACTAATCGATCCGAATCTTATTCTGCTACAAATACCAGGTCGGTAGTACCTACATACCTATTGCACACACTGTTCCGAGTCGTTAATTAAAATTGCGTCCAGTTTTTAAACACAAGTCAAGCAAAAACTTGTCTGTTACAGTCTCTTTTGATACTGGCCTACCTGTAGGCAGGCTAGACGCCAAAATTATACATTTTAAGTGTGTGACATGAACTAGTCTCACGGAAAATTAAGTAAATATAGGTTCCGTTGCGAAAGAAAATGGCTTCTTGAGATTTTGCGTCACAGAATATATCTTTTTCCAGGTGTTTCCCCCAAAGCGCCAAGGTTCGATATACCTATATGGGTATTCTACCTACATTATTTGTTAGATACTATTATAAATAACACTTAATCCATTTTCCTTTAGGCATACTTACTAAAATTTAAATAATATCGAAGGCAAGTTTGGAAAATTCATAACAGATATTTTGAAAACATTATTTAAACTGATCCAAAAATATAGATTGCTTATAAAATATGGAAAACACAGCCATTCATTTTCGATAAAACTTAACAAAATCGCCTAAGAAAACCATAATACCAGACCAGACACCCCTTTACTCCAAAACGTAGTCTAACTCTCGCATCGAAAGTTCATATTCCCTTGTTTACACGTTCCAGTTCTAATCGATTCAAATAGGTACCATATCAGACCATGAATGGACGTCTATCACATTGGTAACGGGAACAGATCCTTATTGGGCCGGTGAACGGTTGGTAGCTGCGCGTGCGCCGACCTGCGCGCTCAATATTTATTACTGACGGATACTGCATAAAAAGTTTTTATGAACTCATAAATCTGGGCATTCTAGGTTTAAGGACAACAGGGTAATGGGGCACTACCGTATGAAGAAAGGACAGCACCAAATCTTAGGCACGTTTTGGCGCTGTGGCGCGTATTGCAATATTTGGTTAGATAGCAACCTCGACAATTGACATAATTATCATTCTTGCCTGATCAACCGGCAGCAAGTTGGTTATGCCCCTTAGATGCCACAGCTTTCAGTACCGTCAGAGGTCGGGTTGCCTCCTTCCCTCAAATATGGCGAAGAGGGTAATGGCTGATCTTTGCGTGCTGCTTGTGGTGACATGTCGTCTACCTACCCATGGTTTTGTTATTGTAATTTACCGTCTATTTATTTTACTTCGATGGCCCTAGTTTATCATTTGTGAATACGAGTTACAGCTATATGTAAGCGGGTTTATTACTTTGCAAAGTAGTTGATCGTTAAAATTAGATGAGGTATATATTCTTATTACACCATTAACGAAAATGAGCTTCAATTGCACCCAAACCGACTATTATAGTATCAACGAGATAGAATCTGTTTGAGATACAAACGCTACTACAGTTGGTCACTTTCACTGACCACAGTGACCACCCATTATCATGCCGTGTGGTCACGCAATCTTCTGGTTTCAACTTACAAAGCAAACTCGTGTCTATGTCTTAGGTGAAAAGTGTAGTTTTCTATGAGAAGAACTCTAGGTATAATCATATAAAAATAAGAACATAATACCTAGGAATTAGGAAAGTAAGAAATTAGCTGATGTTAAAAATAATTAATGTAGCAAATGTTTTTGTAATGTTAAGCGTGTAGTGATTTATTTTATTGTTCACTTTGTCATTATTTTAAGTTTATTATATAAGCAGTTAATGTATGAGGTATCATACTGAAATGCTTGGAATTAAAAAAAATGCCAACGCACAGGAAGGGTTCCGTATCACCGTACAATATTTTTATACATTATAGCGACAATAGAAATACACACTGTGAAAATTTCAACTGTCTACTTATTACGGATTATGAGGCACAGCCCATTAAAAGAAAAAATGTTTCTTGTATCGGGTTCCCCCTTTAATTTATAACTTTATTTCATTTTTATTATTCATTATGATAGTAGCAATAGACAGTTGGAATTTTCATAGAATTTTCACACGTTCTATGGAAATTACAACTTCTTCTTCTTCTTTTCGTGTCGATGGTACTCGTACACTTTTATTTTGATTTTTTATATTGTTAGAGCTCAGTAGGTGGCCACGTTTATTGCGGCATCAGTGGCTTTATTGAGATCATCCAAAGTGCAGGTGAACTGTCTAATTATTACGGTTCATGAGTGAGATACAGCTCGCTGACAGGTAAACAAACGAACGGGCAGCGGAGAACCATTGGATACGGAACCCTAAAAAAAGTAACACCGGTAATTCTTCTCTTAACAAGCTTCTTCACAAAGAACTCTACCTACCTATTAAAAACCTAGGAAAACATAAATGCAGGATGTTGTTAATATTTATTAATTAAAACCAACCCAATCACGCAAGGCCTACATTAAATAACTTGATCATCATTTACAAATAAAATCAAATCCTTTAACAATTAATTTATTATTTATAGACACTTCATTATCCAACAATTAACATTGATTTAATAAGTTACAAAATTAATTTAAAATCCTGCACTAAAACGATTAAATCAGTTGTAATAATACCTCAACCAAATTATATTCGCTGACCTCATCATCGTCATCATCTGCCTACCCTTTTCTTAACTATGTTGGGGTCAGCTTACAGTCTAACCGGATAGAGCTGAATACTAGTATTTTACATGGAGCGATTGCCTATCTGACCATCACAACCCAGTAACTGGCTAATACGATACCCATTGATAAGACTGGTTGTCATACTTTCTGGCTTCTGACGACCCGTAACGACTGTTAAAGATCTACAAATGACAGCCGGGACCAACGGCTTAAGGTGTTTGACGTCCTTCTTCTTGGACGCGTACTTCATTACTGAAAGTCGTGTCCCTGGAAGGCCTCCGTGGCTTATGTCCGATGTTCTTCCACTTCGTGCGGTTCTCGGCTTCTCTCATGGCGCTCGTAATAGAGAGTCCAGTGAGGGCGGTTACTTGGTCGGACCAGCGGTTAGGTGACCGTGACCGCGAGGTCTTCTCCTATATACCTTGCCCATCCATCACCACTGACTTTTCAAGGTGATCGGGTTCCCAGACGGCCAATGTGACCAAATTTATTTTTTATAGACACTTCATTACCCAACAATTAACATGATTTAATAACTACAAAATTAATCAAAAAATCTGCACTTAAGTTATTAAATTAGTTGTAATACCTAAACTAAATTATATTCAGTGACCTCAGTCAATCAGAATTTACATTTGTTTTTAACAAGACCATCCTAAATGCGATAATTGATGACACTACGTGTCTAGTAAAACGGGCTCATCAACGTGCCTAGTTAATACATATAGGTGCAAGGACACCCAATTACATAATTTTGAGCGGCCAACTGTTTAAGGCATGGGTTTATGGAAAGCTAAGCGAGGACTAAGCAAAAATATAAATATAAATTACCTAAGCAATGGAAAGAATTGCCGCTGTCATTGTTCAAAAACAGGCTGCGAAGCTTTTTATCGCATAAAGCATACTATAATGTCAGCGAATTCCTTGCTGAAAAAGAATTTTGTATATAAGTATTGTATATTGTTTTGTTGAGAATTTTGTATGTATAAATTGTGTGTTGGTGACCTATATAGTTATGACTTAAAACTTTTGTAATGATTTTCTTAAAATAATATTTAAGTATAGACTTATTTTCACAAGCGACAGATGGCGCTAGTGGTCCCAGGAACTTTATACATCCGTTTTAAGCATTAATGTTTAGAATATCGGTAATAATGTATATTTATTTTGTATAATTATTAAATCATATTGTTTAAATTTACCAGGTTAAAGTATTCACATTTAATCATAAGCCCTAATGTATTTTAGTTAGTCAAATGATTGTATGTAATGTCTACTCTGCTCTGATTGGTCGAATAGCCGGCCGAGAATTGACTTCCGTTTAAAGTGGGGAAACATTTAGTGGGGTGACCGATTTGCTAAACGAGTCAGTCGATTTGGAGGCATGAAGCCGTAAGCATATCTGACGAATCTGTGCTACTTTTGTTATGTATATAAAATACTAATTAAATGGTAAGTGATTGTTATTTACCTGATCACTGTAGAAAAGTGAATAAACATGATTCATATTGGATTGAGGTATATGATTTATTATATCTCAGAAGCGGGATCAAGATCCGTAAGTACGCCTACACAGTATGTTTGACCAACCTAAAATTATTATTTACTCCGTGAATGTAAAAATCCGTTATTCGTACAAGTGGTTTTGTTTACTTTTTAATTTCAAGGAAATTATATAATCAAGTTGTACTACCTAGGTACTTATAAAAGAAAAGCATAATTTGATTCCCTAACTTCTAGTCTTTCATCATAATTTTAAATTGCACGGCAGGACCGTTGTCATTTATTCGAAGTATCATTGACTGGTTTAATTTTCCATTTTACCACATTTGGAATAGTATTGTGCATCATATGATTTTAAATCTTAATTAAAAGTATCATCGACTGGTTGAATTTTCTTTTCTACCACGTTGGAAATAGTAATATGCAGGATATGTTTTTAGATCTGAACTCGAAGTTTCATTGACTAGTTTAATTTTCTATTGTACCACATAGGGAAAAGTAATATGCATCATATGATTTTAAATCTTAACGGCTGTTGAAATTTTCAACCTAACTGAAATCGTACCGGTTTGTACAACGAGGTTGCAAACACTGGGTAATTGAACTCGTTTTGCTTGACTTTTTAGTTGTATATAGACGATACAATGATGGATCATGGATGGGTACCAGGACTATGGAATCCAATGAAATTTAAGATCAGTGGGTCGTCTTAGGGGTAATGGTGTATTGGTTTCTCTGGTATGCCACACGATGAGTGTGCGGTTTTTAAAAGGGGGTGAAATTTATCAGTAATTTTGCTCTAGGATGCACCGTTTTCGAGATAATTAGCTAATGCTTTTTTTTTTTTCTGGTGGCGAGTTTCAGTTTATGGATGGAGAAAATGAAACCCATCGGAGCAGGGATACAGGAGTATCCCGCAGGAGTATCCGCAGAGGACTGCGTGATCGCTCACGCTTGAAGTTAAAGCCATGTGTGCTAAGGATAAAGCACAAGTGTGCTTTAAGAAGTTTTTATTTGGCCAAGTGAGCTAATGATAATGATGATGATAATGATAATGATAATGATAATGATGATGATAATGATGATGATGATGATAATGATAATGATAATGATTTGGGCCAGGTGTGCCCAGGGGCATGTGTGCTCAGGGCCATGTGTGCCAAGGGCTATGTGTGCCCAGGGCCAGGTGTGCCCAGGGCCAAGTGTGCCCGACACGAACAAAGCTATCCTCAAGAACGTAAGTAAAGTATGAATTTATCGATCAAGTATTACCTATTTATTCATGAGTTATTTTGAATTGGAAATTTTGTAAATGTACAAAAATTCATGAAGACATTATAAAATGAGCTTAAAGCATATAGTATGCTCTGAATTGGATTATTATTACTAAAATTACTCATGTGACAGGTTACTAAGTTTTATAAATATTCTAATCAATGTTTTATTATTATCGTGAGGATCCATGGAACTTGATGGTGCAAAAACACCAGAAGTGCGCTAGTCGCGATGGGCGATCGATGAAAATGCAAACGGGCAGTCCCTGTGTCAAACAAGGCAGACACAAAGACGGGACGTACAAGAAAGCAATCTAGAAGGAAGCAAGCGCACGAGGTCTACATCGACCTCTTCTTCTTCCAGCAGGACAACTGATACTACAAGTACACCACCGCGATGCAAGAAATATGAAATAACTCCAAGTTGGTCAAGGAGAAAGGTATTGAATGTTTCGAATGTTTGTCAAGAAGGAACCCATAAAAGGTCTCGTAACTTAAACAATAATCATTCAAACAATGTTATACTGGAGTTAGACCCTTTCAGTAAAAGTTAAAGTATTGAAAATTGGCTTAGAAAGTTGAATTAATGTACTTTATGAACGATATGAATATAATATGCAAATGTGACGAGAAGCAGACCATATATATTGCTCAAATAGTAGTTTTTACTTGGACTTTGTGATAAGCTAAACTTATAAAGGCGTTTCCTATTATTATTATTATTTATTACTTATTTATTAAAATCTCCCTTACAACTATCATTACAGGAGTATACCTAAAGCGATAGCGCGGTCTTAAAGTTAATTTACTTACAATTGTATGAAAAACGAAGAAGAAAAATGGAATGAATAATTGATTGAATTGATTGGAATTGAGGAAGATCATGGTCAGTTTCTGGAAGAAATGTTAGCCTGTACAAGTCGTAGTAATGAAAAGTTATCTAAATATTATATTTTTGTTTTTACGACAATTTATGCTTATACATAGGTGAATAGAATAATATAGAATAATTCTTTATTTCCAAAGAAAGTAGGTACATGTTACGTATTTTCAGTTTAAAATGGTCCTTATACCAACTGCCTTAACTAGGGCATGCAAACAGTTAAATTTAATGGATTTTGTATAAGTCGAGAGTACAGAAACCTCAATATTGATTTATTGGTTGATTCACCAGGAAAATGTAAGCGTATCTCATTGTACAAATAATTAAATTTAAAATCAATATTAAATGAAGCGACTAGAATAACTGGAACCACAGCCTCATTCATAGACAACGTATTTACGTAGATTGCAAAATAAAAGACTCGTCCTTAATTAGTGACATCAGGTCTGACCATACTGGTCAGCTTGTATCGTTTGACTTAGATAAAAGTTACACGTAGATAAAACCATTAAATCTCTGAATAAAAATAAATTGAAAATGTTTAATAATAGTGTTCTTAGCAATCTTTCAACGACAAGGTTTGATTCACAATAGATTTTTTTTTCTACAGTATGCAATAAGTATGTCCAAAAAAAAAAATGTTACAATGAACACTAAACCAAAATTTAGCGAATGGGCTACTGGTATTTTAAAAAGCAGAAATATCATATATTATATGTATTTTGTGTCGTTGACTTCTGATCAAGCTTTTCATAATTATGTAAGCAACTATGTTAATATATTCCAAAGGTTCAGGCTTAAGCTAAATCTAAATTAATAAGTAACAAAATTAGTATTCTAAAAATAAAATAAAGCCTATGTGGCAGGTAATTAACAAAGAAACTGGAAGCATAAAACAGCGAGGTCAGAATGAGTTCTCCCTAGAAATTGATAATGAAACCATTTCAGATAGGTTAAAAGTTGACGGGACTCTAAAAAGTTTGTTTACCAATGTCCCATTAGAGGTTGCGAAATCTCTCCTCTCTTAAAAGCGTTTGAATGCGTTGGCAGCAATGCACTGATCTGTAAATTACAACGCAAGAGAAATCGTGGACTAGCTGCTGATCTTGTACTCTATTTATCAAACAGGCAGCCAAAAAGTGGACGTTAACGAGGCGAACTCCTCGGGTGTTTGGTTAGGGTGGACGAGCCTTATGGTTCAATTCTTGATCCTTTCTTATTTCTAGTTTACATTAATGACCTTCCATACTTTGACCATTTTAAGTTTCAGCTGTCTTATTTGGCTACTTGAAATTTAATCATTACTGTCAAGGATTAAAATTATGAACAAGTATATAAAGTAAAAAGGGAAAAACTCACTGGGCATCAAAGAATTCGTCCGCATCGCTGTCAGTGGGAAAAGTGCCCAAGGGGCTGGCAGCGTTGTCACGTTGGATGGCAATGCTGATTCTTTGAGCTATACTTGATTACTAACTTCTCAAATATAATTTTATTCGCAAATGATACTTCTCTTAAAAAATAAAAGATAGAAAGATACGGATGTCTTTCATGTCAACGATAGTCGATGTTCTTTTGAAATGGGTTGCAGCTAATAATCTTGTACTTAATGCGAATAAAACTAGTTGACTTAAGTTCTCATTACCAAAGGTGCCGAAGCGGTTCTAAATTTAAAACTTGATGGCAAGAAACTAGATGCTATTTCGGAAGCTGTATTTCTGGGAATAACTTAGGATTCAATACTGCAATGGGGTGCTCACATTAGAGTTCTTTCAAATAGATTAAATTCAGCTGCTTTTGCAGTGAGCATAAGCATAAGGCAGTTGTCTAAAGTGGCCACAGCTAGGATCCGAAGTCGGTAACAGAGCTTGGCGATGGATGGTTCGAAACTCACATCATACGTGCCTTGTCAAAGGGGCATATCTATATATATAAAAATGAATCCCTATTTCCCTTGGTCACGGCATCACACGTGAACGGCTGGACCAATTTTGCTAATTCTTTTATTGTTGTTTGTTATTGTCAGGAGAAGGTTTTTATGAAAGAAAAAATAAAGAAAGTTGCGAATTCAATATTCATAAATAAAAAAGATGCGCGTAACATTAGAAAATTTTACAAAACATATTCATAGTTAAGACAGGACAACGTCTGTCGGGTCAACTAGTTATAATATAAAATGCGGCATTGGAGACGGGGAAGTTTGGCATTGATTCCTTGTACACATGTCGCTTCCCTGGTAACTCATTGACAGCATTTAAATGTGAATGTTTATTACGAGTAAGTGCTCCCAAATTGCAGTGTTGATTTTTAAACTTTTTATTTATTTACAATGTGAGACATATTTCGTCATTAATTAAGATTTTGCACCTACAATTCTCATTTATACGCTTTGTTAGTGGTTTTCATGGAAATCATGTTAATTGGTTTAATTAGGTTTTTATACTTTAATTGTTTAGATTCTTTTAAATATTGTGAATGCGAGAAGGTTGTAGGCCTTGCAGACTGTACATTTTGTAGAACATTTTCTATTCTTAATTTTCATTTTTCTTAATAAGTACCTGGTGCTATTGACAGGCCTGCACTGTTCTCCAATGCCTATCATCGCTGTAATTTGAAAGCTTTGTAACAGCCAAATAATTTTAAAAAGAGAAATCCAATATTTTGATTTGTTTTGGTCATATTAGTGGTAAAACAGGCAAAGATTGTATACCCACGGTATTTATGATAAATCAATTAGAAATGGAGCCCAAGCCTTAAATTATACCGAACCGGAAGACTTGTCACGTTTTGTCTGTAAAACTTTTTGTACACTTAGAAAGCGCCATGAGCTTGCCTGAACATCAAATTATTAGTAGCTCATTGTCTTGTGATAAATGACGAAAACCATGCTCTGGAATCGAATCAGATATCAATGATTAGCCGAATGTAATGATGTGTCGTATGTAAGGCTCATTTTAATTTAACTATTATTAGATTTGTAAAATCGTGCGTCAGGAGACATTGCACGATGTCGGATGGCCGAATGTAATGATTTTCTTAAAATAATATTTAAGTATAGACTTATTTTCACAAGCGACAGATGGCGCTAGTGGTCCCAGGAACTTTATACATCCGTTTTAAGCATTAATGTTTAGAATATCGGTAATAATGTATATTTATTTTGTATAATTATTAAATCATATTGTTTAAATTTACCAGGTTAAAGTATTCACATTTAATCATAAGCCCTAATGTATTTTAGTTAGTCAAATGATTGTATGTAATGTCTACTCTGCTCTGATTGGTCGAATAGCCGGCCGAGAATTGACTTCCGTTTAAAGTGGGGAAACATTTAGTGGGGTGACCGATTTGCTAAACGAGTCAGTCGATTTGGAGGCATGAAGCCGTAAGCATATCTGACGAATCTGTGCTACTTTTGTTATGTATATAAAATACTAATTAAATGGTAAGTGATTGTTATTTACCTGATCACTGTAGAAAAGTGAATAAACATGATTCATATTGGATTGAGGTATATGATTTATTATACTTTCAATGTTTCTTATAATTGTAGCCTTTATTATTTTAGCGCCAGACTATAAATTTTGCATGTCTGTTGGTAAAATATCCAAACCCCAACCTATCTGTTATCAATTTACCACCATGTACTGTACCCATATTTTCAAATAAACAGGATATCTCAGAAATAACCACAGTTAACCTCCAAAACTAATTTATTATTCTCTTAACTTATTTTTATCAAAAGTTATATCCTAAAATTAATCACACAATAACAAAACTTATTGTGGTTTTTAAAACTAAACTTATTGCGGTGTTTAAAACTAAACTTATTGCGAACCAAAACTTATTTGATCTTATGACCGTTCGCTGCCAACCTCCATCAAAAAAGTCCTCGATGCGTACCAAACCACTCCAACTGTCACCACCAGTGTGCCCAGTGCAATAAATGAAGTCTCCCGGTTTTATTTAAATACCTATTTCCGCCGTCGGTATGGCCAGTATAAAACTTTAAACCGTGGATCGATTTTATTAGTAAATTTTCAATCGTGTAGTTTCAGTCATATTAATGAAACCTTACACTAGGTACTGTAACTTCGTACAGCCAACTTCAAAAACAGGCCAAGTGCGAATCAGAGACTCGAATAGTATACTACTACCGCAATACAATACTACCTTATGATAAAAATGAAAACGGTTTGTTCCGTTCTATACTATCTAGTTTTAGTCAATAGTGCGAACATTCATCACCTCTGGTGATAAGCCATGTTTTGCAATAATCTTTCTTATAATGATGTGGCCCAAGTAATAACAATGTCTAAAAATGTAAAATTGGCAACACTAAACAAGGCAAAACGGCACGCCAAAGACAACCATATGGCTTTTCGGTCTAACTGGACTGACACCTTAACAGCTAGAATCCATCAACGAATTATGGAAACTTGAATGACCATTTGAGGTTTTCGTTTAAAGACTAAAGAGCACATCAGATTCCGACCTTTGAATATACAAAAAAATGCTCATTCATTTATGTATGACACAATGTATCTTAGTTTTTGATCTCACTTGTAATATTTAGCACTAGGGCAGCGCGGTAACACAGTAACAGTAGGAATGCCTTTCATTTGACAGTTCAAGAACATTCGTCACGTTATATACATTGTTGAACAGACAAATTTTTCGAACTTAAGAAGCAATGGATTGGCAATAACATTCAAAAGCATTCAGATTCTGATCAGTAGTGTGTTAGGCAATTAGGATGCTGGATACTACATACATTTTACGAGTATCTTAGAATATAAGAGATAAATGCATGAAATTCTCAGGCTTCTTAGTTATAAAGGAAAATAAAGTAAATTAATCTTATTTAGCTACCCACATCGAGATGAGTGCATCACAATTAGCATAGAACATTAGTTAAGAGATGCGATTACAACTACCGACTTGTTTTTGTATTGTTTACATCGTGACTCAACGGGGATCCCACGTTTGTACTTCCTACCTATACATAAAATGCCATCGGCCCATTGTTCAACAGTGTTGAAAACGATTTTCTGAAATACATGAAAAAAAGTGATGGTTTCTTTTCTTTCTTTCTTTTTTAAAAACGTTGCCCCACACTAGGAATTTCTCCTGTATCGTGGGTGCGTTTACAAACATTTAAACTGACATACACAAACAGCCAGACCCAGAACAACTACTTGCAGATCATACAAATATTTGTTCCGTGCGGGAATCGAACCCGCGACACGCAGCGCAGCAGTCGATCGCTGAACCACTGCGCCAACGTCAAAAATGGTTCATTAGGTGAATAGGAAAACAAGAAAGAATATTGATAAAACTGAAAAAAATACGGTATGTCTGACGAAAGAAATATAGCTGCAACCGGTTAGACTGGAGGTCGACCCAGTATTGGGGTCCAACCTAACTTTTTTTCCAAATATATATTTGGAAAAAAGCTAAGTTGATGATCCGACGATAGAAACTTGTTCTCAGAGTCAGGTGGGGGATGCCTTCCCGTGTGGTCTTTGTCTCGCTTATGAAGGTAAAACGGACCAAATTAAACTTTTAGAAATGATCTGATATCTAAATTATCTAAGCATATATTTGATGTCTATACTCCATTTACAATAGCATTAGACAGAAGTTAAAAAAGGTTCTTTTTAATGTACACTTCGTAACAAAATTATATTAAAGGTGTTGCAGTTACGATTTATGCCAAAAAAATTAAAGTGTCAATGCTAAAAACCTAAAAGAAGCAGGAGTGAAAAACACCGAGTAACTAAATTAGTTTATGACGACGAAGTTTTACCAACGTATTGTGGGTCGTAAGTTGTTATTTAAAATAAAGTATTGTAAAAAATGTATATTTTATTTTCTTACCTTCATTAGATTTAAATCATCATGTGATTGTTTGTTTCATTCATTCGTTTTGTTGTAGGTTTGTAATGTGTGATGAAGATGTTATTGTAAATAGAACATTATCTAAAATAAACACTACTTTTACTTCGTTTATCTCAGTATTTAGTACTGTCTTAAATCTACCTAAAAAAGTTAGAACTTAACTTTGAAATAAAATGTTTTGCACTCCTGCTTCTACGAGCCTCTTTTTTCTAAAGCTATTACAAATGGGGTATAGTTAATAAGTAGCGTAGAATCAATGTTGTTGATTAGTTTTATTCTCGAAAATTTGAATTAAACGATTCTTTTTTGTACATGATTTTTTTCTTACGTGGTCCGTACTGCCTTCCTTTCCCCTACCTATCTACTCTAATCTAAGATTCGTTTTGAGTAAAAAATAAAACTCCTACTCCAAAAATTAACACTAATAAATCGCCTAACTTAATTGCCACTATAATTCCAAAACAGAACCTGACATCACAAAAAAAAGCATCTTTCGAAATTCCATTTAGAAGGTGCAAATTATAAATAACAAACCTTGTTATTTCGGTATAGGTACCATTTAACAGGTTTTCTACCTGACATTGGGACTGCAAAAAATAGGTTTAAAGGAATGAAGACCCAATTTGGATCTAGACTTGGCCGACCTTTACAATGTCATGACCTAGACACAAGTCGGGCAAAAAGAGTGTATTGTTTTTGTTTTAAAACCTGATGCAATCGGTGCATCCGTTAATTTTTAAGCGAGTTTTAATGTCAAAGGTTACAAATAAACTGTTAGGTATAACAAAAGATGTATTTGTTATTTCTTTGATGGTAAAAAATTTACGTGGTAAGAAACTGTTATTTTGCTAATCATAGTACAAAAAGTAGGATTACGGCAATTCTTTGTACGGTCACCAAAAGAAATAAGTAAGTAGGGTTGTCGGATATAGTTAAAGTTTGTAAGAAACAAATTATATGCATGTTTTTGAAGAATATTTAACTCAATTTATAATACTTATTCAAAACAGTTTTTTTATGTCATTTTTTTGTACCTTCTTCCGGTCTGTTCCAAAAGTATCTGATGAAAATGTAAACAAATGAATCAGAAAACTTACAACATTTAAACTTAAATCCGAAATTCGAATTTGAAATCTCCTTAAAGATATTTTTCATTAATTTGACTATTCCAGTTAATTTAATAACCTCAATAATTGTCGTCAATGCTTTTTTATTTACAATTTAATAATACTATTAAATCAATAATTATTGGGAAAAGTGTTTTTTTTTTTTTTGGGTGGGAAATCATCAAATAACTTCTCCCGCTCTGGGTGGAGCGGGAGGGCGTGTCAGACTTTTACTGACTAAAACCCACCCGTGTTCCCTCAGTTGCCTGTGTGCCAGGGGCCGCGGTATCTCTTTCGAACAACCCGCACCCCTGGCAGGCATCGGTCCTTGCGAACCCCACCTATTGGTGCTGGCATCTCTTTGAGGCGCGCGTGGAACACAACGCGCCGTCGCACAGTGGGCTGAAACGGGCCGGTAAAGGACTTTGCATTTAAAAAAAAAAAGTTTCTTTTTCTGAAATTTTAAATATTGTGTTGGATTTATCTATCGACTATAAGTAATTATTTCTATGAGGGTCGTTCAGATAACTTAGTATTTTCGGAGTTATAAATATCCAAAGTAATTTTTGTATGAAGCAAAAGAAAAAAATGTGAAAATCTCGAAATTCTCAAATTTTCTCAAAGAATTGACTCTACGTATGCATAGTACGTATATTTGTCCTATTTTAGCGCCTATTCTCGAGTTGCGATTTTCTGCGATTTGGTCGCAATTTCAAATTTTGTTCTCTATTCCACACCACCATAGAGGTTAAGAACTAGGCGCGTTTTTTTTTATGTAGTGGTCTCCCCTTTAGGCCTAATCCACTAAGGACTAATAAAATAAATAAATAAATAAGTAAAAATCACAATTACTACTGGCCACTGCACTGTTTTAATTTAATCACTGTCAAGGGTATCCACATTAACGAATGCAAAATTTTCGTATTCGTCATCATCAAATGTTTCCGCTTGTTCAATTACTAATAAACTTTGTGCTTCTACTGACAAAGTTTTATGTTTTCTGCGAAGTTCGTGACGTTTCGCTGAGATGAGTGGATCAGAGCTGGTCAATAAATTATTTAAAATGTCTTCATTTGTTGTTTTTCTACTGCATTTCCTGGAATGGTGTTGGCGGTACCTACGAAAGTCTTTATTTCTAGCTTCAGCAGCTTCTTCAGATAGCTGTCCAATTGGTATTAGACCAAAACTTTCAATAATAGCTGCACCATGCATAAGAACTTTATGAACACTTGAAGGAATATAATACCAGCTATATAATTCCAAATACAGTTGCATGGTCACTTGAGCATATTCGTGAAATTTCGCTGTGTCAATGTGGTAACCTGATGAAATTGCCTCTAAAATGATTGCAAATCGCCTTATTAATTCTTCACTAACACCAGTTATCTCGGCAGTCATGTTTGGATTTGCAAAAAATCTTCTAGCAGTATTTCCGTCATTCGTGGAGCCGTGCCCTTGTTTAACAACATCAATCGGAAGTCCCATTCTATTTTTGCGTCTTGTATGTCTTTCTTTCTTCTTTCCATGATGCACTTGTTGTCTCCCTTTACTGTCCATGTCTGTATCGTTAATCTGTAGGCTATATGCAGAATGCATTCCATCATTCGTATCCAGGTATGCAATGATGACAATCCGTATTTACAGAGATCTGGATCAGTCGGTTTTGATACAATTAAGGGCAAATTATTCATCTCTATTGGAGTGGCTTTACAAATGTCGCATCTCTGAGATGAAGTATCACACTACACAAACTGTCATTATTTTTAATACTGCCACTGTTTTTTAAAATAACGAAAAGATCAAGGTTTGTCACTAAATTTTCAAACATTTTCACAAATACAAAATAACAAATAAGTAAGTAATGAATGTGTGGGGGTAATGCGTCTATTATGGTGGGAAATAGAACACTGAAGTACGTTTGAATGCAACCGAACATTCCGTAGATACCCTATCGTTGCACCAATCACGTTACGACACGTCATAACTTGTTGCGCTCGCGCACTCTTATCCCTTGATTCCCGGAAATAAGTCTCAAAACAAATTACGTCTTACCTATCTATGGTGGTGGAAAATGTCGAACATTGTTTTTTTTTTAAAGAACTAAGTAGGTATTGAGGTTTTCAGGCCGTTTAGTATACACATTATTTTCAATTTCCATTTAATTGGAATAAATTGCTTAACTAAAATAACATGACTCTTCATACAAATTTGATATGGCTATATCTCCGAAAGTACTCGTTAAATTAAAAAAAGTCAAAGAATAAAAACGTTTTAAATTTATGCCTAGATACCAAAAAAATACATTTGATCTCTTAAGACCCAACCTTGTAATCCCAGCCCACTGTGCGTCGACCCGGGCTTGGTCCTTACCGGACAGCGAGCTACCCATTACTCGCCGTCCGCAAGCCCGCGCCTACGGTGGCCGGGAATCAGCCTGGGATTCCCGACGCCCAGGGCTTCTCCCGCGGTGACTACGGCCGTGAGGGCGCATATACTGCCTCTCCCTCACGTGTGCCGCCTCCCTCTTTGCGAGCATTACTGCTTCGCAGAAGGAGGTGACGGCTAACCATTCACTCTCGCTCCGTACCATGGCCTGCACCAGGGCCGGACGCGAGAGATCGCCGCCGCCGATCGCCTCCACGAGGACACGGCGGTGCTCCGCCCAAGCCGGACAGACCGCCACCGTATGCTCCACCGTGTCCTCAGGGCGATCTTCGCAATGGAAGCACCCGGGCGTTTCCTCCCGCCTTATACGAAACAGGAACCTCCCGAAACAACCGTGTCCGGTGAGAACCTGCGTCAGGCGGAAGGTGAGGACGCCATGCCGCCTCTCAAGCCACTCCTCAAAGAGGGGACTTACCGCCGCTATCGTGGCGTGCCCAGCACTGGGTTGCGACAATCGCGCTCTCCATGTCGCCATGAGATCCCGCCGGAGCTCTGTCCGCTGCACCTCGATTTCTCGCGGCAGCGGAGTAACGCCCCGGCGTTTGGCCTCCTCGCGCCACTCCCAGATATGCGCGAGGACCTTTGCCTCCAGATCCCATGGCGTGGGAAAAGTGATGAGATATAAAGTTGAAAAATTCTAAATCGAACGTGATACTAACTACATCCGTATAGTGAACGATTGCGGTCTTTCACCAGATGGGCACTTTTGGCACAGGCTATATACGTAAACCTACGGCCTTATTCATAAAAAGTTATCAAACATCTAAACAGTTGTTAAAGTCTGGTTTCTCTTTGAAAACCAGACTTTAGCAACTGTTTAGATATTCGATAACTTTTTATGAATAAGGCCGCTAGTCTTTAAATTACATTTATGAATACCAGGTAAAACAATATAGACCCTGATTATTTCGAAATACTTGTGTGAAAATTTAAAAAAACTTGTTACTTTTGCTATGTCCGTTTCAGGTTCCGAATTACCGACAAAATTCCAGGCAAATAAAGTTTTGATTAAGAACCTGCCAATGATGATCCTCTAACAACAAAATTACTCAAATCAATCTAGCCGTTTCCAAAGTCAAAGCATTTATTTCAAATAGTCACGTAAAAGGCACTTTTGAACGTCAACATTTACATTAAAATAAAATTGATTCTGGTCGCCCCTTCCAAAATGTAGTTTCGATGGAGAAGAATGGGCAAAAAACTCCACCGTTACTGTTTTAAAATGTTTGAAGTACAATATTTAACATAGTACATTCATTATATAATTATATGTGAAAACGATGCACCCAGAATAAGAACACCATACCAAAATAACAACCGACTTCCAAAAAAACACTACAAAGTGAAAAATAACTTTAATTTCGGAAGTCGGTGTCTTTGCAGCTGTATTTGAATTTTTTGTCACCGCCTTCCGAAATTAAAGTTATTTTTCACTTTGTAGTGTTTTTTTGGAAGTCGGTTGTTTTTTTTTGGAAAAAGTTTTTATTTTTCACTTTTTAGTGGTTCACATGTGCTTACCCCTTCACAGCATACCGGCGTGATGTTATGTTATGAAGTGGTGTAAGCAATAGACAGACATGAGATTTCAGCAATCCCAGTCCATTTGCTATCATTTATTGAGGAGTTCCGTTGCCTATCTCCAAAATTCTTCATCAGATCTTCACCAAATTGAAATGAGACCACTACGAGAAAGTACTCTTCCAAAAAATAGCTAAATCGCTTCGTGTGCCTATAAAATTTGAAGAGTTCTCTCTATTTCTCCAGGATCCCATCATCAGATCCTGACTTGATGATCATGGGACCACCTGGGAAGTATACCCTTTCAAACAAAAAAAACTAAATCCAAATCGGTCCAGCCATCTTCGAGTAATCGGGGAACATACATAAAAAAAAATAAAAAAAAAAAAAAACCAAAAAAAAAGAAAGGTTCCGACGAATTGATAACCTCCTCCTTTTTGAAGTCGGTTAAAAACGATGCACCCAGAATAAGAACACCATACCAAAATAGGTAAAAAGAATGAAATTGAAGCAATACAGATAAATTAATTCTATGATAGATACATGGTGCTCACATATTTACAAACATTGTAAAAGTAAGTATACGATTTTCCTAGAATATTAACAAGTAAGAAGTCAGTGTGTGAGTTAAAGTAATCACTGAGTGTAAATCAATGCCATTAATATAATAAATTATACAATTCAATTAGCAACCAGTTTGATTTTGTCAAGATTCTAGATTGTCCTATGGAGCAGGGCCAGCATGTTTCCAAGCATCAGTTCCCAACAAAGTATTCTGGGGTCTACTTATAGTGTAACCGATTGCAGCCGTGTACCATAGTATTTTACATGAAATGACTGTCTCTCTGACCTCCTGATCCCAGTTACTGGGCAACACGATACCCCTTGGTAAGACTGGTTGTCAGACTTTTAGGCTTCTGACTACCCACAGCAACAAAAAAATGTAATCGAATTCACCTTCACACAACGGTTCATATTAACTCTTAATCCAAACCACAGTTTGCCTTTGAATGTAACAGTTTCCGGTAATTAATACCATATCAAAGGGGATTTAGGAATTTTTGCTGCAAAGTATTTAGCTTATTACTCGACTCACACGAATTAACTCACCCAAACCGGGCGAATCATCACTTAATTTTTCTTCTAGCACGTTTTGCGTAGTAAAGTTAGTATACTTTTTCCTCATCTTTTCGTTGTCATCTTAACGTTTTATTCAAAACGTGCCGGTTGCCACACATAAATTGGTTCGCTCACTAATAAATTAATTTTGAGAGAGTCGCTTAAATAAAAAAATAATTTATTTAAAAGTGACGATTCGCCCGATTCGAGTGACTTAGTTCGTGCAAGTTAATACGTGCTCTTCGGGCGAATTAATTCGTAGTAATAAGCCAAGTATCCATTTCATCAAAATATTTTTGTGGTGTCTGCAAATATCATGACTTAATCCTTCCTAATAAGATTGAATACAACTCGATATCATCAAAGAATATTGATAATCTCAACATAAGGAATTCTTTTCAAATCGGTAGTTCATTATCTAATATAATCTTTCCAATTCAAAATCAAGTTTGTATCAAATAATCGGTATAAAGGTCAACAAAAAAAAACTTCCGAGTACTTGAAATCCCTGCTAATCTTTCAAAACTCTGTAATTAATTCGTAGATATTAAATATTATATCTATATTTATAATGGAGTTAGTTCATCATCTGCCCACACGAGCTCAGACAATGGATAGGTACCTGCCTACTTATGGTGTCAAGGTAAGATGACTAGTGTTTTCTATTTACTTTGGCAAGCTAACTAATTGATGCACTGAACTGTTTTCATAAATCCTTTTTAGGGTTCCGTACCCAAAGGATGCTAAAGAGTCCCTATTACTAAAGCTCCTGTACCTTTTAAATGGCAATAGGTAGACACCAGAAATTTGACACATGGAGTGTACTATATGGCCACTATAACAACAACGAATAAAAATAAAATAAAGTAAAAAATTATAGCGGTTCCCTCATAAGTACATGAATAGTGTCTTTTTCGGCGTTTTTTTTTTTATTAAAGTATTTACAACGATACGCAGAGATAAATATTATACAGTAGTACGGAACCCTTCGTGTGTGAGTCTGACTCACACTTGGCCGCTTTTCAAAAATAAAGACTTTTATTAAAGAGGAAAAGATGGCAATAGTCTAAATTGAGTTAATCTGTTGTGCAAGAAAATTCGCACCAAATGATTTATCAGATATGGTTCCATATAGTTATGTCATGAAACATTTAATTTATTTGAGATATTAAACAATAATAATTATTGTGATTAAGCACACAAGTTATATTATCTGTGATGTTGTAACACCTAATTATACAGAACCGATGACAAAGTTAAGAAGAAATAGTGGAACCTAGTCCAGCAGAGCCAAAATGCGACAACACTCTCTTTCACGATTTGCCCAAATTAGTCTAAAATTCTGTCGTCATCAAACATGACCGCCAAGCTCAAGTAAACTGAAAAAGGCACATTGACACTTCGTGTTCACGCGACGAGTGATCGATGAAATTAGCTGTAGCGTAGCTGTTGGTAATTGCTAATGTTCTCAGTAAACACATTCCAATGTAGGTACTTGCTTTACGGACTTCGTAAACGTGTTCGATGTTAATATGACGTCTGTCTGTCAATTGTCATTATTTTTGTTCTCTGTAGTACTATGTCTACATTTCGCGCTTCTGTGGCACCCTGCTCGTCATCTCGCTTGCAACAGAGTGCGCCAAGTTTAGCTCGCGTTATCGCGACAAACCGTAGCTTTAAAAAAACGCCTGGTGGTCGTGTACTTCTGATTGTTGTACCTACAATAAAATATCCAACTGAATCTTAATAGTACCTACCTACATTTATTTTGCGTAATCCATCAGTAGCAACACATGTCACATACAGGGTGCATGTCTTCGAAACCAACTGCAGAAGTTCCAATGCATGGATTAATTATCTCGTAAATAACTCATAATTATATATTATGAGTAACGCATTAAGCATAAAACAATAACGTGAGTGCGATGTAAAATAACATTAACTAACTATAGAATGATAAAAATACCGGCTTACAAAACCAATATTGAGTTATTATAAATTATGAATGTTAATTACATGTTATGGCTACTAAAGGCATAAAAATAAGTATAAAGCCGGTAACCATGATTGATATTTATAGATTTTTAATAGATCCATCATCAGGAAACGAAAATTGCTCATTTATTATACAACCGACGTGAAAATCATTGCTTAAAAGCCGTTTGTTCGCACTTCACGATCATAACAGTTTTTTAAATAATAAAATTACAGATATGACATGATTTAAGGATTTAATTATACGTTTTAATTATAATTTTGGATGAGTTATGGGTTCGTGATAACAAAAAAAAAATTGTTTTTTTTGTGCCTAAGCTTCTTTAATATTGGGAGGTACTTACCTATATAAACATCTGGTCCATTTTGATAGAAATAGGCGGATCTTTGAGAAGAACATTAATGGATGCTCAGCTAATACATATCTTAATAATGTTGGTAAATAAGATTAGGATCTTTATTTCTTGGTTTTATACTAAGAGTCATGACCTAAAATAATTTGATCTTACCTAAAATAACAGTTTCCGTCATTAGATCTTCATACTAACCTTTAAACTTGACAGACTCTTTAAAGCATTTCTGATACAAATTATAATCTAATCCTTCCGAGCCGACATTCCGAGACACAAAAAAAAAATAACCCTAACAAATTCACGTCGCATCTAATATTAGAATACCTAAATAATTCATTTCATTAACTTTCGATTTCTACGTGTTTTGGTCTAGAGAACAACGACTTAATGCGCCTCCTACATGAGAATTAACTAGGGTCCCTACATTGGACTAACTATCATTGTGTAGCATGCTAATGTCCCGCCCACGGTTGAGAAATAACTAAACAAATGCTAAACTAATTGTGTAGAAAGGGAAATGTGAGATTAAACTGTGGGGTGGTTGAATTTTAATGGGAAGCTGTGTTTTAGCGTATGGAATTATGGGCTGAAAATTATGACAAATTGAAGTTAAATACTTCGTTATAAGCAGGTTATGTGCATGATTTTTGACCACCCAATCTGATGACTGCAATATGCTGTTTACTGAATATCAACACCCTTGTATTGTTTTGTATAAGGATTCCGCAGACAGGCGCGACGCGACTCTAGTAGAACTCTTTCTGTTAAAACTTCATGGAAATTGTTATAATAATAATCACATCTGCGTCATGTCACGTCTACGGGAGCCTGGACGGGCGGGTGATGACCACTTCAGGTCCAAGCGCATATTTTGCTATCCAAGACTCTTACAAAAAACGGCTTAAAAAACAAAAAAATTACTTAACTGAACCCGTTTTAAATTAAAACATTTTGAAAAAAAAAAACTTCACGTAAAACCCCTTATTCAAAACGTTGCTTAAAATTAAGTAATGATTAGCGTCTTTTTAACCATACATTTTTGACGTTTAAACATTATTTAACTTTAATGATCGTTTATGAATATACCCCAAAGTGCTCATATCGAATGCTCTCGTCGATAATATGATCTGATATACCTATGATCTATCGACGAGAGCATTCGCTTAGGTATTGTTAATCGAAAAAAGTCAAATAAAACTAGTTTCTATTAAAATTCTCGAAAGAAAGACATTTGGAATTCCCATGGCAAATCTGTCTCATATTAATATGTTATCTCATCAGCAAAAAAAATCAACAAACCGGCCCCACCTATACGAATTAGTTTATTCTTAACAATGTTATGTGAGAAACATTTTTATATATTGTTGTAAATCAGGGGTCATCCTGATCAAGGATTGATTGGATCATCGATATTTTACGTAATATTTGGGAAAAGGCTAGGCAGATGATGATTTGTTACAGTCATTGATTTATAGCTAATTAATTAGTTTATGGCTATATGACGTCACTAAACAACTTTTAAGTATACGAGCACCGCTCGCTTTATTTGTCTTACAAAACTCTATGACCACATTTTCATAAGGATTTACTGCACCCTAATTTTGTAACACACTATTATTTAGAATCTGAATAATTTTGAAGGTTATTTAGTAATAACCCACCCATTCTTCCATGCAATTCGAAAAATTGTCTCCATAGCAACGTAAACAATGCCATGAATGTTCGAACTGTCGAAATGAAAGCGATTCCTACTGATAGTGTATTAGGTACAAAATTACCCCCCTGGTTATGAATCTCGAGATTTAAAACCTTAGGGCTCAAGTATATTAAAAATAATAAAATATGAATTAAAAACAATAAATATGTTTTTTTTAAGTCAAGCATCACCTAATTTCAAAACTGAATTAGGTCATCTAGCTCTATGCCTGCCTATATGCTTCCAAAAAGCACTTCCTACGTGACAAAGAAAAAATTCCAAAAAAAATTATTCCTAGTGGAAATACGAATTGTTAACGACTGTAATAGTTAGATTAAGGTGAATGCGCAATGGTAGAGCGCGAAATTCAAATTTTCTTACGTTTTTGCAATTTTCAGGTCAGTGTCAGGTTGTATCCTGATCAAAATGTGATTTGCGAATATAACAGGTACGTGTTTACAGAATTATAGTCATTAGAATGTCAATATATCTCTTATAAGTTAGATTTGTTCCACAAGCACTTTTCCATAAATAATTTGTTCTTATGGAACAAATCAAATTTAGAAAGATGTATTATTGATTCTAATGATTATAAATCTGTAAATACGTACATGTTATAATCGCAAATCATATTTTGATCAAGTAACAAGCTGACACTCACCTGAAAATTGCAAAAAACGTAACAAAATTTGAATTTCGCGCTCTACCACTGCGCATTCACCTTAACAGATGACATCAAATATTAATAACATAACTTCGCGATTTCTTATGTTAATACCCCGTGATAACTGCAAGACGTTTGCTTAGTCATTCGTCTACCAGGGCCAGAGGTCATCATGAGAATATACTTTTAAGCTTTTAGTTCTTTGAGTAAAACAACAAGTTTTTTGACACATTCCTAACATATTAAGATACGGATTTTAATAAAAAAACGTTGTATTATGTGAAGTAATGATTAGTGTCTGCTAATCCATCATTTTTTCATCTTTAAACTTCTCTGAACTTTAAGTTACATTTTATAAATAACCCCTATCTGTCCTGGGTTAAATTTCTGCTAAAAAAAAATATCGTATTTGTCAGAACAAATTTTAGGTTATTCAGCGCCTACAAAGACCTTACGTTTTTTTTGCCCAGTTCATATGAATAGACATTTCTATTCCTTTGTTTCCGTATCAATAAGGCCCCATATCACAATATGATCCGCATGCCGAGATCGAACACCATACAACAGTGTGAAAGCTATACGGGAAAATAATAACATATTCATAGATTAATGATACAATCAGTGAAAGTTGGATGTATTGTGGTCACTATCTTGATGACGTGGTCTAATGAAGGTCAGAAGGTCACTGGCAAATGTCAAATTTATCATAGAATTGTCGCCGTCAGCTATTTTTAACCGACTTCAAAAAGGAGGAGGTTATCAATTCGTCGGGACCTTTTTTTTTTTTTTTTTTTTTTTTTTTTTTATGTATGTTCCCCGATTACTCGAAGATGGCTGGACCGATTTGGATTTTGTTTTTTTTGTTTGAAAGGGTATACTTCCCAGATGGTCCCATGATCATCAAGTCAGGATCTGATGATGGAATCCTGGAGAAATAGAGAGAACTCTTCAAATTTTATAGGCACACGAAGCGATTTAGGTATTTTTTGGAAGAGTACTTTCTCGTAGTGGTCTCATTTCAATTTGGTGAAGATCTGATGAAGAACTTTGGAGATAGGCAACGGAACTCCTCAATAAATGATAGCAAATGGACTGGGATTGCTGAAATCTCATCTCTGTCTATTGCTTACACCAGTTCATAACATAACATCACGCCGGTATGCTGTGAAGGGGTAAGCACATGTGAACCACTAAAAAGTGAAAAATAAAAACTTTTTCCAAAAAAAAACAACCGACTTCCAAAAAAACACTACAAAGTGAAAAATAACTTTAATTTCGGAAGGCGGTGACAAAAAATTCAAATACAGCTCCAAAGACACCGACTTCCGAAATTAAAGTTATTTTTCACTTTGTAGTGTTTTTTTGGAAGTCGGTTGTTTTTTTTTGGAAAAAGTTTTTTGTTAAGTCTCTTCGTCTCTTCTTGATGGATGACTCATCCTCATGAATAAAAATTTTGCTGATTTTTTTGTGTAGATTTGTTTAGGAATTATGCGTGTGAGTTAATAAAAAGGTCAGTTTAGTTTGGGATATGATTTCAGATCTTGTCTGACTCATTGCTAGCTTTATTAAAAGAACTGTCATTAATTATGTGCGTGAGAATTGAATACAATAAGATTTACATATTGTATTCATAATAGGTAACGATATTTTGCAGGCATTCGTAAAATAATTATCGATCTACGTAGGTAACTTAAAATAAATGAAAACGAATCAAACATTCAATATCTTTAATTCTCTTAATTCTGAATAACAAAACATTAACAAGTTGTGTCTACAGAAAATTTATGAAGAATTTAATTTTTTATTTTGCTTTAATTATGATAGACTTTTCCAAATAAACAATAGATAGACAAACAACATTTGACTTCTCCACATCTAGGTCAACACAATAAACGGTTAAGTAACTCAATTTATTACTATTGCGAATTATGTGTAGCTTAGTGATGCAGATAATGATTAAATCAATAGGCCAGTTTACCCATAAATACAGTTTCTATACACAAAAGGTACTTCCCTCTTTGAGAGAAGACAAAGTCATTGACAATATTCCGAGTTGCTTTACCATTGCAGAAGGTTTTGTCACACAAACACTTAAATCTGCAACAATAAGGCAACTCCTGCCAGGTTCCATTTGGAGGGCTTGTCCTTGGTCTTCAAGTTGAAGGTCCACACGTAAGTAGGACCTCGGGTACGTGTCTTATAGACAGGACACTCGTACATGTTTCTGAGGTCTTGCTTGTCCTGGGTTATGGCCTGAAATAGAATAAATGAAATACATATTTTTTAGGCTGGTTTGAGCCACGATCTTCACATGGGGATGAGCAAGCGGCCGAGGATCGAGTTTAATGGCGGCCAATTGGAGAGCCCTATGTCCAGCCGTAGATGGCCATAGGCTCATCATTATGGCTATACTATATTTTACAGAAGTAATGTTAAATTGGGTTTTCTTTGGGTCATCTTTCGTAAGTCTCGAGGATTGAAGATTCTAGAAGTTTTTAGTATAAACCTATCTAAAAAAACTTTTTCCAAAAAAAAACCATCGAATTCCGGAAAAACACTACAAAGTGCAAAATAACTTTGTTTTCGGAAGTCGGTGACTTAGGATATGTATTTTAAAAAATTGACACCGCCTTCCGAAATTAAAGTTATTTTTCACTTTGTAGTGTTTTTCCGGAAGTCGGTTGTTTTTTGTTGTTGGAAAAAGTTTTTATTTTTCACTTTTTAGTTATAGTAACTATTAATTTGAAATTTCATCATCCTTGGGGTCAAAACAATGCAGATTTATGCGATCGCAGCAATCGCGGTTGATTTGCTGCAATTTTTTGAAGAGTTCAGTTGTCTGTCTCCGAAACGAATCATCAGATCTATAAGAAATTTAAATGGGACCACACAGGAAGCACCAGCTTTCAAATAAAAAAGGAATTATCAGTATAGGTTCAACCAGTCGAAAGTTCTGAGCAAACAAACATTTTTTTTTTTTAAATATAGTCAAGTTGAGAACCTCCTGCTTTTTTGAAGACGGTTAAAAAACAAACAATTTACAGTGGGAAGAACATGAAGGATAGGTATGCAAAGGTCTAAAATTTCCAACTGTCTTTCTGCCTGTTACAAAAACATGAGCTGTTTTTGCTTAAAGCTTTCGTATAAAAAAAATCGGTAAAAATTATAAATTAAAATCTCTCACTCACCCTAACATTAATGACAGGCATAGGTGGAAATAGGTCCTTAAGCTTCGAGTCCATAATGATACCAGCCTGCTGGTCCCACCGGGCTCCTTCCATCAGCAGACCATGGACGAAGGCTCCGTCACGAGGTGCTGACCGAGTGTCCGCGATCCTACAGGAGATGAGGAGTTAGAGAGGGGAAGGGAAGACTTGGTGTTGGATGGTACTCTGGTCTTTAGCTTTAAGTAGTTGTTCACACAGTCACTGCTGGTTGAAACCCTCGATTTTGATAATATGAAGAATTACGTAAGCTAGAGAATACGTAAGGATTTTTTGTTGGGTTTCATAGAAAAACTACCCTGTCATAAGTGAATAGTGGAGATTAAATCAACATATTTTCTCAAACTTTTCTGTTGTTTTTTGTACCGATTTTAGCTAATTCTTATATATTTTAGGTACTATGTTACAATACAGCATAAATCAGCTTGCATAGTGATCCGTATAAAATATATCATTAATTTATCATAGGAAGCTTTAAGCTTTAAGCTTAGGAACAATCCTCACAGTCAAAATAATGAGGAGATTGCTCTCCTCATTATTTTGACTGTGAGGATTGTTCGAAAGAGATACCGCGGCCCCTGGCACACAGGCAACGGACGGAACACGGGTGGGTTTTAGTCAGTAAAAGTCTGACACGCCCTCCTGCTCCATCCAGAGCGGGAGAAGTTATTTGATGATTTCCCACCCAAAAAAAAAACATTAATTTTGATAAGTCGATTTGTTACAAAACTATTTTTTTACGAGTTATATAAAAGCTAAAGACCAGAGTTCTTTACGACGCCGACTGTGGTGAGTATTTACATATTACTTACGTAATTAATAATCAAAATGGATTTACAGATTTTATTATAAAAGCGTATGATACAATGCTGAAACCAATTCTGTTCAGAGGAGGTTACCTACAATACCAAGTTTAATAGGATAGAATTAAGCCTAGGAGAAGAAAGGCAGAAGAAATGAAGATGAGGTGGATGTATTAGTTTCGATAATACAGCATTCGTTTTACCTTACCAGATATTATACAGATTTACAATTATTATACAGAGTGGCAAGCCGACGCGCAACCTGTTACCAGTACATGATTCTGAACCTACGATTTTTTTTTACTAATTAGGTGTTGAAAATTTTCGTCGGATATAACAAAAAAAAATGCTGTTTCTTACATTTTGACCGCGACAGAATACCACTTTTCTATGAAACTGCTGTTTTTTTTTTCATAACTGGCCGCGCCAGTGTATTTTTCGCTAGTTTTTTTTTAGTTGGTCTGCCTGTCCAACTTCTGTGGAAAGACCTGACCCAAATCTTTCTAGTCATCTATTTCCACAGCTACCTTGATACAATCCTTGCAATACCGACCAGCACCCTAATTGCTTAACACGCGATTAATCATAATCGGTTTCATTTTGACAGTTCAACAACATTCATTGCGTTATCTACGTTGCTGAGCAGACACATTTTTCGAAAATATGAAGCAATGGTTTAGCCATCTGTTCCAAAACGAAACAAATTATGATGAATCGTGAGTTACGCAATTAGGGTGCTGGTCGGTATTGCAAGGATTGTATCAAGGTAGCTGTGGAAATAGATGACTAGAAAGATTTGGGTCAGGTCTTTCCACAGAAGTTGGACAGGCAGACCAACTAAAAAAAAAACTAGCGAAAAATACACTAGAATCATGTGCCGAATGGTTCCAGTTTACGCGTCGATGATAAATACAACCCTGTATTTACATCTACCATAACATTTATCTACTTGTTCTCACCTTTTATGTCACGTATTTATATTTAAGAGATTGTGTGATTTGTATGTTT
Source organism: Antitype chi (assembly GCA_947359405.1). Taxonomy (NCBI): domain Eukaryota; kingdom Metazoa; phylum Arthropoda; class Insecta; order Lepidoptera; family Noctuidae; genus Antitype; species Antitype chi. The sequence goes on from OX375808.1 coordinate 18,922,444, forward strand.
ACCTACCCTACCTACACAATTATACACTAGCGTAAACCAAATATTTTAAAGTTTCAAAGAATCTCAACAGCAGGCCCTTTATATGTACAAAAAGCATTAGTAATTTCTTCGTAAGCAAAGCGGTACCTCCAAAAAGACTGGAAAACGAAGATAAATCGTACTCTCTACTGAATAAAATACATTTCACCTTGTTCAAAGTCTTTCTACCCAGATTAATATTCTACTAAAAGCTCTCGCAAGGAAAAACCAATCTTAAAATTAGTGTCATAAGACTTAAATTCTGAACTTCCTTATCTACCTGTAATATACCTTGTGTGCTGTTCATATTTGTCATGCTTGTGATTTTTATGTAATTTCAGCCAATTATTTATAAAGTCTACAAAGGCATTTAAACCGATTTTAATGTAATACTTAGAATCCCCATTTTATGAATGTTGCGTCGTAACTCACCAGTACCTAAGAAAATAATAAATAAATAATACAAAACAATGAAGTAAAGTTGACAACATTAAAATAACCATAAATCAGTTCAAATTCAAAAGTGTTTCTCTATTTTCTGCTTGATTACCTTATTTCGAACCGAAACGTTCATTGATATGTAGATAAATGTTTTATAGAAAATAATCGAATCTTTTTCAAACCGAAGATACAGTTTGATTTACAATTGATAGATGGATAGACTGAGTGTAGTATTAATTTGAATGCCTATTTGTCTTTTAAGGAAGCATCTCGCTCTTCCTGATCCTTGTTATCAAGCTTTTTTTTAAACACTGCTTAGCGACTAGTACTCACGTGAATTCTTCCTTCATCTTCTTAGTGACGTCACACTGCAGACACATCTTGTCTAGAGGCAGTTCATACCTCCTAGCAGTGCTCTGCATGATGGCGGTCAGTAAACTTTGAGGGTTGAAGAAACCGCCGAGCCATACTGATGCTGGCAGCTAGATCATGCAAAATATAAGTGAGTACCTACTCACAAGTCAATTATCAATAGACACTCGAAAAGTTTGTCTTACTGGTGTCAATTCTTAGAAACCTTACCTATTTCATTTCTCTATCCATGTATACAGGAAAAGTTTTTATTTAGTGCGCAAACTGTAATCATGAATTCAGTATATCATTCTAGAACCTCCAGTGCAGAAATATTTCGTTGGTTAAACAAAAAAAAACAGCTGTTTCTTAGAAAAATGCAATACCTACGCGGTCAAAATGTATGGAACAGCTGATTTTTTTTTGTAAAACCGACGCAAAATATCTGCGCTGGGGGGTCTACAATGATATGCTGAATTCATGGTTAGAGTTTGCGCACTGTTTAAAAACTTATCCTGTTTGAACACATATAAATAGACAGACAAGAAGAAAAAAACAGAAAATAGGTACAAAAGAAGTTAAGATAAGATAGGAAGATAAGGGAAAAAAACGTCAAAAAAAAAACAAATAAACGCCATTAACGAAAACACCGAAAGATAAACATATATTGGCAAATAAAAAGATAGAGAAGTCAAAGGAACACAATTAAAAAAAGTCAAAGCTAAGAAATATTGGTAATTCTTACGACAAAGTCTGTAGCCCATGTTTCAAGTTCTCTTAACCTCAGCGTAAGGTCCACGAACCAAGCAGACAGACCCAGCAACGATGGGTATGCACGGCTGGACCAAATCGCTGGCACCTGTATAATTAATTAATTAGTAAGTACACTAATATGTATGTGGATAAGCTAAGCTTACGAGTTGTAGGCCGTGCGTTCGAATCCAAGCAGTTACTTTACTTTGTGAAAATTATTTCATCACCACTCCTCTCAAAACGGTGAAGGAAAACATCGTGAGGAAATCAGCATGTTCTAGAACCAAAAATTCGAAGACGTGTGACATCCGTGTCGAACCACACTGTGCCCGCGTGGTTGATGGCCACGGCCGAATCCCTCTCACAGATGGAAGGTCTGTAACCCAGCAGTCGGAACATTATAGGCTGAGTTTGTGGGGTCCAGAAGCAGAAATTACTATTACTTCAGTTATGGAACATGACTCCCGCATAAACTCTTATGATCCCATGTTGTAAAATGAATAAATTTTTATGTTAGTTAAAACAAAAGAATTCACTGAACATGACTCCCGCATAAACTCTTATGATCCCATGTTGTAAGATGAATAATTTTTTATGTTAGTTAAAACAAAAGAATTCACTGAAAGCTCACCATTTTACCATTATTGTCTCACTTACTTGATCCAAAAACAATGCATTTTCCAAATCTTCCATATCTGATGTTATTGTTAATTCACCCTGAAATATGGGAATTAGCATTACTACATTTCATTTTAGCCCACTATTCTTTTTATAATTTACAGACAATCACCATTCAATCATTCTTTTTGAATCATTTACCTTCAGGCCCAAGTCCAGTTCCCTAAGGGATCTCTTCATCTCTCCAGTCAGATAGTTCATTCGCTCACATTCCTGGAAGGCGACTATCACATACGGTGTTCTCTCTTCAACCTTTCCCATAATTTCTGTCATGTTGAACTCTTCTGGTAGCTTTTCTATTATCTCGTCTAGCATTTGTTTTACCTGATAAATATAGGTGTCACTTGTATTACAGTTTAAAGCTACTAATTCCTACACCAGCTCATATGGATTATGCATATGAGCATGCTTCAAGGTAAATTGCACACTTGTCCGCGGAAAGTTAAAGAAAATCTTTAAATTACGGCGATTCATCTGATTCGGCGCGTATAAGTGTATGAGGTTTAGTAGGATTTCATACAAGGAATTCTAAAATTCGATTCTTTAGGTTCCTTCGCTTCCTTGCGCTCTGATAAGTGTACGTTCACCTTAAAACCAACATGCTAATTACTAGAAAGGTTCACACCCACATAATTATGTAATATGTGTAGTAAGTGTGGTTGTAGAATCTATGGATGTGTGGGTAACTACTCTGTATTCATATACGGAGTGTTTGCCAACAGAGTCATGGTTTTAGTCTTAGTTTTATCTTTGATTTAGTTTTTATGCTCAACCAAGCAAAGATTCGTGATAAATCCACGAGAACCTACTGCCGACAAATTGCTTTGCAGTTTGGCAGGTGATATGTAAAAATAAAACTATAAAATATTGAATTAAATAAACAAAATAAGAATAAAAAGTAGCAATTGCTCATCAGTAGCGTGCTTTTGTATAAGTATTGAGCATTTGAGTCAGTAGCTTTCGAGATTTGCTACTATTTTCTTGGTCTATTAGACTGTCAAATAAATTGTATGTACTGAAAATCTGACCAACCTTATCCTCTCTTGTCACAGTAGCAGCTCCAGATGCCTGCGCATCTCTCGGCTGCATCTCAAATATAGTCCTAAATAGATTCTCAGACGTTGTAGTAAGGAAACCAATCTCAGCATTAGGATGTAAGCCATAAAGGTAAGGAGATTCGGCAGGCATGGCGTCTTCTATGTACTGGTGGTAGCCCACGTAGTCTGTGTTAGGGGGGGCGGGGAAGCCAGGGGCTAGTTGGAGTTCACCGTCGACCTGGTACAAGATGAAGATGAAATAGCTAACACATTTCCTCTAGAAGGCACACAGAAAGGAAGCTGGCATGTATGACATCACTAACAGTTTAATCTTAAACAGTGGTCTCCCCATGGTCGAAATTCGACCATGATTAAAAATTCGAAATTGGAACATAATTTAAAAAAAAATACCATGCAGAAACGTCCTTCTCCATATAAACTTTAACTGTGCCTTTCATAGTCCGCCGTCCGCGTAATTATTTTCGTAAAATGTTTTGGCTTCACTTACTAATATATAGGGTGACTGGTAATTAGTGACCGATATTTAAACAAATGATTGTACTCATCATAACAAACAACTTTCCCAAAGAAACTTTTTATCTTCTACCTTATTGACCCCAATATTATTACCCCAATAGAATATTGAGTAGGAGTACCTAACAAGAATAATACCTACACCATCAGCTGTAATTTAGTTTAGTTTCCTATAAACAAAAAATAGAATCCACTTTTACCATGCATTATTCTTTTTTTCATTAATTTTAACAACGGACTCCGGGATCAAGCGACTCACAGCTGATAGCGCGCGCGTGGTCCGTACAGTGGTTAAATTAATGACAAAAGAATAATGCATGGTAAAAGTGTTTTTTTTTTGTTTTTAAGTAACTAAAATAAATTACAGCTGATGGTGTATTATTCTTGTTAGATATGTACTCAATATTCTATTGGGGTGATTGGAGAAACGCGCTAGTTAAAAAAAAAAATCGTTAGTTTAGGAAAGTTGTTTGTTATGATGAGTAAGCAATCATATGTTTAAATATCGGTCACTAATTACCTGTCATCCTATATAGAGAATAATGGTAACGTTCCTACACTTCATAATGTATTTAATTTATTTATGTAATGCTTTGTGCACAATAATAACTACATAAAGGCGGACTTAATGCCTTAGGCATTTTCTGCCAGACGGCAATTTTTTTTAATTATTCGTCATCATTGAAGAACAGGCTCATGGCCGTTCTTGAACTCGATCACGCCTGCTGGAAAGCGATTGATGTTCACTCTTGCTTTGAAGACAGACGGGTTAAATGTGGAAGGAAACAGATATAGAATAATCTTTTAGGTTGTAAATTAAGTCCACTATTTTCAAAATTATTAAAAGCAAATATGAGTAAGAAAGTTTATAATATTAATATCATGAACATACTAGTTCAGGCTGCATCAGCTCTTCCAAGTAAGCGTTACATAGCCTCCGGTCCCAATCATCAGTGATGTGCCCTCCGTACATAATCTCACCGAATAGGTACCTGAGATCTTCCCATGGCACTCTAGCATTCGCTTCTAAGTAGTTGTACAAGACGAACACGCTTATTGTTAGGTCACCTGAAATGAAGCACATCATCATTTCAGCCGAAAGGCGTCCACTGTGCTTCTCGCATCCAGCGCAAGGTCTGGGGCCTTAGTCTGCTATTTTTATAAATTCGTCATTCCAACACGATCCCATTGTCATTTATTTGTCATTTTGCTAAAAGTTCGTAATCTGCTAAATTCATAATGGTCGATCATTGGTCGGTCAATGGTCTCTTAATAGAATTGTGTCATAATGGCATTATCGTATTGCCATTATTATAAAACTCGTTAGTTGAAATGATTTTCGAAAAACTACTACTAGATTTCATTTAAATACATTATTTATTAGTGTTATATTATGCAATCTAAAATAGTAGGAAGTTCGTAAATTAAGTCAGTCATTCATTTGTCATTATGTACGAGATTACCAATAAATGCCATTTCTTTCAATGGAGTGTCAGTGGCTGACCATTGCAAAGTCATAATGACGCCATTTTATTAGTAGATTACCAAACTTGTCAAAATCAACAATTATGAAATCAATGATAGACCATTCTGACACTATTGTAATAGCAGACTTGAGGCCCCGAAGCAAATGATGAGATAATTATAATTAGGAAAGTGACGAACATTTGTTGGCATACAGCCTCTTGGTGAGGGAGGTTTAAGGCCCAGGTATCTTTAAATATTGTCGTTATGAGCGATAATAGTTCTTATTGCAATCCGATACGGGGTAAAATCTGTTGTAATAAATTCGAATAATAAATGAGCAAGCATTGTCGTAAATATGCAAATAAAATCGTATAAAATTAGATATTAACTATTTAATAATAAATAATCCATCACAGGATGCAGTTTGGCCTTAGGAATTTTATGGTATATTTTTTATTATAATTATAATTGTTATTGAAGGGATAAACTGGTTTTAAAGAAAATTAAGAGGTAGCTTTGATGATTTTTTTGATACAATAAAGTATGTTTAATTATGTTTTGAGTTCCGTAACTGTATGCAAAAAAGACTTGAAAATATCGTTTATTTTTTTGTTTTCCAAATTATTTACGGTTAAGGAGATACACTTGTTTAAAAAACTACTTTTTTGAGCGTTTTCAAGAAATCTGTAAAAATTTAAAAATCAAAGGGACCAAGCAACACTAAAGATGACCTTTGAAGCACAAATTATTAGGATATAAAAAAACCGTATATTTGTAGATGATGGAGGTCGTAAACACATTGAAATCGACGCTTTTGTAATCGGAAAATGTGAGAACAGATTTAGAAAACTCCTGAAATACATACCAACATTGAACGGATAGATCTTATTCCATCCCTGGGGACCAAACTTGCGTCTCTCAGCAACCACAGCGTGGAAGTAACATAGTGCGAATAATATCGCTTTGAACTCCGCCTCCTTCCCACACATTTCAAGCGTTTCTTGATTGAAGTTATCCAGTGCTTTGTGGATATTTGCCTGTTGGTACAAAATATAGTTAAGCCATCAAAAAGATAACTTGTAAAAAAAACAAGTCTCGCAACTCAGTTCTACCGTAACAAGTTGTGGGGTAAGTCGGTTAATTTATTCAGTCCCTACTTAAGGGTCCTTCTGTCTTAAGTTATTACGTAATTATTTTGTATATGTTTTTTTCAAAATAATGAAATATTCTATTCTATTCTAATTAGCTAACCTAACATCTTATAGTGACCATGTCAATATTAAAAATCTTTTATGTTTTAAATAAATGATTGACTTGGCCACCACATGAAAACACAATGTATCTCACAAGTAATACATATTATATTAAATTAGATAGTTTAGTGCGATTGTCAAGTCAATCTATTTATTTAAAACATAAAAGATTTTCGCCAAAGATCCTCGAGCCTTGTTTCGATAATGATTTTTTTCTTCAGTTCTAAATTCAAAAAAATATACCCCACAAAAATATCAATTCGTTTTAGAATAAATGAAAAAGGAAACAATAAAAAACCTCAGCATCAATTTTAAAAAGAAGGTTAAATACAAAATGAATTTTAATTTTATTGCTTTACATTTTGTTGAATGGTTTGCGATTAAAGAGAGAAAGCCTATGTTCTCTCCAATTAAATAGCACATCATATTTTCGATTTTCCACACCACAAGATTTCAAATTTGGAACATAAACGTTTCTAATATTTGAAGATACACCGTACCTGCATTCCCGTAGGTGGTTCATTGGTGATCTTGATGCTAGACTCCAGGATGCCCTGCGGTATGATATGGGCCGCAGCCGTAGCCGCTGGCTCAGCTGACATGAACAGGCGAAAGTCTTCGTGGCATCCATTTGCGAAGCTCTCCATCTTCTTCTCTAGGCTTGGTAGCCATTTTTTTACTAAATGAATGTTCTGGTGAGGATGTTTAAACAGTTCATAAAGTGGTTTGCAGTACTTAAATGATGTCATAGTAATATTGTTTTTTTTTTGTTTTACGAGCTATCTTGCACATTAAATAAAATATTAACCACATGTGGTATTTTATTAATGCTATTCCAACGTAGCCACCTCAAGATGTCAAGTCAGTAAATCAAGTGAGTAAAGATACATAAAGAGTAAAGAGTTGAAAACCGAAAATACTACATTGTTCTTAAGTATGCATTTGGCAAGCTTCAATTTATATACATATATGGACTGGAATGGTGATAAACTAGACAAGCAGAATTTAAGTTATTTAGGGACCTACTTATTCTCATAAACAGTGGTCAAGCATTTTGGTACCTGCAACACCACCCAATGTCCCTTCTGCAGTCCTTCATCCATGGCCTGCTCGGCCACTATCTCCTGCCCTTGACCCAACGACACATTATGGAAGTTCCCAGTATCGGCTGTGAATCTCATGATCTTGCCCAAAGCCTCTACGTCCTTCAATGGGTTGACTCCAGGAGAAAGAATGAAGAATATTGGCGTTGTAGGACTAGTCTCTTCGAAAGACTTACTAAATTCTACTGTTCTGTTTTCTACGTATTTGCCGCCCATTTTTTCTTCAATATATGCTCTAAAGACAGTTTATTTTTATAAATAGAGAATTATTAATTTAAGTTATAATATTATCAAAAGGTATTTGTTTATACTTACGCTACTGCATACGTCATCCTATCTGGTCTCAAAGCTCTTAACATACATAGTCTCTGAAGAGCTGCTTTCTTGCTCCATTCCTGAAAATTCCGTAGATAACAACATAGATGAACATTAAAAAAAAAACTGATGTGTCTGCCTTTAGCAGCTTTACCATTTTACCGATAGCTGGCTCAATTTGTGGGTTATTTATTACCCACAACTTTAAATGGTAAAACTACATACCTGAGGAAACTTCTCCCGCTCAGGACATTCAGCTTCCACAATCTTCTTCCATCTTTTAGGAGATGTCTCTATATCTCTGTCCAAGTTCCTGAACTCTTCCTTACCAGCCAGGGAACAGATACCGCCCCAGCTCTGGTTAGATAAGAAGTCCACTGGACTCGTTACATGAGGCTTTATGGGAAACCGGAGGAAGAAATCCAACTCCACTGGTGATACTTCTTCACTCATGAGGAGCACCTAAATAGAGGTGAGTTAGATAATTTCGCACATCATGTTATTTTTAATTTGTTTGTTTTTTTGCAACCACGCGGTTAGAGACTTATTACTATACTCGTTTAACTGTACACCTGTAACTGTAGACCAAGACCCAGTGTTGCTGAATAATATTTTCTTCAACAATGACGATGACAATGATTTAAAATCACACAGGGTGCTCTCACGACTTTAGCATGAAATAGTCATTCAATGGGAATATATCATATGAATGAACTTAGAGGGTTATATTTTTGATTTTAATGGTTAATTCTGTAAAGCCATATTTGATATGGTTGCGAATCATATTTTGTTATTTCAATTACTTGCAACTTCACCGCTTACCTGAAAGGTCATTTGCGAGGCAAATATAAGTTTGTCGCACTCAAACAGTCCCCTGGAGGTGTATTGGTACACAGAGAAGCTGATGCAGTCGATGAGGTTCTTGATACGAGGCCCGAGCCCCTCTGCAGGCTCTGCACGAGATATCGCTTTTTGGAAGACTACGCTGAATGCCTGGAAGTGGTCGTGAGATATGGACATGATGATAACATTGTTGAAGAGCAGTATACGGGTGTAATATATAGAGAGATAGAGACAGATTTTAACAAGTATAAGAAACAGTGACGACGATCCACAAAACCAAACTTATTCAAAAACTCTGTTTGAATAAGTTTGGTTTTTACTGTTTTTACGCATTGACTTGATATAAGCTTAATATGAATGTATTTTACATGTGGTTTACGTGTAAAATATATTCATAATAGGCATATATCCGGAATAAACCCAAAATTATGGTGAAAACTGCATTTGATTATTCAATGACTTTCGTTGAGTGATCGAACATACAACGCGGTCAGTCAGACAGACACGAGAAGCGACGTTACAGTTTGCGCACTGGATAAAAACTTTTCCTGTATATATTTAAACTCAAAATTACAGGTCTGGTAATTGTTTTATGATCAGTTTAAAACGTATCGACTAAACAAGTTATACATAAATATGTACAATTGTACATTGACAAAATAAACATGGTAGAGGAGTAAGTAGTTACACAAAAAAAAAATTACCTTCAAAGAGAACTGGTATATAGGATTTATAGTGTTAAGATCGTTCAGAATGAAGTACAATAAGGAGGCTCTCGCTGAAGCAGGGCGATAAAATTCACGAGCCACATCAATCTCGCGTGAAGTAATTTTTGCTTCAGCCACCTAAAAAAATAGCACATTATATTGTAAAAGCCAACATTTTAAGGGAAAAAGCATGAACCTTTCTAACTAATCATCTTTACTAGACTATGAATTTAATTAATTTCAATATTTATTGTTTCGCTTATTCATGGCGGATTGGCAACAAATGATAACATATTATAAAGTTACCATAATGATTCAATTTTGCTTTTTCTCACCTTTTTCTCAATATCTGCAGCGGTCCTTTTGGTAGTCTCCAAATTCTCTACCAAAGCCGTATCACCAAGAATATCATCACCGGCCGAAGACAAACGCGACAACAAATCATCTTCAAGCGATTTTAATTGAATCTTGAATTGATTCTGCTGTTTCGTTAACTCTGCTTTCAAGTCTTCTAGATCTGGTCTTTCTGCTTTCACTACTTCAGCTAAAAGTTGGTCTTCCAGACCATCGCGAGTTACTGTGAAGTTGACAAGAGTTGTCTGAGCTTGCATCTCCGGTTTGTAATGTGGGTTAGCTAGTTTTGTATGTAGGATTAGTCGGAAGTTTGGACTATATTCTACTTCTTTATCGCCCATTTTGATTGCTCTGTAAATTAAGGAATCAATGTTCATTTCATCAGGATAGTCTTCATTATTTACTTCTTCAGCCATCATATACGACAGATTTTTTTAAATTAGATTTTTCGAAACCCAGTAAAATATGAAACCACAGTTAAAAAAATGCTTAAATATCACAAAAAATAGCGAAGTAGTATACGTTTTAAAGACAATGCTAGACGGAGATAGCACTACTAGCACTGACGTCACAACACGGGAACGCGCCATAGTAACTTCGCACCATTCAGTACAATGATCGTATTGCGTGACAAGGATAGAAAAATAAGAAGTAACTTCTTATTTGTCCACCTATGTAATTTTTTTTGTTAATCTTTTGTGCACAATACATGTATTTTTTTATGGTAGTCAAATACGCCTCTATTATTATGTCGTCTACGGGACAAAGACTTGCTCCAAGAAAAGCCACAATTTCCTTGATAATGTAATTGGGTTTTAATGCTTACTTTCCTTTCTTAATCAGAGTCCTTCCAAGTAAAGGGTCTAGAACAGGGTCAACAGTTTCACCAATGTTTTCAAACAGGACAGTTTCTCCTTTTATTATGGATTTCTCTATGGCATCCAAATAGCCTCTCTGTCCTAACCTGATCACTCGTAATTTGTCACAGTACTTTTGTTTGATCCATTTCACACCTTGTAACTGTAAAGTATGAGTATATATGACAACCTTACATTAACAGAAAAGAGCCTACATACAACATGTTACAAAAACTCTGTGAGATCCGTGTGACTGCTGTTAAGTATCGTGGCAAGAGCCGACCAATAATATAATAATAATAATAATAAATCATTTATTTCAAGTGACATAGACTCATAATGATACAAGAACACACAATCACATTAACATTAATTAAAATTATATACAATTACATTGGATAAATTAAAAAATAAAAAACAAATAAGAATAAAATAAGCATAACAAATTAAAATTCCATATTTCAAACTACGTTACGTGCTACGTGTCGCATCGAACAGTGAGTCACGATAGCACAATCGAGCCTTTCCGCGAGCGCGGCCAGCATGCTGTTGGGGCTCCCCCGCACGCGTCGCACCAGCGAGGTGCTACGCTTCCGCATTGTTGCGTAGAAACAATCTACGCGGGCTTCTGCAAACATCGTTGATGCGCTACAATAGCGGGGGAGCCCCATCATCATCCTAAACGCGTTGTTAAACTGGACACGAAGGGCGCTGTACGATTTTTGCGTGTAGTCGATGATGATGATCATGTCAATGATGAATGATTAATTTTAAGAAGAAAAAGAACACCCGTTTTTATGGCGGAGAATTTTGCCTGAACACGGACGGCTGTCTTGTAGCGGGTGTTTACAAGTTATAAATCATGACCTCCGTTGTAAATTCATGAAATTGGGGTATGTTTGTTATTAAAATCATGATAACAATAACTTAGTTTTTTTCAATGATAATAAGATTTATCAGCAGTATCTATGTTCTATGTGCCTCTTTCGGATCAGACAGGGTTTTTATTACACATTGTAGGTATACAGGATTTCCAAATACCATTTACAATACTTACACTGCTGAAAGCTATAAATACTGTACAAAATCAAAGTATTGACGTTGTTATTTTTTAAAGCTTGTTTGTAGGTATACTCACTTATTATAGAAATAGAAGGGTATTATTAAAATCACTTGACTCATCTTGTGACGCCGATAGCAGAAGTCCGTCCAAAGACGGTGCATTCCTACTTCCGAATCCCGTGTTCCCAATCACACAAAGAAAAGAAAAAAAAAATGTATACCTTACCTGAGGATCAATCATAAGCGGCCAGCGATCAGAATTGGACAGGATCGTCGCATTTTCAGTACTCATGCGGTCTGAAGGTAAGCCTTCGTTCTGCCACATCGCTATCGTCGTGTCATCTGTTAGCATCGTTAGTGGGTCCAGGCCTTCTGTTATTGGTACAGGTGGCTAGAATTAAAAACAAAAGTCATGCCAGTCAGTAATACTTTGGGCACAAACCAAAAATTACGTGCAGGTAATTTTAATACACACCTCTAAAGTCTTCAAGAAAACAAGCCAGTTCTTGTGCATCAGGTCCAATCTGAACTGTTTAGTGAAGCATCCAACATAGGATATAAACGCACACACTAGAAGTACGTCCCCTGGCATTGTAGTACCCTGCTGCTGTAGACTGGAAGATTAAAAGACAACATTTAAAAAACCCCCGTCAGTAACGAAGGTCCTACTCGCAGGCACACACACTCGTATAAGAGAAAGAGAGAGAAATTGGAAATTTAATGCGGGTTTTCCATCTAGTATAAGTTTTTAGAGGCTCTCATAAAGTTGTCGCCATCTTGGATATTCATTTTGACCTAACTATATCGGCTTTAGCTCCCTCGAAAACCATGAAAACGACACCAATGATGAAAAAAAAGTGATGTTTTTATTTCAATTTGAAAAGTTCGGTTTCTGGTATCAATGTAATAAAAATTCTCAGAACTTTCGATCATGTAGAGATAAGATTTAAAACCCTTCTAATATTGTTTGATATCATCCAAAGAAGCCGTGCCCTTGGTATGTATGTATATACCCTTTCAATTACACATTGTATATAGTGAAAATATAGTATTTGCAAAATTCTTTTTTTGTTCGAAAGGGGTTTTTGCCGAAATGGTCCTATTAACATTTCATATAGATCTGATGACGAGTTTCGGAGACAGACAACGGAACTCTTCAAAAAATTACAGCAAATCAACCGCGATTGCTGCTATCGCATAAATATGCATTGTTATGATTTGATTGACTTTGAGAATACCCCAAGGATGATGAAATTTCGAATTGGTGTGGGGTAGGTACTGTAACTAAAAAGTTTTATTTTAAAATATGACGTGTAAAAATGATTCCAATATCCTGTTTACAGAATAAACATTTTCATTTCTTATGCACCCATGATGACTGAGGACATTTCTCAAGATTTTTTTTTTAGATTTATAATCACCATTTATGATTAAATCAATTTTCCTTATCTAACTTTAAAGTCAAATAAATGGAAAGCCTCAATGAGTATGTCGCTGTTAAATCTTCTACATTGATGATAAAACTGCTCAGTACCTAGACACAGCTTCAGCCCACCGCACATTTTCACTAGCCAGTCCATTGACCAGTCTGTTAGCAAGTTGTATAGTAGCATTAGTGGCATCTGCTTCCTTCTGACACTTCATCTTTTCTCCTGTTGCTTTTTCGAAGTCTGCTGTCAGCATCGCTAGTTTTTCTTCTAGTGACTATAAATAGGAAGAATAATATTATGAATCCCGATTGATAGTTTTGGACTCGGAGTATATTAGCGACCCCCGGAAGTCCAATGTAAAAATAACCAGTGAAAATATTAATTAATGCATATTGGACCCCCGAGGGTCGCGAAACATAGAAAATTAACTGTGTCTCATTAGTCAAAGGTAGATAGGTTAACGCCACGTATTTCTAAGCACTAAAATATTTACAAAGGAGTTATTTTAATATTGTATTCCTATCGTCCATAGGAAGACAATATTAAAATAAAACACCTTTTCTTCTCTGTATCGGCTTAAACTATACAAGGTGGCAGTGTATCTTGTGTAAATTGTAATCATGAAAACAAGTACTGAGTAGCTTATGTTTTGAGTTTACCAACATCTATAGATATGTCGTGACCATTTGTATCAAAGTCTGCGTAAATTCATTATTACTTACCATGACTTTACATTTGATAGCTTTCAATTTATCAGTAGCTGCAGCTAACTCAGCGTTAGCGGCTGCCAAGGCTTTTCTTTTGGGCTCCACATCACAGAACACTTCGTAGAATTTTATAATATTGATCACCCAAGCGCACAGACCAGCAGCTGCACCCGATTTTGATCTTATGAACTCTAGAAATAAAGTATAAATTTGATTGTTCCACCTTGAGCTGGAAACAAATGGTGTGATGTGGTTGAAACTGACCAGGCTCAAATTCAGCATCCTTCAAATAAGGTTGAATGGCTTTGATGACGTCAGGGTGAATATTTTCTTTGTCGTATTGTACAAGACAGTCCAGGAATACGTCTACTTTGGCCATCACCACCTGCGAAGGAATATTTCTAATAGTAGATTATTCTCTAAGGGTATAAAGCAGTAACTTATGACACGGGCGCTATATTGAATTGGATTCTAGCTATGAGTTGACTGCTGAAGGAAGCGTGGAAGTGAAGACTGAAATCCTGAGTGCAGCAACGGATTTAAGGAATTCTTTTTCGAATTAGTAGTTTATGAAACTGTTGGATGCAATTTCATCAAAAGTACAATAATTAATACCGTAAAAAAAACGCCCAAATCCAAAATTCTAACGCGGTGCTACACTAAACATGACTTAAATCTGTTTCTATTACTATATGTCAGTACACAAGGCTAATACAAAGAAGTGAATTGGGGCGACTTTCAGAAAAAAGTTTTGACGAAGCTCGTCGACTTATATATACAATCATACATGAGTGACCATCTTTTTCAAAAACGATATCGACAGGGATTTCTATGGCTTTATGACATTAGATATATCTATGGTCGACATAATAATATGTCATAGTAAGGCCCGGAGACTTTAGTAACAATCATGCAGAGAAATGAAGCTATAATATACATAAGAGCTACCTTAGCGGCTTTCCAGCTCCTATCCTTAGGTATCTTCCCACCCGGTGCTAGCAACACCATGACAGCTGCAGTGACATTAGTCACAGCCCCCGGCGGCGAACCGAAAGACTTCAACTCAGTAAGGTTCGCTTTATTAAGCGTATTCAGCGCTTCTTGAGCAGCTATTAGCGCTGGTTCAGCTTTTATCAAGTCCTCTTCGCAATCTTTCTGTTTCTTGGATACTTCTTCGGCTATTACTGCTACTTTTTCTTCCTCCTCGTCGGCTATAAGTTAAATGTTATGGATAAGTTTTGTAATATAGGTAGGTATATTGATGATGTCGTTGTGATAGTTTTATTATAATTCCTATCGATCCTCCGATGCTTCGCATGGTTTTTATGACTTGACAAAATATCGTGCTATCTTCACTATGATATGTGAGTTAATATTAATACTAATGCAATTATGTTACGGTTTAACAAAAACACATTTGTTTAACAAAGTCAAATTGAGTTTTCTTGCGTACACAGCTAACTACAAACATATGCGGCAAAAAAATATAATAGTACTATGTGAACAAATTCTTACCAAGTGCTTTCTCGCTCTGCACTTTAGCAGTCTCAACGCCGACCATCTCAATAAGTTTGTCGGCTGCCTCATTCTTTTGATGTAACTCTACTTCTTGTACGGCTAACTTTTCCTTCAATGCGTCCACTTGACAAGAGGTACTAGCAAGCTTTTCTAGACCATTTTCGAGCCTATACAAACAAAGCGGCGTTTAAAAAAAAGTGGAAGTCAGTAGAGAAGAAGTACAACCCACTTGCTCTCATGCGATCTCTATGCGATCATGCGATATTGCAGGTGTCTTTGGATTGCGGTAGAAGTACTTTTTCTGAAAACCTTCGAACTGGTACTATAATTCCAATCCCTCGAATCTCTTAAAATAAAGTTCACAACAATTTTAATACTATAAGTGAATTTTAAAATCATTCCCTATTTTATCCTGTTGGACGACGATTTTATAAAACGCTGGATCACTTTACGTCTTTATTCCTAACTTAAAGCATATACAAACATTCATTCACTACTGTTTATCTTCAGGATGCAATCAATCTCTTTGTCTAATTGTATCCGTTCAGAGGTTTGGGCATAAAAATGTAACAGATAGACGGGCCGACAGACACATGGTTAATTTGCATTCAATTCGATAGGATATATAACACACCTTACGATCTTAGCACGTAGTTCATCAGTCTTATTGTTCACCAGCTTGGCATATAAGCTGATCTGTTCCAGGTAGCTCTTGGGTGTGGTATAGTTGTATCGCCTTTCATTGGCCAGGTACGCTTTAGACATCGTGTTGACAGACGTATGGACATACGCCATAAATCTGGATATTGAGTCTCTGAGTGTTATCTGGAAAAAAGGACAAATTATGAAGCTTTGTTTTAAAGCTTTTTTTCTGTTCCCTTTAAATTAACTGACAGATTTGAAAAAATCTAACAAAGGTAGGTATTAAAAACATCAACTCAAACTACAAAGATCTTAACATTACATGCCAATGTATTGTATAGAGTTTTTATTGTATGCGGGTGGGTAGCTTACAGCTGACAACACAAAAGTAATAGCAGTAAATTATGACGAGCTATTTACAAGTTTCTACTTCTCCCCTCCATGCAGCAATAGAGTATTTTTTAAGAAAAAAAGCTTAAGAAATTCACCGGTAGATTATGCAGCTCCTCCAAGAATCTCATGGCCACTGACACCAGGGCTTCCTGAGGCCACTCGTGGAACCAGTTGATGGATGTACAATTGATAAGCGCGGGGAACTTTCTTGATCTCACTCTGAGGGTAGAACCGACAGGAGAGAAGCAAAGGACCACTTTGAGCTGCTTTCGAACTCTGTCTATGAAGAATTTCCAGCAAGTTTCTCTGGTGTCTGGTAAACCTGCACCTTTTACCTAAAATGTTGGATTTACATTAGGTACGGTTTTTTTTATTGCTTACAACTTTTCGCAGTTGCAAAAAATCTTTCAATGATTTTCACTATATTTCATATTAGGAACATTCAGGAAAATCAATTGCTAAGCCAATTGAAAATACCTAACTTAAATTGTCCTTAAATTCAAATCACAACTGTCATCCTTTGACAGTTATGAAATGGCTATAACACGGCAAGTAGAGTATTAATTAGTTTCCCTGACTGTACTCGGAAGGACTATTGTAGAAGAATATTTACCTCATTCCTCACACCAGCAATAATATTTTCCATTTCATCATCAGGGAACAAATCGGCGACTTCACCTGATGCTAGCAAATCATTGATCAATACCAGAAACTGTTCATTGGCCACTTGAGCGTCCGTCATTAAGAACATAATGCCAACATTCTTTAAACCAGTCTTTATGTATAACTGAGATAATTCATTCTAGAAAAAGAGGAATTCATGACTAATTACTTTGCTTTTTGTATGACTGATTAAAATACATGTGGTTCAGAAACTTCATGTCCCTCGTCGTTCATGAAATATTTTCTCCCATGTTGGGCGGCAAAAAGGTATTTGGCGCCCAACATGGGAGAAAATATTTATAACATTTATTTCATCTTCAACGAACAAATTACCTTGCACTACCTACTTGTCCAAGTTATTATTATATCTTTACCTTCAAATCAGATACTCCATATCCCTTTTTGAGCTGTATCTGGAGGACTTCCAAACTCGATATGAAAGCGGCCAGTCGTGACAGTGACTGTTTGCCGGAACCTCCCACGCCTACCAGTAAAGCACTACCTCTTGGACTTTCCAGGATGCGAGAAATTCTAAAGAGAGAAGAGTGGGTTAAACAACCAAAATAATGATAAAATGGCCTGTAATTATACGAAATGTTGTCTTAAAAAAACTATTTCTAGAAACTGTTTGTCGGACCCATTTGTAAGATACGTAACAAATATATTAAATTTACTTCTTTCAACGATACAGGCTCAAATATTAAGGACAACCATAAAAACTGGGACGGTGATGATTCTTCACACTAAATAAATAAATAAGCTACAAGTACCTGCAAATATGCATCATAGCATCCTCAAAGAGTACCAAGTTCATGGCGGCGATGAGATCGTTGTAACTAGCCATGGCTTCAGTGAGCAGCTTGTTCAGCTGGTCCCAGTTCAGGATAGGCATATACTTCGGCTCACCAATGCCGCCCGCGAAGTGGCAGTAGATGTTAGGTTTTTCGAATACTACACCCTCATCGATATCCTAAAAGCAAGAGCTTATTTTTAATTAGGTACATAGTCATGCGGAGGATTATTAATTTCAGTTCGGTTCTTTTTATATTCCACTCCTACAAACGACGATTTTCTTGAAACCATTGCAATTTGATTTTATACCTTCCTATATCGGGTGGCAGAGACATCGATGCACAGCATGAAATTATGAATTCAGCACATGGTTCTAGACTCCATAGCGTGGATATTTTTCGTAGGTTATAAAAAAATCACGTGAAGTGAATCAAGTGAGTTTCATGGAAATGTACAATAACTATGCGGTCAAAATATATATTTTCTAAAAGTGTAGAGCAAGTATTAATAATTTAACCGAGCCAAAGCGGAGCGAGCCTTAACTAATTACAATGTGTTTGAATTGCTTACCTCAAAATTCTTTTTGCATAGATCAACTTGAACTTTCAAAAAAGCATCGATATCTTTTTCTTCTGTGAGTTTGTCGCAATACACTCGACTTGTTTCATGTAGCCACAAACGAAGAATATCCGATGTGGTTTCTATACACTCATTTGTACTGAACAAAAAGCCCTGAAGAAATAAAGAGTCCTTATTTACCAAAACCTCTCTCTGTTAAACACAAAAATTAATTTAAAAGTATTCAGGTTACCTGAAAAACGTTTGACAAATCTCTCAAGTTGAATATGTAATGGAATTTGATCGCGGTAGGTAAAAACACTTGCGATACTTTGTTATGTAGAGTTATCGTCGCCATCACAACGTTAGCTGAAATAAATATATCATGAAAATATACATATATATCAGGCTATAGAAAATTAATATAAAATTGACGATTTAAGTAATTAACAGTCAGTTTACTCACATGACAATTTTGCAATTAGCGGGTTAATCCTTAACTCCGGATTGGCCAAATGCTGGCTTAAGATCGAGTGATAGATATTATTCAGAGCCTCAGTATTAGGAAAACTGATCGCAAATACACAGAAATGCCTCTGTAATCTAGGGTTTATAGTAAAACTGCCCGAAGTGGGGTTCATACAAGATACATATTGAGTGTTGTGGATGTCTTTTAAAGAGAGTTTGGTACGATCGTACCAATGACCATAGTCCATATGTTGACGAATTATTGTATGAGGTTGGACAGTTCCGTAAGCATCTACTTCAGGCATATTTATATCGTCAATGAAGTATATTAAAGTTTTGTTCCCAGGAGGTCCATAGTTGCGGCCAGCTTTCTTCTCTAGAGGTTTTTCTAAGATTTTCTGAAGCATCTCTGACGAAGTGTAAAAGTTGAACGGTACTGATTGAATGGCGTAGGCTTCTGATAAACTGAAACATAATAACAAATAAATGAAATATATTGGACCTGCAAACGGTCACATTACTACTCATTTATATGAAACATAATAACAAATAAATGAAATATATTGGACCTGCAAACGGTCACATTACTACTCATTTATATGAAACATAATAACAAATAAATGAAATATATTGGACCTGCAAACGGTCACATTACTACTCATTTATATGAAACATAATAACAAATAAATGAAATATATTGGACCTGCAAACGGTCACATTACTACTCATTTATATGAAACATAATAACAAATAAATGAAATATATTGGACCTGCAAACGGTCACATTACTACTCATTTCTATGAATGCAACAATATAATGCCAATACACATAAAAATAAGATTGGGTGAGGCTCGTACACTGGATACTACCGTGTCTGTATATCTACCTCTGTGGGGTATGGGGAGGCCATATAGTCGCTCCATGTGAAATACTGGTATTCACTTTCATCCGGTTACAGCAGAAGCCGACCCCAATATAAAAAAAAATAAGATTGCCTAAATAATGACAATAGAATTGCTTACCTTTGTAACTTTTCATTAACTAGAACAGTCTTGCCTGATCCAGCGCTTCCAACTAACATGACAGGATGCTTGTTCTTCATCAACAAGTCGAGGAAGAATCTGACCCTTATCGTTTCTGCTGTTGGTACTAGCACAGCCTTAAAAAAATAAAACATATTTTTTTTCACTTTTTAACTGCAGTACCTACCTACTCAACACTAATTCTAAAACCACTACTTTCTATGTAAATAACAGTGACAGGAATTTATTATAACATCAGTAACATATTATGTATACCAAGTAAAAACAAATGGAATTGTTCGAAAGAGATACCGTGGCCCCTGGCACACAGGCAACTGAAGGAACACGGGTGGGTTAAAAACAGTAAAAGGCTCCACTCAGAGCGGGAGAAGTTATCTGATGATTTACCACCCTCAAAAAAAAACCCCAAGCAAAAAAAGAAAAAAATACTTTCAAAATCGTCCCACAATTGAAGAAAATATCCATGAACACATTCATATTTACACCGAATGGACAGCCTTCTCCTTGTTAAGTTATTTAAAAATAAAAACAGTATTCTCAAAGACCAAAATAATACTTTAGTAAAGCATACAACGATAATTTCTAGAGTTACCTGTAACGGCATATCGGAATCCAACTCAAACTTTGGTATTTTCTCAGTCCACGGAGTAAACTGCTTAGTATCGTGGTCGATATAGTAATCGAACACAGTCCCACCAGGGGGAAATTTGATGTTCTTAAACTCATTGTTCCACCATTTTGAAAATTCTACAACACAAGAATATAAATTTTATGATCACAAGGTATGGATAAAACAGAACTAGACTAATCTTATTGTTTTACAATTTTTTATATCCCAACACTACCATGGTGCTATGGTTCAGTCCCGACCTACCCCTAGGGGTATGGCGTATATCCTGGTATGGTGGGTCCGGATAGAATTTTACCAAACAAAAATCATCCAAATATATTAAAATTAGTATCTTAATCAAACTTACCAATCCTATAATCAACGCTACCCTCATGGAACATCGCTGATCCAAAGGCCCAAACACAAGCAAACACAAAGAATATATCATGCCACTCCTTTGGACATTCTGCCGGCGTATTCTCAGGTACAAACAGAGAGTTTAGTAGATGACATAGCATGTGAACATGAGCCATGTCCACTATGGGAGTTATCTTTTTGAAACGAGTCCTAACTGTTTCTAAGCAGGATGGAATGTATTTGTCGAAGAGAACGACTAAGTTAGACTTTTCTGCTGGTATCTTTCTTGTTTCTACCCAACTTGTTACGTAGCTGGAAATAAAAATATTACTGTAAAATCAGAAAAGAAAACTTGTAAAACTAAATTTTGCAGATGCAGATATTTATGAATTATCATGGCTATATACCTACTGGTGCCCATAACGAATGAAAACCTTAAGAGTTAGGGGATTATAGAGGAATGAGGAAGAGGGTATAAAGTTTACTCATCCTCCATAGAATAGTGAGGACCTTCCGACCAGATGGATGTTGTGTCTGGTGGGCTGCTGCCCGACGATTAATGTTGGGACGATGCAGAAATTTGCGTGTCGTCGATGACGCATGTGGCAATGTGGATGCCGTCATAGACTAAACGAAAAAGAAATGTGAGTTTTACACTTACGGATTCCATCCTAAATCTTGTGAATTAATGTACAAAATACCAGCCCTAGAAACCGTGGCTGGGGTAGCAGTACGCAGGTTAGAAATCTCGAACATCAACCTCATGACCGGAGTTAAAGCTATGCGTTCGTTGCTAGCCAACGTCAAAATCTTGTTATCATCCATCACTGTGTTCAGAGATTCAATCCACATCGGATCTATGTCACCATCAAGTACTATCCACTTCGGATTGTCACCAGGTAAGTTAGCTTGATCCCTCATAATGACAGAAAACAAACCATCCTTCCACTCTCTCGTAGCTGGGTTTATAATACCAAACAATTCGTCATTGGTCACTGCTTTAGGATTTAAGTCATTAAATATAGGTTTCTTCCTAACATTTTGATATGTTTTGAACAGTGTTTTCCATACTTGAGTCTTTCCAGTCCCAGCGTTACCAACTATGAAGACTGAATGTCGGACTTCAAGCAATTCTTCTAATTGAACGACTTTCAGAATGAAATTATCTTCTGGTTGTAAGGACAAATCCAGTGCAGCTTGTTTGACAGTTCTTTCAAATTCTAGATCTCGTTTCCTTGGTACTTCTAGAGCGGGGAATAAGTCACCGATAAGGCCCATGAATACTGGCATATCATCTGTTACTATTTTTGGTATGTTGAAATCTCGGAGAGTTCTCATGAGTACTTCTTCTTCAGGTCTTCCTGGGTCACCTCTCTAGATAAATATAAGATTATCATTATTCTCATCACATGCTAATAATTTAATTACCCGTCAGTAAATTATTCATTTTTTACATTAGCAAAGATTGCAATTATAAGCAGCCAACAACAGTAATAATTAAACTGTTGTTGGCTGTCACATTTACCTTCAAAGACCCAGCAACAACAAGAACAGATTTAATAGCTCTTAACCCCCAATCATAATGATCTTGTTTCGACAACAGCTCCTTACACAAAGTATACAGCGTAATAAACTTCCTAGCCAATATCTTAGCTTCTTGAAAACCTTCAGCGACCAACATGATCTCACAAATCAGTTCAAAGTCTGGCACTACCATAGCGCAGGGTCTGAATAGAGCCTTCAGATTCTCAGGCAGTTCTGTACGACCGGCGTAACCTGGGTTCATCGTGATGAAAATACCCACAGATGGAGTTAGTGATATAATTTCTCCCATAAAGTTGAATTTTTCTTTCTTGTCTCTAAAAAGAGAAACGAATGTTAATTAATTTACGCTACTGCTTACCAATGAAAAAAATATCAGGAAGGAGTGAACAATGAGATCACGGCTGATAGTGATGTATGCATATACGTTTTTAACATAACATCACCTCTTGTTTCACCAAAGAGTTAGGCAGACTATAGGCACACCATAGTTCAGGCACATTTCGCTAGTTATGTTTATTACACATTTATATGTTGCATAATCAGCCTATAATGTTCCCACTGCTGGGTCACAAGCCTGCTGCTGGGTGCAAGCTGGGCCGTAATCCAACACGCGGGCCCAGTGCGGCTTGGTAGATGTCACATGTCTTCGAGTTTTTGGTTCTAGGACATGCCGATTTCCTCACGATATATTTCTTTCACCGTTTCGAGAGCACTGGTGATGAAATAACTGTCGAGGTTCGATCTCCAACTTGTAAGTCGCGACCGTTTCCACTGCACCACCACTGCTTTATTATTATTTATCAAAATGCACCGCCTTCAAATAAATAAGAAGGTAGGCAGGATGAGGATGAAGACGAAAATATTAAAGCTATATCCTCATCATCATCGTTTCAGCCGAAAGACGTCCACTGCTGGACATAAGCCTCCCCCAAAAGGAGGGTTTTGCCATAATCGCCACGCTTGGCAGGCGGGTTGGCGATCGCAGTATGGTGGAAAAATGCATAGAGAACGCTGCTGCCCGTTCTCTAGTAAGTCCCTTAGTCGTCGTTTATCTAAAGATATTTATTCAAAGTTTATAAGAGAATGACTGGACAACTTACATCTTTTGTTATTTACCTGATAGCATCCTGAACAGACTTCACTTGCACGGCGACGACAGACAGCACCTCAACTGAGATTCGGTTGAACTCATCAAAGCACCCCCAAGCACCCGTCTGTGCCAGACCTTTGTAAATGTTGCCGCAAGACTACACAAAGTTACACAATTTAAAGCAGTACGTAACGTAAGTACTTTTATTTCTATAGGCATAGAAAATAAACGATAACAAGTTATACTATTGTTGGTAAATGACCTGATTGGGGCTAGTTATGCTGTTTAGGAACAAAGGCGGTAAATCTAAGCGTAACTTTCATCCGTTTAAGCTGAGTTTCTTAGTAAGGAATCTTGTAAATTTGAGTCATACAATCAGCTGGAACATTGTACCAAAAAGGATTGCAAATCCAATCACGTCTTTGCCGACAAACGACAAAGTTAACGATCAACTTATTAGGTAACATTAAGTTGATCGTTAACTGCAACCATGAAGTTAGCAATACAATTAACCTGTTATTTCCTGTTTTTTTATTCTCAAAGGGAAAACAAGAATAGTTTTCGTCTGTCTCATTACAAAGCATTTCCTAACCTTTTTCCAAACTTAAACCTCCGAGCCCGTATTTAATTTGTATTCAGGAATTTACGTTTATTAGATAAAGTTCAAAATATAAAAAAAGGCTTGATGGCACAAACTTGATTAAAATATATATCTTGTCTTGTAAAAAAGCAGATTGAATTTACTTTTCCTTAAATAAGTACCTGATAGTCCATCTGCTCAGAGCAGTTGAAGACGTACACCATGATTCCCAAAGCTCTTCCCAAATCTTTTGTAGTCTCAGTTTTACCGGTACCAGCCGGTCCTGCTGGACCGCCACCCATGATCAAATGTAAAGACTGTGGAAACCACACATGATAAAAAAATATGGAATGGTCTTCTAAAGGCTTGAAGAGAAGGGATTGAAGAGACAGGCTCCACAATGGACAATTTGTATCTAATTAGCACTGAAATATTACAAGCACTGCACTTTTTACCAAAATTAAATTCTTCATTTTCTGATTAAAATAATACAAAAATGGCAAAATCTAAAAGCCAAAGTAAATCTGATCAGAGCAGAAACTTTTATTTGAAACTAGCTTTTGCCAGCGTCTTCGCCCGCGCGAAACATTCATCCCCTATTTAATTCCCATAAGGGTTCAATTTCGAAAAAGCCTTCCTTATTCCTTGTCTACATTACAAAGGTAACTTCTGTGCAAAACTTCAGCTTTCTAGGACCCAGGGTTTGGGCTGGGCGTTGATGAGTCAGTCAGTCAGTCAGGACTTTTCTTTTTATTTATAAAAGTCTGTCATGAGGAAGAATCTCACCTGAGTCAGTGTAATGTAGCACCGATCAGTCAACGGTGTGATTACCAGCCTCGGAGTGTTTCCCAAATATTCGTAACTGTATGTAAACTGAGCATCGCAGATGTTTGCAAAACAATGGTATTCCTTCTCGCCCCATCTAAAAACAATTCCCATAATTTATATCCTTTGCAGGCAATTTTGGTACCTCGGTATGATTATAGCTAACATTCTAAAAAGATCATAACACTTACGCCTTGTTCCTAATTGGTATAAAACTAGAATTAATGTTAGATTTGATGAATTATAGTAATTAATGCTGCATAGTTTTCACTTCGAGGCGCATCGTTGTAAAACTAGCCGTGTATGTATGTAAGAATCGAATACCAAGCATTACATAATTAAATCTCGTTAATTTGTTTGTTACATGTAGGAGATTCTATAGAAAAGAAAAGGAATTAACGCTTCAGCTGACGCATTCTATAAAAATCTCACCGTGAAAATGTAGGTGAAGTGAGCTGTCAATAGTGTCAATTCCAGTAGCATGAGGTGGAATGACAGATCACTTCAAGCTCACTTCACTTGAGTTTTCATGGTGAGCAGTGGTGAAGGCACTATATAACACGATTCCTACCGGCTTCCCCTCGGGGATTCACATCGGCAACTCTATCGCTATTAAAAAAGGCAAGTCAATAGTGGCTACTATTGTCAAAAATTATAGTTATACTGCGGGTATTTAATTCATAATAACATTCAAACAACAACAAAAAATATTTTTAGGTTTGTATTACAACAAAAATCAAATGTTCTAAATTAACCCGGTGCCAAAACGTCATAATTGGTTACCAAAAATTCATACAACAGCGATTTCGTAACGATGTCACATTAGGTCACGTGGCACCGCTTGATATGGACGAGAGCAAGCCGCTGTAAAACGGGTTATGACAGAGACAGAAAAATGCGTGAACGAGATGGAGGAATATTGCACATTTTATTTGGTTTTCAATCTAGGTATCAATTTTTCTAAAAGATCTTAGAAAAATTGACACCTCGCTGCTGACAGTGAGATTCTCACAGGATATACCAGCAGGTCATGTCGAATTAACAAAGTGATGAATTAATTTGGGTCACAAATGGAAAATGCAATGCAGGATGCAAAATATTTGGGGAAAAGAAGCGTAAATATAAATGAATGAAAGTGGTTCCACCTGATGATATACAAGTATGTGCAGATGATTTAACATTTCTCCCAGCACCTGTGTCTTAGCTGCGACTGCCACATGAATGCCGACCCCGCCTCCACCTTCGCTTGAATCATCTTACTCACAACGTCTCGTGAATGCACATCTATAGTACATATCGTCATGATCTTTTGCCTGTCTTGCTTCGTCAGCTCCCCAATCAGTAAAGAAATCAACGTACTGAGTTGAGACAACTGTTTTTTATAATAATCTTTTAATGAATTGTCGTATCCCTCTTCTAGTCTCGCGAAAGCCATATTGACTTCTGTAGTCCACCAGATTTGGGAGCCACATAGCGCTACTTGGGCCATGAAATCGAATAGCCATTGTTCTCTCGGCTTTTCTTCGTAAGATATCATTGATTCTCCAAAATAGTGTCGGATGGCAGATCTCATCATGTCTTGGAGTCTGTTGAGCCAGATTTCAACCTGAAATGTGAAGGTATGGAATTACAACATTCTATATTACGTGACCTGGTGGCGAATAGATAGTTAATATGTGTATGTTAACATGGCGGGCGTTTGTTTTTGAACTCACAGCTCCAGTACAATCACAAGTTCCATGAAAAAGCACGAGTTCCCCATCTTTAGCTATCATTCCGGACGCCACTTTCTCTCCTGGTTTTTGATCATCTATGAATTTCAGCTTTGCGATCGAATCAAAAAGTTTTGTTAAATGCCTGAAAATTTTATTTGTTCATAACTTCCTTGAAATGAACTTGATTAATATACAGGCAAGGCTTTTTAACAACTGACTCAATGTTTTAGCTTTTAGTAATGAGAAATATTATTGAATATGCAACATCTTATAAACAACCAGCTTACCTGATAACCAAATCAGCTTGATTCCCGTTTGACAAAATATCCAAGAGATCAGCAGAGGACACAAAATAGAACCTTGGGAACGCTAATCTCTTTGTTTCTAAGTACTCTGCCAAGGCCTTCTCACAAATGATAAGATCTTTCTGTATACTGTCCAAATGTTCAACCAATCCTTCTTTATTGGTACCTTTTACTACATTTGGAGTTTTGGCCATTTCAGTAGACAAAATCTGGTAATAAAAAATCAACGAATCAGTTCTTATTTGACCACTTATCAATTTTCAATGGGATTCTTTCTGCTAAGACTCTTTGCTTACCTTGAATTCGGCATCAATCCTATCAAATCTAGCTGAATCCTCAGGTAGCTGTTTCCTGATATCTTCTGAACTCATAAAAATGCTCTCTAAATGTGTCCAAGTCCTTTGAACTTCAAACCATACTGTGATCACTTGGTCTGCTATGGACAACTTTTGTTGCCAACCTGAGACTTCCTCCAAGAAATATGCTATGAATTTTGATGTCATCAAGTTTTGCAGTTGGACCTAAATCATGATAAGTTAAATAAAAGAGTTACTCATGCATGAAGCTAAGGTTATGGAATTATTATTTCTACTTTTTTTGTGTATGTACCTGATTTTCTTCTAGAGTCTCAATAAGCTCTTCACTAGCTCTCAGCAATGTACACTGAGTCCTCGTATGTACCTCTTGTTCAAACTCTAAGTGACTCCACGTGGTATGCAAATCTTTCAGTACTTTCTCCATAGACATTTCTTTTACCGCTTTGTCTACAATATTCTTCACTTCTTCCTCGCATTCGTGTAGATTGAGGGCAAGTAAATCAGCTAGCGTTGTGTTTAGGTCCATTACGATTCTTACCTGTATTATTACAATGGTATTTCAGGAACGATCTCAAACGGCTTAGAATAACGAATATTTACATTAGCTTGATAAATAAAGTACTAACGTTATGTCTACGAATTTAAATTACATTTTTATGTCAATGGTTTAACTCGTGTTAAATACTTACGTAAGTGTGAATTTCTTGGAGACAAGAATTAAGTATTTAATTTATGTGTAATACAAACTAACATATATATGACACAAATCCATACGCGCTAACCAAAGCAGTGAAAAATCATATTAAAAAAATAAGTGAATATGTTGTAGATATTAAAGTAAATGTTGAAAATAATATTAGAAACGATACTTAAATTGTTCTTACACACGAAAAATAATATATACACTATACACACCGCGGCATTGTCATACTTACAGTGAGCTCACGTGGTAATGCTGCTAAGCTCTGTGAATCACAAACATATTTACATTCGCATAACAATTCATTCAATGCATACTTCAAACATTGACATTGTATAATACAAAACTCAGGCAATAATAAACTGTACAGTTGTGAACGTTTCATCCAAAGCAAATGCATGCCGCATTCAAACGGAGAGTTACCATCACCATTTTACTTTTAAACAATATCATCCTATTTTTGCACTACTGCATTATTAGTAATAACAAAATAAACTGAAACTTTAACTCCTTCGACAAAGTCAACTCTAGGATTATCCCGTACAAATGAAATGGCAACTCTGAACGACCATGCAAAATGCATAATTTAAAATTCCAAACCCATCAGCTGAATCGCAATCCTGATCTTGAAGGTGCTAACACAACATTCATGTTTATTTACATTTTAGTTTGTTTATTTATTTACAATTTTAATTATTTATTTTGCCCGAATGTTACAAAGTTCACCTTAGTTGTACTCATGAGTGAGTCCCAATGCCTTTCTCTGATCGCTGGGTTTTGTAGCTCACCCACTGCTCGTAATGATGTTAGCATATTCTTTACTGTTGCTTCCAGCACGATGTATGTATCCCAACTAGAACCGTATGATATGAATGTGTTATTTTCGAAATTATCAATTTTGTTTTATTTTCTGTTGTGTCTTCAACTTACCTTCTCATTTCCTTGTCAAGTAATCTGATTTCTTTAGCAAACTTTTTACATTCAATATCCATGTTTTCAACATCTATCTTACGCCATGGTGTCGTTTTCCAATCTTCTATGCTCGTTCTCACTATGTGTACGTAATCCCAAAGTTGCTAAAATTTTATATTTAGGTCATTAATTCCCAAACTTTTTCTTTACGTTTTACTTTTTTTATAAGTATTATTTTGTTCTTAAACATAATTTGCATTTATAAGTCAGTTCTTTTAAATGCAAATTATTATTACCTTCAACATTCTCAATTCCTTTCTGCATTGCTTCAAAAGCTTGAATTCTGGCACGTTCACTTCAAATAAGGACCCTGACTCTTGTATCCCTCTCATCTCTTCTTCCAAGAATAACAGTTCATAGTCTACTCTAGACATTACTTCATAAGGATCTCCACAGTCATATTTGAAGAACTATAAAATTGTTAACCTTTTAAATATCATCTCGATTGTATGTTTTATAAGCCTTAAAGCTCATTCTAAGTCTATCTTTATAAAGTTACAAAGTTAATGATCTTACCTCGTATCTCTTAAAAACTTCTCTATAGTAAGTGACATGGCTATCAAAAGTAGATATCTTCTTCCTAATACCGGACACTTCGGCCGCTTGCAGTGGTGCCACGTGCTGTTTCACTGTTAACGCTAACTTCTTTGTCGCTTGCCATTGTTCTGGGAGTTCCTAAAGGAGAAGAATGTTTGATGAAAGAACTTAAATGAACCTCTATAAATGTTGTTCTCACAATACATTCGATCTTTATTAGTATCAGCCAATAAACATCTAAGGCAGAGCTTAAGAATTTTCAACAAATCGTTACAATGAATAGTTCTCTGGCAGGTTCAACGCGCTAGTATTACTATGGAAGAGATTCAAGGATCAGTTATAAGGGCTTCATCATATAGCAAGTATTAAATTGCCCATGGTTTCAATCACCATCATCATATCAGCCAAAAGACGTCCATTGCTGGACATAAGCCTCCCCCAAAAGGGGGGGATTTGCCACAATCGCCACGCTTGGCAGGCGGGTTGGCGATCGCAGTATGGTGGTCAAACGCATAGAGAACGCTGCTGCCCATTCTTTAGGAAGTCCCTTAGTCGCCTTCTATGACACCCATGGGAAGAAATAGGATGGTGCTATTCTTTTACGTCCGGCACCACACGGAACATGGTTCCAATAGACTGAACTAAAAGGTGAATGATATATCATCCACCTATTTCATAGCAGCCCAGTTATTTAATAAACAAATAAATTTACCTGCAGCAATACATTAACTTCTTCAGGTATATCCATGTCATAGAACTTCAGCAGTTCAATGGTCTCAGTCAGAGGCTGAAACATGTCATCTGTTGTTACAGTCCGGTCTTTGACGTGCATAAGGTATCCCATTATTCTGACTAGAGCTTCATAGTCACCTTCTGGTACTGGTTGAAGCAGGCCTGGTGGACATTCATTTATTTGTTTTGTACACTTGGAATCACTTTGAATCACAATAAAATTACTTTGAATCTCAATAGCAAAAATGTTAAAATTTAAATCGTCAAATGAATACTGCCACATTCTCTAATATAATTTTAATAAATACAAAATGTTATCAAAAACGTTCTAAGTTATGGAAACATCTGACTTTACTATAAAATAATTTGAATAGATGTTGACCAAAGTAAGCAAGCATGGGCCATTGAAAATACTTGGAAGGTGTTGGAGGACGAATCTATAATTTATATAAAATTGTATATAATTATGTACCTTCATCAGCATCACGTATAAAGTTCCCAAGATCACTGAGACTGCAGGTAACTTTGTTGACTAGATGCTCTTTGTACATGTTGCCCCACTTCCTAACTGTATTGAGTAGAGCTTGTCTGAATGGTCGAATATCCACCTGTAGTAAAAATAATGATCTCTTTATTTTAGTTAAATCGTTTTTGATTCAAAAAAAGCCGGATAGTTTTTAGATTAAACTTTGGATTTGTTTTGAAATTCTTCGTTTACCTGAAACCAATTACTAAAGATTTTGTAAGGCTGCATATCTTCTATTTCCATGAATAAATTCTCATAATGATCAATTTGCTCTCTGAAGCCATCCATTTTAGGTTCGCAAGGCACCGGAGCCTCTCCTTCTACTCTATCCTTTTCATCTAAAGCGAGCTTGTCTACCTCATCAGGAGTTAATATTCTACCATAAGTGAGGAATATTTCCATCACGGCATCTCTTTCTTCAAGCCACAAGTAGGAGTAATTCTCGAATGTTTTGCAAAATTCGTTGGCATCTTCAATGACCTGAAAAAAATTAAGCACATTGAGTGAATGGTCAGAGTTATGGTGTGTTTTACATTGATAAGTGTGCTTTAATTCAGAATTATAAACGCATTAAGACAAATATCTGTTCTACTCAACTATGTAAAAATAGTCTTTCGCACCGCAACTTCTGTTTCCTTGGCAGTTATTTATACATACAATAAAATAAACTCGACTTTAAAAATATACGCCCTTACTAAATCCAAGTGCAAGCAAGTTCTCACCACGTATCTACTGAACCTTGATTACGCTAGCACTGAAAGCCTCCTAATTGTTTTAAGATAAATGTGTTTTCAGCCTGTTCATCCCAACACCACACTGCAACCCACCACACCAAACCGCACCACACTGCACCACACCACCACACCACGTCACACCACACCACACCACGCCACACCACACCACGACACGCCACGCTGCACTACATTACACTATACTAGACACCACACACTACCACACAAACACACTAATAACTATTTTTTTTTTGTATCTTTTTTAGTTCTTTATTTTGGTTTCGCTAATGTTTCCAACCAAAGGTTAAAAATATATTGTCACTATTTTTAAGATTTAAGTTATACTCATACATTGTTTTTTGGGGGGGCCTGGTAATCTGTGTGACAGGTTTTCCTAGTGCAGATACCAGTCTCTCACAAAGGATTTATTCAGATATTGTAATCTTCATATATTTAAGGCGCCTTTGTGGAAGAGAAATAAATGTTCTTTTATTAATCAACTTTTATTGAAATAAGTTACCTTTTCAATCCCATTCAAAATTTCTTCTTTCATCTCAATAACATCATCGCTGCCAATGATTTCTTTTTCATACGATTGATCTCTCTGTTTATCAATCCGTTCAATCAATGTAGCCATATTCATCACATCATCAATAAGACCCTTTATCAGAGCTGTGAATCCCTTTTCAGCGGTTGGCTCTAGACTTGGAGCGAACACTATGTCTGGGTCAAGAAGTTCCATTTGAGCTTCAAATAGAGGAGCCAATTTGTTTTTGGGATTCATATGTTCTGATATGTAGCCCAAACTGCAAAGAAAATAAATTAATTAGAGTAAGCTTAGTCATGTTTTTACAAAATGAATATTTAGAGAATGAGTGTCCAGCCATACCTCGTCAGTTCGTCACACACATACACTAGTGTTCACAGAATAAATTCAAAAATGGAACAGAATTCTTGCAAAATCATTTGCCAGACTATTTAATAGATTTTATTTGGAGGTGGTGAAAAGGCGTAAGTCATTAGACTTGAACTAATTAGTAAACCTATTAATCAAACAATCAATAGACGTAAAAGTTATTACCTGCACGCAATAGTCTTGAAAAGCGCTTCCTCCAACAGCGCGTCAATAAAAGCAACATAGTTCATCCAAATTTCGCTGTTTTGGTTATCCTGCATGTTGAACAGTTGCATGTTCTCATTCAACAACTCATTTATTCGATTAGCCGTTGTCAGTATATCACTGTAACGTTTGGCTTTCTTGTCCGGGCGGTCCTCTAAGTTCATCAAAGTATCCTGTAAGACAAACAATTCAAGTTAAGTGCTAAAGTGATCTTGAATGGGTTCTTCAGAAACGTGTTAATCTTTTGAAGCATTACTTACCTTTTTTCCCTCCTTTCTTTCAAACAAAGGCTGCACCGACCAGTCTTTCATAGTTTCTTTTATTTCTACTAAGTTATCTTGAATTTTCGACATCCTCTCGAATAGATTACCAACTAATCTATGTAGTTCTTGCAAATAATTCCATAGATCTGAAGAAAAACAATGAAATGCCGAATTAAATAGTGCTAATAAAGAGCAAGATACTACCAATCACAAATTATTGGAACATTCACCATCTGAATTCCAATTCAGTTTATTCTGTGCCATTTCAATCCTCTGATCGATCGCCTTTATCTCATCTTCCACTAAATCAAACTCCACTTTCTGACTATTCTTCCTAATCTGGTTATACCAATCGATGGTGATGCCCAAATTGATTCTGTACTGTCTGTATGTTTCTTGCTTCTCGAATATAGCTAAACCATCTTGTGGTAGGAAGTCTTTATACTCTTCGTTTGAGCGCAAATGATGGATTTCCTTCAGAATGTCGAGGAGCTGCAATGGAATGTTGATACAGTTTTTATTTGTTTAATCACCTTAAAATGTTACAAGTGAAATGCTTTAAATTATATCGCAAAGAGGCTTATTAATGTAGCTATGAAACATACAAGTGACAAGTATTTGGATCTGTCTATCAATAAAAATAAGTTGTGAACTTACCATTGGATGAAAATTCAACACTAGATCGCAACCTTGTCGTGCAAGTATCATATTGTTAGTCGTATCCTCAATAATCTTCGAAACAGTTAACGTCCAGTCGTGGAAATATTTTTTCTTGAATGCATTGATTTTTTCAATCAATTCCTCATGTCTTATGAAGATTTTTTTCGCTTCATCCGTACCCTTTATCCTGGTTTTTCAGAAAATATAATTAAATGTGTACGATTTATTTTCCAGTTACTTAAAAAGCAATAAATGTCCAAGATATTAATAATGTGCTGGAAGTACCTACAAAGAGAAAAACTGTGAAGAATTTCGTAACTAAATCTACAAAATTCAAAGACATGAAACCTTAAAACATGGAATATTGTAAAGAATATGGATGAATTTAAGCCAGATAATCAGCTTTCGCAATTTGCCCCACCCAGGCTGACTTACGGGTGCGGCAAATTGCGAAAGCTAGCTATAGGCTTGGTTATCCTCGCAGCTAGCGTGGTCATGAAGAGCAGGCCGCCGGCGACGGGAGGCAGGTAGTCATCCACTTCCATCATGCCGTACCTCTCCAGGCGGTTGCTTTGTTCAACGAACAGTTCCTGAAAGATTGTCATAGTTACACCCAACTTCTACTGCACAATACAATAGACTGTTTTATAAAAAAATTGTTATGTATCGCGTAATCATTAAGAATCAGAAACAACATAACTAACGTCGTCTCGTCTAGCATTGACTGGGTAAAAGAATGGACTTACTTCGCAAGTGTTAATTTCTTCTTCAAGCATTACAATGATCTCGACGTATTTTGCTGTAAATTCATTTCTAATTAAAGGCCGATCCAAGACCGAGCCTACAACATCGATCAGCTGAAATAGATAAAGATCATTGGTATCGTACGATCACTTGATTAATTGTGTAATAGAGTTTTCATTGTATAATCTAACAGAGACATGCAATCGTATTACCTTGAAAATTGATTCTAATGTCGTGCAATTATCGAACGATTCAACCAAAACGGTTGAAAGTTTGAGATCTAAATCGATAATGTTTTCTTGGAAATCTTTGAAGTCAACGTTGAATGTATCATCGTCTGGATCTAGGACGTCATAGGACTTGGACGCAAAGCCAGTGAAATAAGCGTCAAATTCTGCTGATATGTCTCTAATTTGGCCTCCGAGGACTCTGCCCTTCATTCCACCAATCTCTATCTTCTCCAATTTTTGAAACTCTAGTACTGTTTTGAAGAACCATTGTATAGTATTCATTCTGTCCAAGAATCTGTTAAGTCTCTCAAACACAGCGTTCGGATGGAATGTCCAGGGTATCACACGTCTGTTTACGAAGTATTTGGCCAGGTTTTCCTTGAAGTATTCGAAGGTGTTTTTGAACTTTTTCATAATGTCTATGGTGCATTGAATACGTTGTGTCGCTTCGTCTATATCGCTGTGGAACAACGTGGACGGGTCCAGACATTTTTTTGCCTAAAATTAAAATAATTATTTCTGACGTGTTAATTAGAGTACCCACATTGTTGAAAGAGTTTGAACTATTATTTATTTGCCACGTCACAAACACATTGAACCCGTTTCTGCTTTCAAGATGTTTTGATTATATTAGATATAAGTCCAGAATACGTCGGTAATTCGATAAATTCCAAGTATCTGACTCCGATGTCAACAGCCAAATGTAACAAATTTATAACAACTCTTTTATATAAGTAGCTCCCGCGTGTTTTGTGCCTTCGTGATAAGTCGCAACTTCGTAAATGGTGAATTTATTAACTCCACGTCTATTTTCGTTGTTCGTGAACATCCGAAATTAATAATTCATTCGTTTTCCTATAAAATATCTAGAGACATTATTTTGACAATATCGCGAACTGGTACCGGTTTATTTGCACTATGCATCGACTATTTAGCCTCCAAATATATAATTCTATAGATTTAGTATGTAATAAGCCAGGCATAAACTATCAATGAGTTAAGACAGTATCTAACGTAATATTAGCAACCACATGTAGTCCACATACATGTAAGTAGGCATTTAAATATTGAGCAAGTTCTAGCAAGCGTAAGATACTTATAGATTAACGTATAAGTTCAATTATCCAAGAATGTTGAATATCTATGGCAATAAAATTTTATGGACATAAGCAAACGGCGAATACTTAAATATGTATGTGACAGATCTTGTTTAATTTACTCTACCTAAAATATTAGGTCTTTACCTATGAAATTGCCGTTTTGCAGTACTGGCCATTTCAAATCAAAATAATTTTTGTTTGGGTAAGAATTCTAATTTCAAATTAATTTTATTTTAAAAACATGGATTTTTTTTTTCCAAAAGTAGTAATTTGTTTATTGATTAGTTATTTGTTTTTCATCGCATTTCAATCTTTTTCGTCATCATGGATACGTTAAAAATTCGAGTAATTATGGAATATGAGTACCGTCGTGGCAGCAACGCGGCACAAGCGGCACGCAACATCAACGACGTTTACGGAGCTAACACTACAAACCAACGCACCACCTGTTATTGGTTTGCTCGCTTCCGTTCTGGAAATTTCGACCTGAAAAATGAACCTCGCGGTCGTCCGAAGACTTTGGTCGACAATGACGAATTAAAGGCGATTGTGGAAGCTGATGATACCCAATCTACGGCTGAATTAGCAGCAGCTTTCGACGTTAGCGTCAAAACAATATTGGTCCATTTGCGTCAAATTGGCAAGGTAAAAAAGCTTGACAAATGGGTGCCCCACGAACTCAATGATCGTCAGCGCGAAGTACGCGTCGAGACGTGCCTTGCACTGCTCAACAGACACACAAATGAAGGAATTTTGAACCGCATTGTTACCTGCGATGAAAAATGGATTCTGTTTGATAACCGCAAGCGCTCAGCAAGTTGGTTGGATCCTGGTTCAGCACCTAAACAATGCCCTAAACGAAAACTTACCCCTAGAAAAGTGATGGTCACTGTTTGGTGGTCTAGCGCCGGTGTGATTCATCACAGCTTCTTACCAAACGGGGTGAGCATTACTGCAGATGTGTACTGTGAAGAACTGAACACAATGATGGAGAAGCTGGCACATCTCCAACCAGCATTGGTCAATCGCTCGTCTCCGCTGCTCCTGCACGACAACGCGCGACCTCATACTGCACAGCAGACGGTCTCCAAGTTGCAAGAACTGGGGTTGGAAGCTCTCCGTCATCCGCCCTACTCACCAGACCTTGCGCCTACAGACTACTACTTTTTCCAGAATTTGGATAACTTCTTGGCGGGAAAAAAATTCAATACCCGAGAGGCAGTACAAAATGCCTTTGAAGAATTTGTTGCCTCCCGTCCAGCTGATTTCTTTAAGAAGGGCATCAATAAACTGCCACTGCGATGGCAAAGATGCATTGATTGCATGGGTGATTACTTCGATTAATACAAATAAAAAATACATGAAAAAAATTCGTTTAAATTTTTTCATACAAAACGGCAATTTCATAGGTAAAGACCTATTAGTATAAGCCCGAATTGTCCTAATTTATTTTACAAAATCATCGTTCTATGTTTGGTCTGAAGCCACTGTGAAGCCCTGATATGTGTTCGCATGCGAATTAAACCACCTGCACTTTTGACAGCCAGCACAACGAATGATTGGCAGTACATCTATTCACATCGCACCACTCTTCACGTCTAACAAGATTATATGCGTTGCAATTTACTTAGAAAGCTAGTTGCCAATCAGTTTGTACGGTTCGAAACTTTTAGCTCATAGATAATAGTGAACACTTGGCAAACTGTGCGTGTAAACTAGGTACTATTCTGTTTTTATCATAAGGGCCACATTTAACGGGCACGTTGGGATTCTCAGTCGGTATGTCCCTATCTACTATGAATATTATGGAGTCAATATTTTCCTGATAGTTCCGTTAAGTTTTTTTGATGTCGAAGGTAGCTCGGGTACTTTACTTTCTCATCGTCACTAGGGTTTAAAAAAAATTTACCGCTCCTATAACAATGGGATAACTTTGTACTAGAGGTGGGCCGAGTATCTACAAGTTTCACCGAGTATTAAAAAATGAATATCATAGAAAAATGCTTAAATAAGTATGTTCATTTTTTTCACGTCATTTCTCTGACAGTGACTAATTAATATTTATTTTGTAAGGTAATTATATGAACGGATATAAGTTTATGAGTTCTTTTCGAGCACCTCGGCAGTCAAACCGAGTTTTCCGGCCGATAACAAGTACTACCAAAATGACCGAGGATGCCGAGTAATTAATAAACAACCACTCAGCGTCTCTACTTCGTACCAAGAATAAAAGACTCACCTGATAAATCAACAAGTTGGATATCTGCCTCAATAACACGATCAGTTTCGAAGAGTTGCAGTAGTACTTGGAATCTCTCCAGATCATGCATATCACATGGAACAGGGGTCGGAATAATGGCTGGCACTCCATGAAGTCAATCTCTTCTAGACCTTGGAAATGCTTCTCTAATGTTCGTATATATAGGTCTATTTCACGGGCTTCCGCTAATGCTGCAATTTTTATTTAATTTTCAGATCGAACTGTCTTTATACCGAATTGTTAGTGTGCGTGTTTTTTTTTGCTTCTCCATTTCTGAGAGCAGTGGTGATGAAATAATTTACACAAAGTAAAGACTCGTAAGTCGCAGCCGTTAGCTACCACTGGTCCACCACTGGTCTCCAAATTTAACAGGATACTTACAGCCTGAATTGATCATGTAACTACTGGTATGAAAAATAAAGCTCAGAAAAGCTCCTCTGACTCAGCGACCCGTAGTGCGTCTTGGTCTTCGAAATTATAAAGATCCTATACCTTCTTATACATTGTTGTACAAACCTGAGACAATATTCTTGAACAGTCTGCTGAAGCAAGGGTAGTATGCTGACGTAGTTTTCTCCAGTATCACGGCCATACATCTCACTCTCTCTGTACGCAGCTGGTCGTAAATGTAGTTCAGATTTCGCAGTCTTGATTTCCAAAACGCCAATTCTAGGAAAAGACGTAACATTTTAGTTTTGTGTTCCTAAAACTTTAATTTGGACTGAAACAGTGCTACGTCCATCATTCCACTTGCACTTTAATTTTTGTTAAATATGTGGCAAACTAACAATTATTCTTCAAATTCTACAAGATCTTTAAATATCTCTAACCAACACTCGGTGATGGATTCTGTCCATTATCGAAAGCCTGTCCAGAGTCCTCCATCATGACGTCATTGATCTGCTGAGCCCACTTGATGACAACTCCTTCTATAGCACTCTTCAAGTACAAGTCTACTTCTTTCCCTCGAAGCAACTCCTTCTCAGCATCGTGGACTAATTCTACACCCACTGGCATTGGTAGAACTGTTTGTCCGTTAACTTTGCCTTTTACCTAAGCAAGAGAAGATTTCGTATGAGGATACTCAGTTTCACAAGTCAAATTAGGAGTAGGTATTTTGGTTAAAATTTGAACTAATACCAACAAATACCATTTCTGACAGAATTTGCAATTTTTCTAAAGTTATTTATCATGGCTAGAAAATGTTTACTGAAATTTTCTCTTCTCTCACCTCATAAACAGTACTCTTGAGATTATGGATTTGTTTCAGGATATCTTGGGAGACAACAAGAGGCCATCCTTCATGGTTCAGCGGATTTGATAGCAGAGGCACAAAAACTTCATCTACTAACGCTGCTAGTTCATCTATTAGTCTTGGTGCTAGGTCACCTACAGGACAATATTAAAACTGTTAACTAGTATTGATTACACGATAACAAAATTACATAATTTCCACATAGGAATAAATTGATTTTAAAGTTGAATGATCTTCAAAGTAAGTTTTGCTGTTGAGCACATGCTTACATGTGCTTAACATAACATAATATCTCAACAAACTTTTCCTCCTTTTTCGACCACTGAAACATTGCTCAAGCAAAAGAACCAAATTTTAAAAGTGACTTACCAAATATGACCATCTGCGCACAGTCCTCTTTTGGGATAGCATCGGGCTTTTTCTTAACATAGTAAACTGCTTTGTTCTTCAGGTAACATGGAAACGATATGACCGGTACCAACTGCAAGGCATTTGTCAGGACCACCACCAAAAGCATGGGAAAGGGTTTGTCCACAAAGTCTTTCAATGTCGACCTGTGTTCTTCCACACCCAGCACCCTCAACCATTTTTCCGGCTTTAATTTTAAGGATTTTACTGCATAAGATCCTATAAAATCAAATCGAGGGTCCTGATTGGACGACGATGGAGCAGCTTGCTCCATGATTGGAGATAGTCACAGTGCCTAAGTCATTTTGAGAGGTTCCTTTTGCTACGCCGGTTGGAACGTCTTTGACAAAGTAAGGACTGCGAAAGGTAGAAGCAAATGGCAAGTCACGCAAGTCCCAACGGCATGCCATTATGGAACGATGTCTCCTTTGTAACGAGCATCGGCATCGCTATACTAAAATAGATTAAGAGTAGGATGTGCAGAAAAGGTGAATAAAGTTTAGATAATAAGTACGTTTCAGGTATGACCATTTTTTCGGAATGAGTTGTCTAGTACCTATGTGTTCAATAGACAAACAATTAAAGACGGTTCATACTCGCCATCAAAATTGCACCATTCGAATAAGGGGAACATGACCGGTGTATTCCATATTTTATACGATAGCATCAAATGTTGTTTTTAAGGTTTAAATTAGAATAAAAAAATTAGAATCGGTGCGATACGCTATTATTAAAAGGCCCAGCTTTAAGCCATTATTCTCTAGCAACTTGGTTCGAATTTTGAGGATGCATCTTAACCATCTCTCAAGTTAATCTGACGTCACATCTCAGGTTTGCGGTGAAATGATGGTGAATATTACGTTAGTTGACCAATCACTATGTAACAGCTAGTAGATTTATGCCCATCGTACATCAGCGGGTGATGGGGCATGGTATTTTAAACTATCTAACATAAATTCGTACGTATCTGATGGTAACAAGATCCTGTAACGAAGAGCACGCTGGGGGATACCGCGGCGGGCTGCAAAGGCATGTGACGGTATGCGCCGGAGTCCGCTAGGATACGATGGTGATGAGAGACAGTGTAATCGGGGTATAGTCCGCATTTCCGCCTGCACTTCAACACAATCAAAGTTGATTGTGTTGAACAAGTTGTTGTACAAGTGTACAGAAGCAACTTTTGGACTGCGTTGCGTTGTCGCTAAGCTATCGAGCTGGCTAAGTGAGACCCCGAGATGCTGCCGGTATGCTGCATCATCCAGTACTGCAGCGACTGCTGACTGCATCGCAAATCATCAGTGTGCGCTGGCCGGCGGAAAATCTTTCTCGATGTCGTCCCCCGATGTGCGCTGACCCCATGGCCGAGTATCAACTCCCAACGGCTCGAAAATATAAGTTTTAATAAGATTGGAATATTTGCAGCGTTTGAGGTTTTATGCACAGCCCGACGTGCTAGGAAGTTGGAATAGTGCCAGGGTGTCGAAACAAACACGTTGCCATTGAATCAACATTGCCGTACAACACGTGGCAATGCTGCCAGCCAGCTGCCAGCCTTTTGGGTACTTTTCCCGTAGACAACGATAAGGGCAATTTTTTGATGCCCTATGATTCTTTTCTTTTTTCAATACTTGTAATTAATATTATTTTAAAACCAATGTAAATTAATTTCCTGTGACATCAACTGCTTTTGCCATCAGTACAGCTACCTAAGTGGGCAGAAGCGCGTACCAGGCAGCCAGCGCGCCGCCCAACGCCGCCCGCCAGCAAGATGACACTCGCGCGACGTCGCCCAAGAATAAGGTCAACTGTCGCTGTTACAACCTTCGTGAGGTGCCAGAGACAAGCGGGAGCGAGTTGTATAAAAGTCTTGGTTGCAACCGATATGCTGATTAACTTTCTCTTAGAAATTCACAGAACGAATTTTCTTTACAAATGTGGACAGGAAACAAGGCTTTTTCTTTTTCAGACATCACCCTTCCAAAACCTTTTTTCTCAAACCTATAAAAATTTATAGTACCATTGGCGTGTCCACCACTTACCTACTTTACTATTGCAGGAGGCTAATTCAACATTCATCAACATGAAAACTCTGCACTCGAAAAACTATCACCAGTACGCAATAATCTGCATAGTCCTCACAATGATCTTACAACGATTTCTAAAGAAAACGCCTGAACTTAATGAGAAGTTTAAGATTTTGACTTCTGAGTGTTTCAGTGTTTCTTCTCAGAGTAATCGGATAGGAAACATGGACCTCATCTAGTTACAAAAAAAAGACATGTAAAAGTGTTTGTAAAATCAATCGGCTTAGCCTTTTCCCAACTATGTTGGAGTCGGCTTCCAGTCTAACCGGATGCAACTGAATACCAGTATTTTAGTGAAAGTGAAAAATAAAAACTATTTCCAAAAAAAAAACTAAGTACGGACTTCCGGAAAAACACTACAAAGTGAAAAATAACTTTAATTTCGGAAGTCAGTGACTTTGGATACTATGTATTTAAATTTTTTGTCACCGCCTTCCGAAATTAAAGTTAAATTCACTTTGAAGTGTTTTTCCGGCAGTCGGTTGTTTTTTTGTTTTTTGGAAAGTCTTTATTTTTCACTTTTTAGTTATAGTACCTACCCCACACCAATTCGAAATTTGATCATACTTGGGGTCAAAACTATGCATATTTACGCGATAGCAGCAATCGCCGTTGATTTGCTGTCATTTTTTGAAGAGTTCCGTTGTCTGTCTCCGAAACGCATCATCAGATCTAGGTATATGAAATTTAAACGGGACCATTTCGGAATAAATCCCTTTGGAACAAAAAAGAATTTTGCAACGCGTCTATATACCTATGACGGAGTTATGCCCGAACATACATAAAAAACTAAAATTTGTCGAATTGATAACCTCCTTATTTTTGAAGTCGGTTCAAAATCAGTTAAGACCATAGATCGTTATGATTTTAACCAATATACAATAGCTGCGCCCCGCTGTTCACCTGCATACTTCTGGATCCCGTAGGATAAAAATTTAAAATACTTTGTCCATATCCAAGTCATGGTCTATCTATGTGCCAAATATCTAAATCCGTAGAGCCGTTTTAGCGTAAAAACGTTACAAATAAACACAAAAACCCAAATATTTTCTCTTCAATATTAGTTTAGATTAGATTAGCCGAATCCTACTAGGAGTCTATCTTATTCTTATTATTAGTTTAGCAGCCGTTTATCTACTACCTACCTACAATATGTTTATGTACTGCTCAACACCAGTGTCAGTCATTCTTATCTGGCTATGCCGTTATGGATACAGACCCACCGTTAACCATCTTTAGAAAATATGACCCGCTGTAAGCCTATGGTTTGTTTCACTGTCTAAGCAGCCATACTGGGTTAATCGTTACATAAAATTATAGCTTTACCTTTCTGAGCTATAAACTAACATGAAATGCTTCTTAATTTATTACCTTTCATTAAATTCCTCGGATCAACCATACTTTTACTTGGATTTAAATACTTACCATTAAATTATGATTGATATTCAATCTATTCATTTCACGCCATAGAATATTTGCTTCGTTACGTACCTAGTCTATTCTCTTCATGTCCCTCGGTGTTAGGTAGGTTTTTTTTAAATAAGTATCTACCTACACTGGTAGGTATTTGACTTATTTATGTACCTACGTATTCTTACGTTATTTTGTAACAAATAAATGATTAATTTCTTTGTCACGATACGTTTTGGCGCCGAATTTTGATTGTCACTTTTTTTTTACTATTTGTATCAAGATCTGACAACAATGAAATCTTATACAGCCAATTTTCATTTCTTTACTAAAAAGTTCTATTAGTACTACTTAAAGCGTTTCTAAAATATTACCATATATTATACTATCTTCTAATACTAATACTACCTTCTGCTAATTTTATTTACCTACTGGTATATTATGAAATTTAATTTATCTACACTTCATTACTGAAATTCATAGAGATTTATAGATGAATGACCAAATTGGTGGTAATATTGAATGTACGGAACCAACTATACATTTTTTGTTATGTAAAACAGGTTATTTGCGACATACTTAATTATTAAAATATTAATTGTTTTACTATCTCATAGCCTTTTTTTGAACAGCATGCGATTTTTTTTTTTTTGTGGGCCTTTTTCTGTAACAGTTAACATGAAGTGAGCTGAGCCACAATCATCTAAATGTGTACTGGGTTCTATCTGTTTAGGGGTATCTACCAACTACAGGAATAAAATACAAAAATAATATTTTATAATACATTTATTGATAATGACAGCGATGGTTGACTCAAACTTGCTACTTGGCAAAAATATTTCCACTAGAAGTGAACTATTTTTGTATTTAAATATTAAAATCTCTTTATTATGCATAATGTGTATAGTAATGAAGATGCAACCATCTATGCTACAAAGTAGCTGCCTATTTATCACAAAAACAATTAGAAATACATACATTATTTTGTCATTTATTTATTTTACACTTTCCAATTCTGGCAAATTAATTTACTTAATAATATCTACGCTAAAATAAAATCCATGCAAGTCACAATTTCATAAAATAATAATAATTACATTCACATTCGTAAAAGCGTGTGATATCTTGAATTGACTGCGAATAATACACACAATTTTCTAAAATGAAATAATAATTAACAACAAATTATTTCAATTACCTAAAAACTATTTGTTTAAAACAAAAGCACAGCACATGGTCAGCTTAATTTCTAAAAATTAAATTAGGACCTACGAGACGCTGCTTTTAAGGTCACTATTTGCCTAAACCTAGGAGCCCTAGTGCACACTCCGAGACACCTGACCCGACCCGACCTCTCCAAGGCGTCGTACCTGCTTCGCTTGACAGCTAGTCCATTGCCCGTGTTCTACCAAACTACTGGACATAAGCACATCAAGAGTTTCAAAGACACGTCCTACTATATTTGAAAATACGTATATTTCAATTTTAGATTTTTTTAACGTCGACTACACATTGAGCTGTCCTAGTTAGGGCCAGATTTATTTATTATAATGGTAAATATACTTTTACATTCAAAGTTAAAAATTGTAAAATGCAAAATAAACGCCATATAAGTCGCATTCTGTAGTTCAAAATCTAACTAATCACTGATAAATACTACTGAACGTTTACTAGAACGATAAATGTA
Source organism: Antitype chi (assembly GCA_947359405.1). Taxonomy (NCBI): domain Eukaryota; kingdom Metazoa; phylum Arthropoda; class Insecta; order Lepidoptera; family Noctuidae; genus Antitype; species Antitype chi. The sequence continues at coordinate 18,967,195 of OX375808.1, forward strand.
TAGAAAAAATGGAATGTTTAAGTACGACAGTCTAATAAGCATTTGATAAAATGTAAATCGTGATAACTCTATGTATGTGTGACAAATATGATGTCAGTCAATGCTTACAAATAATTTGAGCCGCTGTTCCATGGCGAGGAGTCGAGTGACGTCATGGCTTCATCGTTGATAATACAAACGAGTTGTATTGTAAGTGATCGTAGCGAATAATATCACGCCACGGATAGCTCACGGAATCGCGGCTCCACTAAAAGTTGGCATTAAATTCTCGAGTGCATACTTTTGAAACAGCTGTTTGTAATATTTTTGAATAACATTTTATATTAATAACTTACATTTAAATGTAAATATACATAATGTTTACAGAGGTATTCGTTGACGTCACATATTGGAATGCAACCCAGCGACGTATGCGACACACAACACATTCGATGATACGTTCGGCGCGTGACGTGAACTACAATGTTCTACGATGTGACGTCACAGAATGGCCCTCGAGGAATGGAGGCAAGTGGCGGACTATGAATGAACGCTGAAAGTGGGACTTACAAACACTAGTAGATAACCAGGCGTGTTACTCTATTTTGTGTACTCATTTAGTGTACTTACGAACAATTATGATACTAAAAGGATGGAATATACATTAGGTGATCTAAGACTATTGCCCGTATTACCACGGAGCGAACAATGTGGACATTACCTAATACGATTACACGCGCACTATGCCGCTACAATATATCTTGATAATTTATCCAAATTAGGCTTTATTCAAAAAATTAAACTATAACTCTTCATATTAGTATAATGGAGAGAACATCGATTAAGATTTTTGTTTCACTAATTACAGATAGATACCTCATCGATTTATTGTTCGAATGTGGATGGAGATAATAAATTGAGGACATATTTTAGTACTGACACTTTAATTTACAGAATGCCGATTCACGACTACATTTACATAAATTTTCGAATATACACAACCTAAACGATATAATGTGTGTGGCGCAAGAGATGAGTGAATCTATGACGTCACATCTGTCAGAGTTGACAGCATCTACTTGGCAAGAACACCTCGTCGCCACAAAAATGACGATGGGTGCTTATTCGATATTTAAAATTTTTATATTAGAATACAAACGATTACTAGTACTTTTTATCGAATAAGAAGCTTTTAAATGGCAGTATTGTTTGCATGTTGGTTCCCTCACCGCTTGCGCCGTACATCGGAGCGTCAATGTCTGGACTTGAGTTATACGTCAGTGGCTGTGTGTACTTAGTACAAAGTCTTTTACAAGGACGAAGATGTAATATTGGACGATTTCATAAACTACTTGAGATACACCTTTAACTAAAAGGGGCAAAAGCAGGCGTCGAAATAAAAAAATAATGTTTTTTTTTAAATAGTTAGGTGGCAAGATACTATCACAATCGAAACTGGCAATCGTGTGTCGAACACAAAATGCACGTGAGCAGTATGAACTAGGTATAGGTTAGAATATTATTATAAGTGATAGGGTGAAGCATACAATTAATAGCGCTATGTATCGGCACGTGAAACACTCACAGGTATCGAAATAACGTTGTCTTTATCCGATTCTAATTTTAATAAAGTTTAACGACCACCAACAAAGGCGGACAACAATAGTACACTTCACCCTAACTATAAAAATGTCATATAAAATGTAACAGTGAAGAGAACAGTAAAACGTCAAAATCACAGAAGTTATATTCCCTGTGCAGAATATAAAACTGTGCGAGTCACACGAGGGTAAGCAGATACAGTGGTCGATGAGTTACACATACATAAATAAGTATACACTACCGTAACATCTATCACCACAAACTATACATTAGAAAGAATTTATACAAATAACTTAATAAACGATATTCAATCACCGATGATCATTACAAATAATAATACACACGCAAATCCATATATTTACAAGAATTTCTCAAAAATGATAAAATTAAATCACATAATTCCATATTTATATTTACAAATATTTGAAAATAATTTTATTTAATTCATTAATACAATAAAAACAAAACGACTTGTACAGTCTATCTACAAAAGTGATAGTGTTCCAATTGAACACCAAATATTACTTGTAATTGGATCTTAATAGAATATTTGACTACATTTCCTTATTAATATTAAATTTTATTAAATATCACGACAAAAAGTGAAGAACCTCTTAAATTTTATAGAGGCAAAGATATTAAATACATTTCCATTTCATACAAAGTGTCCAATTACGTGTTACATTCGGTGAAAACTGACATATCACTTGTGTAATAAACTGTCCTCACAATACAGGGCGGTCAAAACTCCCGATGACTTCGTCCTTTAGGATATAGAGAGTTGCACATTCCGGAAACATCGCGACATCTTCATATTTTATTGACATGCTCAATAAAACCGAGATAATAGTTTCCCCTTCTCTGTCCCCGACATAATAAAAACGAAGGCGAACAATATTGCTTTAAGGGTAGTAAATAAACATCTACAATACATATAAGCACCATACAAGTTACATGACTGCAACGAAAAAATTGCGGATTCTATGATACAAGTAGTTGTGGGACGTTAGTATAAATTCGGTCCGATACATTGCCGGCTGTGTCCGCGTTCTGTCAGAGTGTTGCTGTGTGGAGGCGCGATGTACGCCGCGCGCCGGTGTGTCGTCTATTTGCTATTCCTAGTTTTGGTGCCAACGGCGTTTATGCTGTCGCCGCGACTCCGCGATCTGTGTAAGTTGTGTAGGCCTTCTCCTGGAACAAAGTGGATTCCCTCTAAAACCTGAACTATACAATTTTGTAGTCTCTTTGATAACCCCAAGGTCTAGTTTTGCTTTTAAGCACATGGCTTATGATAAAATGCTGAAATCAACAATAGATTGTGTTCAATGTTGTAAAATTTTGTTACTCAGAAAATGGATAACTGATTGATTATAATTTTTCTTATGACGATGACATGACGAGTCTGTTAGATATTTGAATAAAAGTTAAAGTGGAGACAGACTTGAATGACGTCATGCCAGGAATTACGAAAACAACTACGAACGTAGTGGTCTTAGGGCTCGATTCATAGAGCGCATTTTAACTTTGTTAAGTAAAGTAAAGCGCATCTATTAGCTGCCACGGCTTATTTTAATTTAATTAATTTAATTTCTGAATAGTTTTATTTTTTTGGTTATTTCTTTTTATTTCTACACATTGTTCTCATATGTATAATTTGAAGACGCATGACGTAACCAATATTTTTATCTGAAAGACTATCCGTAGAGTTTCATGTCCGTTACATACAAACCTAATACGCTTTGGAATGGGCAACTAGTCTTTATTTTTATGACTGACCGATTCTTTAACCATTCAAAAGAAATATATGTTTTGACGAATATTAACGTTAACATTAGACGAATAATGTTGATATTCGTATTCGACACTTCCTTTACTTGGCAAAGTAATCTCAAAGTGCGAAGTGGATATGGACCTTATACCTCGTATAGCTTCATTTCATCAACCAGCCAATAATGTCACGTAATGTGTTGAAGTGAGACAGTAGTACCCACCCTTGCTCTGCGCCCGCTTGAGCTCGCTGTCGCGGAAGGCGCGCACGCTGCGCCCGCGCCGGTCCTGCACGATCTTGTCAGGTCGCACGAAGATGCCGTGCCGCGCTCGGCACTCGAAGTAGCGCTGCCCTCCCACTGAGCCGTCGTTTTTGCCTGGTGGACAAAAGAGTATCGTGGATTAGTATTCAAATAAAAGCATGGTTTTTGTTGCAAACATGTTGCAGGTATATGTATTCAGCTTATTGACTTATGTACTTTAGTCCGCCCACCCGACAATTGAATTTAAGATTTTTACTAAGCAGATAATTTATTTTCTATATCAGTGGTCAAAATAACCTTACTACGGCCTTTATTCATTGGAAATAATATTTCGCAATATAATAATATTTTTGTGCCGCTGATTTTGTGACACTGATGTTGCTAGTTGTTCTTTTATTTACCTACCTACCTATTTGCGGAAAACACCCTTGTTTCCAGCAACATAATTGTTTCCCGGAACACAAAAACATGTTGTTATATTGGCGTTAAAAGCTAATATAATAGAAAATATAACTTACCAATGGGAGCATCCAGTTCGATGCCGATCCACGTGCCGTGCGCGAAGTGCGTGGGCCCGGCGTACGCGATGATGCCGGTACTATTGCTCAAGCGCAGCTGCACGCTCTCACCCACTGTCATCCACGGTTGCAGCATCGGGGATTCTGATGAATCGTCTATTTTGCGGACGTTAGGGTTAGGTAATGCAAAAGAAAGTAATCTCTATTTTAATGGATTATACGTAGGTTTTTGCTAAACTGCATGTCCTTGAAAACTTACAACATTTTTCACTGGCAGTTTGTTTCTGTTTTTCGAAGATTTTTTATAAAATTTACTGTGTAACTTCCTAAACCCAGACCCCAAACTTGTTGATGACACATCATAGTTGCAAATAAGACTATCTACCTCATCCACATAACTAAGAAAACTAATATTACTCTATTGTTACTCAACTCTTTGATACCTAGATATTTAATATTTTAGTTCTAAAGTTCTACGAGACACTACACAATATGAAAGAGCTTACTAAGTATACACATGTAACTTACCGTCTCCAATGCGTTCAGTAGAAGAAGCAGGCGTGTCGTGCAAGGCCGGCTCGTGCCGCGCGCCGGGCAGCGCCGCACGCGCCGCGGTGCGCGCGCTGCCGCCCGCGCGGCGCCGCACCACCTGCGGGAGAAACAAACGGTACTATGTATTGTAGTTCAAAGATGATGGCGTTCATCGCTCTTGCAAACATTAACATGTGAACATTTCTTAATTTATTTATGTGGACACAATAAAATACATAGCGAAACGACATTTAACTTTTAAGTACACAGGTACTGCTTTTTTGGCAATTGCTGATTAATACATAGTTGTGTAAAAATCATCAACCTCTATCTTAACTACATTTCAGGAGAATTTTTTTGTCGAATACATAACCTCCTCCTCCTTTTGTAGGTCGGTTAAAAAATTACTGTTGTTTATTAAACTTATATATTGTGTTCTTTTATATATAAATCTCGATTTGCGGCAAATTACTTTTATCAGAACCAAAACGGCAATCACCAAACAACAAATAATTAAAATTGTCAAGTAACACTTACTTTGCCAGCAGGTAACTGCGTCTTCACAATAGGCTGGTCAGGGCCGGTTGATGCGGAGTCACTCTCACCCACTGACGAAGCTTCCCGGCTACGTTCCGCGTCGTGACTCGACTGTTCAGAGCTCACTGACTCCACTTCAGCTTCACCTAATACAAACATGGTTGCAACTCTGAATATTATGATGCTGTGGTACAGTCTTAAATATAAGAGGAAGGTAGCGAACGATTTCGATATGGCAGGGGAAGCCCACAGCGTTTCTGAGCAAGTATATGCAGGGTGAAAAGAGAACACCGCAAATATACTTGAAAAGTAATCCGCCGTGTCATTATTTCCCAGATTTTGATCCTTATTAGCGTCATTATCGAACGGTGCGATAATAAAATGTTTTTTTTTTCAAAATCTAATTATTCGATTCCTAGCTAGAGAGAGACGAATCGATAATCTCCTTCTTTTAGAAGTCGGTATTTTTTTTTCAACTTTTCGCCCTGCATACTGAACATTTCTTTAGAACGTGAACCTATTTTTGACGACGCGCAGCCCTTTTTGCCGTGCACCACGATAGCGACAATTTTACAACGATTTATGAACCTTTCTACCTTTCCCCGAACTCAAATTGTAACCAATTTGTGACAAGTAAAGTTTCACAGTACAAGTAAGTGTTGTATGTACAAATAAGTACTACTCACCAAACGACGTATCATGCGACGCGTCATGTGACACATAATTATTTGGCTCATGCGTCGTATCTCCATTTACTTGCGTACTCTCAAAGCTCTTACTACTGGTCAACACAGAACTCTTCACAGGAATGGCTCCCAACGGATCTAACATCTGACCTTTAGACTCTTCATCTTTGGCAGCATCCTCACAATCTCTTAAGAATGGGTTAATACGGTTTCTCGACCCAGGAGTTAGAACTGGCGTTTTAGCTTTCTCAAACAACGAATCATCTAGTTCGTGTTTTGATTCGACGATGTCGTGTTTCAAGTCGTTGATATCGTTCCGTAGTTCAGTGATTTCGTTCCGGAGGCCTGCCATGGAGTTTTTGGTTCTACTGAGGTGGGTGTAGTCCATTGTTTTGTCGAAGTCCGGTGTCTCGTCGACTGACATGCTTCGGATTGAGAGAGTGTCGTCGTTCGTAAGATTTGTTGATGATACTGCTTGTGAACCTGGGGTAAAAAAGCCAATTCTGTAACAATTTTCTACAAAAGCCTACAAATAAATTACATTTACTCTTTAATATGATTTTGGCTCTGTATTTTTTTTATGCTGTAGTATGATGGCGTGTTCAGAGCCTTTTTTGGCTTCGCACAGGTTTAGTTGTATTTTTTACTTATTTTTTTTGGAGTAAGTAATAACAGCCGCATTAGTCGATCGATTAGGTTAAGCTACGCTTGACGCTGTTGGTCCGTGGATGGGTGACCATCTTTACATACCAAGACCCGTTCGTGCCTCGGAAAACACGTTAAGCCGTTAGTCCCGGCTGTCATTTGTGCATCTTTGACAGTCGTTACGGGTCGTCAGAATCTCGAAAGTCTGACGACTAGTCTTTCCAAGGGGTATCGTATTACCAAGTAACTGGGTTGAGGAGGTCAGATAGGCAGTCGCTTCATGTAAAATACTGGTACGCAGCTGCATACGGTTAGACTGGAAGCTGACCCCAATATAGTTGGGAAAAGGCTAGGCAGATGATTTGTGGCTTTTTGTCTGCTTAATTTCCTGTGTAAGTTTTAAATAAATAATATCTTTCATGTTTTTTTTTTTTATTGAGAATACCCAAGCGCTTTCTCTGATTGTGCCAAAATATTTGGATTTATATTTTGTTTTACCTCAGTGAATTTTATAAACACGGGACCAGTCTAACTGCCTTAGTTTTATCTAATTACTATTTATATACTAACTTACCATAACCGCTGGATGATATTGACGGTGAGTTCTTGTTGGGCACTCGTTCGCACGCCAGCTCGTGTAGCGAGTCTAACGTCTTCGATGTCGGCAAGAAACCGCGGGATGAGGCGCGGCTGCGTGTGCGCTGATGATAAATTATACTCGTGTAAATTTAAGTTTTATGTTCTAAAATGACTTATATGGCTATTCGTAAACATAAATAATAACGAATCTGACAAACCGCTTTCTAAAAATATCAACGTCATCTATACTTCGTGTGGTTATTTTATAATTTTCTTTTGCATTTTTTTTTAATAATTTTCGAATGTTAATGAATTTCAATTTAAGGTGTGTCACTTTTTCGCTGAACAGAGATTGAACTTCATTCTTTAAGCAATTTATATCAACTCCAAACATGATGACTTCTTCAGGCGGCAACCGTCATACACACTTCGGTGATTTCAGGTCTAGGGATCTATCTGAAGCTGTGTACTTACATGTGACCGCGGCGTGGTCACCTCATCAATGGGTGCGGACTCAGGCTCAGAATGCGAGTCCTCATCGTTTCGCCTTCCCGGCTCTTCGTGAAGCGTAGTCATGCGTAACCCAAGCTTGCCACTTGCTGGAGACGCTGCAACATCATACACCTATTTATTATTGTGTTCTAAGACGAAATATAATTGACTGTCTCCTTGTAATAAGAAAATGGCCAAACTGACAAAATTATAGTCGAACTTTTTGAGTTATTTTCATGTTTCGTTCAAAAATACTTGAAATAACTAAAGTGATGGTGAAATTCAAATCCATAAATCTTTCAATAAATTAGTCTTAATTATGATACGGCGTAAAAAAATGTGGTAAAGAGGTTTTAATAGTAATACTTCAAGTAAAATAGCTTGTGTTCAAGAAATAAGTTAGTATAAAGTCAAAAAATTGGCCCCATCTGGGCGCCAATAAGAAACAGAGTGTAGTCAAGTTATACAGCTTGCATTTCAATATTATCAAATAGAGTCAAATAATTAACAACAGACTGTGCAACTCCCTTAGCATTTTACCAAATAGCGAAGTGCCTAGCTTGTTCTAAAGAAAGTAATAGCTTAACTAATTAAATGATTAACAAACCATGAATGAGTTAAGTTTAACATAAATAACATCGTTTAAATGAACACTTCCATGCTTGAGATTGTACAATGATTGAGTCATGCCAATGTTTACACTTTCACTATACGAAATAACTAGCTCACTATGAGATGTAGCAAATAAATAAAAATTCAAACTAACTTTAACACTTTACGAGGCCTAGATTCTGTTCAGTGTAGATTTGTGCAACATCATCCTGTCGCTTTTCACTACAATATTTTGGTCTACTTTAAGCCCAATGGGACAGCAATGTGTTGTCAACTGACTTTCAGAACCCAATTACTGGGTTCATTATAATGATGTTCTTAACTTAAACACGAGAGCTGTCACCCACAACTGTCATTTTTATGAACTAAAAACAAAACTTTCACGAGCTCCCGGTAACACGGAGGGCTTTCAATGTATAATGGTCGTCCTCTAGGGTCTATCTTTGGTTGTCATTATATTATATTTTGCCTCAGTGTAGATGCGCAATACAGAAATTACATAATGCACGTATACATGGACAAAATGATACTAGCTTTTTTTTTCAATAGATTGATCTCATACATATACATACGACTAGCGATCAAGATCTCAGAAAAATGTAAGCGGTAACATTTCGTTCATAAAATTTGAATACATGCTATGTAAATCATGTTTCAAAACAATACACTGAAAAGATTTTACCATGAGCTTTACAAATAATACAAACATGTAAAGAAAACCGTCAAAAAACAAGCGAAACTAGTGATTCTACGACTTAATAACTGGACATACACTTGTTTGGCGTCTGCAGTCGCAGAGAGTTCAGGTTCAAATTCAAGTTTAGGAACGTGGGCCGGGCTGCAATGAAAATATCAATGTCTTCGTCAATACAAACCTTTAACACAACACACAAATTTTGGGGAAACCTTACAGAATAACAGTTCATAATTCTTAGTAATGTTTACAGGACTAAAAAGTTAAGTAAATATCTAATACATAATTTCTTGTCTTAAACTTAAAGGAAATTAAGGGCTTAGTACATTTTAATTAATGATTAACATATTTGACATAAAATTAGGGGTAATATTTACACAATTCGGCTCCGAACTTAGAAGCTAAACTGAGGTTTTAGTTTTGTAATATTGTAAATCTATTGTTAAGCTACTTTACAATATTATTCCTGTATTCGAAATTGATTATAATGGAAATTTTATTACAGAAATATCGCTAAATTCTGTACACAGCTTTAAAGAGAAAAATATTGACTTACACACAATAAAATCTAAATCATTTCTAAATTTAACGGTACGAAAGTATCAAACCTACATTACAATGTTTATTGTCTAGCACATGCGATTTACAATATCTATCGTCGACGTATATTTCTTCAATTATTTGTCTACAATACATGCACAGTATCACCTAACACACACACAAACCTACATCCAATTTCATTGGTCTATCACTACGATACATAACTACTAATACAAAGATAGGACTGCTTTTCAAGTTTTTACGCATCGCACAATTTATCAAATGTACAATTACCAGTATTTGGCTGATATTATAGAACCCTAACAAGTATAAGCAGTATTCGTTGTCTAAACTGAAAGCGTCGTTCGTTTTCCGAATCCACAGCAAATAGATCAACGTAGAGGAAGTGGGAGGGAGAGGAAAAATCACAGGTCATGCTGGTACATGCAAATGAAAGAGACACGCAAACAAACAGACAGTCAACACAACGACAGAAGCCTGATGCTCGAAGCTTGCTTTCCTCTAATAGCCAATACAGGGTCTAATTTTATCAAAATCGACTCAGCATCGTATTTGTTCTCACTCAATTTCGATATGCCAATAATTTCAGATGATATTTTTACAGCCAATCAATGGGTAACATACAAACAAAAATTTCTTATGAGTAACAATGATCACAACACATCTATTTAGTTTTTAATCGTTCGGTTGCATTCGTCTAATAATTTCGCAATACAGTTGCCATTCCGATTTAATACCATATTGTTTTCTCTGTTTACCTGATAGGAACGAGCCTGAAGGTAGCGGGGGTTAAGATACAGAAAATATAACGTTAGTTTCAGAGTCTGGGAATAATTTTTGTGGTCCTATTCAACCTTGTTCTTTAAGATCTATTGTAATGGAGCCCAATAAAACGTGCAAATTTAGATCAAGATTTAAAAATAATAAAAGGAAAAGTATTAGAAAAGCATTCAACATTTTAGAAAACATCGAAATCTGTTAACATACTTGGGGTATTCGACTCCATTCGCATTCAAAAATATCTCAAAGAAAAAGATGGATTATAGAAGAAATATTAATAAAATTACAATAAGTCACATCAAAGAACATGACAGTGAAAGAAGTAAGTAGGGGTAGAGACAGAAGGGGAAGTTGTTTGAGCCATAGCGTCGCCACAAAGCATTTGGAAAATAAAATAATGTAATAGTGAGATCATGAAGAGTGGATGTATTAGTTCTGTCGTGACAATTTTGTGAACATGAATCGCCTGATATCTCTTTTAATAACTTTCCTATGTAATGTAACTATATTAACTCCAAATACTATTCTAGATTGTCTATCGTGCATCGATATCTGTACATACTAAAACAAATGTAATGTTACCTATGCTACTGAAATGCACTAAAAATTATATTGTTTGTCTAAAATACGGTTTACAACTCGATGTAAGCCTATGACGTAGTTAGATGCGCTATTTGTATGCACATGGTGCAGATACTGCAAATAACGTTTTTTTTTTATTAGAAATTATATTTAAAAACTGTTAGCATGACAATGTTTATGAGTGGTAAAGAATGAATGTATCGGAAATAGGAGTGTGTTGTACTGTAAAAAATATATATTTTAGTTCACAACATGGACGAATTTATCAGGTTTTTTTTTTAATTTGTAACTTACCGAGTCCGAAAGGTTTGGTAGGTGTTGGTATTTCGGGGTCGTTGTGTGACGGGGCTGCGTAAGAGTGGCGGTGCACGGAGCGACGCGGAGTTTCGTCGGCCAGGTCGGCCATACTGCCGGCGCGGTTTGATGCGAGACCAGCTAGTGACTCGAACGACGAGTCCAGGCGCATGAGCTGGAGAATGTTTAGTGATATTAACGCCTCATACAGACAAATAGATAAGCAACTTTTGGGGTACCTAATTTGAAAGCAACATAGACAAACGAGAGGTAACAAATATTTGCCTGATATATGACACACATTAAGCTTATTAACACTGAAAGCTTAGGTGAAAATCTTAGACTGGATATAGAACATAATAGTTTGAAAATATCAGCTATTTTAAAGTAAAAAAATGCTAACACTTTTACTGAACATGGTTATAAACACACAATGAATATTATTTACAAAATAATTTTATAGATGCTATGGAATACTAAGTGTGAACTAAATACGTGAGAATAAAGTGAACAGCTTAAACAAATATCAATAGCGAATAAATGAAAAAGGTATACAAAAATTAAACGATATAAGAATGGATATTTTAATTCCTGTTAAGATTAAAATCTTGAGACCTTTTCTAATAACATGATATTCGAACGAAATAAGAGGAAAACATTTTACATTATTTCCAAGTTGGATTATAACATTACCAAGTAAGTTAATTTTACATTACAAAAATTTGTTATGATTGTCGACAGAGGAGCATCAACTTCGATTAAAACTACTATACAACTGCGACAACACAGCAATAAGAATTTTGTGACTAACGAGATAAAGTTAAATATCGCTTGTAAATCTGAGCCGAGAAAACGAAGCCGCGCAAACTTGACATCTAAAAACAATCTTACACCGTCTCAAAAACAGGAGAATAATAATAGTAGGTGCTAACGAAATGAAACAACAAAAATAGAACCTTACACCGTGCAGCTTAGGATCTAAATTGGTTTTGATGAAAACAGGAGTATAGGCCAAAATTTAACTACACAATCTGAACCATAAACCGTACAGCATAAGATCTCAATAGGTTTTTGAGAAATGAAACACAAAATGGAACTACTGAATTAGAACTTTACTATAGTATATGACATTAATCGCCTTTAAAAAACAGAACCTATAGAACAAAACTGAACAACGAAATAAGAACCTTATACCGTGCAACATAAGATCAAAACTGGCTTGTGAAACAGAATGGAATAAAAGATGCGTGTGTTTCGGCCATGCTGTAGACTCACGTTGTTTCCGTTCTTGGCGACGCTCTCGAGTGCCTGCGACAGCTGCGGCCGGTGCGTCGCGACAACACATAGGTTAGCAAGCGTACACACTGCTACAGGCTCGGTGGCTGTTCGGGGTTCGTGATATTGGTCGCCACTTTAGAGAATTGCCCCGTTTTGAGACTTTTATTTGGAGGCTATATTTTTTGCTATACTCAACACAATTGTTTAATTGACTGAAATTTTTATTAGGTCTCAGTCATTTATGGAAGTATTTTCAGTAGTTTATCTCAATTTCCTGATAAAATAGTTAGTATCACAAGTCCCCTAAACAGCAACCGATTCTATACTATATTGCCTATTCCTAAAGTGTTATGTTTATTTACATCGTGACTTACATAACTGTACTTTCGTGTGTTAATGGCGACATCGACATTTTATTACTTGTGTTCGTTAATTTGGTGTTTTTTCAGCTTCAAAGCTTTACAACATCTAAAGAATAAAATAACTTACAGATAGAAGATATCGCGCCTGGAAATTCGTAATGTTATCATAGTGTTGTTCATTATTGGAAGCATCTTATATACCATCGACAATCCACATTCAAAAATTGACATAAATGTTTTCTTTTTTGGAGTCCATCTTTTAAAAGTCGCTGGGATGTAAGATGCTTGTAGCCCGTAGCTTGGCCCTAATATAACTCACTTTTGTACAATACTTTTGCCTCATAGTTTTTACTTCATGTGCAGTAATTCAAGTCTATCTGGCGTGTACCTACGTGCTTAAACTAGCTTTGACTGTACGTGTGTGTTTATATAAAACTGTGTTATATTCTGACGATATCTCTGTACCACGTATTATATTGAAAATGTTGATCGCAAAGAACAAAGAGTGACAACTATTTCAAAATGCACCGACTATTAGAGTATGGCATTATTTAATTCTATGAAAGTGTTTTCTCCGTGTACTTTTCTTCCGTCAATTTCTTCCTTTAACTTTCCGTAGGGTTTTTTTTGCCTAGTTGTCTAATACGTAGTACACATCTATCGTCGTTTCTAAACCAACATAAACTAGGTGTGCGTGTACCTGTGAGAAGTTGGGCACGGAGGCAGTCTTGCGCATGGTGATGGGTTGCCCGCGCGCCTGCTCCAATTCCTTGACGGCCACGCTCTGCCGCAGTCGGTCCAGCGTCAGTATGCTCTCCACTGCACTAACGCCGCGCGTGTATTTTTCTGTAATATGATTATGTATTTGTTTAGTAGAATTCTATCAAGCTATGAAAGTAGGAGGAAGGATTAAAAGATCATAATGAACTCAATAATACAGTCATTCGCAACAAGTTAATTTTCCACTCTGAAGTAGGCAACAGACGACCGTGCAGTGATCTATATCTACACTAAAACAGCAGTGCGCTATACCATGCGCATCAGAAAGCCTGGTTTCAGAACGGTAAACAAAATTCCGTTCATAGTTAAGTATTTTAATTCTGACAGCGACAACCCAACAGCAACCTTATTTTAACGAGAATACAGATCACTGTGATATTGAGAGACTTGTTAGTGGTAGCAACCCAAAAGTTCCCTCATTGTAATGAAAACAAATATCACTTTGATTTTGACAGGGATGCGAAATCAAAGGTCCAATAAGTGTTAACGGACTGTACGTGACGCTAACTGTCCGATAACTGTCATGCTGACAAGACTCTTATGCAATTAAGATAAAGCATAATTTGCTTACTCATTCTGATAATATTGAATAGTCAGCATCATGAATAACACAACACTCTCCTGTCAATGTAATTCAGGCGCCAAAAGATCCTTGTAGCACTCTTTAAAGATATGTTAATTCCTAACATTTCTCTATAGAGTGCTACAATGATCGTATGACGCCTGAACACGGAGTAAATACATTTGCTGCATGCGCCTGAATAGCATTGACACGGGGTTTCAATTTGGAAACATTTGTGAAATTTTATTGACAACACAAGATGACGTTTTTTTTTGTCCGATTTGGCAACGTACCTAAGAAACCTTGTAGCGTTGTATTTCAATATGATTGTATAAGTTGGTGCAATCAGTTCATTCTTGCTACTTCCACAGATTTATAACCAAAGTTGATAGGGACTCCCTTCTCTCAGAAAGAGATGGCATTACATTAACAAGGGAATAATTCAACAGTTCTCACCAATATAAGTTTCCCCATCAGCCGCACTAGCCTCCTCCCCAGTCGCAGCGATCTGCGCCAGACTCTCCCGTTCTTCCAACTCTTCAGAAGCCTTCGGTATGTTGGAGACGACCTCGTACGTCACACCCGTGTGGGTCAGCAGGTCCGTCCTGTCCACGTAATAACTAACAGATTTGTATATTACGTATGTCAACTGGTTTAGGTGATTGATATTGTATGGTAGGGAAGAACAAGAAATAATGGATTTTTTAAACTTAAGTCAAGGTGTGGTATATACTATGGAGAAGAAGGAGTCTCTTTGAATGGTTAATAGCAACAATTAATTATTCGTGCGCCTTTCCACAAAGATTCTCCGCATTTAGGAGACTAAGAAGAAGAATTTATGAGTCATCTAATACCAAACAAAATGTTAAGAAAAATAATAATTAAAAAGAACAAACAGACAATGAGTTACTTTGTACTTATTTCAAATATCATAATGGTTCATTTAAACATCTTTATCTACATTATTTTAACCCAACACCAATAATTTACGAGTACAACCCCTTTACCACCCAAGCTTAATAGATATGCGTAGGCGCACTAAATGTTTTTTTTTTTTAATTAATTAACCCATTTTTAACTCCCGTTACAACAGATAGGAAAGAAAGCGAAGAACCCTGCTGGTTGACGACTAACCTGACAATCTTCTTCCGTATCCTGTCGGTGAAGCTCTGTCGCTTGTAAATGTTTAATCCTAATCGTTTCCTAAGTATGAGATCCATGGGAGCAGGGTGCGACAGACGCACTGTTGTCTTCAGTATCAGGTAGACGCGTTCGTTGGCTGAAATACAACGAATAAAAACCTATAAACCGTCTGCCATCAAAGCAAGAGTGAACAGTCATCTTCTGGGCACTCTCGTTCCAGCATAGACCTCATCAGTCGCTTTCTATCAAGCGTCATCGAGGTCAAGAGCAGGCCCATTCAGTAACAATTTTATTTACCGATTTTTACGAGCCAAGTATCCGTTGATATTGAGTTACGGGCTGTAGGTGAGAGACTGCGGCTTGCTCAAAGGCGGGACAATATACTTAGCATTTTTTTATTATTTGGCGAATCTACACAAACCTGATGGGTAAAGCCATATATTAGCAATAATATAATAAGAAATAGCACCACCACTACGCCACCACTAATACCACTACTGTACATAAAGTTCAAATAAATAAAAATCATCATTTCAAATACAGAACTACGTTCAGATCGACGGTCGACGCCTGTCATCAGCTGTTTTCTTAAAATTATAATTTTAGGAAATCATTTATTTGACATTGTTTCAATTAATTCAAGTTATATCACAATAATAACGCCATATTTACCTTCAGTGATCCGGTTTAGGTACTGTGAGTCATGAATAGACGAGTCCCAGGAAGCCACTGCAGACACGTCCTTATCGTGATGGTGGAGTAACTGCAGCTCGTAGAACTTGTTGCCGTGTTCCTTTGGTAAGATCGAGTGTAAGCCCGCTACTGTCACCTCTTCACCGCTCGGATGCGTTGTTAGGTCGTCCGCTGTTAGCAAGAGGCAAGTTTTTTAGTTAAATAATGAGGATTTTTGGCGAGAAAATGTCAAGTATGAATGTCTTTAGTGAGTGGTAAACATAACAAAAAATGGGTGGATTGTCTAAAAGAAGATCTTTATGGCCCGGAAACAATACTGAGATGACAACTGATAAAGAAGTTAAATAGAAAATGTCATGCTTAGCAACTTATGGCTGGCATAAAAGTCAGGATTACGGCGCGAGGATGTTGAGTGTCAAATTAATCATATCTGGTATTACCGAATGTTGCTAGGTTTTTTTTTTTTGGTTTGACGTTTTCTAAAAATGAAACCTAGCTAGATCGATTTATCGCCCCCGAAAACCCCTGCACACTAAATTTCATGAAAATCGTTGAAGCCGTTTCCGAGATTCAGATTATATAATATATACATATATACAAGAATTGCTCGTTTAAAGTTATTAGATAACTCCTACAGCTATCTTAAAGTGGTCTGCATTGACTCCTCTATTTTGAAACTGGTAATTCGTAAAGACAATATTTTTTAATTTTTTATTTTAAACGATTTGTGAATTGATAACGAAAATCGATGGAAAAATGGATAAGTTACACGCTTTTACAATTATTCTTTTATCCTTGTCACACAAAACAATAGTTGTACTGAAAGTTACTACGGTGTTGTTGTGCTGTGATTGTGACGTCAAATCGCAGCAATGCTGTGTCTGGTTACCATAGACTTTAAAAAGCATGCAAATTCAGTTGTTTTTATTGTGGCAATTTTTTTTCTGAGTTTTCGAAAAATCTGATTTGAAAATTACAGTCATATTGATATAAAACCCTATTTCATAAAGACCACCAATAAATGAATGTTATGGGAACTTACCGTTGAGGTCTAGAAACAGCACAGGTATGTGTTGTTCCATCCCTAGCGGCGGCACCCACGCGGCCGGTGCGCCCGGGATGGGGCTGCCCGGGCTGGGCACCAGCACCTGGGAATAATAAGTAGTAATAGTAATAACTTCAAATAACTCTTTTACATATCATTTCTAAGGGTCAATTCTCACCGAGATGCGATGCGACGCGCACTTTTTAAGATAGCAACAGAATATATTTACAACACGAAAAGGTATAATTTCACTACGAGCGCGAAAGCGTGTCGAAGAACGCTGAGATGCACCGTGTTGTGTAGCCCGTATACCTTATTGTGAAGTAAATAAGATGTATTTTGTATCGTGATCTTAAAAAGTGCGAGCAGCGTCGCGTCGCGTCACGTCTCGGTGTGAACTAATTCTTAGCTCTGTGTTTCCAACAGACCACTCTGAGAAGAAAGACGGTAACAAACAAAAATTAAAACCGCAACCAAACCTGTTGCATCGTTTAGAATGACGCGGATATAGGCAGGCACGAGAAGCGACGTTAATTTATAATATGTTTAGATGCAAAAAGCTCTACTCACAGCGTTTCTCTCCTCTGTGAGCGAGACCCACTGTTCAACGAGGGATTGTTCTCGTTCGTTGTCGCGATCATTCTTCATTGCCGGAGACATGTTCACCAGTTTCTGTGCAAAAAAATATCAATAAAGAATTAAAGCGTTTTAATTCGTATGGCGAATGATGGGCAAGAAACTCGATAAATGCCTTACAATCCTTACTAATATTATAAACGTGAAAGTTTGTAAGTATGGATGGATGGATGGATGTTTGTTACTCTTTCACGCAAAAACGACTGAACGGATTTAGATGAAATTTGGCACACAGACAGATTATAACCTAGATTAACACAAGAGGATACTTTTTATCCCGGTAGTACGTTCCCGCGGGATAAGGTCCAACCTCCACGCAGGCGAAGCCGCGGGCGGAAGTTAGTATTTAATATAATGTTGTCATGAATTGGAAAGAAACCGGCTTTATAGAGCAATTAAGATTAGTCTATGATTTATTGATTTATTTTAGTTGTCATAACGTGAAGTTTTACCTGTAACTGTGCGTGTAAATGTTGCCGTCTACGAAACAGCGCGTCACTCCATCTTTCCCGTAACACCGCCAAGTCTTCGTCTTGATAGGAGTCTAGTGGCATTTGTAGACGTGACCTGAACGATAAACAAATGATTAAGATGGATGCGAAATTGTAATCTGTCAGTCAGTGTTAAGTTTTATGTTAATTAAAACATGATTCGCGACCGTAACACTTATGGCTTTACCTGCAAATTCCAAAAAAACATAAGAAAATTTGAATTTCGCGGGTTACACTGGCGGTTCCCTATTTATGTTATAGAAATAATGTACCGATACAGCTTTTACGAAATCGCGATATAACCCTAGCTAACAGTCTTGAAAGATTTTGTGTTACGTTTAAATACTTAAAAATACGGCTCAAAAACTGTACATTGTTTGAGCAGTATTATCGGATTTAATCTGGTTATGGGTTCAATTAAACCTAGAGCTGCGCTTACACAACTTTCTACACTATCCCTTGGTAATTAGGTTATGTAAGACTGCGGCTATGTGTATCAAGACCCGAACTTATGAAAAGATCTTCACATTTAGTTAACCCTGAAGAGACATACATATTTCCACTGCATATCTGTGTACTGTGTGTCATGTCGTACATACCTAACGCTAACGGATCCCACTTCCACGCTAAGTATCTGCTGGCACACGAGCGGCAGCGTGCCGGAGTTAAGCGCAGGCCGCACTCGCACAGCGATGCGCCGCTGTTGGCCCTGGCGGACTTGGTACACGCCACCTGTCCACACGTCGTTGCGTTGGACCACCTGCAGAAACAGAAGATAAAGATTACTTGAATAAAGTACACCCCTATTTCAAACGGCAGGAAAACAAGAAATCGCGAGTTCGTAGTATCCCACGCATTTTGTCTAAACTCGGTTTGATCACAAAACAAATAAAGATTTTAAAATCATTGAATAAAAAGCGGTGCGTGCGCAGTTTGTTGGCCTAGAATGTCTCTATAAGTAACATCCAGGGACTAGTGTTCCTCAAGATGCACCGTACGACCTGACGACCGTCTAGCCAGAAATAGTCAGCCGTACGTTATGTGGAAAACTGACTGACTTGTCACTGTATTCACATTCGTCGTCAATAATCTACATTCGTAGTCTTGATTGAGAGCTGCATACACTAAAATGAATTAATTATGATTCTGAATTTCAGCTGTAACTTAATGCTAAAACATTACTTACTTCAACAGGTGCATATTCTCCGTTATCGTTCAGCTCGTGTATCTCAACCCACAGTTCGATCTTGCGCGTGAGTTCCGTCCACCTATCGGCCAATGAGCGCGCTTTGGCTAGTTGTTGTTGTTCTACTTCCCAGTTGCCGCGCGCGCGACTGAACCCGGCTGAACGATGGCCCCAAACTTCAATTGATAGGGCACCCTCTGTTCAGATAAAAAGTGACGTTAGAATAAATTAAAGAAGTGTGTGGTCAAAGGGATAACCGTCAGGAGTTCCTTAGGTTTTTTCTTAAAAATCCCTATGTAACGTCGTTTCCTTATCTTTAAAATACTTGAAACTTTATTTAGAGCACCCTCGAAAACCATAAAAACGATATCTATGATGAAAAATTTCAATATTTTGAAGCCGCCATATTGGATTTTCAATTTGACATCACTATCGGCTTCAGCACTCTCGAAAACTATTAAAACGAAACCAACGACCATTGTTTTTTTTCGCAGCCTCCACCTTGGAATTTTATTTTGATCTCACAGGCTTCAGCATCCTCGAGAAAGAGAGAGTAAGTTCTCATTTTTTTTATAATTGTGAGATCAGCGGCTGTCATCATTATCCCGTTGTGAAGAAGGAACAGTAATATTCGTACGGTATAGCTAAATCTCTCTTTCACGCTGGAACAATCGTGGTTCTAAAATAGTCATAATATAAATTATAAGCACTAATAACATATTTATTCGTTTAGACTTTAGAGTAATGAACGTGTTAGTAAGTACAAAGGCCACTGACCGGCACAATGCTCAATGAACTCCTCCGTGAGCGGGATAGTGAAGTCCCTCTTGTGGTCGAAGCGGAAGGTGACGAGCGACTGGTGGCGCGGCGAGGCGGGCGGCGCGGGCGGCGCGGGCGTGTCGGCGCTCACCACTGGCGGCACTACCACGGGCTCGCCCGCGCCGCCGCCGCCGAACACGGAGTACTGGCAGAACACGAAGTGCGACAGCGACGGCGGCAGGCCCGTCGCTTGCTTTATGGCCACGCGGATTGTCACCTGGGGACACAATACATTCACTTTTATAATATAATCAACGGGGAGCACAGAACTGGTCGAAGTGGAGGAGCTTGGGGGAAGGCCTATGTCCAGCAGTGCACGTCTTTCGGTTAAAATAATGATGATGAATATAATCAATGTGCTGCATGACCAAATAACTGAATAATAAAAAAAATACATTAGAAGAATTTATTGACTGTCGAAAGGCAAGAATGAAAATAAGACTCATTAGCCAGACTCGCCAAGCGATTTATCACACTCAAGATGTGTTTAAACTACGTTCACGCGAAGGATAAACATTTTATCAAACGGTTGACCGTCGAGAAAATCCCAACATATAAAATTTTCGACATACACGTGGACGAAGCCGCGGGCTAAAACTAGTTTGTAATAAAACTGTAGAGTTTAAAATTTATAAAAATCGTTTACTTGTTGCGTGGCAGAATCAACTGGTTCGTCATCATCTCTCATATCACCAGAACTGTCTGAAGCTGCTTCACAAATTCTGTCTTGAGGAAACTGTCCCGCTACGCGACTTATCTCGACCTATAAGAAAAACATCATAATTAAATTAAATTGTGGATACCATTGGCTAGGCAGCACACCACGCATCACCTTAGCAAAAGGTACCGGTGTTAGTAGTTGGTTTAGTTTTGTTGTTAGTTAAGGCGCCAAAGGTTACCCGCGAAATTTTAATTTTGTTACGTTTATTGCAATTTGATGGTCAGTGTATGTCAGTTAAAATATGTTTCGCGAACGTTACATATACTGCTTTACAGAATTATAATCATCAATACAACCCTCTTAAGTTCATATAATCCCTTTGAACGGCTATTTCATGAAAAAGTCATTCAATGGTACTATTCAACATGAAACTGCAAATTGAAAAAAAAAATACTTTCAGTGGCTACCTTAGCGCATTCCCCTTAATTGAGTGACCTTAGCAGACTAGTGGTTCTATTAAAAAAAAATAGTTATCATTTCAAACGTACCTGTAACCTGCCAGCCACTTCGCCCTGCTGACTGATGATGGGCGTGTGATAGTCCAGCGTCACGTCGTGGAACAATGCCTCTAGGAACACGTTCGCTACTCCGATCAGGTTGTGATTCTCTTGAGACTCGTAGAACGGATCTAAGGCCATCTCTGCCGGTTCCGTCTGCAAAGGTAAATTTTTAACATATTTATTTATATTCTATATCTTAATTCTATTCTATATCTATACAAAAAATAAGTCTGTACACGAGGTATTACAGTACTTACATTTCAAAAATATTTAAAAAAAAAACTGGGGTGTTAAATGATAACCAATAGATTTCATTTCTACCTTCTTTGAGTTGTTTGTCTGTTTGGACGTGAGTGGTACGCATCACGTAAAAAGTACAAAACTAATATGGTTAACTTTTAAACACAAATACCAGTACTAAGCAGTTTTTACTTCATCGCAATGGCTTCACTCTATCAACATATACAGGAAAAGTTTTTATTCAGTGCGCAAACTTTAACTTTCTGTGCTAATAAATTTCTGCGCTGGGGGATTTAGAATGATATGCTGAATTCAAGGTTACAGTTTGCGCACTGCATAAAAGACTTTTCCTGTATATGAATCTAAAGTGTTAAATAATAACTTTTCACTGGTACGTATATTCCTTGAGGATTAAGGTGCCTTCGTCTGGGCAAGCTGGAATTTCATATACCGCCCGTGGCATAAGACACTGCTTTATCCCTTTTTTTGGATGAGAAATCATAAAATGACTTCTCCCGCTCTGGATGGAGCGGGAGGGCGTGTCAGACTTTTACTGACTAAAACCCTCCCGTGTTCCTTCAGTTGCCTGTCAGGAACACGGTAACTCTTTCGAACAAACCCTGGCAGTACTGCTTCTTCCCTTGGTGAATAATCTACCATTTCGTACCTCTTCGGTGTCGTCGGCGCCTGCAATTTGCTGCCTGCGGCGCCAGTCGTCGTACATGTCGCGCATGTCGACCAGCTTGTTGTCTAGCTTCTCCATGGACCACACTTGACCATTCCGCCCGGGACGACGCACCATTATAGCTGGCTCTGATACGAAGGCGCCGCGCTGCAATGAAGATACAATTGTGTTAATGTTTACACTTTTATTGCCAAAGGTATTTTCATAAAGGCTTACATAGCACGGCAAAGACGACGCGCTTGTTAGTGGCACTGTATAGTGATTTTCTTTTATGCAATATAATTTCAGAATTGTTTTTTATACCCAGGCCACTGCAAAAATTATCAAATAATCGCGTAATTTATTATTCTACACTGATTTTGGATCTGGGACACTTCCGCGAAAGACACTTCACTTGCGCGAACCCAAATGGGCGAAAAGAAATTTCTACGCATGGACTTTTGCGTGAACGGACTTTTGCGCGAAGGGACACTTGCGCGAACGGACAGTTACGCGATAATGTTGCGGAAATGAAATTTCTTCATAACATCACGCCTGTATTTTATCAAAGGGTTGTGCAGGGATGTAGCAGACTGGAAATAAACAGACCAATTAGACGTCAATAGTGATCGTCGTAGTTTCTTTATAGCACATTTTTTCTTCCTTTATTAGGTACTTATATTTTCGAATTTTCCATCATGGGTGTCGTTTTCAGGGTTTTTGGGGGGTCGTCAAGCCGATGCTGGGGTCAAAATGAAAATCCAAGATGGGGGCCAAGAAAATGTTCGAATTTTCCATCATGGGTGTCGTTTTCAGGGTTTTGGTGATGCTAAGGCTGCTGGTGAGGTCAAAATGAAAGTCGAAGACGGCGGCCAAAAAAAAATTCGAATTTTCCGTCATGGGTGTCTTTTTTTAGGGTTTTTGAGGATGCTAAGGCCGATGCAAAAAAATTGAGCGTGTTAGCGGTACTGTAACTGTTAAACAAAGTAATGTAAACTGCGAAAACATTATCTCATCATAAAAATAATCATACAAATCAATGGTTTTATTTTCTTGTTAGCAAGATAACATAGAAAACACAAAAACAACAAGTGTTTTATCACAACTCAAAAGGCTAGACAGATGATGATGTCTGTAAATAAATAAATAAATAAAAATCTTATAAATGAAAAAGTAGGTCAGAAAGATCATTACCATTACCTTTCTGTTAGGACTAAGATTCTGCGGCGGTATCTGCAGCGTGACACTGAAGCGTGTGTTCCTCCTCATCTCTTCCGCTAAGAAGTTGGCTTCTTGCACCAGCGCGTTGGCTCGTAATATGTCTGCTTTGAGTCGTCCGAGTGAACGTTTGAATGTATCGTCGCGTTCGGCCGCCCAGCGTTCTACGCGGGCCGCAGTAGTTGGTGTGCACGCTGTCATTTTGCCTGAAACATTAAAAAACAAATACATATTAAAAACAATGAAACGTGGCTTTTCGTAAACGAAGCAAAAAGGAGTATGTAAGAATCGTAGCAGATGGTGTTCTGTCGTTTCTGCCTATCCTCATGGGGTTGGGTAGAAGGCGTGACTTTATGTGTGTTTATGTTTTTGTGTGCCTTCTTATGTTTTGAAAAATTGTTAGATTTACGATGTCTGGGTACAGATCTGGTATCAAAAGAAGAAATCGAAGAACGACTCGATTGCCAGTCATATTTATTTTTTTCTAAACATGTATCTTTTTTTTCTAGTTTTAAATTAGAGTTAAATAACTGCAAAACTAACCAAGTTTCAGAGGGTCATACGCGTACGGCGGATAAGGCGTTGAAGGCGACAATATGTTTCTCAGCTGCTGGAACTGTCGCTCATACTCCTGTCGTTGTTTTTCTAGCGCCACTGTAAAACAAAGAAGTTAACAAGAAACATATTAATTAATTATTATTTATTATTCAAATGGACACCATTTGTACCAACAACTTTACAAGAATGTTTAGTTGAATTAATTTTAAACATCCTTTAAAATTATTTGACAATTCCTAGTTATAAATTGTCCAAATCATTGTTATCAAATCCTGTACAACGTGGAATCTTGTTAAAGTTACCTTGTTTATCCTCCTCGTGTTGTTTTTCAAGCCTCGATATGGCAGTCTGTATGGGATCATTACTCAGTTCATTCAACATAATCTCGTCTCTCGCGAAGTTGTAGTCAATCGGCTGCGCAGGAGTCTGTGGCTCAGACGTTGCCGCTGTGGAGTAACCAGAATCTTGTTCTACAACATGACGTTAGTAGAACAAAATGGGATGTCAAATAAAAGCGAATAATGGCAAAATAAGTAACAAATTGAATACGCAAAAATAGAAGTAGAAGACATTGCTTAGTTGTTGAAAAAATAAAAGCGCAAAAGTAAATAAGACAATGATTTGTTTTCAGTGTTCTAACTTTCTCTTTAGATAGAAATACTTTAAAATATGCCACACTTTAAGATGTTAACAAAAACTAAACACAAACTGAAATTTGCAAAAAAAAAACTAATATACGCGTCAACTTACGAACCTTTTTTTCGTCGGTTAGTAATAAAATATTGACAAAATTAGACCATAATAGATTTATGTTGATATTTAGTGAATGATATACATTACCTATTGGTTACACATGTATTACAAAAGCATTTTTCCTTACCTGCAGCCTTCGGACAGTTGACCCTGAAGAAATGATGGTTTCCCCACAGTATCCTGTCGGCATGTCCGAGCCTAACCCTGGACACTACCGGCGTGCCGTTGACGAAGCACCGCGCCGCGCCCAATGGCTCCATGTGCAGGCCTCCGCCCTCCACGAGCAGTTGACAGTGTTGGGGCTGGATGCCTAAACCGGACAGTTGGATGTCTGCTGCACTTGAGCCGCCTACGAGCGTGCGATCCTGGAAAGAGAATGGAAATGTTACGACTAGTTAAAGTTAACATACATTTTGATATATTGGAGCCTAATACATTTTAAGTGACAAAGGTGATTTTCTTAGAGGTTACTTTGAAAGTGTAAATGAAGCATTCACCTATTAGCTAACTTCATGTGATTTACCTCCAGTTTATGAAAAGAAATCTGCTTTGATTTGGTATTTGCACTGATTGAACAAAACGAAAATCTTAACTAATATTATAAATGCGATTCACGCTAAAACGGCTGAACGGATTTGGATGAAATTTGACACACGGGTAGACCATGACCAGGGTTAGGCCAGAGGCTACTTTTCATCCTAGATCGTAGACAAAGCTGCGGGCAACAGCTAGTAACTAATAACATAACTTAGGATTACATTAAACTGCACAGACTTACAGAAAACTGGAGTCACATCTGGCAGCTTTCTATGACAGATTTTCACATTTAATAGTTGGTGCCCAAAAACAGTAAGAAGACTTGCCTTGAGATAATAAACAAGCAGTTCATTGAGCGATGGATCCGCATTGAGGTTGACAAGGTAGTATTTGTTCTTCTCCACTTTGATGCCGCTCGCTTGCACGCTGATACCCATCTTTTCTAAAGCCTGCTGACGCTCACTTTGTATTCGACCTGCAAAAACAAAACATTTTTGGTAAAACAATTTCAGTTTTAGGGTTCCTTATCTGAAGGATAACCAACGGGACCTTATTACTATGCCTCCGCTGTCCGTCCGGTTGAAATTTTCGTAGAATGTGTATTTCTGTTGCCGCTATAACACAACGAACAAAAAAAACAGTGGCACTCCGGGAGTGCCGACAGAAGTGAAAACTTGGACAATTACGTGTGTATTTTTTGAATCGTCAGGAAATCATTTTTGAATCGTCAGATTCAACAACGTTCAACGTTGTTCGTGTTGTCAGTGGTGTCGGTAACAGTGTCGCGAGTTCAATTGTTTTTTTCCCATCTCAAAAAATGCCCAACGCGCCTAAAGAAGTTTCCACTTCAATAAAAGAAAATTTTAAAAACGTCGGCGATTTTGGCCCCCGCACTTGGCCGGTTTTTTTTTTAAATAAATAGTTAATGTATACTTACTACTAATTAAGCTAAAGATTGTTTCTTTGAACACGCTAACGTGTGGAACTCCCAGTCAGAGGGCGGAGGAGGTTTAAAAAAATAGGCTTTAAAATTCAACTGTGCTGCTGGAGAGGTTGTTGCGCCACCTCTTTTCCCCAGCTAATGCACTAAGAAGTGGTGAAGACCGGGCTTTTTGGGGTACTGTCTTATGTAATTTTGACGTTCGAAAAGTGCTGACTCTCAGCCTAATTTGAATAAATGACTTTTGTTTTATTTTTATTTTGCAGAAAGTACGAAATCCACGCAGACGAAGTCGCGAGCAAAGTGCTAGTGTTGAATACTTTTCATAAATATGTGCTTGCGTAATAATTTTATTAAACTTTAATGGCCAACCTGCAAGACAGTTTTCATAGGTTACTAGCTACATGCATGAATACATTGGTAACTACGAATTAGTACCTCACATCACATGTACTTATGTGTGGAAGAACTATTAGGGACTGCTACTGAAGGTCAGATCATATTAAACAAACCTAATTCAACAAATACAATCACAGTCACCTCTACCCTATAGGCACTCGATTACTGATGAGTTAGAGCAAAGTGTTACATAAACGTTATCTGATGGGAGCTAACGAGTCTATAGCATGTGAATTACATATTATATCGACAATACAGTGTAACAGACTGCGCGAATTCAAGTAACCATAGCAACCCATAGTTAATGATGTTTATAGACTACAAGCTATTTTCTTCAGGGCTATCAAACGCAAAAAATATTTTTATAAATCGGACTGGAAGTTCTAGAGATACCCCCTAGCCCTACTAAAAAACTAATAAACAAACAAATGTTACCTCTTTATAATATAGATATAGACTAAGCTAAGTATATATTTGTACTTTCAGCAATAAAAGCAATATTTAATGTTGAATAAAAATAAAAATGTCTCAACAAATGAATGTGGTTAAATTTCTGTGGGCTGTTCCGCTATTGAAAATGACCCATTCTATTAATAAGTGTTGCAAATATTTATACAACGAGTAACATAATTAATGTAAGACCCCATACACTCCAATTAGAGTATTGAGTTAAAAGCATAATACGATGACCAAAACTTTTTTTTGAAAGCTAACTGATATTACTAAGAAAAACGTGTCGACCCAAGCATTACTTTATGCATTTAAAATTGAGTCTTATTTCTTCAGGAATAAGTTTTTTTTTGGCTCAATCAGTGGTAGGTATGGCAAAGTAAACACTAAAAAAAACTTACATTAAAAGTTACTGAATTCGATTCAGTAGTCAATTAGGAACAAACTATTTTCAGGTCTTGCGTCTATTCTGTTACACCTTGTATATAAGAGTACTTACTACCACTATCACACGCTAGGATAACATACCAGTTTCAACGAGTTTCTCCTCCCAAGTTCTTGACATTTCCTTTAGCAGGTGGTCACTCTGCGCTAGCTTTTCGTGGACTTCTTCACCCACTGGCGAACCCTGGAAAAACATTCCAACATTGAATTTAATAATCAACCATTTGCTGCTTACAATTAACATAAAAACTTCTCTTTAGATGTGTAGATTTGTGTTACTCAATCACGCAAAAACGGCTGAACGGGTTTTGAATGAAATTTGGCACACAGATCGTATGTAACCTGGAATAGCACATAAGATACTTTTTATCCCGGTAGAACGTTACCGTGGGATAATTTTCGACCTCAACGCGGGGGAAGCTATTTGCAAAACCTAGTACGACAATAATGAAAACACTGGAAATACTAAAGCAGAGTACTTTTGAAGTATAGCATAAATCATAATAACGAAATTAAAAAAAGTGATTTTTTTAAACCCGACTACGGGTTTTGCCAATCTTTGACAAGCTATAGTGATTAAACTATTGGATATATTTGATTAAATTTTCGTATGCAGACTGGGAACGACATTAGATGTTCTATGTTAGAGGGTTTGGATTTCGCACTTAGTCCTTCAGCAGGCTTAGCACGAGCACCGATTTGTCGACGGAAGAATAGACATGTCTATTAACTAAATGATGTACAATAGGAGAAGATGTTTTACTATTAATTATCACAGTTATGCGATCCAAACGAAGCATGATGTTGTATACAATCGAATATACTTTGTGGCCGTCGAATAGAAAGTTTGTTGTCAGTGTGATTTTGACAGTTTGGGAAGAAATATTCTTACAAAAAAGTCAGAAATAGTCTACATTTATAAGGACCTAGACAAAGATCGTTAGAAACGAAAGATAAAATTACAGATTGTAGAAGGATATCTCAAATGGAGTAACTAAATGTCACTTTGTATTGAAAAAGCACTGTATATTCGTCGTAGAAATAGAAAACGTCATCCATGGCGACCGCCGGCGGTTATTCCAACCAGCCCACCTCCCTCCAGAAGTTGATTATAACATAAAGAAAGAAAGAAGATACAGCACATGCGTAACGGTTTCCTCAGCCTCCATGCAAGACGACTTTAGATATACGCAGTTTAATTTATATTCGTGTTGTCGTCTCCGCCAAGTTTATTATTTCATGTTTTTTTTTTAAATCGTTTTGCCAACTGACTGTTGACCAAATATAATTAAAGCTCAGGTATATATTGTTAAACACACTAAAGCTTCAGGTATAAACTGTAATTAATTTCCGGTAAAGGCCCGAGGATACGTAACAAGAATACTAATCCTTCATGAAAACAGATCGTAAATTACGGTGTCCGCCCCTTTGCGATCGGAAAATGAACAAGTTCGGTCAGAGTTAAGACCTGTGTTTTGGGCGTAGTGTAGATTAGGCTATTTACGAATGAGAGATTGCCTATTCTCAGCCGTTATCTTTTATTTATTAGTGATGATTTTTTTCAAAGTATTTAAAAAATAAATACTAACGCTTAAATGATTTAAGTTTTTATCGCAAAAGGTTTAGACTTCGAGGCTCGGCTAAAGTGCCTAATATATCCTAAGACGTGAAGATAACGTCGGTCTTTTCGAAAACTAAACTATATATAAGTTATGAGTTGACCTACACGATTACTAATAAATGCTTACACTTTCTGGACTGAGCCACTCAAATCTGTGTGATTTATTCCTCAAAATAATGTTTTGTTTTTTTCTGGCAATAATCTATATTGTCCTCAGATGATCTAACCAAGATTGTCTGGACTTTAAAATATACTGTAACCCTTAAGTTTGTTTCGCAATTTCGTCTCAGGGGTCAATTAGGAAATGTCGACTCCATCTATGTTTTTTTTTTAAATAATATGATGTGTCCTAAAAGTAATTCCGATATCATATCTACAGAATAAACAATTTAATTTCATTATAGGTACATAAAGGGTCTATTAATGACCACTCTTAGGACGTACGCAAATATTGCTTCCTGTAAGTCACAATGAATATGAAATTCATTAAGTCATTGTATTATTTCACCATGACACGGATTCTCCCTCGAGCGTATCGATCCCTCGAGGTACCCACGTATGCGGTAGTTCGCATGTGATATGCACATTTGAACAGCACATGGTGTTCCATAAGGTCGTTGAGCCGCCTTGGGTCGTAAACGGTAAGACCTTGTTTTCTTTGCATATTAGATGCCTTGATAAGGGCTGGCTTTGGTACAATTTATTCGATGGAGAAGAAAGTAACTAAGGTTTATTACGACAAAGGACATCAGAAAATAGACAAAGTGAAATCTCACTTTGTCTATTTTATGATGTCCTTTGTCGTGTTCGGGTGACCACTGAAAATCAGCGCTGTGCTGGGATTCCCATAGAACAGCATTTTGCTCAGTGGAAGCCCTCTTGTCAAAGTCACGGCGTGCAGCTGCCGACTAATTTTGTTCTGTGTTCGTGGGTATAAATCTGTTTTGTTTTTATGTTGTTTATTCAAGTGATCTTATGTTTTTGTATGCACGTGTTGCTGTTACTAATAAATCTATATTTGTTTCTTTGTCAAATTCAAACCTACGTTACGTACATGCACACTATACTTGCGTCATTGTTTCTTACTTTTGACATCCACGTTTTTAAAAGAACTTAGTAACTTTGTACGCTCTTCTATCTACGCATCCGCGATAGATTGACAGCTTTGTCCTATTCTATTTAAATCCTCATCATTTTAAACGTAGAATATTTTGTCTTCTTTGAAGTCTACCATTATTTTATCCTATATCGAATATTCCACATTCTAAGCCAATAACCAAGAGACCTCTAAAAAAACCCACACAAAATGCGAGTACAACTTACCGTGCCACTTACCGTGGCATATTTCAACATCTCCTTGAGGGTCTCGACTTCCTGCCTCAACTCGCGAATGATGCGCGCGTTCGGGTCTTCGTTGACCACGGCGTGGTTGACGATGCGTTTCGCTCGGTCGGCATACCGGAGCGTTGACAGGGTTTCCTCGTAGTTGTCCGCTGCTGGTGATATTGTGGCCACCTGTGAATGGGACAGAGAATTTTTAAACAAATGAGAATCAACAATACAAGTTTTAATTTACTAATTTTATTTTATTAGGACAGTTTTATTTTGTTCTTTGATGACAACCAAAATAATATCGATTCTGAACGAGCAGAATCGTAAAGGAAAGGTTCTTTTCGAAATGTATGGCGTTTTACGAGCTGATTAAAAATCTATACTTATAATATAATATAAGCTGAAGAGTTTGTTTGTTTGGTTGAACGCGCTAATCTCAGGAAATACTGGATCGAATTGAAAAAATATTTTAGAGTTGGATAGCCCATTTATTGAGGAAGGTTATATAACATCACGCTAAGGCCCTTAGGAGCCGAGCAAAAAAAAAAAATACGAATACGAAGTACTCGCACGGCCGGCCAAGCGATTCGATGCAACGGGGTGGGTCAGCGGCGGAGCAAGAAACTTGACGTAGACGAACTTGCGGGCAGAAGCTAGTAATAATACATAAATAGATCAAAGACCTCATGAATCGCTTTCCATCAGGCGTGATCGAAGTCAAGAGCAGGACCATTTTTTTTTTTACTTCCAGGTTTCTGAGCCCTGAATACAACAACTGCCTGAAAACTGTAGGTAAGTAGGTATCCATATTAATCTAAAAGTAGAAAATAGCTAACATAAATCAACTTCTAATGTTTGAATAGGTAACAAAGACGACTGAAAGTTCTTTGTGTATTTCTATTTTCTTGGAAATTTGGTGGTGGAATGAGAAATTGCTTTAACCTATAATGTCTATCATTATTATCGACTGCCTCGTTAGTCTTGTGGTCGCAAGCGATACTGCTGAGCCTGAGGTCCTGCGTTCGGTTCCCAGGTCGGGCAGTGTTTTTAGATTTTCTATCTGGAACTTCTCAGTAGCAGCCCGGAGCCTGAATTTGTCTCCGGTTGACACATTACATGGGACTCAACATAACTGGCGAAATGTGGGTGTACAATAGATACTCTTCTGCCTAACCCTTCGAGAAAAACAGCCGTGCTGTTATGTTTACTATTATCAATAGATAAGTTGCAGGTACTTATATACCTCAATCATAAGAGAAACATCCGTGTGGTGCCCGACGTAAAAGAATAGCATCATCCCATTTCTTCCCGTGGGTGTCGTAGGAGGCGACTAACGGACTTACTAGAGAACGGGCAGCAGCGTTCTCTATGCATTTTACCTCCATACTGCGATCGCAAACCCGCCTGCCAAGCGTGGCGATTATGGCAAAACCCCCCTTTTGGGGGAGGCTTATGTCCAGCAGTGGATGTCTGTCGGCTGAAATGATGATGATGATGACTCATTCCATTTAAAATAATGATACCTTTGCAAATGTGCTAATTAGTATGATGCATTTCTCACTACCGCATTGCATAAAACAAATGCAGAAAATAAACAAAGCAGCTCTACCCCGTAGGTATAATATTCTCATGTAAGCCAATCGGACTAAAATCATCCTTTTTTACAATAGAAAACTGCTTGTAAACAAAAGGTTCTCGTTTTAATGTAGACGAGGTTCCGTGGAACATTTCTATGCGCGACGACGACGCATGAGTGTTTTGAGTTGGGTGCGGTGACTCAAAGGATGCGGCGGCGGCGGTTCGTGGTCGGAGTTTGAATTTATTTCAAGTCTGGTGACAACCTATTTGCATTATATTTCCGCTCTAAGAGTTCGCTAAGTGCAAATTGATTGAGTTCGTGTCACAGTTTCGTTGGAACAGTTTCTTTTTCAACTTTCGCTACTAAAGAATAATTTATGTTTATTTTATTTTCACTCAAGGCACAAACATCAGTCACGCTCTTGTACTAGGAGTTCCTGTATCACGAAAGCCAAAAGCCAATAACAAAAGTAACATTTACTTTTTGCCAATTCATCATCATCATTTCAGCTAAAAAAAATCCACTGCTTAACATAAGTCTTCACCAAGCATCGCCACTTCGACAGTTTCTGTGGTTTGACAGTTAGTGGTGGATAAATAAAACCAAGTTAAAATATATCACAAAAATACCTTTTTACTGAGACATGAGTCCATGATAAAGAACAATAAAGAAACGGACCTACTCGAAAACGGCTACGAAAGTCTTTTACAACGTAATAATAGTTTGGAAGTATTGCTCTTCAGTGCCAAGTCCTCAGTGACATGTGACAGCACACTATATGACTGGAGTCAATAGTAACTCAAACACGTATTAAACCAATTTTACTCGTTTTTGCATATTACATAGGCTTATTAGTGGATTCGCACGAATTTACTCGCTCGAATCGGGCGAATCGTCACTTTTAAATAATATAATATTTTCTATACGCGACCCGCACGAAGCTAATTTGTTTGTGGGCGAATCAACAATTCCAGACAACCGTATTAGGCAACTGGCACGTTTTGAATAAAAAGTTAAGGAAAAGTACACTAACGTTAATACATAAAATACAAAACAACGTGCCAAGTGCAATACATATTTCTGGAATGGTCGATTCGCCTATAAATAAATTAACTTCGTGCGAGTCACCCACACAAAATATTATGTTAAATAAAAGTGACGATACGCCCGGTTCGGGCGAGAAAATTCGTGCCAATCGACAAATAAGCCATAACATAATATGGACAGTGAACTCGTATAGCTCCCCGTTATTAATATCGATAAACAACTGCTAAGCGTCCGCACTGTAGGACACCTGTTTCCACTTTAGAATGGCGTCCACTAGCGGTCTGTATTAGCTAGTTACCTTAAAGTTATTAGACACAAGTGGCTTCTATTTCCAGCACTTTTCATATGATACTTTGGCATGTAAGTTTTCACAAGACTCGAGAAGATACATAGAACACTATTCTGGATTCTGGATCCATTTCTATACTAATATTATAAAGAGGAAAGATTTGTATGTATCGAATTCAAATAAATTAGGGATCACGTGCGAAGCCGAGACGGGCCGCTATTCCTTCAGAGTGGCATTACTCAACAAATATTTTATCTCACCAAACTGACGGTTCTTCAGGCTAACAAAAAGGGTATCATTTAAGCTATCACCAATTTAATTAGTTTTGTGTTTCTTAAATAATAGGGTTTGTCCTCAAAATAGTAGATCTGTCACCAAAATGTAGTCACCAAACAATGCAAAATCAGTTCCACAATAAATCACCTAAAATCCTGAGATATAAGGTCTAGTACCAAATAAATGTTTTTGTATGTATTATAATAGGTGTGTCCTAATAAGTATTGGCATGTATTTAATGCGGCAACTAAGTAAAATGAATATAGGTTTAAAAAAAAAATAGAGTGGGTACCATATATAATGGGTTGGCAGCTAATAAGGAGTATCGTAATAAGTAATAGGTAGCATATTAATATATCAGTAATAAGCTCCGTTTTAATTTAAACTAGCATCAAGTTTTTCTTTCGGGAACAGAATTAATATCTAAGCGGAAACTTAATGGCGAAAATAAAATAGAAAATGGGCATTCATAAATAATATATTATTATTGTATTATTAGGGCAGGTTTAGATTTTCTATATAATCTAGTCGTTTCTGGCACTCGCCGGCCGCTGCCGCGGCACCGCTCGCTTCGCTCGCTCGGCTCGTGCGTAGGAAGTCACAGTTTTAACCTAACCTAACCTAACCATTAAAAAAAAAATAACGTACTCTAACTAGACTGGTAATATATTATCTTTGCCACCCTACTAACATTATTAGTCGCCAAGTCATTATTTATAGCTCCTCGCCTAATATTTTATTTGACTGGTATAAATAAAATTTTTAGCAGAGTAGTAAATAAAACAATTAAAGTCAAAATAATCAATATTTGATCATTTTTTCATTAAAATTATAAATTGATGTATTAAATTGGTAACGAATACTATTAATTTAATATCTGAACGAAATAAAATGTTACTACAGTATTGGTGACAAAATATCAAATAAAAAGGAGTCGCAGTCAGGGATCGATAATCGATTTATTTGGTGACAGATCTACCATTCTGAGCACAGAGCTATTATTTAAGTAACAAAACTGTTATTATAAGAACGAAGTTTATATTCATGTAATGTAATATAATTTTATTGGTTAACGATCTCTTATTTTACACATATATTAACATTAATTTGATAATTCATACCTGGGAACAATTTTTGTTTATCTGAGAACGAAAATATTTCGTGGCGATAGATCTATTTATTAGGTGATACAACTTGATGACAAATATAAATTTTGGTGATAGAAAATATAGTTCCCTAACAAAAATACATCAACTGACAAAAACACAGTTTTTTTATGAAACTTTTTTTTGCTCATTTATTTTACTAGATTGCGCTGTCCTTCTCCTGGGCAAAGGGCTCTCTCAACTCCTTCCATCTTTGTCCAGTTTTGTCGGAACCTATCCATGCATGCAGTTCATCCTGCTAAAATCCCCACGGGAAGAAGACCTGAGTTTATGTACATACATAAACTCATACTCAAACATCATCTGCCCAGCCTTTTCTCAATTATGCCGGGGTTGGCTTCCAGCCTAACAGGATGCAGCTGAATTGGCAGCATTTTCCATGGAGCGACTGCCTATCTGAGCTGAGTTTATGTATGTATGTGTTACGGCTAATAGCCGAAGTGCGGCTACACCTAGTTTTAGCCGGCTATTACTAGGTGCAGCCGGTTAAACTTAGATGTATCCTACTTATGTCACCGGTGAACTGCACCATACTGCTTACCGACCGATTAGGTTAGGTTAGGTTAGAATTGCGACCAAACGCGCGCGAGCCGAGCGTGCGCAGCGAGCGATGCCGCGGCAGCGGCCGGCGAGCGCTAGTCCAGCTGCACCTAGTTGTAGCCGGCTAAAACTAGGTGTAGCCGCACTTCGGCTATTAGCCGTAACATATGCACTGAAATTGTATTACTCACCATAACCGTCTTGCTGTTCCCTCCAAGGTTGTCTTTGAGCAGCCATGTGAGCACGGAGTCTCTGTATGGTACGAATTTGTCCTTGTTCTTACTGCCAGAAGACTGGTCTGCGAGCTTCGATATTACTAGCCCGAGTGTTGTTAGGGATCTAGAACAAAATGTACTCATTTAGAACCTTTAGGCTCTGTAACCGACTTTAGATCAACTGCAGCATCGCCTAGCATCAAGTGAGGTAGTGGTCAATCGAACCTACATAAAAAAAAACTTGGGTAACCCTGTCACGACGAATTTGTGAGAAACGCGTAGTTTATTAATATCTTCTGCCTAGCCATTTCTCAATTCTGTTGGGATCGGCTTCCATTAAAACCGGATGCAATATTTTTCATGGAGCGACTCTATCTGTCATTCACAACCCAGTAACTGGGTAACACGATAGATACCCCTTGGTAAGACTGGTTGTCAGACTTTCAGGCTTCTGGCGACCCATAGCGACTGTCAAAGATCCACGAATGACAGCCCGGGCCAACGGCTTAACGTGTTTTCCGAGGCACGGACAGTCCTGGTTTGTAAAGATCACTCTTCCACGGACCAACCGCGACAAGCGTAGCTTATCCTGATTGATCGTCCCATGTGGCTGTTGTTATTTAGCCACAAATAGTTTGTTTATACAGGATAAATTTTTAACCGGTTTGTCGGCTATACAAAAAAAAAACTGCTGTTTCATAGAAAAATGCAATACCTACGCGGTCAAAATGTATGGAACAGCTGATATTTTGTTGTTTATCCGACGAAATATTTGTGCGCTGGGGATCTAGAATGATATGCTGAATGCATGGTTACAGTTTGCGCACTGGTTAAAAAATAAATCCTGTATAGTGTAGAAATGCCACTGCACAGAACGTAACAAATACGGGAGATTCTCGCATCCCGTAGTTGGACGATGTACAATGCTAGATACAGGCAACCCAATTCCGTGGAGAGTAGTTCAACAGTCCGAGTTGGAAAGTAGAACAAACTCACTATCACTTCATAATGTATACGTATTACGTTTGCTTTCAGTTTCCGAAATAGATAAGTAGAGCGTTGGTAGTAAAGGTACAAATATAAAGACGATGCACGTGAGTTTGAAGCCACATGACGACACCGAGGTTGAGGGACATGAAGCGTTATTAATATTTTAGGCCTTCAATTGAATCTTACAACTCGCAAAGTTGTTGTTATTGTTACAATGCTTCCTCGAACCCTTTGTTGAGGTACGTTCCCATTTTATAGAATATGTACATAGTTCTCGTTTAACAGGAAACGTGTCTGTCGTCTTGACAATGAAGCGTGTTCCACTTTCAGACCCCGCCAGGTCTACTAGCGACAGTCGTGCGACTATCTTACCAGAGAAGCCACGTCATACAGCTAATTTGAACACCGACAATTCTCTTGTTCACACCAATACTTACTTGTTAATATTAGAGCCTTCTTTCAGCCTATCGCCGACAGCGCCCGTCTTCACAGCCCTTTCTGACCCCGCAAGATCGACTAGCGACAGTCGTGCGACTTTTTCGCCGGAGACGCCAGTCGCGGCGTCAGTCAAGGTCTGGGTTAACACGACGCTGAAGACTGCGTGAGATCGCGATGATTCGCTGTTCATGTTCGTCGCAGCAACTGTTCTTGATTTGTTGCCTTCGGTCATTAGGTTGTCGATGTCCTGTTGGCAAGAAAAAAGCGAAATTGATTACTTAGTACAACAACGTAGAATGTACAAGGAATTCCACTCTGATATTTTGTTAATTAGTTTTAGGTGCCTAGTAACTTATTCGTAAAACTATCACATCAAACACCATAAGTTTAAAATCCAAAAGCTTCAAGGATACCAGGCCATTCTAGTAGTGAGTGAATCCGCATTCCGCAATATAAAACTAGTTAAAACTTTTACATCTATGTAACAAAACTTTGCACATCGGGATGTCAAAGTGTCTGCGAGTCTGCTGTTTCAAGAATAATGCCGTTACGTCGAGAGAATGGACGCAACGAAAAGAAGAACTAGTTTATCCAAAAATTAAGGACATTGTGGAGCTTTGACTACCATAATTTTATTCTTAGGCCACATGTGTCTGTCATCAAAAATAATGCCAAAATCCCACTTCATCAGGTCTGTCTTATCAACGTTCTGACTGTGTTTTTAAGTTTCTGAAAAGAACATCATCGATAACTGATCACAAAGGCTGGGTACGCTCATGTATTTTACTGCAAAAACTATTAAAGATTCTATTGAGACTAAATAATGACTAAATGCTACAATCGTTGTATTCCGAGCAAACTGGCTAAATGCGGCTACCCACAGTCGTGTCTATAGCCGTTAGTAGCTTGTATTGCACATAACCCCGCTCTGTACACTTAAGCTGGGATTATTACATACTTCTATATTAGTCTAGCGCTTATGCATAAGCACCAGCCTTTGCTTGCGGCTTACTCTAGCTAATCCTCTTGATATATGTTCACAGGTTTGTTATACAAACAGACCTAAAATCCGACTAGCTAGAACAAACTAATTAACAAAGTTCACAGATTTTTTTTTACTAAAACTGTATTGGAATATTGAATTCTATTTAATCAAAGCATACATAGGTAGGAAAGTACTGAGATTTACGATGGAATTCAACGCTCAGTAAAGGAGTGTTCCCGGAAACCTATCTGCTACAAAATCAACTGATGGAAATTCCTCTGTTTGTTTTGATTCAGGGAATTTAACGTTTATCAGATTGATGTGAAACGCTCGCTATCGGATTATGGCATCCACTTTGCTATCGTGATTGAAATCACAAAGGGTCTTTTGTGTCCAAGGAAGCCTTTATATTCTTTTCTTGGTTTTCTGTTTTACTCACAACTAAACATTGTGAGTAGTGAGATTTACGTATACAATACCCTTCTATCGCATGACTGTGTGCTAAAAGACCAAGTGGGTTTTGTAATATCTTCATTTAGAACGGTGTGTCCTTGGAGTTGCTTGCCCGTTCTTCTCAATGGAGATTTACCTACTCATACTTCTGACTAACTGACAGACTCCTTGACAGTTCAAAAGTGCCTGTATATGGTTTGAAATAAAGTGTTAGAGTTTGAATTCGATAGGCGACACTGCGTCAAATTAAGGCGAATTTGGCGAAATGAGCTTGACTTCTACAGAAAAACCTGAATCGCTTTAGAAAAGTAGAATATAATATTTGTAAATAGGAGAGGAAGGCCATTCTTTAGCCTGCAGTAGAAGAATACAGGTAAGATTGCAAATAGCAATAGAATGGAATTGCAAATTAGCAAAGCAAACTAACAACCCCATGAATTGCTTCATTTAAACCAATCCGGAGGGAGAAATTATTTTAAACACGTTTGCGCTAATATCATCCCGAACTTGTTTAGCCTCGG
Organism: Antitype chi; assembly: GCA_947359405.1. Lineage (NCBI taxonomy): Eukaryota > Metazoa > Arthropoda > Insecta > Lepidoptera > Noctuidae > Antitype > Antitype chi. The sequence continues at coordinate 19,006,188 of OX375808.1, forward strand.
CTGATACTTGGGAATTCAAGTTCAGTTTGAATTAAATTTCATTCATTGAACGAAGTTACTCTGTGAGTAGGGTTAACGGTAACAAAAATACGTTTCGGAATAAAATTACAGGTTTTAGTCTGAAATTTCGGGTATTCCTAATTTTAAACTTTTGGCTGTGTATTGAACGTGTTTGTGCGGGAAATAACTTCGCTGGAAGCAGGCACCAGTCTATGTGGTCATGTTTGATGGCTTGCGTCCAGCGTCCCATAATAGATTTCCACACCATGAAGCGTTCAATTACAAATACTTATTAAAGAAATAAACTATCAACCGAGCCAAATAGGTCTGACAAGAAAGACCTGACCTAAATCATTCTGTTTTCACCCAGCCAGTCCAAAATACCTCACATCCCTACCCTCCACTGAGGTCGCCGGTAATTCCTCGACGATTGTACGAAACAAGGATAATCCACGAGGCGCGCATGATTAAACACTTGCTCGACATTTGTACGGCACACGTATTAACTGTAAGCTAATTAATTTTTAAATAGGCATAGGTAAGCTTTCAAAGGCCAGGAGAGGTTAAGGGTTTTCATTTAAGTTTTAAATATTTATTACCAGTCCCTTATTTCAAAATATTCTATAGTTTATGGTGTAGTTTATCAGTAATATACGATCCCACCATCGACCTTTCAATACCGGACTACCAGACGTATTGCAGGGTACCGTCCCCACTTGGTTGATATCTCGACCAGTCGTTCTCAGCGCTTCTCCTCCAAAATCATTATGCGCACAGGCAACATGTGGAACTCTCTGCCAGCGTCTGTGTTACACTTAACCCGTCTGCTACCAAAGCAGGAGTGAACAGGCATCTTCTAGGCCCGCTCGTTCCATCGTAGACCTCATCAATCGCTTTCCATAAAGTGTGATCGAGTTCAAGAGCAGAATATTCAGCAATAAAAGTATATCTTTTGTATCATAGGCTCAACGTTTTCCCAATCATGACCGAAAAATCAAGTACTAATGGTCGCCCAACGGTCGAAATTCGACTATAATTCACAAAAAATTGCTTTCTCCTTCTCCATATAAAAGTAACTGTGTCAAACTTCATACTCCTCCCACCGCGTATTTTTTGTAAAAAGGGGTACATGTTTCACGTATTAATATATATATATCGGAGCGTGGAGTATTGAGATTCGCAATCCGCTCTCGTACGAGATCAGAAGTAGCTCCTATTGGGCGTGGTAACGCGACATTAATTATTTAAAAGATAGTTGTGAATGATCTATAATAATAACTGTCTGTAGCTCACACAATGACGCTAGTACACAACTTAAATCTTATGACCGAATTATAAAATAGGATTTCGCAGAGAGGAACGTTTTCGTAGGTCGCGCCTATGCCTTACGATGTCTCAAAACAGAATGTGGGCTCGAGGCAGGGTTGCCAACCGTAACAAAAATTTCCTCGTACATATGCAGCTAAAAATCTCGTATTTTGACATTCAAACCTCGTACATTTATTATGCATCGAAAACGTGGTAAAACCAAAATTAAGGCATATTGAACTACTGGATTTAGGACTTTTTACTCAATGAAATAAACGATTGCAAGTTTCCTACTAAATAAAACATCACTTTGTGTTGTATTTCAAAAAATCTTTATTACTACTCAAGTAAAATCACAAAAAAACTACACAACTACAAACTAAAACAATGTTTATTATTACGAAAATTTGCAAGGTAACTTAGTTTACATCTCCTCTCCGAATATTATGTCAGGAACATCCTCACTGTCATCGTTTTTTCTCCGTATATTTTATCTGTTGTCAAGCGGCTATACATTTCTTTTGTGGGTTCAAAATTGACGCAGTTTCCAGTACGAGTTGAACCTTTTGCGATCTCTGCAGCAAGAAGTGTGCCGTTTAATGTTTCCACAATTAGCCGGTTTCTTATCTCTGTCTTTATTAAATTGACTTTACTAAAAACCCGCTCGCAGTCAGCATTCGCATGGGGTAGGGACAGTGTAGATAGAGTAAAATGAGCTAGCTCGGAAAAGTCTTCAGTCTTCAGTAATTGATCCCAAAACTTATCTGGCTCACTAATTTCAATCAACCCTTTAGGATGACGAGCTTGTGCATTTGGCAACTCCTCCAATGATTGTCGATTATTTGTTTCTTTGCGTGATCAGCTGGTGCGATTATACGGGGAAAAAATTTGCACCATGTGTGACAGAGACGACTAAAGCGAAGAACGAAATGTTTTATTAGTCGGGGATTTCCCGGTTGACGGGATAGCTACCATAGACAAACATCGCGTAAATGCGGCAATGAAATTTTTGGTGTAAGAAGTTCCTACAAGTTCTGATAGATGGGCACTAGTTTTTACTATTATAATACAATGGTAATGCAAAATTTTCGTATGGCCATATTATCACAATCTCGTACATAATTGTACGAGGTAGATAGTGTCCTCGTACCTCGTACGGAAGACGACAAATCTCGTATTTGTACGAGGAACCTCGTACGGTTGGCAACCCTGGCTCGAGGCCCCTCTTCCCAACATCTCTTACCACCAGAGAATATTGTTCCTTATTCATCAGGCCGACCCACGACTACGTTCGGTAAACTGCACATGCAGCGCAGATGTTACCGCCGCTCTCCGAAACCATTTGTCTTGTCCTTCCCAGAAGGGCTCACATAAAATCTATGCAATTTGTTATACGACATAATCACCCACGCAGCGGAGAATCCACTACGCAACAATGGATGTACAGATGTGTAAAATCACGGATATCGAGGGATATGCCATGAGGGCGTGGCACGTAAGCGCACATTATGGGCTAAAGCCCAGTTTATTTGAACGGCGGCAGTACGATTCATTCAGTCACTTTGCAATTGCGTACGGTGTGCTATTGATGCGTAAAAAAACAAAATGCCGAATTGTACAGTGATTAAATGCAAAAATAGGTCGAGTATCGTCAACCTAAAGACAAATGGCGTGTCCTACCACCGGTAAGTAAACAATTAAGTCACTGTTTTATATTTTAAATCATTTTTTAAATATTTTTCTAACCTACGTCCAGAGCGACACGAACTAGCCCGAACTATCCCGAATGTTTCCGAGCGCTACGATCGTTTAAGATTTAGAGAGGGGTAATCGAGTGCGTGTGACTGATTTTATCGATATGCGTATTATTTAAGTTCAATATTGTTTACTTGTTATTATTGAACTATTTGAAATAAAGTTTCTAATTTCCAATTTTATTTGATTTTTATTTTACATTCCCATATTTTTATTATCGCAGTACCTTTTATTGACGCTATGAGTTTAAATGCGAGTATAAAATTTACCTTAGTGTTTAAACCAACCCTGAACGTAGGTAGACATTTATGATTTTTTTTAATATTAAGTATTATAATTATTATATAAGGGGGCGTCCATTAATTACGTGAGTAAATTTTGGCGATTTTTCGACCCCCACCCCCGCTCTTGTGAGATGTTGTGAGATTTGGCTCGACCCTCCCCCCCTCCCCATAATCTCACGTGAGATATTTCAAATAAGTGGTTTTAGTGTAAAAACGTTAATCTGTGCTTATTTGCGTTGGATTTATGCGTTGCATTTGGCTGACTTGGCTGAACGGTGGCGGTTTAACCATCGAGGAAGTACTGTGCTACTTTGTGGCGTTCGCATAACTGCGTTAAATATTATTTTGTAAGATTTTGCCATATGGGTGGAAAAACATGTTTCACATCATTTAACCCGGTTATCTCGTAATGTTACATTGTTTCTTTGCGGGAAAAAATATAAATTACGTGATATTTACCAAGACCCCCCTCTCCCCCACGTGAGATTGGGTAAGTTTCGACTCGACCCCCTCCCACCCCTAAACGCCTCACGTAATTAATGGACGCCCCCTAATAATACAGCACGATATTTAACAGAGAACAGCCCTTTTAACCGGTAATACGATACTAAAAAATATATTCCTATTTTATTTTATTAAAAGTAAACTCTATTTTCGGATAGATGGTTAAAAAAGAAATCATTTAAACAAAATAAAACGAGAAAGTACTTAAATATATAACTAAAATATGCTAAAATTTAATATCGATAAAATTATCGACCTTCTTTTTCGCCTCCCTATTTGCATGCGTGTGCATTGAATGACTTGTGTTTACAAGTGCATGCTCCGCCCATTCTGTTTATGTGTGCTATTAGAAATTGATTTAGTGTAGGTGCTTTCTTCTTAGTGTGCAAAAGCAAATTTTAAATGTGTGTCGTAAATACACTATTTGTGAATGTTGTGATTATTTGGGTGGGAGATAAGCGGCCTCACTAGGACTCCTTACTATTCCGCAATGAAGGCATATCTCTGGATATCTGTGTGTAAAATCAACAATACAAACTCCAAGAAATTTAGTAATTTGCTTTTATTTCTTAAACTGTAAATCAAAACAAAGCATTGCAGTAATTAATGCTTTACGCGCCTATTTGCACGCGCGTCGACACGGCGATCCTGACTATCACACGTCCTCGTGTGCCATGTCTAGGTATAAACTAGTCGTCCCTGAGCTTCAGCAGTAAAATGCAAAAACCTTTTTATTTCTGTAAATACCACTCGGCTATCCTGCCATTACTACAAACTAAGTATCGACTGATCGTTTTCATGACGTTATTTAAATAAAACTCGACAAAGAACAGGTCTGATCGCTTGTCATTGTAACTTTTATAACTTTTTAATTATAGTTTCGCAAAACTTCTTACCTACTAAAACAAAACTCTACATGTTTATGTGACTTAAAAACAAACGGCGCACTGGCAACCCCTGGAGAACCGGCCAACATGCTAGCACACAGTCGCCACCAGGCACTCCAGTCAACAAACTGGCAACGCTTGGAGAACCGGCCAACATTTAGCACACAGTCACTACTAGGGACTCCAGCCACCACAATGGCACACCGGCCAACACACGAGCACACCGGCTCACACTGGCACACTGGCCATCACACGAGCACACCGGCTCACACTGGCACACTGGCCATCACACGAGCACACCGGCTCACACTGGCACACTGGCCATCACACGAGCACACCGGCTCACACTGGCACACTGGCCATCACACGAGCACACCGGCTCACACTGGCACACCGGCCGTCATCTATGGCATTCCCGCCATCACTTCGCGCATTGGTTACCCTCTGGCACACCGACCGCCACCTCTGGCACTCCAGCCGTCACCTGACGCATCGATCACCCTCTGGTACACCAACCGCCACCTCTGGCACACTAGCCATCACCTGGCGCATCGGTCACCCTCTGGTACACCGACCGCCACCTCTGGCACACCGGCCAGCTCACTGTGGACCCACCACCCACCGCCGCCGCGCAGTCTCCGACACCAGCTAGACTGGGCTAGGAATATGACCTACGATCGACAGTAAGCAGCTGGCCACAGTACAAGTCACGTAAACAATGTATTTCGATATTAACCTTGTAATTACGGGTCACTTTTTTTTTTTTTTTTTTTCTAATTATTAACATTTGATAGCGTCGACTACGGCTTGACCTGACTGTTCTTCATCGCAACTAACTTCAGAAAAATTATCTAGTTCTGAGGGAACGTAACAATCTGGCATCGCACGAACACGCTCGTGCGCGTAAATAAATAAATAGCGATCGCCTTCAAGTAATTCAACAATTCAATGGCCCTCGAAATTTTTGGTCCAATTTTACTTGATTCCATTCCTCTCATGACTTATCGAATCACTGTTTATCACACTGGGCATTTTTTAGATCGAAGTGACCGCACCTTGTCTGAGTTTGTATAATTTGACTTCCGTTTCGTCTTGATCACCAAAGGCTAAAAAGAACGCTCGTGCTACTTTTCCAATAAGTAATTTTATTGGGCTTGCTTTTATCACGCGATTATTAGTCAAATTGATAGCGAGTTACATCTTATGCATTTGCCACGTCGTATATCCTTTTTCACTTCTACCGCGGTAAGCATAAGGTGCTCATTATACGTTCCACTTGACCATTTGCTCGACTTGTACCTGTAACTATTACCTAAATGTAACATTGTATTGTGTGTATCACACAAATCCCGGAAATCCTTATTCGTAAAGCATGTACCCTGATCTGTTTGAATACAAGATGGAACTCCAAATAAATGAATTTTATACTTTAAAGGTTTTGACACTCAAAGACTTGACACGCACTATGTCCAGTAGTACAACATATTTAGTGAAAACATCAATAATTATGACAAACACATACTCTTTCGTTTGATTAGATTCAATAAGTTTGCCTGTTACGTCCATATAAATAGTGTGCCAAGGTATTGATACTTTATGTATCGGGTGTAGTTCCGCTTGGGGTTTTCCAGACATCGGCTTAAATAGCTTACACGTAATGCAATTTTCCGCGAATATCTGAACATTACATAAACATCACGCCTTGTTTTCATGAAGGGCTAGGCAGAGGCTCAAATACAGCCCACTCTCACTTCGCCAGTCATGTCCAAGTCCCATGCAACATGAGACGAGCCCACCGGGCCGCCATCAACCGGGCACAAATCCAGACCCCGGGCCGGTACCGAGAAACTCCAGTTAAAAAAACCTAACAACACCCAGGGGAATCAAACCCAGGTCAGCATGCGCAGCAGCAGCGCCCGCAACCTCCAGACCAACGAGGCAGGACATATTTTAACGAACACACTTTCTCATAATCAGTAAAAAAAAACCTTTCATGTATTTTTTTTTAAATCTAATTGCATTATTGACTCTTGGACGTGATTTTATCAGTTTATAACTGACCAACGAAAACCTCTGGGCACAATAGGTAAACATACTTAGATCATTACAATAACGTTATGTTTTCCGATGTAGAATTTCAGAAGATATTTTGAATGAATTCATCAAATCGTTATTTATTTCGGCACTATTTAATTTGGTTATCAAATTAACTATTTTCGAATCTCGCTGTTATGCAGCCTGTAACCAAGTTTTTTTTTTAATGGTGTTTAAATAAAATTGCAACGTAGCCTTCTGAGTTTGCACCTGTATGTAACTCAATCGGACCATTTAAATCAAACGACACTGGAACAGGTATCGTTGTCAATTAAGTCAAAATTTTCAGGCGGTTTTTAAAGCACCTAAAACAATGCGTAGTGAAGACCTTGTTCTACAGATTCTGAAATAATCATAATATAATCTCAGTAACATTCTACGAATGTATTACCGAGATCATCAAGACCTGAGCTTTAATTTGATACCAATGCCAATCTAGGTGACCGCGGACGTCGAACGTTTTCCAGAAAAGTTTGCCACTATTTCACTCATAAGTAGTCATAAGAGAACATTTGGTACCAGAATCGAAATAAAAATGGAACGACTGACCGTAGTGACCATCTTGATTTAGAAGAGCAGACATTGATGCGACGTCACAGCAATAGCTACCAATGCTCCGCTGCCAAAAGTCGCACTTGGAGTCCTTTCCTTACTTTATGGAGCCATGTGCTCCTCGAGTCCACATCTGAAGCACGATGGTTTCCTCTTGAAGTCTTCTTCCCTCGTGGTGCCTCTATTTTGCCGAATCCGGGTTGGATTGGATTTCGGTATTGAGGCACAGTTGGGCGGAGTATTTTTGTTGCAGTGTCTTTTTCACAAGGCACATTATTCACACGCGGACGCGGAATTTTCACACGCGGGCGCGGCATTTTCACATGGGTCGCGCGTATCCCACTTCTGATATCGGAGCGTGGAGTATTGAGATTCGCAATCCGCTCTCGTACGAGATCAGAAGTAGCTCCTATTGGGCGTGGTAACGCGACATTAATTATTTAAAAGATAGTTGTGAATGATCTATAATAATAACTGTCTGTAGCTCACACAATGACGCTAGTACACAACTTAAATCTTATGACCGAATTATAAAATAGGATTTCGCAGAGAGGAACGTTTTCGTAGGTCGCGCCTATGCCTTACGATGTCTCAAAACAGAATGTGGGCTCGAGGCCCCTCTTCCCAACATCTCTTACCACCAGAGAATATTGTTCCTTATTCATCAGGCCGACCCACGACTACGTTCGGTAAACTGCACATGCAGCGCAGATGTTACCGCCGCTCTCCGAAACCATTTGTCTTGTCCTTCCCAGAAGGGCTCACATAAAATCTATGCAATTTGTTATACGACATAATCACCCACGCAGCGGAGAATCCACTACGCAACAATGGATGTACAGATGTGTAAAATCAACAATACAAACTCCAAGAAATTTAGTAATTTGCTTTTATTTCTTAAACTGTAAATCAAAACAAAGCATTGCAGTAATTAATGCTTTACGCGCCTATTTGCACGCGCGTCGACATATATATATATACTTGCTTACATATTTTATTTCTCTGATTAACCCTCTTCATAAAACTCACAAAATTACCATAGGGTGGTACATAATCCCGCAACAAAAACCGAATCAATATCAAGAAAAGTTGTAAAAATGAATGTTAATTTTAGGTAAACAAATTCACATGAGGAGCTGGCATCCAATCACCTTCCGGCGAGGGTTGTTTGCGCCGCACCCAAAAATAAAACCCTAACACAAACACACCAAGACATTCGTACTCAAATTGTGTTAGCAGGGCTGCCAGATGACCCTCTGCGGTTAGCGAGTGTTTAAATATGGACCGGATGAGATAATACAAATAATGAGAAAGAGCTGTTAAAGGCAGAATGCTGAACTAATCTTTGTAGTTTCATGAGCAGAATACTTATGCGGTCTTATTACAAAACAAGTTTTTTCTTTAGGTAAGTATGGTTTAAAGTTAAGTAAGACCCTATCAGAAATCGAAAACAGTTCTTTTTATAAAACTAACCACTTGGTCCGGTGGTAAGTTGATATTTTTGTATTAAGATCTTTACACAAATCGAAATAAAGTTGGAAATGCAAGAACTGGTTCAGAGCTAGCAGGCTATAACTAAAGTTATATCGGGTTTTGTAATAAGACGGATTGAGTGTTGCAGGTGTCCAGTACCGGGCGTTAATATGACATCGGGTGGGACACCTGTCATGTCATCAGGGTATATGACAATGTATATAGATAAAGACAACGCTTTACAAATCCGAAACTTTTCCCAAATAAGATGTGCTGCGTGTACTTGGAAAAATATACTAAAGCGAAAGCTTCTTATACCTGAGGCCTATTAGGTGCGCTGCCAACCCTACGGGTTGCACGGTATCGAAATTCAATTTGGTGGGAAATGTTTGTTACATCTCTTTTCATTTGGCTTCGTTGAAAAAAGTGGAATATGTATGTATGGAATTAGACCTTTTTATTCACCACAAACCGCATCAAGTGCTTTCATTCAATCAATATCTAGAAAGCTTTGTTAGAAATTCATCGTGGAATATTTCTGGCAGCATTTTTGCATTCGTAATTCTGAGAACAGACTTGCAACTTGAATGGCTTCGGCAATCAGATAATTTATGATTGATCAAAATAAAGTAACATGTTGAATTCTATGACGTATTCCATTTAGAATCTTACGAGACGAAATAAAACAACAGCTCAACTGTGATCGAAATACGTCCTCATTTGCCTGATAGCACAAATACTCTGTTCTCTTCTCTCAAACTATGCATAGGTATCTAGATCTAGCAAATTCGGAAAGCCCAAAAAACTATGTACACTTTCAGCAACGCAAGTTTTAACAGCCGAACGCGTAGCTCCACAGTCAGAAATCGATCATGTACTACAAAACTACTACACTAAGACTTGTACTCGCTTAATAGCCTGTAGTTCGACCAACAACTGATGTGACAACGCGTTAGTACTCTCCCCACGTACACTGGTACAGTATTAACATATTGGCTCGCAGATCACAGCAGCATGTGATAAATTGCCAGCGCATACAACTGCTGCAAGTAAATCTGAACACAGCTTAATATTTCAATATTCAAGTGAAACACTCGAAGCCACGGCTTGGCTCAACGTAGACGGACTATTTCAATACAAAGCCGGGTTTCAATTTTATAAAACGGGAGTTTATATTCCGCTTCATCTGATTTCTGAGGGTGGCAGAGTGTATGAGTCATGAAACCGACGATAACGGGGAGTTAAAAGTGTAACGCAATTAGATTTGTGTCTTTGTAATTGGATTCTAGGATTGGCACTGTCTAGGTGCAGGAAATACCGTTCCAAAACGCCTCAAAAGTCCTCTTTAAAACTTTTTTTTTACCAACTTAAAAAAGAAGGAGGTATAAATTCATCATGTTTTTATTTTATTTTATTTTTTATGTATGTTCGGGCATAACTCCGTCATATAATAGACGGATTTGCAAAATTATTATTGTTCGAATGGGGTTAATTCCGAAATAGTCCCATTTAAATTTCATATAGATCTGATGATGAGTTTCGAAGACGGACAACGGAACTCTTCAAAAAGTGACCGATTAATGCTATCGCATAAATATGCATTGTTTTGACCCCAAGGATGATGAAATTTCGAATTGGTGTGGGATAGGTACTATAGGTAACTAAAAAGTGAAAAAAAAAACAACCGACTTCCGAAATTAAAGTTAGTTTTCACTTTGTAGTATTTTTCTGGAAGTCGGTTGTTTTTTTTTTCTGTACTGAAGTCCGTTGAAAATTTGAGGATTATGTATTAGTAGTTTCAGTTACACTCATTCCTGATTTGATGAAGTCAAAATCCGGTTTCCAAAAAGACCATTCGGTTATGGTTTTAATGCAGACAAATCCTACTATCCTATTTCTACTATTCCTACTAATATTATAAATGCTAAAGTTTGTGAGGATGGATGGATATTCTTTCACGAAAACGAGCTGAACGGATTCGTAGGCGCACAGATAGATCATAACCTAGATTAACACATAAGATACTTTTTATCCCGGTAGAACGTTCCCGTAGGATAATTTCCGACCTCCACGTAGGCGAAGCAGTTGACAAAATCTAGTCTAAAAATATACAAGACGAAGAAGAAGAAGTTTATTCAATTTTAGTGAATAACATATCGGGCTGACTAACATCCGGTCTCGGAAACATTGGCTTCGGTCGTAAACTGCCACCATTGTAGTGATTTCCGAACATTATATCCACATGTGGCTTCCTTTCCTTTTCTGAGGATCATACCTTATTCATATGTAGTGCCGTAGTTATGGTACTCAAATATACCGGAAGTCTCGGAGGGACAATGATAACTAATAAAACCTTTCATCGTTTGGAAGCACAATGAGGATTAGGTAGATTGGTGTGAAGCCACAGTTCTTGTAAAAATGTGTCCCAATACAAGTATGGTGGTCCTCCCTTACGCAATACTACTCTATAACATAATTGTAATTTGTATCACAAATCACATTGAACCATAGGATATCAAGGTCTATAATACCAATAAATAAGTTTATCGCGTAGGCGTAGCCCGAAATAACTATTTTATTACTTCAAATCCAATATAATTTTCTTTTAAACAACTTGTATAAAAACGATATATCGCATACATAAATAACAAACTCTACCAAAAGTTTTAATGCCCGTTTACTCAAAATAAGGCAGTCGCAATAAATAATCGAGCTTCCATTACGGTTGAATTGACAGCGCGACAGACAGGTTCAAGGTTACCTCTGACGTGACGAGAACACTAAAATAAGAAGGACAAAAGCACCACTTCACACCATACGCGATATTGACCTCACCTCACACTTCAAGACATGGAAAGAAACAAAAGAATCGCGTGCAATATTGGAACTGCAATGGTTCGGTTCTGTCAGAGCCTAAAGCCGCACTGCAGGTGGATTGTTCAGTGCTCCATAGCTTACGTGCCAGGAAACTGGCAAGGGCGCTAAGCACGCAGAACGGCAGGTACCAACGAAGACATAGTACGTCAGCTTTATAAATACTTATTCATAAATAAGCCTTATGGAAACCGCAACACCTCGCAATATGAACCTTTATATTACTTATGCCTACTTCATGCCGAAACCCTCCAACAGTCGTCAAGTTGCCCCGAGCGGGATTACGGTAACGTCGAGGGCAAAATTCTGTCAAGAGCATTATTAACCTATGATAGTTTTACTGAGAGATTTATTTAGTGGGCACAAAGGACAATAATCTTATGTCATGTTTAGCCTCCAAGAGATCGGGAATTCAGGACTGCCGTATGAATAGTTCAAATAAGATATATCCTTCATAATATGATGTACACGGTAATATAGTTTTTTTTTTTTTTTTTGAGGGTGGGAAATCATCAAATAACTTCTCCTGCTCTGGGTGGAGCAGGAGGGCGTGTCAGACTTTTACTGACTAAAACCCACCCGTGTTCCCTCAGTTGCCTGTGTGCCAGGGGCCGCGGTATCTCTTTCGAACAACCCGCAACCCTGGCAGGCATCGGCCCTTGCGGACCCCACCAGTTCGGCGCACCAGGACACGTGGCACGCCGTGACCACCCCAGGAACCAAGTAACAAAAGGGCCCCAGACGTACCCGTGTCTGGTGCCCTTGGTCCCCCTGCGACGGGTCAGCACAGTGGCCCCGCCGCCTACCACTTTTCGGCCGCAGGGGATAGGGAGAGCGGCCAACGCTATACCGACACTCCTCTTCCCCTGCGGCCCCACCGCGTCCGCCATCAAACGGTGGCGGCCCCGTCCAGGCCACGGAAGGGAAGAGCGCTACTCAGAAGTACCGGCACTCCTCCTCTTCCGCAGCCTGTAATCTTCAGCCGCGATGCCTCCCATTCGACACCGCGGCCCGCCTCAGTTGCGGTGCACCTCACCGCAACCTACATTCTGGCCGCTACGTCGTCGGCTTGGAGACAAAAGCCCTGACGAGCGGCCCCACCTTGGGGTTCCTCTTCGCTTCACCGTGGGAGCGGACCACGGCTACTGAGCCCCCCCGCAACGACAATGCGGGAACCCACTGGGGGGGACGGTAATATAGTTACGGAGAAAAATAAGAGCACAGACAAATGGCGGTTAATGTAATAACAACAGAAGAAAGTATAGAAGATGGCAATCCGTCTTGTGCTTGGTTTAGAAACTAAATTACGCTGTAATAACGAAGAAATTATCTTTGCGTTGGAAGATTTGATGGAATCCTTACTGTCCCAGTTTTCAAAAAAGTTGAAGCGTATTACAGACACTGAAGTAATTGTTTAGGATCCGTTACAGTAAATGTCTTGTTTCCAACTAAAGAGTTATCAAAATTCTGGCTAGGAAAGAAACTTTATAAGCGTATGTGTTGTATTATCAGCCGATAATGTTCCAAATGCTAGGACACAGACTTCCACTCTTTAGAGGGAGTGGGATCCACGACGCGGGCCTAATACGGAATTGCAGATTGGTGGATATCTTAAAATTTTTGGTTTTAGGATAAGCCAGTTTTCTCAAGTAAACCTTTATAATTTTGTATGGTTATAGTTTACCAAACATTCAATTTTTTTTTAAACGTTGCCTCATACTCGGATTTTCTCCTGTTTTGTAGGTGCGTTTACAAACATTTACACTCACATACACAAACAGCCAGACCCGGAACAAATAATTGTAGGTCATAAAAATATTTGTTCCGTGCGGGAATTAAACCCGCGACACGCAGCGCAACAGCCAATCGCTTAACCACTCCGCCATCCGTGCCGTCAATAACAATAACACATATCGACAATAACAGATATCGAAAAATTACGTAACGCGATCATAATACCTCATTAAGCTGAATGGATAATTGGACACTGAGCTGCGACGCAATCATCCCATCGATCAAACCAAACTGATTCTGTTGCCGCGCAAAACGAGAGCTTTTAATCAGGATTATGAAAATGAATTTAATAACCGCGCCTACTGTGTTTGATGGCCAGCTAAATTTATTTTGATGGCTTTATGTGGAAATGATTGAAAAGATTACCAGTGGGTTTGGGAAGATTTTTAATATTGCTAATAATAGAATATTAAAAAGGGCGATGGCGGCTTATGGCAAAATTGTATTCAGAGGCCTGGTCAAACAGTGGCTTCCTCCGAGGTAGTTTGGAAACCGGAGATACTGGGACTACTACTAGATACTAGGACTTCGATGATAATGAAGAAAGTACAAATGATTAGCAGATCAATTAAAAAACTAACACGCAGGTCGTATCGTAGAGAGCTTACCTACTGGCTAGTAACTGCAGGCTTAGCACGAGCATCGATTTGTCGACGGAAGAATAGACATGACTATTAACTAAATGATGTAAGTACAATAGGAGAAGATAGCTATGTTTTTCTATTAATTATCACAGTTATGCGTTCTAAACGAATCATGGTTTTGTAGATAATCGTATATACTTTGTTGCCGTCGAGTAGAAAGTTTGTCAGTGTGATTTTGACAGTTTGAGAAGAAATATTCTTCTTAAATAGTCTACATTTATAAGGACCTAGACAAAGATCGTTAGAAACGAAAGACAAAACGACAGATTGTAGAAGGATATCTGCGGTGCGATGTCAAAAATGGAGAAACGAAATGCCACTTTGTATTGAAAAAGCACTGTCTATTCTTCGTAAAAAAGGAAAGCGTCATGCTAAGCCGAGTCGTATTATCAGCAGATAATACGACTTTGGACAGTTAATTTTACTTAAAAAACTTATCTGTGAAACTGAATTTTAAAAAGCATGACGCTGCTATAAGTTTATTAACCTCAGTATCTCTCGATTGCAGCGGTCTTAAAATATTTCTTATCATAACGTTTCCTTGGTCCTGGTCATGGTACGGAGCGAGAGTGCATGGGTAACCGTCACCTCCGTCTGCGAAGCAGTAATGCCCGCAAAGAGGGAGGTGGCGCACGTGAGGGAGAGGCAGTATATGCGCCCTCACGGCCCTAGCCTCCGCCGGAGACGCCCTGGGCGTCGGGAATCCCAGGCAGATTCCCGGCCACCGTAGGCGCGGGTTTGCGGACGGCGAGTAATGGGTAGCTCGCTGTCCGGTAAGGACCAAGCCCGGGTCAACGGCGCGTTGTGTTCCACGCGCGCCTCAAAGAGATGTCAGCATCAACTGATGGAGCCCGCAAGGGCCGATGCCTGCCAGGGGTGCGGGTTGCTCGAAAGAGATACCGCAGCCCCTGGCACACAGGCAACTGAGGGAACACGGGTGGGTTTTAGTCAGTAAAAATCTGTCACGCCCTCCTGCTCCACACAGAGCGGGCAAAGTTATTTGATGATTTCCCAACCAAAAAAAAATTAAAAATCATAACGTTTTAAAATCGCAACGCCCATAGTATTCTGTCTTTGCTAGCGCTACTTTATAATAAGAATAACTGAACACTTCTAATAAAAAAGTAATTTGATTCCCAATGCGATGGACTTGGACTCAATGAACTTAATAAATCGATTGGCGAAAACATTTCCATTCCATAGAACATATAAATCGCTTATATTTATACTTTCATGGATCTTAATCATATAAACGCATCATCAGCCGTGACCCGAGTCATTGCGTGTAATCCATCACGCGTTTGACCTGTAGCCATTCAGAATATGATGTATAGCTTCGTCTACGTCTTTGTCGGCGAAGTAAACAAGGGAGAGAAATGATTGAATACTTAAGCTGTAGAATATTGCATTTTGATTTGATTTCTACAATAATTCAGTAGAACAATTATGAAGTAACCTTTCATTAGCAGCAGTAGCCCAGTGGTAACGGATGCGACTTGTGAGTTGTAGGTCATAAGGTTTGACCCCAGACAGGCGCTATACTTTGTGTAAATAATTTCTTCACCACTGCTCTCAAAACGGTGAAGGAAAACATCCTGAGGAAACCGGCATGTCCTAGAAACAAAAATTTGAAGAACAACCCGCAGTGGGCCCGCGTTGTAGATTACAGACCCCTGTATCCAAACAGTTGGATCATTATAAGCTGATTATGGCGATGCTTTCATTAGAAAAGAAGAAAGTCTGCCATTGTTTTCCACTGTCGAATGAAAACAGAACCTTTTTGATAATTCTCAGACAAATCTTTTTGTTAAATTAAATTCAAATACAAGACTTTAAAGCTTGGAGCAAATATTTTCAAATAAAAGTTTAATTCAAGTCAAGCGGGACTCTTGAGAAGCTTTTGAAGGTATACTTGGAGGCGATGTTATTCACAGAGAACGCGTAGGCGTTGAACTGAGTCGAGTTAATTGAAAGCGAAACAAGACCAACAATAACAGCCTGTTACAGGAATATTTGAAGCGTTGGCGCTAACTGAATTCATCTTGAGGGAAGCTGGGAAATTGTCTAAGGAAGGTTGAGGTTTAGCTGTATTGTCAGTCATTTTGCAACCCTTTTATATTATTCACTTGTATTTCGTTTCTGAACGGATGACTAGACTTAAAAACTCTCTATATTGGAATTATTCCGTTCTGTCCTCTTGCTTTGTTTTCTTAGAGGGGCAAATCGGAACGATAGGTCGGAAGAATTAATATACAGGAAAAGTTTTTATTCAGTGCGCAAACTTTAACCATGAATTTAGCATACCATTCTAAACCCCCCAGCGCAGAAATTTTTTGTGGGTTATACAAAAATAAAACAGCTGTTCCATACATTTGGACCGCGTAGGTATTGCACTTTTCTATGAAGCAGCAGATTTTTTTTTTTTTGGAAAACGGACGAAAACTTTCTTCGCTGGGGGGTCTAGAATGATATGCTGAATTCATGGTTACAGTTTGCGCACTGGATAAAAACTTTTCCTGTATTTTAAATTCTTAAAACTTATGCCACACATTTTAAGCAGCATAACATTAAATAAAAGCCTATATAGCCTATATATAGGGTTTATAATCATCTGTCTTCGATCCATTCCCCTCAAGGGGACAAAGCAGAGTGACATATAATAATACCTACTTACATTGTATCCTTGCCTCTTCTCTCTTCTGGTAACAAACCTGTCATCTCTTTGAAACCCATAAGTAATTTATTTATTTCATACTTTAAGCACACATATGCAGAAAGGCGGACTTAATGCCATGGGCATTTTCTACCAGTCAACTGGGTGATGCAGAGGCAAACAGTGGTATAACTAAGAGCTAAGATTATCTGTATATATTTATATATGTAGGAATCATCAAATAATATTCAGAAAGAAAGAGCTGCTCTCGTAGATTTAATTCTCCGGGAATTCTTGGAAAACTATCCCAGTACCGGAGCAACATGTTTCTGGTATATTAATAAAAAGCATATTTTCTCTTGTGTATACTTTCTGGAAATTGGATGGCAAATAACATTCTTGCTTGGATCTTATGAAGTATAAACATGTATTCTGTATTTAGATAGTATCGTAAACCTTTTCCTTGTAATACTTAGGTACTCATCCAGTTTTATATTTTCTTTTACAAAATTATTTATTAAGAGAAGACCTACGATTTTAGCCGAAGAACCTATTTATTTCAAAATTCAAGAAAACATTTTCTTCCCCGAAATAGAGTTCTTACAATAAAACCACAACAATGAAAGTGATTCTCATCTAAATATGAATAGTAATTTAATCAACGAATATGAGCACAAAGCGTGCTCGCTGTACTAAACACAGGCGATTCATTAAAATTAAAATGACAATAACTGTAGGTACTTTGAATAACAATGTCTAGAACAATACTCTTTTTGAACTGTAAAATATAAAAGGTGAAGTCTATATTAAAACTACATTCATTGTACATACCATACTAAATTCATGCAAAACATAATGCCATATTTCTATAGAATTCAGTTCTGTCTAGTTTAAAAAAAGAATATCGATTGCTTCAATATTGAATAAGCTTTAGGTACCTACTGTACGGTTTGAACTAAAAAGTCTGCCTACATAAATATGGACTTGGGAAGTTTATGGGAAATCAGAGAAGCGAAATTGAAAATTGATGTTTAATTAACATTTTGTTAAAGAATCTTTTTAGGCAAAGAAAATATTTCACAACGTTTAGGTACGTAATTTCGACGTTCTTTGTAACGACCCGCGAGCTCAGCAGCGGACGTATTCAAGAGTCGCTGATGATGATTACTTCCTAAACCTACATATGTTACAGGCACACCGTAACTTAATGTTATATAACACTGGAGCCCTGCTTCGCGCAGTTTTTCCGACTTGTTGAAAAATTTAAATAGGTACAATATATCTTTTGGAATCAGTCATACAGACAAACATGGAAAGCGACTTTATTTTATAATTTGTACATAAGGTGAAAATAAAAAGACACAAAATAAAACATTTAGAAACCAAACAAACAAGAGAGGAACACACACTTGAGTTATTCGTGGTAGGTAGTAGGTAAATCAATTTGTTTGCGAAACCACAAGTTTTGGTATGCAATATTGGGAATATCATCATTTGATCGAACAGTACTTTCACGAAAATGGAAAAGATTGTAGTCTGCATGATAGATAGGTTTTCAATGGTTTGATTGCAAATGACATCTGGCCCGGCTGGTCCCCATCTGCGAGATAGGATCGTCAATTTAGAGGAATACATCTTTGCTTGGTAGGTCACAGACCTGTCAATATTAGTCTACAGATGACATTGCTAGATTTAAATTATGCAATATTTTATATCCCAGAATTATAATTTTATCAAGCATCTCTTCTGACTAGAAAGTCCCGCTGTTCCCCACGACTGTTAGACACTAACTGCGCTCAGAATAAAGTTTTCGAATAAAATAATAGTTCCTCAGATTAAACCAATAACTTTAAAAGTGATACAGATGAGAGCAGAATAAAAATATATTATTACACAATAGCATTATCAAAGACTGGGATGAAAACTCCGAAAGAGTTAAAGAAACAAAAATACCCAAAAATTGCCGATGAAATATCAAGAACACAAATTAGAGCCTCACCTAATTGACATAATCTATCCCCAATTTCTAAGAAAAAAAGACATACAAGTATTAAATTAGCTACTAGCTAACCATCTAAATATCCATTATATTTATATATCAAATAAGCTGATTCAGCAGAAACAAACCCTAAATGACACGTCGAATAATTTCCACAATGAAGCAAAAGCGTATGATTGACAAATGATCAATAAACTTTACTGGACTATAAAATTGGAGTCGACTTGGATAAAAGCCGTTTAGATTTACGATCCTTCAAATTACACTGACTTGCAAAGTTGTTAGGGCAACCATACAAAGTTGCGCACCATCGACTTTGATAGAAATTGAAAGCGCCAATCGGAAGAGATGAATAGAGGATGTCATGGGCAGCAATAAGGTTGAAACGTTAAAAAGCGTTAGTGATCTATAACAGTTAAAATATGGTCCGTTTGTATTTTTTTTTAAAGGCTGTGATATCCCACTGTATGGCAAATGCTACTGTTTCCACTTCTCTCTGTTTAAAGCTTTCAAGGACCAGTTCTTGATGAAGGAGTTTAGCTTATCCCGCCATCTCTGTCTGCGCCTATCACCTGTCGCTTGACATGGCCCGTTTATTTACAGTGAATTCTGTACGTTAATCACGGCTTGTTAACTTAGAAGAATCAAAATACGGGCCAAAAAAGTATCGCAAATAGAATTACGGCTAAACGAGCACTTATACCGGAAGAGAGAGCAAAAAACAATTTGATAACAGGCAAATCTCATTTTCATGTTTACAACATAATCAACTTAGCCGATCGTTTCTATACGAAACTGTCGGCGGGATGCGGAACGTCGATGGGAATAAAAGCAACGCAGCCCCTCTGGCAGTTCTAAGCCATCTTAATGAACCCGTCAAAAAGGCTGCTCCACTTGGAAAATTATCTTTGCTGCCAATGATCAAATTCTCATTACTATCTCATATAAATCAAGTATTTCTGTCGATATTACAAGCAGCATTTATAAATTGAACATTTCATCCAGTCAATCCAGCTGGAAAACTGTTCATAAAATGATTATTCCATTTCATTAACATACAATAAAAAAATATTCAACCGTAAAAGATGCTGATTCAATTCAATACGACGATCTTTTGAATACATATTAGCCTGCAGCGATCGTGAAACACTCGCCAGTCGAGAACTTTTCAAAGTATTTTATGGGGCAATGAAAATTTAATCTGGGAGAGGAAGAGCGGGTATAATGAGCGACAGTGGATCGCAATTAAGGATAGAAACGAGCCCCGACCTTTCGCCCCGTACACCATTTAGCAATAAAAATACCACTATAGCACTCACTGTGGTGGTGTCGGTTTCGACGAATAATGACCCAGTCTATTATTAACACTTTATAGATAGACAATGGATCGAAACATACTTTTCAGTGCCTATCATTTGTATTGTGTAACCAATTAAAAGCTCGAAATGGTTTTGGGGCGTGATGATAAACTGTAACACAGTTCAATGTCTATTAAATATAGTCCCGCTAATTATAACATTTTTATCAGAATATCATTTAATTCAGTGGAAGTCCATAAATGATCCAGTATCATTATTTGCTATTTCATTCGGAAATAAATAGCATTATAGTCTTCCCAGTGACGTCAGCGGGACCGGAGCATCAATAAGTCGTTATTACGAACTCGAACTCGATAAATGTATTGGCTGAGAACTACCCTTTCTGATAACTTAAGTAGCTTTTAGCTTTATAAATAGTCGAACGAAAGATAGTAGACTAGTCTTACTTGCATTCATAAAATTCTCGTGTATAACGTTCTTGAATCACAAACTTCTTCATTATTTAAAGACTCTTAAAAGTTTTACTTTACGTTATTTTAAGAACGCTGAGAAACAAACGTAAATATGCGCTAAGAGAAAGCGTCGTTTGAAACAATTCCCAAACTCAATGAAGTATGCTTTTAGATTTCTTTGAAACTGAGAATGTATACATATAGTTTCTATATATAGAATCTAAATATCTTCGGGACGAAAAGAAATCTTGTATAAAAGGACAAGGTCGAGAAGAAACTTTTCTGGAATAATATTCCATCGTTTATGAGATAAGGGCGTCGATGGGCCGTAAATATGGAGCTTAGGCAGGTGAGCTGCGACTGAGTACTTTCTGCTGAGCCATTGAAGATGAAAAGTTGGTCTGTAAGATGATACGGCGGGACCGTAACGGCAGCAAGATACTTCAGATTTATATTTATGGTCGTTCAGCGAGGGTTCATCAGAGTATTGTTAAGCCTAAGAGTGTGATTCATACAGTACTTAGGTGATATTCTAAAGCTTGTAACGAGCTGTGCTTTCATGAAGGTGTTAAGTGGTGACCGTAAAATATAATAGCAGTACTGTCTAACTTTGAAGTGAACGGGATTAGGATTGAGCTGTTAACCTGAGCCGTTTACGACTAATATGGGAATCGAGATCAAACCTTAATAGCAATACTAGCTTTTGCCCACGAATCCGCACTACCAGAATTAAAATTATCTTATATCCTATCCCAGGTAATGGTCTACCTATGTGCCGCTTGCTAATTTCATCGAAATCATTTCAGTCATTACGGCGCGAAAAAAGCATCTGTTCTTTTTTCAGGCGGACAGAGTTATTTTGCATTTATACATAGTACTTAATATATTGATAAGTGTGGATCTAAAGTATTAAGAAAACCTATTTGTAATCGTTGTTTATAAGTATATTGGATTTAATTTTGGAAAAATTGCTGCAGTTCCTCCTACTTTTAACTCATCAAATATAGTCCTTTAACCCTTCAACGTACCTGAAAGGAAGAAACAGCAAGCTGCGAGAGCCCGTCCACGTAAGGTCCGAGCACGGCATGCTCGCGCACGCGCAGTGATCGCCTCGTCGTCTCGGGATCTAGCAGGTCGTGTACTCGTTCGTTGTATATCTCCATATATGACACCTCCACCTGGTGGAAAGAAAGCATAGGATTCAGCAAACACATTCATGGCGTAGGAGAACATCGCTGCGCAAACTGCTGTTGACAAGAATTCAGCACACATGAGTCTAAAACTCTAGACCCACCAGCGCTGGTCCCTTAAACCTAACATAATTAAAAGATTTAGCATCTTTCATAAAGCTGCCTATAAAGGGCAAAGACCAACCTAATTAAGAAACTTTTAAGGAAAGCATAAACCTTGCTAGAAGTTTATGCCTTCCTTAAAGTGATGCCAAAGGATCTGCTATACTAAAAGCCCAATATCTTTTCCCTTGTCATTCTAAGGTCTCATCAAGAGATACCACATGGGAAAAGCTTTTGGGGTTCAGTCAAAGCAGATCCTTTGGCAAAAGGTCATATGGTCATCATACTAGAACCTCATCGGGGTTAATTTAGAAGACTCTGACATCTTAATAACAAGCAAGGACAATGCTTTATCTTTGATATAGCAATTACATTTAATAGCCGCAATTAATCCTGTGAGGAGGCAGATTGCTAGACTATGACCACCTGTGTACGTCATAATAACGCAATTTTGTTCGCTGATACTTCCAATTAAGACGATAAACCGTATATTAGTGGTGACCGTATAGTGTTAGCGATTAGATCGCTTTGTCACTACCACATGTCACGAAATGACTGAGGGAAAACGGTCCAGGTTCGATCAGGAGATCTGGAGCCCCGTAGCACAGGTTTTACTTAGTATGGGCTCCTGTATCCCATCTTTAACTTTTTAGATTATAAACTGTTAACATTTCAATACTTGTGGGAGAACATAAATAAAGTTGTATAGTTATAAACGTATAAATCACAAATCCTTTAGTAAGTGCTATGATTATGTTCAGGGAAATAAAGTACCCTGTGACTAGCTACTCATTGGACTGACATTTAATAGTGCTGTCGGTCATATTTTTTCTTCTTTTCTGGTCAAAAGAGTACGTTATTTTGTAGTTTTTTTGTTATTTCGTTGTTTTTATTGTTGATTTCGTTAGTTTTCGGGACCAGATATTGGCCCCATTTTTATCCAAATCTTTGCAAGAACACGACCTTACCTTATAAGTGAGTGCCGGTGGTGACTGTTGGACTTTGATTCTCTCGAACAAAGAGTCGCATAGCCGTGGGATGATGCCACCCTCATCAGCCCCCGGCGAGCCCATCATCGTATATGATTTCCCTGAACCTGGACAAAAAGAAAATAATATGTTATATTTATAATTAACTTAGAAAAATCATCATCTTTGTAAATAAATGATACCCTGGGATGTCTCATGCATGAAGACACCTACTCAATAAAAGTTTTTTTTTTATACAATAGACAAAGGTTTTTCTTTTGGCTGTAAGTAACTTCTTTACCATAATGAGTTGAGACTGACTGCCATGGTAGAAGTGACAGTTATTAAAAGAGCTATGCAACAATATACGTCTGGTTATTTTTGATCGCTGGGGACGCGTCCCATAAATTTTTGCCGATCCTCGTTTATCAATTATTTTTTCAAGTTTTTCAAACATTTTTAAATAACAAAATTGGCCACTTGATCTTTTGTGGTTAGTCTTCCAAGCTCTTCAATGAATCCTGTTAGAATAGATTCCGTAGAGCTATAAACGAGTGCTTAAAAGTAGTGTGAACAGTACCATTGGAAACAGCACGAGGCATTCCGTAGTTTTGCATAACCCATGGGAGAAACGTGTGAATTTATGTATCCGGAGCACCACTCGTATTCCTACGTACTGCGATTACGTCTCTTCCGGGATAACAATAATACAAGCATTTGAACGAGACTTTCGTAGGAATTCTATATTTTCTGGATCATTTTACTGTTTATTTTAGTTTCACATCGTATCTTTTGGAGATCCCAGTTTACGGGCCCGAGGGAACTATGAACGTGTTTATTCTTCAATACTGCGGACACTGATGTTTTATTATTATGACGGCTATAGTAATTCTGTGTTTGTGAATAGCTTCCTGTACTCAACATGTTGTTTTTTTTTAGTATCCTAAGCTGTCCCAATCCTGGGCAAAGGCCGCCTTCCACTCCTTCAATCATTCGTGAGCCCACGCGTCTTCCATCCAGTTTAGACGGAACCTATCCACCTCGTCCCGCCATCATACGTGATCTGCCGCGACCCCGACTCAGTCTCAGGGCACTAATTCTGCGGTTCGTCTGCCGCGACTGTGTCTCAGGGCACCAATTATTATTCTGTGCTGTTTGGGCCCACAGTTAGTTCGGCATGCAGCAGAAGTGTACTGCCTAGTCTCATTTAAGTAGGGCAGCTTTTTGAGCCA
The DNA here is from genome assembly GCA_947359405.1 of Antitype chi. Classification (NCBI taxonomy): domain Eukaryota; kingdom Metazoa; phylum Arthropoda; class Insecta; order Lepidoptera; family Noctuidae; genus Antitype; species Antitype chi. The sequence continues at coordinate 19,030,272 of OX375808.1, forward strand.
CGTCAGTTATCTTTGTTTTGGAGCGCAGTATTGTATTTCGAACAATATCTGTTAATTTAACGCCTAGTATACTGGGCTCCATTACTCGTTGGCAGACCTTGAGTTTAGACTTCAGGATTTCCTCTTACTCAACAATATCTTACAGCTACACAATCATCTGATATATATTTTGTGTGTACTCAAATCTGAACATTATTATACAGGTCCAATGTACATAAAGCGTCACTACCCGAATACAGACCCTCTACTTCAGAATTTTATTACGTCAATTTGTCAATATGAACCAGGTGTGTAAACACAAATTGAAACTGAACGCACTCCGTTCTTTCAATCAATTCGAAACGTTTCGCTCACTAGACGTGAAAGCGCTTCATTTGTAAACAAACCTGCACATTTCACTGAACTTTATATTCCATGACATACTATTATTTTGAATCATAAATCAAAGAGATAAGAACTAAATTGCTTCACTACCTTGAAAGATCTGAAGGTATGTTAAAATAAACAATTTGATGTTTGTTTATGTGTGTAAACACGATTTCAAAGTATTGCGCTTCTGAAGATTTAATTAGTCGTAAAAAATAAGACTGAGTGTTCTCTCGTCCTCATAAAAAAACGATATAGATAACCGATATAGGTTACATCGAAAAGTCGAGCGATGACCACGGACTGTCTCACTCAAGCACTATTTCTCCTTTCAATCATCATCTGCCTAGCCTTTTCCCAACCATGTTGGGGTCGGCTTACCATCAAACCGGATAAAACTGAATATACCACTATTTTACATGGAGCGACTGCCTATCTGACCTCCACAACCCGGTTACTGGGTAACACGATACCCCTTAGTATGAATGGTTGTCAGACTTTCGGGCTTCTGACGACTCGTAACGACTATCTAAGATCCACGAATGGTAGCCGGGACCAACGACTTAACGTGCTTTTCGAGGCACGGAAGGGTCTTGGTATGTAAAGATGGTCACCCATCCACGGACCAACCGTGGCAAGCGCAGCTTAGCCTGATGGATTGACCAGTGCGGTAGTTATTACTTAGCCACAAGCCCCACAATTTTTCCTTTCAATAACTTTCATAAATCTAGGACCCAAACTTTCAAAGTTAAATTACAGAACAATACAATCTGGAATACTTAATAATTATAACTAACGAACAAACTAAAGCGAATAAATTGTTTACTCCCTCAGATTCAATGAAAACTGGGGAATCACGTCTAAGTGTTTATTATCATAGGCCCAGAACAATTTCGGGAGTACTAACTTGTCCGTAGATAGCAGTTCTGAATGAGAACAATACAAAGTTTGGTATACTTAGTTCAAAACTACTTTATGTTTATAGATTACTAGCTTCCACCCGCGACTTCGCCCGCATGAAATTTCGTCCTCCGATCCACCTCGTCGCATCCCGCCACCCTCTCGCGCCATTACCTACTTCGTTTTCGCTTAGCTTGTTGTTTCTGACTTTTTTCTTTTTGCTTGGCTCCTATGAGTCGTAGTGTGATGCGAAAGTAAGTTTGTTTGTTACACTAAACGGCTTTGGCTGAAATTTGCAACAAAGATAAACCATGAAGTGGGTAGGGTAAGGATATGAGCTAATTTTACTATTACATACTGGATACTGGATCGCAGACAAAGCCAAGGGCAACAACTAGTAGCCTAGAACCTTCGTCAATAATTGGGCTATCACTTGTAAAAAGATATTTGCAAATCCGACTGGTAGATCCAGAAATGGCCCCCACACATAAAAGAACTTACAAACAAATTTTATATCTTTATAATATTAGTATTTATAGAAGAATAGACTAAAGAGCGAAATTAATAAGTTTGAAGAAAGTTGGGTGTTTGGGGCCAACGGTAATATAATTTAATCAAGTTGAAATTAAACTATAGATGAATTACTCGAAGTTTGGCGGTTTCGGAGCTAATTGTTCTCCTGTGGCCTGACGCCTAATAAGTTACACAACATGAATTTTGGTGAACCGGTTCACCCTCGTGGCGAGCTGAGCGTTTTAGAACTAACACCGAGAGACAGAAAGCCGTCTCAACTTATAAAGTCTTTGATAGTAGTGCCGTACCTAAATTTGCTGTCAGCGGACGAGATAAGTCGACCAAACTATTAATAACCAATAATAAGAAATAGGACATGAAATATTATTAGTTGCCTTCCTTATGTTTTGAGTTGAGCCGCACGATTACTGACAAAAGTGTGCACTGACTGGACAGGTCCACTCAATCTCTGTGGTAAGAACCACACAGATTGAGTGTCTAGTATTTTTGGAAAAGATCCTCTTATGATCTTTTCAAACGTTAATCTACAACGTCTTAACATGATCTGACCAAAATGATGTCTGGAGTTTAAAAGAGACTGTGGCCTGTGAGTTTATTTCGGCCTTTGAAAATATGATTGACGTGTAAAAGTGTTTGTAAAAATCTACTTTCAGAAATAAGATCATTTATCATTACGGAAAATAGGCCTTTTGTCTTCTCCAGTAGCAGTTTGGGACTACTCAGAAATACATGCCATAATGTATTTTCCCTAGTGAAGCGAAAGATATTTTTGCAGGACAAGATCAAAACTATCAGTATCAATATCAACTACGATCGACTTTCTCACAAGTATAAGTAACGTCATATCAAGTAAATAACTTTCCCTCGCGATACAGTAATAAACTTCCAAGAAACAAATCACATTTATCTTACTGACAATAAATAAAGACTTATGATACAACGGAAACTTTGAAGACATAATTCTCCCAACTACTAAAAATGGTGTAGGTGTAATCGATTGAATAGAATATAGTTCAGTTTAAACTGACATAACCATCAGCTAGCCTGATTTGTAAATAAGTAAGTCGCAAAAACTAAAACCAAACTACTGAAAAATCACGCTGTAAAACGTAGAAACAAGAAAATATTCTCATCTGAAAACCATAGTCGATTTTATTTTTTTAGTTCTGCACGTCATATCCTCTATAGGGCACCATATTTATGTGACGTCATATTATTATAGCCTATAACCAGCAGACGATCAAGACGCTTCCAACGATACGTCTTTTGTCAAATTATGATAAAGAGTTTAGAAGTTATGAGGTAACACATGAACATACATACATACCTACCCACATACAAACCGTACCGGTCAAAATCATACCCGCTTTTTTTGCTTCGCCGTATAGTCAAGCAAAAAATGAGTTAGGCTTTTCCGAGCTTATTCCATTTAATTCAATCCTATACGATAGCATTGTCCTTTTTATCCCACACACATTTCCCCTTTCATTGCTCGCTTCTCGGTCAAGGTTGGAACGAACTCTACGTATACTGTACACATAATTATGTAGGTTCAGATTTTCTCTTACCTACGTGGATCCAAATGGCTGAACGGATTTGGTCGAAATTTGGCCCACAGATAGACCATTACTTGGGTAGGGACATAGTCTAATTTTCATCCTGGATCGTAGACGAGGTCTCGGGCAACAGCTAGTAAAAAATATAATAGAAGCCAAAATGAAACACATCTTTTGAGAATACTTCAATTAGTGAAATTGAAACATGTTTCAGCACTTAATCAAGTGACTACATTAATATTAATAACAGTCTAGTGATACAGACAGAAAACTGAAGATATCAATGTCACATTTCTAGAGACACGACGTGCCTGTATTTACACGAAATGTCACGCAAACATGCTACCCACTATATTTCATAGTCTTTGACAGAGTAATACGAAACTTGAGTACAACCTCTGTTATTTTCTGCACCCGTAGAGACATACGTCGAGTTCTTCACTGTCATTCGTTACTGAAGGAAAAAGTTCACGAAATTCTTTTACGTTACTCATTTAATAAAGTGAAGGAAAACTTTATTGGCAGCACGTGTAATGTGTTTCTTTGAGGGAAACGTAGATGGGTAGGTAGGTGAATATGGCGGGCTTCGGACGGAAATTACTTAATAAGATAAAATACTCGTTTAATTTCCTCGTGGCGTATCTGATATTGCCAGTACGCAAAAGTCGCTACCTTTAAGATTGAATCATTATGATTTCTCGCTTTGATGAAGTATTTTTTATTATGATTTTGAAATCTATTAAACTGTGTATTTTGTTATTTGGACCTTTGAAACTTTTGTACTATCATCTTTTTCAGAAATCTAACGACTGAATTTGTAACCATAGAGACAACATTCCACTTGTTAAAAATTGCAGGACGGAAAATGATTAACGTGCTGTGTTACAAAGGGATTCCTGAATAAATTAATCACAAGAGTGGTGGTAACAGTAACAGCAGAATACAGTGCGACCCACGTCATCAACATCTGCTACGTAGTTACAGTTGTAACGTAATAAGCTCACACAATAGTACCTACCATTTCACATAGAATTTTCCACTTTTCCTTTATTTGTAGAGCACTAGTATTAGTGGTAAAAGTAATAGTAGTGGGGGATCCTGATCAAATACTAAGTTCGCACTGAATTAAATATATCGCGCAGTGGATTTTAAGCTCTGGGTGTTGAACCAAGCTTTGAGAATCCATTGACGGCACTTTTGGCGCAGTGGTTAAGCGATTGACTGCTGCGCTGCGTGTCGCGGGTTCGATTCCCGCACGGAACAAATATTTATATGACCTACAAGTACTTGTTCCGGGTCTGGCTGTTTGTGTATGTGATTTTAAATGTTTGTAAACGCACCCACAATACAGGAGAAATTCCTAGTGTGGGGTAACGTTTGAAAAAAAAAATACATAGTGCATACCAGCGCTTCGAAAAAACGCGTGTTCGTTTTTCAAGTCTCGGCGCTACGCGGTGCGTTAACGAGCCAAAAAATCCCGCCGCGATATTTTTCCGTCCTTGCGAACGTGTACTTATAGCCGCAAGAGTCGATCGAAGGTTAAGGCTATGCTTACCGTGATCGGCTCATAGATGGGTGGATCCATTACAAATCGAGACCCCTCCGTGCTACGGAAAGCACGATAAGCCGTTGGTCTCGGCTGTCATTTATAGATTTTTAACAGTCGTTACGGGTAGTCAAACTTTTGTTACTCAGTAATTGAGTTGTGGAGGTAAGATAGACAGTTGCTCCATTCGAATTTCCATTCAAGCCATTAGCATAATATCACAACATAAACGGAACTTCACCTCCCTAATTTAATTTAGCAAGCCCGAACTCCGACAAACAATAACAAAACCAACAGACATAAGTAAAAGGAGTGACATTTTATTAAACAGAAATGTCTTGATACAGGACGAACCATAAATATTTTGCGAAAAACATGGAAAAGGGCTGACACCTACCTCGTGTCGACAGAAGATTGCCTATATACAAATCAGGGTACGACATGCAGAGTACCCACGTACAGATTGAATATTCAGATCGCGTCTATTACACGTAAAGAAGAGGAAATATGAGGGATTTGCTATATATTTTGGTATTAGACTTCAAGGTTCCGTGAAGTTATTATTACTTAGTTTAATTTTACAGGTGAAAGCGTAATTTTGCTTGATTCAGTACGAAAGGTATGTGTAGAAATTATAATTAAAATCCCACTATACCTACGTATTCTAAAAAAAATATTTGATGTGAGTTTAAACAAACCCTGTTCAGAGTTCGACCGAAAATCGATTTGTATTTCGGCCGAAAACAAAATTCGGTCTGATTGGCAATATCAGCCAAAAACCAAAAACTATTTTTGAAAGGGAGATTTTTAACGCAGCTTGCGGTTGAAATAAACTTGTGGAAATTTTTAGAAATCGGCACGTAACTAAATTTTTTGGAATCGCCACGTAACGAGATAGCGTTACGGCGCGTTGTGTTCCACGCGCGCCTCAAAGAGATGTCAGCACCAACTGGTGGGGTCCGCAAGGGCCGATGCCTGCCAGGAGTGCGGGTTGTTAGAAAGAGATACCGCAGCCCCTGGCACACAGGCAACAGAGGGAACACGGGTGGGTTTTAGTCAGTAAAAATCTAACACGCCCTCCTGGTCCACCCAGAGCGGGAGAAGTTATTTGACGATTTCCCACCCAAAAAAAAAAAACGAGATAGCGTTATGCCTCCATGCGGTTTTTTATTAAATTTAATAGAGTGAGAGAGAGAGAGAGAGAGAGAGATTATTATCAGATACTTTTCGAACACACCATATTATCTTTACATATTGAAATAAATAAAGATATCATCCAAGAGCATTTTAACATCCCATTTATCTCTCAGCTGAAGTACAATTTACCAGAACCACGAACAAAAAAGAAAACTTAACGTCACAATTGGTCCCATTCCCAGCTCCAAAACACAGGGAGCTCAAAAAATAAATCACAGACCAACAAAAGGACGAAACACCATGGGTTACGGGGGTTGGATGAAACATTGTGCTGACATAACTCTTTCCGACCGCTCGCTATGGGAATGTCAACTTTTATTTGAGCACATACTTGTATGGTCCTGAAACGATTTTGTTGGAAAAATGTATATTGGTGGCCGGTGGATTTTATTGGTATTGCTGTTATTTTTTTTTGTTTTCTGTATTATAGGCCAAGAGGCTAGCGTTACTATGAAATTGTCATGTTGGATAAATATGAAGGAAGGAATACGAAATGAATGTGGAAACCCTTGTTTTACAGATTGACGAGATAAATTACGAAAAGCAATAGATATTAACCGCAGAGACTGAGAGGAGTGCCAAGAGGGAGGAGCAGCACATCTTACTGATAACTGATGAATAATTAACTATCAAAGTCAAAGCATTTATTTAAAATAGGTAGGTAGATAAAAGGCACTTTTGAACGTCAACATTTACATTAAAATAGAATTGATTCTAGTCGCCCCTTCCAAAATGTAGTTTCATATGGAGAAGAATGGGCAAGAAACTCCACCGTTACTCTTTTAAAATCTCTTATCCATGAGGCATAGCTTCTACACACAGTACACACGTATAAATTCCTGCAATTCCTCGATACATACGATAGTTCCTGTGATTAGCCTAGACCTGTATATGGGCTGATCATATCAATACTGTCAATATTAATATATGAAAACTATACAGGAAAAGTTTTTATCGAGTGCGCAAACTTTAACCATGAATTCAGCATACCATTCTAGACCCCCAGCGAAGAAATTTTTCGTAGGTTTTACAATAAATTTCCTGTATAACAATAGAAATTAATGCACAACTATCTAAAGCACAATCATGTCTTCATATTATTGGTCTTATAAAGATGAAAATAACATTTTCCTTCGCCTTGTGTTTTTCCCTTTTCCTCCATACTCATTCATATTAATATGTACATTTGATTTTATTGAGCTCTTCGGTATGATTTTTTGTCATTTGGCTTTAACCAAGGTCTTCACATAACAAGGTTATATTCTTTCCTATCGCAGGTATGGTGGAAGAGATTTCTTTAGAAATAAGTAGTACCTACCACCTTTGTAGGTATTTTTCTACCAATTTTTCTGTTCTTTTCTTTTTGTGTATTTATATATTATGTGTACATAAATGGTTAAATAAATAAGGTTGAAAAAATAGGTTTAATAATTCTAAGAAGATATCAATTAAAATGAATACGGTTTTCAAATGGCACCAGCGCGGCGGCGGCAGCGCTATTCAAATCAGTTCGTTTCAAATCAATATTTGGTATTATTCGTCAGTAGCCAATTTAGTAGGCGCTCGAAATTGAATTATAACTTGGATGGTAACTAACTATACATAGATATATTAATTAAATTGGCACGTGTTCTGTTTGACCTAGAACCCAAAACATGTGTCTATTGTTTTGTGATTCAATATAGCAGTTTCTCGCAAATTATATCAATCCAATTAATTTATGATTGCGTAATTTCAGGTTCAAAACTGTTAGCTGTGTGATCGCTAATTGAGTTGGCAGTAATCGCTTCAGCAGTTTTTATTATACATTGATTGAATTACTAAATAAACGTTTATGGAACCTGTCACCACCTTAACAAGGCTATTTTTATTTGACGTGAAATATCAAAGCCTCGTTTTAGATTATATTTTTGTTAAGCTGTGCCCGCGACTTCGTCCGCGCGGAATAGTTATTAAAAATAAAAAACTAATTAAAATTAATAAAAAAATAATTAAAATTAATAAAAAAATTAAAATAAAAGCAAAAATTTAAAAGGTCCAGCCATTTCAGAGATTATCCGGAACAAACAGACCGTGTATACATCCATATGCATTTAGTAAAAAGCGGTTATTTTAATATTACAAACAGACACTCCAATTTGATTTATCTGTGTGTATGTATAGACCATTTCCAAGAAGGATCACCAATTTTTGGAACATAATGGGAAAGTAATCTGTAGTTTTCCGAAACAAAACTACACTCGTGACAATAATACAGAGGAAGGGATGATCAAAATAGCTGGCAATCGTCCAACACCAGAATATGAAGCGTCAGCATCATTCCCGACACTGTCATTTATCACAACCACTCCCGAAATTAAAAGTTGTAGGTGAAAACCATGTTTTCGTATGCGTTTTGGTCAAAGGAATGAACTAAAACCTTTTTTTCTTCAGTTTACGGACGGATTCGTATCTTGTCTTTATTATTTATGTTAGGTAGTCATTGCTTCTTTAAAGGGGCTTGTGGCCAAGTAATAATAGCCACACGAGTCACTCGTTAAAATAAAGCAATGCTTGCCACGGTTACACCAAGAAACCCGAAAGTCTGACAACCAGTCTTGCCAAGAGGCATCGTCTTACCCAGTAACTGGGTTGTGGAGGTCAGAACGGCAGTGCTTCCATGTTAAAATACTGGTATTCGGCTGCGTCTCGTTAGGCTGGAAGCCGACGCCAACATAGTTGAAAAAGGGCTAGGCATGATGATAGTTATTGGTTCTTAAATTATAGAACTCTAGGAACAGGACTGACGATATTTTTTTATTTTTTTGTGTGGGAAATCATCAAATAACTTCTCCCGCTTTGGGTGGAGCAGGAGGGCGTGTCAGACTTTTACTGACTAAATCCCACCTGTGTCCCCTCAGTTGCCTGTGTGCCAGGGGCCGCGGTATCTCTTTCGAACCACCCGCACCCCTGGCAGGCATCGCCCCTTGCGGACCCCATCAGTTGGTGCTGACAACTGTTTAAGGCGCGCGTGGAATACAACGCGCCTTCGACCCGGGCTTAGTCCTTACCGGACAGCGAGCTACCCATTACTCGCCGACCGCAAGCTGATAACTGACAATATTAAATGTCGTTACATCAGTAATGGTCGTGCTCATATGAGAGAAATAGAAGAAGAGTTATTTCCTAGAATCTCTTTTAAATAACCTAATATGTTTAAACAAAGTCCTATCACACAATGCATGTGAGGCTAAAATTCGGAAGTCCAGTTAAATGAACGTAACAAACTTTCAATCGTTAGTGTAGGCATATAGGGGATGATCAGCACTCTGGCGATCGTCCAAATCTTCAGAGCAATGCGTCACCGTCATCAGCGAGCCATTCATCAAGCAGTCTGCCCGTATATCTCCTAAAAGATACATAATTTTTGTACTAAAAAATATTCCAGTCATCAAAAAGTTTAACTACCGTAAAATTTTATGAGTAATGGAGAAACTTCAGAACTTATAGAAGAAGAAGAAGAGTAAATTCGTCTCAAGTGTTCGGACTATAAAATCAAAGTATAAAAACTGTCGGTATGCATTTTCATCCAAGAGATAAATGTGTGGTCGCATTGGAAATGTCGAAACCGAATTCCGTTTTATTTCCTATCTTGCTGGTCTATTTTCTTTCATTACACACGTGCAACATACATTTTTCATCGTTTAACAGACAGACAGTTTCAACATGTAAGAGTGCTAATTCATTCCCATGTGTGTGCCACATGCGGTTCTATTTAAATCCATCCTTATTCCCACGTCAATAGTGGTTACAGATGCAAGCACAATTGACGGACAACGCGCGATACTATCAAAGCAATCAGCTTATAACATCAACTACTTGAAGACCGCTCTTGACTAGGAAACTGTAAAATCTATTTATATACAAGATGTAACTTAAATAGCGCACAACCTGTTCCTGGGTTATTGTGCTCATCATTATCAAAAACTTTTACTATGCGACCAAATCTGAAATCGCGAAAAAAAATCAGCTGTTCCATACACTTGTATTCGCATAGATTGTCAAAATGTAAGGAACAGCTGATTTTTTTTTTACGATTTCAGGTTTGGTCCCATAGTAAAAGTGGTCGATAATGATGAGTACAATGACCCCTTAAGAGGTTGTGCGTTATTTAAGTTACACCTTGTATTAATACGTGAAGTAAAAATTTTGTACCCCTTTTTTAAGAAAATTACTCAAGACGGAGGAGTGTGCAATTTGGCTCAGTTAAAGATTATATGGAGGAGTGCAGAAAGCTTTTTGATTATTGTTGATTAATAAAAATCAAATGAATTATGGTCGAATTTCGAGCACTGGGCGACCATTAGATAGTATGAATAACTAGACGAGTTAATAAAGGCAATCAATGTCATTACAAACACAGATCAAATTTACATGACTGAAATACGAAAATATTTGCTTTAGAAGACAATACCTACTAAAATTGCCTGAAAGCAAATTTAAGCCTCTAAAATTCTCACAAAATACTTAGCTTAGTATGAACGTGTATAAATTACCAGTTTCACAGTTTCAAATTACCTAGGTTCTTGTGAATTTACATAGCCCCTTCAACTACAACGAAATTACATTTGAGCTTAAAGTGCTTGAGACGTCTTCCTCGATGTTCCTGCACTTAACGTGGCTCGAGAATGTGGAATAATCTAACGTGGGTGTGTACTTATCTCTTATCGATCGAGAGCTAAGCCCCGCACCTCGACAATTAACGAGCGCAAACATCGACTAGTTAAAAGTTGGCCCCAGTATGACGGCTAACACATGAACTTTTGGCAGTTACGTTAATTTGATAATGATCAATTGTTTATTTATGATAGTTTGCGTAGAAATTATAAGGAAGGGAAAACTAAGTAATGATGCTTTTGTAATTTTATAAAAATAAAATACTGTTTGTTGGTACGCGCACATCTTGAGAACGGCTGGACTGATTTGATCTTATTTTTGTTATAAAAATATTCATTCGTTACCTAATACAGGCATTTCTTGCATAAAAGGAGGCTGCAACCATAAAATTGTGATATATGTATTTTAAAATAATTACCTATGGTTAAGAATAAAAATAAAAAATAAAAAAATATTATTCTAACAAAACACCTCACTCAACAATGTTACAACATTAACAAAAATAACAGTTAGGCAGCTATTTACATTAAAAAAATTATGGAACGTAAAATAAACAAAGCAAAGTTTTTAAGCAAAGAAAAATGTGTTGTTCCCGATTTTTATTCAAATTCAAGCAAAACTGAAAGTCCTTTTTTCTATGAACTGTAGAAATTTGGACAGGAAAACGCCTATAGAGTTAGCTAGTCCTCCAATAAAATAAATAATAGTTTAAAAAACTAAAAAATACGCTTTAAAAACCAAACTAAAAAGGAGAAAATAATTTAATTCAATTAAAAAGCGTGGGGTGCTTTTTGAGGTATTTTTATAATCAATTAATGTCAAGCACCCCACGCTTTTTAATTGAATTAAATTATTTTCTCCTTTTTAGTTTGGTTTTTAAAGCGTATTTTTTAGTTTTTTAAACTATTATTTATTTTCTATTTTTTAGTTCTGCTAACTACAAAACGTGTTTTTTTTTTCTCAATTTTTTTTTTTTAATTATTAAATTGTCATCGGTCCTCGACAAGTTTACAAAGTTTCAATGAAATCTGACCGTTTAAAGTGGGTCAAAATCGCGCTCAAAGGAGTCGGTTACATACTGAAATACTGACATACAAGTGAAGCTAATATAAAGCGTATAATAAGAACATGACGATTTACAAATCACAATATAAAGATCAATTAACGAAGAACAATGTTATATATCGAAAACCAGCTACTGGAACGTAACCGAGGACAATTTCAAAAATGCCTAAAATACGTCTTTAAGGAATACTCCTTCATCTGTGAAGCAGAATCTTTCCGACTGGTCGAACGCCAAAGCGAGGGAAATGGGCACGACCGATGGATCCAATCTTGAACAATATAAATAAGGACGCAAGGTATTTCTTGAATTACCTAGCTGTAACAAATAACATGTTTCGTACAATAACTTTTGTGAGTGGCATTTATGCTTATGGAATTTATGGGTAGAATGCCACTCCATGATATGGATCAATACGGTTTTATTGATGTGAATATTGGTTTATAGAGGTCTTGAATAAGGATCGATAGAGTCCCGAATTATACACGTAACGTGGTAAATAGACATATCCATAAAACACGTTAGATCTACCTGTTTAACAAGAGCATAAGTTTTTGGTATATAACGTAAGTGAAAGTTTAATGTCAAAGATCAAACTATCAAAGGTACAAAAGGTTCTTTGGATTAACCCAAGCCAAGACTCTTACATATTATGATATGAAAGTTTATATGACTCGTAGTTTAATTAATTCTACCCAAAACGGGTTTAAACAGACTACCACCCACTGTAATAAAAATGACTAAAACCACCTGCATTTTCTAACGAATCCTGAACTCAATTTTTTCCCAACCACATGACAGGACACTCTCAAACTAACATTGCTACATAACATTCATATTTCGCAAACTCTTTTATACATTTTCTGAACACCCGCTGTCAGTTTACTGGTTGGACCCGACAGCGCGACACGTCTGGCACCTTGCAGCTGGCACCTGCAGTTTTAGGTCACCCGGACGCGGCACCTGTTCCAGCCTCTTTGTTCTTATTCCTGTCCTATTTGTTACGTAGGTGCAGCTTGATAAGTGCTCCGTCCTACGTATAGTAATTGCTGAGTGCTCTGGTTTAGGGCTTAGAAAAATAAAAGGGAGCTTGAGTGGTTTTGTTTGACGCTGTCTTGTTGGTTAGATGAAAGTTCGTCTGATATTCAAAAAGTGGGTAGTAAAATATTACCTGGAGCAGGTTTCAGTTTTCCTACTGTTACTGTTAGCCTGCATTATCCCACTGCTAAGCAAAGGCTTCTCTGCATGACTTTCCCTACTTTTATCAAAATCCTCATAAATAAGATTCGATCTGAAATTCAGATCATTTAACAAATCGGTGTTTTAGATTGGTGAACTGAATAAAACAACATCAAATGAGCATTATGTAGGTGGACACCAAAGGCTAAGTTTTACAACGTCATAAATAAGTTTTGGTCAAGCAAGACTTAACTCATGTTTTATGCTAAAAGTCATAAAGCTGTACAATTTTCGTTTGCCAAGCGACTGGCAACCACCGCAAACCTCATTTTTCAGTCTCAGTAACGATGTTCGTAACGCTACGTTTGCTACGACGTAGCAACTTCGTAGCAGGTCGACTACGAAGTAGAATGTATTACCGTACGCCTTACGTACGTCTATATTGTACCTACAATCAAAATTAAGGGAATATTTCGAGGAACAATATAAATTCCAGATGAAAATTTATGTGTAGAGTTGAGCAATATGCCCTGCTTGAAAGGAGCTCGCCCGACCAAGTTTCAGTGCCACGCCAATAAAGAGGGACCCTTGCCAATTCACGGTGCTAACTTCTCGCTTGTATTTGCATGGCTAATACTTCTAGAAATGTAAATACGTGTATTGAGCGGAGCAATAATAAAATACGCAATTTTTCCTGGTACCAATTTAGGCATTTGCGGTTTTTTTTAAGTACCAGGTACACCTCTGCCTAACACTTCGCAGATTACAGACTTGATGTCGTGTTATGTGCGTTACGCAATTGTTAGATTTTCTTAAGTGATCAACTTTTTAAGAGTCTGTATCTGATAGTTTAATTTAAAGTTTATTATGCTTCAACTTTACGGTTTATAATAAACGGGAATTTATGATTTGCAATGGTGAACTGTTGGCAATTTTCTTTACAGCATGTGTTCTCAATGTTAGGTTCAGGCTTTATTGAAAATTCTGCCGATAATTAAATTCAGTCCAAACTTTGCGACTAATCTAGGGCACAGATGCTCTTGCCGTCGGGCTTTTATTTGTGGTCACATAAAGCTTTTATGTAACGCCCACATATTAACGTCATGTTTATGAAAGGTCCTTAAACGCAAAACTTAGGTATATTTATTTAAAGGTGGCATATTTATTGTCTTTCCTTTTAGGTAGACAGACATTTAATTTTAAATAAGTCGCGGCCTTCTTTTAAGCAAAAAATTACCTAGTACGGTTAGGTACCTAAAGCGCGTAAATTGGGGAGAAAATTGCTCACTACCCAGTTCCTCATTAAAAGGGAAAGCACGTAACTTCACACGCCATACGGAAACGTAACAGAAGATGGAATCCTATGTTGACAAAAGACAAGCCTGACGAGGGTACCGTAAACACGCAAGTTATCGTAAAACGGCGTTTATGACCGCCCACGTGACTAGCTTAAACGAATGAGAATAAAAACAGGACAGTAAGAAAAATATAAGCACGCAAGTCTGAGACATCTGTCTTTTGAGACATCTGTCTTTTGAGACAGACTGAGAAGTTTTAATGTCTCTAGCGATTAAAGCGAAATATAATTACGGTCATATATTGTCCGCGGAATACAAATGCTTGAAGCTCTATTTGTGTGATAACTGCTCGTGGTACATTCATCCAACTGTGTTCTTTAACCAATAAAAAAAGTAGCACGAATGGCGCTCCTAGGACCACCATAATAATAACAGTATAAACGATACCCGTGTATCGTTTATACTGTTAGAGAGACAAGAACAGTTATAAGAAATATAGCCCTGAATATATTATTTGCATATAAATTAGTGTCCTCTAGACAGGATCAATGGAGCAAATAAACCAGCGTTTCCAAACTAAAATCCAAGTAAGTGAGATTTGTTCGAAGACCGAAGAATAATCGGAGTACAGTCCTGAATTCTTCATGAAGATGTTTATTCCGCTAAAGAAGTTGCTTGTAACAAACAAACACATTGCAGTGTTTGAAGGTCGAAACAAACTACACATTTAAATGTACTTTACGTCCAAATTAAACTAGTAAATAATAATATTGATAGAATGCTAGGCCTATTTACTCATCAACATGAAAGCTATGAAAACACGGAATCCTCATTAATTTAGACTGCTAATTAACCTGTCAACTGCGTGACCAATAATATGATTTATTACTTAAATATATAACATACATTTACTGTTAATGCAATGAACTCATGGTACTAAATATTGATGATAACGAAAGGGCTTCCTGCGTCAGCATAACTATTTTGAAGTTCACATAAAAATTATTGCACAGCCTTCCAAATACGGAGGAGGGCAAGAGCGTAAACCTGTGAAGACAACATTTCTGCATTCATAGGTCTACAAATTTTGTGCCCCTAAAAACTCTCTTCATAAAGTAAAGGCGGCAATCCACACAACAAAAGCCCCAGCAAACACGAAATATAGTACAAAAACCACTTATCAGCATTGTTAAGCGTGGGTACGTATCAAGGGAGCCGTAAGTTACGTATACCTCAATATCATGTAAGTACTGAGCCGTAAGTCACCCCTCGACGCTCGTTCAGACACCACAACTTAACATCCGAGAAGATAGCACGAGTCACGACCTATGACCCAGATATTTCCTTTTTTTACTTTAAAATGCAATCAGGCGTTGGCCCGTTGCATTAGAGGCGGAGATTATGTGGTGCGCACCGCGCTTGATTTTACAACAAGGATAAATGGACTTTTTGGTTTTGTTTCGGACTGAGGTGGTGGATATTTTAAACTGCTGTGCTTGAAAGATTTGTAGAACATAGCTACAAAAAAGGAAGTAACAATTTAGACAAGTTTTATGAATTGATCAATTATGTTGCAACTAATCCTGGAGCACTGATGTGGCATAAATCACTCGACATTCTTGAAAAGCAACACACATTTTGTGCGTTGACACGTCGAATAAAACGATATATACTTATCGCAAAGGTTGAATCGAGGTGGCCCTGGAAAAGGATGCCTGGAATGATTTGGGGGAGGCCTTTGCTCAGCATTGGGACAGTGTAGGCTAATATTAAAAAAATACGTATACAGTTTACACAAGATCAGTAGTCCTAGTATTAGCACCTCAGTATCTGTATTTGTTTCCTACATCCAATCATAACATATTTTAATACGTAGTAAAGTCAAATAAATTTACATCAATACATGTATTGTACGAAAATGAATGGTTGACGTGACGGACCATTAAATCCATAATTCCATTCGAGATTCGGTCTTGCAAGCACGTGGTTGTAAAACTTGGAGAATATCCAATGTGAGTCAATACGAAGCGTCTTACGTGCCCAAAAAATCGTCGAGAACCGTATAACTGAGGTCTCAGGAAGTAATATTCGGGAGTTGCGACCATTATGCGTGGCGCCATGCCAACTTGTGTGCGTAGGCATTAACTTACGAACGTAACAACAGTTGTAATACAAGTTCGTGCAAATAGTATTTCGTTTGCTCCTAGACGCTATATTTTATACTGCAGCGCCCTATAGTGAAGAAAGTTTTGGACTGCTCATATTTCGCTAAACCTCAGTAGGAGGCATTATTGTTAAATGTAAATTTTATTTTCTCTACTTTATTATGTACAATCATAAGCTGTAAAGCTCTGCTTATGAATAACGAAAATAAACCCGTGCCATCCTCCACAATCTAGTAAAATACCAGGTCTATCGAAATCCATTCAGACAATAAAGAACAATACGCTCCAAATTGAATGCACAGCAAATTATCGAATCGAAAATCGACAACATCCACATGGATATACTCCAAATTGTTCAGATTCAATAGAATCATTGCAGACATATCGCAAACAATAAGAGATACAGAATGGCTCAATAAATAGTACAGATGCAGCGGAACCACTCAAAAGCGGAGTGTCCACAAATCGTTATTGGAAAATGTCGGAAAACTACGTCACAGCGGGGAACATATTATTGTACATACAGTAACAATATGAGGTTTCCAATACGTTTCACGCACAGTTTACGATCGCGGTACTGTTGTTGAAGTATGCTAATAACTTCAATAAAAGTTCTATGACGACAATAATGTTTGGCTTTGTTATGGTAATATTTACTTTAATGCGTTTGTTTTGAATTTCTGTGTTGTTAAAGATATTTTGGTGTGGTAAACTTGAGGATATTTTCAATTTTGCTTTACAAAATGTTTACATTCTACAGATATACAACTTTCTTTGTACATTTTAGAATGAATGCAAAAAGAATTGTTGGTCCTTGGAGCCGGATAGTATCGAAAACTTTATTACGGCTCTTAAAGCTACCTTTAAGCTACTACCTTTATCCAACTGCAATTAAGCACATACTCAGTTTAACCGTTGAAAAAGCATGCAAAGCAAGGTAACCTCGACTGGCATTCATTGCAGCGCGTGAATTGATGGCGCGGAACACAAAGGGTTAGTGACGTATCTAGGTGAGCGGCCTGCGGCATCGGCTTTTGTTAGTACCTCATGCCACAGAGAACACAAAGCGTTAGAGGATAAACGAAGTATGAGGGTGCTAGCGTGGTAGGTGCGTATGTATGGGGAAATTGGAAACAGTGCTGAAAGATTTTCGGCGTACCTGTCACTAACTTTATTATTTCTGCAACAGACTTGTTACTTTTTATCTTTTGTTTCGTGATGATTAATGATGATACGGGACAACATTTAAGAAATAGCCTTTTTCCCATGGGGTTAAGCAGAAACTACAGAAAGCTACCCGCTACGTTCCTAACATGGAGTATGTCAGCAACGCAGCAGGTGGCGTTGTTGTATTGCCTCGTTTACGTTCATACATCTGGTCATACACGCACGCCTGACCTTTCCGGAAACATTTGAGGAAGTTGCAAGAAATAAGAAAGATTTGTAAAAAAAACGCCATTTAGTTAGTTTTCCGCTATTTCAGTGAGACGGGCGTTCCGCTGAACGGCTAGGGACAGTTAGAACGTTAATTGCCGCGTTATAGCCGGCACGAAAGGTTATGGCTCTCTAGAGAATAAAATCTAAGTTAGGGTAGGTTACTTAACACTCTTGTTTGATTATGCTCGACGAGACAACGGGGGCTTGACTAAAACTGTATTAAGTTCTTCATTAAGTAATCACCTTTGCAAAAAGTCAGATCAGAACAGCTATTTAGTTCTGTGAATTGTAAAATAATATGTGACAAAGCAAAAGCTTAGTAACTTGCAAATCAAGTTAATTAGCACAAAAAACTAAAATTATAAAAAATATGAAACGAAAAACTTTAACAGGATTTTTAACCATTAATACCCAGGGAAATAAGATTTCATCAACACCAAATATCCAATTCATAGAAGCGAACCAACACTTTGCGGGTAAAAACCGCGGTACAAATACCGTTTTTACATGAAAACTCGGATATTCTAGCAACGTAAATAGGGTTGTCACTTTTAACGCCGTACCTTTGCTAATACCTTTCAATGAACGTCCAACACACAGTATTAAATCAAGAGAGCAAGTTTTCCCTTGGGCTGGTCAGACTACTCAGAATTGGGAGGATCGTGGCGTTTACTTGAGAAGCTGCGGTCTTGTCCGGTAAATTACGGCTTAACTCTGTGAAAGGCGCTCGGACCGTCGAGACCGGAGATTTGACCGGCACAGCCAGACCCTAGTCAAATGGAAGTGACAGCCCTAGTAGCTGGGCTCAGTTATTGGATATGAATATTCAAAGTTATTCGCCAAACGTTCGGTGCGTACTCCCATAGGAGCAACCGAACGCATGGCATTCTGGGTAATGAAATTTTGAGATGGCATAAATATTTGGCGTTGGTCGAATGCTTTTGGGAAAACATTATTGGATCAAAAGGCTGACGAGGCCAGTTTCGAAATCCCATAGTAATGAGTTTATTTACGATGTAATATGGGGCGAGCCTATTGCCATCAAACGGGCACAAATCCAGACTCCGGGTTGATACTGAGTAATTCTTAACGGAAAACCCCAATAACACTTTGCCCGCCCTGGGAATCGAACCAAGGACCTCATGCTCAGCAGTAGCACTTGCAGACACTAGACCAACGAGGCAGTCTTGAATATAACTGGCGAAATATGGGTGTAGGTAATAGGTACAACTATGCCTAACCCTTTACGGAATACAGGCGTGATGCTATGTTATGTAATTATACCAATTAGAAATTGTCTCATAGCAGAGCAAATGCCTCTGTTCATAAAGAGAAGAAACGCGCATTGATTACCAAGAAAACACTGCGCGTGTCGTGTTGTTCATTTACCAGATAAAGTTTTATCCATTAAACCTCGAGTCACAAGTTCTCCACATAATCCATTGCATTTTCATTAAACCAATTCCCCATACATGGATTGGCTCTACAAACTCGACGTAAGACGCTAAAAACAATCATTTGTTTCGAATGCATGACGTCACGAGGGCAAACATGCACTTGCGCAACTCGCAGTATCGCACTGTTTTATACGTCATTCCGAAGTATGTGATAATCGCTAATAAAGTTGATTTACGTACTAGTTGAACGTTATGTAAATGTAAACTGTTTATCGGTATTGATTTAGTAGTTTGTTTTTAATTAATTTATATAAATGTCATTCAACAGCAATGAAATTTATTTGAATTAATTATACCAGTAAAATTGGAAGCTACGTAACTATCTCCGTAAATACGCAATAGTTACGTAATTATTAATGAGAAAGATTTTATACGGTATAAATTAATAATTTAAAGGGCTTGACTAACCGGTGAAATCTGGCGTAAAGATCGTTAAAACGTCGGACGTAATTTCCCCTATAAAATATAGCTCACAACATAATATTAATGAGACATTCTACAGCCCGTCAAAAATGACGGAGCAACACGTTAACAAAGAGTGGATATTAATTAATGACAGCGCCAAACGACGTTGTTTAGCAAGGCGTCCCGCGGTATTTGACATGTGGGACGTAAGTACCTAATTGGCCCGCCCGCTTCCCCCAAAAGCGTCTAATGGAGGCATTATAACACAATATTGACGCCTTTGAACAACACAATATAGACCCTATACAAGGTTATTTGGTAGGTATAAATTACGGTCTTTTATGTAATTTAAAACCAAAATACTAGGCTATATTTTAAACTTTATTAAGCCTTTGAACTCTTTGGACAGTTAGTGTTTCATGGCACCCACTGAGAATCATTACTTCGTGATGAAGACCAAAGTTACAGCTGGGTTACAAAGTTAAGGCATGTTAAGCCTAGAAATGTCTATATTAAACGGTTTCGTTTTTATGACAAGTTGATGAGTTTTCCTTCATTTGCTTGGAGTTTGTATACTTACGTATCACAAACTCCAAGCAAATGGAGGAAAATATGGGGACTAAAGTCATGGCTGACAGGCATAAAGCCATCAGTAAGGGTTGGTTTGTAAGGCACTAAGCAAGCAAAGCAGTCTTCTGAAGTCAGAATAAATAAATATCAAACCAAATCACTGAAGAGAACCATTCATAGAGCTTATTAGCTTCATTTTCGAAATACGTCCGTAAAAAGCGAAGATCCAAGCAAAACGGAATCAAAATTTATTACAAAACAGAGCGAAGCAAAAATAAAGCGTAATTCAAAGATAAACCATCCAATTATGAGGAGGCGCAAGGAAATTTAAAGATATTTAATAAGGTAATACATTCAGACGGAGCTTTACGTAACGCCTGGCTCGGTAACGAAATGCAATTTAAAGGAGAACGATGTCATTAACTTTGAAACACCCGAAAAGGGGAAGACTCAATTTATAAACGAAACGAAACTAAGAAGTGAACATCAAGACGAACCTGCTATACAAATAGATAAATCAGTGATAAGTAACTGAAATAATTAAACGTTCAAATATGTTTTAATTTATGCCATTGAAACGGGCAGCATGCATTCTTCTATCTTTTGAAGACTTTCAAATGTCTATTGAAAAGCGCCCTTACTCGTATCCTCTTGTAACATTCACTTTTCATTTTCCCCACTATAATCTGTTTGGATAATGCTACTGAAACACGCAGAATGCATTCTTATATCTTTTGAAGACCCGCAAAGGTCTGTTAAAAAGCCTACACTCGTATTCTATTGTAAAATTCACTTTTCATTTCCACCACTATGAACAGTTGATAGATCACGAAGGTCAGTTGAATTCATCCAGACGGGTGACGGCCTCCAAAATGATGTATTAATTAGATCATTGCCAGCTCGTCGCGTCCGCTCGTCGCTTGCACTGTCTGCCGATTGAACGCCCAGCACTGCAGAATTAACGTTTTAAAATCAATTTCCCGACGGCTTCCAATCCAGGCCTCCCGTCAGGAAATTACCAAGAGGACATCGTTCCAGGTCTTTATTCAATCTATACTGGGCTGTGAACCATTTTAATATGATTTGACAGCATTCACTGATGCTGTAAATAAAGGTCTAAATAACCATTTCCTTATCTGCCAGGGGTGCGGGTTGTTCGAAAGAGATACCGCGGCCCCTGGCACACAGGCAACTGAGGGAACACGGGTGGGTTTTAGACAGTAAAAGTCTGACACGAAAGAGCGGGAGAAGTTATTTGATGATTTCTCACCCAAAAAAAATAATCCATTTCCTTATAGATCCTTTTTACGAAAATGACGCGTACGGTGGAGTTTGAAATTTGGCATAGATAAAGTTTCTATGGAGAATGCGTGCAGAAAGCTAATATTTTTGATTTAAATGAATCATGGTCGAATTCCGACCACTGGGCGACCACTAGTATAAATTATTATGCATGCAATTGATACAATATTCTGTATAGCTAAACATGTGGACATAATATCAAAACCAGACTGCAACAACTTTATACCATGTTTAAAGCAACTAAAGACTTCAGACTCTTATGATATTTGAGATACTCCAAAAGCATCACCATTTAAAATTTCGTGAAACCTGGGGGAAGTACCAACGTGAAATTCCCATTACACTTATTCGAACCTATGAATATGATGCAAAAAGCTTTTTAATAAAAAAAACATCGCGGTTTGCCACTTGCTTTTAACATTATAAAATGTTACGGTTGAGGGTGGAAAATCATCAAATAACTTCTCCCGCTCTGGGTGGAGCAGGAGGGCATGTCAGACTTTTACTGACTAAAACCCACCCGTGTTCCCTCAGTTGCCTGTGTGCCCTGGAACACAGGCAACCCGCACCCCCGGTAAGGCATCGGCCCTTGCGGGCCCCTTCAGTTGGTGCTGACATCTCTTTGAGGCGCGCCTGGAACACAACGCGCCGTCGGCCGACGCCGTGGCGCCTCTCAAGCCACTCTTCAAAGAGGGGACTTACCGCCGCAATCGTGGCCTCATGTTGGCTTTAATCCCGTAATTCAACGTTTTCCGAGCATTCGCAGGATGGATGGTGGGTTCATACTTTTAATTGGCTTAATGTATGTTAAAGGCTTTTAATCATATTTTTACACGTTCATGAAAGCTACAGGTAAATGAATCATATAAGTATACACAGTACGGCTCCCATGGGTGCTGTGAAATAGCAATAGAGTTTTATGAGGAGATGAATCTAATTGTGTATTAATGAATGCATAATGTGATCATAAATTCGTTTCCTGAGTGTGCTGTTTATTGGACGAAATCTGGTTTATCTGTTACGGGCGTGGCAATCTCAGAGGAATGATATCGGGCAATAGAATTGGCCGTTTAATTGTCCCGATCGTTGTAAGCTAGGGCTATATTAGAATGCAAACCTAGCATCTTTCCCATGAAAATTGGAAAACTTCAATGCCTTTTCTTGCTAGATCTTCGTTGTCGGCAATTTGTTTATTGTCAGCTAGCTTAGTAATTACTTCATGCAGATGCTAGACGAGCACAACCATTAGTCAAGATCCACGGCGAAAATAGTTTTAACCAAATAATTAGAGAGTTCAGGACACACGAGGGAGTTAAAACAAGTTTTCCCATACAATCAATTACCTGCAGGTGTATAACGTTGTACACACAATTATTCGGTTTAATTACACAATAAATTAAGCAGTTCATTAGACGAAAACTCGAGTTCGCAATTAAACGAACAGGGTGAAGACGACGCTTGTTCACAATGTTCACCTATACGCTGAAAACGTGGAGATGGGAGATAAAAACTTGCTCTTGTTGACTTGTGTTCAAGACGTTTATTTAATATTTTAATGAAGTGTGTATTGTACCTTGGAACAATTAGATGTTCTTAATATGACTTGCACAGTTAGATCTTCGAAATTTATACGATTCCCTAATCAACCTCAAAGGTTGAAGCGTTGAATTTCGCCAATGTTTTAAATCCTAAGTAACATAATAAACGCGAAAGTAAGTTTAGTATTAGATTTCCACAAAAATAGCAATCCCAAATTCAGAGCATAGCTCCAACAATTTACTTCTATCTATAGGTACATCTGACCCAACGGTCAGCGGGAAATTTCACGGTCGGCAGCCTAGGGCTATCCCAATTAATCTTATTCACGCTATTCAGCTACATTTGGCATCGCGCGAATGTTAGCCACTTCGGGGGCCATTGGTTTCGACCACAAAATAGACAGTTAAAGAAGATCTATTCCATGAATAAAAAAAGATGATGGGTTTATTTGCGATAGGAACACGTGCATACAAAGAGAGAGAAGAAACATATAGCTGACGGTCAATAATATAATCATTAAATGGTCTTTAGAACAAAAAAATAGAGCTAATGTTAATATACATAGCGTGTTTATTCGACGGCTGGAGAGCTTCCGCTGCTTTCAACATTCCAAAATTGTAAAGTCCTTCTGGAGTTCTTAGAAGCAAACCTTCTGTATTTCCATTGTACGATGGCGTTATAACCCAGTCGGAATGTGCCGGGATCACGAGAGGTGATCAATTTGCAGGACAAGTGTACTATTTTTTAGTCTTTCTTTGGTTACCGTATATCTTTTAGACGTACGGAGCGTTCTGATCTGCATACGTGGGTTTCTATAAATTGTAGTTAGTCGAAGTACTTTTTGTCGTTTATTTTCTGCATTGAAGACTGGCCATTTAATGAGTAGGCCCAAGGAACACATGAGCAAGCAAATCCTCTACATGAATCCAGGTCCAAAGAAGCGAGGTAGACCCCTTCTCACTTTGACATCTGTAATGAACCTTAAGTAAAACTGAAGCAAGCCCAAGTGAATGACTAGACGATCCAGAACCGAAATATCTGGTGAAGAATGACGAGGAGAGCCGACCCCAAATGAAATGGAATAAGGCTGGGCAAAGAGACAGATGAAGACTATTCTTTGGGCATGTACATAAATTAATCACTGCTTTATCTAAGTCTAATTTATCTTCAGAATTTTCCCATCGTAAATATTGGAACATCAGCATTAACCTGATTAGGTTTTTTTTAAAGATAAATACAAGCTATTTCATTTATTTCTTTTTCCAACGCATCAATTCACGATATTTCCCTTAGCGGAAAGCCCAAGGGAATGTTCCATTTCTGTTTTTCTAGATAAGGCATAAATTCACAAAGAATCCCAAGGGAGCTGTGGAGTATAGCAATAAAAGAATATCTTAGGGTAATGTTGTATTGTTCTTTATCAGAAATAATGTCTCTATTCTAATATTTATTCAATATTGTAAACATCATTGAATTGTGTCAACGTACCCACCACAGCTGGTTATAGGAGCTGTTAAATTATTAACGATCCATAAACATATGAAATATTCAAGTATTAATTTCAGTAATGTGTCTATGTACGTTTATCGTACATCTTAAACCCTTTATTGGACCCAAAACTAGTTTGAACAAGGTTTATCTTAATATACCCACTCTCAAATAAATTCTGATAGCGGTGCTTATTTTCCTTTATATACATACATAAGTAGTTTCGTGCAAGGAAGAATTACGTTCAAAGGACACTTATTGTAAATTACATGAGCACATGGGACGTAGCTGAAGGCCTATTTGGGGGTTTAATAGTTCAGAATCAGAATAGAAATAGTGTTGGACGCTGCTGAAAGTGCCAAGCTCGCATCCTAATTCAGGTGCAGTCCTAATTCTGGGCTGACTGTATATAGATTGGTATCGAACCGCTAAAAATAAGAATGGAAATAACCTCCATCTTTTAGGTACCAATAATAAAATTATAACGTCCAGAATAAACAAACATAATGTGTCTTCCTAAAAATGAAATAACAGATGAGCTATAATGGAAAAAGCGAGTGCTAAAATTAGAGTATCTGCTGTAAAATGAAAACGAAAACATATTTATCAGGGCAGACGTTTCAGTAGTCGAACTTGAGACAACTATGTGACGTAGAGACAATAAATTTACTCAGGAGGTAACAAACGACGCATTTAAGTAACGTCAGCTGAATGTGTGAGTTATATACAGACGATTTAGTTTCTAAATGTCTTAATTTTGGACGTAAATTACCGTATTTTGGTCTCATTGTGGCAGGTTATCTTGGTACATTTAATGGATTTAATTTATGCATCTGATGATGAGTTTATTACCGTGGGTAAAGAAGAATGGCCTTTGAATAAAACAGTCAGGAGTGCTTATTTTACTTTTTAACGTGATTAAGCTTTGCGAATGGTTATATTTCTACCAAATAGAAAACACCTCATATTCCTTTCTGTAGATAGATACTCTACTACAGATACTCATACAGAGTCACACTCACACTCCATAGACACTCATATTATGTTTATTTATTCAGTTATGTTTCTTGGTTTCAGTTGAGCCGCACGATTACTGACAAATGCGTGCACCAACTGGACAGGGCTCCATTGAGTGGACTTGTCCAGTCAGTTGAAATCTCAAAAGACTATTTCAGAAACCAATATACACGGTTTTCACATGATCTGACCAAGATTATGTTCGGACTTTAAACGAAACTGTGACCTCCGAGTTTGTTTCGGTATTTCTTCTCAGAGTAGTGCGATGGGAGACGCCGACCTCATCTAGTTTTAAAAATATGATTGACGTTAAAAAGTCTTTACACAAACCTACTTATAGATATAAACTCATTTATCATTACCAAAGGACCAACACGGAACAACAGCACACTGAATTCATTCAACTCTAAAAGATAAAAACCACATTCATACTTTTATTACCAGTTTAATTCCGTATCAAGTCACGAACCATGACACTCGGCATAATTTCGGAATAATAATTTGAATTTTTTATTAATAAGCTTAACCGCAATAAGACTGGTAGGGTACTGTTACTGGTTAATTTAAGTAAAACGGTACCTCCAAAGAAGGTCAGGGTAACAAAGTATGAAACAAATGCTTAGTCATAACAGTATGGACTGCGTCTGGTGTATTTATAGGTGATGCGTGTGGTATGAGTTACGTTTAGTAATAAGCTAAGCTAATAATAGGCAGTTGTTTTCCTGTGGAAGTTATTTCTTTGTTAGTTATTGATTCTTTAGAGCTTGTAGACTTTATTTCATTAATCTATCTCTAAATACTATTCTATATATGTATATAAAACTGAATCTGTTTGTTAGTCTCGCTAAAACTTAAAAACAGCTTAACCGATTACATTTTTTTTTTGAGGATTAGTTTTGAAACCCAAAGGAACAGCCAAAAATTGGGGAAACATAAATTGCATTTTCCATGGGAATTTTGTATGAATTATTGAAATATGGTCAGGACAACGTCTGTTGGGTCAGCTAAAGCCGTTTTTTGTTTGAGCGCGCTAATCTCTACGGTAGTATCAATCGGATTTGAAAAAAAAAATGCATTTGATAGCCCCACTCTAGCGGAAGGTTATTTACCCCAGGATCGAGTAAAAATAAAAGTCAGAAGGAACGCTACACGAAGTAATAGCGTGGTCGTGAGATAATATCACGCGGACGAAGTCGCGGGCAGCAGCTAGTCAAGAATGGTACTCTGTCATCAACTTGGCGATTTTTGTTGAGGTCACTGAAAGAGGGTGCAGATGCTTCTAATGATCCCTCTAAAATAATTTATTTCTATTTTATATCATCATAATCGTTCTCATTTTTGGGGTCGGCGCAACATATAATGTTTTCTATACATAAATATAATGAAATAGTAACAAAGTCAAAGTCAAAGCATTTATTTCAAATAGGCACTTAAAAGGCACTTTTGAACGTCAACATTTACATTAAAATAGAATTGATTCTAGTCGCCCCTTCCAAAATGTAGTTTCGTATGGAGAAGAATGGGCAAGAAACTCCACCGTTACTCTTTTAAAATGTTTCAAGTACAATATTTACATTCATTATATGATTATGTGTGAAAACGATGCACCCAGAATAAAATTACCATACCAAAATGGGTAAAAAGAATCAAATTGAAACAATACAGATAAATTAATTCTGTGATAGATACATGGTGTTCACACATTTACAAACATTGTAAAATTAAGTATAGGTATGATTTTCCTACAATATTAACAAGTAATGAGTCAGTGTGTGAGTTAAAATAATTACTGAGTGTAAATCAATGTCATAAATATAATTAATTCTATGTACAATTCAATTAGCAACCAGTTTGATTTTGTCTAGACTCTAGATTGTCCTATGGAGCAGGACCAGCATGTTTCCAAGCATTCTTATCTTGGATATAATCCTCTAATTTGTAATACGCTAGTTTACAAAGTTTACTTTTAATGTGAGCTTTAAATTTCCTTTCATTTAATTGCAATATATCACAAGGTATTTTGTTGTAACATTTAACACAGTACCCCATAAAAGATGTATGTACTTTAGCTAATCTGAAAAATGGTTGATCTATTTTGTCTTTGTTTCTAGTATTAAAATTATGTCTATCACTTATTTTATTAAAAAGATGTAGATTTTTTCTTACATACATAATATTTTCATAAATGAATTGGCAAACGAAGTCAAAACTGTACATTTAATCTTAAAAAATACCTCTACGAGGTGTGGTGAACGAGTCTGATGCCGCAATTTTTGTCCGTTTGTCTCCAGATGAATGTTTTGGATTGGCGCAACAGATTTGGCCATAGATAGATCATAACCAGAGATCGGATATTCGGATGCATATTCACCTAAAGTTGAGATGTTGGCTAACATGGAATTCGCTTAAGTCTTAATTTAGGTAAGTATTTTTTTATTTTTTGTTTTAAATAATAGAAACCACCCCTCCTCCAGTACATACACATATTTGTATCGGGTTAAACATTAATTTGAATTGAATACACATCTGAATAGTTATGCAATCCAAGAATCCAGGGGTTTTTAATAAATATTACAGATAATTTATAAATCCGCTTCCATACTTTCATAGCTAAAAATTATCGGTAGGTAGGTAAATATGCATCTGAATAGGTAAATATGCATCTGAATTTTCGATCTCTGATCATAACCTAGATGAACACAAAAGATACTCTTAATACCGGCAGTAAGTTCCCTTGGAATATTTTCCCATACGCACGCGGGCGAAGCCGCTGGCAAAAGGTAGTCTACCATACACAGATTAATGTCATTAATGACAGTAAATTCGATTGAGGTCCAAAGGGTAGTCGGCTTTCTCAATACATTACACAAAACCGATGGTATATTACTAAGAAAATACCAAGAGTCCATTTCTTTGACTTCACTACTAAAGAAGACATCAATATAACAATTCCTGTTACTGCAAAAGTTAATCGAGGGAATCGGGTTACGGTTCTTAAGCTGTAATGTGTAGGTTTTAAAGCTAAAGTCGTTAAAGAAACCGCTTTGGCGTACAATTGTCAATTATGCGCGAACATAAAATGTACCTACACTCCGTTTTCTTTCATCACCAGATGAGCAGAAAATAAAAGCGGTTTTTACTCAGAGCTTTACATTATTTATTTTTACGACCCCCGTGTACATGTGACCACGAGTGTGTAATGTTGAAAAAGTCGACGAAATAAATTTTGTGACCCATGCGGGGAAGCAAAGAGAGATGGGAGTTTTATACTCTGGTTTATTTCAGACTTCCAGATTAAATATTTATATTGTTTGTTTGTAATTGTTGCCATGATAAACGGAATCCCTGATTTATCCTACTAATGTTATAAATTCGAAAGTTCGTATGTATTGATATCTAGGATGTTTGTTTCTCAATCACGCAGAAACCGGTGAACGGATTTATATGAAATTTGGCACACAGATAAGTCTTTAACCTGGATTAACACATAGGATACTTTTTATCCCGATTATACGTTCCCGCGGGATAATTTTCGACCTCCGCGCGGACGAAGCCGCTGGCAACAGCTAGTCTCGACTAAAGAGGAACTAACCAACGAATCGTAATAAGGCGATGCTTTGTTGAAATAAAAAGTAAATCTGAAAAATACTACTATTCTTTTTATTTCAAAGCCATTCATACTCCGACCAGAGCAAAGGACTTTTTTCCCTTCAAAGCCTCCACAAAGAAAGTTTCCATCCTTTTATTTCCCAGGCTTTATCGTGTCTCTAGGGAAGTAGTATACAAATTGGCTAGAAACATGAAGTATAACGCCTTTTAAGTTTAAATTATGAACCATTATTGGAGGTTCCAGATTCAATATCGCTTAACGATTTATAATTCAAGTTCCTTTGACTATCATAATTTATATCCTGATTGCTGTCAGCTGGGGTTGTATTATAGAAGCTGTCTAGCTTATTAAATTCTTATTAAAAAGCAGAGCAATTTTCTAGGAAAATATCTTCTTTTTCTATTAAGTACGTCAGTTTGGAAAGACTCCGTAGATGAGGAATAGTAAAATTCTGAACGGATAATTTTAATTGCAAATAAAAGGTAAATGTAGTTTTTTGATAGTCGACGGGTCTTGGTGTAAGCAAGGTAGAATGGAAGAAGAAACGTATTGTGCCCCAAGTAACATGGGAGAAAGACAGGAAAATTATGAAGATTATAAGGTAGTGGAGCTTTAAGAGTCAATATTGACTGAAAGATTTCTAGCGATATGAATAATTTCCGTAACAAACGTGTTGCCTAAATTTAAACCATTATCGTCATACATACACAGTTAATTAATCTAAACTCATGGGACCAATTAGAGCTTGTTAGACCAATGATGCAGAAGCAGAACAGAATTAATTATGTTACCCAGTTTTGTTGTTGGTATCGTATTAATTACCATCGTCACTGCGATAATACATGTCTGGAACGCCCAAAGAATGAATAAAGAAAAACCTTGGATGTTATCTTGATATCGTACCAATAATATTATTGACGCAATTGCTGTTGAAATTAGTTTGTTGCATACTTCCCTTCGCGTCAATGTAACCCATGTTGGAAGTATTGAATCTACAGTTGTTGATAGAGTTAATGTGTACTACAAGCGATCGATTCTAGATTTTTTTGTTTTTGGATGGGAAATCATCAAATAACTTCTCCCGCTCTAAGTGGAGCACGAGGGCGTGCCAGACTTTTACTGACTAAAACCCACCCGTGTTCCCTCAGTTGCCTGTGTGCCAGGGGCCGCGGTATCTCTTTCGAACAATCCGCATCTATTAGTTTAAGGTAGGTACTCTAAATTTTCCAACCTATTTTGGGGCCGGCTTCCAGTCTAACCTGATGCAGCTGAAAACCAGTATTTTACACGGCACTGCCTATCTGACCTCCACAACCCAGTTACTGGGTAAGACTGGTTCGTCTGGCTTTCGGGATTCTGACGACCCGTACCGACTGTCAAAGAACTACGAATGACAGCCGGAACCAACAGATAAACGTGCTTTTCTACACCATAGAATACATGGTAGGGAATTTTGCAAAGAAACGTAACGTAAAATACCGATATTAGTATTGTGAGTCTGTAAAACCGAACTTAAACCAATAACAGTTTCAGGTTTCTGCTCAACACCTAAAGAATCGCGACATGGCCCCAAAAATATTTAATATTACACTTCGCTTTCATTTTTACGCCATTTGACTTGATACATTAGACGTAAATTGCACATTTTGTTACCCCAAAATTACTTCGGCAACGTTCCAGCGTTATTATATTTTTTACTTTAATATTCAAATGTAGGTGCGACTAAGGGCCCTATCACACTGGCTATTTGTGAGCGTTTTGCCAACGAGGGTTTACGGCACACGCGCGCTCATGCCCCGTGTGCGCAGCATGATCGCTGCGATGTAGCAATATTATATGCTTATCTCGCTCTCTCTGTACACTCGTCTCAATCGCTCTCGTTACCCAGATGTGCTGGTTGTTCATCGCACCCGCCACATATACCCAGCAAGGTATAGGCGACGGGCGAAATGACCAAACAGCTCTTTGCTGACACTCATAAATCAGTAGTGTGAATGCCTCCCTTACTTAAGAAAGATAATGTAGAATGTTCTGAGTCTATATGAAAAGTTAATAGCAGTCGGGATTCAATCGTTATTCCGCCTGAGTCCGCGAAGGAATGAATGAACGTTGTTTATTTGAAGAATAGGTTTCATTTGAAGGAATGTATCTGTTTAATGAATGGGCTTTTCTTTATGAACTGGCTGTATCGTTTCATCATACAAGCCTAGTGTTTGTGGTGTTGTAACAATAATAGTCTTGTGTTCCAATATGCTGTGTTGAATTGTCTTTTTTTATATATACTAGCTTCTGCCAGCGGTTTCGCCCGCGGGAAGGTCGGTTTATTTTACATATAAACCTGGGATCTTGAATCACTCTGATGTCTCTTGAATGTCTATTGATGAAAACCGCATTAAAATCCGTTGCGTAGTTTAAAAGATCTAAGCGTACAAAAAACGAAAAGCGACTTCGTTTTATACTATGTAAGGATACACACATACCTACTATTTATATTCATGAGACACAATATTCGATACGGATCCATTACTTACTTCAATTTGAAGCAACAATTTTGGAAACTTTATTATTGGTATTGATATTGGTCGATTCCAAATCTTCGTATGACCATAACAATTAAATGTCCAATAACCTTACAATAACCGGTTACTCAAATAAACAAACGTTTGCATCGCTGACGTCACTATTCCCATATATTATGCAGAATCTGGTCAGCAAATATTGATCGTCCATAAGTTTGACGGCAATCCTTTGGATCTCGGACCCAGATATGGCGGAATATATTGTACAGATAGTGTTTTTTTTTTTTTGCTTGTCTTTTTTGGTAAACAAAAACACACTTTTATAATTAACGTTGAGCTTTGTAAGAAATAATTCGGTATGAATGACAGGAAAAATACCTACATACATAAAACTCACACCTCCTTCCCTTGGGGGTAGGCAGAAACTACAGCCACCAGCTACATACCTTTTCCGATTTTTTTTTTATTTACTTCTGGACTAATAATGAAAAAGAAACTACCCCGAATTTACCATTTTAACATAGTCATTCATTTTCCTAAATTCGAAATCTCAATACGTCACATTACTTAGTTTGGCAAAAAAAAATAAAGCAAAGAAATAATCGCTTCAGCCCCGGTCTACTACCAATAATCCCTCAAATGTGACAGAAGTGATGGATGGCAGTGGTTCGCAGACGTTGAACTAAGCTTTGACTTTATTCGATACTATCAAAATATTCTCTATCTCAAATCTTTCAAATTTCACGCAGGATTTATATCTTTATAGTCGATTTACTGCTGAATAACTTTTTGTTGAAGTTAAACGAAAGTGTCCGTTGAAAGTTTCCGTAAGTATTGAAAATTGATAGAGTGAAAGTCATGTCTAGAATAAAACGTGGTCCGGGCATTGAGGCACGAAGATCCTTACTCTTTTTCTTCAACTCCGAATGTAATTATGTATCTATGGAGATTGAGATTGTCAAACATAATGACAAAACTTAAAAATGTTCGCAGTCGATATCTTAGATTTTCATTTTTATCTCACTATTGGCTTCAGCACCCTCGAAAACCATTAAAACGACACCCATGATAAAGAAATGAAAATTTTCGGAGCTGCCATCTTGGATTTTAATTTTTATCTCACTATTGGCTTCAGCACCCTCGAAAGCCATGAAAACCATATCCGTCTCTTTCTATTATAATATGTATACTAAAAAGTCGCATGAAGGGAGCATAACGCTTTTTCGTTACGTGACGATTTTCTACAAGTTTACTCCTACCACAATTTGCATTAAAGAACTTCTCATTCCACAAAAAAAATATACCGTAAGAACACATGGAAAACTGTCTCAGTAGAAGGTTATTTTTTATCCTACGTACATAATAATAGGTCATCTGAATGAAAAACAAAAGCATCCCAATATCACTCCTAAATATTGTTTACGATATCTTTCTGTTTACATCGAAGGCGCTAAGAGTCTACCGGTCCAACAAAAATAGATATTGTATTTTGTAAACATTAACGTGTTATGTATTTACTATTGAGGTCGTTCGGAAGAAAAATACGTCTAAATATAGAGACACTCCATATCTCTGTGGAATTAATCTGGTAAGTATGAACGAAGAACTAATAAGATCATCATTCTTTGACCATTATTCCATTTTATCTGGGGTCGGCGCGACATATCTTTTCTATGCTTCTCTATTAGTCATCAATTCGTTAGTCACCCTCTTTCTAGCTAAATCATCTTTCACATAGGCCATCCATCGTTTCTTCGGTCTCTCCCTAGTATTACAAACATCTACATTTATACTAAAAATTTCCTCACGCTATTTGTCATATCATAAACATAATGCTCCGCATTACATCTCATACCATGACAACCGATTTCCACACGTTTCAGTCACCGGTGCCACTTTCACATTTCCTCTTATACAGGGTTGCATCATCGACGCGCAAACTGTACCTACCATCCTACCTGTAACCAAGAATAGATTTTTTTTAAATCATTGATAAACAGACTGACAGAAAATTTCTAAGCAGGAGGGTCCAAAATCATGTACTGAATCCATGGTTACAGGTTGCGCGTCGATTTCCCTGCCAACCTGTATACTCATTTGACTAATAAGATAACAATCTATTTGAACTACTCTTGTCACCACAGTACTTAGGTACTTATTGTCGCGATCCCTTAAACCTATTAAACACGTCACTAAGTACCTACCCAGTTACATGACTTGATAAAGCCGCCAACTGATATTGATTTCTTTATCCGTTCTCGTCACCATACTACGAGTATAGTAAAAGTATCCGACCTAAGAATTAATATAACCACGATTAGACAGCTGTCCATATTATTTTATAATGTGTTATTGCTCGTCCAAAAAAGTTAATTAATCGGGTGAAGGGCCCTTTCGGTTCTAAACGTACACTTCCCAAAACGTCCGCTTCCCAAAATAAGACTTTGGGACAGGCCCGTATTTTCGTCGATTAGAGTAGGCCCACAGGCTCTCAGACTAAGTACAACGCCAGCCATAACTAGCCACGGGTAGTAGCAACATCTCTTTTTCAAAGCATAAAAAGAAAAAGAAAATAGGAGTCATAGAAAGTCTAATGTGCAGAAGAACCTCTATGGACAAGACAAGACAGCTGCTCATGTGCATTTAAATTGCCCTTCCCAGTGGTTGCCACATACAAGTCAAAGAACTTCAGGAGTCAAAAGTAACCCAGGTGGATCT
This sequence comes from Antitype chi, assembly GCA_947359405.1. Taxonomy (NCBI): domain Eukaryota; kingdom Metazoa; phylum Arthropoda; class Insecta; order Lepidoptera; family Noctuidae; genus Antitype; species Antitype chi. The sequence goes on from OX375808.1 coordinate 19,064,794, forward strand.
CACCTCTCTCTTACCAATTAGTACTTAGCAAGTTTCTTTTATAGACATTTCTATAGTGTATTAAGTTGGTGGCAGTTAGCATACATAAGCGGAGACGAAAGCTGTTGCAACCACAAAGTACGCGTTGAACGTCATATGTAATATATATGCTCATTCAAATAAACATACACGGCGAAGCCATTAAGTTTTAATAAGGAGCATAATTTAAAACTGCCAGCCAACTCCTTGCTAACTCGGCGACTGGCACGTATTCGTTTTACCTTTGCGAGTATTCCAGTAAGGATTCTTTGAATAACTGAAGGACTGTTTGCATTTGAAACGTTTGAGGTAAAGGATTGCGTTGTGTAATGAAAATAAATTACTACCTCATGTGTTATTTTGTACTGTATGCTCCTGCCATGCCATGGTCCTCAACCGATCGGTTTTTAAATATGTCCACTGAACCAGGAGTTCAGTTAGTTCAGTCCCGCACATTATATTAGGGGAATATTTAGCCGATTTTCGCTTTGAATGAACCTCTAAAAACAACGGTGCTGGTGCAGCGGCCGGTGAGCGCTAAATACATAAAGGTTGTCGCAGTTCCTTTGCTATTTAGTATTTTTGAGTGAATTTCAATAATATTTTTAGGAAAGTATAATGGGAATTATTTGAGATTCGATTAAATACATGCCCATATGCATTACATAAAACGGTGTAAAAGGTAAAATACATAGTTGTTTATTGAATCTAAACCCAAAACATTCCAAACACAGAATGGTCCACATTCCACTTGGAAAATACAATTGTACTCCAAATAAAAATGACCATTGAGCAATTTTTATCCTCAATAAAAAGCACTGAGCCATTTTCAGGGCGAAGTTTTGAAATAATCCTAACCTTTTATAGTTACATACGGACACATAGGAAAACATAGGAAACTAGTATGAAACTGAAATTGCTCTCCACATCGCAAACTTGAACAATTTCTAAAGTACAAATTCGTCGGGCGAGGCGAATAATTAAGTGCGAGCCTGTAATTAAAGCCTCTACAAGTGTCGCTAAGAATGTAGGTTATACAAAGTTAGCGAATAATTTGCTTTGCTTAAGCAACTGATAAATTCAAACGAACGTGGGGCACCCCGGTCTTAAATTGACACTTATTTTATACGTTTAAGTTAAATTTAATGTAATGAAAAGTACGATCAGCAATAATATCGTTGATTAAACCAAAAAAAAATTGGCGAAATTAAAGTAATAAACTAGTGGCACAAAACAAAGGCGGTAATTATTCCCAAGAGTTTTTCATAAACACCTACCGAGGAGCAGCGACATTGTTCAGCGTAATGAGCTCAAAAATAGCGTTTATACACAGCGTTTATATGAGAAACTGTGACTCGCGAGTCTTTCATACGCGTTATGTATGTAGGCATAAATGTTTGGATATCATTAAGCTTTCTATGTCAACGATGGAACGTGTTGAAAGTCTTTCAAAAAGTGAAGGTAGATTTAATATAAGTTACGAAAATTGTCGTCTATTAAACACAGCATAAATCTTTGCTTGCTCCCATATTTTCAGGCTGTATTTTTATATCTGTGGTATTCTCATCGATCCTATTTCAGAAATAGGCTTTGTTTTGGACTCATTCAGTCCATCAAACGATGCCCACCTCCTATCATGCTCTCTGCGCAACAAAACCAAAAGTCCATTGCAAGGTCAATGCTAACACTTCCGACGTGGCTGGATGCTGATCGAATCTTCTAGGGATACATATTTTCAGTTTCTTGCCCGTTCTTCTCCAGTAGTACCTAGACCTACTACGGTTTGGATGGGGCAACTAACTAGCTTCATCTTTCTGACTGAACGACTCCTTGACAATTCAAAGGTTCCTGTTATTTGGTTCATTTTAATTATAAATTAAAATATCTTTTCGTGTATATCTATGTGATCGCGATGTTCTTCTAAACTACGCGAATACGCGATTCCAAACTACTGGTTGTGATGTGGTTGCGGGCATCATTTGGAGAATTTATTGTGGAAGGTTTTTATGTATTTATACATTCATATTAAATTTACATATTACACACAACGACCCGCACTAGTGTAAAGATAACTGGATTCATCTATACAACGAAGAAGCTGAGCACGTAATACGTCAAATGCTCCCAAAACATGCAAACTTTCACAAGGTAAGAAAGGACCACCATGTAAAATTCAACAGTGGCAACATATCGGATGAGTGTAACTGTCTCGTACGTGACGTCACGGACTCGAGCCGTGCGTGTACAAATCCCTTCACAGTCGGCCAGGCGCCGGCGCACGTTCCACCCTTTGCGAGCTATGTGTCCACGTGTCGGAATTTTTAATAGAACCGGAACACCGTCCGTCCGGTGAGTGAATCATGCTGAAACTCGTACGGAATTGCACGGACTTTTTTGCTCATTGCGTTTTCATATAATGTGGGTTACTAGTTTTATTAGTATTTAGTTGTCCTTTTGAAGTTATTTGCGGTGAGCACCGAAAACCAAAGAGTTTTTAATTTTAGCGTTCCCTGTAAATTATTATTTCAGAAGAATTACAAAAAAAAGCATTTTGAGGATCAGTGACGCGTTCAAACATCTGCATGGGTCTATCTGTATTGAACACTATTCCAATATTATTGCTTAGATTTATTTATTATGTCTTTTCTCCATTTTTATTATTGAATAATATTTATTTATTTATTCAATTCAGACAATTTCGAAAGAGATACTTGGATTGGAGATTTTCATTTCCATGCATTTATCAATAAAATATTTGTCACGTAAAGCCAAAAAGTACCAAAATATCAAACAACCATTTGACCTTTTCCGAGAGGAAAACTTTTCCTGCACCACTCTGAGCTTGTAAATTTATTATGCTCCGAATAATTGTCTATATCTTCGACTGAATTCGGATATTCTTTCACACTACATAAAGTCGATCTCTGGGGAATAAAACCTTTGTAGAGGCGACTGAAACCCAAAAACCTCGGCGGGCGGGCAAAAAAGTAAATTTTCACATAAATAATTCAGCAGGCAACATTTTCAGCAGAAAAACAAACAAAATCCAAGCACAGCAAAAGAATTATAGGCGTTATTTCTCAAATTTTGAAATAATCCTACTACATAAGGAATATACAGGGTGATTGGAAGATGGGTGCAAAGCTTTAAGGTGAAGATAGTATAGACAATTTAGAACCATTTAAGCCATGGTTGTCTTAGACGAAGTCTTACCAATTTTTTTTTTTTTTAAATAAGGTTTAAAAGACGTATTGTACAAATTTTTTATTTTTTCTGAGCTTTAAATGTCTGTAAAAAAATGTCTAATGACACAGAAGCCTAAAACATGTTTTGCTTGATTGCTTACACATTACTTTAATTAAATAAATAAAAAATGAATTCATTTATCATTCAATTTGGCCATAATTATGCAGTTTACATTAAATTTTGAGAATTTCCAAAAAAAAACTTAAAAATTTGGTTAAAAATATTTGGTAAGACTTCGTCTAAGACAACCATGGCTTAAATGGTTCTAAATTGTCTGTACTATCTTCGCCTTAAAGCTTTGCACCCATCTTCCAATCACCCTGTATATTTTTCGCCGGCCAAGAACGATAAACAAGATTAAAATTACACGAAGCGAAGTGGGCGAGGTTGGGGCATAAATCTGGAAGGAAAGCTGGTGTTGAATGGCTAGTTTATAGTACAAACAAAACGGTCAACAGCGAAACAAACACTGGAAACAATGAAACACCCACCAGGTTGCGGTATGAATATCTAATGAAAGAGAAAATGATACTACAGAATGGGTATAATAAAGCTGAGAGGACAATGGAAGTTCAAGGCCGCAGACTGACGCTGTATGTTACAGGTACAGGACATCTGCCATACTGAAGATCCCTTCCATACGGTCATAAAAGTTAATACCCGTAGACACTCGTAAACACGAGCATGATCCCGACGAACGAACAGTAAATATTATCTTATCATTTTGTTATGAACGTGAGAATTCTTCGCGGCCGTAACATAATTATGAAACATAATTGTTGCAACGATTTCAGCACCCTAATTGCGTAACTCACGATTAATCATAATTTGTTTCGTTTTGAAACAGATGGCTAAACCATTGGTTCATATGTTCGAACAATGTGTCTGCTCAACAACGTAAATAACGCAATGAATTTTGTTGAACTGTCAAATGAAACCGATTATGATTAATCGCGTGTTACGCAATTAGGGTGCAGGTTCTGAATAAGAAACTTAGCTGAGAAATTGCTCGACAATTAAAGACCTTACATATTTTAATAAATGTTAACAGCCGCACAGGTCGATCGAAGGTTAAGCTACGTTTGTCGAGGTCGGTTCGTGGATGGTTGAACATCCATTACATATCGAGACTGCTCCATGCCTCGGAAAGCACGCTAAGCTGTTGGTTCCGGCCTGTCATTCGTAGATCTTTGACAGTCGCTACGGATATTCAATAACCCGAAAGTCTGGTAACCAGTCTTGGCACGGGGGTGTATCATGTTACCCAGTAACTGGGTTGTGGAGGTCAGATAGGCAGTCACTCTATGTTAAACACTGGTATTCCGCTGCATCCGGTTAGACTGGAAGCTGACCCCAACATAGTTGGGAAACGGCTAGGTAGATTGATTTTTATATTTTAAGCATTTGGCTGTAGCACCGAGCTAAATGCTTACATTCCTAACAATATAACCATTATCTTACTAAAATATTCCATAAGCAAACACGTTACTAAAAGGCTTTTACTTGCAAAAATATTAAAGTCTAACATTGTTTTCGAATTAATACAGCTGGAAATAAATTTTGATCTAACAGAATATGCTTCAAGGATTTCAAACTGTCATTTCTAAATCCTTTTAGTAAAATTACATTATAATGAAAGAGGTGGTTGAGAAAAAAGGTTCCCAAAATAAACCTGGATATGTAAGACGTACAGGAGAACTTATGAATTAGGTAAAGGGACCGCCCTAATGGTAGTTTAATGAGTATCTATCTACACAAGTAGGTACGCGAAAACCTTTTTAAAGTAAGCGAAAGGAAAAGGAAGTTGATAACGAGGAAGGCGAAAGTAACACTTAATTCAAAGAATATTTTACTTTCTATAGAATCTGAACTCTCTTCGTTCAAAGCCCTTTCTGATATAGGACCGCTTTTTGGCCCGTATTACAGCATGGTAGTTTAAAACCCTCAGGGCACAAGTTTATCTAGCGAAACACTAGTCGTTTCCAGGCCATTGCTCTTGAGACATAAATTAACATTAACTAGACAAGTCTGGACTGAATGCTATTTTATTTTACAAATAAATTCCATTCCACAATGTATGGTTTGTTTATCCGTCTCAAGAGAGATTATTTCACAATACCAGCTGAGTAGAACATGATTTGTTATTGTTTCATGTATTATTTGTGCGTCATATATTTATTGTAAAAATAAGCGGTACTCATAGAAATCAACATCTTATCATTTTCACCAGTCACCATTCCATGGTTGTTCATGAGGTTCGATGTTCTTATCCACCTTCGCTCACTCTGACGCATAAATATGAAGGTAATCATTTTGGGAAGTCCAGAAGAAGTACGTAGTGTTTTCCCACGTAACAAACTAAGCTTAATATTTTTAGTTGCTAGACGATTTTCGAGAACATTGGGCATTGTTCCCGGAATCTCATAAGCTTCGTACCCTAGGGCGGTGAAATAGTGTCTGGGGTGGAAATATGTTAACGACACAGGGAATTTCAGAACATAGCGTAAATATTTCCTGAAAGTGAGCTTTTATGCGTAATTTTTATGGAGTGATCGCTTATATTTTATGGAAGAACTGCCACTTACAAATCGAATGAGCATTTGCTGTTTTGTTACTACCAAACAGCAAATGCTCATCATCATCATCATCGTTGTCATCATTTTAGCCGAAAGACGTCCCCAAAGCTGGACATAGGCCACCCCCACGCAAATGCTCATTCAATTCTATATCTACAAAAAACTTGACCTGTCACTCACAAAAATGTATCAATATACATTTTTGTAAAAGACAGTTCTTCCAAATTCAGGCGGAGTGATTTGCCTCCATATTATAATTGCAGTTGAATGATACTGTTCATTAGAGTATGATATTTATGATGAACGGGATACTTTTGCAGATCCTAGTGACCCAATAGCACCACTAGCCCAAATAGAACCTAGAGCACAAAAAAACGTATGTATAAAATGTGAAGGCAGCTTCTGAGACATCCCAGGCGATTTATTTAAGTGTTTCTTTACATAAACAGAATGATCACTTACCTGTTTGGCCATACGCGAAGATACAAGCATTGTACCCGTCGAACGCATTGTCGAGTATATCCCTGCCAAGACATTCGAATACTGTCTTTTGAGACGCAAAGTGAGGTAGGGATGGGTCCAGGGAGTAGAAACAATGGTCGAACGCAAATGTCTTTGGTTGTCTTCTGAAAAAAAAAGAAAAATATCGTTAGCCATGTCATATTACGGGATATTGCAGTTTACTGCTTGTCATAGGAGTCTTCTGAAGAGATCGGGGACGTTCCTATATGACTACACCTTGATGTTATTTATAATTACGAGAATGAATAAGGCGTGTGGTGCAGCAATTCTAAATCGCTTTCCAAAGGACTAATGGTGTAAACACAATTTAACATTTTCATTGGAAGAAAACGATGGGAGTATTCAAGCTATATCTAATACTGGAATTATTACACAACACCAATAAAAACTTTTGTGAACACATTCAGTTCGGAGGGCATTTTGAGTTTCAAAGCTAGAATTTCCTATTTAAGGCTAGGGTAACGTACAAATAAACAGAACGATTGCGTAAACGCCTCATGGACGGGCATTGGCCACGTACGTGGGTCGTCTAATCAAACTATGCTAATGGCGGTAACTTTTAATTAATTGCACGAGCAGCCAGACCTTTACTGAATCCTACGTTTGTTAAAACACTATAATTTTATTGAAACTACGCCATCTATGTGAACTACGCGCTTTTCTATGTTGTTGTGAGAAAGTTAGATTGGGCACGATTTTGATAAGGGATTGAATAATTTTGGGTTCTGTTATTAGTTTGGTTACGTGTTTGGCATTTCCGGAAGTGGTCTGTTATGTTTATTTTTGAAACTTTACAATAAAGAGTTTGGCTTTAAAAAGTCTCTTTTTATACGCTTTATATTAGCTTCACCCCACGCTTTTTAATAGAATTAAATTATTTTCTACTTTTTTAGTTTGGTTTTTAAAGCGTGTTTTTAAGTTTTTTAAACTATTATTTTTTATAAGTGCCGTGGAAACTAGTCTTATTATCATATTTATATACATTTTTTGGAAAGCTTACAGTCTAAAATCTAGGTAAATCACTCATAGCTCATATTACTTAAAGTTAACATTTACAAGCTTCCACAATTTCATAGTGTTTGAAGTCTTTAGGAGTGTATTAATATTTGTGCATATTTTTCATCCTAACATGCTTGTGTAGGTATTACCTGAAACATGTCAAAATGGCGGAGTGCGGCATACTCCTTTTCCGAACAACCACGCTCTAGCCAGTTCCACATTAATTGAAAACCAGCATTTTTTAACCCCCGGCGCAAAAAGAGGGATTTTATAAGTTTGACCGCTATGTGTCTGTCTGTGGAACCGTAGCTCTTAAACAGGTCAACCGATTTGTGTACGGTTTTTTAAATTTTAAAGTAGGTTTTCTAGCGGTGGTTCTTCGACATGTTTCATCAAAGTCGGTTCAGCCGCTTGATGATTATCAGCTCTTTTCTGGTTGTTAAGCATCTTCCACGGTACTTCAATGATATTAGACGCACAAAGTAACTTTCAACTGATGCTGGAGCATCACCTGGAATTTCCAGGATACCCAAGTTACTCACCAACAAACAGCAGAAGTATCGTGTTTGGGCTCATTGAAAAGGTCTCAATGAATAGGTTATAGACAAATGGTGATCAGGACGAGGACTGAGGATAAATTAGTAACAAACCTCACTATGGGAAATATACGTAGGTACAGCTGCGCAGATTTAAGCGTGACATAATGTGTCGATCGTAGAGTGTTTACTATTACTATATTAAGTTTAAAAAGCAGAAAATAAAAGTTAAATTAAAAATACGAAAAACCAAGACAAACAAAAACCTGTAAAAAGAAAAAAACAATTATTGGCCTTTAAGTTGTAGGTAATATTTTGATCAAAGCATTGTCACGTCAATGAAAACGCCAAACAGACGATGCCCAGCAATAATGAATGTAACTATGCTATTGTAAAAAGGATAACATTTTCATTACTTAACAACTTTCATTGTCATTCATCATTCAGCCGAAAGATGCCCACTGCTGTACATAAGCCTCACCCAATTGTCATTTATGAGGGGTTTTGACATAATCGCCACGCTTGGCAGGCGGGTTGGCGATTGCAGTATGGTGGTAAAATGCATATAGAATGCTGCTGCCCATTATCAGGTAAGTCCCTTAGACACCTTTTACGACACCCACGAGAAGAAATGGGATGGTGCTATTCTTTTTACGTCCGGCACCACTTTAGTGATAAAAAGGCTAATGTAGAGACTATGGTAATTAATTAGGCCAATATAGAAACTGTACCAAGGATAGAAGACAAGAAGAAATTAAAAGCTGAACAAACTCCGAATGAGAACAGTAGCAATAAACTGCGATCACAGTATGACACGAGCCAATACCCTTCCAAAATAAATTTTCCTAAAGTTGAATCACTTTATACCCCTCTACAGCTAAATTCGAGCTGCAGAAATTTTCAGCTAACTTAAAGCTCCGAGCTGAACTTATTTTTCCGATCCAATATATTCCGTCCCGTTCACCCAATCGCATATAGCGAGGGACAGAAAAGGAATAAATTCCTTCAATACTTTTCGTTTGGATTAGATACGGGTAGCGTGCCAAAAGATAATGTTATTACTTCGATTTATTGACCTAATTGTTATTTCTTAACGATAGTTGGGTGAATGTTAATCCTACTAGATTTGTATCTGGAAGCCTCATTAGTTCTAAGGCTTAATGTTAAGCTTAGAAAATAGCTTGTTTCGTTAAAAGTCCAGTGACCTTAGTTTTGGCGCATTTGCTAATGCTAGTAACTTTGCTAATATGCTATGCTAATTTGTTCTCGTAGCTCAAGTTATTAGTTAAAATTAGGCGCCTGGCGTTTCTGAGCTAACCGGTAAATTCGCTTTATTAAAATGGTGCCTGTTTCGTATAAATTTTACATAAAGAGAGCTGTTTTAACACAAAATCATGATACAGGATTACCAATGCATCTTCCTGTAATTTGGCATCACTTTAATTTTTCTTTCCTGATTTGCAAAGCCTTTAGCAGAAACGAGGCTGTACCTGCATTCCTCGGTCAGTGCCCCAAAAGTGTAGGAACCCTGTCCACCTACAGGCCACCACGCTATTGCGTGTTAATGGGACGTTTAACACGTTAAACAGGACAGGACTAGGAAGCCATACCTTACTACTGTTTACTCCAACGTTCGAAATGCTCGTAACTTGCTGATTTCCTGCTCCTGGCAAGTCTTCAAACGACAATGACCTCTGAGGACATAATTCAGCTTCCTACACATTCGTCCAGACGTAGGTCGAAGTTCAGTAAGCAACAAAGAGTTTTTCCAATGTACCCTAGCCTAGACCTTACGATTTATTTGTGAACTTCTAGAACTTTATTCGAGTTAGGTACCTACAACAGTAGAGTGTATTGACCTTTCCATACAGTTTCTCGTCCTCGTGGAAATTTCATCTGAACCCTTTTCACGTTTCTAAGAGCCGAATTCTCAAGTTTCCTTTCTGATGAGAGATGATACTCTTCCGAATTTCCGATCAAGTTTGTCATTTGAAACCGAATTATACGATAAAGGGCGAGGTGAAGTTTTGTCAAATATTCGAGATGTAGGTACTTAAGGCTAGGTTGTTCACTTGTTCAGGCCTCTCGGCTTCTGAAACGCTACCTACGCCTTCCCCAAATGCAGCCCGACGTATTTATTTACGATGAACTGTCAACCATTTAGCGGAAAATCCATGCCACAGTATAACAATTGCAGTTGATCAACTGAATTGAAATGTAATTTAATTCTTATTGAAATTCCTAATGTAATTTATTTTCTATTTTTATGTAACTATTGTATGCCCTAAGGGCGGGACGTAGCTGTTCACAACTAATTATTTAAGAGCTGTATTATGTACCTACCTATGATCCACAATAAAGAGATTGAATTGAATTGAATTACTTTGCTTTGGTTCGATATTTTTTCCTTAGTTTTAGGTACGGTATGGTAGAACTAAAATGATGCCCTGTAAGTTACCTATTGAGCGTTTTCATATTATCAGATATCGACGCCAACCCGATACCGATATGTTGGCAGCTATACATATACCGATTCGAAACTGATATAATTATTATCTGCCCGATGATATTGGTGAATATTGATGACCATCGCGAGTCACCAAAAGACCACAATACAGTAAGTATCGATGTCTCGAAGTCGGCAGTGCGAATAAGCGTGTTCAAATGAAAGAATGTCTGGTTCTCTCACCCCGCACTGCGTCTTCGCCGGTAGAAATTGTGCTGATATCGGTGTCAGTCCTAAAAAAAAATTAACTTAGAAGAAGCACAACCAAATTCATCAATGCCAATAACGTCACTACGGTTACATACACCACATGCAGGTGCAGGTTTTTAACACAGAATTCAATTTGCCAATGCGACTACTACGTCACACCTACAAGCATACACAGGTTAGTAATCAACGCCCAGACATGCTTTGCCAATTTCAGCTCAGTATTAAAATTATGCAAGGCGAGGAAACCTACGCGAAAGGGAAAATTGCGAAAGGCAGAAATAAATAGATCTCAACTGATAACTATGTGCAAATGTTTGTTACTGTCTGTGTTTGAGACTTATGTTTGTTCAACATGTGAATGTTAATTCAAATACTTATTTATGTGACATTAGGTGCAGATAAGATATGCTGTGTGGTCTCCAGATGAGGACAAACAATAGCCACCTATATTTGTATTATAGTAGAGAGAATACCATAACTACTTTGCGGTTCGTAATTAGGGAGACTCAGCCACCTAGTACATAAAGGTTCCACTTCGCAGAGGATCTCCGAATTTTGATCAAATATGATATAAAAGAGACGCTACAAACAATACAGTAGGTACAGATAGTAATACGAAACACATTTATGGCCAAACAAAAGACAAATTCTAAACTCGTGCTTCCAAAAACAAACGATGAAGCAAAACTCATTTCTGCCAGATTCGGAACAAGCATAATTTCAGTTAATTTGTGCAGATCGCAAGATTAAAGTTGCTAACGAGCAGCGCTATCCATACTTTGGTAGAAATCGCTGAGCCGTTTACAAGTACGGCAATAAGGCTAAGTTCTAATGACCAAATCTTGACGGGCGTTTGATGAACGCGAGTTTACGTCTAATGAGGTACGCCTTTCTAGGTGAACGACTAACGTACAAACCGTGAGTGTGTAGTTATAAACGGGAGTCAGGCGTATACCGTCTGAACTTAGTCTGTCTCCAGAAGGGTAAAGTTGTAGTTTCCGTATGCAGCCGGGACTTGGTGTTCTGATTTCGGATGCAGGTGAGGGTTTGACATTTTGGATCGTTGTTGGGAGTTAGAAGTCAATAGTTAGGTTACACTTTGGTGCTATTATGCTTGAAATTAATCTGTTTTTACCAAAATGTAGTATAATTTAAGACAGGATTATAATGCAGAAAATTTGCTGTTGTCAAAACAGAAATATTCAATAAATACAAACACGTCTTGACAACAACGTGTACTACACTTCTCACATTCTCACGAGATAGCACAGAACGAAAAAACGATCAAGAGACTACGCTTCGATAGAACCAAGTTCAATAAAAACCAAGACAGCCGTAATAAAAGCATAGATTCAATTATATAGTGAGAAGAGTTGCTGACTAAATATTTGTCGTATTGTTCTCAAGATCCTACGTGCGATCTGAACGCAGAACAGGCAATTTTACCGTTTTGGCAACAATACCTTGTTCCGACGACTCTTGCAAGTTGGACATGGAAAATGTAGTCCTGTCCATTTGTCACTGCTGCGACTGTGACATTAGAAGGACTTGAAAAGCACAGTCAAAAAATAAGTTTATACTTAAGATTTTAATCGTTAGATTCGCCTACCAATGACAGTCGCGTTTCTGTTTAGTTTTGGCACCTCTGATACAAAATGACGCAAGGACTTAACTGTCATGGAAACCCTTCTTACCCTTCTTTCTTACTTTATCCTCGTCTCATATTGTGTCAGCAGGTAAAGTTGTTGTCTTCCCGTTTGCCCTCAATAAGAAAGGTAATAAATATCTGATCGTAAAATTATAACGGAGTTTTCTTCACTTTTCTCTTAGAACGTTCACAGGAAAATTAAAGTTTCGATTGATTTATTGGCTTTCTCTAAACAACTCCTCAGTTCAAGGGCTAATATCGTTAATGCAAAAGTATGTGTGAAAGTTTTTCACTTTGTTTACGGGATTGAAAATGCTTTTCAGGTATCGACTACATTATCAAGTATTACCATATGCAACAGTTTATCCAAAATTGCTACGTTTAAGACTATTAATTCTGTTCTAAGGTCGAAGCCCTACCTTACGTCTAAGCCAATCCCCTAAAGTGCTATCCACAACCGCAGAGCATACACGAAATGGTGGTTCAATTCCATTAAGTTTAACAGCAATTTTGCTTATAACCTTGTAGATAAACTTGGTTAGGTAGACCACGGAGAAAGTCCTGTCTAACTTTGCATGCATCTGAGACCGGCCCGCCTGTTTTACAAGCAATTCTTGAAGTCTAGAAGCCGCGAGACATCTTAGTAATTACTTTAGGCAGAAGTAAGATATACTCCAAAACTTTAACGTGCAAGAATTTTAAACAAAAAAGTGAAAAGAGTCTAGGTATGCCTCAATGTTCGTGTTCGCGCAATTTCCTGGGATGTTTTCAAATATTTCGGTACGTTTGAGAATTGGCTCGCAGTCAAATAAACCACGAGCATATCAACGAGCGCAATAATGGCGAGTGTATGTCGAAGCGGGAAGGCCGCGGCGGCAGGACGCCGGCAGGCTCTGCAACGTTTGCTATAAAATAACATTCCCTGGCAACAATCCAAATGCTTACTCATAATATGGATGCGATGAGAACCGCAAGACACCGCCCGTCAAAAAACTCCGATAAATTTAACATCACAAGCAGTTTCTGAAGGGTTTTATGACGACGACTTGGTTCCACAGAGTCAGCTAAGCTTAGCAAGGATTCAGGGATCATTTAGGTGCAGACGTAAAATGGAGTTCTGAAGTAATGAAACGTTTCATGTTGGCGGTAAAGCTTACATGTGAGACACCTTTATTTAGATTACGTACCATTTTGTTTAGAGCTCACTTAACAAGAAAGTACAAAATTCGTTTAGCCAGTTCAACTTGAGAGCTGTTGGATGTTTGTTTTTTTTTTAACACATCTAGTAAACTACCTTGGCAAAGACGTAGTTTCAGAATAAAGTGTAAAATACATTGCTAACTGTAGAAGTATTTTCCAACTCGCTTCAGCATTGGTGACAATTAAAATGATAAATAACATTCTCGAACTCAACACGAAGGATTCGAGCAATACTTCTTCTACTTCTATTACATGGAAGTTTTAGCTCAAACGAGCTTCGATAACTGAATAAGTACTACAAACTGTAGGCTCATTAAGATATTTATGATAGTGCTAAAATCGGTGTTCTACGGATAAACGGCCACTATAACTTAGCTTAATCGACAGTGAAGCCAATAAAACTGGTTTTTGAACGTGTAACTTTGTTATCGCTGCAGACTTAGCTTTGATTTCTATTCCCTTTCTGACCTCGTTGAAAGTTTTTATCAACTTTGTTTAAGGTATACCACTGCTATAAATATTATTCTGCCTTAATACACACGTAAAAACTACTCATTCCTTCTTTATCGTTTTCTCTCGTATCCATGAGTTACGACAACAGCTCATGACAGTCGATAGGTTTGTCAGTATCAATAAGATTGGGTTGCGCTGAGTGCATTTCTGTATCGTCTTATCTGGTGGAAGTCGTGGAGGCTCTTTTGCTTAAAGGACAGTGTTATTTTTATAAGTACACTTGTAAATTAGAGAAAAACGGTGATAAAATCAGTAACACAAACAAATCGAACAAAGAATTCAACTCTATATAAAAGGCATATTAACACTGCTCAAAGCAACAATGAATGCACTCAGCTTGGAGAATGCAACTGAGCATAGACGTAAGCACAGGAAGTTTCCAGTTCACTGACTACGAACGAGAACCATTGACTCTTGAAGAGAAGAACTATTGATATTATTTTCCATGTCCACCAGTCTCAGACTGAAATTGTTATTATTCAGGCTTTTGTGTAGGTAAATGCCTACCCAGCATCCATCTTTTCAGTTATTGCTATATGTGGCCTGAAAATATTAAAGTAATTAAATTATCATAGCCTCCAGCCACAGTATTTGGACATTGTTCTTCGGTGAAAATGTCTTGTTAAACTGCTTCTTTTGTTAGGGCTAGTCTGTTAACGACAGAGAATATTGTTCACCCAACAACTAACTCAAAGTTATTGTTGCTATACATCTCAGGTGTAAGCCATCCCAACTGCCTATTTGTCGGGGTCGGAGAAATAATTCCTCATTTTGTTGGCAGAAATATGTTAGTGGCATTGGCAAGAACTTATACGTATTCTTACAAACTATATGAACGTTCGGGAACGCAATCAAATAATTTACTTTGTTTTTGAACATTTATATAGGCCCGTCCAATTTCAATGTAGTTTTCGTAGACATTGTTCTACTAGAGCTCCAGTTAACAATCATAATAATTATATAGTTCATTTAGCAATTCTTAGAAGAGATATTTGCTTTGCGCAGCTTTGATTTTTGAGTAGCTTTTAATAATAATAAATGGAAGAAATCAGTAAGAGATAATATATTCTACAATGTAAATAAAAGAAAAAAAAACTTTTTTGAAATCAAGCTTTTATTATTACTTGTTAATAAAACGAACTAAAATGTTAAAAATACCTAGTTTAATCTAAATTATTTAAATAAAATCGTGTTACATATTGACGGCTAGAAATAGGTGTACTAGTAACATGCTAATAATTTTTTTTTTATTCTCCATCCTGCCATCAAAATGTAACACGCTTTTATTTAAAGAATTGAGATTAAATACTTTTTAACTTTTTAGTTCGTTTTTATTAACAAGTAATAATAAAAGCTTGTTTAAAAAAATCATTTAATTTAAAAATATTTTAGTATTTATGATGCGAGATTTACTACGGCGTAGTTCGTAGCAGCGTTTTTCCGTTATGTAGCTCGTAATAATTCGTAGAACCATCACATATGTGTTGTTTTGAGCATTTACAAGTGTTGTGTATCTGTGGCCACCTTCCAGCTCCAGCATTAGACCTTGGTTACCATATAGCATCAAAGTAGACGTCAATACGAATCAAATGAGCCCAAACTCGATGGGGTTGTGTCGTTTTACTATGAAGTTCCTATAGCCACCTTCCAGCTCCAGCATCAGGTCAGCTCCATGTCATCATAATATTGCAATCGGTTATAACTTGCAATGTATGTAACATTGCAAGTTAAATAAAAGCTGGTAAAAAAAACCGTTTTAGAAACTTTTCCTCTCAATTCCCTCTTAAGCCGTAGGAAAACGAATCGAAAAGAAAAACCATTTTCTCAGCCTTGTGAACATTCGTCGAATGTTATCACTTATCAGATCATTAGAAATTCTGATATTTTAGATATACCATATTCAGATGGTTTAAGACAGAATTTAAATAGAATTTTAATAAACGTACGGAAGTCGTAAACAAATCGAATATTTACGTACGCTTGGTAATAATTAAGGGAGTTAGAACTCAAACTTAAACTCAAAGCATTTATTTCAATTAAATCATTTACAGGCACTATTGAATTGTCAAAAAGTCGACCAGTTGAAAAGTTGCAGCTAGTTGCCCATTCCAAAACGTAGATCTCTATGGAGAAGAACGGGCAAGAAACTCCATGGACACTCTTTTTAATCATGTTAGGTATTACAACGATCGAACGAGATTGAGACGGATCCCAAGTATTTAATTCAGTAGTATTGTTATTTATTCTACATGACATTATCACCATGTTGGCACCTACTCCAGCCAAAAGTAACCAAAAAACTTAAACCATTTTGGAAACGTATTTTATTTTTCGGAAATCAACAGGATTTTTTTTACAATAAGTACTTAGCTGGATCTGACACATACGTCTGCAAAACAGTGAGCCGTCGAAAAATATTTACCCAAAGCTATTTCCGTCATAACGCGAAAATCCAAACCCGTAATTATTCACGTAACATAAAACATAATCTTCTGATTTCATGGAAATTAAACCCGTTTTATGTCTGAAACTCAATGTTTTCGGAGCAGGATTAGTCGAATGGCGAAATAAAAGTATCATTAAATTTTATTTCTACGGCCCTCTGAAGGTATACCTTTTAGAATCCACTTGAGTTTCAGCAGCACTAAACACGGATCCCATTACATCTATGATCAACGTTATAGATTCGAATAGCCTGTAAATCTATGTCGCAACCTCGACGGTTTTAGAAACCTACATATCACTTTTATTACACAGTCAGTCAAGCAATAAAATGAGGTCCATAAGATATCTACATCTATTAGAATCGTGTTGGATATACATATAGATTCTTCAGATGGAATACAGTAAAATATCTGTGTGGAGTTAGAAATACGGCTAAGCTTATCAAACTAAATATAAGCTTGAATGGCAACGGAATCTCAATAAACGTGACAGAACAGTGAATGTAAAACAATTGGAACATGCTACATTTATCAAATTCGACAGCCACAACACTGATACGTGTGTATATCAACAAACAGTAGCGACATTCTAATCCGACAGAAAATCGATGACACACTGTGTCCATCTAAATTGAAACCTATTTGCAATACCATGTTCGTTAAGCTCATATGATTCTGTCCTACCATTTATCAGTAAACAGGCGCTAGGTGCTCTTGAGAAAACATCTAAGTCTGCACTGTAAAATAACATGATTGGAAACTAAATTAGGCACAAAAGGCTGTGCAATTACTTGTATTGTTGTAAGGAGATGGAATCGCAGACAAAGGGAAAATAAAAACCAGACAACCGTGTAGAGGGAACAAATTGAATCTACATTCATGGCCTTTTGGGAAAGGATCCAACCACATGGACGCAACACAATTGTCCCTTTTTTTTTTACACGGACCCATAATCGAAACTCAGAACCAAAGTAACGTGTTTTAATGCTTTACAATTAATAGTAAACCCAAAACCTTTTAAAAAACAAAATAAAAAAAGAGTTTTGCTTTGATTAAATTAAAAATACACTACCCAATGAGGGTGACAATATTGCACCCATTTAGCCAAAGCTGATGTATGAAAAGGAGGGAGTATTCAATTCGCGGGTAGTCGAAAATATTGGGGAAGAGTAATATGGTCTCCCCTTCAAGTGTTAATCTATCGTTTCTGTAAAGTTACACAGTGATAATACGGGCGATATTGCTCCTCCGGAATATTATCATGTCTGCCACGTTGGAGGTAATAGCAAGAGGGTAAATAGGCAGGTGAATGATGAAGTGAAGGTTTTTGAAGATAACATAGAAAACACGATTTTTGGGTACAGTAAAGATTTTGCTGAGCTAAATTCTGTGCAAAGGAAGATATTATGAGATAACCTATTTCGATAGTATAAACACGACATTTTATTGTAGTGTTCGCAAGAAGTAAACGCTCTTTTTTATGTTTTGAAATAAAACTCCGATGACCAAGATCACCAGTTTTCAAAACTTATAAGAATGAAAAGGAATCAATTGAATGCTCCGTAAGTAAAAGTTGTTTCACTTCCTTATAGTTCTCTATGATGCTTTTAAAAACTTCCATCCATGTGGGACACCGCATACCTGCAATGTTTGGATGCCATCCATTTTTGTCTTAAGAATTCTCTGTCGGATTTCAGTTTTGTTACGTTGCTGGAAAGTATTAAAAGTTTTAAGGTTCTTATTTCACGAATGATGTTGAGGATCAAAACGCAAACAACCGCCATATCTTCTCACATAGCTACTATCGTGCTATGTACTCGGGATGGCTTCCAGATCTCTCTGAGGGAAAGATTTTAGTTCAATATTCTTCAAAGTAAGTAGGTACGGAACCTTTGTTGGGATACACTTTTCATTTCTCGATAGATATTAGTTTCGTGAAATCATGGTAAGCAAGAAAACTGAAAATAATCTCATACAAACGTTATTAACGCTGGACTTTGTACTTCCATATAAGTCCATAACCACAATATGGCCACGTCAGAAGATATTATCATCAGCTGACCACAAGCTATTAGCCATCCTTTTCAAGAAATAGAAATCACAATAAAAAAGGTTTTAGTTGCGTTAAGTAAGAGACAATAGAGCGCAAAAAGCATAAAAGGCCACTTTCTAATGATCATGACCCGTGGTTGCGCAAGCGTCAGCCATGACGTTCAGTTAAAAGTGTCGTTACAAGTTTTCTTTTAATCTGTTATGATAACATCTCTTGCTTCCTTTTTGATATTGTTCAAAGCAGTGACTACTATTTCTTTATTTTTAGTTCTACAGAGGGTTTATCCGGTTGGCTGTGACAACCGTCCTTCCCGAGTATTTTATCAGTTAATGGCATTGATATCATCATCATCATCATTTCAGCCGAGAGACGTCCACTGCTGGACATAGGCCTCCCCCAAGCTCCGCCACTTCGACCGGTTCTGTGCTTCCCGCATCCAGCGGACTCCTGCAGCCCTCACAAGGTCATCGGTCCACCTTGTGGGAGGCCTTCCAACTTTACGTCTTCCGGTGCGCGGTCGCCACTCTAGAACTTGATGACATATGGAACCGAAACGTGGTCGCTCTCAATGGGCCTCATAAGAAGGTTTAAAGTCACCCAAAGGGCAATGGAGAGGGCTATGCTTGGCATTGATATGTTACGGCTAATAGCCGAAGTGCGGCTACACCTAGTTTTAGCCGGCTATTAACTAGGTGCAGCTGGACTAGCGCTCGCCGGCCGCTGCCGCGCCATCGCTCGCTGCGCTCGCTCGGCTCGCGCGCGTTTGGTCGCAATTCTAACCTAACCTAATCGGTCGGTAAGCAGTATGGTGCAGTTCACAATTTATCGAAGTAGGATACATCTAAGTTTAACCGGCTGCACCTAGTTATAGCCGGCTAAAACTAGGTGTAGCCGCACTTCGGCTATTAGCCGTAACAGATATACAAAAACAAAAACTCAAGATGCACAGTCTCGAACAAAAGTAACGACCGAAACTGTCCCCAATTAGACGTCAGATAAAGTTATGATAAAATATATTATTTTTGCAAATTCAACCTTACACGCATGACTTTAAATAGTGTTTTTACAACAATATCCAAAAAGACTGACTGACGATACCACCTGCGCACATTGCGCCTTATTTATGTGGACGTTTTTGAGACGCTGATTGTGTAAATTGGGTTTTTTGTATATCAATGGTTAATGGTATAATATTGAAAACAATCTCAGCTTAAAGAGTTGACAGAGCGCGTCATCACTTCATCAGGTCATGTTATAGACTTATTTAATTGAAATAATTACGAGATTTACAGTGAACAAGCTTTTCATTTCATTTCTAATCCCGGTAGGTAATTTATGGGCGCGGAGCCCTTATAGTACTTATCATATTTTGAACCAACTCTGTCTAATTATGCGCACGAAGTGGTAGGGAAAACTTAGTCTTCCATAAACTAAGTACTTGTGAAGTTAATAAGCAAAGAACAACGACAAAACAATTTTCTTGTCTACTAAATACGTCAGACGCAGTATTAAACAAGTTCTTTGTCGTACCAAAATCATTAGAATATGAAATCATATTTTTGATTAAGTCTTTTTTTAAATCTTGATTTCTTTGACTCATGTACTTTTTATAAGACTGTTTAAGAATAGATTAAAACCAGCTCAAAGGAGTTATAATTCTAAATCTTAATTTCAAAGTTAGCCAATTTTAATTATCTACCCGTTATCAATGATTCAGCCGTCAATATCAAAGTCAAGACAGATTAAAAGGGCTATTCATGTTTTAAAGAGTTTCTTCAAAATATCTTCGGAGTGAAATGCGATAGTGCAAAGGCACAGTGACAATGATTATGATAATGACTCGGACAGAACTTACGAAACTTGTAATGGAATAAGTTTTCAGTAAAAGATCCGCATACAAATGTTTGTATGCCAGTGACAAAAAGAAAAAGATATTCCTCGGAGACGAGCCTTTAACTGGAAAACTTTGTGATCTTTTATTACGGAGACGTTGTACAGTTCTTTATTAAAAGTTACTTACATAATTCACCCAATTGCCGAGTATAGGAAAGACTTCTAATCGTTAGTTTGAAAATTCATATCAGTGTGAAGAAATTCCGGAAAGTAGAAGTTTGCTTTCGCTTACAAAACTTGCGAGTGCACAATTTTGCTAAGCTTTTTGTATTTTCCAAGAAAATGCAGACCGGGCGTTTATGAACCACAGTACAACGTGAAATTAGTGTTTCAAGTCTACTTAAAAACACAATTTGCGTATTTTACACAGGAAATTCAGAAAAAGATACTAGTTTGAAATAAGCAGTTTTAGGTTTATATCAAACTCAAACAACATGCACGAGTTACGGATTGATCAAATTTTCTGTTACTCACCCACCAGTATGGCCAAATTAATGACCATCCAAGTTGATGACCAGTCCTTAAATAACATTACAAGCAGTGTAGGCGAGTCATCGCAAAGGCTAGCAGACTTGTAGCTAGCCTTCCTCAGCTTCGTCTATCCAAATATCGGATTTAATATTCGTCAATCCACATATGACATCATGGCCTCGCCGTTTGCGGAAAATGAAGTTAGATCAGGTTCTGCAATCAACGGTAGGCGTCAAATAGTGGTACACGTCAGAGTACGAGCAAGGCAAACATAACAGAGGGTCGTGTTTATCCTATATTAAGGGCCGAATGGGCTACGGGCGAGGCGATGACGTCACGGGGCGGCGCCCCGGTGGCTCGGCTTGTTTCAACTGAGCTCGCGTTGAAACGCCGCCGATGAGACGGTGATGTGAATATCGCGCGAATTTGCATCTGCCAAAAGCAATAACGTTGAATACATTGAAAATAAGTAGTACACGCATTCATAAATTTTATTCTTGCAGTTGAGGAACATGGTCATATATCTATGGTATCTCATGGTTTTTGTAGTCGCATGCATTCAAAACATATATGGCCAAAAATATTCACAGGAACATAATCTGAACATGCAGTCAAAAATAAATTTAAAAAATCGACTGCAGCTACACTACTTCCCCTACATAGGAAAAAACGTCGGATGACTAATCATAAACACGATAAAACTATGTATATACAAAAGCTGACATCATTGATAACCAGCTCAATTTATCGCGACACGAAAACATTGTGAGTACAAAACAATTTGCTTCAACTCTCGGCTGATTGGATAATAACTTTGTCGCTAAACAGTTTTGTTTGCGCCTGTCATCTCATGTGTAACAACATCATGATCTGACATACAAGAGATTATAGATGCTAGACGATATTTTTTATAGTTTAGGCAAAATGTTCCTACCTTATACAACGAGTAACATAATTAACGCAAGACCTCATACACCCCAATTAGTGTATTGAATTAAAAGCATAATCCGATGACCAAAACTATTTTTTTTAAAAGCTAACTGATATTATTAAGAAAAACGTGTAGACCCAAGCATTACTTTATGCATTTAAAATTGAGTCTTACTTCTTCTGATTTGAGATTGAATTTTCTTTGGCTCAGTCAGTGGTAGGTATGGCAAAATACATAAGTTAAAAAAAAATACTTATATTAAAAGATACTGAAATCGATTCAGTAGTCAATTCACAAATCAAATCACAGGTCTTGCGTCTATTCTGTTACACCTTGTATATAGAATCGTTCCAAGAAGACGTAGAGCAACGCGCATGTTTTTTTTTTTTTTTTTTTTCATTAACGAATGTGTGATAATTCCCAGCACCATGTTCCAAGAGTTGTTATTGTTAGTGGTTTTGTCCCTCAGCAGGGCAAAGGCCTACCTTCCCCTAATTCCACTAATTGGTTGTATGGTGCTATTATAAATTCCAAGTACTGTACATTCAATTTTACTTTATTAATTGTGTTGTCTGTATCGTCGTTTTCGGGTGAACATTGATAATTAGCGCTGTGCGGTGGATCCCATAGCACAGCATCATGCTGAGTGGAAGCCGTCACAGTCACAACGTGCAGCTGCCGACTATTTATAAATTCTGTGTTCATAGGTATAAATCTGTTTTATTTTCATGTGGTCTTCTTTTTTTTGTAATATGCAAGTGTTTTTGTGACATTATGTTTTTTTTTTAATCTACTACTGTATGTGGCCCATCTTTAAGTTCTAGGGGTTGTTAGAGTAATAACCTCAAAGTTTCAATGGATGAATGTCCGACATAACCCTTCCCATTCCCTGGGCCCTTGGCGGAGAGTTCCCGTGAGTTTCCCCAGGTATAAAAGGTTATTCACCTATGCGTAGTGCAGACCCAAAGCGTTTGCGCACAAGCGCATCACCTGAAAAAGGAAAGCAAACAAAGGGTGGTTCCGGTTACACAAGCTTTAATGCGTGGATGTATCAAGACGAATTATTTAAATGATCAAGTTCAAGCTTCGTTCGCACACATTTTGTCTCCAAGTCTGTACGAAAAACTCCAAAATACATACATGGCGTTGGCCATGTATGTATTTTAGTTAATCATGAGTCAGATCCTCTCCTAACATAAGATAACCTACATAGCCGACATTGAAAAACATTTCAGTTCACAAACAGAATCCACAAAGTGAATAGTCACTAGTTGTAACCACACGAGGTCTCTTTGTCCTTATTTAGTCAGGCTTTGAGAAGCTGTGACCTCTTTTGTCCTTTTAAGTTGGCTTGGACTTAAAATTAAACGGTCTAAATGCGGTCTCCGCCATAATTTCTGTTATGTACGAGCCCCGATGCAAAATAGTTCGTCTAGTATGGAAAGTAGTGCAAAGCGTAAAATATAGAAGTAAATATTGGTAAAATAATTAAAAACGTTGAATAAAAAGTAAACGACAATTTGAGGAACATTTTAAAGTTTATTTTAACATAACTGAAATTCTTTCATGACTTTACATAACATAAAAAATTACAAAGATTTACAAAAATAATGAAGTTAGAAAAAATCTCACAGAGAAAATTTCACACCAGACGAACTATTTTGCATCGGGGCTCGTATATTTGTTTTTAGGATTTTACTGTGGAAGCTACACATGAAATGAATCTCATTATGCCAGAATATTTAACAGAACTTAAATGACTTATAAAGGGGTTAAAAACCTATAATGAGGACTCATTTCAATTGTAGAGTTTCTCTTACTAATGAACCCACGACTTAATTCTTTTCAGTGAAGCGTGCCGCGGCTTTAAACCAGGAAACCCCTTTAAGGCTAAGTAGGGCATTTTAACCGTCTGTAAGGTAATACGCAAATGAAACGACGCGACGCACAGTGTCCGGCGTAGAACAAGCCAGGTGGACAAAAATATATTTTCATTGTTTTGGAAATAGATCTTTATATTAGTTATTTATATAGTACTATATTTTTTTTTTAAAGAAAATGCATAGGAATTGTGTATAAATATTTTATTTTATGTATACACGATTATAATACAGCAAAAAAATAAGAATAAAATTATCTTAATCGCTACAAATATCAACGCTAATTATATATTATTATACAATCTTAGACTAACATATTAAATACAAAAATTATAAATCTAATACTAGAGGTATCTATTTAAAACTACAATTCTAACTAACTAATTACAATTCTAACTAACTAATTACAATTCTAACTAACTAATTACAATTCTAACTAACTAATTACAATTCTAACTAACTAATTACAATTCTAACCAACTAATTACTATTCAACTAACTAATTCTCAATATCAGAATCATCGGAATCAGAATCAGATGAATCTCGGAAGGATAACACGCTTTTTTTGATTTAACAATGCAATCATATGATGAAAACACGTGATGCCCGACTTTCATAGTCCACTTCCTAGCCTGTTTATATGAGTGAGTTGTTGATTTTGAATAAATATAATACGCTAATGCCTCGTCACTACTTAGCGGTCTATCACTCTTCACAGCACTTGGTTGTTGAAGGCTACTGCATGCACTTGCAGAAGCTGGATTTTCGCCAATGTCCTTTATAACTCTGGCAACGTTTTTATGTCCAGTTGACCGTGCAGCTACCTCTGCAGCAGTCATTAATTCCCCAACACTCCGCGATTGAGCTAGATCAGCAACTCTACGTTTTTTAGTTTTAAACGATGAATCTTCAAATACTTTTTTAGGTCTTCCGGGTCAAGAAAGGTCAGCGGATGAGGTAGAAGGTTGCGGTTGAGTCGATCGTAGGCAGAATTCTATCTTCTCGCCTTCCAGCCACAACTTATTCTTATTCAGGAAACGCTCTTTTGACTTTCCAGAAGACACCCACTTGGTAGCAATTTTCGAAGAAATGCTGGCTAATTTCATCTTAATTTCTCTTTGACATTCTTCAGTGATGTCAGAGAAATTACACTTAGACAAAATAAATTCAAATACACGATCATTTCTTTCGTCTTTTTCGTGCTTAAGCGACTCTTCGAAAAACTCTATTTTACTAATAGAGTAAAGCTTTTCTGCAAAAAAAGAAAAAAAAATGTTGTACTCAAGTGTGCTACATAAAATATATGTCATAATCATCTATAGTCATGTAGCTAAAACATATCAAAAATTCAGAGTGGATACAAGAGGATACATGGCTTTTCCAAGCCTGATAAGTTCGAAAACAAAGAAAAACATTGTTTTTTTTTGTGTATTCACAGATAGTCTACTTTATGACTGTTTATGACACATCAAAAGATTCTAATAAGAAAATAATATAGTACATACCTTCAGAAGTAAAATCCATCACTAAAACTTTCCACAAAATTAGAACTGCCACCATGAGATGTTAGTGCAAGTGTCGCAAAAATGCAACTGACTTATTTCTTTAACTGCATTTACCTCATTAGCTTACTTTGATAAACGATGACTCATCAGTATGGAATGTTAGACGTAAACAATTCTTAGAATCAGAGGTTTAGGGGTGTTGTTTACAGGTAGAAAGTACAAATTCCCGGGAATTTGATAATGACTTCTGTCCACCTGGCTTGCTCTAGGGCGGACACTGTGCGACGCGACGGTTAGGTACTAAGTGAACCAGACACATTACGTTACGGTAATTGATATTAAAATTTGAATAGACAAGAAATAAAACCCATCAATGGAAACATTATCGTTAAAACATCTTCCGTAAGTGAGCCACTTCATAATTAAGAAAGAGGAAGCGTTGTAAGTGCCTGTTTCTCAATCAAACCCGCTTTATTGCGGACACATTGACAGCTTGACTTATTTACATCGTGTCGTTATTTAACGTTGTCAAATGTGAAGCGAAGTTGTCTAAATTTGTCAATGGTTAAGAAACAAGAGAAAAATAACACTGTGAACAAGAAATCAATGACAACAGACCACATGTGAAGAAGACCTACTCATGCATTGTAATTAAGGCATAAGAAAGAATGGAGCCAAATTCCCGCGCCCGTTGAACATCCAGAAATGGGAACTAATGCTGATTCCGAATGTTCGATTAAGGCCGAAAATGTGGGAATCTCTTCTGTGTCATACTGTTCACTCATCTGTGATAGATGAATTTAACATATAAGCGTCGTAAAAGTTGAGATTGACGGAATATTTCATCGAATACTGAATAAGGTTTCAAAACGAGGGGTAAGTACAATTTCAACGAATGAGAATGTACGGAGATCAGTACAAGCAACATTATTTTAGACAAAACCCTACCCTTTTACTGAGAAGGGGAACAATAGAATGATAAACGACCATCCTTACGTCATAACGCTGCAAACAAGAAAGACAACACTAATTTCTATCAGATAATGCCGCAATTTATCACAGGGGCGGGTAGTGAGAAGCTCGCCACTCAAATTAAAGGGATAAATAGCTCGTGATGGAGAATTTGCATTAATTTTCCAGTTCGTCGCGACCGCAGTGAGCGCCAGTAATGATATAAACATTCTAAGATGCTTGAAAAACAGTCGAAGCACTGGTGCAATATGTGCAGGTTGAGCATATGAGGGAATATACGCGACGCATTTCGGAGAATTTAGGTCACATTAAAAAGATTTAAGACCTCTAGACTTCCTTAATGTGTTTGCTTGATGGCAATTTTGTGATGAACGATGTTGAAATTCAGGTAAATAAAGGTACGACTGTGAATTTAAATTAAGGCAGATTCAGTCTTCAACCCACACTCATTTGAGACATATACTTCGAAGAGAAATTCAAATTCCAGTGTGTAGTGTGAGATCTAGCTTTCGTTTGAAAAAGATGGAACGAAGTAAACGAACAACAGTAAATAGTAGAACTTAGTTCATTATTGTCAAACTTTATTTGTAACCCACGCTTCCAGTACCAGAGATCTTATTGGCCTTTTCCCTAGGGAATCTAAACAATAAAAACGAAGAAGAAAATTTAATATTACTTAGTCTCACCCGTACTTATTCAAAGGATTTAAACTTAAGATATTACTTTCGCAAGTTATTTTAAAATTTCCAACAGTAATATAAGTTAGATGATGCTGTATACACACTTTCCCGTTTTCTGTCAAAGTTAGGGAACTAAAATTTTAAATGTCGCTTTTACAATGGCAGAATAAAATCCCGCTTGGCGCCAAACTTGATTCGAGACAATAACTTATTCAGAGTTTAATCGAATACTAGACAAACTTAATTTAAATCGGATTAATTTAACAATAACTTTGTGAAAATGAATGAATTAGTTACCACAATCTTATAATTTTACTGAAATTAAGATTTAGATTACTTAATTGAATTTGATGTTAAGTTTTATCCTTGAGTCCTGATCTAGACCGAGCTCAAATGATTTTGGTGAAGAACATGAGTGAAATACTAATCGTCATCTGAATTGCTTCTACGGTATAAATGCAGAGCTTATATACAGTTGAAACTGCCTCATACACTGTTAGCTTTCCATAAAATGTGCCATTATTATCGTTTAAACGCCTCTGTAATGTTGATGTCTCATAATGGCGGGAAAGCGATACAAAATGTAAAATGGCGACAAGGAATTGTTATCACATCACTGTGAAAAATTGCTACGCATGTTTAATGTGGCTTGATGTTTTGATTACAGAGTATTATAAACATTATAATAAGTATTCGGTAAGTTTCTTCCGTGGCGTGAGTTTATGTATGTATAATAGTCGGAAAATTAAGTGTAGTCTTCGAAGAAAATGCAGGCCGACTGGATTTATTTTATAGGAATAAATCATTTCAATTTAATAATATCAATAAATAAATACGATTCATATTATGTCTTCTTGGAATTGAAACAGTTTCTTGTATCTTCTTTTACTCGTATAACAGTTTGATAAAAATGTTTGATATTTTCTATCTGCAATACTTCCATCTGTTTACCGTTTTTACCTGTTCAAAAACTTTATCCAAAAAAAAAAATAACAACCGACTTCCAAAAAAACACTACAAAGTGAAAAATAACTTTAATTTCGGAAGTCAGTGACTTTGGATATGTAACTATTTAATTTAATTTTCATGTCATAGTCACAGACTTCCGAAATTAAAGTTATTATTCACTTTGTAGTTTTTGCTTATAGTAGGTACCTACCCCACACCAATTCGAAATGTCATCATCCTTGGGGTAAAAACAATGCAAATTATGCGATAGCAGGAATCGCGGTTGATTTGCTGTAATTTTTTTAAGACTTCCGTTGTCTGTCTCCCAAACGCATCATCAGATCTATATGAAATTTGACCACACCGGAAGCACCAGCTTTCAAATAAAAAAAATCATCATCACAATCGGTTCACCCAGTCGAAACTGAGCCAACAAACATGAAAAAAAAATACAGGCGAATTGAGAACCTCCTCCTTTTTTTGAAGTCGGTTAAAAAACAAAACTCCCGGAAAATCCAATGCTAAAACAAAAATACAGGGAGCATACCGCCCAGTAATTCGGCGAATTTCCACAAAAGCGGAGAAAAGTTTAATAGAAATAGCATAACATTCAGTGTTCCGAATAGTTTCAATTACTCGTATTCTACCTCTGGATGCTCCGGTATTGCTAACTAGTTTTTAGAAACACAGAATTCTACGGAAAAACTGACAATGGTTGAAAAATTCGTTTCGTTTTAATTATGTATAGAAAAGCTGGATTTTTATTTCACAAATATGAAAACTAGTTTCGTTTTATTTTTGCTGACTTTAATTTGATTATTAAAGTAAAAAATTCTGTTTAAAAAAACCGTCGGTACCTAACCTACAGAAGATTTTTCAGAACCTACTTACAAGAAATTCACTTATACTTGAAGTCTGAAGTGGCTAAAATCGACTTAAAGCTTTCAATTCCCTCTCACGTCCTTCGGAAACCTTGAAGCCAAACCTTGAACCACGTCCTTGGGCTTAACCTACTTTTCCATAATTTTCATTCAATCGAGCACACAAAAAACATCATTATAACAACTGGAACATGATTAATATTGGCTTATCAAACGTTAGCACACAATGCGATAACGGTCACGTGCTGAATGATATAAAAAATGGCGATACGTTTATTAACTGTAATGTGTTGTTGAAGTTTATTAAAAAAAAATGCAATACATTGTAGCTCTCAGCTTCAGCACACTAGGATAACTTTTCATTCTATTGCTCTTCTAGAAAGTGGCTTTCAACATACAGGTATTTTATTCTTAAATGATGTATTAGATGTATATTATTAAATCCCTTGATAATGAGTTCGCGGAAATTCTTCTGTGAGTAATTTTCCGCTGAAACTGAAGCGAAAATTTAACACGTTTTCGCTATTTGCGATACAACGTAGTAACGCGTGTGAATGCTTGTAAATTCAACACGTGTATTTACTTCTCATGTTGATGTGAGCATCGCCATAAATAAGGAGAGTTTGATACTTTATCTTACTGACAGGGTACCTGACTGAAACTGAATAAAGACATGCATAAAGCGGAAAGGTTACTGATTACACTATAACACGGCAATGTTTTAGATAGATTACTCTAAGAACTCTCTTATCTAACCACTTTTTATGACGATAAACTTGAAAAGTTTTTTTTTTCTACGTACTTTTAGCATTAGAACTAGTGGTGGAAATTCAACTATAATTTATATAAAACTTAATGTATTTCTAATGCATTTTTAATTTAGTATGTAAAAATATTAGCTTTCTCTACATATAGACTCCTCTGCCCGCGAAATTTTTCGTAAGAAGAGGTACAAAGTTTTTGCTCCAAGTATTTATTTATAGAATCTGTGAAGTTTACCTGTCAAAGGGAACCTAGAAGTCTCACAGCAGAACTTTATTACTATACGAAAATAGACGAAACATTCTCCTACATTGTAAAACACTAGTACAGTCAATAATAAACCACATACAGTGTAAGTAATTAGCTGAGTCGCGACGTTACAACCCGCGATACGTCTTTATTATTTCAATTTGACATTTACTAGCGTAATTACTACTTACATAATTAACGCTGTCTATTAACGTTATTAGAACATTGCGCTGTATATAGGTGTGTTTAGTCCACAATATAATAGTAATACATATCATCATTTTGATAGGACCATTTTATTTTGGTTTCGTCTATGTGCCAAATCTAATATATACATATATTATTAAATAATAGAGCTATTGGGCCATGAAAGAAGTAATGAAGGGTGATCTTCTTTTGTCCCTTAAGAGAAGACTCATTAACGTGTGCATACTTCCCATCCTCACATATGGTGGTCAACATGGTCTTTGACAAATCAGCAGAGGTCCACGCAGCGAACTCCTGCCATTGCTTCGCGCACCGATGGGCTCAGCGTCATGTTCAGTCGTCCTAAATCCAGCTAAACTTCACTGCAAATTTATTTCTACAGGTGTTGGTTAATGTTACTGTTCGTGTCTTGAAGGGGTTGTAGCACAAAATCACAGAAAGACCATTTCGTATTAGAAAACAGGTTTTAGCACGAGGAAGTCTCGTGTAGTTCGTGAACGATTAGTTGAAGTGAAAAAACACGCGGAAGCGTAGCGCCACTGTCGCCCTTCGTAGACCAATCGGATTGCTTAGCGAAAAAGCAGTAAGCAAGCCGGCAACTTAATCAAATCAAATCCTTTCTACTACACACAAAGGCTTGAGTACCTACTAGTTGTGGGTTGAAAAAAACTATCCAAAATTCCTAAGATTATATGCGGTAGGTAATACCTATCTTAAAGAGAACGGTACGTAAAGCGCTTGCGACCTTTAAACCAACGAGACGACACAGACTGACAAGGAGTGGATGAAAACTCAGTTATAATCGTGTTTCAGGCTGAGTATTTGTAAACAAGGTTATAAAGTCTTAACCTATTATGCTACCTACAAACAAGTTAGTAAGTAATTGATAAATGTGTTTTTTCCCTCGCAACAGAGAGATCCTTACGCTGAGCCGATCTAAAGAACCAAACTTTGTTATCGTCCAAATTGTATCAACGTAATGGATCTAATGACAAAATCAGATTTCCTGAATTTTCCTGTTCTCAAGAGGCTCCACTTTCGTCTGGTTTTCGAGAAATCGTTAAATTAAATAGTGTCGGTAAAGGTCGACATCGGAGACCAATAACTAAGGACAACTCAGTATTAAACAAAGCTTTAACTTTAGACAGCTTCAAAGAAAGCTTTGTGAAAAGTTTCTCAAAAGGACCTTTTGCAAACGGCATCATTCCCGCAAAAACCAACGTCCCACAAAAGACAATGTTCCGTGAAACTCAGCGTCTTAAAATAGAAGACATCTTGAAAAACGTCATTACGTTAGACCAGCTTAATGTGCATCCCCTGAAGGGTTTGGTCCTTAGTTACCTACAAGACGTTTCAGTTACAAAAATGTTTGAAACATTAATATGTGCAAAATTAATTCAAGATAAGCAACAGATGTCATTATAATGCCTTACTACCATCCCCCAGGGAGTTTTTTCGTTCGAACTTGACACCTCGCCCCTCAGTGGATACGTAGACTGAATACTAATTCTACACGTTCCCCTATAAGAGCGTCGCATAAAATATCCTGAAAGATATGTACGGTGCGTGGAAGCAGCATAATTCTTGTTTATGAAATGACACCGTTAAACAAAATTGGGCCGAGTATGCGTGTATTCTTGGGGTGTCGACAAAATATTGCGAAATAATTCGTCTTTGGCGTTCACCTCTAAAGTTTTTCTAAGACTAAAGAAGCTCTATGGGTGTCGCAACGCTACTTTGCGCAGATTCCCTTATAAGTAAAAGGCGTAGGTAAATAAACAGTGATATAAGTCTCATCTCTAAAACTCTGCTGCTATTGATCCAAACTACGTATTGTTACAGTTCTGTAGGTTGCTCGTGGTGCAACATTGAGAATATAAGCGTTCGAGAATATTTTCTTATTATTTTAAGGGCAAACATTTTCCTACCTTTGAGTTAAAGGTGGGTTGTCCGAAATTACCTGTTTTAGAATCCACATTAAATGGTCAAATTAGTGTATTTAGGCCGGAAAAAAATATATGTCATAGAAACAAGCCTTGTTATTGAGGGAAATTAACGGTTGAAAACACGATAAATTGTACTTTACTCGATGAATAAAAAACCGAAACCGAACCGTAAAACCGAACAGTAGGTATATCACTAGACAATAAAGTACGGTAATTGTTCCTTCATATGTAGCTCACAATATTTACGGTTCATTATGAGCGGTGGCAACCATCAAAATCAAAAGAATATGGTTACAGCATAAGCGAGACAGTACGACAATTTTGAGCCCATTCTACTTAATAAAAATCTGAAATTCAGGATCTTTGAAAATTCTGCCAGGCCTCGCCCATGGCGACTTTTTGGAGCGTTTCAGTAGCGATGCTTTCGCGCATGTGTGGGTATCGATAAAGCCGCGATGCTGTCGCTGGCTGTGTACCTACGCCCAGATTTGGTATCGCTACTATCGCGATGCTGTCGCACTTCAGTCGCGATCTTATTAGGGTTCTTTCTTCGCGCGTTGGCATCGTTTCTGTCGCGCGATGCAAACGCGACTAACGCGCGATAGTAGCGATGCAGAAGCGCTCCAAAAAGTCACCGTGGTGGGCATGGGGCCTAAAGAAGTAAATAAAATAGTGGATGGAAATTTGTATGGTAATCTACCATTTTGACCAAGAGAAATACCGTCGGGCACACGGCTTGTCTACTTTATAAAATTCTGAATTCACTGACAACTTACGCTTAGCCTTAACCTCTGGGTCTGGAAGCATGATTTCAATTTAAAGACATTTATTTTCTCAAAGAACAAATTGCACAATGGTAAAACCATTGCAATTTTTAATTTTCACCTTACAACCGCAAAACCATGTGTATCTATATCTAGCTTCAGCTCGTGACTTTGTTCGCGTGGAAGTCGTAAGACACCACAATATACTAAAGTATATTGTACGACAGCCACATTATATACAACTTCCCTGTATACAACAACGTCACATCAATTTGTGGTAAAATTAAGTTTTAATTCAAAAAGGTCCGCTTGATATTTTACTAATTATTGCTCTAATTGGTGTATACGGTTACCTATAAATTGCATCGAAATCCGACCTCCATTCCAAAAACACGAAATTATGTACCTGAAACAAATAATTGGTTTATTAGTCGGTTAAATTCGCTAAAACGTTTATTTTCAGCAAAAACATCGATGCTAAAGTTTTGAATTGAAACCTATAAAAAATAAAACCAACTTCTTCCATTAACGATCCAGTGGGACATCTAAAAGTTTTATGTGTAACGAAACTTTATGGGAATGTCTAGACCCAGAACTTTACTGATACGTCATAAAAAACTTTAAATCCACTTGAATTGGAATTCTGCTCAGCGACTTACCATTCACTGAATTCAATAAAAGAACAAAAGCGGCTTACACGATCATTGAACGTCTCGGTTCACAATGCAAGCTGCACAGAGGAAGTGCTGCGCCCACAAAGAAACCCGAAGCCCGGATAATTTTCAAAGTAAACCTACTTAAACGTAGTATAGTTTCTCCTCTATGTTACAAAACGTTGTCAGGCTGGCAGATAATCAGATTCGAGATACGAAGTTTTTGCGCTAAACGATTTACTTTGTTGTTCTTCGGGCCCAATACTAATTTTGTATTGGATTTATCGTAACAGAATAAATAACAACCAATCTACGATAGAAAGAGCAATACGTTAAATTGACTGTAATAAAAGTAAATTGCCATTCAAGCCAATAATAGCACGTCTGATGTTATGATTATTAAACACAGATTCATGAACTGAATAACATTGGCAGTGAATTTATCGTTTACAATGTCTAAGACATTCTGAAAATAAAACAGAAGATCAAAGGGGTGTTTTTTTTTTTGGTTGGGAAATCATCAAATAACTTCTCCCGTTCTGGGTGGAGCAGGAGGGCGTGTCAGAATTTTACTGACTAAAACCCACCCGTGTTCCCTCAGTTGCTGACGAAGCAATAACGATTACTATTCGCATACCTATCGATAAACATTTGTCTGCACAAACGTAAACTCGCATCATTAACGAATCGAATCGGTCGCCTTAGAAACGGAACGTAAACATTAGTGACGTGCCACGTCCGCGCATATCGATTCGACCGAGCACCGACCTCGGAGACGTCACCGTGTTGATACAGTTACTTGGCCATTAAAGAATTTATTACGTTATCTTATCGATACAGCAGCATTGTTATCGGACCCAGATAGCTCGAATCGATTTAGACTGAGTGTTGGGTTCGCATTTACGTTAAAACACGTATTTTCAGTCAGTATTGTTTCGGCTTTGTAAATCGAGCTTATGCGATTCCAACAGCAGTTACTCGGTTTATCAATAAGCTCTTTACAGATTCTCGTTTAGCATCCAATAAACAAATAAAAGCCTAGATTTACAACATCAATAGGCCAGAGGCATTTCTAAATCTTGGGATCAAAGGTTTTGCTGGTATTCAAGGCCAAATTGGTACAGAATTTAGATAGATGAAAGATTTGACTCCTATTTAACAACACAATACTTTAAGAGACAACAGACAAAACCCTACTGCAATATTGTTTTTAAGATAAAAAAGATATTATCTAAAATTAGTGGAAACATTCAAATGAAGTAGTTATTATTATGCTGAATTGCCTAAATTAAAGCGAAGGCCAGTGGTCTATACACCATGAATGAATTTATTGAGAGGCCGTGTCGAGGTCAGTGTTGAACACGTGGACCACGTAGCCATTCAATTTAAGGACTAGCTTTAGTGTAATAAATGGATTCAATTGAGATCTATTTTCTACTTAAATGGCGGTCTTGTGCGCTGATCTAGGTCCAAATGAACAGATTCACGGAGAGAAATAGTTACTGACTGCCAACGTTTTACGAAAAGAGTCTTAATATACAGGGTGTAGCGTAAATAGTGGTCCACCGTTAAGGATTCGATAAACCAGATAATTTACTATAACATATTACAATTTTAACCATTTTTACCCAAGGATTCCGAAAATATTTATTTTTGTTTTTTATTTACTTTTCTACCTTTTGTAACCAATGAAAAAATTTAATAAATATGTTTTTTGTTAAAACTAAAAAAACCATATTTTTTTATGAAATTAAGGTGTAATGAATTTTTGAAATGAATATTTTTTTCATTGATTACAAAAGGTAGACATTTCGTAAATAAAAAACAAAAAATAAATATTTTCGGAATCCTTGGGTAAAAATGGTTAAAATTGTAATATGTTATAGTAAATTATCTGATATATCGAATCCTTAACGGTGGACCACTATTTACGCCACACCCTGTATAGTGGCATACATTCTAAGTGGTGTTATAAAGTTGTGTCAAAGCAGATAGTACTTCTTGTTTACTTAATAACACCGATCTTTTGAACAAACACAAAGTCACCATGAAAAAGTCAAACATTGGGAGCAGAAATAAAACATTGGACCTTCCCTTGGCCTCCCAGAGGACCGTACGTGCCTTATACCCGAGGAGCAGCCCCTAAACGAATTCCCCAATTTAATCCTATACAACGAACTGATCAGAAATGGCGGCAGGGCGAAAATTAACAACAAAGTTCCGTTAATTTTCGACACTTGCTTTGAAAAGGACCGCAGAAATTGAGGTTTCGTGGCAACCCTCAATTTTAGATCAGTCGAAATTCTGGTAATCAAATTCTTGCGTGAAGAAATATTAGGTAAGTATTGATTTTCAGGGTACGGGGCCTACAGGCGACAAGGTGTGGTCGAAACATTTGATCAAAATAAAATGGAAGAAAGGATAAAGGTATTCACAGTA
Source organism: Antitype chi (assembly GCA_947359405.1). NCBI lineage: Eukaryota > Metazoa > Arthropoda > Insecta > Lepidoptera > Noctuidae > Antitype > Antitype chi. Next base: position 19,100,447 of record OX375808.1, read on the forward strand.
ATTGTGTTTTTCTGGTACAACCGCAATCGTATTTGGTATAAAATTACCGCAACAACGTACTGAATTTGAAAATAGCAAAACAGTTCATTCACGCAAAACCATTATGATAATGTAATTAACTAAGCAATTTGTTAATTGCTTTCAGTTTCTACCTGCTTTTTCCCTCAATTGCTCCTGACAAGTCATGAAGATATATCGTTCGTTTCAGATCGATATCTTTTACCTCGGTTAGGAGAAATCTTATTCTAAATGTTTTATCTAACATTCATTGACTGAAACATTTACACAACACCTAATAATCGAACTAACAGCAAAACTAATTCGTCAGTCTTATCAAAAAGAAAGCTGTTATTAATGGCTCGTGGTGAATTTAATAATAACAGGGTGGTCGGGGAAATACCCTAAAAGTTTACTTCCCCAAGTAAATGACTAGTGGGAATAAAAGTATAATTTCATAAGCTGTCCCCCTAAATAGGGGCGTAGGGCGCGCCGTCTACAAAATGTTGACTTGGAGTCACGACACAGTCACTGTGGCATTGCAAAGCAAATTGTAAGTTATGGAGTCCATTTCCCTTTATGCTTTATTTTGGACTTGCTTTTGGTGAGCGAGATCGTTTCTGTCTTAGTTACTTCGTATTAAATCCTTTGCTAGATTTGCAGCTTGCGTGACAAAAAAAAAATTAAAATGTTTTGTACAAAATACAGTGATTCCGGTTATTTATTGTTGTAACCATTTTAATTAATACCCAATCGTTAACCCTTATAAATTATAGCCGTAACAATCAAGCGTAACTCACAATATTAATGCAACATCGAAACTAAAAAGCATGCATTCATTGAAAAAAATTAAAGGAAAATTGGCGAGATTCCAGTAACAGTTTTTCACGGAAATCTATTTGAGTATTAAATACAAAAGCATAAATAAATAAAAACACAGACGTGTTCGCTACATTACGAGTACTTCTTGGATATTAATGTCGGAATCGATTTGGTATTCTTTTTGAAGAACCGATAGACTAATAAATTGAGAGACAAAGAAACGAGTGTCAATTACTCAATCATGCACTATGTATGTCTTGTGACCAAGACCAGGACGATTATCTTCAGAATTTAGGATGTGTAGAATCTGGACCATTAACATTGAACAACTGCACTAAATTACATATAGAACTCCAAAATGCCACAATAAAAATCCACAACAACTACGGTTTTGGGAACCCGATGCGGATCTTATAAGTAATAGTAGTAGCAAAAAGGTATAAGATGGGAATAATCATAATTAAGGCACAATAACTGGCCCAATGGCCTGGTATACAATAGGAAATACCGAACGATATGACAGGAGTATGTCATAAACAACGTAATAATAAAAACTACAGATAGCAACCTACATACTACGTAGGTAGTTAGGTACAGTCAGCGTCAAAAATATCGGGACGAACAGACTGTTCAAAATGATCTCAACAACTAAGAAAATTAAACTTTATCTCAATTGGATAAAGTTCTTGTCAGAATGACAGTTGTCGTGTACTGTCTTCATTCTGAAACATTTCATTGAGTTATATTTAATTTTAATAGTAATTTACTACAACCACTAAAATACATATCTATAGAACATTCTCAAATCAAGCTCCAAAATGCCACGCTAAAAAGCTACTACAACTGTATTAGCACCACAGCTTTGGGACAACCAAGCAGATCTTATAAAAAAGCTATAAGATCGGAATAATCATAATCATAACTGGCTCAATGGATATATAAATAGCAAATACCGAACAAGATGCCAGGAGTTTTTCATTTTAAAACTTTCACCACCACAGTTTTGGAACCCCAAAGCGGATTTCATAAACAAACATAAATAGCAAAAGCAGTAAGATCGGAATTATCATAACCAAAACACAATAACTGGCCCAAAGCCCGATATAGATAACAAATACATACACCGAACGATATGACAGGAGTATATTTGGTGGGTGCGGGCGACAGCCTAATGAAAGCCAAACACGCGAGCCTCCACCCTGCACGCACCCGAATATTGTTAATTACAATAACATAGCTTACTACTTGTGACAGTCTTACTCGCTTTACTGTGAAGTTATTGTATGTAACAGGAATGTTTGTTTTCTTCTGACTTAAGGTAATATTCTTCTATTAGCAGGCAATGCCTTTGACTGGTTAGATTTTTGCTATTTATTTTCTTTGATCGTGATTCTTGGAAATATCTTTTGTCTATCTACACTTCAAAATAGAAATGATCACTGTTGATTGAAATAAATTTACTCAGATAAGATACAACTTTGTTGTAACAAATGCTGTCTCTACTTCTCCCCTCTAGTCTAGATTCCTACATCTTTTAGTAGCTCTAAATTAAATTTACTCCAACACAAAATGTGAATAGGGTATTACACCCATTTTTGAAAAGTGTCTTAATTAGATTCTAAAATACTAATAAACCACAAAAAACACAACATTTTAATTGAATTGATTAGTGCCATAAAAATGCATTTAAATTTTATATTTCATATTTCGCGCGTAATTTGACTAAAACGCTGGACGCAGTGGACCCTATATTGCTCTGTGGGTGTGACGTCAGTTTGCCGTGTAAACAAATGCGCTGATACTTTGTATGATAATTGCTTATAATTTAAAAAAAAATGTTACTATTCTACTTATCGTTGGTTTGCTGTTTCTGAATGTAAGATATTATTTCAATAAAAATTACTTTGGTTACGAAAATAATAAAAGTACTAAGTTGTTCAGTTGATTAATTTAAAAAGCGGTATGACGTAATAACATGGCGGCTACTATTTCAAGGTGTTCAAAAACAGATTAAAAAAAACTGAAATCTTTGAATTGAATTTTTAAATTTTGTTTGTAATTTCATGCACTAAAACTAATATTTTCCGACTGCTTTTTGCTACCTCAATAATATTTTTTAGATTTTTTCTCACATAGAGTAAAATACCCTATTCATTGATTTTTTTAGTGATCTCGTTTATTTAATCCTCTCCTCACTTAGCCGAAACGCGAAAAAACGAAAAAAATGGTTAAATAAATAAATAGTGTATCAACTCGACGCCTAAGTTCCAACCGGTGTTAGCATGAATATAAAATTCCTGATTCCAGCTCTGAACAACTGAGTCGCCAGGTCGTAAATCTTGTATCTCTTAAAGAAAAAAAAAAAAAGTATAATTTCCTGGGTCGTTACCATGAAATCCCGTAAGATATTTGTTTCATTTTATCCGGAAGTATTTACATAAACCAACAACAACGTGCTCTATGTTTGACACCGTACGTGTACCTACATCCAATATAAAAATATTTTTGGTCGAACTTCCATTCCAGGCCAATTCACATGTGTGTCGGAACCTCGGAACACAATGAATCCAGAGCGTTTTACCGCAACCGGAAAAAATATATATACAATAAAAAATTGACATCTAGTCCTACGCTAGTAAGCAGTTTTCGCATATTTTTTATATGTCTGTTTGCAAAAGGGAGAGACGTTCTGTAGGCGGCGTTAAATAAATAATCAGCATTCTGTACGGGAACGACCTTCGCCATCTGTGGCCGCTCTAAAAATACCACCCCGCCACCGACCGGCGTATTTTACCTCAAACGTCCCTTGAATTTCTGAATAATTAAAGGATCCTGTTATGATTCATGCCATTGCCTTTTATGGCACGAAACAAAATGAGCCTGGACAATTAAGATAAAACCAGTAAACCAACTATTATGGTATTTGTAATAACGCAAATAGTACGAACAGGTACGGCTAAAACTGTACACATTACCCAAATTGACACTGTTTATAAATAGAACTGGACGGACAAGTGAAGCACCATAAAAAGAAAATGTACAAAATCAAAAAACCCGACTGCCTAAAAACTGAACTTTAATGAAAAAAGATGGAAACAAGTAACTTGTTTTAAAAGGATGGCTCTAGACTGAATACTATAAGTAATCTCATGCAGTCGGAGGCAATAAAGGTCTTTATTGTTAAATTTTAGAAGATGCCTCTGACTGCATGAGATGCATATAGTATTTTTTTTTTTATCTTACAGTTTTTAGTTAATATAATTATTTTTGACGTACATGAGACCTATTTATGAAACCCTTTATTTTGATACCCCACTCAATAGGTTCTGAAATAAAAAAAAATTAGACACAATATGGCGCCAAGATTCGGGCATTTTTTGTTTTTGTCAATTTTGGTTTACCCAGTATCACTCTCACAATTAAGACGAATCTAACCGCACCTCACAAGCTGAAACCTATCAAGCCGTTTAGGCTACAGAGCGTGCAAAGAAATATACATACATACACACGAAAAACATTACCCTCATTCTGGCGCAGTCGGGTAAATACACTACGTGTAAAGGTACTTTTAAATTCACACGCGTTGTAGCTTTAAATCGATTTTCGCTGATAAAGCTCAATTTTTGAAAAGTTGAATCAAGTTCAATTTTATTTATTTATACATAAAGTGCGATAATTATAAAACAAAATATTTTTAGACAAACACGTTTACAGAATTGTTTTCATACTTAAATATAAAGGACAGCGCCAAAAGAAGAAAAACCGCCACCAATTCATACTGTTCCCCCGGTAAAGAATCCTTTGCGGGAATGAAACTTGGTGAATGTGCAAGCAAAATAGCAGTAGCCATTCACGAGCTAGCTGTGGTCTCAAGGGACTTCGCGCAAGAGAACGTTACTCTCTTAGCACTTGGAAATTTCATTTGGAAGCTGTACGTGATGCCGTGTCGAAATGCGCCCCTTTCCAGAGGGTCCGCGATTTAGATAGAAACTCTTTGGAACTTATTCAGACGAACGTTCGTAACAATACCCCAGCTCGTTGCTACGGAATTGAAATTAGGACCGTTACCATCACGCTACACTGGGTAAATAGAAAAGTTCCAATATGGGATTCAATCTCACAAACAGTATCAATTCGACACACGGTTGTGGGTCCGTGACCTCGGCCTTGGGTGAATTACGTATCCGAATATGTATCTCAGAAGCGAAGCCCTTAGCTTACACTGTTTGCCTTTGAAACGACCTTGTATTGCGTAGAACAATACAATGGGTCAGTGTTGCTGAGCAAGTAAGGAGATGGTACAAAGGCGCAACCTTGAGAAAATTAAATCGCAGTTGCAGATGTCAGCACTGGAGTGCTCCCGTGAGAACAATAAGGTTGGTCGGCTTTGTTGTGACACGTAGCGTGTAAATTGGCGAGCACGTGCGTCACTCTATAGTACACCACGTAGAGATCTACCGTGTTTACTCACGCGGTCGACGACTACAAAAAGAGATTACATTATACTAACGTTCAAAGCACCCCACGACAATTTCTTGGGATCTATTCACTATACTTCCATAAGCGCAATAGAATGATGTGTACTGAATATGTATTGTGCTCATAATATTCAGTACACAATTTAAAATGTGGCAAGGAAATACTTACCAACGCAAATATTATGCGGGGTGGGATGCCACTTATCGAGTAGAAAGAACGATTAATTGGTACCAAGCATATCAGAACCGTAACAAATACTAAAGAAACATAAAAAAACATCTATACAAATAAAAAAATGTCCGATAGAAATTATGTAAAAATATACACATAAATAGAAACGCAGGGTGCCGCAAAATAATCGTGGGCCGGTAATATCTAAGTAGGGGATCGTTGACTCAACCGCGTTTGCGTAGGCAGACTTGTTATGTTCACCATTCTATAAATGCAGTAACGTAGAAATACTGCAGAAAACGTTCTTATACGGTATGGTAATGAAATGGTTGCAATGTTTAACCGCTAAGCAAACTGCGGGGAAAGTAAACAGCAATTTGAAGGCAATAAACGACTATTTGTTTGAAACACTAGCTACAAATAAGTTTTTAAAACAAGAAAGGAGATAAGAACGTTATAAAATGTCGGGAAAACGTGTGTTTTCTCCTCAAAAAGCCACTTGACTCAACAAAACCAATGTATTGTTGAACTTTAAATCCCAACATATCATATATATCTTGAAAATATCCGTTGCATTTCATCGAGAGCTAAATTGGACACGAGTATGTATCACGACATAGCAGCGTTTATGGTCACATTTAATTCGAACTTGAACTCTATTCTTAACACGTGTGGTCGTGCAAATCCAATATAAATGGAATTAGCGCCCGTGCTCGGTCAACATCGTTAACTTGTCAACTATGATATGGACTAAGATTTGCGGAGGCGAAATCAGGTCTATTCGTTCGCGTATCCTGTGCATGTGGGCGAAGTGAGAACGAATCAAATCGACTTAAACTCTTAAAGCAAAGGAGCTGGGATTGGCGTGTCGAATCTTGCTTGGAAACGATGTCATATCTTTAGTTACATTATGTAATAGTTTACTTTGCTTGTACTTCGATCACAGCTTATCTGGTGCTCTCGCTATTTTCCACAAGTAAGTACCTATCAACAATTTACTGAAAGTGTTTTCTGCATAACGGTTTCGAAACTTTCAGTTAAATTCCCACTCATCGTTTGTTTTACATCCTGTTTACAAACATTTCCAAGTCCCGACAGGCGCAGACGGTAAGTCACGTGTCGAAGGCAGTTTCGCCATTGTGGCTGGTATAGACTTGCGCAAGTATCACAAGGCCTCCCACGTGGCGGAAGACAGACTGGCTGAGACTCGTGAATCACGAGTTACCTGCCTTTATATTTTACTCGGATTATGTTTGCTTTCACACTCAGTTTAGCATGAGCACAATTATGGAGGACCTTGCATTTGCATAGCAACGGTCTTCAAATAATCAAGTTTTGTTCGTATAAATATTTTTAAACCGATGCACAAATATTGGTATTTAGTTTTGAATGAGACTCTAAAATATGTTAAATACATTATTTTTTCCTTATTTACAATTCTCTCAGTTATACTAAACTCTAACCACAGCGAGTGTTTCTCTTTGGAATTCAGTCTGGCAGAGAAACCCTACACAAAGCTACTAAATAATACTGCCTTGGGATTCATGACCGCAAACAGTGCAGTCCCAAATCGCGGAGTGGAAAGCAAAACCAACTAACTTAATTATGATTGTACTTTAAATGTAAAAGTTTGGAACAAACATTAATGGAGGTTTAGAAGGCAAAATGAAAACAAGAGTTAATCTGGTGGTAGCTGTTGCAAACACGTTCTGCCACCTACTAGAACAAACATAAGTTTCCTTTCCAAAACTAGGAATTCACGAGGTCAATTAAAGATTCATAAGAACAGCAACAACACAAACTGGACAAATAAGTAACAAGTCTGGAAAACTAGCGAAGAATAAAACCCACAAAAAGCTATTCTCATTGAAGATAAGTGATACAAAGTATGCAGCTGTGTGCACAGTTTAAATGGGTGTTAAATATTTATTAGCCATTGATACGGCGAGCGATCCGGCGTGACGGCACCTGATGATTGGACGCGGCAGCTCGGAAATAATCGACGTCATTATTGTGAGCATGGTGGATTCATACGACAACTTATGCTTTTAATATCTGTTGCAGAAAACGTCTGGTTTTATACGATCAAAGACAGTGCTCTTCGTGTTGCGGTTAGACATTGGGGATATCTGTTATCAAAAAACGTATAGGTATAATTTGTTTTAAAAGGTAGAATGAATGACATCAACATCATCTACCTGTATACAATTCTTAATATTTGATTGCTTTAATCCATCTTCGATAATGTACACAAAATATTTGCGATGGATAAATTTCAAACGCGATAAAATCATTTCTCTCCGACTTGCTTAAAAATACAGAAGCAACTTAACAGCTCATCCGTTATATTGTTGGTTAGCTTAAGAACTCAGCAAAACAGTAAACTTTGGTAGTTTACGCCTGTTTTATTAGCTAACTATTCGCTGTTAAGACGATGCTCTTTAGTGTTTTCTGTTTCGAGTTAGACGATGTTGGGGATTTGGCAAAGGCAATCGACTTCGACAGATACTTATAAAAATATCGGATAACATCGCGGTTTGGAATTGAATACAGCCAGCATTTGCGAAGAAACGGATAGACAGGCGTATATCCTCTAACATAGACGATATATGTATACGCATACAATTGAACTCGAGCCTAATAACACGAAAACGGAAAGGAAACTGGAGAAAACCTTTACAAAACTCGCAAGCCTTATTTATATAAAAGAAGTAAAAGTCTGTTCTGATACACACTCGAGCATTTTGATGTCAGGGATCAAGTGCCAGGGACGAAATGAAAATCCACGGAACAGTATTGAAAATGCCAATCACAACTGTCTACGGCCGCGCTCGAATTGTATGGGACCCGATGTTCATATTCTTTTCTCTGCCATTCACTCTACGATATTGGGTAGTGAAAATTCGTATGTCGCCAAACGTTTGACTTTTATCTGGTTTAAATGAAAATCGCTGTTTGAATGGAACATAGTCTACGGGGGAATATTGCACGTCTGATAACCCGGAACAAATACAACTTTGTATGCTACTGCTCATTGTTCAATATAAAGCGTTTGTTCGAAAACTGGAAACGAGCGCGCTCCTGGCAAATTTTACGTTGTACATAGTATAAAATCAATAGAATTATGAATCTAGTTTGCCAGTATCTAAGATTTTCTAAACGGTGTTCCATTATAGTTTTGTTAAACTGTTTTATTTTTCACAAAAGATCTTTGTGTTATTTCTAATTTTATTCTTTGGTCCATCCATCTGTCTTGAATGTGAAAGATGCTATTTCATAACTCACGTTCAGTATTGATCGAACCCTTACTTTCACCTGACTGGAACTTGGCTTTCACTGCTGTTGCCTTGTCCGTGTTACCTAGGTCCTAGTGTCTAAGGTAGTATGAAATATTCCAGTCATTTACGTGAGTTATTATCATTTTGGTAAAGGCTCTACAAGATTTTAAGATGTCCACATCTCTGTGTTCCACAGCTTGATGGAATAATACAGTAACACCATGAGTGTGTATATTTTTATAGTGATTCAGCCATCGACGCCGCGACGTGGCATGTAAACAAATATTAATACCTATTCTTGACGTGTCAGAAAAAAATGTGTTTATGAATGACGTCTTGACGTTTTATTTAAAGGCTTGAAGACAATAATTTCTAAATATGATAATAACATGTTTTACATCTATGTCGAAGACATTTTGCCACGTTTGCTGTTGGCGCATTTAGAATGACAGATATGTGCATCAATATAAGGAAAATCGAATAGTATTAATAAATGATTGACTTGACGTACTGCTATAGTTTCGAATTTAAGAATCATCAATTCCGACTTATGACGTCAGTACGTTCGAAGAATAACAATTTAATAATGTATTACATATCAAATGAAACAGAAAATTAACACAAAATGATAAATTCATTGTTTCAAAGTTATGTTAAGGAAATGCTAATGCTCACCTTATCGTTATTCTATGAGCTCATAGGCGTTTCCTCTATTGTGTTTCGATATTCATAGACTTAAAAAAAGTTGTTGTAAGCTAATATTGTTTTTAAAATATTTTAAGGCTATGATAAAATTTGATTAAAATGTAATACCTCCTTAAAACCAAGATAAAAACCCGCAAAACTGTTAATAGGTAAGTATAGAGACAAGCCCAGCGTAATTGAGCCACAAATCCCCGTAAGCGAGGATCAACTGTAGGATCGAACAATGAAGCTTTCTCGGAGAAAGATAATTCTGTATTGTTCAAACTCGAGTTGCTTAGTTCGTCCTTACTTCCCGCTGTTACACAAAGAACAAATTCCGAAGGACACCCTAAACGGCAAGGAGGTCCGCTGGCTGTAATAAGGAAACGGGTTTGCGAAATTACAAGTTGCCAAACAACCCAAAATGCAGAAACAGGCAGCTCTTGGGGATACTATAGTAACCCGTTCTGATAAGTTTGTCTCACACCTCGCGTACTGTGCGTAGAATTGAGTTGAAACGCAAATATTTATCATCTGGGCCTCGGGCATTATCAGAGCGGAACCTACCGCAGCCGCAGCCTTGGTTGATGCAAATGGCATGTTTTACTATATTGTACCAGATCTCTCTTCACACGTAACCCTTATGTGGGAAATGTACATTAGAAAACCATTTTAAAAGTTACACCAAGAGGGACCTGCAAGCACTTTTGACATTAATATGCACCACTGCCATCACATTTCAACTAATTTCAAGCCTGTTAGGTCTAAGCCAATAATACAGATGTCAAACGAAATACAATGTCACATTACGTACAAGTACATAACCACCTTACAAATATGTTAATCGATGACTCATGCTTTCCACAGCTCGTTGTAAAACATTGTTAATTTTTACCTCGACATTGCTGGTATGTATTTAAATTGTTTCTCGGTTTAATGGTTTTTGTGTGCGCATGTGTTTCCTCTATGCAATGACCTTTTGTTAAGCCACTTGCATTTTCATAAATTATGTGTTCGGCAGTTGTATTTACGTACGGAAATAATTATAATCATTGTGGCTTAGGGGTGTGTTTTTTTGCGATTATGTACTGAAACGATCATAATTATGGCTTTGACATGAGTTGCAAATTAATGATAGGATAATTCTAGGAAATATTTTACAGAAACCATCATCATTGATCGATTATCGTAGGCATTCAAAGCATACAGACGTGTACATCAATGCATTTAAAGAAATTAAATAAATTAACGTTTGCATAAATAGTGACCTAGTTTTGTGTATTAGCGTGTTATACAAACAAACATTTTAAGTGATAAGTTAAAATAATGAAATGACTGGATAATTTGTAAATTGTGAGATACGAGTATATGGAAGGCAGCCCCTTTAATCGGAGCGCGATGATGCGACGCAGCCCTCCACCGACACCGACCCCGATCCCGGTACCGACCCCGGCTTCGACACCGCCCCAAAAAGTAAAAAAGGACCAAGATGAGGCTATTGAAGTAGTTTCCACTCCGGAGATCCAGAACTGGATGGGAACCATTGAGCAGTGCCTCAATGAGGTCTGTGGTATTGCTTCGGAGGGAAAGCTTAACGCTGAGCAGAAGCTAAAAATTAGCAATCTTTGCCGAAAAATAGGACATGGAGTTTCGCAAATGGCTGTTCAATACCAGTCGCTTAAACAAAAGGCCATACAGACCCATACCTCTCTTAAAACAATGACCGAAGCACGAGACTTATCAGACTGTCTCACAGAGATGAACCGGACAATCCAGCAGTCCTGTACGAAACAGGATGCGGCAACTACATCTTTTGCAGACATGGTGAAGAATGGGTCCAACAGTTTTGTTCGCCCAAATACTTTTAGCTCCGTGGCGATTTATCCCTGTGATAACTCGAAGACCAGTGATGAAACCAAAAACATGGTTCAAAAAATCATAAGCCCTGGGGAAATGAAGCTGAAAGTACGAGGCGTACGCAAAATAGGAAAAGGAGGACTAATAATCAGCACTGAGACCAAAGATGACCTAGAAAAGCTAAGGCAAACCGTCCAACTCGCTTCGTCAGGGCTTACCGTCGACGAACCTAAAAAACGCAAACCTCGCATTATAGTTATAGGAGTTCCCACAGCAATGGCTGAAAATGAGGTTTTTAAATGTATATACGAACAGAACTTGACTGAAAAACTGCCAACACTGACCCAAGATATATTTTTGACCTCCATAAAGCTGAGCCACAAGTCTGGCAGGAAAGACGCTGAGAATTGCAACTACATAATAGAAGTTCCAGCCGTCATTCGTAAGGCCCTCATCACACAGGACAGATTATTTATTAATTGGACATCCTGCCCGGTAAGAGATTTCACACTTGTAACTAGATGTTACAAGTGCCAGCAGTACGGTCATGCAGCCAAGACTTGCAAAATACCTGTCCCCACATGTGGTCATTGCGGTGAGGAAGGGCACTCAACCCAGGACTGCGAGAAGAAAGCCAATCCACCTAAATGTGCTACATGTTCGCGCTTTAAAAAACAAGCCAACCACAAGACAGGAGACACAGATTGCCCCGCTAAAAAAGCTGCCGAATACAGGTACATAAATTCGATTGATTATGAAGGCGCCTAAGAGCGCCACATACTTGAGTATATTTTAGACTTAATTTTTATTGTTATTTCTAGTTTGATATGGATGATAACTTAATTACAGATATAGATAACACATTTGTAACTGTGTCAAAGACATGTGACGTTGAGGACTGCATAAAATATCTTTCCGACTTTCAAAATTCTCTAACCGTACTGACCCAAAATATTCGTAGTATTTTTAAGAACATGGACAGCTTTAACATTTTTGTTCATAGACTTAACTTTGATTGTGATATAATGGTACTCACCGAGTGCTGGCTAGCTAACCGCTATGATAACCTACCAGTAATACCGGGGTACACCGTATTACATACCACAATAAACCACAATCAAAATGATGGTGTCGTAGTCTTTGCTAAGGAATCATTGAAGGTCACGGTTGAGGAACATAATCTACAAGACTGTATGAGTAATTGTTTAGTCATCAAAATTGATACTACTACAGCGATAATCGCTATTTACAGATCCCCTTCCTCTAGAAACTTAGATCCTTTTAACAGATCCTTAAACCAGCTTCTTCAAGCACTTAGCCCATTTAAGAACGTCATACTAACAGGTGATTTAAATATAAATATTGGTTCTGAAAACTGCGATGCAGGAACACAAGATTACCTTAACATCTGCTTATACCATGGGTTTCTTCCCGCTCACACATTGCCTACCCATCAGAGCGGTTCTTGCCTAGATCATATGATGATCAAAACTAGCCTGTCTTATATTACGCTTGTTACTAACTCAACAATTACTGACCATCACGCAGTCTTACTAACAGTAAATTTATCGCTGCCTAAGCTAAATCGTCCTCGGACTATTAGCAAATTAAACATAAACAAACTCGAATATGATTTATGCAACATTGATTTTGGCCTAGTTTACAATACTGCTGACGCTAATTTGGCTTTATCGTATTTAATTAAACATGTCAAACAAGCAATATTACGTAACACGACAGCTTCTACAGTAAATAAGAAACTTTATAATATTAAGCCATGGATTACTTCTGGATTAATTCGGTGTATAAGACACAGAGACAAACTTCATCAGAGAACAAAGAGATACCCTGATAATTTAATAATTCAAACTACCTATAAAAGATACAGGAATTTTTGCAACAATCTCCTAAAGAACATAAAAAACAATTACGATAAAAATCAATTAAATAGTGCAGGTAAAAATAGCAAGCAACTTTGGAAACAAATTAAAAACGTCACCAATATGTCAAAACAGCGTGAATCAAGTTCGAGTTTACTGCTTGCAAATCCTTCACCACTCATATCAGCTAACAATGTAAATAACTTTTTTATTAATGTTGGGAAAAATCTTGCCGAGCAGATTCCGAAGTGTTGCGACCAACCTACTTTCCAAAAATCAAGCGATAGCTGTAACCCAAAATCTTTTGCTATGTTGGACACTGATGAAGATGAAATAACCCGAATAATTTCTGGGCTAAAGGATGATTGTGCAGCTGGATGGGATAATATAAGCAATATGATTCTTAAACGCTTCAAGCATATTTTGATACCTCCTCTAACGCATATATTTCGAATCTGTCTTGCCGAAGGAATTTTCCCTACGTGTCTAAAAAAGGCAGTTGTAATCCCTATCTTTAAATCCGGAAATAAAGACGCAGTTAATAATTATAGGCCAATATCCTTACTCCCCTCAATTTCAAAAATACTAGAGAAAATTATAAACAGTAGACTTGTTAATTACCTAGAGAAGAACCAAATTTTATCCCCTGCGCAATTTGGTTTTAGACCCAAACTATCGACAGCCGATGCGGTGCATAGCCTGACTGATTGTATTTCAGAAAACCTCGGCAAAGGAAACCAGACCCTAGCAGTCTTTCTCGATTTAGCCAAGGCCTTCGACACGGTGTCTGTTTCTGTTCTCCTGGACAAATTAGAGACCATAGGAATAAGAGGAACGCCGCTGAAACTTATTACTGACTATTTAGACGGCCGATATCAGTATGTTAGAATAGATAATATTACGAGTGATGAGCAGAAAAATACTGGGTTTGGTGTTCCGCAAGGGAGTATTTTGGGCCCCACAATATTCCTGATTTATATTAATGACTTGTGTAATCTAAATATTAAAGACGGTAAAATTATATCATATGCCGACGACACGGCGTTAATTTTTACCGCTAAAACCAGTAGTGAACTGTTTGAAATCGCTCAATTAGGTTTAAATTCTGTGACTAATTGGCTTCAAAGCAATTTACTAACATTAAATACCGACAAGACTAAATATATTCACTTCTCCATGCGCAAGCCTCAACTTAACCTGACTAACCCTCATCTATATGCCCATCAATGTGGAAACCGTAGAGCCAGCATGTGTAATTGCCCTTTTATCCTTAAAACTAGCTACATTAAATACCTGGGGGTAATAATGGACGACACACTTTCTTTTAGAAAACATATTGAATGCCTAACTAAAAGAGTGCGCAAACTCATATATGTATTTAAAAAATTGCGAACGTTGGCAGATTCAAAATTAATCACTCAAGTTTACTTGGCCCTATGTCAATCAATTATTCAATATTGTATCACTTCTTGGGGTGGTGCACCTAAAACTAATTTGCTTCCTCTTGAAAGAGCTCAGAGAGCAATTTTAAAGGTAGCAAACTTTCATCCCTTCTTCTTTCCTACAGATCTGCTATACAAATCCTGCAACGTACTCACTGTTCGCCAGCTTTTCATTATGCACTTAGTATTAAAACAGCACACCATGCTTACCTACAATGCTGACAATACTAACAAGAGACGGAATGACATAGTATGCGTAACGAATGCAACCTCAAAACATGTCTTTGTAGAAAGATTTTATACATTCTTAGGCCCATTTCTGTACAATAGATTAAATAAAAAACTAAGTATCTATAAATTAAATTACTATAGCTGTAAAAAAACTGTACTTAAACATTTACTATCCGTTGATTATGCACAGACAGAAGATCTACTTGTTGTCTGCAAATAAAACCGCTAACATGCATTTTTACTTTTGTTGACCTAAGTTTTATTTTAGTTATTACTTTATACACATTGTTAATTTATTATTTTAAGTATTTGTGCATTTTTTGTAGCCTGAAGCACAGGTTTAACCTAGTTCAGGCAAATTAGCAATTGTGCTCTATTTTATTTGTTAAGGTATTTATTGTAAACCGTGCCACTTTTATAAATAAACGATTTTATTATTATATTATTATTATTATTTATATCATCTCATCCCGGAATCACCAACTGCTGGGTATACATACGCCTCCCCTTTTTTTCGCCATACTTCTCGGTTCCAATATTTTACAGAAACCGTAATGACTATTTATTCCGAAAACGAGAAATTATAAGTAGTCAACAAAATAATATCTAACCATACTTCTTTCGAAACAGTGGCATCACATCACAGTCACCCAGATTACGAAAAAAAAAATCTATTCCTGCTCATCTACTCGTAGATCTTAATCTTTGTCCTTCGATCTAATTGTTCGAGTGCCTGGCAAAAGAGCATAGGTCGTGAATTCAATTAAGGACCGAGTAATGATGCTTCGTTTTAAAACTATGCTGGTCTGCTGCGAGAAATAAATTGCTTTAAATAATCTTGAGGAGGAATAATTGAAAAACACCTTTACTTGGTAAAAGTAAAGGCAATACTTTTTCTCGTCTTAAAACTGGGATAAATTATTCTCGTCTGATGAACGCGGAGAACCGAGTATAATACAACTTTTATAAGACCATGTCATGCAGTCGACTGCGATAGATTGAGCTGAAAACTTAACTCCCCAAGTGACTATAATCCTAAACTCTTCTTTAAACGAAAGCCTTTCTTGGCATACTTCCAAAGCCAAACTTAAAAATTCTAATCGCTTCCCGAATAAAACCCTCCTACTAATATGTCGAACCACCCTTGCTAAATAAAATCCATCGCCCATCCCTCTTCCGATGAATAATTAACCACTAGTTTTACCCACATGATAACATATCATCATTCAAGCTTCCGTGTAGCAACACTTTCATCCACTCACATCCCACAACACATTTATCTCGTACACATCAGTACTAAATCACGGGCCAAGCAGTTCAATCCTATGGGAGGACAGGCTACCATGGTAATTTATTCACTTGCTCCTGACTTATTGATACTGGTAGTCTCAACGGAAAATTGTATGCGACAGGGACAGATTTGTCTGTAACTACAATAGTAACGGAACAGTTTCCCTAACTAGATCAAAGAGTTTTGTACGGATCTCCGTACAAAACTCTTTGATCTAGCTCATTGAATCACGATGAATGATACGGGAATCTCTAAAGGATTTATCGTAGGGACACAGATACTCTATTATGAAATGAAGCTTAGTTGCGAAAATTATAAAATATGCTTTAGAGAAGCTAATGAGACAACTGAAGAGCGGCCGAACTGAAAACCGAGTAACGGCCCTCTATAACTTGCAGGTCGTGCTGCGAACCCAGGTAGGCGTTTTACTCTGTGTAAATAATTTCATAACCACTGCTCTCAAAAGGGTGCAGGGAAATACTAGCATTTATTTGTTTTATTTATTTATTTATTAAGCAAGGCACACCAACGATATATTTACAAAGACATTTAGTGACATTATGTGATGACGAATCTACAGAACCAAACATTCGAAGACATGTAACATCTACGAACCCGCACTGAGCACTCTTGGTAGATTATAGCCCACTCTTCTCGAAGAGAGGAGGCCTGTGGTCCATTATAGGTTGATAATGGTGAATTAGAAAACTAGTTAGTAGGTAAGTATTCGTTTCAATTCTTTATTCGATAAACATTATAATGAGATCTAATCACATCGATTACATTTTATATCAGAACAAAGGTTACAAAAGTGGAAGAAGACTTGACCACAAATAAATTGGGATACGAAGTACAATAATAACTAAGATACCAACTGGTGAGGAATTCGTTAAGTTCAGCTCCTGTTTAACCTTTGCTATATAGTGACAAATGATTGTCGATACAGATCAGTGGAGGTTATAAACTGTTCTCGCCAACTGTATTTATGGGAATTGTATTATTCATGATGAGTCGATCTCGTAACATTGTGTCCTAGAACCTGACCACAACTAGGAATTACGTTATTGAGTTACATCACACGTCTTTGTCATATTTTTATAACTTACCTATTGTGTTTGAATCATAGTTATGTAAGGACTTCAAAGCCTTTGAACCTACACGGAAAATAATTTAAAACCTATTCTGCGACTTGTACCAGAATTCAGTAGATTTTTTCTGACTAAGCAAAATCCTATTATAATAATATAAATGCGAAAGTTTGTATGTTTGGACGTTTGTTACTCAATCACGAAAAAACGGCTAAACTGATTTGGATGGAATTTAGCACACAGATATACTTTTTGTCCCAATAGTACGTTCCCGTAGGATAATTTTCGACCAGCACGCGAGCAAAGCCACTAGCAAAATGTGGTACATAGACTATTAGAGGTTCTACCCGAATCATTGTTAGATAAAAATCTTGTACATACCGAACGAAATTAGTAACAAGATTGATAAAATTCTTACACAAACTAGACTTTTCAACATGGAACGTCAATACAATGCACGAATCAAAAATTCGCATGATCCAGCCACGTCAATTCTGCAGAATCGTTAGGAGAGTAATAACGAGCATACGAGAGTTTCTGAATTCCCAGCGACCCACACATTTATTGCAATGATCAATGAAAACTACAAAAGGTAAAAATTTATTGAAGGAATAGTAAAATATATTCTCTTGAAAGGAGTTCTGCTTAAATACTAGCTTGCTGATTTGCTTAGTCAAGCGAAAAACAGGAACAAGGATCTTCAAAAGGAAAATCAGAAATATTAACAAGCTTCAGTAATTTTAATTAGTCTTGTACTTGTTTGAAGAAGTTGTAATTGAAGCTTCCAAGAAAATGTAGTTGTATTCGCTGGAGATCTGTACTTATTTTCTGTTTGCCATCTACTGGGATTCAAGGTTGAAGGCGAGCCTTGTTAGGGAGTAACAAAACTTTTTGACGCCGTCCCAAAGGCAAATAAATAAACCAAATTGATAAATCGGATCACTGGCGCGTCCAATTGGTCTAACTCTCATTGTACAAGAATAGTTATTTTATTTCGATATAAATTCTGATGAATACAGGACTGGTAAAAATCCACAAATACATTGAAACTTTCTTTTTAGCCCTAGGACCCATCCCAGATTTTACGGCTAAAGAATCTGTAAGTGCTTATATAAAGAGGTAGAATTTGTTTGTATGTACAGGGTAATCTATGAGACTACTAGTCAGATTTGAAAAAATATTTTTGCATTTAATAGCCCAATTCTGGAGGAAGGCTACTTATCATCGCGCTTTTTACTGTGCTCCTTAGGGCCGTCTAAGGAGCCGAGCTTTTTTTTTCAGTTGGAAAGAATACTAAGAGAAAACAGTAGGTAATATCGCGGCAGGCGATGCGATGCTATAGGATTTATTTAATGATAAAACAAAAAAATTCACGCGAACGAAGTCGCGGGCAGGAAGCTTGTCATATACATAAATATTACAAGTAGGATAAACTGGTGTCGGGAAGAACCATCAAACTTAACTCATTATTTCACTCAATAAAGCCCAAATCGGTTAATCCACAGTTCAGTTCAAAACTGCATCTGCGTCAAAGAGCGTGTCTCACTAAACATCTCGGCTTAACGATCGTTAGACTGACTGAGTAAACGTCGATACGTCGTCGTGCACCGTTGTGTAAACAACACTCGCTATATGTAGTACGTCTATCAGATCAGCTATGTGGCACTCACATCTATCTGGCTTACTGTTATCTTTAATGTAGGGCTGACAGAGAACCACTCACAACAATTTTCGTTTATCATAGTTTGCATTGAGTTATCGTTGAAGAAAACAAAATCTGAATTGATGTCTCTCTGATGTCATTGTAAAAGAAATTACTGTTCTCAAGTTTAGCGCAAACTGTATGTAACACTGTGCCTTAGAATTCCTTCCGATTAAAAAGAACTTCGTAGTTTTATTTCCGTGTTAACAGACATAAACTCAATCGTACTTATCAATGGTACATAAGAAAACTTGCTTACTACAAATCACAAATAATTTGTGCCATCTAATTCATTATTTCAGAAAATACGAGACTTTTTCTTCTGCCTGTACATATTCTCCCGTCTGGGTAAAGGGCTCTTAATTTCTTATATGCCAGCATCATCTTTTCCTGCGCCATCTCGAATCGTCTCTTGGAAAAGGTATGGATGCCCACGTCATTTCGTTACCTTTTTTTGGACCGGCCCCGTTGAAACTATCTTCAGGCAAAATTTTAAATCGTCAGCCCTAATATGTGACATACATGTTTGTTTACATACTGCACTTCGAGTATGGTTTAATACTCCTTCACTATCTACACTTCGTCGTTTTAATCTCAACAATGAACCCTAATGATCAGGAACTTATTAGTTACTCATATAGATTTTGCTTCTAGACTTTGGACTTTTTGTTCGTCCTTTGTGACTAAGCTAATTTTGCTTTGTGAAAGTACTTGCTATTATCCACTACTTCTTCTTGCTAGACAAAACAAGTCATGAATACAAATTCTAATAGTTTGTGCAAAACCATCAGCCGGCCATCAACTCCTTTGTTCACAACTGAAGAGCTTGTCTCACAAGATCTTTTCTCTGATTGTATTAGTTTCTCGATTTCCATCATCTAAAGTCAACTGAAATGTAATTATCTAGCTTCATTGATGTATTCGTCTATTAATAGCAGTGCAATCGAAACCGGTCTCACGGCAGACCCACCGTGAATGAAAAGCCATTGTATGGATGCATCGCAGTTAACCGAAAGGCAATAACAAGTCAGCTTTGGACACAGTGCTAGCTAGCTAACAAGATATATGATGAAGTCTGGAAGGTGGTTAAAGAAACAGATCGACTATGTTAGATTTTAGAACCTAAATTGGAAAAGTGGTGAAATTGACTCCTAAAAGAGATCCTCCAGTAAGATTAACCTTGGGACAGACAGAAACAAAAAAAAACATAATAAAACTCAGAAGTTCATTTGATTTGATATATTGTAAATCTCTTTTGCACTATGAACAATAATTTCGAAACGAACTTAATTATTTGCAGTTGTACTCCCGAACGATGCCGATGAACCAATTATTTATTGAATCCTGAAATACGGTGGACATGTTTCCGAAATGCACTCCCAATAACGTTCCACCGCACAGCATCATTTCGGTAATTCAAACGTCAAAATATCAGAATGTCCCGCTCATTAATCAGGGATTCAGCGTAAATGGGTCACCGTGTTGTAGATGTAACAATCCTCCAATCTGTCACTGTTCGAACATGCAATAGTGGGTAATAAGGTCTTGCACCAATTGACCTCGTGGCGTATCAGCACATCTTTATGTCACTTGAATATAACGTATAAGGAAAGAACGTGACTAAACTCTTGCTGATGAGAGTAGAAAATACGAACAATACATGTGTAGCTTTCAGGAAATGTATTGTTAATGCTGATACGTGCATACTTTGAACAATACTCAGATTTCATAATAATGGTCAGATATAATTCACAATCAGATATTGTCACCGCCTAAGATTGAGGCATGTCATGTTTACGGCATATATGGTTTCTAACAAAAACATCACCAAGCACTGTTTTCAAGTTTTAAGTTTATTGCCTTCGATACATGTAAACCCTCCAGGGAGCTATCTAGACGCTACCGTCTGCTATTAACAGCCAGTGATGTGTAATCACATCGTTAAGTCTACTGTTCGTCTGAGTGCAAGTAACGGGCAGTCACGCAAGAAACCCGCTGATACCCTACCATTGTTTCAGGTAGGCCCAGCTGTTTTTGCGTGAAACCTTCATGTTGGGAATCTTTTGTATGGATGAAAGTAGACACGTCTGTATTATATTCTGTCAGACAATCCAATTAGTTTGTTTGTTAATATGTTATTTGGAGGCAAGGTCGGCGCAAAGTCGTTTGATTATAAATAAAAAGAGAATTTAAAAACCTAAAAACAAAACTGCGTAAAAGTGTACTTTAAAAAAAAAATTAAACAAGAAAATTTGAATTAGAAGAGGTTGACTGTATATCTGAAAGTCTTTCAAAATGAAAAATAATTAGAGAAACCTAATTTTCACAATTTGTCGTCTGGTTGTCGATTTTTTGAATATTGATAACTGTCATGTCTTTAGTGACACTTCCACGATTAAGACAAATCGATTGACGTTAGATCCATCAAAATCGCCAGACGCCTTTTGTCTCTAAAGCGTCACAAAGGAACAAACATACATACATAGGCTGATAAATTCATAACCTCCTTTTGTAAAAATATAAATCTTCTCTGTGACCTTTATGACGATATTGTGTCACCTAATCCTGGTTAACTAAGAAGTCTCGATATGAAATTGCAATGTACTCTTATGTGATTACAAAAACCCTTGAAGCACGGATGTAAAGGTTAAGCTCAGATTTTCTTTGTAAGAGGCCAATGGTCATCAGTATTCAGTTCCAAGTAGATATGATGGACAAAGATAGTAAGAGGCATGCAAATTTAATTTATAATTCTAAACAGGAATAGTAAATTGCCGTGTCGCGACGAGACCAGCATAACAGGTTCAAAGGCACGCGCTCAGTCTGTCTGGACGGCAGCTGTACGCGTCTGAAGCTAGACACAGCTAATGAATGACATGAATTTTGTACGCAGTTTTTTTTAGTGTAATTACACACACACACACAAATAAGTTCTGTAGAACATTTATAAAGTGTCATTAACTTTCGTTCTGACAAACAACTCTATAAAATCCAATTTTAACTCACCCTTTTTCTACAATAGGGAATTAACCAATTCATTAAAAACTATTCTAATTTAAAGTTTAGGACGAAATATATGACAGAAAAATAAAAGTAAATTGATTTATATCTATTTTCCCAATTATAAACAATTTAAATCAAATTTATTTTTCGTTGTTTCGAATTTACCGGCAAAACACTCCTTGCGATGACTTTTTAACACGTGGCGACACGTGACATCAACTTTGTGTAAACTAAAGTAGTTATTAAGTAAACAAGTGAATGTCGACTTTATAATTAACAAGATTTTTAATGGTTAGAAAGTGATATTACTGTTGTGCGGTGCCTCTGTGCACAAATACTTCCAAAACTGCACCAAACTAAGTATTTGTACCAGTGCCGTTTACACAAAGCTAACGTCACGATGTCACGTGATAAAAAGGAGTGTTTTGGCGGTAAATTCAAAACAACGAAAAATAAATTTGATTTTAATCGCTTTTAAATGAGAAAATGGATATGAATTAATTAATTAATATTTTTCTGTTAAATATATCGTCCCAATCTCTAAATTAAAATAGGATCTATTAAATTGGAAAATACCCTATTACGATCCCCAGTTTTTATGCCATGTCAAAAGCCTTTTCCGCCACACTTGGCAAACATTAAGCTCTGAAATCCGCAGCCCCAAAAAATACAACCTCATAAAAATTACGCGAAATCTGTCGGCCACAATCATTTTGTGGGTAGTCGGTATAAAAGGATATTAGGATGTTTCACTTGGTCGGGTAGGCGTAAATTTTCACAGACGTCATAAAGAGTAATGGCGGAGTCACATAACCACGCATTGGGACGGGCTTAAACCTCAGCACTCACGTTGATGAGGAGAAATAACCCGCAGCTAGGGTTACCAGAATTGTTCAACTCCACGGGATTTATTCGAGAACGAAATCAAATCAAAATATTTTATTTCACATAAACCTACATGGGCACTTATGAAACGTCGGAAGCTGGATGCACGGTTCCAATTGGTCGTTTCCTATGGAGAAAAGCTGGCAAGAAACTCCACAGTTACTCTTTTAAAAATATTTAACTTTTGCAATGTTTCCAAATTACAGTGTTAACAGTGTTATGGGAGGACAGTGTAGGCCTAGCAACAAGTACCAGGTACTTATTCAAATAGAAAATGGTCTAAGACCTACAACGTGCTCACACTCAAAATACATTTATAAAAGAATCTACATAAATAACAAAAATCGTTCTGCGTTACCTGATAGGCCATGATATTTTTAACAGAACATGAGTTGTATCTACTATGCGTGAAGGATAAGCTGACGATACATTGTACTTTTGTACTAATGATATAAAGATTGAGTACCTCCAAGTACTCACAAATAGATCAATAGTATGTTCATTGTAATTGGACACGCAAAAACGTCAAGCAAAAAAGAACGAGTACACGTAAGAATTATAAAATAGTTATGTCATGTATAGAACCGGATCAAAAATATAATATTTACGATCCTATAGACAGCCGTACATAATTAATTTTGATTTATGCGCATAATATACTAATTTGTATCGTTTAGAATCCACACAGCTCCTATGTGATCTATATTCACTTAGTAAAATGAAATTAACGTTATAGCGGAAGAGAATAATGGGCACCCTATCCGGTCTCCTTATAAATAATTCCGCTGGACCGCGAGCCTGGGCCGGCGCGCCCTAATGAATAGTTTAAGCTCAGCTTTATCTGTTATAGCTACATTTGCCTACAAAAGATACATCTTCCGTTCCGAGTTAAATTGATTTGTTTAGGGTAATTAATACGGCAGGGGACCCTATAATTGCTCAACATGAAAATGTTCCCGATACCTGCCGAAAACTTCTGGACGTGAAGAAGACGCCCTATCCCTATACCTATGTATAGTCGAAATGGTGTAATTTTTGGTGGGGGTTGTTCGAAAACTACTAGGCTTACTAGAGAATGGGCAGCAGCGTTCTCTATGCATTTTACCACCATACTGCGATCGCCAACCCGCCTGCCAAGCGTGGCGATTATGGCAAGCCCCCCAAATTGGGGGAGGCCTATGTCCAGCAGTGGACGTCTTCCGGTTGAAATGATGATGATGAATATTGTTCGAAAGAGATACCGCGGCCCCTGGCACACAGGCAACTGAGGGAACACGGGTGGGTTTTAGTTAGTAAAAGTCTAACACGCCCTCCTGCTCCACCCAGAGCGGGAGAAGTTATTTGATGACCCAAAAGGAAAAAAATTGGTGTAATTTTCTTTTTGGTGAATTGGACAAATTTAGAGTACCAATCGATACTTATAGCCAACGATACAATGAGCCGCCCACTAAAGAAATAACTGATTAGCTTTGGTTTGACGTTTACAATGTGCATAAATAATGACAGGTTGGCTGACCACCTACGAACACCTCAAAGTAACTCGGTTGCCTCGTTAAATATTATAACAAGTGTGGGTCGTACAGCTGATACCACAACATAAATCAAAGTCACGAAGCTTGAAAAAAACTGGGATGTTGTACATTCGTTTTCGGATTCAGGATCACGTAGATTTTGGCGGAAAGAAAGCCAGCTGCTTTTATTTTTATGTTTTTTTCCACAAAAACGTTAAATAAAAAGAAGGAAGGCCCCAATTTATGGTACTGTAGTCCAATAAGGAACGAAATTAGGGCAGATAATCAGAGCAGACCTCGCCGAAGCTTTCAAATAATTCGTCTTGGATTTACGACAGCTGTAATATCGGTAGCTGTACTGCTCACGTCTTACGTACATAAAATCGCAAGTCACTCACACAAGAAGCCTCCGTAAGTCACTCCCCAATCCATCAAGAAATACCACCGATATATTTTATTTTCCTCCGCGAATAACTACCAGCCAACACGACATCACTACAGTTCGGTATATCCCTAAATCCTCGACACGACCCACTCAGCCCCAAGGCTCAAGTAATGCAATTAGGTCTATTTTCCGACAGAAAGGGACTCGGAATACAAAGCTAACGGCAATTTTAACAATAATAGCCTGTACCAGCCTTGTTGCAAAATACACTGAGCGACGTATTAAGCGTAAACGATATTGGATTTTGTAATCCGAAGAAAAAATCTGAAAAGAATAGAGTTGGGCCCATTTTTTTAAAGCACGTATTCATGATTGGTTTTGGAACAGTGAGCACTTTTTTTCTGGCTTAAGATGACATTTATGAAATCTTAATGATGGTTCAAGTTTGTCAAGATTTACTTTGATACTCAACAGTGAACAGGCGCTTAATAAACCCAGTTTCTTCTCAGATAAAACGGCAAAACAGTCTCGCTTGGAGTAAAAAGATTTCTATTAAGAAAACTAAGGATGCTTAAAAGGACTAAGGACACCTTAAAGCTTAAAATAGGGTAATACACTTATTTTTGAAAAGTGTCTTAATTAAATTTTGGAGTGCTAATAATTAATTTTATAATCGATTAGTGCCACAAAAATGCATTTAAATTTTACATTTGCAAACTTCGCGCGTAATTTGACGAAAACGCTGGACGAAGTAGACGCCATTTGCTCTGTGGGTATGACGTCATTTTGCTAAAAATAAATGCGCTGATATTTTGTATGACAATTGTTTATAATTAAAAAAATGAGTTGTTTTTCCACATATCGTTGGTTTGCTGTTCCTGAATGCAAAATATTATTTAAATGAAAATGACTTTGGTTACGAAAATAATAAAATTACAAAGTTGCTCAGTTGACATGCCGAATGACGAAATAACATGGCAGCTACTATTTCATGTTGTTCAAAAACAGATTTAAAAAACTAAATTCTTTAAATTGTATTTTGTTGTTTCATGAACTAAAACTAACATTTTCAGACTGCATTTTGCCTAAGCTATCTCAATAATATATATTTTTTCTCGTATAGAGTAAAATACCCTATTATCAACCTAAACTCTCTACTCAACTCAACTCAACTCCCAACAACACCCAACTCAACCCAACCCACCCAACTCTCAACTCTCTTTTTTTGGCAAATTACTTACTTACTTAACTCTACTCTACTCTAACAACGTTAAACTCTTGAAAAGTAAATGGAGCACATTAACGACCAACATGTAGACCCAAATGATATCAAAGGAAATCAGGTGCTATTTGTTCCAACCAAACTCCGTAGGATTATCGCTTTAAATCCGGAATCTTCGAGAGATCTAACGCGTTACCACGGAAATGAACAAGGGTCTAGTATTAATGAGATTACATAGTCGATTTATTGATCGGTAATCGAGATTTGCAGCCGAAGTATCCGCTGAAACCATTTCGGCGTTTCACAAGTCTGTAATCGTTTGAAATGGGTTTCCTATTTAATGGGATTGCTGTATAAGGCGATTTATTGCCAGGTATCGAAGCAAAACAGCGTAGTTATGCTGTCGATAGGATAATTTATAATTTAGAGCCTAAAGCGAGAACAACTAATCCGTGGCTATATTTCACGGGATTGTCATAAATATTGATAACTCAGCTACGTATTCTAAAAAGGCTTTTATACGAAGCATGTTCTTACTTATAAAATAATGCATACCTATGTATACCGAGCACGGTACTGAATTGATTGATCACTGCATTCGACCTTTACAAATATTTAAAACAAAAAAATGGTTCGGAGAACTGTTTGCATAAAAAAAAAAAAATTGTATGTTCAACTGATGGATTATATTAAGGCAAAAATGCTCATATTTTCACAGTTCGTGCCACTGATTGTGCGCGCATAAAACAGAAAATGTGTATACCTACAATAGGTGTACAAACTAAAATAAACTTCATTTAACTCTAAATTGCAATGTCGCCCTATCGGGTTCCACCTATCACTTCATCAAACGGTCCATTTGACGTTATCGTAACAACTAACTGGATCTGAAGGCGCTGCCAAATTGCGCTCACGTACTCTTTACTATCTTCAAAGCAATTAATTTGAAGAGCAGCATTTAAGGAGTCTGTTCCATGGAGTGAACTTATTTATTTAGTTTTACCTAATTTGAATTCCACGAGAGTTGCTTGTGTAAATATAGGATGTACTGGGACGATGCAACACAAGACTGTTAATGCAAAAGCAATAGATAATGACCCTTACTGAAAATACATATATCTGACATATTAGTCCTTGAAGTGTTGGTTACATTTAGGGTAGGGCAGGACTTTACGTCGAGAATACATAAACATCTTTGCCCGAAGATATACATCTCTTTACATAACTTGAAGAACCAAAAAAAAATGCAGCATTTAAGAATTCTGAGCCTGTTTCAGTAGTCCTACCATTAAAACAGGCTCAATATTTCTAAAGACCCAAAAAGTTTAATAGAAAATTGCGTCTAAATGGAATACTAATCTCGTTTGTCCTTAGGACAAGTTTTTAAGTACTTCCAGCACAGACAGTAAATTGTCACAGTTTGCTACTTCACGTAGTCTAATTAGTCTATCTTCTCTCTAGAGGAACTTGAAATTGAAAGAATTCCTTTTGGCTTTTTGTAAGAATTTTGGCGACCTCGACTGTGTCACTAACTCTAGTTACTTACCTACTTGCCCTCTGAAAGGTGGATCGTGGAATTTAATAAAGGCACTCCTTGCTGTCGAAAGTCGGAAATATAACTTCTATTTGATATTTTTTTTAAAGATAGTAAGTATTGGTTCAACTCTCTCATCCATATTAAGAACCAGATATGCATAAATCTTACGTTCTTTTTAGTCCTGAATGGTCTCATAACGATGCCAAGAATTGCGAAGTAAAAAATTGAAACACGACAAAAATACTCAAAGGCAAACAGGCACCATCTGTACGTGTAGATGTTTATCCGACAGCGACTTGGTGGCTCTATTAAAAGCGAGCATTCAACACAAAATGAGGTCGTGCACAAAGAGATTGTTAGGGGTCCTCGGGAAATCACGAAGAGTATGGCGTCTAAGTCGAGCTCTTGGAGAAAAAACCTGAAATTGCTGCGGTAGGGAAGGGAAAGCCAAACAACTGTTTGTAAAATGTGCCACTAGTTTGGATATTCAAGGCATACCTGCAAAACAATCTCTTTTAACAGTTTCATAGATTTTTTTTTATTGTGGTATTCAGCCGCATTCGGTAGACTGGAATCCAACCCCGACAAAAGTGGGGAAAAGGCTAGGCAGATGATGATGACATAGAAATATTTTGGATTTTCCACTGAAATGGAAAGCTGGAATAAAAAGTACGTGGCCTTCGTTCCGCGCTGCGCAAAAGGCTTCGGATAAGAGACGTGAAAAAAGCGTAGGTACATCCTTTGAAAATCTACTTTATGTTCCTACATAAACCTAACAAAGGTTAGGCATATTTATTCTAACATTAATAATAAGCTAGTTGTAATACTCTACAAAAAGGGATAAGAAGGAGAGCAAACGAAGAAAACTGCGTCAATATCTGCCTAAATTGGTCGTCCAAAAGCTGTAAAATTTACTTTCTACCAAGACTTGAATAAAATTCGTCGAAGATTTTCCTTGTTGAAGTCTATACTTAAATAACAGTATATATTTATAGAACTTTATGTATGCGGAAAGCTGTTGCGTTTAAAAATAATGGATCACGTCACGAATAGCTAATTCTCAAATGTTTCAAGCGAGCCATGTCATGGCGAAACTTAAAGTAGCTGTTCAGGACCTTGGGAAGTTAATGGATTAGGTAAAAAGTCACCGTTTCTCTTTGATTAATATCCTTTTATGTAAGAACCAGGTATGTGAGCGTTTCATAAACAACCCCTAAACCCGTAAGAGGCTTACAGCAGATTATTTTAAATATTTCAAACATGTAGATGTGGTATCATGCTTATATGTTTGAATAAATAATACGTATGTTGAGGTGTTTTTACTGATGTGCGGTTCATGTCCGTAGCATTATCTGCCTATAATGTTCCCACTGCTGGGAGACAGGCCTCCTCCAATCGCTAATCCACCACGATGGCCCAGTTCCAGAACCAAAAATTCGACATGTGGTATCTACCAACCCGCAGTAGATGTCATATGTCGAATTTTTGGTTCTAGGACATGCCGGTGTCATCGGTTTCCTTCACTGTTTTGAGAAGAGTGTTCAATGTGATAATTTACACTAAGTAAAGCGCCTGTCAGGGTTTGAATCTACGACCTACAAATCGTCAGTCACGGCCGTTACCACTGGGGCACTAGTTCTCCTCGGTTCATGTCCTTGCTACATAATAAATCAATTCGAGCGATCTTGCATATTTCATTGACAAGTAGCAAGTTCTAAGGCAGTGCATTTTGTGCAAATTATGACGCATCGACCATTTTAATTTGAGCGCAGTTTGAATAACACTTATCTATACAAAACATGCAATGCTCATTGATCATTTAAATCGATCACAATAAATAATGTACCAAACAATAATGGTTTTGCGAAAAATAATCATGCGAGAGTTAATTCAACTCAATAAAGCTTTTCGGCGACCAATATTTCATAGGTATAATAAGGTAATTGCCAATTACCATTACATTATTACACTCTCGGTTTGTGAGCTAGCAGGTGGCAGGGTGGCAGAGAGTTGCTGATGATGGAGTTGGATGACGGGGGACTGAAGACGCTTATGTGCAGCATGGACTGCTGTTAGGTGTAGGCCGACGATGATCACAAACGAACTGAGAATTAGAATAGAATCGACTTTAAAACGTGTCTAATCAAAATATTGTTTGTGTACAGTCTTAAACTGTACATGCGGTGGCTTTGTTGAAGATCACCTTCATGTATAGTGGCTATAAGGGGGCGTCCATTAATTACGTGAGGCAATTTTGGCGACCCCCACCCCTGCTCTGGTCAGATGTCGTGAGATTTGATTCGACCCTCCTCCCCCCCACCCCGTAAACTTACGTGAGATATTTCAAAATGCGTATTTATTTTGGAAAAACGTTAATCTATGCTTATTTGCGTTGGATATATGTATTGCGTTTGGCTGGCTTGGCTGGCCAGTGGCGGTTTAACAATCGAGGGGCTACTGTGCTACTTTGTAGCTTTCGCATAACCGCGATAAATATTATTTTGTAGCATTTAGCCATATTGGCGGAAAAAACATGTTTTACTTAATTTAACCCGATTTTCTCGCAATTTTCTGTTTCGTTGCGGAAAAAAATATTAATTAAGTACCTACGTGATATTTGCCGATAACCACCTCTCCCCCGCGTGAGATTGAGTGAGATTCGACTCGACCTCCCTAAACACCTCACGTAATTAATGGACGCTCCCTAAAATTGTTTACAATAACAGTTGACAGGCAGTTTTTAGTGCTTACTTTAGTGTCACATTGTACCTAAATACACCTTTACATTTCTATTAACTGCTTTATACAGTATTTCTTGTGGTGTCTGGGGCTCTGCAGTCTTCCCCAACAGCCTTGCATCTGACGTGCGACATTTTATTACTATAAGTATATTACATTACAATAAATCAGCGAGTGCGATAACTGCTACGCGATGACTAACATTAGAGAAAGGAATCGACAAGAGTTTTACTTGAAAACCCAATTTATAAGTAAACAGCTTCTGCAAGTGACTTCGTTGCATGAAATTTCTTGTTCACCCGACCCACCCGTCGCATCGAGTACTTCGTATTCGTGTTTTTTTTCTTTTTGGTCGGATCCTAAGTGTCCTAGCGTGATATTATATAGCATTCCTCGATAAATGAGTTATCCAACACTAAAATAATTTCTCTATTCGTACCTGAGGTTAGCGCGTTAAACCAAACAACCTCTTCAAATTTATAATATTAGTATATATATATAAGTATAGATAAACCTAACGGGAACTAAGTGAGCTTTATTCTACGCGCTTCAACCTCAACCACAACAACTCTGCAAGTGTAGGAACCGTACACTTTGAGTATAATAAAAGTATTAAATCGTCCGTGAGACTTCGCAATGTTAACATGCACAATCTTAATTTCTGGCCATTGCAAATCCTTGGAAACTTTGACGCTTAAGAAGCTT
Organism: Antitype chi; assembly: GCA_947359405.1. Lineage (NCBI taxonomy): Eukaryota > Metazoa > Arthropoda > Insecta > Lepidoptera > Noctuidae > Antitype > Antitype chi. The sequence goes on from OX375808.1 coordinate 19,131,356, forward strand.
TATTTTAATCATATGTGGCTATTGGACGTCTACTTGCCAATAAAAACTTGCTAAGGTACGACAATCATACCTTTTTGAACTAACATTATGCGACATCTAAATGAACGCTGTTGGATTTTTAACTTTCGGCGCTGAGTCGAGCGTTGTAAATCGAATAGAGCGCTTTTGCTTAAGGATAAATTAAGGTGTCGGCTAGTGTTAGTGAAAACGGGCCTAAGTACATTTGGGTCAATCGATACGACAAACGACTAGTCGCGTGTCAGATCGTACGGCACGCACCTCCGCTTAAACTATTCATTATTGAATCGATGACTGTCTATTATACAATGCTGAGGAGCTACTTCGAAAGGAAAAAAACTACCGGCCACTCCACCACTTTTAGCAAGGAAAATCTACCTATTCTACGTTTATAATTTAGTTTCCAAAAAAAGTAAACAAATTCCTATGTGCAATAAGGTTCAGTTACTTCAACAAATTTTATAACTTTTTGAATAGGTAGTATCAGTCATTTTAATTTACTTTATTTAAGTACCATTTATTAAAGGAAATTTACTGGACACACGGATTTGAATAAACTCTACGTCACTGTAGATACTATCGAACAGCGCAACAAATACATGATCTTTTACTATATAACCTTAAATATATTTGCATGAACCAAGGGCAAGATTAGTTATCAAAAATCAGAAGGTCAAACAAGATTTATATTTAATAACTTGTTTTGATCATGAAACTTTATAAAAGACTAACAATTATATTACTGCAGTCTAGAGTTTAGAGGACGTCGCTCTCACGACCATGAACACCTCCTGTTTACGGGTTACGTTCAAAACAAACACTTTCATAGCAAATTACAATATTCCGCAACTCAAACTATTGGTGGTCACAAAAACGTTTTATGGAGTAACTAAATTGAGAGGCGTAATAAAAAATTGTCGGCTCCACAGCTTCGCAAATAGATCAATGACCTCAGAAACCTCGCCTCGCACGATGTTGTTATACTTCAGAAAAGACCAGATAAGTAATCTATGTTGTGAATGAGATAAATGCAGACAATTCATTTTTGAATTATCAAACAAACAAACAAAAAAGCCGCGGTCACGAACCTCCGATTCATGATGCTAAATAAGAACTAAGATTAATACCAGAGTAACAGTACTGATGTCTAGATTCTATTCAAAACTCAACGAAGCAAAGAGAAGACCGAGACCCAATTACGACACGAAATTAGATTTATTATTCGTTTTACATAACTACAGTACATTTTACATCATTTTTAAACCACAAAACACAGTTAGTGGTATAGTTTAAAAGTAACTGACGTAAGAAACTAATTTTGCCGCAAACTCGCCAACAGCGATTTGCATAATGCAGGTGGACTGCGTTTTATAGATCCCATTTCATGTTTTATTTAGTGGATAAAATGCATGGACAATATAATTCATAAGTTGGAATAAGTTCTCCAAGTAACAGCACCTGTGCTTTTGCAGCGGGAGACTAAAATATGAAGATGTGGTTAATATTTTTATACTTTTAACAGAAAAACACATACATATTTTTTTTTTATAGCTGCTCGTCGGCATGGTATCAGGATGGTACAGCACAGGTACAGGTACATGGTACAGGGTCCAAAACTGCCGGTGGTCAGGGCTTTAGAGAGAGGAACCTCATGACTAGGCGTGCCGTCTTTAGGAGTACCGCTTTCTGAATCAAGCCCTTGACCTACCTAGCCGCGCAATGAGAGCCTCCTGAGGTGTTGGTCGAGGCTCTCCGCTATAACGCCATTTACTGTACCAATAGGGTTATACACTCATTTTTGAAAAGAGTCCTAATTATATTCAGAAGTGCTAACAAACCACAAAAAAAACAACATTTTTATTTAATCGATTAGTGCCGTAAAAATGAATTTAAATTTAACATTATTTTTCAAATTTTGCGCGTAAATCGACGAAAACGCTGGACGCAGTGGACGCCATATTGGTCTGTGGATATGACGTCAGTTTGCTAAGTAAACAAATGGGCTGATATTTTGTATAATAATTGTTTGTAATTGAAAAAACATGTTATTATTCTACTTATCGTTGGGTTTCTGTTCCTGAATGCAAAAAAATATTTAAATAAAAATTACTTTGGTTACGAAAATAATAAAAGTACAAAGTTGTACAATTGACATGCCGTATGACGCAATAACATGGCGGCTACTATTTCATGGTGTTCAAAAACAAATGAAAAAAAAAAATCTTTGAATTTAATTAAAAACATTATTTTGTTATTTCATGAACTAAAACTAACATTTTCCGACTGCATTTTGCCTAAGCTATCTCAATAATATATTTTTAGACTTTTTCTCATATAGAGTAAAATATCCTATTATCGGTTCAAAGGTTGCAGAGTCTACGAGCACACGTCGACAACCTCGTGTGCTAAGCCATACTTGTTTTTTTTTATGAGACATTATTATTATTAACGGTAAACGGTTTAATTATTGTAATGAGCCGGCTAATTAAATTATGCTCCACCAGACATTTCAGATGTGAGAAGCACATTTTAACTAAGCTGATGCGAACGAGGATGATTATCCTACAAATATGTATAAATGTCACAAAAGTCTGTCTGCGAAAGTTCGTATGTTTAGATGTTTTGACTCAATCACGCAAAAACGGCAGAACGGATTTGGATGAAATTTGGCAAACAGATAGTTTGTGACCTGGATTAACACATAGGATACTTTTCATCCCGATAGTACGTTCCCCTGGGATAATTTTGGGCGAAGCCGTTGGCAAAGGCTAGCTTATAATAAAATACCTTTTGAAAATACGTTCAATGGCAGAGTAACAATGGATATTAAAACTATATGGTGCAGTAAATAGTAATAACACATTATGTAAATAACAGCGATTTAATTTAAATTCAAATGTCATGTAAAACAGGGCTCGTCGCGAACGTAGGATGAAATTGAAAGCGCCGAGTCCAAAAATAGTCGTGCAAAATATACGAGGGAGAAGTAAACGGCTTTCAAAAGAATTGAGCACAAAACTATCTCAGACTTGCGGAGTTTCAAATGGGACACGTTGTATTGTGGGAACTTACTGGGGATCCCAGTTTTCCGGAATAACACCCAGCTATTACGCCAACGAGCGCCATCATCTGGGAAATGGGTGTTACACGTCATACGGGCACTGCCACTGAAAATTTTAACTGCAATGTAGTTTCAAGGTATCAGAAATGGTAATGTTCTCACATTTATTTTTCAAATAAAACTGGTGTGAGACTTTCTATGGCCTCGCTGTAAGCTGTATGAATCGCGCCTGCACCCTAAGGTGCAGCTTAGGGTGCAGGCGCGATTCATACAGCTTACAGCGAGGCGTGTTACGCAATTAGTTGCGTAACACGCGATTAATCATAATCGGTTTCATTTTGCCAATTCAACAATATTCATTGCGTTATTTACGAATTTGAGCAGACACATTTTTCGAACATATGAAGCAACGGTTTAGCCATCTGTTTCAAAACGAAACAGATTATGATTAATCGTGAGTTTCGCAATTAGGGTGCTGGTCTCACGCTTGTCAATAAACTGTTGACTGGGTATGGAATGCTGGTTATGTTGCTGGTTGGAGCTTTGGAATAGATAGAAAAGATGCCTTCAATTGCCTTTCAATTTGTGAGTTGAGTTGCACGATTACTGACAAACGCGTGCACTGACTGGACAGGTCTACTCAACCTGTGTGATTCTTGCCTCGAAAGTCCATTTTAGACACCAATCTACATGGTTTTCATATGATCTGATCAAGATTAAGTATATCTGGAGTTTAAGAGACTGTGACCTCCTGTGTGTGTGTTTGTTCCGGCCTTTCTTCTCAGAGTAGTCATATAGAAAACCTCATCTAGTTTAAAATATGATTGACGTGTAAAAGTGTACAAACCTACTCACAAAAATTAAAGCATTTATCTTCTTTTCAGTTTTTATTATTTTAGTCCAACTCAAAAGAATACAATGACAATAGCATTTATATATTCAAAGGGTTATTTCAAAGCTTTACTGAAAAAATAAGTTGTGTAAGCAAAGCCGCTGTGACAGTTTTCGACAAAAATTCTGGCACAGATATGTTTTGAGAGTTCTCATCTTTTATCCTAATACGTTCATTGTTCTCACATATAGAAGCAACAAGAATAATGTTCCCACGATTTTGTAAAAGGTACCTAACATAATTTAAAAGAGTGTCCTTGGAGTTTCTTGCCCGCTCTTCTCCATAGAGATCTACGTTTTGGAATAGGCAACTAGCTTCAACTTTCCAACTGATCGACTTTTTGACAATCCAAAAGTGCCTGTAAATGGTTTAATTGAAATAAATGCTTTAAAGTTTGAGTTAAAGCTCGTGGCGGTATCACAGGTATAATAAATTAGTATTTCCAAGCGCAAAAGAGTTTCGTACAATAATCGTGTGAAATGAAATGAAATGCAAAGCTGACCTTTCAGAACCGTTCCCGAGCAACCGTGGTCGTGTGGGCGGATTTTAAACAAGGCGTTAGTGAAAATTTAAATTTCAAAAACCTCGCATTGATTTATGTGTAAGTGGTCATTTTGTTAAAGTTCAGCTTAGATATTTTTTCTCTTGCTACGGACACTGTGAAATAACATTCCGTATTTATTCAGTGTCCTTTATGAAAGTCGATCTGGCTAGCATTTTCCCAAATATGTTGGGTCGGCTTCCCAGTTGATGGATGCCTCCATAGGTTAATAGGCAGTCGCTACTGGGTAATACGATACCCTATGGGTAAGACTGGTTTGTCAGACTTTCGGGCTACTGATTACCTGTTACGACTGTCAAAGATCCACGAATGACAGCCGGGACCAACGGCTTAACATTTTTTTCCGAGCCACGAAGGGGTGTCATACTTTCATAATGAACAGAACCAAGACACTTTATTTTGTTCAATAAGAAAGTATGAGAATTTGTACAAAATCAACAGTAAACATTTTTCTGATCTGCTATATTTACTAAAGTCTCAAGTACTTTCCACGACATCGTGACAGAGATAGCGTTGCCCGGCTTACGTTTCTTGCCATATCAGTGATTCAACATTCTGTAGTTATTTATAAATTAACAATCAAAATTCAAAATTCATGAATCATACGTCCTATTCAGTACTGACGTATATTTCCGGTTTCCGCATATATGAAGCGGCCTGATACGCATTTATTGTACTGTGTTAAAGATACCAACCTTAAATCATGAATTATTATAATTAAATTACTTTATTTCCTTCGCCCAACAAGTTTTGATTAAAATCTTTACGCTTTCAGAGGTGAATTCAGTGGAGGATTTAATTCTTTACATCGCGTCTTCTTTAGGTTAATATTGTGGTAGGTATAATATAAATCATGACCTAGAAACAACAAATAACCAACTAAGCATTATTTATTGCAATGTCGCAAAAAAGTGCTCTAGTTTTAGTACCTATACCTCTACATAAAACATTAACACAGAGTACAAATAAGTTTACTAATAAATCTTACATTTTACACACATAAGTTACCAGACATAAGCATAGTTTTCGGAAAAATAATCGACGAAGAAAATTTCGACATTTACAATGTCAAATCATTACGACTTCCTAACTAACATATTAACCTAAATTAAAGTTACAAAATAGTTTATAGACTTAAGCTTATAGTTTACATCAATAAGTTTAAGTACAGGAAAATTATCGAGAATGAAAAATTTATCTTTCCAATGCCATTAAGAAAAGATGAAACAAAAATATGAACCTAAATTCAAGTTCCAAAATAATTCAAGTTTATATGAAGAAAAGCCCAACTCTCAAGGCTAGACAGGCGCTAGTAATTAACTGTGAGGCAACAAAACCGCGATAAGCTTCAAGCTTCAACCACAACGCTTTTGTTTACATCAAATTTTATTTTCGCCTCAAAACATTTTTCGTAATTAATTACACTGCTAAACTGGGCAGAGCCCTTGGGCTGTTTCAGCAAAATTTTCAGCAAGTAATTTTATTATTTTCATGAACATTCGTAGACAGTTTTTAACGTAACAAGAACGTCTTCCGTTTGAATATAATTAAACCTATTTAATATTTTGTAGAAGAAGCAACATGTTGTATTTTTTTTTCAATATCTTGGAGGTGACTATCGCTTTGCTTTTCAATGTTTTTAACATTACAGTTAATTATTATTACTTTTACAAGTCACATTTCTGTCAATGTTCACATTTACTCGTTTTTATGCGCAAGCGCCACTTGCGTAACGCAACCTGCGGCAGTAACGCGCCAATCAGAGCATCTCGATTCGCCAGGTAGGTATGTACTTAATGTTACCGCAAATTTGGCAACGCAATTCCGTTACGATTACAGTGATTTTGGAGGAAAATAATCAACTAAAATTCTACATAAATCAGAAAAAGATGGAATTCAGGAAACCGTCATGCTGGTCTCCTTTGTGTGTCGATGGCAATCAAAATGGACTCGGCCCAGAAATAGGCTAGGTTCGTCAGTCTTGAAAGAGAAAATACTTTTTCAACTTCACCATCAAGCCTTTTTTTCAAATCTTAATCGAACAACGAAGATAATATTGATAGCAAAAATAATAGCTCCAAGAAACTTGATTGAAGAGCGCATTCGACCTTACTTCAGCTTCCTATTCGCTAAGCTAGTGTTCGCCTCCATGTAGGGCAAGGATGATTTGTGAGGTCGATACGGAAATACATTTTTACAACACGAAGCCACTATGTTACTTAACCACCTACTTCAAACAATGGTTTCTATATTGAATCTTGCCGCTGATATAGTTCTAATCAACTGGCAGGCCTGATAAACGATTATCGCCCCAAAAACTAGTGAAGATCAAGGTTGCCTAATTCATCTTCCTTTGTAGGTATTTAGGAGTTTGAAAGCTTTTAAAGGTAGACAGAGGCAGACATTTAAAAGAAAAACAATTATGAACTGTTTCCAACTTATGTAAAAGCATTTTCGTCAGAAAGTATTTTATTTAGGAGAGAAGATTTAAAGGCAATAAAAATCCTAACATAAAAGGAGTAATTTATGTTTTATGCAAATCATATCTGTTATGGTAGTGAGCAGAATACAATAAAACTTTTCACGAATTCTTGCTAACCGTACCTTTCTTTTTCGTGGGCCGATTGGGGAACCTGCAGTACCGTCTGCATACTCTCCATTTCCACCACACATTGCGTACCCAGTTCGAGTTCTGGAAAAGAAAAGAAACAAGTTTAACAGCCGAAGGCAAAATATCGTCGTAATATAACATCACATACTAAATAATCCAAAATATTAATCAATCAATCTGCCTACACTTTTCCCAACTATATTGGGGTCGGCATCCAGTTTAACCGGATGCAGCTGAATACCAGTATGTTACATGGAGCGACACAACTCAGCCCCTGGGTAACAAGATACCCCTTGACACGATTGATTGTCAGACTTTTGGGATTCTGAGTACCCGTAACGACTGTCAAAGGATGACAGCCGGGAGCAAAGGCTTAACGTGCTTTTCGAGGCACACAGGTGTCTCGATATTAGTCAATATGTAATAGACGGTCACTCATCCACGAACCGACCGCGTTAAGCTTAGCTTAACTTTAAGCCACTCCCAAAATATTGATCTGAAACTGAAATAATGACGATGACAAAGGTTGACGAACGTGACGTGTCACGCACGACGTACGTTAGCCTATAACCTTTTGACCTAATGGGCAAAGGCCTACGTAGATTATTGATTTTAGGCTGTGAATATTTAAAGTTCCTGCACGAAGCCCTATGACCAAAACACATCTGTGAGTCATTCGAAGGCTAAAAATAAAGGACTAAAACAAGAATAGTTTTGTAAGAAGAAACTGTGACACCGTGTACGGCCTGGAGACGCAAAACATATGTGGTCGGACTCTTACGCAAAGTAGGAGTAATGAAGATACACCTTTATTTTATGGGAAATGATACATTAGCTAAAGATGATGATGATTATAAAGTTGTATTTAATCTACAGGAAACAAAAACGGTATCAGTAGATTCATCTCCCAAACCTCTGCCGTCAAAGGCAGACTTTCCACAAAGTCACGAAGAGATAACAGAATGTAATCGAACCGGCGAATTTAATGCCAGTACAGAACGGGAACAACTGCCTACAGGAATGCTAATCACCTTTAATTATTTCGTGTAAGGGTAATGGCAGGCCTTAGACTAATAACGGACTATTTAGTATTCAGCCCATTCGCTAATCAATGGTTATTTGTGTATGTGTTAGATTAGTAATACCGTTATATAGTAAGTGGTTTGCAGATAAGATTAATTCTTGTAAATACAACGTGTTTAGACGACATAGAATTGATATTAGTAAGTTACAGGAAAATAAGAGACTATTATTGTATTGCTTTTTTGTTTTTTTGGGTGGGAAATCATCCAATAACTTCTCCCGCTCTGGGTGGAGCAGGAGGGCGTGTCAGACTTTTACCGACTAAAATCCACCCGTGTTCCCTCAGTTGCCTGTGTGCCAGGGGCCGCGGTATCTATTTCAAACGACTCGCACCCCTGGCAGGCATTGGCTCTTGCGGGCCCCATCAATTGATGCTGACATCTTTTTGAGGCGCGCGTGGAACACAACGCGCCATCGACCCGGGCTTGGTCCGTACCGGACAGCGAGCTACCCATAACTCACCGTCCGCAAGCCCGCGCCTACGGTGGCCGGGAATCAGCCTGGGATTCCCGACGCCCAAGGCGTCTCCTGAGGCGACTAAGGCCGTGAGGGCGCATATACTGCCTCTCCCTCACGTGCGCCGCCTCCCTCTTCGTGAGCATTTTTTTTTTTTGAGGATGGGAAATTATCAAATAACTTTTCCCGCTCTGGGTGGAGCAGGAGGGCGTGTCAGACTTTTACTGACTAAAACCCACCCGTGTTCCCTCAGTTGCCTGTGTGCCAGGGGCCGCGGTATTTCTTTCGAACAACCCGCACCCCTGGCAAGCATCGGCCCTTGCAGGCCCCATCAGTTGATGCTGACATCACTTTGAGGCGCGCGTGGAACACAACGCGCCGTCGACCCGGGCTTGGTCCTTACCGGACAGCGAGCTACCCATTACTCGCCGTCCGCAAGCCCGCGCCTACGGTGGCCGGGAATCAGCCTGGGATTCCCGACGCCCAGGGCTTCTCCCGCGGCGACTACGGCCGTGAGGGCGCATATACTGCCTCTCCCTCACGTGCGCCGCCTCCCTCTTCGCGAGCATTACTGCTTCGCAGAAGAAGGTGACGGCTACCCATGCACTCTCGCTCCGTACCATGGCCTGGACCAGGGCCGGACGCGAGAGATCGCCCCCGCCGATCGCCTCCATGAGGACACGGTGGTGCTCCGACCAAGCCGGGCAGACCTCTACCGTGTCCTCAGGGCGATCTTCGCAGTGGAAACACCCGAGCGTTTCCTCCCGCCTTGAAACAGGAACCTCCCGAAACAACCGTGTCCGGTGAGAACTTGCGTCAGGCGGAAGGTGAGGACGCCGTGCCGCCTCTCAAGCCACTCCTCAGAGAGGGGACTTACCGCCGCTATCATGGCGTGTCCAGCACTGGGTTGCGACAGTCGCACTCTCCATTTCGATATGAGATCCCGCCGGAGCTCTGTCCGCTGTGCCGCGATTTCTCACGGCAGCATTCTCCTTGGTGATGGGGTAGATGACGGCCCTATCCATCAAATAGGCCTCGACCACACGACAGAGGTAGGTCGGCATCCGGTGATATCGGAGTGCCTCCCTGATGCAACTCCAGGGCAGGGTGTTGAAGGCATTGGTGATGTCTAGAGACACCACCGAGACGACCCCACCCCCACAAAATCCCCCGTCGTGAGGGCTCACACGCGCATGATGGCGTCCACCATGGAGCGCCCCCTGCGGAAACAAAACTGGCTCTCCGCCAAATCCGGCCCCACCTGCACCAGCCGCCCGACGAGGCGGTCTGCAATTAGTCTTTCAAAGAGCGTGCCCACCTCGTCGAGCAGCACGATGGGCCGGTAAGCGGATGGAGAGTCCGCGGGGCGCCCCGGCTTCTTAATGAAGACCAGTTTCCCCGTCTTCCAGTGAGGTGGGAACCGGCCCTCCTCCAAGCATGTGCTTAGGCCAGAGAGCCTCCAAGGCCAGGACCCAGGCTTTTTTTTATTGTTCAATCCCTTTATGAATCAAAGTATTACATAGAGTATTTTAAAAAGTTTACTGTATTACTTTTACTGTTTATTGTGACTAGTTTATAGAGGTATGACAAACAGGGAATAAAGTTCACTAATACTCTATGAAAAAGGGAGGATCCTCCGACCAGATGGGGGTTGTGTCTGATGGGCAACTGCCCGACGGTTGAAGTCGGGATGTTGTATGTATACCAGTCGCGCGATACAGGATTGCTGTGACGTCAAGTTTTGATGCGTAGTTCGCATGTGGCGTTATAGATGCCGCCAGAAGTTTAAGTGCATTGTATCGATATTGGTTCGAAATTCCATTATTATGTTCAACCTTTGTAGTATTTTTCAATAACCCGACGCAGTGTCTAGTCTGCGCGAACTTCGCTTTATTACCAAATACCTAACCTATTACAATTTTAAATTAAACATCGAATGGCATTCCATCTTTTATGGGTTTCCTTTGAAATTGCCTTCTAGCCTGGGTTCCATTGATACTACCTACATACATATGCATTGAGGTATTTTTTTTTGCCTCGCATGAGATCGCCGTGGACTGTTCGGTTCAAATTCCACTTCCTTAAAAGGAAGTAGTCGAACATCTTTTTGACATGTTTCTGACACGAACACACGAACAGTAATAAAATATGACGAGATACAGGTTAGACCGTCATCCGATTAGGTGTAGAAGCGTTAGTTATTAAGTTACATATTCTTACGTGTGGAGAAAACCTCAAACAAAATACATTATACAAGCATATGTAGGTATATAATACCTACTAATTTAAATAGTAAGTACGCAAGCGGTGAGTCAAGCCGAGGTCGGGCCGTACGTCCGTGGCGATGCTCTTTGAAATCCGGTTTTACTAGGCCATTTCATGTACGCTAGGCTTATGTAAAGCAAACGGTATTAACTTGGCTAGACGTCGGAACAGACTTCGGTATGAAGAGTTTACACTTCACACAAAGGTTCATCAAAAATCGGAACAAAATATTAAATGTTCCATGTTTTAAACAGTAACTTGAATTAGCGTCGATAGCAAAGTTAGAAAAAATCGTGAATGAAACGGCATATCATGAGATCATGCATGAGAGCCAAATATAGCTACGCTTGCTTAGTATGTACGTATTTATTCGATTCTCTAATGTCAATATGATCGGAAGAGAAACAACAATTTTCACAATGATACTTCTCAGCTTGCAATTTCTGGTAATGCCGACGCGATTAAGCGATATTTCTTTCGATGCCGTGAGATACAAAGATACTGAATTCCTGTGGTAAAAAAGGAAATAGTGCTCATCGAGGCGCTACGTGTCGCAACCAACAGTCCAGTCTAGAATCGATTTGACAAATTACGTAAAGACGTTTCGCTGAAAGTAGAGCAGCGGCAATCACACCGAGGATTTCCACCGAGTTTATTTACCATGACGAATGCAAGTGAGCGTGCATTCTTGTACTAAAATGATCTCGGAGTTTACACAACTATTTACTAACAAAGTCATTCAGTCAGACGTCTTTGTCAAGGTTAAATTACCTACTTAAATTGATATTTAATTCTTCACTGATCTTTAGTGTTGTGTTGTGAATGGATATCGATAAAAAAATTGTCTGTTTACGATTTCAAATATCAGTTACTAGTAAGGTACGGTTCACTCAGTCTGGTGAATCAATTAGCAAGTCAAATGACGAAAAGAAGCCCTAAAAGCTTTAGAGATTATCTTCATAAACTTGTTAGAATAATCCTATCACGATTATCTATTAATAAACAACTTTCTATTACCTTCAAAGTTTTATGGAAAATTCATATCTTCTAGAAAAATCGCGTGTTTTCCGCAGCATTATTCTCCATACACGGCGCGGTCTGCCGCCGAAGTCGAGTATTATAAATACCAATGGAATTCACAATAGGGCTCGTGATAGATTTATAATGTAGGTCAGTCAGCTGTTGTTTCACAGCGTGATTATGCTGATCCAGGTCCATCCATTTCATTGTACAGTCGAAACAGGTGTACAGTCAGAATAAATTCCCTTTCAGTCTTCCCAAATCCATTTTTCGACAACCTTGTAACAAATGTAGCTTTATCGGAAAATGTATTAATTTATTTATCTGGGTCACAAGGGATAGAGGTACTTCGTAATTGAGATTACAATTTGCATATCGATATCGGATGTGGTTCGTCAAACTGACGACTTTGATAAGCAAGTGAAACTATGAGTTGTTGCACGATTTCGAAGTAGACTGTCTATCATAATCTGATAATTCGATAGCCGCCTTATTTTAAATTCTTTAAATACCTCTTAATAATAAGAAATTACGGCTCTTTTCTGTTCTAATCTGGGTGACGCCTGAGCATTCAAAGAGCAACAATTTCCTCAGCCTCCGTTCAGGCTCTGCATAGAGGACTGTCCATTATGCCTATAGGGAACATGCACGTAGGGTCTGCCATCTGGTGGCGCAAATCCGAAATTTTCTCGCAATCATTACTTGAAATTGACACTTCACGTTTTATAATAATCTCAAAAGAGAATCGAAAAAATCATAATTACTTGTTTCTTCTAGATGCTAGAACATTCCAAAGAAAAATAAATCAAATTCTATTACTTTCCCACGGATAGTACTCACTTTCCTTGGTTACGTGATAAACGATAAAAGTCGATAAATGCAGTGGATAGACGCAGTAAAAAAACATGTAATTATGAGTAACCTTTAGAAATTATTTATTTAATAATGGTATTTGTCCCCCCCGCCCAGGGAGTACCTGCATTGTCGTTGCGGGGGGCTCAGTAGCCATGGTCACCCTCCCACGGTGAAGCAAAGAGGAATCCCAAGGTGGGGCCGCTCGTCAGGACTTTTGCCTCCAAGCCGACAACGTAGCGGCCAAAAAGTAGGTTGCGGTGAGGTGCACCGCAACTGAGAGGCGAGCCGCGATGTCGAATGGGAGGCATCGCGGCTGAGGGTTACAGGCTGCGGCGGAGGAGTGACGGTACTTCTGAGTAGCGCTCTTCCCTTCCGTGGCCTGGACGGGGCCGCCACCGATTGATGGCGGAAGCGGTGGGGTCGCAGGGGAAGAGGAGTGTCGGTATAGCGTTGGCCGCTCTCCCTATCCCCTGCGGCCGCAAAGTGGTAGGCGGCGGGGCCACTGTGCTGACTCATCGCAGGGGAACCAAGGGTGCCAGACACGGGGTCGTCTGGGGCCCTTATGCTATTTGTTTCCTGGGATGGTCACTGCGTGCCATGTGTCCTGATGCGCTGGTGATAGGGGTTATTCCCCTCCGAGGAGGGTCCGGTGACGACAGCCGCGGCGGGTTCGCGGATGGCTTGCTCGTTTCCGTGTTCCCGCCTTAAGCGGCACTGGAGGACACCGTGGAGTTTTAGTTGGTTACAGTATGGTTACCGTTATCTCCCCGTGGTAGCGCAGTAGGCATCTCTCCACGTTAAACAAAAAAAAATGCCCGGGTCGACAGCGCGCTGTGTTCCACGCGCGCCGTCAGAGATGTCAGCAACAACTGGTAGGGTCCGCAAGGGCCGATGCCTGCCAGGAGTGCGGGTTGTTCGAAAGAGATACCGTCGCCCCTGGCACACAGGCAACTGAGGGAACACGGGTGGGTTAGTCTGACACGCCCTCCTGCTCCACTCACAGCGGAAGAAGTTATTTGACGGTTTCCCACCCTCAAAAAAAAAAATGATATTTATAACAACAGCTAAGTTTTGTATGTAGTACTACTATTCAATATAAACAAAACTTAACCTCTAATAACATAGGCCGACAAATTATTTACCTAGATACCAGATTATACATTTCCGAATGTATTTTGATAGCCCCCGTCACCAAGCTCAGGCTGTTCCTGTCTAGGCGTAATAAACGTCTGGTTAGCATCCCTGGATTGCCTGCAGCCCAGCGTCGAGATCCGCCAGGTCTCTGCTTGTGTGTGGATAAACTCCTGTAGCCACCTGTATATTTGGTTGAAGGGGATGGGCACGATAGGGTCCACAAACTGACGTGCTGGATGCTCTTATAGCCAGTTCGGCAGCTGCGCCATTACCTAGCAATCTGCTGTGTCTTTTTATGCATTGCAGTGCCAGTGTGGCAGTTAGATTCTAGTGTATATCTCGAGGTAATATACTTTTTCCCTAAGGATTTGAGAACTGAGGTGCTGTCGGAGAGTATACATAATAATATCCCCATTACATAGTACTTAACATAACTGGTGAAATGTGGGTGTACTATAGATATACCTCTGCTCAACCCTTTGGGGAAATAAAATATGGATGCTTTTTACATTCAATAATGGTATGCAAAAAAATTGCTATGTGAGTAATAAATGAGTAAATGCAGCCGATTAATTTGAAACCAAAACCATTTGTTTATAATTAAAGTAACTTACCTCCAATTTTGCACAAGGTTGTGTTATTAATGCATGCATTGAGAAGTAGAAACATGTTTAGATCTATTAAATATCCTGTTTTTATATTAAATACAATACTATACAGGAAAATACCAAGCTTTGTTGTAAATAATTAACTTCAGATAGGTATTACATTTTTTTTACGCTTATAAAAACTAGTTCGTATTAGTGCAAACTAACAAATTAATCTGTTAAGAGCCAATTTATCAATCTTCAGATAAATTTAATTTGAGGATTAAAAATTACAGTACAGCTTTCGTATAGATGTCAAACTGCCATTTTTATTCTTTAGTAAAAAGTTACGTGATGATGGAAGAATTTGGTCTTTCAACTCTGATTTTTAATTTGCTGGACTAAAATGACAGCTGCAATCAACCTTTTTTCAACATAACAGTTAAGCAGTAGTAACAGCTGTTATTTCAGTCTAGCAATTAAAAAAACCAAAGTATAGTTACATAGAATGCAGGAAACCCAAGCTGAATATTGTAAGTGAACACCGGCCACTGATGATGATGAAACTTGAGATGTTACCTCAACAAAGAATTCCTTTTTACTTAATTAACACACAAATACTAAAATGAGGTAACAGCAAAAATGTAAGAATGATTCATTTATACACTGACAAGGCTAAACTTATTCTGAAACATGAGTAACTTGTAGATTGAAAATAATAGTTCAGAGAATATGACTAGTCAATTAGATTATGTAAGTAATTCTTGATAGTACACAATTATATAATGTTTATTAAGATAGAGCTGTAGAATGTAGCGCTATCTATCAAGATACGAGTTAAATTTTATCTTCCTTCATGGCTCTTATTCTTTTTAATAGAGTACCTATCTTTCAAAGTATTTTGAGCAGTTCCATGGCTGGTCTCATACCTACAGAACATAACCAATATGTTGTTAACAAGACAATATTAAGTATAGATATTCCCTCTAGTTCCTTGGAAATTGGTAATAACTGAAAATGTGAAGCAAAGGCGAGATATTAAGTGAAATATAACAATAACCATAACAACTTGGTGTTTGCAGGAGGCCTATGGATTTTGTGTTATTTGTTGAATTATTAACAAAAAATCAGGCTGGACTACTTAAAAAATAATAAATAATATGACCATCTGTATTAAAACATTTTCAATACTATGCTATCATGTTTATATCAAAAAAATACATTTGGATATTTTTATTAGCAGGGATACCAGGATGTAAAGATAAGCAAAGTATATAAAAATGGACAAATATATCTGCAACTCTGTATTAAAATCAAGCCACGCAATGAGTAATTCAATATTTAGGAACAAAGGCTATTTAAGCAGTTGTAAATAAACAATAGTTGGGCAGTTCTAAATGAGATTTCTCCGTTTCATAGTATCCGTAGATATAATGTTATCAAGAAATCGGAAATACAGTTTGATTTACGTTAGGAAGCGATACGAAATTCATTATAAGTGCTAGAATTGAAAATAGTTAATTCCACAAATGTAAGTAAATAACTGTCTTGTAATTATATCGTACAGAAATACGTACAGCTATCACTCATTTTATCTTGTATATTTTATGCACAAGGTACACAGATAAACTGAAACAACGCAGTCACCTGAGCGATAGCGATTTCTTTATTTATTAGCAAAATGAAACCAGCTTACCTCGCCTGTTAAAAGGACGAACCCGAACGGCTACTTTAATCTTATCCGTGGCCATTTTCACACTCAAATTACACAAATACAATTAAAACACAACACTTTGCACACAATTGTTTAGTAAATTATTGCACATATTCACCCATATTCTAAAAAAACATAATTCATTATTTCACGTTACGATCACGACGTTCCCGGATTGACACTGTCCGCCATGTTGTTTTTACTTCGTTCGATAGTGCTTGACGTGTCTTCTTGTGGAGATGTTAACGATTTGAAACATTCAATCGATTTCTAATCACTAAAAGTGGTAATCGAAATTGAAACTACCAAACTGGCTTCTGCCCGCAACTGCGTACACGTGAAATTTCTTGTACCCTAACCCACCCCGTCGCGTCACATCGCCTGCTCGGGCTATTACTTCGTTTCCGTTTCTAGCGTTCTTTCTGCTCGGCTCCTAAAGTTCTAGCGTGATGTTTAGTAGCCTATAGCCTTACTCAAGAAATGGGCTATCAATTTGAAAGTTTTTTTTTAATCCGACTGGCAGTTCCAGAGATTAGGGCGTTCAAACAAATTCATCAGCTTTCTTAGCAGTAAATTAAAGATTACCCGATATGTACAGAAGTCAGCACATCAAGCTACCCCAAACTATCAAATTTCTTTGATAGATTTTCAACTTTATTACAAGAATGTAAGGTTCATGTTCAAATGGGAAAATTTGACATTTTGTGGTACCTTGATCTGCTGGCGTCTGTACTTAAAGAAAAAAGTAATAATTTACAATATTAAATAGGTGATAGGTAAAATTAAAGTATGTTTAACAATGCTATTTTCATGTCTCTCGGGAGGTATTAAGTTATTTTATTCTGATATCAGCTCACCTGCTGTCACTTTTAATAATTTCGGCTTCTGTGCCCTGTTTTCTATACTGACCTAACCAGATTAAGCTATTTTTTTTTTGCAACTCAAAGTTACCACTCGATCCAGTTCAATGACTGGACAACACTAGCGGCCACATTCTGCAATGTTACCCTATTATAAATACTAAATCCTGTTTATTTTTACTAAAAGGTTAGAAGCAAAGGCTTTTCAATCCAATGAAACCATAGACAGAGAAACTAATTAAATTAAAACAAATTAGTTTCTCTGTCTACGAATGAAACGAATAAAATAATGGCAATTAATTGAAGAACTCGTTTCGATTTCGCATGCGGAAAGAAACGTAGCATGTGTTGTGATGTGACATGTGTGACATCCGGCCGGCTAGCTGTTGCACGTCAATTTGACACTTGCTTGACAGCCGAAGCAAAACATGACGAGTATTTTTCAACTTCTCAGGAATTTGTAAAACAATAAGTTTTACAAACAAGACTCTGAAGAAAGAATCTTTAGAAATACGTAAGATATTTGTCTCAGAGCAAAATACTACACGATTACATCGAAATGGCGGCCGATGCACTATTTGGCTGGGATTTAACTTTTAAAACCGTGGAGAAAGACATCAAAAGAAAATCTGATGTTATTATTGCATTTATCCATTGGAACCTATCTAAGAGAGGATTTAGGAGTATTGGCATAGGAGATGAGGTAAGACACTTACTTATAACTAAGGACTAACTCTTTATACCTCATGCTTGCAAAGAGAATCTTAACACGTAATTCGAAGTTGAGCGTGTTTTTTAGCATTCATTTATGAAGTACTAGCTTTTGCCAGCAGCTTCGCCCGCGTGGAGGTCGATGTATGATGCATATAAACATTCCGCATAAAAATCTGTTGCGTAGTATAAGAGATCTAAGCGTACAGATATGAAAAGCGATTTTGTTTTATACTATGTAAATATTATCGGTAATCTGTAATAAAATCACACTAACACATGTAATGCTAGGACTTTTCTTGGAAAAATCTATGTAATCGTTTCACTAGTTGACCTACTGGAGGCCCAATTTTTCTTGTTGCATTATGTATGATGGTTGAAAAACATGAAATATAATCTGATATGGGTGGATACCTACTTATTTCATTTGAACTGCATTTGTAATACAAATATTGGTCACATCCATCATCAAAATGTTTAAAACAATACTTATTTATTTCAGAGGACTTTGTCAGGAGATGAAGAAAAAACCGAGTTGTTACCTACTGGCTGGAATGACAAGGACAACTATGCCCTGCGTTATGTTCTTGATAACAAACTGTTCATTCTTCATGGACTGAATACTGATGGCAATCTCATTGTCAATCTCATGGTAATTATTATTGCAATTGGTATAACCACCCAGTCTGTTGTATTTTAAATATAATCTTTGGCTTCTTGAATAAAAATAGTTTTTATGTGCTTAACTTTACTATGATTATTTCTGACAAATAACATTTTTGTTATCTGTGTGCGACACTGTCATTGTTATTGTCCAAAATGTAAACATGTCCTGAAAAATGCAAACATTTCTTTAATAACTTTACTCCATAATATTACAATCATGACTTGATGGTGTTAAGTTACAACCTAAATCTGTTCATACATTACCTACTAAACATGAAACCGTTTCAGAGATCAGAAGACTTGGCAGTGTCCAACATAGCAGTAAAGATAGATGATACAGTGAAATACTTAACTGGGCCGATTGATAAGATGATACCCAATCACAAGGAGTTGATATATCATGTGAAACGGGACCTAATTGACACGGTTACAGAGAGACCCACTGTTACTGCTGAGACACAGACTTCGAGAAGTATGATAAATTTTTATGTAATTTGATTAGTTACCATATAGCTGTTATTTATAGCTGAAAGGGACCAATTATAAATGCAGCAGGTTTTAAAACTGTGTTTACTTATGAATCTTTTAAATGGCAAGTTATGTAAGAATTAGATAGTTACAGCAAAAATAATGTTATGGCAGGAAAATCACAGTGTTTCTCGGAGTAGAAGATACGTACATGTTAATTTATAGTGTGTTGAGTAAGATAACTATAATGAAATCATTGCGTAGGGTTAATTAACATTTCAGTGCTAATACTTTTGTTTATAACACAAAGTGGATTTGTTGTTAAGTTCTAATAATACTGGCTTAATCAGGCTATAATGTTCCCACTGCTGGGACACGGGCACTGTCTTTGGGAGAGGGAGTGGTCTAAAATCCACTATGCGAGCCCAGTGCGGGTAGATGACGAAGTTGCAGCTAATTCATACCGGTTTCCTTCAACGTTTTTGAAAGCGGCCCTGTTGAAAAAATATCATCATCATCATCATTTCAGCTGAAAGACGTCCACTGCTGGACATAGGCCTCCCCCAGAGGGGGGGTTTTGCCATAATTGCCACGCTTGGCAGGCGGGTTGGAGATTGCAGTATAGTTGTAAAACGCATAGAGAACGCTGCTAACGTGATATACACAAAGTAAAGTGCCTGCTTGGGTTGGAACTCACAACCTACAAGTTGGGGCCGTAACCACTGCTCTCAATCATACTACACAGTAGAAACATTGATGTTTTCGTAGGGTTCGAAGACATTAATTGCAATTAATAAAATAATAATTGCAACATATATTTTTTACTGTAGGAAGGTAATTCTAGATAATTACATCTCTACTCTATACATAAATATCTAGTTTAATTGCTTGAAAGTATAAAATAACAACAAGCAAGTGATTTGTTTTGATAACTTTCACCTTTTCTAATTAATTATATCTGTTTATCTGGAGGTCAATTTCTTGATGGAAAATAACAGAAACGTATCAGTTATTCAAACACACAACGGTATCAGGTTCTTCTCGTTTGTTATTCAAGTTTTATGAGTCAACTAAGGAAAACAGGTTATTGGATTGCTCATAAATAATACGGCATTGCAATCTATCAAGATTTTTGCTCAGTTGTGACCTTAAACTCGAAAATATGTTGTCTCTGAGTGTGATGTGTTAGTTTTGGTCACGCTTGGTGTACTATTTACACTGAGTGTCAGAGGTAAGAGATATTATTAAACTGAATATTTCACCTTGAGTGTCTATCTTTGTTGTTAAACAAAGTTAAAGCATACATAATAAGTACAAACATAACACCTAAACTAATAAAAACAATGATGTACTAGGTATTATCCTCACAAAAATGTAGGCACATAACCATCAAATTGGCGAATTTATTAGTGAACAGATCGCAGTCCAGGTTGACTTCCACGAGCTTCTTTAGTGCGGTTAACAAGCGCGGTACGAGAGACTGCAGGGCTGCTGTCCGACATGAAGGCACACCTTGGAGTCGATGTTCTCTGCGACCCAGTCACCATGTTTTTCTAGTTTTGTTTGTTGTTTCTTTGACACTATCATTTCCAAAATTCAAAGCAGTCCTTTTGTGTGTTACTATAATAGTTACTATCTTAAATGCTGACTATTAAAAAGAACACGTGAATCAAGTGTCTTCCCCTTAACATAGTGAATAAGAAATATGTCATTGGATGTTTTAGGGTTCCATACCCAAAGGGTGAAACGGGACCTTATTACTAAGACTCCGCTGTCCGTCTGTCTGTCCGTCTGTCTGTCTGTCTGTCCGTCTGTCACCAGGCTGTATCTCATGAACTGTGATAGTTACACAGTTGAAATTTTCACAGATGATGTATTTCTGTTGCCGCTCTAACAACAAATACTAAAAAACAGAATAAAATAAATATTTAAGAGGGCTCCCATACAACAAACGTGATTTTTTTGCTCGTTTTTTATAGATAATGGTATGGAACCCTTCGTGCGCGAGTCCGACTCGCACTTGTCCGGTTTTTTTAATATGTTACTTAGCAGTTAGCAAATAGGCTAGATTGTAAAGTGAATAATGTATCACCAACTGTGATACATTATTAAAAAAACTATCTGAAGTTACATAATTTCTGCTAGGTAACGCTAATTACTAGCAGTAATTCAAACAAGATTGACAAAACTGCGTTACTCATTGAAGAAACCTTTCTTGAACTCGTACCGCAGTTTTGCCAATCTCAAATCAGTTGACTGAAATAGGTAGATTTGATAAAACATAGTTCAGTGCAGCAAGACTCAAAACCACAGATACTGCTAGACAGCCCTCCTAAAAGGTGTTACAATGAATTGTTTCAGGCGAGTCGTCTACAAGGAGGACTCCGGACGATCCCCTGAGAGTGCCGCCCCGACCACTGCCTGGAGTGAACCCCGACACCCCAGACCTATGGTACCTTTAAGTAAAGCCCATTAATATTGGCTACTTATTTTTTAATAATAATAGTTATCTATGGCGATATCAGATTTATAGTTGTACTATAAATCTAAGTTTCCTCATGATGATGTCAGTGTAATGTCCAAGATAGTCTCAGAAAGTACATATGAATTGTAAAAAGTTACATTAATAACAATCACATAAAACTAGGATCTCGCTATTGGATTTCTATGAAAAGGAAAAATGGTATGTGCTGAGTAGGTACATCCAAAAGCGTCGCTTGTCAATGCGAGTTTATGTTAGTACAGTTTTAAGTAGGAGCACTAGGAGCCAGAAGAGTGAACTATATGATCATTCATTGGATCAATTATTTAACCATTCATGTACAAACAGAAAAGAACTGAAAAATTGGTCCAGAGGTGATGCTTATTTCTAAAAAGAGCTCTTCCAGCATACCTGCGATAGGAGAGAAAATAAAGAGATGATCTGGTTTTTCGCGATTATACGTGGAACTGTTTTGTTTCCACAAAACAAAATCGTGTAGGGAATTCAAACTTTGCCCATCTAAAAGTACGAAATATTTTTGTTTTTCAGGGGAATGCCGCCACCCCGTCTACCGAACATCGGCAGTTCCGACCTGGACCCGTTCGCACCCGGCGGCGGTGGTATGCTGTTCAACCCATTCGATCCTCGCAGGGATCTTGAGAACCCTGGTCTTGGCATACCTGGAGGATTACCGAGGTCTTGCCAACTTTGTCCTATCTGGCTATCTTACCTTGGCCGTTTCCATTTTTTATTTGGTTGTGGGCTAAAAGTGGTTAAGTTATAATTATATTACTCTTAGATTTAAAAAAATTGGGAAAGCTGTAAAATATTTGCGGTTATAGCCTTGCTAGACCCTGGTAAGCACAAACCGTGAACCTGAAATAATACTTGTATCTACAGAAAGTACAACCTTCGTATCGATTAAGCCTTGTTCTAGTGACCTCTTGGGTAGAACATTCATGATCGACGTAAAACCAATAGTATGTCGTTGCAATGTAACTCTCATCACGGTAAGGTAAGGTATAAATTAAAACGATTTACGAGAGTTTTGTCAAACTGACGGCAATCATTCTAATTTATTACTAAACGCACTTTGCTTCGATCTTAAATGCGCTGCTTTACCATGAGTTGGCCTGTCTGCTTATTAAATGACGTTTAAAAAAAAACATTTTACAGAGGAGCAGTGCCGCCCGGAGCTCGTTTCGACCCGTTCGGCCCGCCTGGTGGGCCCATGCCCGGCCGCCGGCCAGCGCCTCCGGATGCGGACCACCTGCCGCCCCCCGGCTTCAATGACAACATGTTCATGTAGCCACTGTAATAGTATACTGTCCTTACTTTTGTCCACATCATTATCATTAATAAAGTTAATTTGGAAGTACTTTTTTTTTTGTTTTCTCGTATACAAGTAATAAAGTAGCTGGTTTTTGTACCTAATCATTTTCTAAATACTTTGGTATTTGTTAGTATAACCAGCGAGTATTATACGTTTTACGACTGCAGCCAGATCAATGTTAATCAATAGAGTTGCCTAAACTAAAATTTTGTAAGTTTCAATCAAATAGTCAACCGCCGCGAAGTCAAGGCAAATAAGTACTTGGAAATGTGTCATTCTCGATTCGACGAACTGTCGAATGCTTGTGAACAGCTGCGCTGGATTCGATTCTATTATATTTCTACTGTACCGTAGAACAGAAATCGTTTGTCTACATTTCTCGGTACAAAACTGTCAACTGTCTACACTGAAACGTCATTTTTGTCTACTCTTCCGTCGACAAAACGCTTCTCGTGCTAAACCTGCAAGTCATAGTGTTATTGAGTTTTTCCATCAGGAATTCCGCAGCAGCAGCTTGGAGTCTGCATTTGTATCCGGTTGGTGGCAATAGGCTTCTTTAGATTCTTAACCCCTATTACATGGAACTTCGAATTATACCTACACTAAGTACCCATAGGAAGTATCTACTTCAAAAGTTCATTATTTTCCAAATTATGTTTTTGCATGAAAGATGAATAGGTATTGAATTTAAGCGCCATGGTTGAATGACACTGTCACGTCACAGGCTAAAAATAACTACCACTACGTGGTAGTAATTTCAGTATGACCCAGGTATATGAACGTAAATGAGTCAAAAGGAGTATGTGAGGATCGTAGCAGATGGCGTTCTATAGTTTATAGGCGTTAGTTTATGTATGTACAGACGCCAGCAGGTCAAGCTATCCCTAACTGTCAAATTTTCCCAATTGATCATGAACCTTACTGTTTTGTGATAGTTGAAAATCTATCAAAAAAAATTGACAGATTGGGGTAGCTTGATGTGCTGGCGTCTGTACTTTATAGTAATTTATGAACAGCAGTTGAACATTAACTTTTTGGTCGCTTAAGTATTTAAAAACTAACCGTTTTTAGAATTAAAGGTTAAATAAACAGAACATTTTTAGAGGCATGCTAAATACAAAAATAAAAGCTTGTAAAAAAAACACCAGATGGGTTGTGTGGGGTACCGGCTCATCGTCACGCCTGCTCACTTGTCATTAATTTTAGAGGCCTATCTAACTAAAATAGTTATGATAACGTGATTGCTTGCAAAAGCTGGCTTGGCTAGGTTTGTCAATATTTTTAGATGCAGCGACTCATGTAATTAAGGTCAAACTTCACTAAGTTTCTTAATTTTTTTTTAATTCAACTTTATCGCTGCATCCTCGAGATTTACAAAGTTCGGTAGGTAGATGTTTAGAGTTAAGATAAATGATTTGAAATTTATTTTACCACTAGATTATTCAGGTATCACCAAATAATTTATGGGTTCACAATCAGCCTATAATGTTCCCATTACTGGGACACAGACGTCCTCTCGGTGAGAAGGAGTGGGCCGTAATCCTCAACGCGGTCCCAGTGCGGGTCGGTTAAGGGTTAGTAGAAAACAAAATCTAATGGTTTCCGAATTAATTATCGGACCAGCATACACTCAGCCATTTTATTTGTATCAATAGACGCATCACGACCAACTGCTGAAGTAGTAGCTATTTGCAGCCCCGGATCGGGGGGGGGGGCAAACCGGGGGGCCCGCCCCGGGTGGCAGTTTCAGGGGGCGTATCAAAACATAGTACCTAAGATTAAAAATAAAAAACTTACTCCACAAAGCGCCTAGTATACGGAAACCTGGTTGGCTCACCGTCGACTTATAAGATTAAAAACTTTTCTTTAAAAAAACCGCCTTCCAAAAAAACACTACAAAGTGAAAAATAACTTTAATTTCGGAAGTCGGTGACTTTGAATATGTATTTTAATTTTCATGTCACCAGTCACTGACTTTCGAAATTAAAGTTATTTTTCATTTTGTAGTGTTTTTTTTGAAGTCGGTTGTTTTCTTTTTTGGAAAAAGTTATTATTTTTCACTATTTTTTGAAGTCGGTTAAAAAGGTGCCACACAGGCCCACAACTAATTAATTTATCTCAAATGCTGGAGAGAGAGGCGCCACTATCAAGTTTCTGCCCTGGTTCGAAAAAATCGTAGATCCGGGGCTGGCTATTTGTCACAACAATTTAATTAGAAAGTAATGAGAGAATGCTTGTCTGCCAGCAGCTGAATTAATATGTGAAATTGGATGGGAGGTGACGTAATTGTCTCAAGAATATTATAATGTTGTGATGGTTTTGGAGTTTTTGACGTTGATGATTTTTGACATGTTGTGATGTGGGCGCGGTCATATTATTTTAGTTGGCTTAGTAGAATTTGGATTTATATCATTGCAACACGCAATTGTAAAATTGAATTGACGCGAATGGCAACACCCACCTTAGTTTAGCAAGTTATTTGTGCGGTGCACACGTTTCCCGCGTGTGTAGTGAATTTCCTTGGCTGCTCACGGCTGCAACCGTTCAATTTCTATTCAATGTGTATGGCTGTGAAGGTAAGTTACATTGTTTTAATACGTCAAGTATGCTTACAGTCATCAATTTGCTACAAAATCACTTTAAAGGTCGTGCCCTCGCTGAGCGACAAACGTCAGCAGGCGTCACGAAACTATTTAAATTATAATACAATTTACATTATCCTGTTGTTACTAACTTCTGTATCATTATCCATGCATCTTGCGTTAGTTAGTTATGTTAAGGTAATCGGAATGTATGTGGTCCCCGCCCCGTGGACGCCCGTGGTTCAGGTTTAGTACCCGCCACGGTATTTGTCTTACGCGTGGTCTTCATTTCATTGTTCGAATCCTAATTCTGCCGACCAAATCGCCGGTCGATATACCGATGTCGTACTGTCGAATGAGTCACGCAATAACGAGACATAAAAAGTTATGATGTTGCTGAACAGCACATTTGCAACCTAATATAGCTAGGTAAGTAGGTATTTGTTGTAGGTACTTGGAGTTCTAGCTATGTATGTAGAAAGTGAAGTTAGTGTAATGTTGTTGAAACTTTCAACTCACAACAAAACAATGGTGTTGTGAATCATTTGCTGCACAGTTTATATTTAGCTGTAAATGTAACTTGTTGAAATATTGGGTCAGTTGGGTGTAAGCTGTTGGAACTTTAATTAATTAAGTGTTCTACATACCTAAAATTAACAAAATTCTCTGTAAACCCATTAAAATTAATCTGAATTAGGTACTTTATTACTAACTTTCATAATATTGCATGTTTAAACAACACCATGACCTGTAATTATTATGCAATGCATGATAAACATGTCAAATCTGATAATGTTATTAAACACAATATTAAATTCGTATGGCATCACTTTATACCTTTTATATTTAATAAATTGATTGATCATGAAACACAAATTATTTAATTCATACTTAAATGTTTGTAAAGAGTAGGGTAAACATACCGGTTATCGGCCGTTTTAGCGGATTGTTAACTTTAGGGTTGATTTCTATCATAATGCTGTACTCCAAGATTTTACAGAAAAAACATGTTTTATCCTACAATAGTGTAGTTTCATAAAACCTAACGTTTAAAGACGTATCAGTGATACATAATTAATAAAAAAAAATTATTCGTAAAAATAGCAAATATACCGGTTTTCGGCCTTTTCACTCAGTTATCGTCCACCAGTGCACTGGTTTTCGGCCACCTAATTCACGGAAGAAAAACGACTCTTAATCAGTTGCTCATAGGGTTTGTAATAGTATGAAAGTAAAACAATTAATAAATTCACAAAAACCGATCGACAGAGGATCCCACTTCAAACGATTTTGAATTTCCCAGGATTGAACTGGAAGGTCGGGGTGTCTTCGGAGTATTTTCCGAGGATTGGTTAACATCTAATGATTTCGAGCATCTGGCAGTGGAACTGGATTGTGAAGTTCGTGGTGTCTTCGATTTAGATCGCAGTTTTTGTAAATATGACTCCTTTATGCGATCAAGTTCACGTAAGATTATGCTTGGATTTATACCTAGCTTACCTATATTCTCTTGGTATAAATGCTAGCATGCATGTCATCTCCATTTAAAGTGTATCTTTTAAAACTTGGTAGAAGTTTTTTTTTTGTTACGCATTTGTTCAGGTTTTCAGACTGACTCTGCCAACTTTTTACGGTGCGCTTCCATTTTTGTTTCAGTGGCTTAAAGTCACTTCTGCTGGTTGTAAAATATGAGTGGTGTTAGGCGGTAAAGCGTATAGAATGATATAATTATCCTCGCAGAACTTACTCAGTGGCATGGACATGTGTGACTTATCTCCATCTACGAAAAATAGTAGAGGCTTTTTTACGTTTTGATCCGTGAACCAATCGTTGAACCCGTTAGACATGTACTCGAAAAATGTATCCGAACGCATCCACCCAGTCTCCGATTTCCCCAAAATCCAATCAGGCGGCATGCTGTCGACGACTGCTTTAGGTGGTCTTTTATATGGGAACACCACTAATGGCGGACATATTTCCCCAGATGCAGTCATTACCACCAGCACTGTTATGTTCTCTTTCTCATTGCCTTTCTTGACAACGTAGGTATACGTTTTTATAGCCTTTAGGAGCTAGAACCTTCCCTGATTTAGGAGACGATGAAACACCAGTTTCATCAGCGTTTAGAATACGACTCGGATCATCTAAAATATTTAATGCATTTCGTTCAACCAAGAAAGTGTGTAAGTCTGCAAACCATTTGCGAATTGAACTTTCCTTGATGGCTTCTCTCGCCTTATTAATAGCTTCTGGCTCTCAGATGCTTATGTTTGGATGGCGTATGAGAAAGCTGAGATACCATCGTATACCAGGCTTACCTCCTGGAAAGCGATGGTCTATGTCCAGTTCTTTTGCAAGCTCAGCCACTGTATCTAGAAGGTCATATTTGTTGATTGGAACTCCGGCTTTCCCCAACTCAATTTTCCAATCAACTTTTTTTTTTCTCCATCAAAACCAAATATAGGTTCTGGGCCAACTTTTCTCCTTTGATCAGCAACACGACCGGAAAGCCTGTCCTGTATAGTGGATCTTGGAAATCCGTACTGCCGGCATGCTTCTCTGATGCCGTGAATATTGCCGCGTATATCTGAGAGAGCGCTTATCAGTGCTTCTTCACTATAAGCAAACCTTCGGCAAGGCTCTTTATTTTTTTTTCTTTCCTTTACTGACAGGTGCCATCTGAAAAAATTCCAACACCAAGCACATCAACCAAAATTTATCCATTATCACATATAACTTAATAAGCTTCTTCTTATTTTTACCATTTTTCGGCCGCCTTTAATTTCCTATGTCGAAAACAGATTTACTTTTTACTAATTATCGGCCGTTCTTTTTTCGAAAGGCCGGAATCAAGTGTAATTTTTACCAATTTTCGGCCACTCTTTATTTCAAACGGCCGGAGACAGGTTTTATTTTTACCAGTTATCGGCCGCTAAATGTTCGGTATTTTTGAGGGTCATATCTTTGAAAATATGAGGAATACTGGCGGCCGGAATCTAGTTGTAAATTTACAAAATTCTAGCTGTTCACAAATATAATGGAATCTATGTTGGTGAATTTAAGGTTTCTCCAATAAAGGCAAAGTGAAATAACCTGAATAAACCAGTTATGCGACCACCCGGTCGGAAAGTAGATTTTGAAATTAATCGTTAACGTATTGTCCGACCACCAAAAATATCACAAATTACGTAAAGTTTGATTAGTTTGGGCACTTTAATATTGAATTTAAACATGCTAAATATACACAAACCAAATTAATGAAAAATAAACCAACAGCAACATTTAAAAACTTACCTTTGAAAATCAATCCACCTGCTATTTTTTTCGCTAAATTTGACACGCGTCCACACACCAAATTTTGAAATGGCGACTGAGGGGTCAGTTCGCAAATTTGGATGTCATGCCGTTGGATTACGAACTGTGAAGTTCGTCCAGATCGAACGGCACGAAATTTGAAAGGGGTGGTCTATAACACAGTCTATAAGGACAAATAACGTGCGAAGTGGCCGAAAAGGGGTAGTGGCCGGTTAACCGGTATGTTTACCCTATGACTGTTACAGATCTCATTTATAAACCAAGCTGCGACTGTATCATTGTTTCCATTTAAAATGTCCATTGTCTTTGATTTGCTTTGTCCATGGTAAGTTGACAGGAGTGTTCATTGCACCCATAAATGATTTGTATGCACTTTTGGTGTGATTGATTCAGAATGTCTGCTCTAATGTGCAGGAAGTTTGCCATTATCCAGTTGAGGATCTTTGTCTATTGTCTTGCTCAGAATGTCATTTACCTATTATGTCAAGGATACAAACATACCAGAAATTAAAATACCTCTTTATAATTTATTTCTAAATCTGTAAATATCAAATACCTAACTACTTCCTTTTTTAAAACCACTGAAATACTTAACCATGAAAGTGTCATAAAACTTATTAGTACCTTCAACACACCTCAATTTACTACTATGTATTTTCAAAATGGTGGTTGACAAAAACTTGTTTACAAACAAAAGTTCCCTTCCTGTAGCAAGGTATTTTACCTGACACACATTGGAATGTTTTGCTACTGTTTTTTTATAGTCTTCTTGTTCAGAAATGTTACCTGACCCGGTTTACTGATCATCAATATGAATGAATGGAATAACTTTTTATGTTAGTTTTTCATGCAGCTCTAGAATGATTTTATTAGATTTTTGCACCTTGGTAATTATAGTGTTTAATGTGTCATTAAAATAAAAAGACTCTATTAAGAATTACGACCAAGAAATATTACATAGCAATCATGATGAAATATCGTATTTGTTACTTTTAGTACTTATCTAGTAAGGATCTTTCTAGATAGAAAACACGGCGCACTTTTATTTCAAATAACAAGCAGCGTTGACGTCACTAGCATACCGACGTAAATCTACGATTGCTTGTCCACAAATTTTCTCGACTGCAAAACGAAACTGCAACGAAGGTAATTTATTACGTCAGAATTGCATAATGCGGTTTATCGATAAGTTAGGAAATATGAGCTGCCGTAGACTCATTGTTTAACACAGCATTTCATGCACGTGTAGAGTCTACAAATCTGCATGCTACGTACGATAAATCTACTTGATTCTACACTGAATTTTGCGCACGGCTGCCCAAACGTTTACATATGGCGAGATCGTTGATGTGTGTGTCTTTATGCGGTTTAAGACCTTGCATTCAAACGCAACGTGATCCCTTTGGAGACCGCACACAGAGTATCTAAGAAACTGCTTATCGTTACTGGGAACTGTACATTAATGGGAGTTTAATGCACCGGCGTAAAATGTCAGGACTCCCTGGATAGTGCGTCGACCCGACCTTGGCTAGCGTGTGTTGACCCTGCGCAAGCGCTGGTCCGTTACCCCGACCACTCACGATCCCGCCTGACTACTCGCAGAGTGCGAGTGAGGCCACACCGTTTTCTACTGCTTTCATCCAACGCCGTTTTAGGCTGAGAATGATAGTTTTGACGTCACTACGCGGCGATAGAACGCGATTGTTTAAAGAACTTTAAAGTATTCTTTTAATAGATAGATGATGTATTAGTTAGTTGGTTAGTCGCATTCTTCAACCTACGTGTTGTTTTCCCCAGTTCATGGTTCATACAAACGCTTCAACCATAAATTAGCGTTGTGTATATAAACACGTACTATTTCTCAAAAGCTAATATTATCAGTCCTGTTTATATTTGCTATTTTTCTCAGAGACTATCCTTATCCTACTAGAATACCTACCTATCTAAGTACTTGCCAGTGGCGTGATTAGTTAGTGACTGTAATTACCGTTCAGTTTATTAATATCTGTCATGCGACGTTAACGACTAAACAAACAAATCATCGGACTGACGCTTCTGCGTCCGACGTACGTCAGTAAATAGCAATTGAATTGACTAGAACATCATCCTTGATGTGAAATACATTGGTAGTTTAAATTATAACAGCTAAATTCCTATTTAGCTGTTATAATTTAAACTACCAATGTATTTATATCATGGATGCACCGCAATCATCCAAACATTTATGGAATTTCCGGAAAGCGCCACTCAGACTCGACTTAAAGCTGTTAAATGGCGTGGCCATTAAGCGCCGCACCCGCCTCGGGGGAGAAGAGGGCTGCTTGACAAGCGAAAGCTACGTACTGCGTATATAGAAAAACTCGGGCTGCTATTCAGCAAGGGCTAAGGTCGTTGCTCCGAGCTCCTTGCATAGACGGGCTTTCGAACCGCAGGGCGACGCACCCAACCTCATCATTTTGACACAACACGCAAATTATTAGCATGATTGATCGGTTTTAAACCGAAACCTGTATTCATTTGACTAGTTTTGGGAGTGCAAACAATATTTCTAGGTCATGAACAAAAATACATTTCTCGAAGCGGCAAGCGTGTGTTTATTAATTTTGTGGCTTTTGTAATACACTGACATAAAAATAAAACATTTGCTGAAACTTTTGAAGCTTGGTTACGAAACTGAACTGAATATTCAGAGTCATGTTTCTCAGTGTATACGATGTCTGTACGTCTTCATCTACTGAAACATGAAACATACTATGAAATAGAGAAAATTCGCTGCAGCTTACCGAAATTTATACGAAAGTCTTTCCTTTTTCTATTTCAAAACGCCCTTTTTTGCGCAAATGTGTGGCAAATCATTTGTATATGTATATTTGAGCCAAACTTGGTTTAGTATTTAATATCAGAATTTGAAATTAAATCTGCATTGCACGCTCTATGTATATACATAGGTCTATTCATGAGCGTTGTAAGTGCAGGTAAAGGGGGTCAGAGACGCGGCGCAGTCCGCGCGGGCGGATCCGGGTCACTGAGCCAGGTCGCGGTCAGGACGACTCTCCTCCTGTTGCCTGGTTAAAAATAGAATACAGTTCAAGAACTTAAAAGTCTAACTTTAACATTTTGCTGTATCATAATCCCAGAACCTTTTGCATGTTTTCATTGTCACTGTAGGCAATTTCTAATCAAACCCAAACCCTCCCAAAAACTAAAATTGTCAGGCAACTGAGCTCTGAGTTGATAACCGGTTATCAGATTATTTTTTGTAGATACTCTTTTTATAGGCATGCTATAATGACAAAACAGATTTTGGAGGTGACCTAAAATCACGCAACATTTTACCGTAACTGAATAAGTAAAATGATATTTGCGTTGTTCCAGGGCAGCTATTAATAGTTGATATAGACTGATGGTAGACTGATTTCTGGGAAAAACTAGTGCTCTCAATATAATCTATCGGCCATTGCGCGTGACGTCATGCGCAGTACGTCACCGTTATTATACGTCACGCCCCAACTCTTATCATCCAGGACATTCTGCTCGTATTTGTTCCTACCTTTATGATAAGAATGAGATCATCACACAGTTGGAAATAATTAGATTAGTAATTTGGTAAAACCAAATTACCCAAATTAGAAAAATACCGAAATTATCGCAATGTACTAAAAGTAGATACTTACATTTATTTAAAAAGATAACCAGGTAATATCATCATAATCTTGAGACCTTGAAATACCTGTTGGTAAGTTAAACCTGTCGTTCTGGTTTTCATTCCCGTACTTCATTCATCTTATTAAGGTCATTGTAATTTTGAAATACTAATTTACTACGGACTTCCGTTGGCTATGCTGCTGTCATTCCTGGTGGTTGACAATAGTATGCTATAGTTAGCATACCTACAGGAGATCCATGTATCTTTAATTTCTCGGAGGTTCGTGAGGCACAAGTTTGCTAGTAGAAGATTGACGCTAGACCAAACAATCTGAACATGTTCCCCAAAGGACCGGAAAAAGTAAGAATTCTCATGCAAGCTAACATCACATGATGCCATGAACAAACCATTTAAAGACTGAGGGCCGCTGGAGACTACAAATACGCATAGATACAAAGCATAGACGCAACCTGACCAGACTGTTATTGTGTGTAGATTGTGGCTTGCAGACTAGATTTGTTAGTTGGTGGACATGTACTTCCGGGATTAGAAAATTGAAAGTAACCTACTCAGGTGATCGGCTGAGAAACACTGAATCAAATATTTTTGACACAAGCTCACTACAAACATCACCTGATAATTTGTCACAGATTTTGTTTATAGTGTAGGTTGGTGATTTTGTACCTATTACCTTGTATAGTTTACGTCGTTTTGATGCAAAGTTCATCGTAATAGGGTTCACCAGTTTGGTAACTGGTGAACCCTGGGGAACCCTGGTGCAGGATGGTTCCTGCCAGCCACACGACGATAACATGCCGTTCATCAACCGAACATCTGCACTTTGATTTCTCTATAAAAAGTCACAGGTTTATGACCCTTCCCTTCCACAAACATTCCATATGTTTATGCATTCTTGCTCTAAAAATATCTCACAAGCATTCCAAATAATAATTTATCTTGAAATATTGTTCCAATGTGCAATATATACATCAAGAATAAAGAAAATTGTGAGCATTAACTCCACTAAGATAGCGGCTATTTCTGAATGGTCTCACAATGGTCAAGCTGCGGAAGTTACTAGGCATAAGTTCAAAACCGTGTCTGTCTGTAACAGATATGAGGGGGCTAAGGGCGGGCGGAGTCGATGACCGAGTATTGATCCCGGCGAAGTGGGTCGTGACCCGTTTTCCGTTGCAATACACATAAGGGGAGCGATGCAACGGTCATATCGATGCAACATTGCGTTAGGTTCAACCGAATAGTGCGACGCTTCGCCTACACGTGGACGTGTTCTAGATTGCTATATACAGGTGATGCCTGTGATATGTTCTCCTTTTCGTTCAGTGTTTATGAACCCGACAGCGTTCCTGGTATGTTGAATTGTTAATATACATAGTTTTATTTGGATTATGCCACTTTCCAAACTTATTTATGTGATCTACGCTTTACTGGTAAAAAGGAAAACTGTAGAATCCTTTCAGCGCTCCCAATTTCTGACTTATTGATTCTGCCTACGTTGCCGTGACTCGGTTCCGTACAAACTTTACTTTCTATTTATAGATTTTGATAGTCTCGTTTATGCTGTTGAGTTAAAAAACAATATAACGATAAATGTATTTACAGATATAAAAGACATAAATATTTATATTGCACCTTCAGTACACGTTCATTTCATGAGCGTTGCACAGGACGGTCGATGTGGTGCGTGGCCTTCGGACGTTTAGTACCCGACTTGCTAAATGTCAGTCACGTCAATTCCGTGTTTTGCGGTAACCGGTACGGAGTTATTGCCCAGCTATCCTGCTAAATTTTCGTTAATTCTTCAGTAAACACCGAGCTGTAAACCTCTCCTGGTGGCTGCGAAATGAAGACCTGTATCCACTTTTTTTCTCTATAATCTGTCTGTAAGTTGGCTTTAAACGAAAATTCTCCTATAAAGAGAAAGTCTGAATTATTCATGTCAGATAATGAGGTCGGGTATCGAGGAAACGCTTTCCTCAGCCGGGTTTGTTTGTGTGAATAAACTGCTGAAGGCACCTACGCCGAGGCGGTAAATCGTTGTGATTGGTCCATTGCTTGGGTAAGTAAGTATCAGTGTTGTGAAAGTTGATTTACGTCGCGTATTCCCCTCCATGCTGCTTATAGGTGTATGGAGCGTTCACTGGTCACTACTGGAATGACTGTCTTTGTTGAAAAAAAAGGAAGTGTGCAAACTACTATATTTTCGAGATTGCACGAAACGTCCCGGATCGTAAAGCAGAATAAACATCCCAAATTAGAGTTTTCCTTATGCGTGTCGGCCCCATTCACAATCTTGTTCGTTCACAATTTTATAAATAATTCTGACGTTATTTTATCTAAATCGCATACTCATTCTTGTATTATCTAAAAGCTGCTGTCGGTAATTCTAGAAATCAATTTTTGTGACAAAATAGTCAGTCAATGTATACACGTCTACACATCAAGCATACATTTCCAGTTTACGCTGATTTCACGCTATACGGAAATCCTATTCAATGCGAGATCAGCTTGATCAGCTTGAAAGGTCATGTTGAATGCCCGTGTAACACCCACTCTCATGACGGTCGGAGGCGCTGCACTCGAAGTTGTGGACGAGTACGTTTACCTAGGACAAACTGTCCAGTTAGGTAGGTCCAACTTCGAGAAAGAGGTCAATCGTCGAATCCGACTCGGTTGGGCAGCGTTCGGGAAGCTTCGCAATATCTTCTCGTCCCACATACCGCAGTGTCTCAAGACGAAAGTCTTCGACCAGTGTGTGTTGCCAGTGATGACATATGGAACCGAAACGTGGTCGCTCACAATGGGCCTCATAAGAAGGTTTAAAGTCACCCAAAGGGCAATGGAGAGGGCTATGCTTGGAGTTTCCCTGCGTGATCGAATCAGGAATGACGAGATCCGCAGGAGAACCAAGGTAACCGACATAGCCCGAAGAATTGCCAAACTTAAGTGGCAGTGGGCAGGGCACATTGCACGCAGAACAGATGGCCGATGGGGTCGAAAAGTTCTGGAGTGGCGACCGCGCACCGGAAGACGTAAAGTTGGAAGGCCTCCCACAAGGTGGACCGATGACCTAGTGAGGGCCGCAGGAGTCCGCTGGATGCGGGAAGCACAGAACCGGTCGAAGTGGCGGAGCTTGGGGGAGGCCTATGTCCAGCAGTGGACGTCTTTCGGCTGAAATGATGATGATGATGATGTGTAACCTTGTGTACCTATCCCAAAATAATCTACTACGCCCGTTGCCATGTCGACGCGAATGGGTTTGACCTTCGGAGTGCTTTATATTACATCATGAAGATTTTTGCCATAGAGCGCAGACGTATTTCTTTGTGGTAGATAAAAATAATAGAAGGCTGAATTTTTGCTTTGGCGTGATGAGATGCACCTTTACGAAATAAGTTTCGCATTGCAGATACCATACATAGGGTAATCCATGTATCATACCAGTACGCGTCGTACTTTAACCTGTTGTGTTAAATAATGATATCACTGCGGTAAATACCGACGCGTTGCACTAAGATAACTATGCTTTAAACACATATTTTATCTGATAAACACTTATCAAATCTATAATTCTTGCGATATGAAAATAGTTAGTGTGAACTGATTTTTAATCTGAACGGATTATCAGTAGTCTATGCATGAAGTAATTGACGACATTTTAATTTGGTTAAGCGCCAGGGTAGCCAGCGAAATTAAAATTTTCTTACGATTTTTTTGCAATTTTCAGGTCAGTGTCAGATTGTAAGGTGATTAAAATAGGATACGCGACTGTATCCTATTTTAATATTAGCCTTATATGACTCGATTCACAAATCTAGCGAATTCACAAAGTAAATAAAAGATTTTTATGGCATGTGGCACATCATTAGCAAGAGGATAGACTAGAGAATTTTTGAGGGAGTGTGAAGATCCCGGTCGCTTTTGGTTTGTTTTTTGTAGTCATGTAAGCAGCTGTAAAATGTACAGCTTTAATTTAAGTTTTACCTTTGCGAGAAAATAAAAATAAAAAAACTAGATGACTAATGTCACTAATTTGGTATTTAAAAGTACTCTAAAACAATACCTACACATCTAAATAAAATTCAAATTCAGAGTCTTTGACTTATACTTAAAAAAAAAAAATTGTATTTGAATGCAAAATTCGGGTCTTTGTTAATAAAACAATAAAAAGTCACTTTAAAAAAATCCTCAGGGCATGAGAGGTGTTAAGGAGACTGAAAGGCTAGCAGATGACCCCATTAGTCGACCATTTCAATTTGGCACACGATGCACCAAACACCCTGTATAACTAAATATTCTGCGAATATTTCAAGCGTCTACCTGTTCCCGTTATCAATATCGAGCAAAAAATCACGTATGGGAGCCCCCTTAAATATTTATTTTATTGTGTTTTTTTTTTTATTTTTTTTGTTATAGCGGCAACAGAAATACATCATCTGTGAAAATTTCAACTGTCTAAATATCACGGTTCATGAGATACAGCCTGGTGACACATGGACAGACAGACGGAGGGACAGCGGAGTCTTAGTAATAGGGTCCCGTTTTAGCCTTTGGGTACGGAACCCTAAAAATCAGCCCTTATTGGTGAAATATTTATTCAATGGTATTAAATTAGAGGGTTTTATTGATGATTTTAATGATATTAATTATGTAAATACATGCGTATTACGGTCCGAATAATATGACGCCGTGCCGCTTCTCAAGCCTCTCCTCAAAGAGGGAACTTACCGCCGCTATCGCGGCGTGCCCAATAATATAATGGGTCAAAGTATGAAATTGCCGATTTGTACTGAAAAATTGAAACTCGTTTTTTTCTAAGATATAACATAATAATTTCATCAAAATATTTACCCTCATTATCTATACATTGCTGCCACCTAAATGGAAGTTCATTTATGCCTTTACGATAGAACTCTGAGGATCTAGATTCGACAAACTGTGTGAAAGCATTTTGTACTGCCTCCTGGGAAGAAATTTTTTTATCACGTAGAAAATTGACCAAATCACGAAACAAGTGGTAGTCCGTTGAAGCAAAGTCTAGCCAGTACGGAGGATGACGTATAGTTCCTTTACTGCAGCTCCTGTAGAGTTACAACGGTTTCTCGTGGAGTGTGAGGTGTTGCGTTATCATGGAGCAATAATGGTGAAGATTGATTCACGAGTCGGGGCTGTTTCACTGCCAGTTTCACCATCATTGTTCGAATTTCGGCACAGTAAACATCTGCTGTTATTGCCTGACCAGACCTGAGAAAGCTAGTGAATAACACCATGAAGAGACCACCAAACAGTAGGGCACTGTTGCCGCGTTTGACCTGGGGTCAGCCATTGCATTTTTCGCTTACGGTTATCGTAAACAATCCACTTTTCGTCAGTTGTCACAATCCGATCCAATATGTCTTAATTTCTGTACCGATTCAACAAGGCAACACAAGTTTCAACACTTATTTCTTTCTGCAGATCAGTCAAATCATGAGGCACCCATTTATCATATTTTTTTATCTTATTGATTTGATGCAAATGAGTCAATATTGTAGGTAGGGTAACGTTAAACCATGCCGCTAATTCTTGAGTAGTTTGACCCGGATCGGCTTCTACCATCTCCTTCAATTCAGCATTTTTCACCTGTGGTCTACCACGTGGTTCGTTCTTCAAGTCGAAGTTTCCAATACGAAAGCGTTTAAACCAAAAACGCATGGTGAGTTCATTAGCAGTCCTCTCTCCAAACGCAACGTTGATATTGCGAGCCGTTTCTGCCGCGTTAGTTCCGCGTCTGAACTCGTATTCAAAAATAATAGTTTAAAAAACTAAAAAACACGCTTTAAAAACCAAACTAAAAAAGGAGAAAATAATTTAATTCAATTAAAAAGCGTGGGGTGCTTTTTGAGGTATTTTTATAATCAATTAATGTCAAGCACCCCACGCTTTTTAATCGAATTAAATTATTTTCTCCTTTTTTAGTTTGGTTTTTAAAGCGTGTTTTTTAGTTTTTTAAACTATTATTTATTTTC
The DNA here is from genome assembly GCA_947359405.1 of Antitype chi. Lineage (NCBI taxonomy): Eukaryota > Metazoa > Arthropoda > Insecta > Lepidoptera > Noctuidae > Antitype > Antitype chi. The sequence goes on from OX375808.1 coordinate 19,169,706, forward strand.
TATTTTTTAATTCTGCTAACTACAAAAACGTGTGTTTTTTTTTCTCAATTTTTTTTAAATTATTGAATTGTCATCGGTCCTCGACAAGTTTACAAAGTTTCAATGAAATCTGACCGTTTAAAGTGGGCCAAAATCGCGCTCAAAGGAGTCGGTTACATACAAACAAACAAACATACAAGTGAAGCTAATAATAGGTCTTTACCTATGAAATTGCCGTTTTGTATGAAAAAATTTAAACGAATTTTTTTCATGTATTTTTTATTTGTATTAATCGAAGTAATCACCCATGCAATCAATGCATCTTTGCCATCGCAGTGGCAGTTTATTGATGCCCTTCTTAAAGAAATCAGCTGGACGGGAGGCAACAAATTCTTCAAAGGCATTTTGTACTGCCTCTCGGGTATTGAATTTTTTTCCCGCCAAGAAGTTATCCAAATTCTGGAAAAAGTAGTAGTCGTAGGCGCAAGGTCTGGTGAGTAGGGCGATTGACGGAGAGCTTCCAACCCCAGTTCTTGCAACTTGGAGACCGTCTGCTGTGCAGTATGAGGTCGCGCGTTGTCGTGCAGGAGCAGCGGAGACGAGCGATTGACCAATGCTGGTTGGAGATGTGCCAGCTTCTCCATCATTGTGTTCAGTTCTTCACAGTACACATCTGCAGTAATGCTCACCCCGTTTGGTAAGAAGCTGTGATGAATCACACCGGCGCTAGACCACCAAACAGTGACCATCACTTTTCTAGGGGTAAGTTTTCGTTTAGGGCATTGTTTAGGTGCTGAACCAGGATCCAACCAACTTGCTGAGCGCTTGCGGTTATCAAACAGAATCCATTTTTCATCGCAGGTAACAATGCGGTTCAAAATTCCTTCATTTGTGTGTCTGTTGAGCAGTGCAAGGCACGTCTCGACGCGTACTTCGCGCTGACGATCATTGAGTTCGTGGGGCACCCATTTGTCAAGCTTTTTTACCTTGCCAATTTGACGCAAATGGACCAATATTGTTTTGACGCTAACGTCGAAAGCTGCTGCTAATTCAGCCGTAGATTGTGTATCATCAGCTTCCACAATCGCCTTTAATTCGTCATTGTCGACCAAAGTCTTCGGACGACCGCGAGGTTCATTTTTCAGGTCGAAATTTCCAGAACGGAAGCGAGCAAACCAATAACAGGTGGTGCGTTGGTTTGTAGTGTTAGCTCCGTAAACGTCGTTGATGTTGCGTGCCGCTTGTGCCGCGTTGCTGCCACGACGGTACTCATATTCCATAATTACTCGAATTTTTAACGTATCCATGATGACGAAAAAGATTGAAATGCGATGAAAATGTAACACTAATCAATAAACAAATGACTACTTTTGGAAAAAAAAATCCATGTTTTTAAAATAAAATTAATTTGAAATTAGAATTCTTACCCAAACAAAAATTATTTTGATTTGAAATGGCCAGTACTGCAAAACGGCAATTTCATAGGTAAAGACCTAATATAAAGCGTGTAAAAATAACTCGGATGTTCGAAGTATCCATCTTTACGTCTAAGCTGAATAAAAAAAAAAAACAATTCGCAAATCGAAAGTTGCACATTTTTTAAAAGAAGAACCTCATAGGTATCACGTGAAAAAACTATCACTCGAAAATTTCACGCCATGAAGATTTTATGTCAATTCGAAGTGTCTATTACTATACAACGGCAATTTCATACTTTAAACCCCTATTATTATTTTTTCAACATCCTGACACTCACCTGCAAAATTGCAAAAAAAACTTAAGAAAATTTGAAATCACGGGCTACCTTAGCAATCCTCCTTAAATAGGTAAAATTGATTAGATATCTGCACACGGTTAGTTAAAACGTGTGTTGATACTGGGCACGTTTGCAGTAGGAGTTTGTTAAGATCTAACCAACAATCTCGCCCCATTTTGTTTATCCTACAAACGAACGTTGGGGATGGTGGCACGTGCTGGAGTCACGTGGGTGGTACATGGACACGTTGGAGCAAGCTCTATTTCATTAGTAAAATTACATTTATATTTACTATTTGCCTCGTTTACTGGAAGTCTTTATAAGACTTGAAAGCTTCGTGGAACCATACCTACGCACGCAGCTTTATGCCCCAATGCCATTCAATTAATTACTTACCTTACAAATTTTCGAAAACAGCTACGTAAATGAAGTATTTACTAACTGCACCTATTGCATTTTCTCGGTTCTAATCTTTCAAGAAGCTAAAAATGAAATATTTCTGTACTAATTTACGCCATTCCCTAATCTTTGCCATCCTCGTTCGCAGGAACGAGGGCAGCCTTGTTCCGATATATTTGGGGTCGGCGCAGCAAGACTTCTTCCATACATCTCTATTAGCCGTCACCTCTCAGGAGATGTCCGTTTCAATGGCGCGGCCACGAAGATAAAAAAAATCCTACCAATATTTTGTAAAAATTTGTAAAGTTGATTACCAAAACCATAAATTTGTCAGTCATGAGTTTATGACATGATGAAACGCGGAGAACCGCGCGGCCGCGGAGATCTTAAAAACGAAGCGTTGCAATGACCTGAAAATTAGGTAAATGATAGAATGAATTTGTAAAAACATGGTAAAAATATAGAAAAAAAAGTCTAGGTTTATATTTTAGGAGCTGTAAGACTATAACCACATGGCCGCGCCTTTGAAACGGACGGCCTCAGGAGTCATCCCCTTTCTAGTCATATCATCTTTCTCAGTAATCTTATGGTCATGTTTATAATTTCCTAATATTCCATCATTTTCCATGTGCAAATTTCGATTCGATGTTTATTTGATAATTTGCTAAAGCCAGTGGCTTCGAGGAGGTTGAAAATTAGCCCAAAACGTACTTCCGGGATAAAAAGTATCCTATGTGTTAATCCAGGTATCAGGTGGGGTCTACCTGTGTGGCAAATTTCATCCAAATCCGTTCAGCTGTTTTTACGTGAATGAATTTTGTAAGCATGTAGTGATTCTTCAAGCAGTCCTTGTATGCAAACTCTTAAGCTCATCAAGTTCTCCCAAATATTTAATGGCTTTAAAAGTAAATAGTTCCTTTACTTTTATATTTAATCAGAATAAGGACCTGAAAATAATAAAAAAGGCAATGATAAATCGATAGTAAACATCAACGGTATATCCAGTGATTGAACTTATAAATCTACGTTACTGCCGACTGGCTGTCCATAAATATTTATGGAAGATATAGTATCTTTGTTTCTGAATTAAGTTAACATACAGTTTATTCCGTCTAGTATAAACTTACCTACAAACATTCATTCGTATAATAAACACTCATTTTGTTAGCCTCTTTATATATACTCTGTACCATAATTCTCAATGGACTAGAAAATTTCCTCTCGCCGTGGGTGGAGCTAAATTTATCCGAAGTGGGTTGTAGTGGGCAGGCTTTGACAATAACGGCAGCTGTATCGTAAAGCCTGTTTTCCCATTTAGACGTAGGAAGATGCCAACATCTCAGTGCACGTAGTGATGATATTCTAAATTTGCTAAAATGTCAGTTGAAAGACTTGAGACCTACATGTCGAGCCGGTGAGAGCGAACGAGGTCGCTTTAGCGATAACCTTAATTCCACGTTTTCAGGATTGCAACGTTTTAGCTCGCACGCTAAATCATTCTCGGGGGCGATGGAGAAACCTCTTTGAATTTTTATTTTACGGATGAATCGTGAAGCAGTTTCTGCATAAGTCTATGAATTGACTTTTCTATGCCACACCGACTTTCCTATATCACTTTTTATTAGGTATACAGATACACCACACACGTGGGAGTCTTAATACGAATTCTTTCTCGTTTTTCTCGCTAATAATAGAATGTGACCGACGAGCGGCGTCGCGGTTGCTAATCGAATCTTCTCGGTCACAGATGCGTCGTCTGAAATGCAATTGGTTCAGTTTTATCGCTGTCGATTTATTTTTTATCTCACCAATTAGGAACTGTTGGGAAAAACCCGAGATCAATCAGTAACAATTAGATAAATCTGTAGATCGTATATTGGAGCAAGCATTTGTTTGACTCGTTTAACACCTCCACTAGTACTTAAAAGACCCAAGAATAAATCTTGCGTCTTTTGATGAGTATTGGCAACATGATTCACATAACTTCTGACTGTTCAATACTGAGATCTATCAAACAATCATTGTTTCATTCATATGATGGATCATAACTAGTGAAAAGTTTGAAAACTTGTGCGAATCGAATGAGCAGTCGTCGGTGTGAGTGTGTGCGATGTGGACAGCGGAGCACGTCTGGCAAGTGACGCCAACGCCCCCGCCTGCCTCGCCGCCGCACGGCGTGACGTCGCTCGCGGCCAGCGCTGGGGCGACGCCGACGCGCCAGTCTCTGCACAACCGCGGCACCGACAGTGTCGAACCGTTGCGATGTAAACGCCTAACCTTCTAATCTGTCTATAACGACAGCCTCAGTTGCGTATGCACGATAGTTTCAGTTAATTTCCTCATCGGTCTATTAACTTAATTTTTGTGTTAAAATAACTGTTTTCACATCCGCCGCGCCGGATTCATGTAAGTGAAGTTTTTGTGTCATCATCATTAACGTCGGTGTCCCGCATTACTGACGCGTTTTGAACGAATCCTCAAGAATCGAACGAGCGTGACCAAAGTAAGACAATCTGGGGAACACAGTACGCTATTCGATCCTGGTCGGTTGGATATGGTCAAATTAGGTGACCAGGTATTTTTTTTGAATTGCACAATGTTTTCTTTTGTAGTGATGCATTAGAGTAAACTTGCGATCATTTCTAACGTTTGCATTTAAAATTATTCCTCACTTTTGAATCAACAGGTGTTCAACTTAAAAGTGCGGTCACGCCTCGCACTTTAGAAGTAGCGTAAAAAAGGGTAGCTCCATTCTGATAATGTTATGTATAAATGATCAAGTTCTATGCCTGTGATCACAATTATGAAGAAAGTACGTTCGAGTTAAACCTAACTTGATACTTACTGGAACCGTAAACCTTGTTTGAAATTGAAACGAATGCAAACTCATAAAATTCAGGGCGCAAAGGCGCTAAAGAATGTTCAGGTCTTCATCTAAATTATTTTTGTTGTCATCATTAGGTAATCTTGAAAGCAATTATAAAGTCAGCCCTGAAGTTGGGCCACGAAAGACTAATGAATCAAATTAATTAGAGTTTGAAGGCAACTATTAACAGATTGTGATACAATCTGACCTTTTAAAAAATGACCAAAATTGTAGCAGGGTGTGTGGTTGAAATGGAAATACACGTTTGCATAATTACCTATGTTTTTGTGTATTGTGTTATTTTAATACCACTTTTATCGTTCTTCGCGGGCGCGGCTATCTACACGACTTCAAAACGTACTATCACTTCCAATAATTAACAGATACTTCAACCAGTATTGTAACGTTTGTTGTTTTATTTCCTGTACGTTGAATACAAATCTCCAGTTTCTATTATTATTTATTTTTCCTCATTATATATCATTTCTTTTACGCGGGCCATCAATGTCACGGTCAATTACTATATAATATCTAGTGTAGCAGCAGCAGCAGTCCTTTGTTTTGTTGCCAGTAGATGTTGCTTATCATCCACTTCACAAAAATGGTCTTGCTTGGCCACATTTTACTTCTCTGTTTACCATAAATGCGTTCAGTTCTTTTCTTATTGTTCTTAAAAATAATGTGTAAATTAACATTTATTGAAGTGTTAACCTCAGCAAAACAAACCAAGTCATATAAATTCCTGTGTTTAACAACAACATTAAATTTGTGCATTGACGTTTTACATTCAATTATCTAGCAGTAATCGATCAGGAATTTGTAATGGCATGATTATTTATTGTTAATGTATTCATAGTTCTGTTCCTTGTACGAGTATATTGATGTTGAGTATCTTTATGAATATTCATTAGTTCTATATACAAATCAAATTCCCTCCTTTTAAGATGTGGTGTTTACAATAACTTTTAAATACTTACAACGTGAAATATTCTGACTATATTCGACTCGGGATCCAGGTAAACCGTTTATATTACCTCTTTTTTCGCTATTTCAAGCCTTTCAGAGTCTTCGAGGTCAGAGGTAAACGTGCCACCGTCGTAAAGGGCGCAAATCTCCCCCTGTAATAAGAAAATAAACCCATAGGCAACAGAGAAATAAATTGGGGTATGAAAGTTTTACGGAATACGGAAGTTTATTATCTATTCATGCTATTTTGGTCTTCTTTTACTTTGGGATATAAATGAAGGGAATCGTGGAGTTCTGGACTTATGGTCTTATTCATAAAAAGTTATCGAACATCTAAACAGTTGCTACTGGATTCTCTTTGAAAACCAGACTTTAGCAACTGTTTAGATGTTCGATAACTTTTTATGAATAAAGCCGTTAATGTATGGGTTTTATGAAATAGATATCAAGTGGCAATGAACTGCAGTCACTGTACTAGCTAATATTTTATCTCTCAGATGTTTCTTGAGTTATTCCTATATCGAGATAGTGGCAGCGGATATGACTTCATTCGGATGATTACACATAAATTATTAAACTTCTAACGCTCGAGATAAATACTGATAACATTCTTAATGATATATTTTCGTAAATATTTGCATGTTTTCAGTTTCATTTGTGATTCACTCGCAACCTAGCTCAAGTATTAAACATTTCAGTACGAGCTGATGGAAGTGTTGACGCAGTTTGGTTTTTATTGGGGAATTTATTTTGCGCTTTATTTTTCTTGTGAAATGAGTCGCAATACGATGGCCTGGTAGCTAATGTAAATGAAAAACAGAATGAGTCAACTACGAAAAGTTCCACGCCCATGAATTATTAGTAACAGCTTTTATAGACTGCTTATACTGACAAAGACAAATCAACTTATACTCCTAATGTCTTAGGTTTGTCCTATCTAGCGTTCTCACGACTTGCTTTAGTAAGATCATCATCAAACTAACTTTCTTGTACCTAGTTTTATTTTTTCTAATGGCAAATCTTGTTACCTCAATTGGGATCACAATTTACAACCATGATGTCATGTATGCATGAGCCGCACTCCAATAGGTAGCAAACGAGGTGCGTTGGAGCAATTCAAAGTCAAATCGTTTCGAATGTGCATGTTATTTTTATTTTATTTTATTTGTGTATGTTGCTATTATGTATGCTGTGTCGTCTATAGGTAGCTATTAACACCGTTTGGTCCAGGTTAACACCAAATAGTTTTAGGAGGACGATGCATTCACTATTGCTCTCAAAATGGTAAAGGAAAACAAATCTACCAAAAATTCGAAAACATGTGACACCAACCCGCGCTGGACCCACGTGATGGATTTTGACCCACTAACTCTCACAGAGAGGAGGCCTGTGTACCAGCCCAGCCCAGCAGTGGGATCATTATAGGCTGATTATATATGTTATCGATGCATAATGTAGTAAACACTGTAACCCAAAATACTTTATTTAAGAATATTATCAGTTGCCAAATCGTTTTGTAGGAGGATAAAAATTCACATGTTTCGCAGAAACATGTGTGCTTTGTGAGGAACAGACGCCAGCACATCAAGCACAAACTGTCAAATTTTCCCAATTGAACATGAACCTTACGCTTATGCAATAAAGTTGAAAATCTATCAAAGAAATTTGACAGTTTGGGGTAGCTCGAAGTGCTGGCGTCTGTACCAAACTACCAACGATAATATGAATGTCGCATTGATTATAGCACACACATAGGAATTTTGTTTATCTGCTGGTGGCCTTCAGCTGCGGAGTTGGTTCGTGACTAAATCGTAAGCTATCGCTATTGTTCCATCAGTTCATAATAATCCCGCGAGATAGGCGGATATCGGTATCAGATTGATCTGTTTTCCATTACCATGATATGAATGAGCACTCAGTTTGATAGCTGCTATAAATCTTTAGTGCCATCTGCTATTCAAGTTTTCCATGAGGTATCGTAAATAGCAAAGCTGCTCATCCCGTTCACAATACGAAAGGATGCCAATTGTAATAACTGCACTCTACTCTGGACAAGCGCATTGTTCCTGGTGGTTCATCTTATTGAATTACAAGCATCAGCAGTCGGTCATCTTGTCGCTTTCCAGATTTATTCTCAGACAGAACCAGCTTTTCTTGAAAAAGTCGGTTGTGCACTGATTAGCAAGCATACGTCGGCGTCGCCAAGACGTTTTCACATCGAGAAGCTGGTTTAATGAGGAGCTCATCTACTTTCTGCAGCTACATGAAATATTTTGTATGATATAATCCTTCAATTGTCTGTTACGACATCCACGGGAAGAAGTGGGATGATCTATTCTTGGCTAGAGACAGCACAATAGATTTTATTTAACTGCAGAAGTTATTGGTCTGTTGTATTATTATTGTATCAAAGTTTCCTAAAACATCTGCATGGCAATAAAAGGAAATCGGATTTTATTTTATTACATAACGGGAAAGTGAAAAACTCTTTAACTTCAAAAAGTTGTTGTGGAAGCAATTGCCGTTTTAATTTGACTTGGGGTAAACAACATCAAGGTTTGTAACAACCGCTTCCTGGAAATACCGGCAATGAAGCTAAATTTGCAACTAGTTGCATAGAAATTGTCGGGCGACGACCTCGCCCTGTTTCCGCCATTACTGCGATACTTGATGCACTGGAAAATCTACCCTTCGGGGAATACACTTTTTTTCCGTCTGGTATGTAGTCGATTTAGTTGCTCAGTGAACCGTGACTCGTATGGGTTTTTTTTGCGGGTGGGAAATCATCAAAAAACTTCTCCCGCTCTGGGTGGAGCAGGAGAGCGTGTCAGACTTTTACTAACTAAAACCCACCAGTGTGCCTTCATTTGCCTGTGTGCCAGGGGCCACGGTATCTCTTTCGAACAACCCGCACCCCTGGCAGGCATCGGCCCTTGTGGACCCCACCAGTTGATGCTGATATCTCTTTGAGGCGCACGTGGAACAACGCGCCGTCGACCTGGGCTTGGTCCTTACCGGATAGCGAGCTACCCATTACTCGCTATCCGCAAACCCGCGCCTACGGTGGGGAAGTTCAATTATAAATACCTAACAAACATACAGCAGTTGTAGTTTTTATTGGGGAGGCACTCGTTCTAAGAACAAAATCCTTTAATAATTGTCATGTTTTAACGGGCTGACAGTACTTGTTAAATATCATTATTCATTTCAAACGTAAAACTTAACAATAGTTAATACTTGTGCGTGACTTTGACCAACACAATGAAGTACATTGTTTCCAATGATTGTTTGCGGTTGCTCAAGTACTACAAGTTCAACATGGCGGTGTTAGCCACGTGTCGTCTCTATAAATTCATGCTATGTTTTGCTAGTCTTCGTCCATCGAATTCCATAGCTAGGCTGCCAACGCTATTGATAGACCAATAACATCCGCATCCTCGTGCCCTTGCACCCATGATCGTGCATTGTGTCAAAAATACTGTTCACATCTAATTTGTTCACGACGGAACAATCAAAAACATTAAACGTATTGTTAAGAGTACAATAATGACCTTAATAGTGATTGAATTGGACGCATTAGATTAATTGCTTGGAATTTACAAATGACGATTTGCGAATCAGAGTACTGACCGTACTGTCAGAAGCTGAGCCTTATCCAAAGTGATAATAAAATCTGAAGTAACGTGATGTTATTTATTATATTACAGAAATTCTTCGCATTGCCTACGTGCAAATATCTATGAGCAGATGTTTGAGTTCCGGTCTCTACCAACAAATTGTTGCTACCCTCCAACTGAGTGTGCTTATAGATTTTCAAGTACTAACTGTATCAGTTCGTGGTCCTGACTATCTCGGCTAGACGTTCTCCCGGGTTCAGACATTACATATTATGTTGGTCTGAACAGTCTTCATCGACCACATTGTGCACATGTGTGCAGCCTGGCTTGGGTTTATCGACCGTAGCGTCTAGTTCAGACGATTATCCCATCGGCTGCGACTGCAGAAAATACTCTTTGTCTCATAAGTGTTTTATTGCTCTTTTTGTTTACTTCCATACGATTCATGGCACCTACCTATCTTTATGGATATTCACAAGTACTAAAATAACATTTACGGACTTGTGAGCGACTTCGAACATAAAATAAAACGATTTTACAAAGTAGAACTCATTAACTTGTTACGTTATTTACTTCACTTGTTTTTACATAGTATTCAATTTATAATATTTTGAAAGGGAAAAACTGCGGAGAACTTCGCCATTTTATAAATCAGTAGTGTGAGTAAGCAGATAACGTGTTATTTCGGTGACATCGTCACTCTTATTTTTATCTACGGTTAACTTCCATCTAGAATAGATTGAATGGGCAATTATCTCGTGCAGCGTGCCTAATGACTTCGTTGCTACTAATAAAACCACGTAAATTGAATCGTATCTCTGTTATGAAGATTAGAAGCTCATTGTGTAGGATCGGGCATCTATTTGCGCTCAAGGAAAATTGAAAATTAAATTCCCAAAGTGAAATATGTTTGCTCGCGTCGGCACGAGCCACTGTTCCTTTTGGCCTGAACCCAAGTCTGTGCCGTCTCCTTGATAAATCTGAAGGAAAATAAAGCAAAACACTTCAAAATATTCGTGAAAAATTTCGCGCGGCTAGGTATTGAGTGGGGGAGGACAGTAAATTCGATTGCGGCCAATGTTTTGCATCAAGATTATACATAGGTACATGATTGTAAATTTAAATGTAAACATGTGACGTGTATATGCAAATCCCACGCCGCCGCCGGTATCGTGGCTGCCAACATCTCGTACGCCGCTGTTTCAGAGTCGTGCCCGCGCCATTCCTGTAATCTGTCGTCTTTATTGTTTTGTGCTAATTGTGACAAAAGTTGTATATTCACATTGTAGTGTTTAGTGAGACCTCGCCCGAGCGAACCACGCGTAAGATGCCAGATATTTTGGGGGCAAACGATATCATTTATATTGTGCTAACAGCGCTGTTCTCTGTGATACCAAATTTGTTAAATAAATTTCGTGATCTCCAGTTGTGTAGGAATGTGTTAATAAGTGTTTGAACTATAGAAGTTAAATATAGCATTTGTGTTCCATAGCTATATGTGTATAATCTTTATTCGTTGAAGTGTGAATACCATTTGCCTATCACGAAGGATCGATAGGTATCGTTGATATCCAAGACAAATATTGAATAAATTGTTTTATTTATCTTGCATGCTCTTTTGCCATTGATAAAATATTTAACTTGAATCTCTTGTATAGTTTTATATTGTTAAATGGAGCTATTAATATATGACTTCCAAGAACCCCAGTATCATCGTACATAGTGTAAACAACAGCACTGAGTCACAAGTAAGACACTGCAGCATGTTGTTAATTGTTGTTTTTTTGTTTGTCACAGCTGGAGATCCCTTCTGTGGCGACATTGATGGAGTTCCGCTTGGACAGCGCGGAGTACTGCCAGGCCCAACACAAATAAACTGCAGGGCGTTTTGTGCGACGAGGGAGCGGACCGTGCCACCGCTGGACCCATGCTGCCGGGAGCGCGCGATTCTACGCACCCCAAGCGCTGTACCACGTACACACACCCACAGGTAACCGCATGATCTTGCTAACTACGCTCAACCGTCATATTGAAATCAGAGTGGGGTGAACCGAAGCCGGCGTCCCACGGCAGAACTATCAGTTGTTATCTGCTCCTGACCAAGACAAGAACGCGATACGGAATAATACTGATAGTACTGTAACCGAATCCGTTTACTTAACGCTTTACAACACTATAAAAATATAGGTGCACTTGTTGAGCAGGTATTTATCGAAATAAAATAACAGCAATGTTGTTCAGATGGCGCAGTGTTTACATATTGTGTTATCATAGTGTTGTGTTGTTTAAAAAAGAGTGCTGAGCTGTGTGAGGCATGTCCACAATTGACGCGATGTTGGCTCTGGATCAGCTCGGAAATACCGATGTCGATGGACAGACATAGGCGTTCAGAACATCACACGTCCACATGACCGAAACTTCGCTGTATCCCGAACACTATTTTTAGAAGCCATTTTTTATTCCACTTCAGTCGTTGCTCGAGCTTTGACGCAAATACGCTTTAAAAATGATATTCGTCGTAAATCTCAGCGCGGAGCTGGCTGGATCACTGACATTAACGAAACTATTATTTTTGTTTCAGTTACCTTAAATTTGGAAGCCACAGAAAATTGGAGCATATCATTCAGTTGCCGAAGTTCGTGTGACAAAACTTATGTTTTTCGCATAATTTCTTTTAGTTCTATTCCACATTCTGAACTTTTGTTTGTTCGTCTCCGAATGCGATCAAGTGGTTGAAAGCGACATCCATGCGGGTGGTTCTCATTATATAATTGGACCCTTTCTAAAGAAAAGTAACGAAACTGTCGTGTGTTGTGTGGAAATAGAGTGACAGTTTGTCTGTTAGACTGTGACGGACCGTGACATCTTTATCTGACGCGTGTGACGTGATTACCAGCCGGGTGCGTATCTTGTGTGACCGGAGAGCAGCGAATTGATCACGATGAAGCAGAAGGACATCAGGCCGGCGCCCTCGCTAATCGAGTACAAGAACATGCGGTTCCTCATCACCGACCGCCCGTCCGACGTCACCATTCAGTCCTATCTTCAGGTAAATATACTTTATTTGTACTGTTTATAATTAGCTCAGTGTAAATGACATCTCAATGCTTAAGTCAATAATATTGTTATAATTTATATTGAACCAAGTACTTAGTAGGCAGTTAAATGTAGGCCACTCAGACATTTGGGTACTAATGAGTCAATTACAAAATTTGCCTTTGCTAAGACTTTTACAACCTTGCTTGGAGAATCTGCTCACCCTTCAGAATTCTCGAACGTTTCTTTTTGAAATAATCCTTCAAAGGTTTAACCCAGCTTAACTGGCTAAAACTTTGTCAATAACTTATGATGAAGCATAAAATGAAAGGTTCAAAATCTTTTCATAGACTTTTCAAGATTTAAAACTTCTTTGAATAGAATTATCTTCCTCTTATTTTTTCTTTGATCTCTGAATTAATCAAAAGTTGAAATCCGCGGCTAGGGTATTAATCGCTTTGAAGATTTTCTCACGCATCAGTGACAAAAAATATTGAATTAATTAACTTGTAGCTACTTAATTAGCGAGGTCAATGCTGTCAATGATCAGTTCTCTTAAGTGTCTTAATGAATTATGATTATTGATAGTGGCAACATTCTAGATTTAAATAAATGTGATGCGCGTGGGAATGTTCAGACCTGAATAGCATTAGCAGCTAAACAGTTAACTGTTTAGCTGCTAATGCTATTCAGGAAACTGGCACTTTACTTTTAACCGCAAAAATGTAAACTAAAAGAGATTGTCTGCTTGCAAGATTGCTAGTTCGCGAATAATAAAGAAAATGCCTTATTAATCGCAAAAGAGATAACACTTGGAATTTATATTGAAAAGTCAATAAACGATAATGGTTTTGCCAGCAATACCGGTCTCACAAGTTGTGGAGCTGTGTAATTTCGTATTATATAATTTAAAATAATGATACCCAGCCTTATCTAGTTAGACTGAAACTCGATACCGGGAGAGTGGCTAAGCAATATTATAATGAGGAAAATTAACCATTAATTGAGTAGGTACTAATTTCTAGACTGTGGCCATGAAGCCTATTTTCAATATGATCTCTTTTTTCTGCTCTCATGTCGGTATATTTATTGTGCTTAAAACTTGATTTGCGAACTGGATCTGCCTTTGATATTATGGTCCTCTTACGACGTCGATTGCCATGTTGTAGACGTCCGTTTTCTTTGGATATGCCAATTTCCCGTAATGCTAAATTTTTCAGCATTGAAGTGACTGATTTGAGATGACCATCCTTCTCGGTTGATAATCTCAAATCAGTCACTTCAATGAATGCCCAGATGATTTTTTATTTATTTATGTTTCACGATGTTGTACTTGTTTCTTCTTGGTACAGGAACTGAGGAAGCACAATGTGTGCACGGTGGTACGCGTGTGCGAGCCCAGCTACGACACGGCGCCGCTGAAGGCTGAGAGCATCGAGGTGCGTGACCTGGCTTACGACGACGGAACCTTCCCGCCTGCCAACGTCGTCGACGACTGGTTTGAGATTCTACGCGAAAAGTAAGTATCCCTTCCCATTCTTACAAACTTTATTATTGGAACTGCGGGTTTGGAGTTGTACCTTTTTCTTATGGTTCTGAGATTATTTAAAATCAGAAATTACTCGCCGTCACGAGAGCTTCTTTATCTCGATGCTAGAAATGTTGTGTATGTTCCCGAAATCCGTTCTGAGAACCCCAAGGTTGTTAATACCGTGTTGGTGGTTAGACAGAAATGAGGTAGATGAGTAGCACTGCAGCAGCTTTTGTAACACTACGCGTATTTTGTGACTTAAGTTTAAACAAATTATAATTTTTACAGGTTACATTGCCTCCTGACTGCCCGTATAATCCTTAGTTCTATTGTAATATTTTTCCGACGTCAATATTTCATTCTTCACATTGCTATTCTGATGCAAATATTGAAATTCTGCTGTAATAATATTCGAGCCTCACGAAGTAACATTGTTCAATTATTATAGTAAATTCTATTTATTATTGAGTGACGCATATTCAAAGTTATTGTTACGTAACACTGGTGTGACGCACTGATTATGATCGACACATGTACCATATAGTTTGGTTTCGCCGGTTCATTTAATACCTATTAAATTGGTATGTTATGTCGTGTTATTGTAGCTTATGTAAATTTTGTTATGTTTGGTGTTGTGACCACATTATCAAACATTCGCCTCTTGTTTGTTTGGCTATTAACTACGACAACGCTGCTATATTGACACATTATCAGATCGTTCGCTTTCCTCAAACAGCCCTATAATTTTGGTGGGTAAACGATGGGTTACAATTATTATCACAGTTGGCAATGTTGTAAGAACCGTACGATATGCTCTTAGCTTAGTTATTACCCATTCATATTTAGGGGAATCAGCACCCTAATTGCGTAACTCACGATTCAGCATAATTTGTTTCGTTTTGAAACAAATGGCTAAACCATTGCTTCATATGTTCGAAAAATGTGTCTGCTCAACAACGTAAATAACGCAATGAATATGGTTGAACTGTCAAAATGAAACCGATTATGATTAATCGCGTGTTACGCAATTAGGGTGCTGATTTGTTATACATATTTATAAGACATTCCGGAGAAGGGTAGGTAACCGCTAATCTAGACCTCTTTTATCGTCAGACTTTCTTGGTTCTTGACAAATCAATGCATGAACTGCTCATGTAATATTCTTCTGAAGATGTTGTAATAAAAAGGCAAATATTTAATTAATACTCAAGTTGGTCGCAGTTAATTTTCATACATTGAGTATGAACTTTTTGACCGCCAGAGCCTAAACGCATTGGCGTCACTCCCACCCCAAGCCACAAATTCGGCGCATATGCCTACAAAAAAGAATAGGGATTCCAAAATTTTATCGATAGCCAATTAATCATTAGTTTTCGTCCCCTATTTTTTTAATAAAATATTACTCGTAAAATCATTATTTTATTTGACCCTAAAATATTGTTTTCTTGTCGGCATTAGCCGACGGTGGCGGTCAAAAGGTTAATAGTGGTCGCCAAGTAGTCGAAATTCTACCGTAATAGCTTTCTGAGTTACTTCTCCAAGTAAACTTTACCTGTGCCAAATTTCATACTTCGCCGTCCGCGTGATTTTCGTAAAAAGGGGTGCAAAGTATTTGCTCCACGTATTAATATCTATATATTAATACGTGGAGCAAATACTTTGCTAATATTCTATCTATCTTCTATAAGATAGATAGAATATTCAAACAAACAAAAGGGAAATTATTTGAAGTTCACAAAAAGAATATGTAATTTTTAGTAGCGTCCATATTTTGGGAAATCAAAATGGGATTTATTTGAATAATTACATGCCTAATACAATCACATAGTACTAAAACAGTCGTCATTAATTCCACAGAGCGCAGAACAAGCCTGAGGCGGCGGTGGCGGTGCATTGCGTTGCGGGACTGGGCCGCGCGCCCGTTATGGTGGCCATCGCACTCATCGAGCTTGGCATGAAGTACGAGGAGGCCGTCGAGACTATTCGAGAGTGAGTATTTTGTAAACTTAAAGCCAATATCTTGTTCAGGGTGCTTACCACTACACAACCAACTCAGCCTATCGCAGTCCCCTAGGCTGCGCCATAACACCTTGTCCTCTGCGCCTTCTGCACACGCTACTCTTGCTGATACACGGTCTCAGGACTCGTCTGCTCCACCGGTAATTGGTCC
Source organism: Antitype chi (assembly GCA_947359405.1). Lineage (NCBI taxonomy): Eukaryota > Metazoa > Arthropoda > Insecta > Lepidoptera > Noctuidae > Antitype > Antitype chi. Next base: position 19,186,026 of record OX375808.1, read on the forward strand.
TTCGATAGACATGACCAGCCCACTGCCATTTCAGTTTGCCTACCCTGCAAGCTATTTCGTCAACCTCTGTTCTTTTCCGGATAATTTTATTTCTGATTTTACCCTTCAAAGAAACTCCGAGGCCCGCTCTATAGCTCGCTGAGCGACCTCGAATTTTAAACCACTATACACATTATTTTAATCTTACTCGAGTGGGAAAGATAAGGAGCTACACAGACCCTAACCAGTAGTGCCGTCACTGGCTGTCAGTAACAGAGCGACAAGACGTATTTTTTTGCTAAACGAATGACTATCGTGAAGCTGAAGCCGAGAAATGCCTTTACCGTCGAAGTTGTGACGTCCGGTTCGGAATTGAAACCGCAGCGGCAGGTCGAGTCGTTGAAGTCTGTCATTGTGCTTGCGGTCGCCGTCGAAAGAGCACCTTTATGACTTTGTAACTTTTCTATATGGTACGGCCCCAGTTTCACCAGATCTTTTCAGGTTTGTATCGAGTACGGTTGCCCGAACGGAAACTGTTTGCTGCGTCATATCGATAAAAATGATCACGATTGTTTCGTGTGTGTGCAAGAATTCGATCAAATCAGACTGACTTATATTCGCCTGTTCGGCTTTGTCAAGAAATTTAAATGTGAGATGTTTTCGATCATTGTCTAGTAATGTGCAGACATACCTCCTTTTCTGGAAGATGCATTCCATAAGACGCAATTCGTTCTTCGAGAAAAATCTTATTCGATTCGACGCAATTTTTTATAACGATTTTCGCCATGCTAATCAAAGCTTCACGATTCTTCGTCGAAGTCTAATAATATATATCTGCACATAAAAGTGCTTGCACGTTATAACGCCTTATACTCTGTACACAGGATGCTAAGGATCGTGACGCACATGTCAATTAATTGATAATTGAACAAGTAACGCGTTAAAGTGTATATTTATGCACATGTTTACATCGAGGTGTGGAAATAGGAGTTGCTTTACGTTCTATGGCTAGGTTTGTGCAGCTAAACTGCGTTGATTGTTCCTCTTGTCACCAGTTGCAGTGTTCGATCTGCATTAACTGTCTGGTGGTTTTGAGTATTTTATATGGCCTGCGCAAATGTCCTGCAGATCTGGTACCGTCCGTGGGACGGCACGGTTGGCGCAGTGGTTAAGCGATTGACTGCTGCGCTGCGTGTCGCGGGTTCATTTCCCGCACGGAACAAATATTTGTATGACCTACAAGTAGATGTCCCGGGTCTGGCTGTTTGTGTGTGTGAGTTTAAATGTTTGTAAGCGGGCCCACAATACAGGAGAAATTCATAGTGTGGGCAACGTTTTTTTTTCCTTTAAATAATTAAACAAAAAAAAATGGGTTAAGCTACACGATGACTGATGCAATGCGTGCACCAGTCATCATATAGCCGTATCTTTCTTCAGAAGGCCGTTTCACACTTGGCTCTGTATTTTCAGTCTCAAGTAAAATCATAATTACCTGTGTTAAATTGTCCTGAAAAATGTACTTACAGAAATAAACATAATTACATTTAATTCCAGTCAACGCCGCGGTGCTATCAACGCGAAGCAACTGTCGTACTTGGAGAAGTATCGGCCAAAGTCGCGGCTGAAGAAGAACGGGCACAAGGGGCCCAACTGCTGCGTGCAGTAAGCGTCCGTGGGAAACCGTCCTGCGCCCGTAACAGCGAATGTAGCTCTGCTTTCACACACACACTGACACAGGGGAGCATAGACAACAATCAATTAGTTTTTTATCCTAGTGTCGCCTCTTTTTGACGACTATTTTCTTTATTTCTCGTTTCGTTGGGGGGTTGTAACCGAATTCTGCCTTAACCTGCAAGAGCTTGGAATTACCACATTCCTTTTGAGTTAACCTGACACGTCTGAGAATTTGGTTATGATCTCGGTACCTTATTACCCGTTACGACATGTTCATCTCGGGTTTTCTATGAAATTTAATTGAGAGCCTTATTGTAAGCTAATGTTTGTATGTTGAAAGTAAAGGTGTAATAACCCTTGTGCTGTAAAGTGTATTAGTGGAATATGTTAATAGAAGCGAGCCACGATTTGTGTTCATAGTTGAAACAGTTATTGAATCATAATAAATTTCAATATCCATAATAATACAAATCAGTCAATGTCACTTAGATTCTTTTCCGTTTATATTAATATGTCGTTGTGTGGTGAAATCATGTTTTCTTATTATTTTCCTTTGTAGAGACTTATATTTACCTATATAATAATAATAATTTGAGACATAATAGAAAATCGTTTTGGTTTTGTGTTTCATAAGACAATTTGACATGAAATTCAATAAATTTTGCTTTTATAAGATATTGTGAGAATTACAATGTTAATTTGAATGCTTTCCTCTTAGCTTGGGTTACCCACAAGCATTCAGCCTTTGACTAGTTACCCAAACGTGATGAAATTCTAATCAAATACAATATAACCTGACTCACCGAAAAGTTCCAATGAAGAAAATAGCTCTTTGATATTATTTTTCTATTTCTAATTTTATGAAGATTATTATCGAAATATATGAGAAAAGTGTAACTACAAGAACTCACATTCTTAAATAAAAATATTTATAAGCAAAATGGATGTTTTATTTTAGTATACTGTTTACAAAAGTGTTCAGCTTATGTGGTAAAACTTAACTAAAGTGAGGTAGTATGTGGAGGTGTTATGTTCACAATATTAAACATACAGGATATCATACATAACATGTTTAATTAACTTTTCTCATAGCGTAATAAAATCAGTTTTATAATCAAACAATAATTCGTTATATAAATATTATGCCAGAATTTTAAGATAATTACATAAATATGAATAATATTCGAAATTATTCCTGTTAACACATACAATTTATAACAATAGAAGTATTGATAGGAATTATACACAACAATAAATAAACAATATTAGGTATTGTATACCATTTTCCCTGTTCATTTGTACTCTTTGTTTACTTTAATTTGCACATTGGATTATAATTACTTACATTATTAAGTACTGAGTTTCAACTTTTATAAAAATACCGATAATTGGCAATAGACGTTACCGTACCCGTTAAAAATAAACTAAAATTAATGTGCAATGAGTTAGTAAAAACTTGCCAATAGTAATAATTAACAAATTTAAAAAAAAGTTGGTAATACCAAAAACAATAAAACTTACTTCTAAAATTCAGATCCTTTGTGTAGTAGATCCTTCTCCAAATAATATTAAAAAAAAATGTTCTTATTTCTTCGGTACGTACTTGTGTACTTTCCCGCCGTATCTGGCTATGAAGGCTTTGATATCGAACTTACGTTTGCATCCGTCGTAGTTCATGAACCGTATCTTGCCGAACACTGCACGCTCCGCCCAGCCCTGGTCGTGTATACCGCAAACTGACCACATGCAGCCTGTAAGATACGATACAGTAAGTAGCGTCCGAACGAAAATGGATTTTCAGCCGAAAACGAATTAGACATTAAAAATATATTTATATTGCCGCTGTATGTGTGTATGCTGAAGAAAAAATATAAAATAACCTCGCTTTACAACATCAAATAAACGAAAATTGCGTCCGTTTATACCAGTTGAATGAAACTACGAGCGGACTCGAAATTAACCGAACGTCACCTGATGCTGAGCTTTACGAAGTAGGCCGAATGACGCGCGACAATAGGATACCCTATTATGCGCTTATTACCCTTATTACAACCATTTTTGATAAGTGTCTTATTTAGATTCTAAAATGGTAATAAACCACAAAAAATAACATTTTTATTGAATCGATTAGTGCCATAAAATGCATTTAAAATTTACTTTTTCATATTTCGTTCGTAATTTGACGAAAACGCTGGACGCAGTGGACGATATATTGCTCTGTGGGTATGACGTCAGTTTGCATGCGCTGATATTTTGTATGATAATTGTTTATAATTTCAAAAAATATTTATTATTTTATTTATCGTTGGTTTGCTGTTCCTGAATGTAAGATATTATTTCAATAAAAATTACTTTGGTTACGAATATAATAAAAGAACTAAGTTGTTCAGTTGATTAGTTTATACAGCGGAATGTCGTAATAACATGGCGGCTACTATTTCAATGTGTTTAAAAACAGATTAAAAAAAACTGAAATCTTTAAATAGAATTTATAATTTATTTTGTTATTTCATGAACTTAAACTAAAATTTTCTGACTGCTTTTTACCTAAGCTACCTCAATAATATGTTTTTAGATTTTTTCTCATGAGTAAAACTCATTGTCATCATCATCATCATCATCATCATCAACTAAAAAACATTCACGGCACGTACTTCGATTTTGGCTAGTGTATGACCGAAAATGAAGCTTCGGACGGACGCTAACAATAAAGGCTCCTGCAAACCGGCGCGATACGACTCACGTAGAACAATTTCTATGAAAATTTCATCGCCCCTGTTTGAAGAAGCCTTAACACATTCAGTGTTCGTGCGGTCCATGGCCCTATACGGGGCACTGGTGTGGGCGCCAACATTGAGGCGCCAACCGGCTCGCCGGTTGAAGGCGTCCCATAGGGTCATTGGCCATCCGGATGATCCGGGGATACCGCACGGTCTCCGGTGAGGCAGCGGGCCTCCTTGGCGGATTGCTGCCATGGGATCTGGAGGCAAAGGTCCTCGCACACATTTGGGAGTGGCGCGAGGAGGCCAAACGCCGGGGCGTAACTCCGCTGCCGCGAGAAATCGCGGCACAGCGGACAGAGCTCCGGCGGGATCTCATGGCGACATGGAGAGCGCGATTGTCGCAACCCAGTGCTGGGCACGCCCCTCTGAGGTGTGGCTTGAGAGGCGGCACGGCGTCCTCACCTTCCGCCTGACGCAAGTCCTCACCTCACACGGTTGTTTCGGGAGGTTCCTGTTTCGGATAAGGCGAAAGGAACCGCCCGGGTGTTTCCACTGCGAAGATCGCCCTGAGGACACGGTGGAGGCCTGCCCGGCTTGGGCGGAGCACCGCCGTGTCCTCGTGGAGGCGATCGGCGGCGGCAATCTCTCGCGTCCAGCCCTGGTCCAGGCCATGGTACGGAGCGAGAGTGCATGGGTAGCCATCACCTTCTTCTGCGAAGCAGTAATCTCGCGAAGGGGGCGACGGCGCACGTGATGGAGAGGCAGTATATGCGCCCTCACGGCCTTAGTCGCCGCGGGAGACGCCCTGGGCGTCGGGAATCCCAGGCTGATTCCCGGCCACCGTAGGCGCGGGCTTGCGTAATGGGTAGCTCGCTGTCCGGTAAGGACCAAGCCCGGGTCGACGGCGCGTTGTGTTCCACGCGCGCCTTAAAGAGATGTCATCACCAATTGGTGGGGCCCGCAAGGGCCGATGCCTGCCAGGGGTGCAGGTTGTTCGAAAGAGATACCGCGGCCCCTGGTACACAGGCAACTGAGGGAACACGGGTGGGTTTTAGTCAGTAAAAGTCTACACGCCCTCCTGCTCCACCCAGAGCGGGAGAAGGTATTTGATGATTTCCCAACCAATAAAAAAACACATTCACTGTTATCTAAATCGGCAGATATTTCTATCAGCTGAGATTGCAAACATTTATCAAACCAGTGAAAAGTACAGTTTGCACCTCGAGACTAAACGCCAACTTAATATACCCTCGGTTTCATTGACTCCCTCGCACGCTCGGGAGTCAAACCACCTCTGGTATATTATGGCTTCGTTTAGTCCCTCGTTATAAAATATACTATTATTGCCTCCGACTGCATGAGATAGTATTCAGTCTAATAGTCTTCCAATTAAAACAAGTTTCTTGTTCCCATTTTTTAAAATTAAAGTTCACTTTTTAGGCAGTCGGGTTTTTGATTTTGTAATTTTTTTTTTTATTTCACAGTTTTTAGTTAATATAATTTAATGAGACCTATTTATGAAACCCTTTATTTTGATAGCCCCACTCAATAGGTTAAGAAAAAAAAAATGATTTTGAAGACACAATACGGCGCTAAAAATCGGCCAATATTTTTTTCAATTTTGATATACCCAGTGCCACTGACAATTAAGACGAATCTAACGGCACCTGTCAAGCTGAAATCGATCAAGCCGTTTAGGCTACAGAGCGCGCCAAAGAAATATACATACATACCAAAACTCGAAAAACATAACCTTCCTTCTGGCGCAGTCTGGTAAAACGCTGACAAATTGTCTGCTTTATGGGACAGGAATGTATTTGTAAATGGCTTATGCCCGTTTTCACCGACATCCCCTAAACTACCACCTACGTATGGGACCTTTAGCTTAAAAGCTCCCCTAAACTAGCCCCTAAATTAAATTTCGTTTCACCATCATTTTCACCTTGTAACTAACACCTTGTAACATATCTATGTGACGTTTTGTTCTCGATAATAGTGACTGATTCGTCTATGAACTTATCGATACTTTGTAACAAGATAGGTTTTTATAAAATTCTCTAAAGTATACACTTTTAAGGATACAGATATTTATAAATCGTGTTTTGATAGCAATATTATATATTATGTGTTCCGTTTGACGTCCGAAGTCCATTTATGAGAGAGTACATCGTCTTTTTCCCGCGTTTACTCGCTAGATGACGCAATTTCCGTCACGTAAGTCGACTTCAGCGCCACCCGTGGCCGTATCTGGAACTAACTAAACAGCACAGAGCAAGCCGCCATTCGTTTGTCATTGTTGCGTCGATTTTCCTACCGCGCGCATGTCGTTAGATTTTAAATTCAGAAAACGTGGCAAACCTCTATTTTTGTTTAAGTTTCTGTTAAAATTATTTAAACTTTCGAGATTAAAGTAGAAAGTTACTATTTTTCTTTCTCCGTTACGTAAAATTAAGAACGTTTGAAATGAACGATAAAATTACCGAACCGAGCGTTGATAACCTCGCCGATATTTTTAACGATCGCGATTCCGCTGGAGTACGAAAGAGTGTTGACGCGCGTGTGCCGTCTAGTGAATCAAGATCTTCAGCATCCAGTTCAAGCGAAGAGGATGAACCACCTTCAAAAAGGCGGCGCCGGTCCCGATCACACGAGTCATTACGAGAAATAGATCGCAGGTTTGAAGTGTTATCGCAACAGCTGGTGAGTCATGTTAACACCTTATTTTGTGCGAATTACGCTGCAATGCAGCCGAATACTTCGCGTTCCACTGCGGCACCTGCGTTAGGACCAGTAAATGTACCGTTAGATGATCCGTTTTTACGTCCGCCAGTCGAAATGAATGACATTGCCGAGCTAAACGTATCCATCAAAGAACCATCCATACCTTTAGCTAATCCCGATCGTGTCGCGAAGTTAGCTTCAATGCAAAGATTTGACTCCGTGGATTGGAACTCTGTGCGGTACAATGAGGTTCAAAAGAAATATGTGGCTGTTCCAGCGTTTACTGAGCTGAAAGTTAACGAGGAAATGAGGCGTTTTGAGGACCCTTTTGCGCCACTTAGATGGCATCAGATGGAACGCAGCTTTGCTGCCTTGTCAAATGCCTTTTTAGCCCAAAACGAGTCCGTGAATGTAGCGTTGCGAAATTTTATAGACTGGTCTGCAATGCCTGATGCACAGCTTACGTCAACTACAATTTACAATAAGCTTAAAGATTTATTTGGAAATGAGTCTGAATACAAAAGTATTTCTCACGACATTTTACAAATGATTTGCGGGAAGCGTGCAGAGGTTTTGGAGCTACGACGTAAGGCGCTCCTTAAAGGTTTGAAGAGTAAATACATACGCGAAGATATTGAAAAAATACCGCCCTCTACGGAATATATGTTCAACCCTCAAAACTTGTCGGCTTATATACAAAAAATAGGCGGGATTGATAAGTTACATAAGGATATGGTGCCTCTGCAAGGTTCTAAATTTTCCGGACGTTCTAAATCACCGGTGCGTCCAAAGTCACCGGTTGCTTCTACTTCCCGTGAAAAGCCCTTTCGTTTTCAACAAAATAAAACGAAGCACGGAAAGGCTAAAAAGCAATATTTTGACGATCAAAAGAAAGGAGGGGGGCGAAAAGGTGAAGTCAACAGGAGTAGGCGCAAATGACTCAGTGTTCATGGGCGGTTGTCTGATGCATTACCGAGAAGTGTGGGCCCAATTCGGGCCACCCAAGATGATTCTCAAATTAATTTGTGCGGCTCGCATTCCATTTATTCAGACACCGCCGCTTATTCTTCCAACATCGGACATCATGGAGAGATTTCAAACTCCACAATCTTCAGCAATGTCGTTGGAAATTCAAGCCATGATTCAAAGTCGCATTCTCGAGTCCGCACCTTTAACTCCATCCTTCATATCCCCACTTTTCATCTTAACGAAAAGCAGTGGAAAGCAACGGGTTATTTTCAACCTGAAAGCGCTAAATCGATTCTTGCAACCAAAACGTTTTCATCTTTTCCATCACTACCGCATGCCCAATTTTTTACAAGCGGGCGATTGGATGGTCAAGCTCGACTTAACCCAAGCCTATTATCATTTGCGAATTTCACAAAAACACCGCTGTTTTCTTCGCATAAGCTACGAAGGTCGGCTGTTACAAATGACATGTCTTCCTTTTGGCCTTGCCGCTGCGCCGAAAATGTTTGCGTCGGTTACAAACTGGACCGCCGAAGTGTTACGCGGCAAAGGTCTTCGCCTGGTCCTGTATCTAGACGATTACTTGATAGTCCATCAAAACAGGGAGACTTTAAAAGGTCATGTCCAGTTGGCGATAGAATTCCTCACGTCCCTAGGTTGGAATATAAATATGGAAAAATCTATACTAATTCCGACAAGGTGTATAGAATTCCTGGGAATTATCTGGAACACGCAATCCAACTCCAAGAGTTTGCCTCCAGAGAAAGTTCACAAGATACGTCAGTGCCTATTAACTCGTTTAGCAACCGGCAGTTGGACCCTCAAGCAGGCGCAACGCCTCTTAGGGTATCTCAACTTTGCGACCTTCATCACCCTCCGGGGAAGGTTGCATTGCCGTACGTTGCAGCGCCACAGCAATCAACTTCAGAAGATTTCACGCCATCCGTCTCAGTTCACAGACGAGGTACGACAAGAACTAGATTGGTGGGTAAAAAATGTCAGTCAGAAATCTTGCATTCATCCCAGGACCTCACCAGTGAACTACCTTGTCACAGACGCCTCAGATATTCAATGGGGGGCCTTAGTGAACAACAAAACACTAAAAGGTACGTGGAATCGCCATCAACTAAAGTGGCACTGCAACCTGAAAGAAATGTATGCAGTGATAGCGGCATTGTCCTTAGAAGCAAATGTTCTAAAAAATTCAACCGTTGTCTTACAAAGCGACAACATAACCGTAGTATCGTACATAAAAAACCAGGGCGGAACGAGGTCACAAAATCTCCTAAAACTAACGAAACAGTTACTGGCACTGGCGGACAGCCTAAATGTTGTGCTAGTCCCTCACTACCTTCCGGGACAGTACAACTCGGAAGCCGATCACCTCTCTCGAAATCGAGCCGGCTCCGAATGGCATCTGCTGGGCGAGGCGACCAACAAAATATTCACCCAATGGGGAACCCCAAGCATAGACCTGTTCGCGTCACAAGTCGCTCACGTCGTGTGCAACTATGTTACTCTAGACTTATCAGACTCGAGCGCTTGCTTTCACGACGCTTTCAGCAGATACTGGAATTACGACCTCGGATGGATTTTTCCTCCACCAGCCCTGCTACCACGCGTGTTACGCCACCTCAATTCGGCGAAAGGTACGTTCATAATAGTAGCACCCAAGTGGAAGAAACCCTTCTGGCGCCCAGATTTGAAGAGCCGCGCCCTAGCTCGTCCTATGAAAATCAGGGACCTGCGGTCATCATTGGTGGACACGATGACCGGGCGACCCCCAGCTCAAGTGCACAACCTACAGCTGGAAGCCTGGCTCATTTCGGCTGGGATTCCCTAACCCAAAATTGGTCAGGTGAAGAAAAGCAACTTTTGTCAACTTGTTGGAGAGCCTCAACCCTCAAGACTTATACGCCGATGTGGAGCAAATGGGTACAATGGTGCAGTCAAAGTAAACTAAATTGTCGTAGTCCGGCACCTGCCGATGTAGCTCGGTACTTAGCAAAACTTTTTCTCGAAAATCGATTAGCTTACCGTACTATTCTTGTTCACAAATCAGCTATAGCATCTGTTTGTGAAACTCTGTCTGATATTAAGATTTCGTCAAATCATTTGGTTAGACATATTTTGAAAGCTATATCATTGGCTACACCAATTCCACCAAAACTGCCAATATGGGACGCAAGAATAGTAATACAATTCTTAAAAAATACTGATGTAAATTTGCAAAGCATTTATGATGTTTCTAGGCGTGCTGCCATTTTATTGTTGTTAGCATCAGGTCGTAGAGTTCACGACTTGACTCTCTTACATTGCGATTCAAAACATTTTAAGGATAATGGGGATTCAATAACCTTACATCCGGTATTTGGCTCAAAAACTGATTCGGCGTCATACCAACAATCCAGTTGGACGTTGATAGCTTCACCAGACAGAAATACAAATGCTTTATTTTGGTTAAGAACATTATTAGCTGTTTCAAAAAATGTCAGAGGTTCCCTGACAAACTTATTTATTACAACAAAGGAGCCTCGTAAACCGGCTAGTACTGTAATTATAGGTGGATGGATAAGACGAATTCTGTCTGAATCAGGAATAGAAGCTACTCCTGGTAGTTGTAGGTCAGCAGTTTCATCTCTTAACTCCTTAGAAAAGTACCCCATTAATGACATTCTAGCTAAAGCTAACTGGCGCCATGAACATACTTTTAGAAAATTTTATTTTAGAGACGTAGTAAATACCGGTGTCAATAATAACACTAAATCAGAGAAGTCACTTTCCAAATTCTTTACAGTTACAAATTGATACTTTTTGTTATGGTTTACACACAGTAAACTTATAATTATTAATCAAGCAATGCTGATCGATACATGGAATCTAATTACCTACTTGTGATTTTGTTTTTGCTTTCTGTATACTTACTATCATTTACAATTATTAAAATAATTGATCACATTGTTGCGTTTTATTAAGCAAGCCACCAGGAGATAACAAACAAATCTCTCATAAATGGACTTCGGACGTCAAACGGAACACATAATATAAAAATTTTACCTTCAAATAAAATTTGTATTATGTTTCCTAAGACGTCCGAAGTCCAAATAATTTCTTCCTGGTGTATACCATCATCATCATCATTACTATTATGAGCCGAACAATGACAAACGAATGGCGGCTTGCTCTGTGCTGTTTAGTTAGTTCCAGATACGGCCACGGGTGGCGCTGAAGTCGACTTACGTGACGGAAATTGCGTCATCTAGCGAGTAAACGCGAGAAAAAGACGATGTACTCTCTCATAAATGGACTTCGGACGTCTTAGGAAACATAATACAAATTTTATTTGAAGGTAAAATTTTTATATTATTTCATTCATATTTTGAATGAATTTCATGTTTTCTTACTTATTTACTCGGTTTGACACTTCTTTCTTTTGTGATGTCGTGACGTAGGATTTGTTGGATTGTTGGCATCAAAGAGTACAGTTTATATAGGTTGGCATTTGCAAAGAGTTTTATAAGGTTAATCTAGTCAAAAATATTTCCATACAAACTTCGGGAGTGTATACTCCACTGTTTGACAATGTACATCAAAAATTAAACATGGTATAGTTTTGTCTCAATAATAATATTGTCTGTGCGAGAATAGAATACTAAAATAACAAGCCATTAAACAGTTGTGAGCCAACAAAGGTTAATTCTTCTTGCTAATTTAACCTAACGTTGGGCGTGTAAGAAGTGTAAAACCTTCAAAGCCAAGTCAGTACTGACAAAGCTCAAATATCGAAAAGTTCAATAAACTTTATTGGTAATTGATTTATACAGTGGGTTTTTATAAAACTCGATGTTCTTAATTAATTTAATACGCGCCTGTTTTACTACAAATGATCCTGCATCTCACTCAATATCGTGCGTGTAGACTAGCGTCCTTTGTCGGACGCGATGGCTGATGACTGATGAGACAGCGTGCTTTTTAGCCAGGCTCACCAGTGAGTTCGAGCCCGAGACTAGATTTCCCATAACTAGTTATGATTGTTTGTTTGATAACATAGTGAATGTGCATCGGTAATCTAAGGTAATCTATATCTCCGAAAAAACAATTTATATCTGACAACCAGTCTTACCAAGGGGTATCGTATTACCCAGTTACTGGGTTGTGGAGGTCAGATAGGCAGTCGCTCCATGGAAAATACTGGTAGTCAGCTGCATCCGGTTAGACTGGAAGCCGACCCCAATATAGTTGGGAAAAGGCTGATATCTCCGAAAAAAGTTGGAAAAAGGTCGTTTCCGATATATCTTTGGTCTACGACTGTTATTTATGTCGAATATAGTAGAAACAGTTTCAAAATTTTCAACAAATTCTAATATATCACTATGCATGTTCGTTGCTTGAGAGATCACATACGTAAAAGCCGGTTTATGGGCCCACATTTCGGCCACCTAAATTTAGGGGACCTTTTAGCGTTTAACTGACCCCTTACTGTTGGTGAAACAGAAACCACCTTTTAACAGTCCCCTAACCATTCTTAGGGGGGCGCCCCGCGGACTCTCCGTCCGCTTACCGGCCCATCGTGCTGCTCGACGAGGTGGGCAAGCTCTTTGAAAGAGTAATTGCAGACCGCCTCGTCGGGCGGCTGGTGCGAGTGGGGCCGGATTTGGCGGAGAGCCAGTTCGGTTTCCGCAGGGGGCGCTCCACGGTGGATGCCATCATGCGCGTGCGAGCCCTCACGACGGGGGATGCTGTGGCCCGGGGTGGGGTCGTCTTGGCGGTGTCTCTAGACATAGCCAATGCCTTTAACACCCTGCCCTGGAGTTGCATAAGGGAGGCACTCCGGTATCACCGGATGCCGACCTACCTCTGTCGTGTGGTCGAGGCCTATTTGACGGACAGGGCCGTCATCTACCCCGGTCACCAAGGAGAGTGGAACCGGCGAGAGATGTCGTGCGGTGTCCCACAGGGATCGGTTCTGGGGCCGCATCTGTGGGACATCGGATACGACTGGGTGCTGCGCGCCGACCTCCCTAGCGGCGTCAGTGTAGTCTGCTACGCTGACGACACGCTGGTCCTGGCGCAAGGGAGGTCGTACCAGGCGGCGGCCGACTTAGCGGCAGACGGGGTTGCGACAATCGTCGATAGGATCCGGCAACTGGGACTCGAGGTGGCCTTGCACAAGTCCGACGCCATGTGTTTTCATGGTCCTCGGAATGCGCCACCGGCGGGTTCCCAGATAACGGCGGGAGGGGTTCACATCGGCGTCGAGTCGACGATGAAGTACCTGGGACTCGTCCTCGACAGCCGGTGGAACTTCGCGGAACACTTCCGACGTTTGGCTCCCAGACTGGAGCGGGCCGGGGCTGCTTTGAAGCGGCTCTTGCCCAATCTAGGGGGGCCAAACGCCTCCTGCCGGAGGCTCTACGCGGGGGTCGTGCGGTCCATGGCCCTATACGGGGCGCCGGTGTGGGCGCCTACATTGAGGCGCCAACCAGCGCGAAAGCTGAAGGCGTCCCATAGGGTCATGGCGATCAGGATGATCCGGGGATACCGCATAGATATGAGCGCCGCGCCGGCGCGCCGCCGCCGCCGTGATTTCCACCGCGCCGCCGCCGCCGATCATAAGCGCCGGCGCGCCGATCCCGAGAGGCGGCATTCAGTTTAACCACGCTGACCGAACCGAACGCGCGTCTGACTAAATGCTGACAAAGCTGCGGCACTAGACGTAGACGTTTATAAAACGAAACTCTTTGACATTACAATTTCTGTGTTGTCCAAGTTATCAGCAACCAAACACAGTTTTTGTTGGACCTATTTTGGTCACTTAGTTATTATTATTGAGGGAAGATCTAGATATTTACATGGAAAATCAAGACACAAATAAGATGATTTTGACCGAGGAGGATGTTGTTAACCCAACAAGAGATACAACACCTGGACCGAGTTCCGCGCCTACAACATCAAATGTTTTGATGAATTTGGCTGAGAAGCACAGCAGTACATCCAGTGAAGACAGCGTGGTTGAAAATAAACGCTAGAAGTATTTCAGCACAGCTAGTATCAAGGATCTTCAGCCATACGATGGCGATGCATTGATGTTCTGAAAATACAGAAAGATCTGTTTTCCATGGCTGTTAACTTTGGCTCGAGCAATATTGTTTGCATCGGCGACAAGTATCCCAAGCGAAAGAGTTTTTTCTGTTGCAGGGCAGATAATAACCGCAAAACGGTTTTGCTTGAATCCCATAAGGGTAAATCGAATAATATTTATTCACGACAACTATAGCCATTGCAAATGGAAAACAGACTTTTAAATTTAATTGGTAATTTAATTGGTATTTCATCTTTTAAATAACTGAACCTATGTTATAATAATACATACCGTTAAAGTTTTTCATTTATACAAATTTCATATTATCTTTGTTGATTATTTAATATTTTTTTATTAATAATGTACATAACTAAAAAGTAGTTTAAGTTCCTAATTTCCTATTGATTAACGGCTAAGTTACTGATTATGTGATTGTTTTAATTTTAATTTTGTTTCTTCTTTTAAAATTTATCTTCACAATTCAGTTTATCACGTCAAAATTATAATAAATCTTAATTATACGTCTTTAAAAAAAAAATAAGTTAAGGTAGGGAAATTAAGGTCACGCCGCCGACGCCGCCGCCGCCGACTTAAAAAAATCGGCGCGCCGCCGCCAGAAGATTGGCCATCGGCGCTCATATCTAATACCGCACGATCTCAGGTGAGGCGGCGGGCCTCCTTGCCGGATTACCACCATGGGATCTGGAGGCAAAGGTGCTCGCGCATATCTGGGAGTGGCGCGAGGAGGCCAAACGCCGGGGCGCTACTCCGCTGCCGCGAGAAATCGAGGTGCAGCGGACAGAGCTCCGGCGGGATCTCATGGCGACATGGAGAGCGCGATTGTCGCAACCCAGTGCTGGGCACGCCACGATAGCGGCGGTAAGTCCCCTCTTTGAGGAGTGGCTTGAGAGGCGGCATGGCGTCCTCACCTTCCGCCTGACGCAGGTCCTCACCGGACACGGTTGTTTCGGGAGGTTCCTGTTTCGTATAAGGCGGGAGGAAACGCCCGGGTGCTTCCATTGCGAAGATCGCCCTGAGGACAAGGTGGAGCATACGGTGGCGGTCTGCCCGGCTTGGGCGGAGCACCGCCGTGTCCTCGTGGAGGCGATCGGCGGCGGCGATCTCTCGCGTCCGGCCCTGGTGCAGGCCATGGTACGGAGCGAGAGTGAATGGTTAGCCGTCACCTCCTTCTGCGAAGCAGTAATGCTCGCAAAGAGGGAGGCGGCGCACGTGAGGGAGAGGCAGTATATGCGCCCTCACGGCCGTAGTCGCCGCGGGAGAAGCCCTGGGCGTCGGGAATCCCAGGCTGATTCCCGGCCACCGTAGGCGCGGGCTTGCGGACGGCGAGTAATGGGTAGCTCGCTGTCCGGTAAGGACCAAGCCCGGGTCGACGGCGCGTTGTGTTCCACGCGCGCCTCAAAGAGATGTCAGCACCAATAGGTGGGGTCCGCAAGGACCGATGCCTGCCAGGGGTGCGGGTTGTTCGAAAGAGATACCGCGGCCCCTGGCACACAGGCAACTGAGGGAACACGGGTGGGTTTTAGTCAGTAAAAGTCTGACACGCCCTCCCGCTCCACCCAGAGCGGGAGAAGTTATTTGATGATTTCCCACCCAAAAAAAAAAAAAAAACCATTCTTAGGGGATCCCATAAACTTAGGGGATGTCGGTGAAAACGGGCATTAATCTTTTTGTTATTCCATTAAACATTTCATAGATTGCGATTTAGTCATGAACTCTCATTTCAAAAACTCTCCCCCTTATTGGGTTTGCCAACCAGCTATTGCCCGCGAGTTCATCTACGTGTATTTCATTTTTAATACGAGGATGATAAGTAGCGTTTGTCCTTCTCCGGGTACCTATCTCTTCAATTTCGTACCGGGTTTAGGTGTAGACAAAGTTACTTTTCGCATTATGTAAGAAGAGACCAATTCATATCTAACTCACCGACATATCCACTGGGATCCCGCCCATCAATACTGTAGTGATCATTCAAGTATATCGCATACTTCAGCGCTTCCTCAGGAGCCGGTGTCCACTCCAGGATCTTTTTAGCCCAGTACATGCGCAGGAAGCCGTGCATTTTGCCTTCCTTCACCAATTGGATCTGTGCAGAATTCCACAGGTCGTCGTGTGTCTCGGACTTAGCAAGTTGCTCCAGTGTGTAGATGTGAGATCTTTTGTCTTTCCTGTAGGTCAAAAAATCTATCAGTTGAAAACGAAAAGCCATTTTCACTTACACTAGTGGACACATAAATAAACGCCTTAGTATTTTGCGCAACGTAAGAGACCAGAAAAACATGAACTTGTCGACGATCCCTTTCGTTACTTTCCAGGTTCTAGACAAATTGTATCATAAAGGATTTTCTGATGAAATTGAATAATACATTTTATTTTGAGTGCCATAAAGTGAATAGTTGTATGAGCACCAACACTGACTGACTTCTAACGGCTCTACGGCATCCTCGTCGGGCGCGCTCGCGCATTTCATTTCTACTTTATGGCCTAAATAATTGTATATTTTTCAATGGCATCAGAAAAGCCCCAAGAGGTTAATTACCAGTTTATACCTGTGATCATCCAGCGTCTTCTGCGCCCAGTTACTTGCGCCCTTGATGCTGTCGTAATGTTCGCAGTAGAAACAGAAGTTATCAGCCAGCTCGCGACGTACGATAGCCTCCTCTAGGTATGCATTCACTGATTCTGTGCACTTTGCTTTGTGCTCTTGGACACATAGGGCCACTCTCTGGACTGATATTTGACCTAAAAATGTGAGGTAAAAATGAGCAGAGCAAATGAGGTAATATGGCATGTGCTGGTGTCCGCAACTCCACGTCAAGGCGCGTATTTGCGTACGGGAGCAGAGTGTAATGATAAATTATTATTCATTTAATTATCACACTATCGTTCAGTGATATAATACAAGCAAGTGCTTTTGTTACAAACATTTGTTTGATTTCTTGCTTAACTAGGAGCTTCTTTTGGTGTCATCAAATGTGCTCATATAATATATTGTTACGAGCTTCAGGTTCGTGACAATTAAAAACTGCCAACAAAAATTACCAAAGTTGACACTTTAATTAAACACACAAATAACAAAACACAATTTCACTACTGATCACTCTAAATCGTACTTGAAGATCGCTTCAGATGTTCTCGCCTGTATCGCTTGACCAATACTGCCCTTTATAGGGCCCTAAGAACGTTCGAGAAACGAAGCATCTAGAATCTTAGAGTACATACCGGCCCCGACTGAACAGATGTTGATAATTCTAGAAGATGCTGGTATCGAAATTGCTAGATAGATCTTGACTCAATTAATTCTGCTACTCGATACTAGATGGCGCTAGTGGTAACTAATTGCTTTAGCGCGTAACAATATTGTGCAGTATAGTTATATGCAGTTCTGGCTTTATCCAAAATCAAGCTTGTTTCTATTGATCATTTTGATAAATGATCATAAGTTCACTTATGATATTATCCACTATTGCAGTGGATGTACCGCCGAAAAAAGAAAATAAGGCTGTAGTAGATTTATTGTAATTTTTCTTTTTTCTATTATTACCAAATAAATAAATTACTTACCAAAATGAAACCATGGTGATAAATTACTCAGCGCATCTTTCGTAGGATCATTCCTCTTAGTAGCAAACACCTTCAGCCTTTGGTCAATGAAGCTCTTCAACATTTTCAGGGCATTATCATAGCCTGGCCGGGCCCATTCTACAGGGCCAACGTTTTTGTCTGCCTCCCTGGATACTATTGCTTCATCCCAATCTATGGGCTGGAAGTTTATAACAGAACAATAAGTAAGTACACAACTTAATATTTTGAAAAACAAGTAATGCCCATTTAATTTTTTTTTTTTACACTACTTTTATTACCCGACTGTGGAAAACCCAAAAGTAGGGTAGTTGTATTTTTAACAGCTTATCTCTAACCAACATGTTGAAGGAAATTATTAGAAAACATTAAATGTTGCCTATGTCCCTGAAGGGATTGACCTCTTTCAATCCCTTCAGGGACATAGGCAACATTACAACCTCTGTTGTAGCGCAAATTCGCTATGGTTAAAAGCTTTTTTGATTTCCATTCCAACCTTTTTAAGCAAATTGTTCCCATATTTTTTAACACATTTTAAACTTCGAATCTGAAAAAAAAAATCGCGGATTGTTTTTTTTTTTCTGAGAACCCGCACTGCAGATTTGGAAGCCATCCATGGTGGTTCGAATTTCTTGTTTGATCCACTACGCCAAAATTTTAAGGAATGCTTATGATTATTTGAGATAAAAATACAGTATATAAAAATCTGTTTCCGTTGTGCGAATAAGTGTTTTCGACATTAATTGGACGTCAAGTTACAAGCCGAATTTCGATTTTCCCTATGGGTTTAATAACGGCGTGGTTCGCCTTGACCTACGTCGGCGCGGTCTTGCCCGAAGTCCTGACGCGCCTGAAGACCAGACGTAGGCACTGCAGCCACGTAACTCCAGCCACTCTTTTCATTCACCCGTCTGGCGCGCTGCACCGACTTGTTTTTCGAACTACCTAATCGTATCCATAAATTATTAATATTGTATTAGATTACTGTCAGTTTGTTTTTTTAAGGTTTAAAATAATATCCGTAGTCTAGATAATACTACAAAGACCGGTTTGACTTAGTGTTCTATCGTAAACCAAACGTACTTTTGCGTGCATAGGCCTAGATTTAGTCGATTGCAATTACTGGATAGATCGTGTACCAAAATAATTTACATTTTCTTCTTTTTAATCCATATAATTTTCCACTAAGTTTCACTCGGCATCTAATTCCTATCTGCAGTTTTTTTACCCAATTTTCATCCTTTTTTACATTTTAATATCTTTGGTGTTTTTTATTTATTACAACAAAATTAAAATGTATTATATAGCAAAGATGTGGGTTGTCTTCGATCTACACGCTAAAAGGTGTTTAGTATTTCGCAGTTAATATGTTACTGAGGTGAGCCTATTGCCATTAAATGCAATAATTTTAGCTAATACTAGCTGCGCCCCGCGAACGCACCCATATAAGTTTCGATCCAGTGGAAATATCGGGATAACAAGTATCCTATGCCCTATTCCAGATCATGGGTTTAACCATGAGCGAAATTTCATCCAAATCCACTTTAGCTTAAAAGCGTAACAAACAAACATACAAAAAATCTAATCTTTTTTCTGTAACACAGACATAATCACATAATCCTGACAGTTTTCATTAAACCATCTCATTCTAACTCAAAATAGGTCTTCTCAGAAGTTGTTTTAATCTATGCATAATTATGATAAAATAGTAATGGTGAGGTGTGTGGTGCCGGACGTAAAGAATAGCACCATCCCATCTCTTCCGTGGGTGCCGTAGGGGGGCGACTAAGGGACTTAGGTACTAGAGAATGGGCAGCAGCGTTCTTGCCTGCCAAGCGTAGCGAATATGGTAAGCTCCCCCAAATTGTGGGAGGCCGATGTCCAGCAGTGGACGTCTTCCGGCTGAAATGATGATGATGATGAGTAACGAATTGAAAACTGTACAATGGTTTTTGGAAAAAAAAATTGCTACAGGTGTGGGAACGAGTCTAATGTTGCAAATATAGTTTTTTGAGTTTTTGCTGTTTGTATGTTCCGGATGGCAAAAAACGGTTGAACGGATTAAGTAGGAATTTGGCACATAGATAGTTTATGATCTGGATTAACACATAGGGTACGTTTAATCTCGGTAGTAACTTCCCGTTGGGTATTTTCCGACATCCACAAGAGTGAAGCCGTGGGCAAAAGTTAGTGCAAAATAAATTTAGCTATAGCAGT
Organism: Antitype chi; assembly: GCA_947359405.1. Taxonomy (NCBI): domain Eukaryota; kingdom Metazoa; phylum Arthropoda; class Insecta; order Lepidoptera; family Noctuidae; genus Antitype; species Antitype chi. The sequence goes on from OX375808.1 coordinate 19,205,991, forward strand.
TATCAACTGAGTCGTCGGACCATAAATCAATTCCCTATGTCTATCTCGCTTGCACTTACGGGCCTTATGGAGCCGCTTAGTGAAGGGCGTAACTATAAAATAAATATATCGATATGTTACGTTTATTATCGTATTTTGTTCATAAACTTTAATGAGTTAACAAAGCTTTAATATTAAACATAAACTATACGGGTTTTATCTGCGTTTAATTTAGTATGATATTAGTGACTACATACATACATACATACTCAGCCTATAACGTTCCCACTGCTGGGACACAGGCCAGAGGGAGTGGGCCGTAATCCACCATGCGATACCACAAGATACCAAATTAAATACCAGCGTAAACCGTAAAAAGTGTACAGATCATTTGTGACTCATCAACACCATGTGTGCAGGTAGCCGTTTACCGATATAGGTCCCGGCGCACTGCATATTCCTATCTCTATTCATATTTATGGCCTCACGACTCAGTTGATAACCTGCTGACTATAGGCGAAATTGCTAGTCATTTCTTTCTTACCTCTGGCTCGAACTTGGCAGTATACGGATGTTTGATAACTGGAGGAAACTCAGTCAGGTATTCACCAAGTTTGGAGTTTATCTTGTTTCTGATTGTTCTTGCTGAGTACTCCTGTTTGTCTGAGGCTACCCAGCAGGGCACTATGTTGTGGGCATCTACCTGAAAGATTACAAAATAGTAAAGTAAAGCAAGTTTTTTTTTTATTTGGAACAATAACAAAAAGTTTTGTTGTTAATAACTAGCTATGCAGGCAGAACTATACGACAGATTTTTATTGCAGGTTAGTTCTTTGCATTACTTCGTCTTCTTTGCTGGAGCACTAGGAAATGGTGAATGTTGCTTTTTGACCTTCAATATCTGCTTGATTTACAGCTGATTTAAACAGTAGGTACCAGGAATGGGAAGAAGCATCAATTGCTCAACAGTACAATTTTAGAATTTCATCTTGAAGTGATTCAGTACAACAGTAAATTGGGTAAAGTAAAATATTTGTACATTAGTTTGGTCAATTATTTAATTTTATGGTAATTGGGTGGCTTATAGACAGCTAACAATATACCAAGTAACAACAAAGTAAATTACGACAAGCCATTTACAAGCCTTCACAGTTAGCAAAGACATTCAACCTTATTGTACTTTTTAAGCATAGGTTGTGACATTTTAATACCTGTATAAGCGGGACATCTTTCTTCAATTTCTTCTTACAGCCTTCCAGCCAGCCCAGAGGCACTCTCAATGGATTAAAGTCACAGACCACAGCCCCAATGTTATGCTTCACAACCCACTGCGGCAACACCTCTGCCCCACTCCCTTCTAGCAGGTGAAATGATATGTTGAGGTTCTTGCAGTCTGCTGCCACCTTCTCTAAACCTGAAATATGATAAAACAGTGTAAGAAACATGTACTTAAGTTTATAAATTAATTTCTAGTTCTCAATATTTTTATTTATTTTAATAAATTGTAAATAATTGACAATGTTTATTTACCTTTTACAAGAAAATCAAACTGTCTGACAGAGGCATCTAAATACTTGGCTATCAAACAAAAGCACACATGGAGAGGTACTTCGTTTTTGAGTGCGAGTTTCTGTGCGAACAAAAAGGCCCAGTTATCCTGAACCCGGCTGTCTCGGGACATCCAGTACACCACACCCTCGCACTTATCAGGCACCATCTGCTCCTGAGACACGATTCTAACGCGTTTTTTATTGAACTTATACTCTAAAATTGACTTAGCCGTATCTTCGCGTTTAGCTTGTAGCTTCTTCATGTATTCTTCAACATTTGAATTTGACGTAATTCCATTGCTCTTGCTTTCCACTAAAACTCCTGTTGAAAGCTTGAGCTTTTTCGCTGCAGATGCCATTTGTATTACAGTGGTTTGTAATGTTAGGAAGGGAAATCTCATAGAGTTTTGTTAAAATTTTTAATTTGAAGAAACCACCCACAAACTAGCCATAACAAAGCCAGCAGAAAATACAGATTAAAAATATAAAAATGAATGACAGCCTTATGACTAGTTATGACATGACAACACAGAGTACATTATATATAGGGTACATGACAACATGGTATTAATTTTGACATTTCATTTCGCGCATAAATCTGGCATCCTCATCATTTTTTGTGCAATTTTTATTTTGCGGTGAATGCAGCTGTGAACTTATTACGAAAATGTACTTGAGTACTTACCTACAGTCTACATTAATTACTCCACAAGATTACCTTCATGCACGAGTAGAAAATATAAAATGATTGACCGTCGTGGAGATGTGGTGTCGTGAATTATATATTTTCTTCAGAATGAGTTTCAGTCTCTTCGGGAGTTGGGAAGTATTTTTCCTTTAGATAGTTACTGCATGGATGACAGTTAATTCTATCAATATTCGTTTTTATGCATTCAAACGAGCAAAAACCGATCAAATTGCATGAGTAGCACGGGATCTTTGCATCTCCTAGTGGCATTATACATTCGAAGCACACGTTGAACTTTTCTTCCTGAAAACACATATAATTAAAACATTTTTTATTTTTTATTTATGCGATTAGTGCAATAAAAATGCATTAAAGATGATGATGAATGATTTTCATATCCCGCGCGTAATTTGATGAAACCGCTGGTCGCGGGTGGACGCACGGCTTATTAGTCTGTGGTATGACGTCAGTTTGTTAAGTAAACAAATGCGCTGTATTTTGTATGATAATTGTTTTTAATTTAAAAAAAATGTTATTATTCTACATTATCGTTGGTTTGCTGTTCCTGAATGTAAGATATTATTTCGACAAAAATTACTTTAGTTACGAAAATAATAAAAGTACAAAGTTGTTCAGTTGATTAGTTTATTCAGCGGTATGACGTTATAACATGGCGGCTACTATTTCATGGTTTTCCAATACAGTTTAAAAAACCTGAATTTTTTAAATTGAATTTTAAAATGTGCTTTGTTATTTCATGAACTAAAACTAAAATTTTCTGATTGCTTTTTGCCTAAGCTATCTCAATAATATATATTTTTAGCTTTTTCTCATATGGAGTAAAATAACCTATTGGCTCGGATCATGTTCTTGTATTTATCTTGTACCTATCATTCACACTACCTACTTATCTTGACTAACCACTACTAACCACAGTAACCACTTACCTACCTATTTTGACTGTGTTTGGCCCATGGTCTAATTATCATACCATGGTTTAGCGTAAGTCACATCAGACAGACAGCCTATTACGATGAAACCCTTCGATTTAAAACGACGACAGCCGATCGTCGATCCCTTAACTTTAAACGGATAATGTTTGAATTTCGAGATTACCTTTATCTTCAAAACTGTGACAGTTGAACTAACTGTGACAAATACTATGTAAGCAAACAATTTAGGTACCTCTTTGGCCATAAGCTCGGGTGTAACGTACGGTCGTATTGCTGTCACCATGTCCGGTTTCGACGTAGTAGCCAATCTATGGTTACGCGTAAAGCTCGCTACTTCTCTTTCAATGTATTCTTTCTCTTCAAACGTGATAGAGGGATGCCGCCAAACTTTTGTGATAGAGGTACATCGTAGAATTTTCGTCCTCTTAAAATAAAAATGAATTATACATAACACTTGTTTTAAAATCTTTTCATCCCTGTATTTTTTTTTCTTAGTTGTTTTTAGGACATCCCAAATTTCTAGGCTGCGAACCGCCGTCAACCAGAGACTTGTAGGCTTCTTATTTTTATGTTCTTTTAAAATCATGGTCCAATGGCGATGTTTGTACCTAAATAAACAAACTTAGTTAAACATATAACACACTTCTTACATGTCACGAGTGTGTTAGATACATGTCTTACATGATAATACCCAATTACCCATTCTAGAATTCCATGAATTTACGCCAATGCTATAATTATTGGGTGCTTAATAGTGGCAAATGGATCACACTATCACGTTTTGGAAGGAATAGGTACCTACATCAAATTACAAGTCACCCTGCATAACATAGAAATATATAATCATATCCTTTGATAGGAACTTCGGATAGCAAAATCTCGTAGGTATGTAAAATTCAATTGCCGTGCGTTGGTCTCACAAAAACTCGAAAATGGCTCGACCGATTGTGATGAAACTTTGGTAAGTTGTTGTGTGCGCGCTGGAGAAGGTTCCTAACAAAACAAAAATGAAAAGGCATTAGCTAGTAGGTTATAAAACGCTTTAGCCATACATACTTGTAAACAACTTCAATGAGCTCCTTCATCAATATGGCCTGCAACCATCTTATGTGCAGCAGCCTTGCGCACTCTACCACCAGGTCGACAGCTTGTCTGTAATCGCCTACACTATCATCGGCTACTTTCCCCGATTGCTTTGCTGTAGCCTTTGTACCTGAAGCCTTTGAAGCCTTTGTACTTGTGCCCTTTGTACCTGTAGTCCTAGATACTGTAAGCTTCACAGATTTCTTCGGCTTTTTCACTTCGCTCTTACTATTTTTTGGATGTCCTATAATTCGAAAGTGGCGGTTTATGTTATTAGTTATGGAATATCTTTGGATCAATGAAAAGTATTGTAAAGCATTACAAAAGACGATCTTATGTTTTACAGGCTGGCGATAAAACTACTTTAATCACCGAATTTAAGAGATAGAGAAAAATTATGTACACCTTATTTTAGTTTTCTGGGCAATACCTTAGTTGCTAATTAGGGAGTGGTGGAAAGTATTAAATGTTTATACTCCATAATTAATAATACAAGTTAATAGATAGGTACTTAATGCTGTTGGACTTGGAGATTTAGTAGGTCTTGGTGACTCGATATCAGATAAAACGCTTTTTACAAAACAGAACAGGTTCCCGTACTCGTCTTTTCCATTCTGGCACTTTATTAAAGGGTCTGCTCCAAACAGAAGCAGACTCGTTAGCTGTAAAAACAAAATGAAAGAGCACAACCTTTTTAAAATGAAAAAATAAATACCTAAGTATCTATTTGGTCTATAGGATTTAATTAAGTAGGAAGGAAACGCATGTGACTAAAAGAGTGATGAGCGTAAGCGTAGCGAGAGGAAAGCCAAAGAAAAGATGGATGAATTGTGTGAAGTGAATTATAGCATGAAAGTAGACAGGGGAGATTGGAAGAAAAAAAAATGTGTTGCGCCTACCCCAAGGAACATAGGACAAGGCCAGGAAGATTATGGTGATGTAAATAAGGATTTTATTGAATGAATGTTTCCATGTAAAAAAACCGAATAATAAGTAAGTAGGTATGTACCGTTTGTAACTTTTCCGAGAGAGGGATGGTTTTGCAAAACGGCAAATAGAACATTTTCACCAAAATAGTCTGATTAGAATCATTGATGACCGCATTAAGATCAGTCCTCGGGCTGTTTAAGAAAATATCAAATAAGTCCAAACTTTTATTCAGAGCCACTTCCACTGCTGAACGACCTTTGTATTGGGCAATCGGATCGCAGCCATATTGAAGTAGCAACTCCAGGAGTCGGTCACGAACCTGAAAAAAAAAACGGTCTTTAACTATAAAACCTCAGTTTGGAGTTTTTGGCGGGATCGCGTTGGAACATGTCGCACGAATTTCCATTTTCGTTAAATTTAGTGAAATAGCGAATTAAATGGTATAATTTTGGTAGTGAATTATTTAATTTAGTTACGTGTGAGTGCACAAGTGTAGTGAAGGTGTAAATAAGTGACTAACGTGGACTTTTCGTGTTCCCCCCAAAAACTCCTATTAGGTTGTTGTAAAGTTACTACCGCTTTACAATAACTTTGATTTGACTAACTAAAGTCGACCATGACTGTTTCGTAACTTCGTGCCCGATGTCGGGGCATTTACTTGATCGAAAAGAAAAAAATTACTTGACACTGGCTAAATGCACAAACCGTGCGAAGCCAAAACCAAAAAAAAAAAAATCGCTTTCCAAAATTTTGATTTGCTTTTTGATAAAATCGTAAGAAATCTATGAGCGAGTCCAGCTGCAATAAAGATATAAATTTAACACCTGCAGAGTTAGTGCAAGCGGTACCTACATAATGCCGAATTGAGTTATCTTCCGGAAAAATCGCGCGAAAAGTACAGACGCCAGCACATCAAGCTACCCCAATCTGTCAAATTTCTTTGATAGATTTTCATCTTTATATCATAAGTATAAGGTTCATATTCAAGTGGGAAACTTTGACAGTTTGGGGTAGCGTGATGTGGTGGCGTCTGTACATAAAAGCGTATAATTTTTTCGATACATGAAGACATTCTAAAGGAGTGAAAACGTTTTCAAAGACTACAATGCAATGCTATTATACTTTATTGAACGAAGTACACTAATTTAATATATTATTTAGACGGTTTTTCTTGCACTTAGCATTTTCCTCGCGTGGTGAAAAATTGTGTGTTTTGCTCGGCAGCAAAGGTATTCTGCGTCTCGTACCTTTGAAAACCTCACTACGCTCAGGATTCTATATTTGAACCACTCGCTTCGCTCATGCTTTTTTTTTCTTAGTTGGGTAGGTAATCATCAAATAACTTCTCCCGCTCCGGGTGGAGCAGGAGGGCGTGTCAGACTTTTACTGACTAAAACCCACTCGTGTTCCCTTAGTTGCCTGAGTGCCAGGGGCTGCGGTATCTCTTTCGAACAACCCGAACCCCTGGCAGGCATAGGACCCCACCAGTTGGTCAATTCTAGAATCCTTCGCTTGCTCAGCTTTCAATTCAAGTACTCGCAACAAAAAACAACTTTGCAGACTTGCATAACAAATAACTATTATTTGCGGTAAACATAACGTAGAGAAAGAACACAAACACAAAAAAGAACAAGTTGGGGAAAATATGCGTCATATCCACGTAAAACAGCCATCGCTCAACATAATGCTACGAAACAGAGCCCCAGCGCTGCTTTTCAGTTACAGCCGCAACCAACTACGAAATGATTCAACTTTAAAAAAAGTCCCATTGTATGTCGGGCCGTCCGTTGTGGCAGTGCCAAGATGGTGCAGAAAGAATGACCGAATTATTTACTTACGTCAGCCGGCCGATTATTATTATCTGCATCAGGGTCAATTTTTTTTGCAAGCACCGCATGCAACAAAGTTGGACCCTCGTCCTCAGGCGTAATATATGGAAACTGAGCCGCGTTTGATACAGATGTTGGTAATAGTGGCCGAGGGATCTTCAGCCTGTGGTCTGCGTCTGCTCCATACTCGAGTAACATACGAATGACCTCCAGGTTGTTGTTTGTCAGCGGTCCGCTCACTGCGATGTCTAAAGTGGTGTATCCATACACCTGAGGAAATAATTGTGAATTAATTAATTAAAAAGTACCTGTGATTATTATAATTGAACGCTATTAACTGCACACTACATCATAAAGGTAGGTACGCCTACGGTGTAAGGGGCATTGATGCGCAAACTGTTATCATGAATTGACCACATGATTCGAGAAACTTAATAGTGTAGAAATTTTACGTCGGTTATTTTAAGAAATCTGCTGTTCCACACACATATTAATAGTAATGATAATTTTATTGCAAAACTTCAGTACACCTTGCATCAATGAGGTCCCTAGCCCCTGAACTTGGATATCCTGTATGACAAGGGTCCAGGTTACATGGATCAGCATGAGAAGGCTTACCGTCTTATTCATAAAAAAGTTATCGAACATCTAAACAGTTGCTAAAGTCTGGTTTCTCTTTGAAAACCGTTCGAAAACTTGTTCTACCGAAGTGTCGTCGCACCTGTCTGCGAGAGCATATCATATTGGGAGTCGGGAGTGAAGGACCTTAACTTAGCATGGCTATGGTTCAGAAATTTCTTCACAAAAAGGTCTCAGACGAAAGACATAATCAAGAATAAATTAGTTACTTGTGGGTAAGCTTCATTAATATCAGCGCCGTTCATGAATAAGTGTTGTATTAGTTCAGCGCAACTGGACACGGCAGCAATGAAGAGCGGCGGTTGAGGACACCGGACTTTAAGCGGGTCCGCGCCATCGGACAACAGCTGTAGGATTGTCGCCATTATATGAGACATCCTGCAATATGCGAAAATGTAGACTAAGCTTCTGTACCTAAGTGCTAGGTATTTATTATCTAATTATTTTAAGTAATTACAACAAAAACTATATTTATTTAAACGTAAACGATGCAAAAGGAGTAGATATGTAAGGGTCGTGCCAGCACCCTAATTGCGTAACACGCGATTAATCATAATCGGTTTCATTTTGACAGTTCAACAATATTCATTGCGTTATTTACGTTGTTAAACAGACACATTTTTCGAACATATGAAGCAATGGTTTAGCCATTTGTTTCAAGACGAAACAAATTATGATGAATCGTGAGTTACGCAATTAGGGTGCAGGTGGCGTTCTGTAGTTACTACCTACCGCCATGCGAAGAAGGCGAGAGTTTATGTGTTTATTTATTTGAACATTCATACATACGTATTAGAAAAAAAAACGCTACTAACATTAATTAGACCTATCTATAATTAAGAAGACTGATAGCACAACATGTTTACCTAAAGATATTTTAACATGCTTTTTTACACGCTTTATAATAGCTTCACTTGTATGTTTGTAAACGACTCCTTAGAGCGCGATTTTGATCCACTTTAAACGGTCAGATTTCATTTAAACTTTGTAAACTTATCGAGGACCGATGACAATTCAATAATTTTAAAAAAAATAGAGAAAAATAGAAAAAAAAAACTGAAAAAATCACGCTTTTGTAGTTAGCAGAACTAAAAAATAGAAAATAAATAATAGTTTAAAAACTAAAAAACACGCTTTAAAAACCAAACTAAAAAGAAGAAAATAATTTAATTCAATTAAAAAGCGTGGGGTGCTTGACATTCATCATCATCACCATTTCAGCCGAAGGACGTCCACTGCTGGACATAGGCCTCCCCCAAGCTCCGCCACTTCGACCGGTTCTGTGCTTCCCGCATCCAGCGGACTCCTGCGGCCCTCACAAGGTCATCGGTCCACCTTGTGGGAGGCCTTCCAACTTTACGTCAACTACGCCAACTTTACGTTGCTTGACATTAATTGATCATAAAAATACCTCAAAAAGCACCCCACGCTTTTTAATTGAATTAAATTATTTTCTCCTTTTTTAGTTTGGTTTTTTTTTCTTTATAGATAAAGTACCTACCCTAGACCAATTCGAAATTTCATCATCCTTGGGGTTAAAACAATGTACATTTATGCGATAGCAACAACAATCGCGGTTGAATTGCTGTCATTTTTTTAAGAGTTCCGTAGTCTGTCTCCGAAACGTATCATCAGATCTATATGAAATTTAAATTTCGGAATAAAACTCTTTCGAATAAAAATTAAAATTTGCGAATTCGGAGTTATGCCCGAACATACATAAAAATATATATTTCGAATTGATAACTGCCTTCTTTTGAAATCGGTTAAAAATACCTCAGAAAGCACCCCACGCTTTTTTTAAATTACTTTCTGCTGTTAAGTTTCATTTTTAAAGCGTGTTTTTTTTTTTTAATCTATTACTTTTAGCTTTGCTCGGTTTTTTTTGGTTTGCCGTTTTCTGAATATGATACCTAGCTAGATCGATTTATCGCCCCCCAAACCCCCTGCGTACTCATGAAAATCGTTGGAGCCGTTTCCGAGATTCAGATTATACAATGTGTCCGGACATGGCCTAGCGATATTATAAATACTTAAAATATAAACTATTTTAAAGTACAATTACACTCTAAGCTGGGGTCCAATACACTACCCCGCTATGTGGCAGCCATTTTGATTTTTTTGTTGAAATATTCTCTATGCGAGTACAAAAAAAATTATAGGTATCTCTCAAAGTCTTATTCATACTGAGATAAAAATAGGCTTATTCGAAAGGCAATAATACTGTCTACCGTTTGCATTACAAAGTAATATCTCACAATTCCATAACTTTTGAAAAAAAAAACGAAAGCGTTAGTGTTTATCTTTAAAAGTGGGATAAAATATATTGTGTATTGGACCCAAGCTTAGAGTGTAATTGTACTTTAAAATAGTTTAGATTTAAGTATTTAGAATATCGATAGTCCATTTCCAGACACACAGTATATATACATATAATATAAGGATTTCTCGTTTAAAGATAAAATTAAAAATGAAAATGGAATATTTACTCACTTTTCTTCTTTCTTTTGTTCCATAGTATCTACTAAGGTATCCTCCTTATCCTGAAACAGAGTATCTCTGCTGGGCTTCGTGGGCACTCCCTTAATTAATTTGGATGAAATTTTCTTGAGACTCTTAATGTCTGGCGGTTTTTTTATATCCTCCTCTTTCAATAAATCCAAGTCTTTACACATGTCGTTTACTTCAAAAATGTATGGTATAGGATTAACCTCACTGAGCTCTGAGAACGCTTCGGCTACTCTTATCGAATATTCAGTTTTCAATTTATCATACATGTGCTTATCTTCAGCGAACGCATCAGTACTCGCATGTATATCCTTATCAGTAGGTTTTTGCAAGTCGTGTTTTGAAACTTCAGTTTTCTTTTTATGAGACAGTTCTTTTAGAGAAATCTTTTTAGTCGATAAATTCTGTTTATAACTAGCTTTGCCTGTGTTTGATCCGCTCGCTGCTAGCATATCTCGGTTTTCTCGACTAATTTTCCATTCAAGTATGTGTTCTTCCGGCGGTGCTAGAATTTGACCAATATTTATATAAATCCTCATCTACATAGAAATCCGATGAGTAAACATTATCGTTTTTTTGAGGTGTTACTCCGCGTACAAGCGTGCAAAAAACTATTAGGTACCTTCGACGTAAAATTCGGTTTTTAAATCCCGATAATAATTTAACAGGTGTAATGTCAAACTCATGCCAAACTCCTATTCTAAAACGCAAACACAAAAGACTTGACATGTCAGATTAGTCTCTGGGATTTAAAAAACGTACTATAGTTACAATATAGGTAATGGATACTTCCCTGCTCGACCTACATCTCAAAGAGTTCTACTAACCTTCTATACTGACCCTGATCAAAGAACATGCAGTCTTTGTCAATAAGTATTTTATACTTACGTGGTCCTACAGCTGTGGGGGGTGGTAGAACAGCTTGAACCATTGCATTGTAAGCCACACCCCGCTTCTCTAGCGCGTATCTCAACAAGGTGATGCCCAGAGGTGTGCAGCAAGCATCATTGTAAGCGTCGACGTCAGCACCGGCTTCCACCAGAAAATGTATTGTTTCAGGTTGATCCCCACACTGTGAACAAAGCTTTACAGCATAAAAAGAAATTGGTTACATCTTATTTCGTAACAGTATAATTTAAAAGAGCGTCCATGAAGTTTCTTGCCCGTTATTCTCCATAGAAATCTACTACGCTTTAGAATGGGCACTGAAGAACCGACTCAATTGACAATACAAAAGTGCCCGTGCCCAAAAGTTTAATTGAAATACTTGCTTTGAGTTTATGTACTCCAAAAGGAGCCATAAATCAATTCGGTTAAAACGCCGATGATTTGATTGAAATTACGCTTCCTGCTTGGATTTCAACCTATACTCCATAGGTTTATGTAGTTAAATAAAGGTAAACAAAAAAAACACGTGACTCATAGATGCGAAACCTTTTATTTCAAATGTTAAAATCATATTATTTATAGTCATATATTAGGCTCTATTCTAAATCTGTATCAGAATCTGATAAACTGACACATTAATAATATCTCGTTCCGTTGTATCATCAATTATTTTGCTAGCTATAAATAACACAATTTAACAAAATCGAAACGCACTCGCAAAATCGTAAACATCGATTGTCGAGAGCGCTGTCAAAGGCGCCTGGTTAACCGACTGAACTACTTGCCACTTCAGTTGCCATACTTCATCACAGTTGTACTTTCAAATTTCGTAACGTTATCTAATTCGTTGTGTTTTCTAAAAGGTTTGGGGAACCTGTCTTTTTGGGCTCTTTACAATAGGTAGATTACAAAATAATAAACCTATACCTTTATTATAATAGATCCAACTAAAAATCCTAGGAAGAGTAGTTTAATTATAAATGATACAAGTTTAATATCCATTTATAAAAGAGGAAACTATCGTATAAATCGAAAGTAAAATTGATTTTGTTACACCGTATTTTTAAACAAGAAAGTCTCAAATATAAAAAAAATCCTTTTTACGATTTGTGTACCTTTATTTAACTACCTAAACTTATGGAGTATATGATCTCTTTTTCGCTGTAGTTCCTAACCTGGGGTCTTAGATTAGCACCTGATTCTGTACTGTCACTCAAAACTTCCGTTATCTGACATGACGGATCATTGCTTATTTCGTTCAATCTGACACAACGTGGACACAACACACACATCATAAAGTGCGACAGGACATTGAAAGATCATAGTCATCGGATTGAAGCTTCTGGGTTCGGCAACCCTTTTCGTCCCTCAATATTTTTTTAAGAGTCATACTCACTGCTGCATACATTATAACCGAATTTCCTTGTACATCAGTGACGTCCGGCATAACGTCACATTCATTTATAAGCGTGGCAACATTTGAGATGTGACCCAAATAGCTTGCCATTATTAAACTCCTGAAAATTACGTGGTTCATTAAACATTTTCTTCACTAACTTCGCTATATACGAATAGATGCAGATCAGAACATTTAAATACATAAATTCCCACCATCATGGGCGTAGCTAGCGATTTTGTCTAGGGGGGACAGCCGTCCAACTGAATTAAGGCGCATAGTATCCTCATCTCCCGTTTGTATGCTAAAGCACGACTGCCGCCCGCGCCCGCGCAGGGCACCCCTGAGCCTTTATCTCAAAATGGGGATATTCCTTTGATTAATTTACAATTGTGCTTCGGCGACCTCTAACTATCTATTTTTCAGTGTATTTTTTTTTCCAAATAACGAAGCCGTTTAGTAGGAGTATGGAATAGAAGCCAAAATATTGCGTGTTGGAAAATATTTTTTTACAGAAAAAGTACTTCGGGCAAAATGATCTATATGATAAAAAGAAGAAAGATACTAATAATTATAGACCCGTATCGATTTTGCCAGTTTTCAGCAAGGTGTTTGAAAAAGTTATGTTAAATCAAATGCTCAATCATTTTAATCGTAATAACATCCTACACGATCAACAGTATGGTTTCACCAGAGGACGTTGCACAACCGACGCCGGTGTCACCTTATTAAAACACATCTTCACCGCATGGGAAGAGGCGCAAGATGCAATAGGTATCTTTTGCGACCTATCCAAGGCGTTTGATTGCGTGAATCACGAAACACTTCTCTTGAAACTCGGGCATTACGGACTGGGTGAACTTGCGCTTAGCTTTGTAAAATCGTACTTGGATGATAGACTGCAGCAAGTTCAAATAAACGGTGTGAATTCCTTGGGCTTAAAAGTCAAAATGGGTGTACCGCAGGGCTCAATATTGGGTCCGTTCCTCTTTTTAGTATATATAAATGATTTACCTCATTTACTTAAAAACCGACTACAAATGGTGTTATTTGCTGATGACACATCACTGATTTTTAAAGTTAAGAGACATGCACAGGAGCTTGACGACGTAAATAACGCTATAGTTAAGGTCCATAATTGGTTTACTGCAAATAATTTGGTATTAAATGGAAAGAAAACTAAATGCATAAGATTCACGTTACCGAATGTTAGAAGTAGTGAATGTCACGTTGTATTGAATAAGGAGATTCTAGAATTCGTCGAACAGACGGTTTTCCTGGGGATCACGCTTGACTCAAGGCTACAGTGGGGTTCTCACTTAACATCACTTGCAGGGCGGCTAAGTTCTGCCGCTTACGCTGTTTGGAAGATCCGTCAATTAACAGACGTGGATACCGCGAGACTGGTCTATTTTAGTTACTTTCATAGCATCATGTCTTACGGTATTTTGCTATGGGGACGTGCTGCGGATATTGAGTCGATCTTTATTCTGCAAAAGAGGGCTGTCAGAGCCATCTACAACCTACGCAGACGCGAATCTCTTAGGGAACTGTTCAGAACAATTAACATCATGACGGTACCTTGTCAATATATCTTTGAAAACATTATGTATGTGCGTAAAAATCTACATCTTTTTAGTAAGATAAGTGACAGGCACAATTTTAACACTAGAAATAGGAACAAATTAGATCAACCACGTTTCCGATTGTCTAAAGTACACACTTCGTTTATGGGGTACTGTGTAAAATGTTATAATAAAATACCAGCCCATATTCTGGAACTAAATGAAAATAAATTTAAATTATGCATTAAACGCACACTATCTAGACAAGCATATTATAAGTTAGATGATTATATTGTTGATAAAAATGCTTGGCTTAATGCTGGTCCGACTCCACAGGCTCCTGGGCTTACTATTTAAAATTTTCATATTTGGAAGAGATGCGCCCCTTTTTTATGTTTTCTGACATTATGAACATTTCTGTTCCTATTATTTTTATTTTTTGACATTACGATTAAGTTTTTATTTTTACTGAATCAAGTATTGTTTATTAAAATTTCAAAAGATGTTAAATATTTTTCTTTCTTAATTTTATATAATTTAGAAGCATTTTGTTTAAACTTTGTAAATGTGAGTACCATGCATCCGTATAATAATTATGTTGTTTTGATGTACGTTGACTTGAAAAAGCGTGGCAGTCGAGAGTATGTCATGCTCACTTAAATGTCTCGCTGATGGTGGCGCGTGTGTTGGATCATTCGGTTCCCTACAAAATGGTTGAGCTGGATGGTGCTGATCCACGCGTCAAGTTCGTGAACGGGCGCCGTCGGTTGAGACTGGTCATCTCCTAACTTCCATGGCTTATTTTAAATCTTATATTTAGAATTGTTTTTTTTTTTTTTTACATGTTTCTCACATATAGAAGCAACAAGAATATTGTTCCCAAGATTTTGTAATACTTAACATGATTAAAAAGAGTGTCCATGGAGTTTCTTGCCCGTTCTTCTCCATAGAGATCTACGTTTTGGAATGGGCAACTAGCTTCAACTTTCCAACTGGTCGACTTTTTGACAATTCAAAAGTACCTTTAAATGGTCTAATTGAAATAAATGCTTTGAGTTTGAGTTTGAGTTTGAGTTTATGAATCTATAGCAAAATCATATATTTTTCAAATCTTCAAGACAAGCCGTTAATGAGCAGTAGGGTTCATAAAGTGAACGTGTTACGCTACCAAACGGGACGTAGGCCCTTAACCAAAGTAATCATAGATCATGCCTAGTAATAAATAAAGCCACCAAAAAAAAATAAAAAATAATCAGGCTGATATGACTAAAAATCGCTTTCACTGTTAAAAAGTTATCAGATCTAATGTAGATCCAAGCCCGTAATTCTCTACAATGCTTAACTTTACAAACCTAACACTGTAGTCAAAATGTACGGCTTGGCCGTTTCTCGACTGTCGAAGTTTGTCGACCCTCCTTTAGGCTTATGGTAAGAAACTAAATCACTGGTCTTTAATGTTTTGTCATGTAATATTTCAATGAAACGACCAAGCCTTGCGTTTTGATCAAGATGTAAGGTTTGCCGAGTTAAGCCTTGTACAGTTAGGGGCTTGGCTCTACATTAGATCTGTCCAGGTCCAGGCCATGGTACGGAGCGAGAGTGCATGGGTAGCCGTCGCTTACTTCTGCGAAGCAGTGATGCTCGCGAAGAGGGAGGCGGCGCACGTGTGGGAGAGGCAGTATATGCGCCCTCACGGCCCTAGCCTCCGCTGGAGACGCCCTGGGTGTCGGGAATCCTAGGCTGATTCCCGCCCACCATAGGCGCGGGCTTGCGGACGGCGAGTAATGGGTAGCTCGCTGTCTGGTAAGAACCAAGCCCGGGTCAACGGCACGTTGTGTTCCACGCGCGCCTCAAAGAGATGACAGCACCTACTGAAGGGGCCTGCAACGGCCGATGCCTGCCAGGGGCGCGAGTTGTTCGAAAGAAATACCGTGGCCCCTGGCATGCAGGCAACTGGAACACGGGTGGATTTTAGTCCGTAAAAGTCTGACACGCCCTAGCTCCGCCCAGAGCAGGAAAAGTTATTTGATGGTTTCCCATCCTCAAAAAAAAACTAATGCTATCATTAAAATAAAATGGCATTCATTCCTGGCCGCAGATTTTTTAAAATCCAAACAACATAGTTTGTTCAACACAGCCTGACCGTGTGTTACCGGACGTAAAGAATAGCAGTATCCCATTTCTATCTTTCTCAAAAAAAACCGTTGTCATGGGGGACTTCAACGCGAAACTAGGCAAACGAAGCGATGATGATTTGCGAGTGGGGCAATTCGGTGTTGGACGTCTGAACCACCGGGTTTACGTACTGGCTAGTTTTATGGAGCAAGAAGGCCTCTTTATGATTAACGTCTTCTTCAGAAAACGTGAGTACAGGAAGAACTTTCTCAAAGCACTCTAGAAGCTGTTTGATTCCGTCATAGTTGAGGGAAAAACGTCACAGGCATGGAACAGAGGTGTGGCAGTACTTTTCTTTAAGAAGGATGAGAATACCCTTCTTAAGAATGATAGGCCCATCTCAATTCTGAGCCATGTCTACAAGCTGATTTCCAGCGTCATCGCGAACCGTCTCGCGAGCAAGTTTGACGACTTCCAGCCTGATTCCGTAAAGGCACCGTAGACCAAACACATACGCTGCGGCAGGTTATACGAAAGACGAAGAGAGTGTCACCTGCCTCTCTGCTTAACGTTTGTGGATTACGAAAAAGCTTTTGATTCGATCCAGACATAGGCTGTACAGCAGTCTTTTCAAGCGTGCCAGATCGACTGTCGGTACATCGAGGTGCTGAAGTGTCTGTACAAAAACGCCACTATATAGTCCGACTCCAGCAGCGGACCTCGAAATCTATCCTTCAGTGGCAAGGTGTGCGACAGGGAGACGTTATCTCACCGAAACTGTTTACCGCTGACATCAATGGCGAGTTAATCACTCACCTTGGGTTTTCCGATGATGTAGTTGTGATGGCTGACACTATGGAGTTCTCCATAGTGTCGGCCTCAGTACAATTGTCGTTGTAGAGCTTTCAAAAGATTGGGTTTTAAAATGAACATGGAAAGACAAAGGTCATGTCTAATGCCCATGTAACACCCACTCTCATGAAGATTAGACATGATACTCTCGAATTTGTAGTCGAGTATATTAACCTAGGGAAAACTGTCCAGTTAGGTAGGTTTAACTTCGAGAAAGAGGTCAATCATCGAAACCGACTCTGCTGGTCGGCGATCAGGAAGCTAAGCAATATCTTCTCGTTCCAAATATCCCAGTGTCTCAAGACGAAAGTCTTTGACCAGTGCCTATTTCCAGTGATGATTTAAGGCACTGAAACGTAGTCGCTTACAATGGGCCTTATAAGAACGGCTAAAAGTCACCCAAAGGGCAATGGAGCGCGCTATGCTTGAAGTTGAAGTTCACGCGATTGAATCAGGAATAAGAGATTCGCAGGAGAACCAAGGTTACCGACATAGCCCGATTAATGCCAAACTTAAGTGGCAGTAGGCAAGGCACATTGCTCGCAGAACAAATGGTAAATGAGGCCGAAAGGTTCTGGTGTGGCGACTGCATACTGGAAGACGCAGAGTTGGCAGGGCTTCCACAAGGTGGCCCGAAGACATGTGAAGGCCGCAGGAATCCGCTGTTGTGAGAAGCACAGAACTGATCGAACAGACCGAACTTGGGGAGGCCTATGTCTAGCAGTGGACGTCTTACTGCTGAAACGATGATGTCTGACTGGTACGTACCTTTCACGATTTAACAGATTCGATAAAGTTTGGCAAATAGATATAATAGTATTCTGGGGAAGGTACTTTTTACCGCGGGAAAATATATTTTCTAGGAGGGGGGGGGCAAAGAAATTTCTAGGGTGGGTGCCACCCACCTTTGCCCCCCCCCTAGCTACGCTCATGCCCACCACAGATATAATTCAATTTTTTTACGTCAGTGCGAAATGCGAATTTGAACTTAGTAGCAAGTTTTTAAATCCCGATAGAAGAAGCATTAGGTTGATTGTGCAATACAAACCTGCAATCCATTTCATGCTTGCCAGCTCGTTTAAAAGAGGACCTAGGCCCAGAGAGGATATTCTCGAGGCTGAGTCGCTGCTTGCCCCTCTGCTCTTCGTGAGTAAAGCAATGCTTCATCATGTGAATGACTAGTTTGTTATTGTTCCATGCGTAATACGTTGTTTTATCGGGGTCATTAATTTCAGTGCTGGTTTGGCTGATATCCTGGGTAAGAAGTGCGCAAGTGTATATAGATAGTTTTTTTTTTTCGATTCGCTGGCAGGAGAATTGTACACGTCTCTTTCCTAGCACTGCCGTGAGTGACCGATGAGCCTGATATTTAAACCTAAATACCCGGTTTCTGAACAGACAATATGAAGTTGAGAACTTGTCAAACTCTAGCATTACCCTGGGAAATTCACTTACGGTTTTTGCAAAGTTTCACTTAAAAAAGTGCAAGTGCAGTGTAAACATACTTTAATGCCTCAAAAAAATCATCAAAGTCATCTCTTAATTATCTTGAAAACAAGTTTATCCCTTCAATAACAATTATAATTATAATTAAAAATATACCATAAAATTCCAAATGCCAAACTGCATCCAGTGATTGATTATTATTTATTATTAAATAGTTAATATCTAATTTTATACGATTTTATTTCCATTTTACGACAATGCTTGCTCATTTATTATTCGATTTATTACAACAGATTTTAACCCGTATCGGATTGCAATAAAAACTATTATCGCTCATAGCCACAATATCTAAAGTTACCAGGGCCTTAAGAAGCAATGGATATGCAAACGTTTTCAAAACATGAATCAGATTCTGATTATTACTGTGTTATTTACGCAATTAGGGTGCGGGCATTTGTCGCCTTTATGGTTCTTGGGAAGAACAAGACAGTGGTATATTACCCGTAAAATAATTTGCTCGAAAGGGCACAGTAGATTAATACAGGTCACACACGGCTTCTGAAAAATTGCTACCAGACTGTCTAAGGATGACCAACGTCCAGCAAATGATTTCTAGTTCAAAGAAATACCTTATCAGGCCCAATAGGTGTAACCTCATTGAGGGTATTAATTCCGTTGACATAGTAGGCCCTGTCAAACGCATCCACCTGGCAAAGTTGGCTCGACAGGTCTGTACAGTGCTTTGGGTACAGCTTCGACCACTTTTCTGCAGCTACTAGTGGCTCACAACCAGATTTTTTTAGCAGTTCTAAAGCTGAGTTTAGTTCACCGATCTGTGGAGACATGGAAATCCTAATCGTGTATGAGATTGTCTATCAACTACAGTTAAGTTAATGTGGGTTTGCTTACAAACAATGCTTTATCTGACTCTTCTTTGCGTAGGCCCTTTAGAACTAAATATTACGAGGGATTCTCCCAGTTTCTTCACTTGTGGCTAAGAAGGACTTGGGGGTTAAGTAATAAAAGCCGCACGTGTCGATCAATCAGGTTAAGCTACGCATGCCGCGGTTGGTTCGTGGATGGGTGACCATCTTTACATACGAAGACCACTCCGTGCCTCGGAAAGCACGCTACTCTGGCCGTTGGTCCCGGCTGTCATTCGTGGATCTTTGACAGTCGTTACAGGTCGTGAGAAAACCGAAAATCTGACAACCAGCCTTCCCAAGGAGTATCGCATTACCCAGTAACTGGGTTATGAAGGTCAGATAAGCAGACGTTCTTTGTAAAATACCAACATAGTTGGGAAAAGGCTAAGCAGATGATGTTTCTTCCAATTTTTTATGTGACTGAACATGAATCTTTCCTACTGTCCAGAGGCCAGCACATCAAACTAGAGCTACCCCAATCTGTCAAATTTCTTTGATAGATTTTCAACTTTATTACAAAAAAAGTAAGGTTCATGTTCAATTGGGAAAATTTGACAGTTTGGGATAGCTTGATGTGCTGGCTTCTGTACAACTTCCAATTAACTTTCACAACCAAAGGGGTATTAATATGCTTACCTCGATTGATTGATGTATAAAATTTATAATTTTTACCCTCTGCTTACGACACGGGAAGTCTTTAGGTGGAGACATTTATTTATTAAGGACCTATATTTACGTTTCGAGGCCGATTATTCCAGCTTCCAACAGCAAAATCAGCGTGTAATGTTCCCACTGCTGGGACACAGGCCTCCGCTCTGTGAGTGAAAGTCGGCCGTAATCCACCACGCAGGTCCAACGCGGGTTGGCAGATCACACATGTCTTCGAATTATTAGTTCTAAGACAAGCCGGCTTCGTCACGGTGTTTTCCTTCACCGTTCTTGGACCGTTCGTGGGAAATCATCAGATAACTTCTTCTATGCTCTGGGTGGAGCAGGAGGGCGTGTCAGACTTTTACTGACTAAAACCCACCGGTGTTCTTTCAGTTGCCTGTGTGCCAGCTGTTTCTTAACTATTTTGTTGTTTGTGTGCAGTGGTGAAGAAATAACTTTCTCAAAGTAAAGCACCTGTCAGGGTTCGAACCTGCACCTACAACTCGTAAGTCGTGGTGGTTACCACTGGGCCACCAGTGTTTCTAGCGACAACTGTGCTTACAATATTTTTCATTACCAAGAAGAGCACAGGGTTCAGCCATTCGGGTAAACCTACAGGCCAGATGAAATGTTATGTTATTAGAAAAATCTACTAACAATCTTAACATTCTTCGTCAACAGTATTCGATGCGGCGTGATCGTGTTAGCCCCAACGGGGTTTGACGCCAGGTCGATCGCCACGCTGGGCAATTCTGGCCGCCACGCCAGTCGAATGAGCTGGTAACCATACCAGAGTCCTACGTCCTCTCGAAGACATGCATGGGTTTCCACTCCTGGACCCCAGCGGAAGTTCTTATGAAATAGACCCTGCATCGAAAAAGGAGGTGGATGTTAAGAAAGCAAGGGAATGTTACTAAGGGTTGACGTGTACTTGATGTCTA
Organism: Antitype chi; assembly: GCA_947359405.1. Taxonomy (NCBI): domain Eukaryota; kingdom Metazoa; phylum Arthropoda; class Insecta; order Lepidoptera; family Noctuidae; genus Antitype; species Antitype chi. The sequence continues at coordinate 19,226,930 of OX375808.1, forward strand.
ACAATTTTCGTATGAAAATGCTCTTCAACAATTCTTTGAACATGTCAGTTATGTATGTGATGTGGCACCACTATAATAAATATATATAAAATTATTCTTCTATACAAAGAGACCTGGCCATTGCCAGGTCTCTTTGTATAGAAGAATTTTTTGGGCTGATTTTTCACTAAAAATCAGCCCAAAAAATTTGGTATTTTGTTGTTCACTCACTATTCGTTTAAAAAATTCCAATTTAGGAAATTTTCTGGTCGTATTAACTGAACAATGACGGACTCGCCTGGCTGTCAAACTAGGATATGCACATTATTTATTCGTCTGTGATTGGTGCCTACTTAGTGGAATGTCACCGCCGCCGCCGCCGCGCCGGTAGTATAGAATATAAATAACACACTTTACCCGCGCAGCACGAACCGAAAAATCGAAAAAGTTGTGTGTGCAGTGCATCATCGGTGTAGTGTTGGGTGCATAGGTGTAAGAAAGAAGGAGATAAAAAAGAGTTAAAAATGTTTCAGAACCCGGTGTCTCCAGTTTGGCCCCTCCACATGCCACTACAACACATGCAGTTCAGTAAAAGCAATAGATACGAAGTCCCGCACACATCCGCAATTCATAAATCAGAACGTACTACACAATCAATTATAAAACTATCTCATCATTCACAGCGTGCATTTACCAGGCACCGTACAACTTACTGAGCCAAAAACATCGGTCGCTATCGTTGTGCAGTAGGCTTAGCACGAGCACCGATTTGTCGACGGAAGGATATTAACTAAATGATGTACAATAGGAGTAAGATAGCTATGTTTATCACAGTTAAGCGTTTCAAACGAATTATGATTTCGTAGATAATCGTAGATACTTCGTGGCCGTCGGGTAGAAAGTTTGTTGTCAGTGTGATTTTGACAGTTTGGGAAGAAATATTCTTCTGAAATAACCTACATTTATATGGACCTCGATAAAGATCGTTAGAAACGAAAGACAAAATGGCAGATTGTAGTAGGATATCTACGGTGCAATGTCAAAAATTAAGACAGATGAAGGCAGGATCGTATCCACCAAGCCTGAGCTGTTGAAAGACATTGAGAGGTTCTATGGACAGTTATAGACGTCAACAAGAAACCCCGTTACGAATCTGGCTAACGACCCAAGAGCTAGATTGACCCGACACTATACTGAAGGCATCCCGGATGTCAGCTTGTACGAGATTAGGATGGCTCTGAAGCAGCTCAAAAACAACAAGGTGCCGGGTGATGACGGAATTACGGCTGAACTCCTAAAGGCCGGTGGGAAACCCGTTCTTAAGGCCCTCCAGAAGCTGTTTCGTTCCGTCATACTCGGGGGCAAAACGCCACAGGCATGAAACAGAGTTGTGGTGGTACTTTTCTTTAAGAAGGGTGACAATGCCCTTCTTAAGAATTATGGGCCCATCTCACTTCTGAGCCATGTCTGCAAGCTATTCTCCAGAGTCATCATGAAACATCTAGCGCGCAAGTTTGACGACTTCCAGGTAGCCTTAATTCACAGTAACAAATTCTATTTGCAAACTTAAGGGGTTTAGAGGTAAGTATTCAGAACAGGGTGCAAAGTTCACTCAACTTCCTTAGAAAAGGGGCCCACCCTTTATCCTCTGACCAGACGGGTGTCGTGTCTGGTGGGCAGTTTCCAGTTGATTACGGGACTGTATGCGGGACTGATGTGCGGTAAACTCTGCTTTCGCGATGCAGGATTTTGCGTGACGTCACCATCATTGTGATGCGTAGTTCACATGTGGCGGTGTAGATGCCGTTACAGCAACCATTTTCGCTGGAGAATAACAAGGATACTAACATTAAACACGCGTCCATCAGGGTAGGACATGAGGCCGTAGCCCTGCATGCAATTGTTGTAGAACCGGCCCTCATAGGTGGTGGATAAGTTGTCGGGTCCTAGGTACCGCCAGCGGTATTCGCCGTCACCATGCATCGTGTCGCGTAGCATGTGGCCATTGTAACACTCTAGGGACTGCAAGATTGAAAATGGAAAAATGTTCAATGACGTAGAAGGTACCTACTTACTTATGTACGGTCACCAAAAGAGATGAGTAACCAGGGTCGTCAGATTATAGTTAAAGTTTATTAAGAAACCTATGGATGTTTTCAAATAAAATGTAATTTTATTAATAGAAAATAAACAGTTCATTTATCTAATTAAATTTCATACGGAAAATTCATCGGTTTCTTACTGAACTTCAACATATCCGAGGAGCCTTGCTACTTATCCCTTTTGGTGACTGTACCTATACTACAAACAGTTTAATAGGTACAACAAAACAAAGGTGTTTTTTCAGCCACCTATGCCTTTGCCGATTCCGGGTATAAACTTAGGTAGGTACAGTCAGCGTCAAAAATATCGGAACGCACAGACTGTTCAAAATGATCTCAACAACTAAGAAAATTAAACTATCTCAATTGGCTAAAGTTCTTGTCAGAATGACATTTGTCCAGTATTGCCTTCATTCTGAAACATTCCTTGTGTCATTGAGTTAATATTTAATTTTCATAGTTGTTTAGATAATTTTGAACAGTCTGTTCGTCCCGATATTATTGACGCTGACTGTAAAAGAATAGAAGAATCTTTATGACAAGGGTACAACAAGGTTCCATCGGGTACGTCGGTAGAACTTTTGTCTCCTTCTGTACTACGAACTTCATTGCGCAACTTATAATGTTGATTTATTTTCATAAACTTTATGTGACTGTAGTGATACACTAGCTGGTTAATCTCGCAGACCAGCAGTTCTCCGGAATCTGCCTCCTGTATAAGCTCCTTTATAAGCATCATACAGGAGGCGGTTCTCCTGTGTCACAGGAAATTTGTTTATCATGCACGAAGCTTTTTCCAGGATATATATACTTTCGAAACGAGAGTATTACAGCATTCGTATTCCTATACATTCATAATAAGTTTAATAATAATCCTTTCCATATGTTTTTGATGCAATTAAGCTGGTGATCCACCTGATGGTGGGCACTTGAGACTTCACGCCTATCATTATCCAAAACTTTTAACATTCTGTAGGGACCTGAGTATACAAGTAAACCTGGTTTTCATTGTTTACTAGCTCCCCTATTGCAAATATCGTAGCTTCTATATGTGTCCCGCTGACAATGGAAATATGCAATACCTGAGTCATCGTATGTAAGCTGCTATCTCAGGAACAGTTCAAATATCTTCTATTCTAATCTAACTGGCCTGTTTGTCCTTCGCGTCCCCTTTCCACCCAACTTTGTCTTGTTCATGTACCGGTCCGTCCTTTCGGAAATATCTTACGTGCCTGTTATATCCTGCTTCATCCATTAAACATTATCAGCCTATAAAGTTCACACTGCTGGGACACAGGCCTCCACTCTGCGAGCAGAAGTGGGCCGTATCCACCACGAGGACCCAGTGCAGGTTGATAGATGTCACAGGCTAAGAATTTTTGGTTCTAGGACATGACGGTTTCCACACGATGTTTTCCTTCACCGTTTCGAAAGCAGCACAACCTACAACTTGTAAGTGCTTATTCAGAGTGCACGAGCGAGGACGGGGACGGGCGCGCGGGTTTTGGTGTCTTTATGTTCACAGTGGCAGAGCGGCTGAGAGACTGAAATTCTTCTGTATCGATTTCCATGTTGCCGCGGGTGGATCAGAAAGTTTTAGAATCAGACGCGTTAGCCACTAACAGACGCTAGAGCACTGTGAAAGACACAGGCGGAATGAGCCAATAGAATCACCCGCGCGATAGGCACGCCACCCGCGCCCGCTCCCGCGCCTATGCAGATGCGCATACACGGGACCACTGTGAAAGCGAGAGGCGTCTAGATACATTTAATCTACCCGTACCCACACCCGCGCCCGCACTCGCTTTTACTCTGAAAGAGGCCTTAGTCGTGGCCGATACCACTAGACCACCACTGCTCTCCATTGCCTAGGTTAAGCAATAATAATACAGTAACCTCAGCGCCACTCCAGTGATGTGATCCCTTCCCATTCTTTCTATTCTCCTCATCTTTCTCCCCGAGGTAGTACTCCACATAAGGCCATTTGGTCTCGGCTTTGGTCTTCGGCGGATTGCAAGGCATGGAGTCACATTAGATCAGTTTGATTAACAAAAATAATATCGGTTTCATGTAAATTGTTCAAAATGTTGTGATTGTCAAAGATAATTGTCATGTGTGTTTATACCACAGACATATAATATGTCTGTGGTTTATACCTAATTTGAAGAGCAGATAATAAAATCTATGAGAAAGGAGGACGTCTAAGGATTGATTTTTATGAGAACCTTATTTTATAGTAGGTAGTTGAATTTTACGTATTCTTTATACACATATTTACGAACGAATATAAGACTGCATAAATATAAAAAAAAAACATTTATTTTATATAAAAAATATACAGTATGAAATATAGTCCTAAGCTTAATTTATTTATTGGTATATAATCATTATTAAAGTTAATAAAACAGTTTTACTGGCGGTTCCAGTTCTATTTACATTTATTGATGGAGTAGTAGGTATTACATAGGCTGGCCCCCTGTCACACGGGGCTCCGGGCACACTACTGTCTACCCTTTCGTAGAATACGGGCATGATGATAATTTATTCTTACGTTGTCACTTCTTAACAACAACAGCAACATTTCCGTTTTGCACCTTCGAAGTAAGTGTATTCCTGAAACAATAGAACGGTACATACAATACTTATACGTAAATCAAATTAGTTAAAATCATGATGATATAATCAAAAATCGCCCTGTTTATCCTACTGTATCCTATATTTTCTAAACTAATAATAACCTGAAGCGCTGAGAGTTTTGTTTCTTTTGTTGGTCCGTTTGAATGCACGAATTTTTGGAACTGCCAGTCAGATTTGTTTTTTATTTGCATTTGCTAGCCCTACTTCCATCATGCTAGGACTCTTTCTCTCCACAAAATCATGGACGAAGTCGCGGGCCATTTCTTTATAAACGTAAAAGTCTGTTTTAAATGTTTGTGAATTATTTATAACATGTTCGTTAGTTAATTAATCACAACCGGATTTGACTCTAAGGGTTAGGCCAGTGGCCCCAGCACTGCGCTGCGACGTCGTCGTTCCGTAGAAATATACGTCATCGCACAACGCATCGTGAAAATCTGATGACAGCGTCTTCGCGTACGTACGATGTCATATGCGATGAAATTTTGCGTTGCCCCACCGCATCGTAATGTAATGCGACGCGTCGTCGCAACGCACTGTTGTGGCCTGATTCTAATACTTAATATCAAAGTCTTACCAATAGGAAGGCAGCAGCCAATATGAGAGCTTTGTGTTTCGGTTGCACGGCGGGAGCAGGTACCTTCACTGTGGTGGTGAAACTATTCAGGTCTCTGTCCCAGCCGTGGGCTATCTTGCCCACTTCGCGAAGGGAGTCGCCAGTCATAATCTGGAAAAGTATAAGAGTAATCACTTTTAAAAACAAGTTCACTACACTCACTAGTTAAATTTTCGACTTATAACTCCACTTTTTATCACTATGGTAATTTTATCTCCACAATTTTCTAAACGCAGGATTCGTTTTTCAAATTGGAGCGCGCGAAATATTTTAGCGATTTTCCCGCTTAAACAAGATATGTCATCGTTCAAAGTATGCATTGTTGCAAGGAGGAGAGAAAGCCTACTTATCGCAACCAGTGTGGGACCGCTCTGGCAGGATCTAACCTGCTGCTACGTCCTGCAGTACCGACGACGCTGCTATACGTGTCCCGTTTGCCCCACTCTACGAAGACTGAGGACAACGTAGAGAGCATACGGGTGAAGACCAACTACTGGAGTTTGAGGGTGGAGGCATTGAAGGCACGCTATAACACCAACTTCAAGTCGTTCGTGGTGCGCGTTCCGACTCATCATTTGGTGACCTTCCGCAAGGAAGAGTTTTGGCCAAAAGGTGCGCTGTATCGGCGTTTCCGCGGCCAGCTACGCGACACCTCGCAGCGTAACACGACGCCGCGTGCCGTCACTTCGTGCGCAAATAGTTTTTAAGATTGTTTTATAAAATATGCATTCTTTTATAGTTATTGTTTTATACTTATACATGTATTGTGTTTTATGGGTCTCAGTTGCCTGAAGTAAAGGACAAATAAATAAAATTATCCTACTAATCCTATTTCCTACTAATATTGTAAATGTGAAAGTTTGTATGTTTAGATGTTTTTTACTCAATCACGAAAACACGGCAGAACGGATTTGGATGAAATTTGGCAGAAAGATAGTTTGTAACCTGGCATAACACATAGGATACTTTTATCCCGATAGTACGTTCCCGCGGGATAATTTCCAAAGTCGACGCGGTCGAAGCCGCTGGCAAAAGCAAGTCCAGAATAAATCTATCACGATATCACCGGCACCGGGACCAGAAAATGTGAGCATGTTTAAAAGAAACAGGAAAAGTTCTGAGACTTTTAGAACTGTAGCGGCACTACAGAAAAATACTTCGCAAAAATATGTAGAAATACAAAAAGAGAAGTGGCGCCATCTACAACGCCACAGGCGAACTACGCAAAAAGACGCACGTCATAGGATTCCTAGATCGCGCAGTTAAAGTTTACCGCGCGATTGGCATAGGTACAACATCCCGACATCAACCGTCGAGCAGTTGCCCACCAGACACAACACCCGTCTGGTCGGAGGATCCTCCCTTTTCAATAGGGTATGAGCGAACTTTACACCCTGTTCCTCATACCTCTATAGAACTAAAGAGTTTCTTACATTTTATCCTTATGATCCTGACAATTCCGGCAATCTTATCATGAGATAGACCTATTGTCTTCTTTTCATAGTCTATTCTCGACATTGAAACCGCAGCTTAAGGGATGATTCTCTTTATACCATGCCTCGTCCGGGCCGGCCCGGGGCCGGAGCGGAGCCCGTCCGTGCTGCACGTTTATATTACACCGGGTTATAGGTTTGGAGGAGACGGGGCGTGTCCGTGCAACAACCGTGGTGTAGACGAGTGTCGACCGAGCACGGACGGGACACGGATCATGCACTGTCTAATATAAACTGGGTCATACAAAATGTATGTGACGTTTCAAATCCATGCCTCGTCCGGGCCACGGACACGGCACGGCCTGGGCACGGCCCGGTCTAATGAGAATCATCCCTAAGTATAATTACGGCCTACACAGCACAATACCTAGCTCTGCCATTAATAATAAAAATCTTATCTTAACGAGGACTGCCTCATTGGTCTAGTGATCACAAGCGCTACGTCTGAGCATGAGGTTCTGGGTTCGGTTCCCAGGTTGAGTAAAGTGTTATTGACTTAAACATAGCTAGTGAATTGTGGGTGTACTTATGTATACCTCTTCCCAACCCTTCGGGGAACCAAGGTGTGATGCTATGTTCTCTTACCTTAAACTCAGAGAGCAGTAAGGCACTCCTCTGCATTACAGCAGGCCCTTCCACCACGAACAGCACCTGATCAGTGGCATCCCGAACCAGAAAGAAGGGCACCATCCAAGTACACTGCTGCTGCACCCGACCCACGTAGTCACCTGGGGGTGTTACCACTTGCATTTCCTGGAAAAAGAACAGACCATATTTACGATATTTCTTTCTCTCGCTCTTCGAAATGTTTGAATTCATGGGTTTGGTTACATCTTTAGACTTAGCTTTATAGCTTTGCTTTATAGTACTTAAGTCGACATGCACACGGACGTATTAAAATGGCGGCAGGATTTTTTTGCGCACTGGATTTCCAACTGTCGTGACACCGACAGTTGCCGAGCATTGAGAATCTGACAGAATGCACTGCGAGTGAGTCTCAGCGCGTCGAAACAACTCACAGTTCGATTATTATTAACTCTCAGCGCTATACAGTGCGTTGAAGATTCAGTGTAAAAAATAATAGATAAAAAAATCTAAAAAACACGCTTTAAAAACCGCTTTTTTAAGGTATTTTTATAATTCATTAATACCAACCACCCCACGCTTTTTTGAAATTATTTTCTGCTTTTTTTAGTTTGGTTTTTAACGCGTGTTTTTTATATTTTTTAATCTATTATTTATTTTCAATTTTTTAGTTCTGCCAACTATAAAAGCGTGATGTTTCAATGGAACAAATTTATTAAATTATTGAATTGTCATCGGTCCTCGATAAGTGTACAAAGTTTAAATGAAATCTGACCGTTTGAAGTGGGTCTAAATCAAGTCCAAACGAGACGATTACAAACAAACATGCTTACAAACATACAGTGAAGTCGTTAACGTCCGAGTGAATGTCGACTTATGAAGCCTTTTCCGAATCGCCCCATGAGAACAACTGACCTGCAATCTGCAAGGGAAGCAGCAGGAGGCAGCCGCAAGTCTTCTGGTGAACACCATAGCTTCTTGTCTGGTATTATCGTGGAGGTGCAAGGTGAAGGCTCGTCCTGTTCCCCACAGGCAGCGCTGGGTCGAGCTCGATATCTCGCTAGCAATGTACAGCGCTTCACCATTTGGTACCCTTACTATGTATCGGTTTTCCGACTCGATTCTAGATGTCACTGAAAGTTGGTGAAGATTTTTTTTAACTCGAACTTCTTTCTCTCAAAGCATTTATTTCAATTAAACCATTTATTTATAGGCACTATTAGGTGCAGCGCAGACGACACACGTTTTGTGCGATCGAGTCTGTGGCGCACAAAATGTCTGCATGGCATGTAAAATGTCCGTCGCGGATTTTACGCAGACCCAACGCACACGACGCACATCTTCGATCATTCTGTCGGCAGAACTGTCTAGGGACTTAGACAAAAAATACGTAGACGTAAAAGATGTCCAAACAGGAGCGGAATAAATATTACAGCACACTTCTTCCCACAATTTTCTTTTTAAATGTCTATAATGATATTTTGCCTTAGAAGTATCATAAATCGCTGGTCTGTTTTGTATTTCTTGTATTAACATCGATACATCGATCTCTAGCGCCATGGTATTATGTCCCCGAGTGCAGATTGCATACTAAAAGTGTGCGTCGTCTGCGTTAGCGAGCGTTCTATTTTTTTCGCGGACTTTTTGTACGGCGCGGCGCAGCGCGATCTGCCAGAATGACACGGGGTTTTTGTGCGCTGGACTTTTTGCGGGTCGTATGCGTTACTGCATATAATTGCTTAGGTTCTATTCACACACTAAAAAGTGCGTCACGGATAGTCTGTCGTCTGCGCTGCACCATAAAGTTTCAAGGAGTCGGTGAGTCAGATAGATGAAGTTAGTGGCTAATTCCAAAGCGTAGTTAGTAGGCACATATCACAGAGACAAGAACACGCGTGGGCACGAAACTCCTTGGACACTGTTTTAAATAAAAAAAATTGGTCCCATTATCCATGTTGAAATTATACATAGGTACATAAACATATATGAGAAGAGAACGATGTAGAAAAACGTGAGAATCCAGAGCAAAAGTAAACAAAAAATAATTCAAAAAGAAATCAGTAATTACTACCATGGATGCTTGCAACTGCTGTAAGCTTTTGTTAACGAACCACCTAAGCAGAAGTAAGCATACTAACCAATTACTCATCAAGACCCTCCATGCCTCGGAAAGTAGGTTAAGCCGTTGGTCCCGGCTGTCATTTGTAAATCTTTGACAGTCGTTATGGGTTGTCTGAAACCCGAAAGTCTTCAACCAGTTTTATTAAGGGTTATCGTATTACCCAGTAACTGGGTTGTGGAAGTCAGATAGACAGTCGCTCCATGTAAAATGCTGGTATTCAGATAAAGCAGGTTAGACTGGAAGCCGACCCCAATAAAAGTAGTTGGGAAAAGGCTAGGCAGATGATGAGATGATGAGAGCTTACTATGGCAAATGACGCAAATACAATTCAGACGACATTAGCAATAAGCAATAGTTTGATGACGCAGTCGTGCTTGTGAGTAATTTGTTTGAGCAAAATTCATCAAGATAAACAAAATTCCTTCAAAGTCAAAGTCGAATAAATATCACTCCCTACGTAAGCAAATATCAGTGGCTTGCACTCGATTCAATAAAGACGCAGAAAAATGCTACCAAACAGGATGCAAACAGGCCTTATTATTTGTATGGATATTTTTTTATATAATGTGTACGGAGAAATCTTTGTGTTCTTCTTTTGGTGAATCCTTTATCAAGTAGGAAAACAGAAGAAATTAGTGGCAGAAACAACAACGTCACACACGCTGAAACCATAAATTTAGCAAATGGTTCTAGCGTAATGCTAGTCAATTATAAAAAAAGAAATCTGCTTTTTAATAGAAATGTGGAAAAGTGTAGGAGACAAATGGAACAGTAAGTTTTAAACGAAGAATTTCAACGCAGGGGCGACCCCAAATTCATGTATTGAATCAATGGAAACGGGTTACGCGTCGGTGTCCCTAACTATGTATAACTGTATAATTGACTATAGGTAAGTACTTACGATCAGTCAGCTCCACGGTTTGCTGGATCAGCAGATTGGAAACTCCAATGAGGAAGTCCAGCCCATGAACCGGAATAAACTGGCCTCGAGCATTTGAGCGCCAGTCCAGTGTGGAGACGGGTAGCTGGGCACGATTGGTCCCTAAAAACATCTCCTGGTTATTGTATTAGCTGGACAAAGACTATTTTCTTTTGTTTCACTAACCAAGGCATTTAATGAAAATTTGTTATTTCTAAAGATTTTTTACAGTGGTAGAAAAATATTATTATCATGATATTTCTATTCAATCTTGTCTTCAATAAGGCTTTGTGGAATGCGCTTTGTCAAATTGTGTATAAGTAGCTGGCATATCAAAAATCATCGTCTTCTATTGGATTTTGTGAGGTATAATAAATATAAGTGAAGAATAGGCCGAACCATTTCATTACACATAATCACGTGACTCGTCTCCTCATGCGAAGAAATCAAATAGTATAGATGGAGTAGCGTCATCTTTGTTAATCTTTTAATTAGCCTTATCATCAATTTGTTCATGAATCTATACGAAATGCTTTTCTAAACTTACCGTTCGTAGGCTGCACACTTATAACTAAATCTGGTCTCACAGGTGTTCCATCATCTGTGGGAAGAATATTATGATCGAATCAATCGGAGTCTACCAGTTCAAGTTCAAGGATAAAGTAAAAGTTATGCTTATTTAGTTTTAAGCCCTGTATTATTCAGGCTTCGGGTATAAGCCAGCTCTGTGTCAGCAAGTCATTTAAGGAGATATCAGATGCTTAAAATTTTGTAATTTTTGTTTTTAGTTCTCTCTTCTTTTCTCCCAAATTTAACTCAAAGTGAAATGTCTGAACACAAAATGCATTATAAATGCAAAATTAATTTAGTCTGATATCAGCTTTATATTTAGGAAAAAATACAGCACATCCAGGATACCGCTATTTTTATGCTTGTGCATAAAAATAGCGTTATCCTGGATGTGCTGTAATTTTATATTTGTATATAATTTTTGCTTGGAAAACCAGTCACATTTAGCGTGAACTAACAACAAATAAGTACGAATTCAAGTTAACGAATTTCCTTGATCGATGATGTAGCAAATCATCTTAATTAGACTTAATTTCCCAGTCTTTTGTTTCAACAAGCATTTTGTATACGGACTTATCTATAGACTCCTTATCAATTTGATAATTTACACCATAATTAACGTCATTACCTTCAGTTGCACCACGATTGTCAGTCCCACGAATATCTGTTCTTAGTTCTGTACCCCCAGTTTCACCCATTTTTGAAGTAACTTTATTTTTCGCACAATTTTTCACATTTGATTCACTTAATACAGGTAGATGTTATTTGTTGTCAATGCGTGGTCAAACTGTGTTATCGGCAGTTTTTACTCGTCGTTATCGAGTTATCAATAAAAGATATCTCAGCGTTATTATCGAGTAGACATCGGTATGTTGTAGGTACTGCGATTGGCACATTAATTACATCAACAGTAATCATGTGTGTACGTGTGTCTGTGTGTATTTTCCTTAGATACAGCATTATTTTCGATATTTATTACGTAACGGAATGATTGTTTTTCTACTTTTCTAATTAACTCTTCCATAAGCACCTGGTGTGTCAGCTGCGGTAAGGGATGGAGGTTGTGTCTTCCGCCGCCTCTTTCACGAAGATCACATCCTCGCAAATAAAACTACTTGTGTTTGTTTTTTTTAATGTGGTCTCCCAAATTCGTGTTTTACTAGGTAGGTATATACGTGTTCAGCAAATATTCAAATCCATGATCAGTTGACTACAATTAGCGAATTTTATGACCTTCAGTATAATCAAATCACAATTTGTATAGGTACTCATCGTTATTGAGGAGTTCAATCGTCTATCGCTCTACAGCAGATCTTCACCAAGTTTAATCGGGACCTCGGAACATTACTCAAACAAAAAAACTCTTCAATATACATCGGCGAAAATATCGCTGAACATACTCATGTACTACCCTACACCTACTAACAAAAAACATTCAATCGAATTGAAAACCTTTTTTTTTTTTGAAGACGGTTATAATGGAAGCGACGGCGTCCTACGCGCTTTTGTTTCCGACCACGGACTGAACCACGATTGGAAACGAGAGATTATCCACAGCACCTGACTGTAGTGTGCTGCGTGTTTAATGTAAAGTTGACGTTCAAAAGTGCCTTTTAGTGCCTATTTGAAATAAATGCTTTGACTTTGTGTCTGTCGAAATGGTGGTAACGCCTCCTCGTCTACACGGCACAGGCACTTCCAAATCACCCATGTCTAGAGAGCACCTGTGTGAGCGAGAAAGTAAGGGCGCCATGCCGTTTGTCCAGTCCAGGCACTCTTTTATGACGGGTCCTACCCTTGTAATCTGTCGCACATTTTCTTTTCCGATTCTACGCTGTTCTTTTAGTTATTTCAAAGGGAACTACTTATATAAATAGGTATAGGTGTAGAAAAATTTAAATGTGATTGAAACAATTTTTATTGAAAACCATTTATATTCGGGTGTTAGTAATAATTACTTGAATAAAGTGATAACATTCAAGTCGTTAAAATAACCGGTACATACCGTACAGTTTTTAATAAATTACATTCATATATTCTATCTAATTCTCATCACTCCGACTAACATTTATTGTAAATGTCGAGATAAAACATTGTAAATTTCGCATAGAGAGTTGTAAACGACGCGGTCAGATTCGGTACAAAGGACACGTTGAAGCTACATTTTGATCGGAAGACTTAGAGGCCGAGTGCAATATCCACTCTCTTAAAGACACTTGGTGACGTCAGACCGGAGTCGACGTCACGCGTGTTAACGAAACGATTTATTGTCCTAGTATAGTCTAAAGTGCCGCGACTAATGCAAATGCGCTCTCAATCTCAGGCCTGATGGTTGACTGTGGGGGCGATCTGACGAAGCGATATTGTTTATTACTCACTTTTCCAATTCTTTATTCCTAAATATCATTTTAATTAAACGAATAGAAAATATAGATATAAATAAAGGTACACATCTAGGTAAAATGTACCTATATGATATTTTTCATTTTTTCAATACATTGGAATATACTTCCGTTTATAATAGTCTCATATTTTGGAATTACATTTATTATACATTTAGTATTTTGATTAGTTTCAATACTTACGTGGACACACTTAAATACAAATATACGTAAGTAAATACTTAACAACAATAAAGTTACCATCTCAATACATTCATATACACATCGATTTTCCGAAACCCTCACACCTAATCCTGCCCCAAGTTCACATTATATTATATGAGTCTACACTTGAAATACAATCGCAAAAACATATCTAGCAAAAGTTCATACAACGTTCAATATACATATAATATATTATAATAATAATAATTTCAAATTACATTTAACAATGAAAGCGTAGATAAATAACAGCTAGCTGACGTAACTATTGAGATCAACTTTGTGTGAACCTTAACGCTATATCCCTACGGGTCTATGGCTGGTTAGACTCGTACGAATACAATAACAAAGTTTTAACTAGATATTACTAATGGTGAAATGAAGGTATCCCTTTAGGTGACGATTTAAAAGAAAGTAGATTAATACCATCGGTTACAAGTACAGTTCGCCGAGAGACATGTAGAGAAAGCCTTAATCCATTCAATGAGACGTGGCTGAAGTAATTCTCGCCTTGAGTAAAGTTCGCATGCTTATGTTGATAGTTTATCGCTGGAAGGCTCGCTGCCAGCCCAAGTTGAGCTTGAGGGTGGCAGGCAGACAGGGACTGGCCTCACACTCTCCGTCGAGCTCGTCAGCCAGGTTGTCGTGAAGTTCTCGAAGTGCCATCAGAGCAGAACGAGCCGCTCGTTGACAACTCATATCTCCTTCGCAAGTCGTATCAGCTTCAGAAAGGAATACCAGGTCGCAGGTCGTTGGTGGGGCCTCTCCCTATAAAGAAAGACAAATATTAGATCTTAAGAAAAAATCTTCTGATGAATAATAGGTACCTGATGAATGAAAAGAACTTCTTACGCAAAGATAGCAGATCTGATGCAAGCTACAAAGCGGTAGGAACAGCTGTCCGCGGTCGCCAGCCAGCAAGTCTACTCCTCGGCAGCGCTGCACAATCTTCGCGAGAACTGGGCACGCGCCTGATGCACCTACTATAAAATGCAATTTGGTAAATATTGTCTTTGTTCAAGATGATCGACGATGTTCTTTTATTTTGTAATCATTACCTGAAGCCATTGCAGGAATGCGATGTCTACCGCTGCCACCCATGTAACCTTCAGAGTATTGCTCTTCAGTTTTTCCATTTAAGTAGTGACCAGCTCCTTGTTCATCTTCGAAGTCATTGTTCCTTTCATCTCCCTTTTCGAATCCTGGAATGTCATTGGTCATAATTTCCACTTTCTCCTTCTTTACGGCTACGCGTTTGGCTTTAGACTCATCAGTGGAAATCGGCCCTGGCTGCGTGTTCGGTTTTGTCTTTTGGATTTGCAAGCTTTGTTTAAACTCTTTCAGAGCCTTCCTCATTTTTTCCAAACTGTAAGCGGCCGCCAAGCGTGACAAAAGCTTTTCTTTCATTTCCTGCTCCTCTTTGGAATCAAGTTCTTCTCCTACGTTAGAATAATGCAGTGCCTCATCAACAATCAGCCCTTCCATATTTCTTAGTTTCTTGTCAATATTGTCTAGTTTTGAGTCGTTGTCAGTAGCTGAACTCCTCTTTTCTTCATTCTGCACGGCAAGATGAGCTCTGTCTATTTGAATTTCAGTTTCTTCGTTGGGCTGCTTTATTTCAACATAGTTCCTTTTTACATTGCTGTGTTTGCGGAATGAATTTAAGGGATAAATCACTTCCTTGTTAAAGGTGTCGAAGTATTGCTTCCTCAATCTGTCTTTAGTTAAGCCATTTACAAATGAAACCGGTTTGTTAATGCGTTTGTCAATTCCAAAGTAATCAGACCAATCAATAGACTTCTTCCTGACGATAATTGGCTTGTCCTTATCGCTGTGATTGTGATCCTGCGCAAGGTCGTGGTCATGGTCGTGTGTATGATCATGATCGTGTGAATGGCTTTCATGGGCATGCTCATGTACGTGTTCTTCTTCTTTTCCGGAAATGCCTGGATGATGAATGTTATGACCGTGGTGTTCGTGGCTATTATCGTCGTGCACAGCTGAAGTGTTGTGTTCATGAGTGAGATTGTGTGCTGGTGTTAGCATTGGGGGCTTTACTTCATGCTCGTGCTCTTCATGATCAGTGTTTCGTTTCACTGGATTTTTGATAATTTCGATCTCAGAATCGCCAAATATTTTCGAAAGATCTTTTATAAGTTTTGGATCAGTGCCAGCGCTGCTTCGAAAGGATTTAGCTGTATCACGTTTGTTTTGATTTGGAGCAAACCTTTTCTTTTGGGTATTGAGGCTATAAGAGCCACTGCTTCGTTTGGTGACAGGAAAACGCTTTTCAACTGCATCGTATGTGTATTGATCTTCATCCGCCATATCAGACACGCTATCATCATCTAGTGGTTGGAAAGCGATGGCATATTCTTCACGAAGATCATCTTTATCATCATCGGAAACGTCATAAGTATTGTAATTATTGGGGTCCACTGGGCCTGGGATTTGACTCTTCCTATTCTCGTAATCGAACAAGATTGGTCGCTCAGATTCGGAATCGGAACTGCGTTTCCTTTTGAAAGCAATAGGACCCCAATTATCAGGGAATCGTTTCTTGACGATTTTTTCTTTGTAAAGTTTAACAACGCCTTGTGGGGCAGTCTCGACATTGTTGGCGTGTTCTTTGTTGTATTTGTACTTTGACCATAGTTGTCCCAGAAGCAGCGCGTACTCAGCGTCATTGTCGGGTCCATCTTCAAGTTCCTTTTTCTCCTCAGCTTCATTTTTATCCATGAACAGTTCTCGTAGCCTGTCGTTATCAGAATGGTGGCTCCTCTCACGGAAAGCAGATTCTTTCTTAGAAGCTGAATTAGCAGTATTCTTTTTCTTGATTAGTTTGTATTCGTAGGCTTCCGGTGGCCTTTCATCGTTATCTAGTAACTTCACAATGTATTTCTGATTCGGTTCATCTTCAATATCTTCAACATCAACAGCGTAATCAGGTTCTGGAACAAGTAAGGATTTTAAAATATTAAAACAATTTCATAGTAAGTGTTCCATTCTATACATTGTTACTAAAATTCAAATGAATAATTAATTTTATAATTCTAGCTAAAATAAACACAGTTGTATGCATTGCTAGACCGAATACTTGCGATAAAGACTTGTGAATGGCGCATGAGATTTAAGTAGCGAGAACCGTTCGTCACGACAGTATTATCATACTCAGAACAATAAAAAAATGTATTGGTCTGAGCACGCACGTGTTTTAACGGGTGTAAAAAGATGCAAAACGAAGCCAAGAGTCACTTATGTCACTACCTGTCATTGTGATCATTTGATTTGATCGCTTATTGGATACTGGATATGTCTGTAACTAGAAGGTTTCCAGGGTTGGGCCTGGGTACCTTCTGGTTACGGACATATTAAAGGTAATTTTTTTTTTCTTGAAGCCAAGTTTTCAATGTAGTAACTAAAGTTTAAATAGCCCCGCTACTCCTGTACCGTTTGCACAATGTTTTGCACGATGCCGGAAATAGAGATTTTTCACACATAAAGATGAAATTCGTTTCCTAGCAATATTTTTTGCTGAATTTTACTTAATTTCATGAACTTAACGGCTATGTTGGGTATTTTTACTCCCTGCACTCCACAACCGGTGATGAAAGGTGATGTTCATTGTACATACCGGGGTATCCTTGCGGTGGTACAAATTCGTAAAGCGATTCGTAGTCCGGTTGTGGTAGGATCGGTCCATGCATTCGACCCCGCTGCCGACGCTGCAGCGCCTCAAGCGCACCTCGTAGTGATGATCCACCGCGGTCGGCGCTCGCGCATGACAGCGCGCACGCCACCAAAAGTAGCCATGTTAGGCCCATTGTTGTCAATGGAATTTCTGGAAAATGCGTGAAAGAAGCTGGATTAACATTTGGTAAAAGACTACTAGAACTATAGAAATAGAAAATTATTATATACAGGATTTTTTTTATCCAGTGCGCAAACTGTGTGCACTTTTCTATGAATCAGTTGATTTTTTTTTGTAAAACCGACGAAAAATTTCTTCGCTGGGGGTCTTGAATGGTATGCTGAATTCATGGTTACAGTTTGCGTATTGGATAAAAACTTTTTCTGTGTATGACTAGAACATTTTTTTTTAGTAAAAAAAAAAAAATGTTCTAGTCTACTTAATCTAGTACTACATGTACATGTAGTATGTAGATTATAATTGAATTGTCTGAGAATTGCCTTGTAGGTTCAATTATTTAGTAGATAGTATCGACTTAGTAGCCCTGCTTCCCACGATGTTTAAGACTTAAAAGATCATCGAGATTTCCTTGTTATGTGTAGACTATTAATATATATTACCCACTTCCGGAATTAATTCGAAATGTTCATGAAACCGAAGAATTGTCAAACTTAAGTGGCAGTGGGCAGGGCACATAGCTCGCAGAACAGATGGCCGATGGGGCCGAAAGGTTCTGGAGTGGCGACCGCGTACCGGAAGACGTAGAGTGGGAAGGCCTCCCACAAGGTGGACCGACGACCTTGTGAAGGCCGCGGGAATCCACTGGATGTGGGAAGCACAAGACCGGTCGAAATGGAGGAGCCTGGGGGAGGCCTATGTCCAGCAGTGGACGTCTATCGGCTGAAATGATGATGATGATGTTCATGAAACCAGCACCAAAATCCGTTGCGTAGTTTATAAGAACAATGTGGTCACACATACAGACACGAAAAGCCGGTGTCCCTCCTGAAGGGTCCACTAGCAGTATGTATGGCGGTATAGAGCTCGTATGTCAATATGAGCTATAAGAAAAGTAGGTGGACTCGAAAATATTAAGGTAACAGAAGTTCTCGTAAATGAAAACGTTCAAAATCTAGTCGCAAGTCTCATCTCCGCGACAAACAAATGTCAAAAAATTGTCAATAATTTATGGAAACTCGAGGTAATTTTGACAGACTGAGACTGAGATCAGACTGTGAACGTTCTTAAAATTACGAGAATTGCCCCTCAGATGATTCCACAACCGGCACCTCCATTGAGGAAAATTGATGTTTGTGTCAATTAACAACAAGTTTCTACTGTCAATGTCATGGACGGAGGTGGGGGAGGGTGGTTGGAGGGTGTAGATAAAGTTAAATTAATAATTTGAAGAGGGTTCTCCGTATTTCATTGTTTGGCTTTCACCTAAACATATTGTTTCATTTCGAATTACAATGAAGACCTCTAATATGTACCGGAATTGAGAGTCTTTAATCTGGTGTTACCTGTTTTTGATGTTTTCCTTTAATTTGTTTGTTTATTAAAATCCCTACCGGAGTATTTATCATAGCGTTTACGTAAAGAAGACGGACATGAGCCTGTTTTAATAAATTGACCTTTTTAATACTTAATTAATAAACGGAATTTTCCGACCTACGTACGTACCTTACTGAAAACTAAATTATGAAATGAAATGATAGTCATAGTGCGCAAAGGTAACTTACGCCTGCAACATGTATAGGAAAGGTTTTTATTTTTTAATTGATCCGATTAATTAGATTTAAATTATGAATAAAATTCCTCGAGCGTTATTTATAGAAAGCTTTATGTTATAACAAACGAATATTCTTGTTAGTACCTATTGTTGGTCTACTGTAGGACGTACCTTAGGACCTACTGATTAGGCCCCGCGAAAATAAAATTTTCCTTAGTTTGATGCTATTTGCAGGTGAGTGTCATGTTGTATGTTGATTAAAATATGATTCGCAATCGTAATACGTGTGTATTTAAATCATTATTATCATTAAAATCATCAATACAACCCGTTGAATGACTATATCATGAAAAAGTCGCGGCCTATCTTAGCGCATCTTTGCGTCAGACTTCAGTAAAAGCTGCACGAAAAGCGTTATAAACTCAACTCTTATTCTATAACTATGTAGTCCCTTTCACCATATCCGGCGTTAACGGTCCAGACTAATTTTCCTTCATTTCGTGAACTCTCTGATGAATAGTAAAACCTTTGGTCTTGAAAATCCGGTCACACCGTGCCATACTTCTTACCTACAGTGTACTACACTATGCTACAGCAGGCTTAGCACGAAAGCCGTAGAGAAGCGTTTTGTCGATGGAAGAGTAGACAAAAATGACGTTTCCGTGTACCTACACAGTTGACAGTTTTGTACCGAGAAATGTAGACAAGCGATTTCTATTCTACGGTAGAGTAGAAATAGAAACCGTCATGCTAAGCCTGCTGAAGAGTTCAAATGTCGTGAGAAAAACAATGAAACACTTTCCTACTGTTTTAACAATATGTCATATTTATACAAATAAATAAAATTGAAGTGTCTGTTTGTAATGTCAAAATAACAGCTTTTTACTAAATGCAAATGAAAGTATAATATATTCATTTCAGTAACAATTCACATTGCATTCGAATATAATTTGACGTGACTTTCACTGGCAGATAGCTGATCATATAAAAAGTTACGTAGACTAATTTTATTTTAGAAAGAGAAAGAAATTCAAAGTCACGTGAACGAAGTCGCGGGCGGCACCTGGTTTAAATTAAAATTGATGAAGGAATCCTTTCAGCACAGGTTCATTAAATACAAGCAAGCTTTATGTGTAGAAACGAATTATCCAAATACACATCTATTATGAAGATTAAATTCATCTGCCGTCCTATTCTAGCCAGTTATTCGACTCCGAGGAACGTGAGGAATGTCCTTTATATTAAGGCCAGCGTACCTAAGTCCTCGACGAGAAGATATGAAGTGAAGGGACATGAATATTTCATGGGAGACGTGATGTATTGCGTCTTACTTCAGTTCTATTCATGACGTCATTGACTTTAGGCTATGTTGTGTCGTAAAGTTGTTTTGATACTTGTAATTGGTGAGTTAATGTTTGGGGTAACTTTTCGGCAATGTGTGATTGACTTTTTGTGTCAAAATCAAACTCAAAGCGCCTGTTTTGCTTAATAAAATAACATCTTGTTACCTAATCCTACTTAATATTATAAATGCGAAAGTAAGTTTGTTACCTTTTCACGCCTAAAACACTGAACGGATCATCCTGTAATTTTGCATATATGTTGTCAGGTGTACAGAAACGCACATAGGGTACCTTTAATCCCGAAAATAAGTACTGTTCCTGAGGAAAACAACAATAACGTTGTTATGATGAAAAGATGGCGCCACGTGTCTTTTGAATCATGATTAAATTATATTATTTTCGAAACTTTAGTAGTGTCAATAGACCGGTTTTACTTCCTCCTAACTATACCTAATATTATACATAGATGCGAAAGTAAGTTTGTTTGCTTGATACCGCCTAGCGTTTTTGTAGCATAATTTCAATAGTTTCACAATTTGCTTGTAATTTTTGAAAATAAAAATATTGTCTTTTATCATTATTAAAAACAATACTTTTTTTATATTGTCAGTATTTTAAGCGTATATTTAAAAAATAAACGTGAGATATAAAGTAGTCTTTGTGACTCAAATTTAAGTATATCTTGAAATGTTCATAATGCTGTCTTTTCTATAAAGAGGTCTAAAGTAATGTAAAAAAATAGGTCAAAGGTTCCCAATGTAACCTGAATTTAAAGCCCAAACATTAGACAAAGTGATGTGCTAGAAAACTCGAGCTTTCATCATAAATAATGTGAGTTACGTCTCGCAATATCATCAATCACGCTGCTATGTAGGGACAATGATTAACTACATAGTACATACAACGTTAATTTATCTTTTCAACACAGGGAAAATTTGTACCTACTAGGGTTTTTCAGTCCTTTTTACAGCAGCTGCAATTAATTTTATCTTTTATCTATCTAAATACAAATATAATAACGCTGAAGAGTACGTTAGTTTGAACATGACAATCACCGGAGCTACCAGTCAGATTTGCATTTGACAGCCCGATTCACGAAGAAGTTTATTATCACGCTATGACCCTTGGCAGGCGGAAGAAGCCGCTGCGCACAGGTAGTATAGTAATAATCTTTTAACATTCTTTGCTATTTTGTAAAAGAAGTATTTTAAATCCAAACCAAAGTAAAGTTACTGTAATTCTCTTTGAGCTTTATTTGGTATGATTTTTTTTATTGACCATTTTTTTTGATTATCCAGATTGTACCTAAGATTAAACTTACTAATAATGCATTATGGATAAATACATTATGTATTTATTAATTACCTTGTATTTTAATAAAACATTTATTTTGGTGGTGAAACTTCTTGATTTTACTTAGCTTAACTTGATATAGTTGTTAACAAGTATCTACATTTTTTTTTGTCGGACCAAAATGCCTAGGTTTAAAGTAAACGATTTCGTTTTCACACATATCGCACCTTTAGAAGTATAGAGACCTAATGCGAAATTAGCCGCAACCAAAATAGGTCTCTATAATTCTAAATGAATTCTAAATAATTTTGCCTTCGGCTAATTTCGTATTAGGTCTCTATACTTCTAAAGGTGCGATATTACCTATTATGTAAAATATTTTAAAAGAGTAACGGTGGAGTTTCTTGCCGCTTTTCTCCATACGAAGCTAACTTTTAAAAGGGGCGACTAGAATCAATTATATTTTAATATAAATGTTGACGTACAAAAGTGCCGTTTATGTGCCTATTTGAAATAAATGACTTTGGACTATGAAATAAACAAAATTTACTTATATTCGAATCAAGACTCGCACTTATCTCTCTGTATATAACATCACGCTTTATTTCCCTGTATGGTGAAAGTTCACCCAAATTTCACCAGTTATGATTAAGTCCCATGTTATAAGGGTTGAGCCTATTGCCATCAACCGGGCACCAATCTAGACTCCGGGCTGCCACTGAGAAATTCCAGATAGAATAACCCAATAATAAAATCAAAATCAAAAGTCATTTATTCAAACTAGGCTGAGAGTCAGCTCTTTTTAAACGTCAAAATAAAATTACTTATGACAGTCCCCTCAAAACGCCCGCCCTTCACCACTTCCTAGTGCTTTAGCTGGGAAGAAGAAGTAGCGGAACAAACTCCCAGCAGCACAGCTGTCTGTTAAGTTAGAAGAACTTGATTCTATGTATACAATAAAAGGTAATTAAAATTACGGAACACAAAAAAACAAAAAACATAAAAATTTGCCATATGTCAGCTAGCACACGCCAATATACCATCAAAAATTGAAAACTACAAATAATAGAAAATTTAAATAAAACACATTGACCAACCTAAGAATCGAACTTAGGACCTCATGATCAGCAGTAATGCTTGCGACCAGAACCAAAACATGGCAGGCCAAAACATTTCTGCTTTAGTTATAGTGAAAATGTTTGAATAATAAAATAAAAGGGAAACAAGAATTTCCTGATGGCTTTCATACGGAGCTGTCATATTCAGTTTTCACGGGACCGTGTTATAACATATGTATTGTGAGCCGTCCGGGAGTAAACCCATTGTTGTCTACGAAATATGCTTCGCAGGAAAAAAGCCTGGGCAATAATAAACAACCTACCTGTGCTAAGTTAAAAAAAAATACATGAAAATTTTGAAAGCAGAGAAAGTTTTCCGGGATTTCTTGTACTAAAAAAGGTAGAATTTAAAGGGGCTCGTGGCTAAGTGATAAAGCCTTACGGGTCGATTTAAGGTGAAGCTACGCTAGCCACGGTTGGTTCTTGGATGGTTGACCATCCGTTCCATATCAAGGTCCCTCCGTGCCTGCGAAAGCAGTTAAGCCGTTGATCCCGGTTTGTCATTTGTAGATCTTTGACAGTCGTTACGGGAGTCAGAAGCCCAAAAGTCCAGAACCAACCAAACCAAACCAGGGAAGGGAACCAGTTTCGCAAATGGGTATCGTGTTACCCAGTTAGCATTTCGGAGGACAGACAGGCAGCCACTCCATGTAAAAAACTGGTATTCAGTTGCAACCGGTTAATTTATTTATTTAAGCTGGAAGCCGACCCTTGGAATAACAACCGACGGCCGCCATGGCTCACGCACAATGGTCCACTTGAAGAACTGAGTGCGGAAACCAAACCCAATAACATAGAACATAGAGCCGACCTTAACATAGTTGGGAACTGGCAGGGGTACGGGTTGTTCGATAGAGATACCGTGGACCCTGGCACACAGGCAACTTAAGGAACACGGGAGGGTTTTAGTCAGTAAAAGTCTGACAAGCCCTCCTGCTCCACCCAGAGCAGGAGAAGTTATTTATATGCATGGTTTTGACCCCAAAGATGATGAAATTTCGAATTGTGTGGGGTAGGTAGGTACTATAACTAAAAAGCGAAAAATAACTTTAATTTCGGAAGGCGGTGTATTTTTTTTAATACATATCCAAAGTCACCGACTTCCGAAATTAAAGTTATTTTTCACTTTGTAGTGTTTTTCCGGAAGACTGTTGTTTTTTTTTTAAGTTTTTTAGTAATCACTATTGCAACACCGACATTAAAATGTAAAATATGTGATCTGTAGCAACACTTCCCTTCCAACTGTGACACTGGGTCCATTGGACCAGTGTCACACGTGAAGTTTAAGTCCGCCTATTTCATTTATTTTCCTTGTTACCAACGCTACCAGCACCTATCAGAAAACCACCACCTATTACACCGATGCACATGATATTTTATGTTACACTAATTTAATTCGACTTTAACGAAATCTTAAAAAATTAAAACAGAATTTTAAAAGAGTCAATATTTTGTTCATTCAGGAGCTGAAAGCCTGAAATTAAATATAAAAGAAGCCTTACAAATGGAATAACACATTTTTTGTGTCCTTATTAAGTAAAGCTCTCTTTTATACCGAAAACTTCTGAAAGTAACCAACTGAAATACAAAAAGGAAATGTTTATTATATCCTTCTTTCTTACTTTCCTTATTTTGTTAGGCTTCGTGTCTGTATTTAAATATCAAACGGTTTTGCATGAAAACGATTTGTTTTTGTTATGCCTTATTTTACGTCACGTTTCTTTTGTGTATCTTTAATTTTTTTGTAGTATATTATTTATACATAGAGTTTGGACTTGGATGAAGTATTTTTCATTTTCAGTGGCGTTTACCTACTTGATTACGTTTCTGTTTGAAAAACCTATAAAAATCTCACCGTGAATATGACCACCAGTCTAACTGGATCCAGCTGACTAGGTACCAGTATTTCACATGCAGCGACTAACTATGTGACCTCCACAATAACCCAAACCAAACCTGGTAATACAAAACCCTAAGTAAAACTGTCAAACTTTCGGGCTTCTGACGAACCGTAACGACTGTCAAAGATCTACGAATGACAGCTGGGACCAACGGCTTAACGTGTTTGAAAGATGGTCACCCATCCCCGGACCCTAACCTTAACCTGATCGAAAAACCCGTGCACAAGCCTCTCCAACAAATCTCCCTTCGTATGAAAGTAAATAAGATGAATAAATGCTGATAAATCCATTTTCACGTAATGTAGTAAAATGCTATCTCCAGATCGTGCGCTTACTTTACGGCCATAACATAAAACCGCCTCTTCCATGTTTTATTCCCGAAGGACCAAATTTATGAACGTGGTACAAAATACTGCCGTGAAGGACCAATTTTTTTTGTTACCAAAATATAACCAACTGCTATTTAACATAAAGTTCGTTAGGACTGAAGTATTCTGCTTGATAAGAGAGATTTTGAGGGTTGTGCCAATTTCAAAATATGGAAAAAATATAAATAACTTCTCTACGTGAAGTTTTAAAAGTCCTTAAAGAACAGTAAACGATCGGTTGGCCTATTTAGAATAAAGTTAGTTAAGACTGAAGTATTCTGCTTGATAAGAGAGATTTTGAGGGGTGTGCTAATTTCGAAATATGGAAAAAATCTCTACGTGAAGTTTTAAAAGCCCTTAAAGAACGATCGATTGGCCTGGTATGAGCATATGGTGAAGAGTGAGAAGAAAAAGTAATCATGGATGTAGGAAGGCCAAAGAAAAGATGGATGGATTATGTGAGGAATAATATGAAAGAAGAGAGAGTGAATGATAGCATGACGGTTGACAGCCATATTGGAGGAAGAAAACGTGTTGCGTCAACCCCAAGTAATATGGGACAAGATCTAGAAGATGACGATGAAGAGGAATTTTTCACCTCGGATCGAGCTAAAAAATGTTGAAATCACGCCTCGGATAGGTCAGATTTCTTCTGCTATTTTTATTGTTTATCCTTTATTAAAAAGAACCCGGTTCTTAATTTACAATCTAGCCTGTAAGACTATTAAGCAATTCAAATCTTGATAATTGTTTTAAAACAGAATAGTGTTGATTGTACCTACTTTACACAAGTCCGTTCCACTTTCTTAGAGTGTGTGCTATAGTTAGATACCATGATATGAGATCGCCTTCCCCCCGAAGGCGAGGGGCCTTCTGTAGCATTAGCTATCCAGTCCTGTCCTCGTGGCGTCAGGTCGGCAAGCTTCCTGTCCGGGGTAGTTTTGGGGCCCCTAGGCTGGCTGGGACGGGCCTTGTATGCTCAGATGTAAATCCGGGGCGGCTTTCAATTATAATTATCCAGTTGAATTTTTAACAGAAAGTTTTCTAAATTTTCAGCTTGCAGTTGTTTTCTGGTTTAATTGTTGTAACATTATTGATTGGGAACAACAGAGTTTTGTCCAGTAGAATGATTGAGCAATTTTCATAACTGGAACTAGTATTGAAACCACAACAAAGCCTGTTTTACCAAGGACTATGAGCTGGAAAAGGTAGCCTAAATATAAACTTAAATCCGAGCTGTAGATACCCTTAAACCCCTTTCTCATCTGACAGTTACCCTAAGTACCTGAGCAATCACATTTAAAGGTCTTTAGGTCTCACCAAAACCCGATCCCAAACTTATATTAGAACGAGTTGTATTTTGTTGTTTCTGTTAAACTGTCTGAAACGAATTTTCCAACCAATTGGCCCGGATAAGGATCGGGGTTAGGAATCCTTTAACCCTTTTTTAATTGTTTGCTTTGCTCATAAAAGGTCACATTTTTGTTCTTTTTTCTTCTATATACAATATTGTTGTTACAGAGGTATGGGCATAATTGGGATATTTTATTTACTCGCTGTTTTTATATTTAATAAAATATTTTTTATGATGAAAGTATCGATGAAGGCAAAAACAGTAAATATAGGTGAACAACCCTCCTCCTTTTATGTTGTCGATTAAAACTTACAATTTGTTTCTGGGTTATTTTTACATCGTTATACGAATTTAACAATTCGCTTGTCCTGTTTGTGTGATAATATTATTTTTCTTCAAGAACAATTGAAGTTTATGAGTATCCCACGTGTGTGTTACTCTCTAAGTCCGTCAACGAAGATACGGGCCTCCGAAAGTAGCTCAATACTTCGGAATACACTACAATCTACATATTCGAATGAGCAAAACCCATCGGGAGTAATGACAGATGTCAAATCATGTTGTCATACATTCTTAGTTAGGATCACGCACTAATCTAATATCCGAAGGTGATACGGAGTAGGAAACGCCTGTGAGTTCGGCCGAAATTGCGGATTTCGTGCTTAGGGAGCCCTAGGACTCAGGTATTTTTAATCATCAGTATGTTTGTTTTATAGTCAGCAGGTCATATATTATGTTCAGATAAGAGATGTCAATACTAAGAACTGCACGTTATCTAACATACAGATAACTATTACCTTATCTCTAGTACCCATAAGTAGAATGACTAAATGGCATTAGGTACACTAGGTAGGTATCTATTGTTTCGAGTGCTGACCGTGCCGTATAACAGACGTTGCATGTTCATTATTGTTCTAAGTACACACGCCAGTCGCCAAGCTACCGCAAACTGTCAAATTTCTTTGATAGATTTTCAACTTTATGACATAAGAATAAGGTTCATGTATAATTGGGAAAATTTGACAGTTTAGGGTAGCTTGATGTGCTGGCGTCTGTACATAATATTAGTCATGTTGTAACACAATATCACGCCTGCATTTCTCGAAGAGTTAGGCAGACGTGTCTCAAACTCGAACTCAAAGCATTTATTTCAATCAAACAGGCAACAGGCACTTTTGTCTGTCAAAAAGTCGCTCAGTTAGTCAGGAGGGTAAAGGTAGTTGCCCATTCCAAAACGTAGATCTCTATAGAGAAGAACGGGCAAGAAATTCCAAAGACACTCTTTTAAATCAAAATGTTACAAAATTCTGGGTATGTTATTCTTGTTGCTTCTAATCTCTATATGCGAGAACAATGTAAAAAAAATAAATAAATATAAGATTAAAAGTAATTCCTGGAAGTTAGGAGATGACAAATCTCAACCGATGGCGCCCGGTTACGAACATGACGCGTGGATCAGCACCATACAGCTCAACCATTTTGTAGCGCGCCACCCTCAGTGTGACATTTAAGTGAGTATATGGCTTGGTCCTTACCGGACAGCCAGCTACCCATTACTCAGCATCCGCAAGTCCGCGCCTACAGTGGTCGGGAATCACCCTGGGATTCCCGACGCCCAGGGTGTCTCCTGCGGCGACTACGGCCGTGAGGGCGCATATACTGCATCTCCCTCACATGCGCCGTCGTCGCGTCGCGTCGCGTGCGTGTGCGCGTGCGTGCGCCTTCGCGAACATGACTGCTTCGCAAAAGGAGGTGACGGCTACCCATGCACTCTCGCTCCGACCCATGGCCTGGACCAGGGTCGGAGAGGCCGCCGCCGCCGATCGTCTCCACAAAGACACGGCGGTGCTCCGCCCAAGCCGGGCAGACCTCCACCGTATGCTCCACCGTGTCCTCAGGGCGATCTATGCAGTGGAAACACCCGGGCAGTTCCTCCCGCCTTCTCCGAAATAGGAACCTCCCAAAACAACCGTGTCCGGTGAGGACCTGTGTCAGGCGGAAGGTGAGGACGCCGTGTCGCCTCGCAATCCACTACTCAAAGAGGGGACTTACCACCGCAATCGTGGCGTGCCCAATCCACTTGGCGTGTAAGATGCGAATCAGATAAGAAACAGGCCACCGCAACATGTGACGTGGTGGAAATTTTACATAGATTGACACAATGGGCGGTATTATCACTGAAGCGATCTTTTAAGGACAATATTTGGATGGATTAAAGAGAGGAGAGACAATTCAGCCCGTAGTCAGAGGTTGCTCATGTCGAAAGTAAAGTTAACGTGGTAATATTGCGACAAATCCTCTCAAATGTCCTATAAAACGAATGAGGCGTCAAAGGAGGAACGTCTGGACCGTCGGGACCTGGCTGGAAAATAAACCTAAATTCTAGAACATCATCTGCCTGGCCTATTCAGAACTATTTTGGGGTCGGCTTCCGTTCTAACCGGATGCAGCTGAATACCCGTATTTTACATGGAATGACTGCATATCTGATCTCCACAACTATTAGGTTATGATGGTCAGATGTCAGTCTGAGAAACATGACACCCCTTGGCAAGGCTATTTATCAGACTTTCGAGCTTCTGAGACCCGTAACGACTGTCAAAGATTTACGAATGACAGCCGGGACCGGAGGCGTCTCGGTATGTCAATGAATGGTCGCACATCCATGCGCCGACCTCGGCAACCGTTGCTTAACTTTGAAGATCGACCAGTGCGGCTTCTTAATTTTTAGCCACAAGCTCCTAAATCTAAATCAGTCTAAAATTTCGAACATGAAAGCGAAAAAGATCAAAGTCTCACACAAATAGTAACCTTTTTATATAATTACAAGCTTAATTTATGTAATTAGTCTTACACAGTCACGCAATCATCTCTATTCCCTTTAATCTGGAAGCAGACGAAGTAGGTAAAATGTTTGAGTCTATTACTTTAATTAAAAGGAAGGACGTACCGTGTCTTTGTAGTTTGTACTACGTTTATTTAATTAGTTCTAGGACCATCCTGTCTGTGGCTTTGAGAGTTGACTAAGAGGCTATTTTTTTTGTGGATAAAAACCGCGTTCATTTTAGCAAAAGAAAATAAGAAAAAAGATAATTGTGTTTGGGGAAAGAAAAGTTCTGATAGGTGGTTTCGTGCGAAACAAGGATTTTCTCATGTGTCAAAACAATTTTTGTATCATGCACGTACTGCTGACGCCTGCGGCGAGTTATGCGTTGTAGATAGTAGGTACCGAACCCAGACAGGCGCTTTACTTTGTATAGATAGTTCCATCGCCATTGCTCTCAAAATGGTGAATGAGAACATCGTGGGGAAACCGGCATGTCCTAGAACCAAAAATTCGAATACAAGCTCAAACTCAAACTCAAAGCATTTATTTCAAATAAACCAATTACAGGCACTTTTGAATTGTCAAGGTCGGTGAGATAGGAAGATGAAGCTAGTTGCCCATTCCAAAGCGTAGGTACCTATGGAGAAGAACGGGCAAGAAACTCCATGGACACTCTTTTAAAATCATGATTTTGTTACAAACAGTTGGTTACATCATTATGTTGAAATTATCAATGTGAGAACGATGTAAAAAGACGTGCACATTATAAGCGTCCGTAATTAAAACAAAACAAAAATAAAATAACAATTTAGAAATTAAAATAAGCCGTGGGAGCTAAGAGATGACCAGTCCCTACTGGCGGCGCCCGTTCACGAACATGACGTATGGATCAGCACCATTCAGCTCAACCATTTTGAAGGGAACTTAATGATCCAACACACAAGTGACATTTACCAACCCGCACTGGGCCCACGTGGTAGATTACGGTCCTCTCCCTCTCATAGAGAGGAGGCCTGTAGGAATATTATAGGCTGATTATGTTCCACTAGTAAAATGCCTACTCCAGAATGCAAATCCGGTACAACCCCGCAATCCTTGCATATTCTAAGGGTATGTCTTCACTCCAATTACACTGCCCCCCGATCTACTCATTGTTAAGCAATGGTTTCTGTAGTACCATGAAAAATGACGACTCAGGGGCTGGTGCAAATCTTAGGGTTCATTTAATTCATCGAGTCTGGTCAAACCACGCTAGGATTGGTGTATTTCATTCATTCATGCGCGTGTTAGTAAGCTCTAACCGATGGCAAAGTATTTAGACCTTGAAATAATCTATTTCGTAGAGTGAAAATTTGTGGCTAACATTTCTGTCACTGCCGCCAAAGATTACAAAGCCGCATAGAAAGCCGCGAGGACCGTCCTAATCCTTTGAACCAACCCCATTTGATTTGGTAGACGGCTTAACAACAATAGGTATGCTCAGATTACTTTGATGAAATAACTTTGAAATACCTTTAAAATTCTTCAAGGTCAAGGCCTTTCAAAATCTACAAACATAATTGTATGAAGTCCCTTTGGATCCGCACACCATAATACCAAAAACTTTAAAGGGAACTTGTGAATTAAAGAATAAAAAATAGAAAAGCTGCAATGCAAATTAAACCCTACTAACATTATAAATAAATGTGAAAGTTCGATTGTTTGTTACACAATCACGCAAAAATGGCCGAACGGATTTATAAAGGTAGGATACTTTTTATCCTGGTTGTAAGTTCCCGTGGGATTATTTCTGACCTAAACGCGGACGAAGCAGCTGGTAAAAGCAAGTAGGTAAACAAATAAATATCGAACGTAAATATGTCAAATAAGTAGTCGAACAACTTGCAGCTCGTTTAAAATGCAAATACAAACCATAAACAATTTCTTTGTGTTTTTTATTCTACTTTTTAAGCATAGACTGGTTTGTAAAGAATATTAATATTTTATTATCATGCAGAGTTTATAAGTTACCTACAAGAGATCCTACTTGTCTCAGTGCTAAATATTTATGCATACGCACATAAAACGCAACATGTACCTATACATATAATGTTCATATATAGTTAAGCATCTGCTTCATAGTTGAATAGTTAATGAATCCCACACATGCAAAAGTCTGGTCCAAAAACTGCCGTGTTGCAATGAAAGTCCGCCTATGTACAATCTGTAAGTGAAGTTTAATATTAAAAAAAACCTAGAGAAGGTTTAGAGACGATGGTTTTTTATTAAAAGTCGAGGAGACTGTTGCACGCTGTAAAATTAATGTCCAATTATCGATGCATTGAAGTAGTACTTATCCGTAGAATGATTTTATCCGAACACATAATCGACGTCCAAATATCCCGTTTAGCAAGAAAAAAAAAACTAATTGTGTTTTAAATGTTTGGATTTCAGTAGAAACCCGCGTTCAATATTTAACGTAAAAAAACTTTTTTCAAAAAAAAACAACCGAATTCCAAAAAAACACTACAAAGTGAAAAATAACTTTAATTTCGGAAGTCGGTGTCTTTGGAGCTGTATTTGAATTTTTTGTCACCGCCTTCCGAAATTAAAGTTATTTTTCACTTTGTAGTGTTTTTTTGGAAGTCGGTTGTTTTTTTTTGAAAAAAGTTTTTATTTTTCACTTTTTAGTGGTTCACATGTGCTTACCCCTTCACAGCATACCGGCGTGATGTTATGTTATGAACTGGTGTAAGCAATAGACAGACATGAGATTTCAGCAATCCCAGTCCATTTGCTATCATTTATTGAGGAGTTCCGTTGCCTATCTCCAAAGTTCTTCATCAGATCTTCACCAAATTGAAATGCGACCACTACGAGAAAGTACTCTTCCAAAAAATACCTAAATCGCTTCGTGTGCCTATAAAATTTGAAGAGTTCTCTCTATTTCTCCAGGATCCCATCATCAGATCCTGACTTGATGATCATGGGACCATCTGGAAAGTACACCCTTTCAAACAAAAAAAATAAAATCCAAATCGGTCCAGCCATCTTCGAGTAATCGGGGAACATACATAAAAAAAAAAAAAAAAAATAAAAAAAAAAAAAAAAAAGGTCCCGACGAATTGATAACCTCCTCCTTTTTGAAGTCGGTTAACAAATAAACGTTGCCGAAATATCTGATAATAATTGGCATCTTTGTAAATATTTGGATCATCAGCGACGGTTCTGAGAAACGGTTGCCGCTTCGGAAAGTGTAAATGATAGGACGCATCCGGAAAACCAATGGCTAAACATTGATCATAATTGATGAAAATGCGCAACCATGAGGCGATACAATACCTTAATTCGAAAAATCAAACCTGCCCTGCACGAGGACAATAATTACTACTCACAGCATTAATTAGGATGTCAATTATAATTGTACGTGTCCATGATACATAGCAATTGTAGCTTAATCAATGATAACAGCTGATTTAACAAACAATTACTCTGGCGCCGCATTCTGACCTGACCTGATTAATTACTTTTTTTATTGCCCCATAAAACCAGCTAACAGAACGACCCGTCCGGACAGAACATTCATGAAAATGGTGTTCACAAATAATTTCAGAGAAATGGCTGAAAAAAACTGATAACTCGCTAAGTTAGACACTTACCTTAGAACATTTATCGCGATTTTCCACAACAAAACACTGCTGAAAGCTCTGCAAAGCGTTCGTACACTCTGGGGTTTGGAAAACAACTGAGAGTCAGTGTTGGGCAACTTGCGCAGCACAAGATGCGCAGTGAGAGGGTTGAGGCCTCGACAAGGGGCGAGCACGGACCGCCGGCTGCGGAACCTGACTTATGAATGATATAGCCTGCGAAAGGTATCTTGTGTTAGTCAGGGCGCGGCGGGGGCGCGCGGGGAAGGGTTATATAACGCGCCCGATCGATACCGGGGGCGGGCGCGAGCGTAGGGCGCGAGCACAACCATTTTTCCTTTTTATCGGCGAACTATACATCGGCGGGTAATGCTCTTTGTTTTATTGCGGCGTTTGTTACACCCATCAGTTTTAAATGACACGCTTTGTTAGTTGTTGCACTTGCAACGTATAGTTGGATGTTTTATTGAATAGGCGGGAAAATAGTTGGAAAAGCTCAATTTAAAAAGGTCTATTGTATGTTTCGGGGTTTAGTTTTATGAAAATTTGTTGTTATTAAACAGAATGTACAAAAAATATGTGCGACTTTGAGTCCAAAGATGAAACGCGATAAAAAAAATCATTCCAGCATAGCTGTCATAAACCATCTTCCATTCCATTAGCTTTTGATGTACAGAAAGTGCCCACCGAACTTCCTTTGTTAAAACCAAAACGGACCTTTCTTTATGGACGGGTTTCAACAGTAGGTGATAAGTCTTCCATTATTTTGGCGTACCATTAATTACGAGGTGACACTTGCCCCTTTAAACTCCTAATTAAGTTTTTATACATAGGTGTAAAAGCAAGATGAAAAAACCGTAATGACAACCTCTGATTATCCGTTGCTCTCCTTAGTTAGATTTGCATAAAATGTGGGAATTGTAGAGGATGTTACAGATACTGGTGGGACACTCCGAAAGTTTTGCGAAATTAAAATAAATGTTCTATGACACTTCGTTTACAGTCTGCTGGAACGCTGACAGCGCATCTTACGGAGACGAAAATTGTATCCCTTTGAACTGATTTTTTATTTTCGGAAATAAAAAGAAGTCACACGGTGCTAGGTCAGGGCTGTAGGGCTGTCCAGGAAGTCCCTCGTTTTGAGCGCGGTGTGCGAAAGCGCGTTGTCGTGGTGGAGCAGTAGCTCGCGGAGTCCTGTGTTTGGTTGCTTGTCGCTCACAACAGAGATAACTTCTGCCAAGCATTTGGTAGTATACCATTCAGCGTTGATGCTTCTTTGGTTCCGTAAAGGAATTGACACCAAGGAGCCAGTCAAATTGAAAAAGCTCGGGATCAAACTCTTCCCCCCGCTTCTAGATCGCTTCACTTTGGTAGGCGTTGATTCGTTTTGAAGCACTTAAATCGTATTGATAAATCCAAGACTCATCACCTGTAATGATGTCGTAAACAGGCCGAGACGAGCCTGCTTCAAATTTGACTTGAACTTATCATATCACGGCACCTTTCCACCTGGGCCTGCTTCTGAGCATCGGTGAGGTTGTGCGGCACCCAGCGTGAAACTATCCTCCTCACGCGAAGATGCACGTGTAGAATTTCATGAAGGCTTCCCGATCCAACTTGCAGTATGTGCTGAATCTTTTGATACGTAACTCGCCTATTGTAATGGATATTTCTTTTCACTGCTAGCACGTTTTAGCTGTCAAAGGGCGACCACTTCTTTCTGCACCCCCCTAAGTTAGTCAACCGTGCTTGAATTCGTTATACCAACGAAACACGGTTGCCTTAGAAGGGCCTTCATCCATAAATGCCATTTGAAGTCTATCGTACGATTCGTCCGGTTTCAGGCGACACTTGAAATCGTAAAAAATCATGGCGCGAAAATGTTTCCGGCGCAAATCCATTTTTTTATGAGATACGATGATTTATTAGCTCGCAAACAATGTGGAAGGAAATTTTGAAATTGGAACGTATCTATTTTTACTTACAAATAATCATATTTTCAAAATAGATGATATCTGGCCAGTCATACTTAAATACTTTTTTTTCACAATAATTTCTGAGTGGCCTGGTATTTTTAATGCCGAGCACATTCCGCCATACAATAATAGCATGCAAATAAAAAAGTGCAATAGTGCATTTTATGACGATGAAGCTTTTGACTCTCGATTGCCAATATATGTAGAAGAGTAATATCGTTTTTTTTTGTCTTCCGAGATTACTTTGTACTTAGCTATTTATTTAATATTCGTGTAATTTGTTATTATTACCCAAATCATGCTTTTGAATACTTGTGCTATGTCTTATGTGTGCCTGTGCACAAAATAAACGATTTATCTTTCTAGTAGAAATGAACTTGTAAAAGCGAAAAATACACGTTCACCCCTTTGTCCTTGGCCTTCACCCAACCATCTAGCAGCTGTTTATGATAATAACCCATCTCTAAAATATCTAACACAATGGTGTTTGCTATTTGAAATAAATGATTTCACTTCGACTGAACTTAAATAATGAAATAATAAATGTAAGTACTAATGTTTGGTTTTTCACAATCCGGCTAGAAGGACCAACATTTTCCCATAAAATTAATCATTATTTTCAATTATTGTGGAATGTCGAGAGACTTTTAATAACGTTTTCATCGCAATAACGTGGTTGACTGACTGACATGATGACAGAGCTTTTAATATTTTTGTGTTATTGCGCCTAATGGGAGCGCGGTAATAAAACAATTAAATGTGGTTGATTTATTGCGTGTTTGTCGGACTAATGTTGACTTGAAATAATATAAAATTATGTAGCTACGTTTACTGGCCAACCTTTCTGGGTCAAAGGCCTTTGCAAAATTCGTTCGTTGCTAATAAATGATCATTTATTCGTACCCTGATGTACCTATCAAATATTACGGAACCACAAAAATGCCACTTGCTAACTTCAGATGTCACTACCATCTAGCGTCTAAGAATTTGACAGCTAGTTGTGACTATTCATACATTTTTGTAAACAAGTGACTTCTCTATTATTATGCCTCATCCCACAGCTGTTGATTGTACATATATCTATTTGCCAAAGCTGTTAAAAAACGAAAACTGTTGGAGAATGCTCTCCGAAAAAAAATGGAAACCCGATATTTCGTCGAAACTAAGTGCTATCCTTTTATACCGGAAGACTATTATGAGAGAAATTCGAATACAGGTGATGCTCCCAAAAGAACTAGTCAAGTCTGTGTTCATTACCTACGGCAATTGTGATGTGACATTATATAAATTATAGTAAAAGTGTGTGTCTGTGTTTATATTAGCATATTAGATCAATGCTAGAATTATCATCTCTAAAGTTTTTCAGTCAGGAAGATCATCTTCGAGTTGGTTGTCAACTGCGATCAGGTCTTCAACAAAAAAAAAGAGCTTAAAGTCAACAAACATAAAACATATCCTTCTAGTTTTCAAAGGTTATTTTCCTTTTCCCCTACATCTGCCATTTTTCAGTGGATGCTTTCCTTTTACTTAGCTCGTCTTTTAATAGTGCTCTACACTCCAAAGCACATACATATTTATCTAGTTTTCGTTTAATTTGTGATCGACACATAAATAAATATTTACAGAACTATGGTGGCTTAAAGACGGTCAACAGTGCTGCCACCTATGACGAGCTTTCAGTTTTTAAGCCCATTGTCCTTAGTTTGATGTTTTCATCGCACAAGTGGGAGCTACTGCACTGCACATAACATACATACTTAATCGGCCTATAATGTTCCCACTTCTGGGAAACGGCCTCCTCTCTATGAGAGAGAGTGGGCCATAATCCACCACGCGGGCCTAGTGCGAGTTGGGGGATGCCTTTAGCTATACCGCCTGCTTATTTATTAATGTATTTCGGTGTTTTTCCAATAAATTTTTCTAGCCTTTTCTCAACTATGTTTTTTTTTGGGGTGGGAAATCATCAAATAACTTCTCCCGCTCTGGGTGGAGCAGGAGGGCGTGTCAGACTTTTACTGACTAAAACCCACCCGCGTTGCCACCACATTTGCCTGTGTGTCAGGGGCCACGGTATCTCTTTCGAACAACCCGCACCCCTGGCAGGCATCGGCCCTTGCGGACCCCACCAGTTGGTGCTGACATCTCTTTGAGGCGCGCGTGGAAAACATCGCGCTGTCGACCCGGGCTTGGTCCTTACCGGAAAGCGAGCTACCCATTACTCGCCATCCGCAAGCCCGCGCCCACGGTGGCCGGGAATCAGCCTGGGATTCCCGACGTCCAGTGCGTCTCCTGCGGCGACTAAGGCCGTGAGGGCCGTGGGGGCCTCTCCCTTCTCAACTATGTTGGAGTACTCGCCATGTAAAATAGTACATGGAGCGACTGCCTCTTTGCCTTCCACCACCCAATTACAGGGTTATACGATACCCCTTGTTAAGACTGGATTCATGGATGGTCACCCATCCACGAACCGACCGCGGCAAGACTCATCGATCGAATCTATTCTTCCTAATCATCAACACAGTTACATTCTGTATATCTAGTTATTCATCTCATTATTAACTTTCTAACACTAAGTACTTATAAAACTCATTTAGTGTTCATCTCACATTTTCAAACTGTTAAATACATAGACACATTTCAGCAATATAAGCAAGATTAAATTGAGCTTCACTAAATAAATTAGTCAATTTCGTACAAGTTAATTTGGCAACACCAGTTATAAACTCGTTGGTATTCGGTAAGCTTAATTAGTATTTTAGGTAAATTTGGTTCAAGGAATATTACCACAATCATGTCTGTGAAATTTGGGTAGATTTTTTTAAATTCCCTAAGGGCCAGAGTTTATTTGTCATTGAGCACGGTTTCGGGGCAGACCGTATTAGATAATTTGGGCAATGTGGCGTAAAGGAAGGTCATTTAGGCTTCTTAGATAATTGTGGGCGAGAATAATGTCAGTTCTACCTATCGTCTAAAGTCGGATCAAAAGAAAATAAATAAAATGTATGGACTTTACTACTTTTCAGTGTATGTAACTTTATTTTGTGAAATGCATTTTAGCTGCAGCTTTAGTTGTAAATCCTACACTTTTAACCATGATGATAAATCTGAATTGACAAGAGATTCAAAGTGACTTTTCATTTTAGAGAGACTTAGGACCAAAAAAACCAATGATTCATTACAAATAAATAAAATTGAGGTATGCGTTTGTAATGACAAAATAACAGCTTTTATAAAAGTTCCTATATACGGTATTTATCAACAAAAACCAATTTAACAAAATGTTTGTCTGTCTGACTGTGTGTCGGTTTTTTCCGGCTCCGAAACGGCTGGACCAATTATGACGGGACTTTCACTGGCAGATAGCTGATGTTACATAGACTACTTTTGTGCTGGTAGCACGTTCCTGTGTGATAATTTCCGACATCAACGCGGGCTAAGCCGCGGGCACAGATTGTTGCTTGATAAACAAACCCACTTTTGTCAGTCTCGGCACGAGCGTTTAATTACATAGCAGACTCAATTGTGTCATTTCCTGGGTCATATTTGAGGCTTTAAAGCCGATTTTAATTAAGTACGAAGGATGGAGGGTGTATCCAATAGCTTTTACTTGAAAGGGCAGTTAAACTAAACTTTCCAATATTGTTTGTAACAGCCCTCTCAGACGTAGTAATGTTCTAATTAAATGTTTTATGGGGACCTAAGCGCCTTGTGTGAGGCGACAATATCCGTTAAGTCCACTCTCGACCCCTCGACCCACAATAACTAATGTGTCCACTGGACCCCTGACTAGAGTTTATTCTCGACCCTTGGGGTCGAAAGAGGATTTTATTTTCCAGCCTAGTTTTAGTTTCCTCTCGTCCCCAAAGTAGTCTGTACCTTACTGTATCAAAATATAAATTTTAGGAACTTACCAAACTAGGGATCGAAAGTGGACGAGGTATGCATGTCCTTTGTATGATAATCCAATCTCACCCCCTTGGGGTCGAGTGTGAACTATGTTTAAGGGTTGAGAGGAAACAAATGAAAAAATCTTTTTTTAGGGATCGAGGGGTCGAGAGTGGCCTAAACGACAATATACTAAACAGTCGTGTTTACTACGGTTGAGCTAGATTTTCTAGGTTGAGCAAGCTACCCGTTTTCAAATTCTAAATTCAAACTCAATTGTAGTTTATGAAATTGTTGCATAATAAGGGGTATTAAAACACGAGTGTGTGTTTAAAAACCGACCCGTAGATATAGTTTTTAAGAGCATTTATCCATGGACTGGCAACGTCGCATTTCAAGTGGTTTTTCGTGATTATTTCATTGAATACTAGCTTTTGCCAGAATGGCGTGTCAGAATTTTACTGACTAAAACCCACCCGTGTTCCCTCAGTTGCCTGTGTGCCAGGGGCGACGGTATCTCTTTCGAACAACCCGCACCCCTGGCAGGCATCGGCCCTTGCGGACCCCACCCTTTGGTACCGTTACCAAAACCTCTGTATACAGGTTACGTTTGGGGTACGATGTTTCATAACGAAATCAGTCAGGAATGATGGAAACTACAACCCCTTAAAGGATCTAGGTCGATTTAACCAATAACCCTGTATCATCATCATCATCATTTCAGCAGAAAGACGTCCACTGCTGGACATAGGCCTCCCCCAGGCTCCTCCACTTTGACCGGTCTTGTGCTTCCCACATCCAGCGGATTCCCGCGGCCTTCACAAGGTCGTCGGTCCACCGTGTTGGAGGCCTTCCCACTCTACGTCTTCCGGTACGCGGTCGCCACTCCAGAACCTTTCGGCTTCATCGGCCATTTGTTCTGCGAGCAATGTGCCCTGCCCACTGCCACTTAAGTTTGGCAATTCTTCGGGCTATGACGGTTGCCTTGGCTCTCCTGCAGATCTCTTCATTTCTGATTCGATCACGTAGGGAAACTCCGAGCGGCTTTAAACCTTCTGATAAGGCCCATTGTGAGCGACCACGTTTCTGTACTATAAGTCATCACCAGAGATCGGATATTCGGATGCATATTCACCTAAAGTTGAGATGTTGGCTAACATGGAATGCGCTTTTGTATTAATGAAAAAAAAATGTTTAAAAAAATTAATGTTTAACCCGATACAAATATGTATTTGTATCGGGTTAAACATTAATTTTAAATTAATACACATCTGAATAGTTATGCAATCCAAGAATCCCAGGGTTTTTTTAATAAATATTACAAATAATTTATAAAGCCGCTTCCATACTTTCCACTAAATATGCATCCGAATATTCTATCTCTGGTCATCACAGAGAATGTGTCCAATAGCACTTTTCTTATTGTCTTTATTAAGGCGAATTCACTTCGTTCTTGTGTTTGTTTGGCACTTTTGTACTTTACACTATTCACTCAAGATTGGTCAATATTATTTCCATGAAAGTTGATATATTTCAGTACAGCCTGAAGAGGTTCACAGAAGTAGCACTGAAGTGCATTGAAAATATTTAATGTTGTGTTGTTTTCATGTTAATTTTGTTCATTAACGTAAGTAAGATGACTTTTGAAACTTTTGTTTTTAGTAGTAACATCGCGTTGGAGCATAGCTGTTAGGGTGTTATGTACGTGGCTTCGCCCGCGCGGAATTTTCATCCCCTATTTAACTCCCTTAAGGGTTGAATTTCGAAAAATCCCTCCTTATTCCTGGTCTACATTATAAAGGGAATCTCTGTGCAAAATTTCAGCTTTCTAGGTCCAAGGGTTTGGGCTGGGCGTTGATGAGTCAGTCAGTCAGTCAGGACTTTTATTTTTATATAAATAGATACATTTTTTTTTTCAGCCATGAACTATAGGTGGTAATGCGCCGTTGCCAGCCCGCGCTAGATGAACGATCTTAACAGGATCACATGAGTGTTTTAATGTCTAGTTATGTGCAGTTTCATACACTACTTCATCTACTCTATCATACTCATCTATCTCTTTCATACTTACATTGAGAATGAACCTGCTAAATATTAAAGTTAAAAGAGTTAGAAATCGTTTTGTAATGAAATTAAAATGGGTTGCATTAGAAAAAAAT
This sequence comes from Antitype chi, assembly GCA_947359405.1. Classification (NCBI taxonomy): domain Eukaryota; kingdom Metazoa; phylum Arthropoda; class Insecta; order Lepidoptera; family Noctuidae; genus Antitype; species Antitype chi. Next base: position 19,267,829 of record OX375808.1, read on the forward strand.
ATTGATGGAAACTCCTTGGTGATATTGACATCTTGGATTTGCCCTGTACCGTATTGCAAAAAGACTGTCTTTTATCATTATTTTGTTAGAAAAAGTGTTATAATTTGATTCTATTTTTAAACTCCGGTATTGTGTTGTTTTTAGGGTTGGTCATTATAAAATCGCTTTGAAGTTTATAATTCGAATTTTACGATATGAGACTCTACATAAAATATTTATTTCACATAAAACATGTTATCTACGCTTTTTATTATTTATTCTTGTGGTGTACGATAAAGTAATATATTATTTATTAATAAAACTTACATAGGTATTTATGAAACGTTAGCCCAGTGCACAGTTCCTTCGACAATGTCGGGACATTTCATGTTGCTGAGTTGCGTTTGATCGTCCAATTTCCTAGTTCATGTTTGCTGAAGAGACAGATGACACTGTGAGGGGTACAATAACCTTGATTTGTATGCTGATATGAAAGCGAACAAATTGCACCTTGTTCTAAAATCATTCTTGCTAAAGACTTGTGCATGTTGATAGTTCAACAACATTCATTGTGCTATTTACAGAAGATTTTCATCTTTTGACCGAAATTCTTAAACTACTCCCTTTTAATGACAAAATTTACTTAAAAGTATCCATAGGAATTACAATAAATGTAAGTAATTAATAAACCAGATTTTTTGTAACTAGAAAAAACGTGCTTGACACTTTTGATGTGTATTTCTTTTTTTGAAGTAAATAGTTTTCAAACAATCACTGAAACTTTAACCTTCTCATTGTTTGTCAAGTCGGAAGTTGTGCACCGTATCTGGGACCCTACCTTCATTCAGACACAGCGTTAAGTACCTCTTCCTTACATATTTCATCCCGGAAAAAGCCCTAAAGCAGAATTTCGTAACGAAAATAATTCGCCCCAACTCCACGATGGATCAAAATATTGTCGACATTTTATTTTTGCTCTGGTTGTGCAACAATAATGTATGTGTTATATATATTTTAAAATGTGGTTCTCCTTCTTTAGGAGGAGCGCGCTAGCCGTGAAATTAACATTTTCTTAAGTATTTTGCAATTTGCAGGTCAGTGACTCAATTTGATAAATTAACTGTTTGTTTTCTATTCAATCAACTCTTCGCAGTCCACTGCTGGACATAAGCCTCTCCCAGTCTGCACCACAACACTCTATCCTCCGCCTTCCGCATCCAGTCTGTCCCAGCCACCTTTTTAAGGTCGTCGGTCCATCTAACTGGGGGCGTCCCACACTACGCTTGCCGATACGCGGTCTCCACTCCAGGACTCGTCTGCTCCACCGTCCATCGGTCCTTGGACAAACATGGCCAGCCCACTGCCACTTCAGTTTGCTCATTCTACAAGCTATGTCGGTGACTCCTTTTCTTTTCCGGATAATTTAATTCTTGATTTTATCCTTCAAAGAAACTCCGAGCTTTCTATTAATTGAATTCAATTTTACTCGAAAATATCCATCGGTTTCTTATTCAACTTCAACTATATCCGATAACCCTGGTTGACATATCGCTTTTGGTGACTGTACCTAAGGATCGTTGCAGGTGTCGATCTGTAGTTTCTGCCTACATGAGAAGGCTCCAGTTTATGTATGCATGTTATAAGTAGAGTAGTTGAAATATAATTATTTATGGCTTCCAACTACGAAAATAATCAGTATGATATCTAGGTAGGTACTTAGGATTCTCATTAGTCTGCATCTGCGTCATCTGTCCGTAGCGACGGTTACGTATGAACCGTTTCATAAGTAATTACTCTCGCCCTAAGCTCGTGGGTTGTGAGACTGGCATATTTCCCGAAGCTGCGATTTATCAAAGCCCCCAGCCCTATGCGTCATGAGTAATCTAGCTACAGACAGTGTTTAGTGAAGTCTAGCAGTTTTGATTAAGTATAAATAAGTAATCTATATAAATAAAAAGAAAAGTCCTGACTGACTGACTGTCTCATCAACGCCCAGCCCAAACCCTTGCACCTAGAAAGCTGAAATTTAGCACAGAGGATGCCTTTATAATATAGACAAGGAATAAGGAAGGATTTTTCGAAATTCAACCCCTAAGGGCGTTAAATAGGGGATGAAAGTTCAGGGCGGGCGAAGCCGCTGGCAAAAGCTAATGATGTATATGTATTATTGGTTAGAGCAAGAGAACTATGATGCAGTTTATCAAAGAGTATCAAAATCAATTTGTATTTTTTTTCTTAGTTTTGTAGGTTCTGCTTTTACTTAAAGATGTAGCGGCACTACAGAAAAATACTTCGCAAGCATATAATAAAATAAAAAATACAAAAAGAGAAGCGGCGCCATCTACAATTCCACAGGCGAACTACGCAAGCCTTACGTCGCAGAAATCCTACATCGCGCAGTCAGAGTTTACCGCGCGACTCGCATAGGTACAACATCCCGACATCAACCGTCGGGCAGTTGCCCACCAGACACAACAACCGTCTGGTCTGGTATATTACTTAATTGTAAACTTTTATTATAAATTATCTTGACTCTAACCGTTCTTTACTTATTAACATATCTTATCTGAAAAAGCCGGGTGATATTTAAATCAGGATCCCCCTATCCACGCCTCTCTAAGATTGTGCATTCTATTAACCAGTAGGTACCTATACGATCATTTTCAGATAAATAAAGATTGTATGCTCGATAGGCGTATTCTATAAAGTTGAATTTGAACTTAACTCAAGTGCACAGAATTCAAAAGCCATCTACCTAACCATTTTTGCCAGACAACTCCAGAAGGATAGTTATGTTAATGATGACTCGATAGCACTTAAATATCGACATGACGCTAAGCTATCGGTGTACAAGCTATAATGGTCCTAATACACTACTATAACTGGACGGATTCGCGTCAGTTTTCCTCGGAAATCCAGTAAGCCCGTAACCATGGAGTCGCTATGAGGGAGCAAATTGATGACCGCAGAGCTTTATCGCTACGTTGCATGCACCACCACGCGTCTGTGTGAGCTTGACATTTTGAAAGGTGAAATGTAATCCATTTTATGTACGTCCACAATCAATTTTGTTGTTTTATTCCAGAAATATTATGTTTAAACAGAGAACCAACAATGTTGTGTTGATTTTAAAAACCTTAATGTAAATAAATAGGGATAATATTTATCTAAAAATAAGTGTGGACAATAGACTGTGCGTATAATTTTAGGAGACCTCAGCAACATCTGAATAATTTTGGAGGATATTAAAAATCAAAATCAAAAGTCATTTATTCAAACTAGGCTAAGAATCAGCACTTTTTGAATGTCAAAATTACATGAGACAGTTCTCTAAAACGGCCACCCATCAATACATCCTAGTGCTTTAGTGGGAAAGAAGATGAGGCGCAACAAACCCCCCAGCAGCACAGCCGTCTGTTCAGTTAGAAGAACTTTATTATAATAGTAAGTCATTAACATTACGAAACACAAAGCCATATGTCAGAAAACGATACTCAAGCAAAACTATACACAATAAAAACGTACACAGTACCTATTACCTAAATAAAAGCCTCCAGGCATACAGAGCGAGCCCGCTTACATAAAATGCTTTACTATGTTCACAAATGATTAAATAGGACCTTCGGAGTAAACAAAATAAAGAGTTAATTATATATATAACAAAACCAGGGTCACTAAGACAACCTGTCACCACATGATCCCCGCGCCATATTTAAGAGAAGGAGGCAACCCGACCCCCAACGCTACCGCAAGCATTGCTAATCTATTGCTTCATATGTTCGAAAAAATCGTCTGCTTGACAACGTAAATGACGCAATGAATGTTGTTGAACTGTCAAAATGAAAGCCATTTCTTCTGTTAGTGTGTTACGCAATTACCCCACTGGTTACCCATTATTTTATAAATAGACTGTAAAGACGACTGGTTCTTACGTCCTAAGCCCACGCCCTTCTTACATGTTTCTCATTATGAAAGAAAGCGAACCCTTAGGTATAAAACGCTGATGTAATCACATCACTGAGTCGCCGGGACCAGATTACCATCGGCATTCGCGTGAGAGGCCACTCGGCACAAGTGGACTGGAATTGGAAACGATAGAAGATATTCACTAAATGCATGAAGTAGAATTTGTACCTTTATATGTAACAAGTGCAAAAATATAAGCTTAACAAACTAAAACTCAACTACTGAAAAATAACGCCCTAAAAAGTATGAAACATGAAAATATTCTCATATGAAAGCTATTTTCTTATGATCGCTTACTACTGTTATGATGTTTAGGTGGCATACAGTGGTGGCTTTCAAATGAGAATATTTTCTTGTTTCATGCTTTTTACCCGACTGCGCCAGAAGGAGGGTTATGTTTTTCGAGTGTATGTATTATGTATGTATGTGTATTTTTTTGGCAAACTCTGTAGCCTAAACGGCTTGATCGATTTCAGCTTGTTAGAGCGTGATGTCAGTTTTTTTAGGTCGGTCACTTTATATCTGCTAGAGGGCGCCATGTATACTGAAAAACGATCCATTGAATAAGGCTAAGCAGATTGATTGAATAACAAATCATCTTTCAAGTTTCCAATCGTCCTAGACAGACTGTCTATATTTTGCGAAATCTTGAAATTACAAAAAACATTTTATTTCCGACTAGCGTACCGCCGATAAAAGATTTCTGAACTTTTTGTGAGAAAACCAAACATTATTTTTATTTATATATATTTTCTCACCGTTTAAACCTTTCGACTACCACAAATATTTCAAAACCAAAATTAGCCAAATCGGTCCAGCCGTTCTCGAGTTTTAGCGAGACTAACGAACAGCAATTCATTATTTTTTTAATAGATAATCCGGTCTTTTGCGAAAATCTTAGACTTGTTAGGTAAGATAAGATTTTTCCAATTATCCTGCGAATATATATCTATCAATGTATATCTTTTGAAAGGTACAAGGTCGTGTGGGTTTAGGTCAAAGCTCCGAAGAAAGAAAACTTCTTTATTGTTTTGTAGCACAATGCCATCATGGAGCACAAAACATCACGTTTGAAAACAACTTTGTTAAAAAAAAAGTTTGTCCTGGGAGGCTTCACAACCTTTCCAGGACAAACTTTTGTTTTATATGAGGTGAACAATAAGGTGTGTAATAAGTGCCTTGTTTGGGACAATACGTGACGTCAATGCCAAATAAATGTTATTCTTCCATTGTTTCTAATTGTGTATTCAAACATTTTCCCCCTTATTACAAAAAAAATGTTTTTATTCAGATCAGGTTTAAACCACCAATCCAGTTTTTGAATTAAGAAACCAACATGTATAGAAATGTAGTTCTTTCAACTGTCAATTATGTCCGGTGATAAGTTGTCATCTTTGTAATAAGAACTATACCCAAATCGAACTAAAGTTGGAAATGCAAAAACTGGCTCAGATTTTTAGGCTAGAACTAAAGTTAGATCGCGTTTTGTAATAAGACGGTTTAAGTTCACCTACTGTCAATGCACAAGAGTTACTTATTTTACGAAAGCTACCACTAAGGAAGGTGTTCCGGCGCCGCCGACCACTCGGCAATCTTCGGGTGCTGTCGTGAGACTTCACTTCACGACCGATCTCCGACGACGGCACGCGCGAGCACTCTATACCCTTACCAACCTCAACTTTATTTTGTATCTATACGGATTATATCCATTTAAACTAAAGTTAAACTGTCTTTGAGTTTTAGTCCTTAGTTAGGTCCCTAACAAATGGTCCTTCGAGCCGGATCTCCGACGGCACGCGCGCGCACTCTATACCCTTACCAACCGCAACTTTATTTTGTATCTATACGGATTATATCCATTTAAACTAAAGTTAAACTGTCTTTGAGTTTTAGTCCTGAATTAGGTTCCTAACAGAAGGATTTCAGAATATTCCTCCCATAGAGGGGTTAAACTGGTTTAAATTGAGGATGAAAGTTATACCTAAATTATAATTTTGTCGTATCCCTATGTATTTTACTTTGTGTACATAAATAATAAAATAAATAAATTAATATTGTATGCGCGGCTTGTATAATAATCGATCCAGCCGTTTCGGAGATTAACTGGAACAAACAGACATACATAATTATACAATTATTTTAAATTGTTTATTTTTTATTACTAAATGGGCCAGCTCTTGACCTCAATCACATCTGATGGAAAGCGATTGATGAGGTCTATTATGGATCGAGCGTGCCCAGAAAATGTCTGTTCACTCTTGTTTTGAAGGTAGGTTTTGTTGTTATAAGTACTGTAAATATTTTTATATTTAGTAAATACCTGATATTTTTACATTACTTGCACACCGATACTTCAATTTTATTTATTTGTATAGATTGGTGATTTCAGGACACAGATATCCTGGAAAAAAAACTCCCACTTACGTTTCACATTTCAAACTTCAAATCCGCGTTCAAAAAGCTAGTCGAAAATAAAGTGCTGTTATGACTGACTGACAGGTAGAAAGCCCTTGTCGGCAGCCATCGATATATAAGTACGACGCACGGCAGCAATATTGAACCAGCCATCAGCGACGAGCAAATAAATCCCAGCACCACCGTCCATCCGAGTAGCGTTGCCAGGCGTCCGGATAAAGTCGGACACAGTCAGGCTTTTTGGTTGCGTGTGCGGCCAAATTATATGGTGTCCGGCCTGTCCGGCTTTTGTTAGGCTTTTTAAATTTGACATTCTTTTTACATTATGTGTTGGTTTCGGCTCCGCCCGCCTTACCTTGTATCGCTAGCGCAAGCGAGCGGAGTAGCACTGTCCATAATACAAAAGACTGATTCCATTAAGTTTTGTTGTTGTTCCATTAGAATTTAAGAAGGTTTTATGGTAAATGATAAAAAGCCTTGTTTTACTTTTTTTAAATTGTAGTGTTATATTAAGACTAAAAAATTAAGGGTGTCCGGCCTTTTTACCCAAATGTCCGGCTAAACAGACAGGTCTGTCCGGCTTTTCGGTCTTAAGACCTGGCAACCCTACATCAGACTATTGTTGTGAGATTTCAACTCACTTTTATATCGAGGCAGAAAAGTGTCGCCCATTGTGAAGACGTGTGGTTTGACGCGTCTGTCCTCCTTTTTTACGTCTCTATTTATTGTCATCTTTGCAATTTCCTGCTTCAAAGTGGATTTAGATGTTTCGATTCTTTTGATACGTTGTTTTCATTCTTTGCGTTAGCATTTTTCAGACTTGTGCCAAATCTATTCGTTTTAAAGACGATTTCAGAGATGTTTGGTTTGTTTCAGGATTTCAGATTCGATTTCCGACGAATTCAAGAGTAAATCTAATTGACTTGATTCTCTACACCATGAAAGATCGCACCTTCAAATTCTTCCTTATATCTGAATAGACTACGTACTGAGAGTTACCAGTATAATAAGTATATCCTAGATTTATATATGTAAATCCTATGACGTTTTTACAATGTGGATGTAACTGAATTGTTGCAAAATATGCAATTCGTTGTTTCAGAATCGTTTACTGTATCCATTTCTGTCATTTTTAATATGTATTTTATGGCAAAACTATTTAAAACAACTTAAATTACAGTCCCACTTCCGCAGTACAGTGAAAACAAGCCAAAATGGAGGAAGCACCTATGACCTACCACGCTAGGCCCTCATACGTGTGCGAATGTGTGCGTTCGTAGATTTGTGAAGTGACCACAATTTCCTCCCACAATGAATGTAATAAATTAAATAAACAAACGATTTTTATACATAAAAGTTAACATTTTGAATAACTGACCTGACTAGCCTTTTCCCAACTATGTTGGGGTCGGCTTCCAGTCTAACCGGATGCAGCTGAGTACCAGTATTTTACACGGTGTTTATTTTTTTGGGTGGGAAATCATCAAATAACTTCTCCCGTGCTGGGTGGAGCAGGACAGCGTATCAGACTTTTACTGACTAAAACCCACCCGTGTTCCCTCAGTTGCCTGTGTGCCACGGGCCGCGGTATCTCTTTCGAACAACCCGCACCCCTGTATATACCCCGGCATCGGCCCTTGCGGGCCCCATCTGTTGTGCTGACATCTCTTTGAGGCGCGCGTGGAACACAACGCGCCGTCGACCCGGGCTTGGTCCTTACCGGACAGCGAGCTACCCATTACTCGCCGCCCGCAAGCCCACGCCTACGATAGCCGGGAATCAGCCTGGGATTTCCGACGCCCAGTGCGTCTCCTGCGGCGACTAAGGTCGTGAGGGCGTATGTACTGCCTCTCCCTCACGTGCGCCGCCTCTTCGCGAGAATCACTGCTTCGCAGAAGGAGGTGACGGCTACCCATGCACTCTCGCTCCGTAGCATGGCCTGGACCAGGGCCGGACGCGAGAGATCGCCGCCGCCGATCGCCTCCACGAGGACACGGCGGTGCCGCCCAAGCCGGGCAGGGTAAGACTGGTTGTCTGACTTTCGCGCTTCTAACAACCCGTAACGACTCTCAAAGATCTGCGAATGACAGCCGGGACCTACGGCTAACGTGTTTTCCAAGGCGCGGAAGGTTCTTGGTATATAATTATGGTCACCTACATAAGGAACAACAGCAGCAAGCTTAGTTTAACCTGATTGATCGACCCGTACGACTGTTATTACTTAGCCACAAGCCCTTGTGTATGTATTATGATTATAATATAATATTCTAATTGGGGTGCTTGGTGGAGTGCTTTAATTCCGGGACATGTTGTATATCTTATATATAAAAATTTATCCCTATTTCCCTTGGTCACGGCAACACACGTCAACGGCTGGACCAATTTTACTTATTCTTTTTTTATTCTGTTTTTTATTGTCAAGAGAAGGTTCTTATGAAAGAACGTCTGGCGGGTCAGCTAGTATGCGTATATATATACGCTGACACATACACGCCGACTAATACCCCTGTAGCGAAATACAAGTAGGTACAGATAAGCTAGGTACACGATACAAGTATGTCAGGGACTAATTAATGTCCTTCTGGAATTTTCTACACGACCATTGGAATTCCTCCTACAAACTTCAGGACAAAGACATACACAGGACTCGGGAATCGATATCATCATCTTGTTGGATATTCTACAATATTGTACAGACGACAACAAAATTCAAGAACAAAGAAATAATACGAGCAAAAATTTTAGCAGCTGGCAGTATCATGGCATCGTATCACTGTTTGTTGACCCCAAAAATGTGGTACTATAGCTAAAAAGTGAAAAAAAAAACTTAAAAAAAAACAACTGACTTCCGAAAAAACACCAAAAAGTGAAAAATAACTTTAATTTGGGAAGGCGGGCACATAATAGTATATTTTATAACGAGGGACTAAACGAAGCCATAATATACCCGAGGTGGTTTGACTCCCGAGCGTGCGAGGGAGTCAATGAAACCGAGGGTATATTAAGTTGGCGTTTAGTCTCGAGGTGCAAACTGTACTTTTCACTTCGAGTGCGAGAAAAATAGTCAATTTAGTACAAAAACATGTACTTACCTAATAAATATTACTTAACAAAAAAACAGTACAAAGTGAAAAATAACTTTGATTTCGGAAGTCGGTGTCTTTGGAGCTGAATTTGAATTTGTTGTCACCGCCTTCCGAAATTAAAGTTATTTTTCACTTCGTAGTGTTTTTTTAGAAGTCGGTTGTTTTTTTTTTGGAAAAAGTTTTTTTTTTCACTTTTTGTGGTTCACATTTGCTTACCCCTTCACAGCGTACCGGCGTGATGTTATGTTATGAAATGGTGTAAACAATAGACAGACATGAGATTTCAGCAATCCCAGTCCATTTGCTATCATTTATTGAAGAGTTCCGTTGCCTATCTCCAAAGTTCTTCATCAGATCTTCACCAAATTGAAATGAGACCACTCCGAGAAAGTACTCTTCCAAAAAATACCTAAATCGCTTCGCGTGCCTATAAAATTTGAAGAGTTCTCTCTATTTCTCCAGGATCCCATCATCAGATCCTGACTTGATGATCATGGGACCACCTGGGAAGTATACCCTTTCAAACAAAAAAAAATCCAAATCGGTCCAGCCATCTTCGAGTAATCGGGGAACATACATAAAAAAAATTTAAAAAAGGTTCCGACGAATTGAGAACCTCCTCCTTTTTGAAGTCGGTTAATAAAATAAAAACCACAATATCTATTAGGTATGTCTTTTGCTCTTTGCTTGACGTCAAACTCTTCACCAAGGAACATAATATATAGGAACATAATATTTGTCACTGGACATTCTTAATAAATTTATTTAAAGCCGAACAAATTTACACTCGACAAAAATTCTGAAATTTTCGCGGTCTTTTTTTTCTTCTAAACCAGTAACAGATTAACAATTTAAAACACATGGCGCCACCTTGGCAAAAACCATGGAACTAAAACTCTCAACATTTTCGCAATGAAGATAGTCCACAGATAATAGTATATTTACTGGCTGTTTCAGTTTGTCTATGTCACATGAAGGAAATTAAAAAACGAATTACTTTTTACTCCCTAGGGACTAAAGTGGTCACTTTAGTCCCGCTTCGTAGGGCCATAATGATGTCTTTTTAGAGCATGAGAAGTGAAAATTTTTAATACATATCCAAAGATACTCGCTTCCGAAATTAAAGTTATTTTTCACTTTTTGGTGTTTTTTCGGAAGTCAGTTGTTTTTTTTTTGGAATAAGATTTTCGTATTTGTTTTAGTATATTTGTGTAGTTTGGTATGATATATTGTTTGACGTATTTTTTTGTAAACAGGTTTTTATTAATTTAACAAAAAGTACGAAATAAAACGAACGCAAACATATAACTTTAATATTTTCTTAAAACCTTGAGGTTTATCTTTAAGTCTAAAAAGTCGGTCAAGACGAATAAAACGAGCCCTAACTCGATGGGGTTGCGGCGTTCCCATGACCACCTTCCGACTCCATCAGATCAGTTCCATGTCATAATTATATTGCATTTTGTCATTCGATTTACATATGCATGACAGATCAATCAGAATTTGGGAAGTGGGTCTAATTTTACTTGCAAGATTTAATTATAGACAAAAAAAATTAAAAAATTAAACGATCAGGGGGACTCCCGTCAGGAACAAGCTCCTTAAGCTTTTTCTTCAACTCCGAATGTAACGTTGTTTACTCTCTTTAAATAATCAAACTATATTTTGACCTCGCTATCGGCTTCAGCACCCTCGAAAACCATGAAAACGAGACCCATGATTAAAAAAAAGTATTTTAGCAGCCACCCTCTCGAATTTCAATTTTGACCCCACAATTGGCTTTAACAGTCCCAAAAACCATGAAAACTATCTCACTCTCTCGCTGTCGCTCTCTATTAGATATTATAAAAAGTCGCATAACGCTTTGTCGTTACGTATCGCTTATTTCATTACGTAACGCTTTTTACGTTACGTGACGATTTTGACAATTTAATCCTACCACAAGAATTTTGTTCCAGAAGCTTGTAAATAAATAACAGTAACTAAGAAACATCAAAAACAAGAATACTGTTTCCAAGTTTTGGCAAACAGAGAAAATTATTGTTTCATATTCGTAATTTAAAGTTATTTGAAGCTTGAACTTTAGACGATAACAATAGGTAATTAATTATGAAAGGAAATAGCGGTAGGTACCTATACAAGTTCGTAGAAGTAATATAAATGGCGGAAGATATGAAAACACTGCCTGAAGCAAAGTGTGCAGATGTGATGAAGTGTGAGCCATATTTTCAACGTTGGTAGCTACGTAGATAAATATGAATGTTATGTTTGAAAATTGTATAATATAATATTGAGGAGCTTGTGGGTAAGTAATAACAGCCACACGGGTCGATCGATCAGGTTAAGCTATGCTTGCCGCGGGTGGTCCGTGGATGGGTGACCATTTTTACATACCAAGACGCATCCCTGGCTTGGAAAGCACGTTAAGCCGTTGATCCTAGCTGCCATTCGTGGATCTCTGATGGTCGTCAGAGGACTGAAAGTCTGACAACTTGTCTTACTAAGGGGTGTGGTTCTGGAGGGCAGATAGGCAGTCGCTCCAAATAAAATACTGGTATTCAGCTGCATCTGGTACTGAAAGCAAACCCCAACATAGTTAGGAAAAGTCTCGGCAGATGATGATGTTGAAAATTGTGTGGGCCTTGAAACATTCAAAGTTTAGTTTAAAGAAAACGTATACATCAGAAGGGTTTTCTTCTTATTTCTATGAAAGAGAAACTATCGCTATAGGTATACTTACGTATTGTAGAGATTTGTTGCCTATTTGGTACTTCTATAGTGGTATGAGGAACAGGGTGTAAAGTCCACTCATACTCTATGGAAAAGGGAGGAACGTCCGACCAGACGAGTGTTGTGTCTGGTGGGCAACTGCCCGACGGTTGATGTCGGGTTTTTGTATTTATGCGAGTTGCGCGGTAAACTCTGATTGCGCGATGCAGGATTTGTGTGACGTGAAGTCTTGCATAGTTCGCATGTGGCATTGTAGATGGCGCCACATCACTTTTTGTGTTTATCAAGTGTTTGATTTTGTAGTTCGCATGCTGCGTTGTAGATGGCTGCCACACTTCCATGCAACCTGCCGCGTTAAAAGATTAGCAAGTTAACAAACATTAAATTAACTCAATATTAAAATTTTAAAAATCAGTCGGCGTCAGATTTGGCTGACAGATCATCACAAAAATATCTAGGTATATAAATATGGATTAATTATTAAAAGCACTTTAGGAATAATTATTGAAGGGGAAACCCCTTTTTTGTCCTTCAACACCAAAACATTTTTTGTTTAAAGCTTTTTCTTGTTAATTCTCGTTATTGAAATTAAAAACTTTTATTTTAATTGACTTATGTATGTCCTGGAATTTGACAATCAATATTTCACACACTTCTACTGAAGCTATCGGGCTGGAATTTGGGACACACGTCTGGTTCTTGTGACATCGCACGAGATTTTTTTTTTAATTTCATTATTTGTTGTGATGGATTGATTGTTTTTTGCGCAAGACCTCTTACTAATGTGTTCTTTCAATTTCGTATATTATGGTACTATGATATACGTATAATAATGAAACTAAAGCACGACTTTCGTGTTACGCTTTCATCATGAACTTAATTGAGTAATAAAACTATTATGGTTCGTGTTTTCTATACAGGGTAGCAGGGACATCGACGCAGAACCTGTTACCATAAATTCAGAACATAATTCTTGACACCCAGCGCAGACATTTTTCGTAGGTTATAAAAAGCAATCAGCTGTTAAACAAAAGTGCAATACCTACGCGGTCAAAATGTATGAAACAGCAAATTTTGTTTTTAACAACCACCGAATAATGTGTGGGAAATGGGTAGGAGATTAAATCATCATCTGCCTAGCCGTTTCCCAACTTGGTTGGGGTCAGTTTCCAGTCTAACCGGATGCAGCTGAAAATATAAGGTAGATGATTAAATATAGTATTAAAATATCAAATTATTAAATTTATTATTATATTTCGTCTATTTTTCTTGGACAGCGAATGACATCAGAAAAACGTCAAAAACTAAAAAGGAAATAAAAGTAATATTGTGAAAATACTTTCTTTGGATGACAGATTTTTTGTATGGTTTTTCTTTTAGAAACAGTCAATGGAAACTAACAGTCTTAAAATATTAGTATATAAACAAGAAAAAAAAACAAATATAATCTTAATTTAACTAAATCTATTCACAAATTAAAAAATGCCGTCGAATATACATAAATACCTACCTTCTTTTGATTATACAAGGTGTAACAGAATAGACGCAAGACCCAAAAGTAGTTTGTTCCTAATTGACTACTGAATCGATTTCAGTAACTTTTAATGTAAGTATTTTTTTTAAGTTATGTATTTTGCCATACCTACCACTGATTGACCCAAAGAAAATTCAATCTTATTTTGGAAGAAATAAGACTCAATTTTAAATGCATAAAGTAATGCTCGGGTCGACACGTTTTTCTTAATCTGGTAGCTTTAAAAAAAATAGTTTTGGTCATCGCATTATGCTTTTAAATCAATACTCTAATTGGGGTCTATGAGGTCTTGCGTTAATTATGTAACTCGTTGTATAATATTATTATGTTTGCTACAAATGTCACTTCAGAATCATATCTTAAACCCTTGGTAACAGTTTGCCCTTCAAAATTCCTGCCACCCTGTATACTCCGCTAAACCGATGTCATCGACCTTGTGAAGGTTGCGGGCTTCCAATATTTTCAGGAACAATGGGCGGCCAGACTGTGGCGATTTCTTTTTGCCTATATCCCATTAGGGACAGTTACAGACGGTGATGGTGAGGACTGTTATGTGTTTATTGATAAAATAATATTAGTTTTAAATATTTATCTGCTTTAGGTAGGGTAGCCAGTGTCTTTCTGTCTTTATGGACTGCACGCCACTGCTCGTGACCACGCCACACAGAGTTGCCGATGGGAAAAACAGTTTTTTCCTAAATGTATACCTGCATCTGTAAGCATCTGTCCTTGAGCGTCTTTCCGATAAATATACGTTGATATAGTAAACATAGACTGATTTGTTAGGACTTCCATACAAACATCGAATATTTCATCTCCACATAGGCCAAAATTTCTAAAACACTAGAATAAATATTTATTTACGTATTACCTTTCCTAATGTCTAGTGTATTTTGTACCAAATTTCATCCATTGGTTCTGGGGTTAGGCGTGAAAGCGTGACTTGGTTTGGCCTTTCATTCCCTATTTCATCCCCAAACAGGTCGAAATTTCTAAAGTACTAAAACAAATAATTATTTACTTCTTATCGAGTGCCTAAATACAAAGTTTCATGGATTTTCTTCGACAGTGAATAGAATAGAAAACATTTATTTGACTCAGACACAACATAACAGCAACAAACATAAAAAAAGAAAAGAGAACAATAAACAGCACATTAAAATTGCAGTAAAATCGTGCTGAGCGTGCCCATACCGAAAGAGTTACCATCAATGACGAGCTTCCATACAAACTTTCAACTCTTTCAAGACTTTTTTCGCGATAAAAGGTAGCCTATGTCCTTTCCGAAGGTCTAATCTATCTCGGTACCAAATATCATCAAAATTGGTTTAGTGGTTTAGGCGTGAAAGCGTAACAGACAGACAGAGTTACTTTCGCTTTTTATTATTATATTATTAGGGATTAAGTATTACATAACAAACAATGAGTCGTAGTAAGTTGTAATAGTTCATTCTCAGATTTCAACTGCGTCAGACTACTTGAAATATGAACCTGTTTTGAACTTTTTAGTTGCAGTCTACTTTTTGATGTATTATTGGAATCGTCTCCTCAAGCCTCCATCATTTTGGTACCCCACATGTTATAGTTTTTTTTTTCAAGACTTTACACACATTTTCAAGATCCATCCACGGATAAAGCCCAGCAAGCGTAGCTTAACCTGATGGATCGATCCATGCGGCTATTATTACTGAGCCACGAACCCCAGTCTCTGCTGTCATGCAGTCAGATAAAAATATCTAATCGAACAATAACATACAATTTAAAAGCTCCTTCATATCAGTAGTGTACTCGGTTGTACACAAGATTCCTGTCTCAGGAATGGCAGCGAGTCTCAATCTAATGAAATTGTCGGCGAGTGACGCGGCGACCCTGATACCCTTCAGCGGTTGACATTACAGGCACACCGCACCGATCGAATAACGATCCAAGACTAGAGCCTTCATTGATCAGTGTTAGACGAATGATTGAATTTAATAATTGAATCATTTAGGAAGGAATCCTGGGATAACGCTTACTCATTACATTTGAAATGCACGATTGAAATCAATTAAAGGATTGTGCGCATCAAATTTAGGTCTGATAGTTTTTTTGTTTTTTCTGTTTGGTAATTTTAATCATGGTCTGGCAGTTTGAGTCCTTTATGCGGCCTACCCAAATGTCCTTTCTTTCTCGTCTAATTGTTGAGCTCCTTAAGAGGGAAGAGGGCGTGCGATTCTCCATACAAATGTATTCCCCATTTTTCATCCTGAATAATGCCTCTAGAGCAATTTTTTTTTTCATAAAATCAAAGTCTGCGGTAAACACGACCCTGTTGTTTTCTTTTTTTTCAGCAACTAATTATTAAAGAAAATATGACCCTCTAAAAATTACAAAAAAAATCCTATTTTTACCGTCGTGATTAGAGGACTACCAGACAAATTAGAAAAGTTTTTAACATAAAAAAAATGATAGGAACCTAAAAATACTCTTTCATAAAATATTAATGTAAAAAATAATTGAATCGGCTCAGTTTTCGAGGAGAAAAAAGGGGAATACGAAACATTGATTTCGTAAAAAAAATTGTGATCATTTGGGTATGAGCTGCAGCTGTCCCTATTACACACTACGGGGCCAGACTTACTGACAGCGCGACGGCAATAGTTTCTTCAAATACCTATTTTTCAATTTCCTCGCAGGCCCCGTCCCCTCTTAAGTTCCGAGTTGAGCTGAACTGCCTAGACAGGTACCTTTACTGAATCTGTGTGGTTCGTTCCTCAGACACCAATCTCCATATCGCGGCAGAATCTGAATCATTTTGAAGTTCGAAGAATTCGTCTGCTCAGCATCGTAAATAACGCAATAAATGTCGTTGAACTGTCATATTGAAAGACTTTCTTACTGTTAGTATGTTAAGCAATACCCATCTGAGTTAAGATAAAGTATACTTTTATCGCCCGCTTTAAGTTCCCATGAGATAATTTCTGACATCAACGCGGGCCACGCCGCGTGCAAAAGCTAGTACCTAACGAACAAACTGTCAGCTGCTAGAGTTCCCATGATAGCTACAGCGCCGGATTAACCATGAAGCAAGAGTAGCAATTGCTACGGGCCCCGCGCAAGAGGCGGCCCCGCGTATTTAACCTCCACCTGACCATCATTTTTTGAGTGAAATTTATGAAATGGTAAATAGAAAATTTCGAATCGTGACTTCTAAATATCAATATTAAGTGCTCAATATTTTTTTGTCACTTTATACTTGACATACCCACAAGAGATTAAGGGCCCCTCAACTGAATTTGCTACGGGCCCCGCGCTTGCTTAATCCGGCACTGGATAGCTATAGAAGTAAATGGAGGGTAATTGAATCAGTAATCGAACAATATTATGTATGAGACTAATCGTTTAAGTATTGATCGGCGATATTAATTGGATGTGTTGTGACTCGTTGATAGACTAGACTAGACTGGAACAACGAGCTTGGTATTGAGTAGGAGTGACTTGAGGTTATAATAACTATACTAATATTATAATAAAGGGGTAAAAGTTTGTAGGTAGGGGGTAATCTCTGGAAGTACCTAAGTACCAGTCAGATTTGAAATTTGCATTTGAAAGCACAATTCTTGAGCAAAGTAACATCGCGTCGCTACAGCCCTAAGGAGCCGACTAAAAATAAAAATAAAATAAGTCGGAAGGAACGCTAAGACAAGACGAAGTAACAATGCGGGCGAGCAAACAAAACAAATGAGTAAAAGTTGTAGTTACCTACACAGGATAAGTTTTTATCCAGTGCTCAAACTGTAACCATGAATTCAGCATATCATTCTAGACCCCCGGCACAGAAATTTTTCATAAGTTATACAAAAAAAATCTGCTGTTTCATAGAAATTGCAATACCTACGCGATCAAAATGTATGGAATAGCTGATTTTTTTTTTGTATCACTGATGAAAAATTTCTGTGCTCTCTCATCTAGAATGATATGCTGAATTCACGATTACATTTTGCGCACTGTATAAAAACTTGTACTGTATGTTAGAGGTGAGATAATTGGTCCGAAACTCCGAACCGAAGCAGGCGTGCACTGACTACCCAAGTGATAAGCTCTCTTCTTCGCCACTGTTCTAAAAATAATGGTAAGGAAAAACATAAAGAAGAATGTTATTATTATTACCTATGTCATTTATTTATTTTCTATCCATATTAACCTAACAAAAAATATTAAAAATAGTGCTCCACCGATATCTGGAGCAGGGTCCAAGCTACCGGTGGTTAGGACTCCAGAGACAGGAACCTCCTCACGATGCGAGCCATATCGAGGAGTACTGCCTTCTGAATCAGGCCTTTGATCCAACCGCCTAACGAGAGCCTCGATAGATGTTGATCGAGGCTTACGAGTAGTACGGAAATTCTATACAATGCGAGATCAGCTTATACTGGAAATTATAGCTTGATGTGTAGCCGTGTGTACAGACGCCAGCACATCAAGCTAGCCCAAAATGTCAAATTTTCCCAATTAAACATGAACCTTATACTCATGGAACAAAGTTGAAAATCTATCAAAGTGACAGATTGGGGTAGCTTGATGTGCTGGCGTCTGTATCTAAAGAGTGTTTATAAAAGCTATCTAGGTATCAAACGATTTTATTTCCTGCTCAGCAAACCTAATAAAATGAGAAGATGTTAGAGGAAGCCTGTTAGTGCCTTCCGGTTTATTTCTCGTAGGTACCTGGGTTCCTGGAGATACAAGGTAAAGTCGTTAAAACCAAGAGCACATTATCCTCAATGTTTCTTCCCTGTAATAAAATAAAGAACAGTTTATTACGTTACGTTAGTGTAAGGCACTAGATGGCGCTCGAGAACTGTCGTGAAGTTGACAGCTGCGAAGTTAGCAACGCGCGGGCGCGGGCGGCGCGCCTTGCTGCAGGCTCAGCACGAGCACCGATTTGTCGACGGAAAAATAGACTATTTACTAAATGATGTACAATAAGAGAAGATAGCTATGTTTTTCTATTAATTTTTTTTTTGTATAATTATCACAGTTATGCGTTCTAGACGAATCATGATTTTGTAGATAATCGTATATACTTTGTGGCCGTCGAGTTTGTTGTCAGCGTGATTTTGACAGTTTGGGAAGAAATATTCTTCTGAAATAGTCTACATTTATAAGGACCTAGACAAAGATCGTTAGAAACGAAAGTCAAAATGACAGATTGTAGAAGGATATATCTACGGTGTCATGTCAAAAATGGAGAAACGAAATGTCACATGTACATGATTCTAAACTCTGAACACCTCTGCGTAGAAAATTTTCGTCAGTTATAAGAAAAATGCAGTTCAATATATTTTGACCGCGCAGGTATCGCACTTTTCCACTGTTCCTGTTTTTTATAGGGTTCCATATTACTATTGTAGTCTTTGATATTGAATACGGAACCCTTATAGCTTCATCATCTCCGTCCGTTCGTCTGCCCGCAGCTTAGCTCAGACTGAGAGACTCTAAGTACTCAATACTCAAAACTTTATTGCATTCCACATGTAGGTATTCTTAGGTGGTAAACTTATATTAGATCTTAAGGACCCTGTCGGGCACAGCAAAACAAGTAAGTTAGAGAGGAAGCATTAATTGTTAAATATTAAACATTTAGCAAAACTACTATATCATTAAATTAATGTAAGTATTTACTGGTTTATTAAATCTAAAATACAATCAATTAATATAAAATAAAATATAATATAAAACAGGTAATAATATGAGATGCAATAATAATTAATAGGTCAAATTAAAATTTAAAGCTGCGAGTACATATTATGACTTTATGAGTCTATCACTTAAATATTCGTTAACAGAGTAATAGCTTTTATTTAGCAAAAATTGTGTTAGTTTTTTTAAAAATACATTAATTTTCCCTTCTTTTTTTATTGGAGCAGGTAGTTTATTATATATTTTAATGGACATCACATAGGGACTTGTAGAGTGCATTTTTAATCGAGAACTTGGTATGTTTAGCCTAGATCGGTGTCTGAGTAGATAGCGTGTCTGAATATCTTCACGTTTTGAATAAAATTCTTGATGTTTTCGCACAAATTTGCATGTTTCTAAAATGTAAATACAAGGAAGTGTTAAAATTTTATGTTTTTGAAAGAAAGGTTTGCAACTATCTGTTTGCTCAATGTTTACCAGAATTCTGACCAATTTCTTTTGCAGGGTGAAGAGTGTTTGTGCACCTGTGCTGTTTCCCCAAAGGGTGACACCATAGCTAAGCCATGCATAGGCATAAGCATAGTAGGTGGTGAGAGCTGTTTGTAAATTGGTAGTCTTTTTTATTTCACGAAGGGCATAAGAGAATTTAGAAATTTTTGAGTGAGTTTTCTGTATGTGTGATTTCCAGTTTATATGTGTGTCTATAACTAGTCCGAGTAAGGTAAATTCGTTAACAGTTTCTAATTTAAAGTCGTTGAAAATAAAATCTAAGGTTAAAGGTGTTTTTTGGTAAGGGTGGAAAGTTATTAACTTGGTTTTGGAGTAGTTTATCTCAAGGTTATGTTCGTTCATCCAGTTGCATGTTTTGGTAAGTATGGAATTGAGAGTTTCTTCTATATCCATGTTGTTTTGGCATGAGACTAATATGGATATATCATCCGCAAACAAGACACACGGACCTTCTATGATCTTAGGCAGGTCATTAATATAAAGCAAAAATAAAAGGCATCCTATGACGCTTCCTTGTGGAATTGAGGCGTTAATTGCTTTACTATATGATCGGATTTTTTCGATTTCATTACTGTTATGGTTAAAGTATTCTATTTCAACTAATTGTTCCCTGTTCTTTAGATAAGATGTTAGCCATTCGTGAGCCTTTCCGCGTATACCTAACCCGTATAATTTGTTTAGCAAAATCCCAAATTGTACTTTATCATAGGCTTTGGTCATGTCTAATAAAATTCCTATTGCGTATTTTTTATTATTAATAATATTAAGGGCTTCCTGGATATACTTATAGACTGCTAAGGTGGTGGAACGGTTTTTTCGAAAGCCATTCTGGCATTCATCAAATATCGTGTATTTTTCGCAAAACGTATAAATGCGGTCACACATGGCTTTTTCAAATATTTTTGAAGCTGATGGTAAGAGAGCTATTGGACGATAGTTGTTTGGGTCTGTTTTCGTACTTTTTTTGTGGATTGGTTTAATTATAGATATTTTTAATAAATCAGGGAAGATACCTTCGTCAAATGACTGGTTCAGAAGCAGGTAAAACGGTAGGGTAAGTTCATCTGCGCATTGTCTTAGAAGCTTTGGTGGTATTTCGTCAATCCCGTGACTACTTTTGTTTTTTAGGTTTCTAATTATTTTGTTTACTTCCCAAGCATCTATTGGGCCAAGAAACAGCGTGTTCTCTGTGGGATTTAGTACAGAGGTGCTGCCCGTTTTGCTACTAGATGAGTTTGCGCTGTTTTCTCCAATGGACGCAAAGAAATTATTAAAATTGTTGGCTACTTGTTTAGGATCGGATATTATGTCGTTATCAATTTGTAATTTAATATTACTATGCTCCTTTTTATGTTTTTTGTTTGTTCTCTCATTTATAATACTCCACATGGTTTTAACCTTATTGTTAGATTTTTTTATTTTATTTATATATTGTATCTTTTTAGACGAAGTAACTAGATTTTTTAATATTTTTTCATACTTTTTATAATAATTTGTGATGATAGGATTTTTTGTTTTAAGTATGAGTATTTTTAACAATCTTTTGTTTTTACAGGAGATCTTGATGCCCGTCGTTAACCAGTATTTTTTTAAATTGGGTTTTTGTTTGACCTTACATATTGGTATGCAATGGTTAAGGATATTTACTAATATATCATGAAATGCTTTATAATTATCATTTAAATTTTGGTTTTTAGGTAAGATTTTGTTCCAATCGTGTTCTTTTAATTTAGACTTAAACTCTAAAATGTTCATGTTGTTAAATAACCTTTTTTTAACATACCAAGTTGTTTGTGTAGCTAAATGTGGTGTTGGTATGGGGATGTGTATAATTGTTCCGCTATGGTCTGAAAAACCTAGTTCCTCTACTGTAGTATATATTTTATTTGTGTCTGTGTTGGTAAATATCAAGTCTAAACATGTAGATGTAGTTTGTGTTATTCGTGTAGGTGTTTTTATGTGTTGTGTAAGTTTATATTCTAGCATAAGATCTAGGAATTGACTAGTTTTGACATTTCTCTCTTTGATATTTATATTATAGTCTCCACCTATAATTATATTAAACTTAAAGTATTTATTATTTATATAATTTAGGATACATTTTAACTGGCTAATAAATATTTCTTCCTCTCTCCTATTCCAATACATTGTTACTAATAATATGTTTTCATTTGGTAACTCGATTGCACATACTTCTAAAATATATTCTATGGACATATTCGTTATATCATTTCTCTCTTTGAAGGCGACATGATCTTGCAAGAGGATGCAGACGCCGCCTCCCCCTCGCGTGCTGCGGCAGTATGATGCTGCTATTTTATATCCACTAAACTGTATCAAGCTTAATTTTTCCATTGATAACCATGACTCTGATATACATATTGCATTATAAATCGGGTTATCTACGATGAAGGTTTCAAGTATGTGTTGTTTGTTATAGAGACTTTGGATATTTTGAAACAGAATTTTAAATAGTTGGTCTGTGTTTTCGAAAGGAGTGATTGCGGGTGTCTTTATTTCTGTCTGTTTGATCTCGTTGGTAGGTGTTGCGGGAAGTTTTCGAATTACCATTTTTCTCGTTTGCTGTGTAGCTTAGTTGATTTTCGTGTGTTTCATCTCTTAAAATAGCGACTTTTCCTTCCACGTATAACTGATTATTTCTTATTACTGCATATAACCCTTCCTTTCTTGCCTTTATCATTTCCTCTCGCATTTGTTGTCTTTCCTTTCGTGAATTTTCGTCCAAAAATTCAGATACAGCTAATCGTGTTCCCTGGAAATAGTGGGTATTGTTTTTGATGTATTTAGCCATTCTTTTGCTAATTAATTCTATCACCAGTGGTCGGGTGTTTGTATTATTTCTACCTAATCTGTACATATTTTCAACGTAACCCATCAGGTCCACTTGTAGAATATCGCGAAACACTTCAATGATTCGGTTATGCAGGTCAGCTTCAGGCTCTTTGTAGTACTCGGTGAGGCCGTAGAGGACTATCTTCTTGGAGTTGCTTTCTGTACATTGGATTATGGGGGATGTGGACATTAATTTTATTTCAGATATTTCTTGTTTTAATTTTTCATTCTGTTTCAGTAAATTTTCTATCTTGGTGTTAATCTCTTCAATATCCTGTATTCTTAGTTCATTTTGTTTTGATAAGTTACTGGTTTTTTGTTCGAAGTCTTCAACAAGTTTCGTAATAGCTTTATTTATTTCAATTTGTATGGTGCTTCGTAGGTCGGTTATTATTGACTCATTATTTTCCTTAAGACGCATTATAATGATTTCACTTAGATTCTGTAGTGACAATTCAGCGTGTGTGTCGATGTTTGAGGTGGTTCTTTCTTCGGAGCACATCGTATCGCCCAATAAGCTCAGATTCTCAAAAGTGGTCGAATCATTGTTAGGATAGGTTTTCTTTCGAATTGTTACATAATTTTCTTCATTGGGTGTGGTTGTTCGGCTTAGGATGGATGTCTGTGGTCGTATAGGTGTATCTGTGTTTCCCGTTTTTGGCATTTTACATCGGCAATCTTGACATTTCCATATTTTTTTATGGTCCGGAGTCATTGTCTTGTTAAAGTGGTTTATGGAGATGTTCGCACACTCTAAATCATATTTATTATTGCAAAGTGTACAAGTGAGATGCAATTCGTTTAGAAGATCTTGAGTACCTAAGCTTGCTATGTCAATAACAGTGCCAGGAAGTTATTATAACATCATAAATACACTACTTAAGTGAAAAAAATACGTATTATTGAAAGTAACTCAAAAACGATCAACAAACTAACCATTAAAAAAAAATACGAAATCGATCCACAATTGCCGGAGATATCGAGTAAACTACTTTTTTTGAATACAGTTGAATTAGGCATCCATTTACTTTTTAACCGACTTCAAAAAGGAGGTGGTTCTCATTTCGTCGGAACCTTTTTTTTATGTAAGTATGTTTCCCGATTACTCAAAGATGGCTGGACTGATTTGGATATTATTTTTGTTTGAAAGGGTATAACTTCCCAGGTGGTCCCATGATCATCAAGTCAGAATCTGATGATGGGATCCTGGAGAAATAGAGAGAACTCTTCAAATTTTATAGGCACACGAAGCGATTTAGGTATTTTTTGGAAGAGTACTTTCTCGGAGTGGTCTCATTTCAATTTGGTGAAGATCTGATGAAGAACTTTGAAGATAGGCAACAGAACTCCTCAATAATTGCTATCGCAAATGGACTGGGATTGCTAAAATCTCATGTCTGTCTATTGTTTACACCAGTTCATAACATAACATCACGCCGGTATGCTGTGACGGGTAAGCACATGTGAACCACTAAAAAGTGAAAAAAAAACTTTTTCCAAAAAAAAACAACCGACTTCCAAAAAAACACTACAAAGTGAAAAATAACTAGAATTTCGGAAGGCGGTGACAAAAAATTAAAAAACAGCTCCAAAGACACCGCCTTCCGCAATTAAAGTTATTTTTCACTTTGTAGTGTTTTTTTGGAAGTCGGTTGTTTTTTTTTTGGAAAAAGTTTTTATATCGAATCTCCTTCGGTCCAGACACTAACAAATTAGTTTATTACCTTTGTATATCCTTCGGGAGTCACATACGATACTCAGATCTACCTGTGTATGAACTATATTCCCTGGACACCATGTAATATCCTGTCAAACGTCCTCGTGAAACAAATTGGATGATAACCTGTGTTGGTTTCGACATTATTTCCTTCAATAAATTCCTTTTGAAGAGGGAAACCCTTTTATTTTGTCTTCGGTAAAATATCTTGTTTCATAAAAGTTATAAATCGGAGGGACAATGGCTATCGAATTCGATCCTATTCTGCATACCCTAATGTAGGTATTGCTCCTACGCTTGGTCGGTCAAAGTGAAACGGTAAAAGTCCAGGGAATTTGTCATTTGTTTTGTCTTGTCCGGGGACGGCTCGTAGCACTTTACAGTCCTATCCTGATCCATATATATGGTGATTGTTTCTCTATTGTGACTGCCTTGCCAACAGGTTTAAAACATCAAGCCATTTTTTAATTTCGGACTTTATTTCGACCACGTTGAAGTTCTTAACACATAGAAAGACGTTAAACCCGAGTCTTTAACACTTTATTTTGTACTATTAACGGGATAAATTTCATAATATAAGACCGGCTCAATGGTTTGGGCGTTAGTGTATGAGATGGGTTGAATTTGTGATAGTTCTTAAATTAACAGACTCAGACCATGTAAAAATATCGCAGCGAGATTTTATCGCGCACTAGATTTGAACTATAGTTCGACTTTTATTGTATTCAGTAAATTGACAGTTCAAAGAAAAAAATGTTACCATACTAAAACTAATAGTGTTGCGCCCGCTCTTCACCACTTCCTAGTGATTGATCTGGACTGCCTATCTGACCTCCACAACCCAGTTACTGGGTAACACGATAGTCTCTGAGTGTGGAAATTGTAACCATTTGACATCAGCTGATTTTAATACATCGTGTTTTGTTACACGTGATGTTGCAGTATTATCGGACAAGTACACTTTGTGTTGGGTGCTTTGACTGATAAGTTGTCTAATGAAGCAATTGATAAAGTAGGTATATATTTATCGGCTTTCGGCTTTAGATTAGGCTCACAAGCGTGGTGATCAAAAATTTTACCACAATTTTAAGGCAATTAAGTAAACAATTTTAATTAAAATTCTGAGGGCATTGATGTGCCCCCGGTAAGAAGAGCCGAAAACAAAAATCAGGGGGTACTGCCTACCTTTCCTCGAAGCGTTTCGTCGTATTTATTAATTTATTCTTCAGAAAGTTTACAGTCTAATATCTAGGTAAATAATGCACTTACAGTTGCTAAGCTGACCATAAATAAAAAAAAGTATTCAAACGCTCGGCCTGGAATATGAACTCAACTATCAAGTAATTAAAACAATTACTATTCTATTGTAACCAGAATTTATAAGCTTGGCTAACTGACGAGGGATTATGCTAGAGAGGTAGAATTTTCAGGATCAGTTGTGGTTAGCCAACTTATACAGCACACTAAGTTTCATTCGTGTAGCTTTTATGGTTTGACTTTGGATTTTATTAATACCTAAAATACATGGATTTCGTTACTGACTCTCAAGCACTCATCAAATTATCTAGGGGACTTCCCAAGGTCCTAGAAAGCTGATATTTCGTATGCACGCTAGGATTTTGCACACAAACAACGAAACAGTTAAGTTTGTAACTTTCACGCTCCATCTCCCTTAAATGCAGGTACAAGTATGTATTTCTTGCGGATAATAGATATCTACAACAAATAAAATACTTAAGTAGAGCCAAGCTCTTAATTTAGACAACATAAAAACACATATTATTATTTTTCATACAATTTATTTCTTTCACTTACAAAACATGAATATCAAAAATGCATCGTTGCATTTTAACTTCTATAAGTATTAGATAAGAATACCTAATTACGTACAATAAATTATTTTAAGTTTTAACGTTAGTAGGTACTTATAATATCAATGGTATAACAGATCTTTCGATTGATTCCTCGATATATTTCTAAAATACACGTAAACATATATTTCAAAACAATAAAAAAAAAACACAAAAATATTAATTTTAAAACTTTTACAATACTTATAAAAATGTACCAAAAACTTTACATTGCCGTTCCTTTGCCTACATTAAATGGCAACACATACAAAATGTTGCTAGGACAAAAAATACAAAAAAAAAATCGGCGACGTCGTTTCCATGAAGTATTTGTTTCAGCGATTACGCCAAGAACATGCCAATACTAGACTAATTAATTAATTTGTTCCTATAATTACCGCTTCGTAAACCCATAACAATGGCACTTTCTTGACTATTATAACAAAATTATCACTTTCCAATACATTTGTAAAGTTACAAATATATTCAGACAAAAATCTAGTAGTATAGTAACGTCAAGTTAGGAGAAAATGTTCCAAGTTATAGTAACTTATCAGAATTAAATCTTTGAACGAGAGTCTTATCTGAAAATTTGTGGAAAGTTAATTGTAATGACAATCTTCTTGAGATGACTCCTTACTTTCCTGTACCAAATGTACTCGATAATAACCACTCCTGTGCCAGGAGAAGTTCTTAAACACCATATTTTTCCATTAACTATAACTTTTAGACAAAGTTACTAAAGACTAACGGAACATGGAGATAGAGAGTCTATAACTCCTGAACGGGGTCCTCAGCATCAGCCAGCTTGACAAGGCCTATGAAGCTCTTCTCTGGCTGCATCAAGGAGTGTCTATCTCCTCCAGTGTTCCTCACTGCTAGTCTGTCACCAGCCTTTAGGAACAGCGCGGCTGCTGAGAAGCAGGAGTTGGGCTTGTCGATTTGTTCTGTGGAGTGGGTAGACTGAGCACACTGGAGGAGAGTCTCCCGACCCTCGATTTCGGCATTCGTGCGGTGAAGAACCCAGGAGATTATGTCGTGACTGTCCAGATAGTAGATCTGAGGAATAACAAAATAATGTTAAAGTGACTTCAAAATATACGTCATCATCATCTGACTAGCCTTTTCCCAACTATGTTGGGGTCAGCTTCCAGTCTAACCGGATGCAGCTGAATACCAGTATTTTACATGGAGCGACTGCCTATCTGACCTCCACAACCCAGTAACTGCCCTGCCAATCTAATACACTGTAACTTTTGAAAACCACATGTGAGTTACTTTAAGCTTTGATACAGTTTTTCAGCATGTTTAAACCTTAATTTGAACGTTGCACAGTGTTTCCATATCTTGAAAAATATACATTGAATGAAAAAAATGTTGCTCAGGGGTACTAAACAGACATAAAGAAACTTATTGGGCGTTGACACTAAAAGTTGAGTTTACAGTCTTTTGGATTGGCACGGCAGAACTGGGTAACACGATCCCCTTGTTAAGACTGGTTGTCAGACTTTCGGGCTTCTGACGACCCGTACCGACTGTCAAAGATCCACGAATGACAGCCGGGACCAACGGCTTAACGTGCTTTCCGAAGCACGGAGGGGTCACCCATCCATGGACCAACCGCGGCAAGCGAAGCATAATCTGATCGATCGACCCGTGTGGCTGTTATTACTTGGCCACAAGCCCCTCTGCAAAATATACGTGTCAAATTGGTAACTCTGCCTTTATTCCGTCGGCTAAAAAATAAGGTACCTATTCAATTCATCGACGTCTCTTGTTTTGTTTTTTTTTTTTGTAGTTATAAACTATAAAAGGCACACCAACCTTAATAATTTGTAGTAACTCAAAGACTGGTTTTTTGCTTAATAAAATATAGGTCAATTTGTTAATGGATTTATGGCCTCTCAGCCTTCGTTTAAGAGCTACAAATTACCTCAAGGCAGAAGGTTATCCCGAAGTAAAGTCAAAAGCCAAACTTTACTATTGTAAATCTGCCGACTCTGGATTGGTTTATTGTCTTAACTAGTTTATTTATTAAAGATAATAAATTCAAAGAAATTTATAAGGCTATTCTATTAAAATTGGAGTGTCTTTATTGTTTAATTATTTTGGAGTCTAGACTTCCAATCAAACGCAAAATTCACTCTTTAGAAAGTAAGAGTTCTCCGTAATTTTACCCGAGATAAATCACCAAATTAGAATTCATGGGCTTTAGTTAGACGATAGAAGGGTTGTACAGAAAGACCGGCTATTTATAGTTGTAATGACTATCGCGGCTGTAATTTATTATAGGTACGTACATAAATGTTAGTATTTAGGATAATTAAGTTAAGATAAGCGCATTTATCGCATTGGGTTACCCTGTACCTAATGGTAGATGTAAGCAAAAAAAATTATCTATATAAATAAAAAGAAAAGTCCTGAGTGACTGACTGACTCATCAACGCCCAGCCCAAACCCTTGGACCTAGAAAGCTGAAATTTTGCACAGAGATTTCCTTTATAATGTAGACAAGAAACAAGCAAGGATTTTTCGAAATTCAATTCCTAAGTGAGTTAAATAGGGAATGAAAGTTCTGCGCGGGCGAAGCCGCTGGCCAAAGCTAGTAGTAAATAAATGATCATAGAGGTCCAGGGCTTAAGCTCAATGAGTTGCAAATGGAGAGGCCGTTACAACGGTTCCAATAGTCCCTTTTGCTTTTTTCTACTTTTACATATTTTCTTAGCTTAGTGCCACATCATCCTTGTACCACCTGTACTACAATATCCAAAGCGGTAATTGCGTAACACACTGACATTAGGAATGGCTTTCATTTTGACAGATCAACAACGTTCATTGCGTTATTTACATTGTTGAGTTTGACTAGACACATTTTTCGAACATATAAAGCAATTGATGTATTAGAAACGTCCTTCAAAATTATTCAGATTGTACCTAATTGTGATACACTGTCAAGTGTGTTATATAATTAGGGTGCTGATGTAATTGCCCGCAAAGACGGAAGGTAGGCCTTTGCCCTGCTGTAGTGGAACAACACAGGTGTAGACACAGGGTGGAATAATGATATCTGCGACATATTACCTGCACGTAGACGAGATACACGCCAGTGTGATGTACATGCACGTGTCCGTTACGAGTGAGAGTGGGGCGAGGGTGTGGAGACACCACCGTCCAGGGCGCCGGGTACCACACGTCGTGAGCCGCTCCGTGGGATACACGGACTAGGCCATTACCTATGGAAGAGACATTTACAATTAATAACCAACATAAAATAGTTTTAGGTCTGTTTTCCCGTAAACGGAGGCAGATGTGTATTTCGCTCGCGTTTTGCTAGTCCTGTTTACGTAAGTACCTTATTATAGGGGCAAAAGTATCCATGTTCCGTGTGTTGCCGGACGTAAAGAATAGCACCATCCCATTTATTCCCGTGGGTGTCGTAGAAGGCGACTAAGGGACTTACTGGAGAATAGGCAGCAGCGTTCTCTGTGCATTTTACCACCATACTGCGATCGCCAACCCGCCTGCCAAGCGTGGCGATTATCGCAAACCACCTCCTTTTGAGGGGGCATATGTCCAGTAGTGGACATCTTTCGGTTAAAATGATGATGATGAAACATACAGCCATTGATCCTGATGGACCTGCCACTGTCTAATTCCGAATCGGAAAACCTAACTGAATCAGGATTGCACTTGCGCTTGAGCTCGATTAGAGATTAACTAACACAACCTATCGTAGTGATGAAGTCCCTGATAAATAAATCATCTGTCAATACAAACAGCAACATCATGTTAGCCCACGTTTACAGTTACGTGAAAATATCGCGACGGGATTTTCTTGCGCGCTGGATATTCAACGCTCTGCTCTGCGCCGAGTGTTGAAAATCGAACATTGTGTTTTTTCGACGCGCCGGGAGGGATGCACTCTATTAGATTGTCAATGCTCGGTTCAACACTGAGAGTTGAAAATCCATAACGCGATCAAATCCCGCCGCGTCCCTGTGAACGTCGTCTTAGGATGTGATTGTGAAGCGGGAAACAGCAGCAAACCAAATCAGGGCTTGACATGAGACTCGACGGTAAAATAGGGTTAAAGAAAACGGGGTCGGAACTGTCTGACGATTCAATATCCAATTCAATTCGTTGAGATCACGAAGTTTGTGCGCACATATCAACATTTTGAACGCTGATTTATCGTTCTAGCAATTCACAAATTGAGTCAGCTTTACTGTGCCTTGAAACGTGATTGGTCCAATTGAATTCAAGCACTCTTCTTCACTGAAAGCTGAAATTTCAGCTGTAACTGCTTTTATAATGAAGCGCTTGTGTTCCCTGAAAGGGGGTATATATAACAATGTCGTATAATAACGCGATTGTCGGTTTGTCAGCGTGATAGCAAGCGGGGTTACAGCGTAAATTTTCGTGGGTCCTCAGAATAACTGGTTCATAGGTACTTAAATTACACCATGTGAGTGGGTGTTTTTATTACAGTTATTAATTACAAGAACTTTAACACTGTCTCTCTGTGTTTTTAACCGACTTCAAAAAGGAGGAGGTTATCAATTCGGGATGTTTACATATTTTTTTAATGTATGTTCGGGCATGACTCTGTCATATTATATAGACGGATTTGCAAAAATATTTTTTGTTCGAAAGGAGTTTATTCCGAGACGGTCCCTTTTAAATTTCATTTAGATCTGATAAGTTTCGGAGACAGACAACGGAACTCTTCTAAAAACTGCGATTGCTGCTGTCGCATAAATATGCATTGTTTTACCCCAAGGATGACGAAATTTCGAATTGGCGTGGAAAAACTTTTTCCAATAAAAACAACAACCGACTTCCGAAAAAACACTACTATAATAAATCATACACCTCAATCCAATATGAATCATGTTTATTCACTTTTCTACAGTGATCAGGTAAATAACAATCACTTACCATTTAATTAGTATTTTATAAACATAGAAAAGAAGAATCCAGAACAAATTCACTAGGTTTCTGTATTTCAAGCAGTACGGCGTCTATCCCTTCTTTCCGCTGTTGTACCCGAGTCTCTTCGTAATAGGGATGGTAGGGTACAGTAGGCTGGCTGTGCGGAGGGACATCGCTCTTTGTAGCTTTGTGTTTCGGGTGCTGCGTGGTTGGCTGCACCACCCCGAACTTCTGGCACAGCTGGGGCTGCGTGCGCTAGCAGGATGCGGAGGCGCGCGTCGCCCGACGCCAACGCTACTGGAGCCTACCGCTAGGACAAACCTGAACAAGTTTGCCCCCTTGTCACGAGCCATAAGATTGGTCAATATTATTTCTATGGAAGTTGATGTATTTCAGTGCAGCCTGAAGAGGTTCACAGAAGTAGCATTGAAAGTATTTAATGTTGTGTTGTTTTTCATGTTGTTTTTTTGTTTGTTTTGTTCATTAACGTAAGATGATTTTGGAAACTTTTGTTTATAGTAGTAACATCGCATTGGCGCATAGCTGTTAGGGTGTTATGTACAAAATTTAAATAAATAACAAAAGTAGCACAGATTCGTCAGATATGCTTACGGCTTCATGCCTCCAAATCGACTGACTCTTTTAGCAAATCGGTAACCCCACTGAATGTTTCCCCACTTTCAACGGAAGTCAATTCTCGGCCGGCTATTCGACCAATCGAAAAAGCAGAGTAGACATTACATATTACAATCATTTGACTAACTAAAATACATTAGAGCTTATGACTAAATGTAAATACTTTAATCTGTTAAATTTAAACAATATGATTTATACAAAATAAATATACATTATTACCGATATTCTAAACATTAATGCTTAAAACGGATGTATAAAGATCCTGGGACCACTAGCGCCATCTGTCGCTTGTGAAAATAAGTCTATACTTAAATATTATTTTAAGAAAATCATTACACTACGAAGTGAAAAATAACTTTAATTTCGGAAGGCGGTGACAAAAAATTAAAATACATATCCAAAGACACCGACTTCCGAAATTAAACTTATTTTTCACTTTGTACCTAGTGTTTTTCGGAAGTGGTTGCTTTTTTTTGGAAAAAGTTTTACTTAGATACATTTGCCTAAATCTCAAATAATTATTATTTTCTTCAAACGGAACAGTTACTAATATTGCGCCCATTTCCCCATTATAATTAAGAAAGCGAGAATGTTGACCTGCCAGATAGTTAAGAAACCGGGTGGGTACCTAAGTACCGGCAATTTTTTTAAAGTTTTCTGAAGTTCTTACAACAAATTAATTTGTTTAATCTTTCAACGTGGGAGCTTACAGAAGCCATTGAAGTTGGCTGAACCGACTCTTTGAATACCGTTTTCAACACGACTTGATGAGGTTTCAATCAAAGTTCGCTTTGCGTTGAATATACTCAAATGAATAAAAATATAAATAAGAAGGTATCTTAAGAAAAATTATAAGGAAGTAAAATATTCCAGAAATTTAATATTAATGGCCCCTTTAGAGAGAGAGGATATTTTCAGGAGAAAACCCAACCAAGTAAATATCGAGTAAATAATGGAGGTAAATATTGACCCTATGGGAAGGAAAGTAACCGATTTTATGATTGATAACATTAGTAATAAATGCACAATATGTTATGGCAATGATACATAGTCTTTTATTTATGTAATTACAAGCCGTGTGCCCGACTGGATTTCAAATCGGCAAAAGTGACGAACAAACTTTAATCCCCTATTTAACACCTTTAGGGGATGAATATTCCTTCATTATAATAGGAAATCTTGAACTGGAAAAGAGAAGAAAAGAGTTTTCGGTGAATAAATCAATTTATGATTTCCTTAATAAATATCTTAATTTCAGTTTATTTAAAACATCTGCACTATTATCTTCAAGCTAATGAGTTGGTTGCTTCAGTTATTCTGAGATATTCCGAAGAGTTACTCAACCAACCACATTTATAGGTAAATCTAGATATCTTCGCCAAGTCCGACGGTATTATATTGTATAACTATATTCTGTTTTCTCGTAGGCTTGGGTAAGTTATTCTTATTGATATTCTAGACTTGAATGGATATCTAACTTCTATAATAAAAGCTTTTTAATCGTACCCTGTCTGTGTTGATTTTATATTCTGTTGAGAGATGATAATGATGCCATTACTGTCTACGTATAAAATATGCGCAAATATGCGACATTTTGCGTATCTTATGAATAAATAAAATATTCGAAAAACGTGCTTTTTAATAAAACGCGTTCTTGATATTTCGGTTTATAAATATTTAAGGAATTAGAATGCATTTATTTTTGGACTATGAATGGAATGAAGTCTATGAATGACTATTTTTTTACATAATCTCAAGGTCTTTATTTAAAATCTGTAATAGATTACCATTTATAGTATGTAGCGGCTTTCAAATATTAATTTAAAAATAAATAATGTACTCGTATAGCTATACAGGGTTAAATTAAAACAACTGGCAATACTTTACCCACGTGTTGGGTATCGATACAGAAAACAAAAAAAAACATTGTTTTCGTCAAAATGGCAATCGGTCAGCGAACCGCATCGTCCGGGCGCGTAGATCGCTCAGCTGTTTTTGTAATTTTTGTGGGTCAACTTCGGTATTTTTTACAAATTTCCAAAATCTTCACATAGGAGTGGTTTGGTTGCCTTAGGCCCCTTCCTGACTGGGTGCGGTATTGGTGCGGCATCTGTATGCTGTATACCGTCAGTATACTGTGTTGGCCAGATCTCCCTAATTTAGGTTGATTTTTGAGACGCTGAGATGCATTCTGTTGGATTCTCAACGCTCGGTTCAACACCGAGAGTTCAAAATCCAGTGCGCGATAAAACCCGCCGCGATTATATTACGTCCGAGTGGACTAGGTAAATCATAACTCAAACTCAAAGCATTTATTTAAAAAAAAACTTTTTCCAAAAAAAAAACAACCGACTTAACCAAAAAAACACTACAAAGTGAAAAATAACTTTAATTACGGAAGTCGGTGTCTTTGAAGCTGTATTTGAATTTTTTGTCACCGCCTCAAAAGTTTTTATTTTTCACGTTTTAGTGGTTCACATGTGCTTACCCCTTCACAGCATACCGGCGTGATGTTATGTTATGAACTGGTGTAAGCAATAGACAGAGATGAGATTTCAGCAATCCCAGTCCATTTGCTATCATTTATTGAGGAGTTCCGTTGCCTGTCTCCAAAGTTCTTCATCAAATCTTCACCAAATTGAAATGAGACCACTACGAGAAAGTACTCTTCCAAAAAGTACCTAAACCGCTTTGTGTGCCTATAAAATTTGAAGAGTTCTCTCTATTTCACCAGGATCTCATCATCAGATCCTGACTTGATGATCATGGGACCACCTGGGAAATATACCCTTTCAAACAAAAAAAACAAAATCCAAATCGGTCCAGGCATCTTCGAGTAATCGGGGAACATATTAAAAAAATAAAAAAAGGTTCCGATGAATTGATAACCTCCTCCTTTTTGAAGTCGGTTAATAAACCAATTACAGGAACTTTTGAATTGTCAAAGAGTCGGAAAGATGAAGCTAGTTGCCCATTCCAAAGCTTAGTAGGTACCTATGGAGAAGAACGGGCAAGAAACTCCATGGACACTCGTTTTAAATCATGATATTGTTATTAACAATTTGTTACAGAAAGTAGGTTACATCATTTATGTTCAAATTTTATCAATGTGAGAACGATGTCAAAAGACGTGCACATTAAAAGCGTCCGTAATTAAAAACAAAAATCAAATGACAATTTAGAAATTAAAATAGGCCGCGGCAGCTAAGATAACTAGTCCCGACTTGCGGCGCTCGTTCACGAACATGACTGGATCAGCACCACCGATAGCTGATAATCCAGTGAGCGTGAAAACCCGCCGCGATTATACACAGGAAAAGTTTTTATTCAGTGCGCAAACTTTAACCATGAATTCAGGATACCATTCTAGACCCCCCCGCGAATAAATTTTTCGTTGGTTTTACAAAAATAATCAGCTGTTTCATAGAAAAGTGCAATACCTATGCGGTCAAAATGTATGGAACAGCTGTTTTGTTTTTGTAAAACCGACGAAAAATTTCTTCGCGGGGGGGGGGGTCTAGAATGGTATGCTGAATTCATGGATAAAGTTTGCGGACTGAATAAAAACTTTTCCTGTATTACGTACTAAATCATAGTTTCACCACATTATGTATCAGAATGTCAAGTACGCATGTAATACCTTGTCTCATGTCAGAATGAATCTATGCCGTCAGTGAATATATTACCTTTGTAATGCTCGTGTATCTCGGGGCTCAGGTGTGACGTGTTGCCGTGGAAGTGAGCCGCTATGAACGGCCTTCTCACGCCGTCCTGAAAGGGATGTCAGTTACAGATTAGAATTAGACACCTTTTGGGGGTTAGGAGCCATTTTCTGATTACACCTACATCTTATCTAAGTAAATAATCCGCATTATTGCTGGTGTGTGATGAACAGATTTGCTTTAAAGGATAGATAATCAGCCAACAATGTTCTCACTGCTGGAACACCGACCTCCTCTCGGTCAGAGGGACCGCAACCCACCAGGTGGACCCAGTGCGGGTTGGTAGATGTCACATGTTTAATTTTTTTTTAATTCTAGCTTGTTTCCTCGCGATGTTTTTCTTCACCGCTTTGGTTTTTATACAGACAGGATCGTGGCCTTAGCTTATAACTTTAGTCATAAAACGATTACAGAAGAGCGATTTAAATACCGTATGTACTTATCAGGACAGATTCTCCAAAGAAAAATACTTCATAAAATGTTGTTCCCGAAATGGCACATTTTAAAATGGCTCTGATTTAATCTAAAAAAATGCAAAGTAGATACTCAGACTATGTATAAAAAGTATTTGAGAGAATAGAATACTTAGTCTAGATCTGATAACGTTTATTCTACCACTTGTTATTATTAGTCATCATCTGGTTTGCGTTTTCTTAACCCAACTGTTCTATGTTTGGGCCGTTTTCAGTCTAACCGGCCGGCATCGGCATCCTAATTGCGGAAACACACTATTAATCAGAATCTCAATCATTTTGATGGTTATTGATAATCAATTCGTTCATATGTTCGAAAGAAATGTCTGTTTAGGAAAGTAAACAACGTCATGAATGTTGTGGAACTGTCAACATAAAAACTTTTTCCAAAAAAAAAACAACCGACTTCCAAAAAAACACTACAAAGTGAAAAATAACTTTAATTTCGGAAGTCGGTGTCTTTGGAGCTGTATTTTAATTTTTTGTCACCGCCTTCCGAAATTAAAGTTATTTTTCACTTTGTAGTGTTTTTTTGGAAGACGGTTGTTTTTTTTTTTTGGAAAAAGTTTGTATTTTTCACTTTTTAGTGGTTCACATGTGCTTACCCCTTCACAGCATACCGGCGTGACGTTATGTTATGAACTGGTGTAAGCAATAGACAGAGATGAGATTTCAGCAATCCCAGTGCATTTGCTATCATTTATTGAGGAGTTCCGTTGCCTATCTCCAAAGTTCTTCATCAAATCTTTACCAAATTGAAATGAGACCACGACGAGAAAGTACTCTTCCAAAAAATACCTAAATCGCTTTGTGTGCCTATAAAATTTGAAGAGTTCTCTCTATTTCTCCAGGATCCCATCATCAGATCCTGACTTGATGATCATGGGACCACCTGGGAAGTATACCCTTTCAAACAAAAAAAACAAAATCCAAATCAGTCCAGCCATCTTCGAGTAATCGGGGAACATACAAAAAAAAAGAAAAAAAAAAAAGGTTCCGACGAATTGATAACCTCCTCCTTTTTGAAGTCGGTTAAAAAAAAAGGTTCCGACGAATTGAGAACCTCCTCCTTTTTGAAGTCGGTTAAAAAGCGATTCCTAATGATACGTGGCGTGCCTTTTAAGTTTTGTCGTTTGAACAAAAAAAAAACAACTAGAACCTTTTAGTACTTGTTATTGTTTTTCAAAGTATTCAGCACGTAGTTTAATACACTTTTCCATTCTCTTGAACCAGTTATTAAAACATTTATTCCACTCCAAATTATGGGTGTTCAATATGGCTGATTTGAAAGCGTCGACTGCGTCTTCACCGGACCTTTGACCACGACGAGTTTTCTTAATTTTAGGAAATGTAAAGAAATCGTTAAGGCTTAGGTCGGGACTGTATAGAGAATGGTCTAGAATTTCTAAGTTTTCCTGCTGCAAATACTCAATCGTTCGACGAGCGCTGTGTGAGCTTGCGTTGTCATGGTGTAGGATGATGCGTCGCTTTGGGTTAGATTTCCGAAGTCCGGCGATGACTTGTGGTAAACAAATTGTGGTATACCACTCTGCATTAATCGTTCTACGATCTTCAAGTACAATCGTTGTAACATGACCCGTTTTCGCCACGAACGTAGCCACCATCTTCTTTGAAACGCTTCGAGAGCGAACAACTTTAGACGGCTTGGGCTCGTCTTGGAAGACCCAGATTGTGGATTGTTGTTTGGAATCAGGATCGGTAGGCATAGATCCAAGATTCATCAACACTGATGATGTCGTCGACGTGATTTGAATATCTTTGGTTGAACCTTTGAAGAGTTTTCTTACACCAACTGACGCGGGCCGCCATATGATCGTCAGAAAGCAAATGCGGGATCCAACGAGAAACTAGCTTTCTCACACCCAGCGCCTCATGCAAAATTTTCTGAATGGTTGTCCCTGAGGTACCTAATAACCACTCTATCTCCCGATATGTCACATGACGATCTTCGAGGATTACCTAGTTGTCTCACAGCAACGACGTTATCTTCAGTGAAGGCAGATTTTGGACGTCCTTCACGAGATTTGTCACTAAGCCTGGTATGTCCACGCTGGAATTCTAAATACCAGCGTTCGACAGTCCGCAGACATGGGGCTTTATCATGGAGCACAGATGTTATCTCTTCAAAACACTGAAGCCGTGTTAGGCCTCTTCGGAAGTTATAGAAAATTCATTTTCGTACATTGTTTTCGTACGTGACCTGACAGATTCAAAACAACGTTGTGACTAAATAATTGCATTAATCCTAATTCCTTAAATTGTTTTGATATTCTAAATTCCAACAAATTTGAATATTGAACAGTTCTAAATTCAAAATTCGCAGCAAATATGTAAACGACAAAACATAAAAAGCATGCCAGGTAGTACGGAATTACCCCTTTGAATGCAGCCGAATACCAGTAGGTACTAAAATGGTAACGAAACCAAAACCGCACATTGAATATTTTAGAAAAGAAAGGAATTGCTAATGAGTCTGATGCCGAAAATATCGTTTTTAGAATTTTTGTCCGTTGGTCTGTTCGTATGGATGTACGAGTAGATATTTTCTAGATGGGCGCAAATACGGATTTGGATGAAATTTGGCACACAGATAGTTTATAACTTGCATACACTTAAGGGCCTACGTCCCATTTGGTAGCGTAACACGGTCACTTTATGAACCCTACTGCTCATTAACGGCTTGTCTTGAAGATTTGAAAAATATATGATTTTGCTATAGATTCATAAACTTAGATAATTTTGCCCGAAGTACTTTTTTTGTATGGTTAATACTTTTGCTGTAAAAAAATATTTTCCAACACGCAATATTTTGGCTTCTATTCCATACTCCTACTAAACGGCTTCGTTATTTGTAAAAAAAATACACTGAAAAATAGATAGTTAGAGGTACCACAGAATCGCCGAAGCACAATTGTAAATTAATCAAAGGAATATCCCCATTTTGAGATAAAGGCTCAGAGGTGCCCTGCGCGGGCGCGGGCGGCAGTCGTGCTTTAGCATACAAACGGGAGATGAGGGTACTATGGGCCTTAAAGTACTTTTAATCCCGGTAGTACCTACGTTCGCGTGGAATATTTTCCACCATCCATGCGGGAGAAGCCACGGGCAAAAGCTAGTAGTAAATAAATTAGGAAAGTAGGTACCTCAGAATCACTGTTCCTAACAGTTCTGGTCACAGTGTGCATCGCCATCTTGGCTGAGGGAGCGTAGTCCAAGTTCGGAGAGAACTTCTTCGTCTTGCGTCTGAAACAATATTAGGAGTTGAAAACTTTCTTAGATGTTATTGCAATAGTGAACGGGCACTATTCTCTAACACTACGCAACACCTAAATAAAAGTGCGCTGTTGGAATTTCAACGCTCGATTTAGCGGTGAAAGTTGATAATCCAACAGCGCATTTTTATATGTAGGTACTAGTGGTCGCCAAGTGGTCGAAATTATTTCTAAAGCATTATTATATTCTATAAGCAAATAAATATTATATTCGCTTTCTGCACTGCTTCTCCAATATAAACTTTAAGTTATTTTTTGTCAATAGAGGTTCAAAATTTTTGCTTCACGTATTAACTATTATAGAGATAGGCATTCTTTTGGTAGCCTAGTGAAAACGGGCAGAACTCAAATGTAGTTCAAACTACACATTGCACTCTAAAATAATAACTAACTTTTAGGT
This sequence comes from Antitype chi, assembly GCA_947359405.1. Classification (NCBI taxonomy): domain Eukaryota; kingdom Metazoa; phylum Arthropoda; class Insecta; order Lepidoptera; family Noctuidae; genus Antitype; species Antitype chi. The sequence goes on from OX375808.1 coordinate 19,307,604, forward strand.
AATGAATTTGAGAAACATTAAGCTAGCTACCTACACAAAAATACAAAAAACATTACCAAACGAAAACATTATTTTGTTCAGTTACATAACCTCTCAAGTAAAGACCATGAATATTCATTCATCCCTGTCCATCAATGTTTCATCTCGCTACCGTCCCTTCTCCGTCCCTAAGTTACGACAAACTTTTGGACTACAACTTTGCCTTAGCTCCACCTGTTAGCATCACAACTTAGCGCCCTCATTAACCGGCCAAGCGTGAGGAGGTAAGCCAACTTTTCCTCATCAACGTTCTCTAATTAAAATCGCGAAACTAAAAAACTTCGCTTTAATTACTTTTGCTTTGTATACTCGTAGAGGGACTTAAGCTCGCTTTGAAAAGCTTGTGTAGAAAATATATATTTTTAAAATATAATTACTAGCGGAGTCGCTAGTGCCATATTATATTTATAAAATGGTAGACTAATTCGCAAGGTTGTTTTGGCATGACAAAACATGGATATTTTTCTTAATTTGTGGAAGTTACCAATTAATGTATTATACAAATAAAAAAACTACATAACATAACATCACGCCATGATTCCCCAAAGGGTTGGGCAGCAGTGTACTTATCCATCAACCGGGCAACCACTAGTACAACAAGGCTGTCAGATAAACCGATAAATCTTCCGGAATAATTTCTCTAAACGATGGTGAAGACCGCATTAAAATTCGTTGCGTAGTTTAAAAGAACAACGCGCTCACACAGACAGACTAGAAAACCGACTTTAATTTATAAAATGTAGTCTTGTGCCTGCTCGGTCATTTTTAAGATCGCTCCGTACTAGTTCATTTCGGTCAGTGAACGAGTTCATTCTATTAGCTCTATTCGGTCTTCGCTCTCAGTCAGTACTTCCATAGATCACAGAGCAACGTTCGTCTACTGTTTTTATAACGCGCATCTCATTCTAGCGAGTTTGATAGGTCGGGTCTCGGGTAGCATCGTCATTCGTCGGCTATTCTCTCTCGTTCTCGTTCACAAACATCGAATGAAAATTGAAATCGTATCAGTCAAGTCAAATCAGTCGCTGTCATTCTCGTTCTCGTTCGGACATACGATACGGCTTTAAGGTGAATCCGCAGTAGTAGAGCGCGAAATTAAAATTTTGTTACGTTTTTTGCAATTTTCAGGTGAGTGTCAGCTTGTTACTTGATCAAAATATGATTTGCGACTATAACATGTACGTATTTACAGATTTATAATCATTAATACATCTTTCTAAGTTAGATTTCTTCCACAAGCACTTTTCCATAAAAAATTTGTTCTTATGGAAGAAATCTAACTTAGAAAGATGTATTATTGATTCTAATGATTATAAATCTGTAAATACGTACATGTTATAGTCGCAAATCATATTTTGATCAAGTAACAAGCTGACACTCACCTGAAATTTGCAAAAAACGTAACAAAATTTTAATTTCGCGCTCTACCACTGCGCATTCACCTTAAGTAAATGTACGAAGAACTATTCGAACTAATAGACCGATTACAAGTCAGCATTCGGAAACGTTTCTTTTAGTAGGTACAGTGCTAAGAAACGGTTCCTATTCGTTCATCGTTCACGAACTACACAAGACTAATAAAATGTAGCTGTATAGAAATAGATATAAATGTTCCTACGTCAAACCTAATTACGCTAAAAACTTGCTTTACCTCTCTTTGTGGTAGTTTACTATCTCCTAAACTAAACAAGTTTCTCTTAGAATATAATTTGGACTAATCTACAAAACACCCCACTGTGTTCTAATTAGAAATTATGCTAAAATAATAATGCTTAAGAGGACAGTGGCTTGAGAAATTTAGTCTTGCTAGAGATGTAACTTGTCATTCGTATGAGGACTCGAATGGAGCGGAGAAAATTGAGAAAATTACATTTGTAGACCAGAGGTCCCTTTTTGTTGAATTTAATCCCGTGTTATAGTCCCTACACTATGATCCCTTTCTGTCCACGCGTTGTTGAATCAAAAATAACGTTTGTTTGCGTCGGTTTTTCGACAAGGAATGTTTGAGGAACTTTTCTCTGTCATTGTTACTTCTGTGTTGGATAAGCTTTCCAAAATTATATTTAATTGTTTTGCTAGAATCGATTTATACGAGTAGGTATATCTAGCTAGAATGCGTCAAATCGAATGCTTAAAAAAATTGTACAGAGAATATTAACAAATTACATTAATGGTTAGTTCCCAAGCTAAATTAATCAAACCAAATTAAGCCACCGACCGTGTACTACTATTCACTAGCCCGCTTGGTTAACCAATTTAGACAAAACCTAAACAAATAATACACCTAAACCTTCCTCATGAATCACTCTGTCTATTGGTGAAAACCGCATGAAAATCCGTTCAGTAGTTTTTGAGTTTATCGCGAACAGACAGACGCGGTTGGTGAGTTTGTTTTATAACTAGCTTTAGCTAGCAACTTCGCCCGCATGGATGTCGGTGTATTATACATATATAAACCTTCCTCTTGAATCACTCTGTCTATTAATGAAAACCGCATTAAAATTCGTTGCGTAGTTTAAAAGATCTAAGCGTACAGACACGAAAAGCTACTTTGTTTTATACTATGTAGAGAAATGTAGTGATTTATTGTGTGATCTTCAGAATCATCCCTTATGTAATTACCCCCGCACGTGCCCTGGACCGCTAGGTACCCTTACGTAACCTAGGGATAATTAAACACTGAGTTTAATTACGAAAGATCTTAGTTATAAACTACTAATAAACTTTATAGAAGCTCCTACAAAAGGCAAAAGCAAGGTTTCCATGCATAATTTCCTTCTGTAGCAGAGAGAGCTGTAAGCTTGGCGAGGCGGCACGTGTCGCTCATATAGCGCACTAACAAGTTAACCAACAATGTTTGTACTTATACGGGCTGATTTTTTAGTCACCGTCCAAATTTTTCAGGGTCATAGTACCCGTGAAATTGAACAACTTTCTCCAAGGAACATGGGTCGAAATATGAAAAAAAAATCGACCTCCCATGCAAAATCAATAGTTAGCTGGTCGATTTTGTATGGGAGGTCCGATTTTTTTCACCCTGAAAAATTTGGACGGTGACTAAAAAATCAGCCCGTATAGCCATGAGTGGCGCTACCTTGTGTATTTGCTATAGATTGCAAGTGGACTAAGTTATCGATTACCTAACATTCGAGGTAAGGTTAGGAATAAAAGCTCTGCTGAATACAACGCTTAGGCCCTGTGCACACCACGTTTTTTAAACGCGCCGTTGACGCGCGTTTTAGAAACGTCCTTTTTTTTTCTTTTTTTTTTTGTCGGGCATCTCGCAGTTGACCTTGAGAGGCCGTGACTGCTTAACCGGGCTTTCCTGGGGCTGCCATTAAGAGTTAACTGCCTCCAGCCAGGGCTTACAAACTAAAAAAATACAAACTAAGCGACTGCACGCTGAGGGCACCCCCTGTGGGGTACGGGCCTCGGCTCAGGGCGTCACTGATAGGGGGACAGCTATTGGGGACAGGCTGGATCAAAATATTGGCATTATTATTATTAATCGGGGAATTTAAAGCTACTAGCTCAGCTGCGGCGCGGGCTGGCGATGGCGCTTCAACGAGCAATGGTCGGTCGGGTTAGAAACGTACGTCGACGGCGCACTTTTATCCTACCGAGGGTCTACAGGCTGCGTCTGATTCGCGTGCGTATCGCGTCTCTATCGCTACAAACGCGCGTCAACGGCGCGTTTAAAAAACGTGGAGTGCAGAGGCCCTTAAAGCTTTTCATGTTATAGGTAGGAATATTCTTTTTGGTTAAAACTGGGAGATGTGTAAACACATACACTACATAAGTAGGTACCTTGACTTTAGTCCTCCGAGAAGCGGTCTACTACTGCTATTGCTTTGTATTTTTAGTGGAATTTGAGAGTAAAACTCTCAAATTCGACTAAAAATACAAAGCAGTCTTGAAGACAAAAAAAAAACCTAAAAGCTAATGATGATAGCTTAAAAATAGTTCTGCAAGGTTTATTTCCGAAGTCACGGGAATAATAGTCCTAATGTTGGGCATCTAGATATTTTTTTTACCTAAGTAGCATTTCCACAACTATGTTGGGGTCGGTTTCCGGACCGGGTACGGCTGATTACCAGTATTTTACTGTCTATCGGACCTCCATAACCCAGTTACTGGGTAATTTAAAACCCCTTGGTAAGACTGGTTGTTAGACTTTCGGGCTTCTGACCCCGTAACGGCTGTCAAAGATCCACGAATGGCACGCGGAGGGTCTTGCTGTGCGTAGCTCCGGGCTGTTGGTCCATGGGTAAGTGACTTTACATACCAAGAGTGTCAATAATAGAACAAAAATATTGATCAGCTTACTACAGCATCAAGTACTTATTGCCAAACTATTAATTTCCATTATCGGCCCCACTGACGTAGACAGATACGGCACGTTAGGTACACATGAATTACGTTCTACAGTAGCAAATATTTGTGATGTGTCGGATACAGTGTCCTCCTATTACTAGTTCATCGGGGTGGCTAACGAAATATTTAGGGTCACATAAGAATAATAGGGAAGTCGTACTGGGGTAGGATTAATCTTTGATCTACCAACATACACTAGACCAGCGTGGTGAATAACGGCCTATTCGCTGTCACAAAGGGGAGGCCTGTGTCCCGTGGCCTGGCTACGATTGATATGCTATCATCGGTTGTTGTTTGATCAAGTTGCTTTGATCATTCTTTCTTTTGTTCGACATATATTTTTGGTTGATGAGTTTAAAGAATTGAGCTAAGAAGGCTAGTGTTGGCGATTGCCGCGCTGTCTTTAAAAAGTAAAGAGTGACATTAGCGAAGCGGCCTGGCGGCCTCCAGCAGACGAGGTGCTTGCGCTGCAGTATCACGAGCCGGTCGTAAACATTCATAAGATAGGGAACATAAACAAAAGCAGCGTTCCCACTTCCCACCAGTGTTTTATAGAGACTAGGACTTCTTTGGAGACCGCTGTAAGAGGCAGTCGTTTCATGTGTCAAATATTTCCCTTGTCATCCTGTATCTTTATTATATAGTTCGAAGTTTCAATTAATAGTTGGTGATCTAAATACCTATACTTAGAGCTATCAATCACTAGTGACGCCATTGTCGGTAAGTTATAATAAAATAAAGTTGATTGCCTGCATGTGTGGTCTGAAATATGGTTTAAAAATACTTATTACAGTTTTGGAAAACCCATGATATCATTTGATGGATGATCCATGGTCCTTTTCTTTTTATAAGCCAACGATCTGACGTTCAGAATTTATTATACTGTCTGAAGTTTTTAGGGTTCCGTACCTGAAGGGTAACCAACGGGACCCTATTATTAAGCCTCCGCTGTCCGTCCGTCCGCCCTTCTGTCTGTCAGCGGGCTGTATCTCATGATCCGTAATAGGTAGACAGTTAACATTATCATAGAATGTGTACCTACTTCTGTTTCCACTATAACAACAAATACGTACCTAATAAAAACAAAGTTAACAATTCAAGAAACGTGTTTTTTTCGGCGGTTTTTGCCTTGTGCTCCGACTCGTACTAGTTTAAAGATATCGGGTAAACGGACTATCATTCGAATGCACACTGTAAGTAATTCTCTCAACAAACACCATTCAAGATCATCCTTTGCAAGATCCACCTTACATTAACCAGAGCGCTGCGAAGATGGCGCAATAAAAATAGCAATAAACATAATAATCCATGAATATTTCTCATGATGAAACCCGAGAGCGTTGCGGTCGCATTCCTGATTGCTTCGCGCCGAGCGACCGCTCGTCACAGTCTCCTACATACGTACGTACATACATACTTCCTTCTGCTATCTATTCTGGAATTTGCGGTCAGCATAACGTTTATGACCAGTTCTTCAAGTAGTTTGACTATTAAGAAGATAGGGTTAAATTTAAAATGTAAGTATTTCTTGCCGGGTAAGTAAGGGGGCGTCCATTATTTACGTGAGGCGTTTAGGGGGGGCGGAGAGGGTCGAGTCGAATCTCACCCAATCTCACGTTGGGGAGAGGGGGAGTCTCGGCAAATATCACGTAATTAATATTTTTTTCGCAACGAAATAATATAACATTACGAGAAAACTGGGTTAAATTATGTAAAACATGTTTTTCCGTCAATATGGCTAAATCCTACAAAATTATATTAATAGCGGCTATGCGAACGCCACAAAGTAGCACAGTAGCTCCTCTGTGGTTAAACTGCCACCGGCCAGCCAAGCCAGCCAAATGCAACTCAAATAAGCACAAATTAACATTTTTACACTAAAAACACGTATTTGAAATAACTCACGTGAGATTATGGGGAGAGGGGGAGGGTCGAACCAAATCTCATGACATCTCATCAGAGCGAGGGTGGGGGTCGAAAAATCGCCATAATTGCCTCACGTAATTAATGGACGCCCCCTAACTCATCATCTGTCTAGTCTAGCCTTTTCCCAACTATGTTGAGGTCAGCTTCCAGTCTAACTGGATGCAGCTGAATTTACATAGAGTTACTGCCTATCGGACCTACGCAACCCAGTTACCCTTGGTAGGTAAGACTGGTTGTCAGGCTGTCGGGCGTCTGACGACCCGTAACGAGTGACATTTGTGTACCTAATCTTTGATATCTGTGGATCTTAATCAGAATTTGAATAATTTTGAAAGTTATTGTACAATACATTTATTCATATGCCACACATTACATACACATAAACACACACGCTTCATCAAATGTTAAATTGTAATCCTAGTTTCTAAGTAGTTCTTAGTAATATTACCTTTTTTAATTAATTTATTGTTGACATTGTGACTTAAACAGGCGAAGATACTGGTCCCTATGATACAGTTAACACTAGTTTAGGGATCATGGGATTCAAAGTGTATACTTTTATGTAAATAAAATTTATTGTATTCGAAAAAATTGTCTGCTTAGCAACCTACACAACGCCATGAATGTTGTGGAACTATCAAAATGAAAACGATTCCTACTGATAGCGTCACGTATTACGCAATTACCCCACTGATTGATCGACCCGTGCGGCTGCTATTAAGTACTTAGCCACAAGCCCCCCGTTGTGCAAGTAATTACGTAATTATAATTGTGTATCTGCTTGTTAAAACATCGTCGCTCTATACCCAGAATATAGCTAGCCGTGTTGGGCTAAGTAGCCGATAGCTGGATAGTCAAACAAATAATGAGATCACCAGTGATGCTACTGTCTAGACAGGCTGTTACCTGCTCATAGTTAGGTATGTACAAGATTGGCCAGGCACCATAATTTTGGTGCTGGAGCTGACTGAACAGCACCCTAATTGCATAACACATGATCAATCACAATCTAAATCATGTTGGGAGATATTGCTAAACCGTTGCTTCATAAGTATTTTCGAAAAAAAATCTGCTCAACAACGTAAATAGTGCAATGAATGTTGTTGAACTATCAAAGTGCAAGCGTTCGCCTGATTAGACCCCAAAAAATATAGATACGATACAAATCACGACTGCGAAAGTTTCGCAAGCTAATTTTATTTGACCCTGTATAGACAACACGTGTGCGCAACCAACATGGCGTTCATTTTGACAGTTCAACAATATTCATTGCGTTATTTACGTGGTTGAGCAGACACATTTTTCGAAAATATGAAGCAATTGTTTAGCATATCGATTGCGTACCCAAGTAGGCCGCTGCAGACACAATTTGTCAAAGTGGGAGATCACTAGCTCATCCAACACCCAGTGCGAATGCGGTGCTTCTGACCAGACTATGCCCCACTTGCTGGAGTGCCCTAAGTGCCTGTTCACCTGCACCTTGGATGATCTGATAATAGTCACTGATGCCACAATAAACGTGGCCACCTACCACCTACTGGGTATAAAAAAAGTGTACGAATACCATTGAATCAAAAAGAAGAAGAAGCATATCCTTCAAAATGATTAAGATTAGAAGCATGTACACTCTAGCAAGAATGTTTCAAATAAAGTGCTATTTGTTTGCTGTAACATCAGCATAAAAATCATGGTAAATGTACCTGTCATCAGTCTTAGCCATTATCCTGGGTGCTGCGTACTCATCGACGGAGTCAGCTGAGGAGTCAGGGAAGACGCTGCGCTTGGTCCTTGTTCCTTCTTCGTCGGTTGGCTTGGTTGGGTGGACTGCTGCTGGTACTGCGGGTTGCAGTTCTGGAAGAGGTTGCAGACGTGAATTAGGTCAGGGAATAGAAAACTAAGAAATGTGCGGCTCAAAAGGCCTAAAACTTCAAATGAAGGACAAAATAATGTTGTCCTCTGTAATAATATAGCTGGTTCAAGGGCTTGATCCAGAAAGCGGTACTCCTGGACACGGCTCGCATTGTTAGGAGGTTCCTCTCTCTGGAGCCCTCACCGCCGGTAGCTTGGACCCTGTACCAGATACCGGTGGGCTACTATTTTTTTATATTTTTAAATGTTTTTTTATGTTTTATATTCTAATATTTAAAAATGTAATTTATATGTGTATATCTTAAAATAAAGGAAATAATAATATCAGCATATAATTTTCCCACTGCAAGGGAAAGGTATACCGAGAAGACACGAGCATTGATCACCACGCTTCCTCAAGATGGGTTGGCGATTTCAGACTTATAATCATTCCTTGCAGTGCCCGCTGTTTCGCCCTCATAGGGGTCAGAAATTATCCCTCGGGAACGTCCTACGGGGATTAAAAGTATCCTATGTATTGATCCAGGTTATGAACTATCTGTGTGCCAAATTTCATCCAAATTCGTTCAGCCGTTTTTGCGTGATTAAGTAACAAACATACAAACTTTCACATTTATAATATTAAGAACTATTTTTTATATTTTTAAATGTTTTTATATTTTTATAAGTACTAATATTTAAAAATGTAATTTATATGTGTACATGTTGAGATAAAGGATATTAAGAATATTAGGGATAGGGAATTATTAGGGATTTTGAGTATTTATTATAGTAGAATAACTCGAGGTTCCACACGATATTTCGCTTTTTAATTTAGTTTTCTTTCTCAATAAGTAGGTAATGGAGTTTCTCTAAAACCTATGTTCTCAGCACAGTTTGTTTTTTTTTGTACTAGGTTTATTGCACTGTTTATTATTAATTTTATTTTCAAAAGCATCTATTTAATCATCCTTTCTACGTTGACTGATCTGAATTTCATTGCACTTGTCATTCGTTTTACCAGGATCAAACTGTAAACATTTATTGCACCGTATATCCTATGGGAGCAACAGTCTTCTCGTCAAAGCGAGTGCTTTCAATCTAAGTGCACACAGTGACATATCAAGCTATGATCTCCCAGTTTTAGCTGACCTCGCATTGTATAGGCTTTTCGTGCAATGAGAAGTCAGCTTATACTGGAAATGTATAGCTTGATATGTCGCCCTGGGTATTCTAGGTATATCAGACAGGAACCGGTGGTTTGTACCATAAACATAGATTTTATTGGGAAATGATTTGGCAAAGCAAAAAGGAAGTCGTAAAAGTTTTATTGTCTAAATATTACAGCTGCGGTTGCAAAATGGCGAGGATTTACTACTGGCTTCCTTAGGGGGTGTCCATTAATTATGTGAGGCAAGTTTGGCTATTTTTCTACCCCCACCCCTGCTCTGGTGAAATGTCGTGAGACCCTCCCCACGTGAGATATTTATTCTGTGCTTATTTGCGTTGGATTTCATACATTGTGTTAGGCTGGCTCGGATGGCCGTTGGCGGTTTATCAATCGAGGAACTACTGTGCTAATTTGTGGCGTTCGCATAACTGCGATAAATAGTTTATTTTAGGATTTAGCCATTTTGGCGGAAAAACATGTTTTACTTAATTTAACCCGGTTTTCCCGCAATTTTACATGGTTTCTTTGTGGAAAAAAATATTACGTGATATTTGCCGAGACCCCCTCTCCCACACGTGAGATTGGGTAAGATTCGACTTGACCCCCTCACCCCCTTAAACGCCTCACGTAATTAATGGACGCCCCCTTAAGAGCGTTGGCACGGACGTAAAAATATCGCGGCGGCCATTCTAAAGCGCACTGGAATTCTCGGTCTTGAACCGAGCATGGAGCAGGAGGGAGCTCCACTCAGAGCGGGAGAAGTTATTTGATGATGTCCCACCCAAAAAAGAAAAAAAAAGCTTATTACACATTACATACATACAAATGAATAAAATGTAAGTGTGTGTATTAAATTTAAGTGTTTGTTTGTAATGTCAAAAAAACAGCTTTTTACTGAATGTTTAGGAAATTATTTACGGTAATTATAGAAAAAACTCTTTTTTATTTTGTCTGTCTGTTTGTTCCAGCTAATCTCCGAACCAGCTGGACCGATTTTGACGTGACTTTTACTGGCAGATAGAAGGCTGTTTGTATAATTTAACACTAATTGTAGCACTACCTACACATAACTTTCGAAATCCACGCGGACGAAGCTGCGGGCACATCTAGTCTAAAAATAAACATGACCTCAAAAAAACTCCTACACTAAAACATATATTTGTTAAGACGGTACAGGCTACAGACTACATAGATAACACAATATGGCAGCTTAACTGTCATAGCAACTACTCTCGAGAAATTCTATACAACAAGGTATCTGCTTAGCACGAAAGTACTGAACATTTTCTTGATAAGTACTTCGAAGGCTTATTATAACTTTATCTAGTTCTTTTCTGAACTATCGAGAACTTTTATTTCTCTCGTTTCACTTCAATTCTTTCACGAAGCCAACTTGGTTCACAAAAAATATTTGTCAGTTTATCTATTTCACCTAGAACAAGACGAATTTAGTCCGGGTGTAGTGTGCAGTAGCATTTTGACGTTTAGCGTTAGCGTTTCATATCAATATGAACTACATTGAGAACATTAGCATTTTGGGCATTAAGTCCGCCTCTGTTCGTCATTTCTGTGCGTGAAGTATTAAATAAATAAATAAATAAACAAGGTTCATATTTGTTTAAAACGCTAACTTTACTTAAAATTCCAAACCCTCAGTAGATACTGAAATCGCGCCCTCCAATACTTCTTCAAAAGGCGTATATACAGGGTGTCCCGAAACTCAACGTCAAGTGGGTACGGCGCAATAAGCTAGGTTGTACCAGTTCTAGCAAAAATAAAAAAAATATAGTACATTTTTTTTAAAGACGTCAAAGTTTCGTGATAAAAGTTTTTAACCATGACTTAATTAAACTTTATTTTTTTGTAAGTAGGTACTAGACTCACAATATTAATTATTGGTTTTGTGACTGCAATCAATAGCATAGTTATTTAGGATTACATTTAAAAAAAACATTGAACAATTTAGAAATTTGTGATCACAGTATCTAAATATCTGATCTAGGCTGTTGATTTTCAAAATTTTCAAAAGAATACCTATTATCACTTAACCAAGTAACGTGGATTTTATTTTTTATTTTTGCTAGAACTGGTACAACCTAGCTTATTGCCCCGTACCCGCTTGACGTTGAGTTTCGGGACACCCTGTATATGTAGTTTACGCATATTTCTTACCAAGCAAGTCAGGGTCTTCTGGGTTCTCATTCAGTCTTCGCTTGATCTCCTTGATGTTGGACATCACAGACTTGTCTACGAAGGTGACGTCACTGTCCACGAAGTCTTCAGGACGAAGGTGCACCATGTTCGTTGTGCCGATCTGAAGAAGAAGATATTCAATGAGTCTACATTAAAAAGGATTATTATTGGAAATGGGCCATTAGGGGTAGTCAGAAACCCGGAAGTCTGATAGCCAATCTTACCAAAAGGTATCATCACCCAGTAAGTGGGTTGTGGTTGTGGAGGTCAGATAGGCAATCGATATACAGGGTGTAAGAGGAACGCTTCCGAAGCCAGAACGTAGGTTATATACAGCCTAAATGCAAACGGATACAAATAACCTTTCGCCTTAAATAGGTTATTTTGCATCAATTTAAAACGTTTGACGCTTCTGTAATGTTTCTACTTATTTTATTTTGGCGGCGCTTTACAAAGGATGCCTAAAACTAAAGTCGCCGCCTGGATTTGAGGTCGTTTTTAAATGTGTTTAATCCCAAATAATGGTTCATTTAACTGTTTGTGATAGCATAGTGTACAAAAAATGTAAAAAAAAATCGGTAAAAATTGTTTAAAAAAAGATTTTTTGATGGTACTGTACCGAGAATCACTAGCCCTATCACCTGTCTTCGTTTTCGGAAGCGTTTCCCTTACACCCTGTAATTTTATTATGAGTATAATATAGCTGGCTGTCGTGTTCTTCCCGAGTCAATCTGTGTATTAAGCGAAACTCATGGTTACGAGCTTTTGAATAGGAGGTATTTAGTAATTGGTGGTTGGTGATCTTTTTGCTGGAAAATAATCATAATACTTACACAATCATGTTATTTACCTATTTTTACTCATTGTAAACACAATCTAGTCTACCCAAATAGTTTATTTTATATACCTACACCTACGCCACTATAATTATATTTTTTAAGATTATTCATTAATACATTACCTAACTTTTTATACAATCAAGCAATAAAACACAGACAACACAATCAAAGAACAAGAACTTTTCCTAATACTACACTTTGCTGTATGACCCATAATTTACTCGTAAGTTGTGGGTAAACTTACATAATTTCACTCCGCACATAACACATTGTCTTAACACCAATTTATCTGGTCTACTGTACGTCCGTATGTCACTGCAGGGATCCAGCAGAATATCAGCGTCAGGTATATTTGCCTGACACATGCTGAGCTGGACTCCCATTTGGTGCAACCTTGAGACGCACACCGCACCTTGTAATTTGAATGGAATGATGTAATAGTGTCACCATATTTCAAGCACCTAAGTATGTTTTTCTTTTTGTAGATGTAATGGGCACCTTGTTTTTTATTTATTTTTTTATTATTTTAATTCGTGTTATTTGTTATCATTTAATTGTTTTTTTTTTGTGTGTAGTGTATGTCTTTTGTGTGTACTAAATAAAGGTTTTATCTATCTATCTATCTATCTATCTATCTAAATCAAGTGAAATAAATTTATATTAATGGTACTAATTATCTTAAAATATTTACATGATTTAAAAGCTAAGTCTTAAAATAATAATGATAGACATAAATGTCATACACACAAACCTTCCGAAATAAATCCTCTTAATGACGATGAAAACAGCATCAATATCCATTGCGTAGTGTCATACAGACACGAAAAGCGTCTTATTTTTTTTATCTGCATACATTGTGATATTTAATATATTTAACATAACTGGTATTCATAATCAAAACAAAGAAAGACTACTTTAGATTAAAGAAAGCAATTTTCGCAATATTTCAAACATTAACAAAGCACAAATGTGTTCTAGTGAAACAAAGCTTAAGTAAACCGTTCATAATAAATAAGAAAATGGAACAAAAGAAATAACAAACAAGAATTTTAAAGAAGGACCACTTAGTCTTATAAATTTCTACTCCTACATTTCTACTCCTTTATATGCAGTGGTCTCTCAGTACTCTTTTATTCATCTGCGTTTCATCCTTTATGTCACTGAATGAAGAAATGCGTAGTTATATTTCTTACCACCCGTTTTAAGATATTCCCTTTCTGTTGCTCATTGTTTTTTAAATGACTCAGTGAATGGAAAGCCGGCAGATAAGTGCTCGCGTTGATAGCAGTAAATGTACAAACAGACTGACGATGTCAGAGAACCGAGAACTGAAGGATAAATATGACTCTGATTCTGCTGAAATGTTAGGAGAAATAGTTTAAAAAGTATTGTATTTCTTTTTCCTGTTTTTAAACTAAGTTAATTGCTTGCTTTTGTCTCCGAGAGGGGAATTTATAAACTCTTCCTCAATTTCAATGTCTTGCACCTTTTCGCCGAAAAAAAAAACTTGCTCCAACCCACAAGGAAATTCCATATTAATTAATTAGGTACTACAGGTTGAAATTGAAAACATGCGACAAACCGAAATGGGAGATTGTACTCATCATTATGAACAACTTTTACTAAGGGACCAGTGATGCAATCGCGAAAAAAAAAACATCTGTTCCCTACATTTATGTTCGCATAACTCATCAAAATGTAGGAAACAGATGTTTTTTTTTTTGCGATTGCATCGTTGGTCCCTCAGTAAAAGTTGTTCATAATGATGAGTACAATCTCCCATTACGGTTTGTCGCATGTTTTCAATTTCAACCTGTATAAATGCGAAAGTTACTCTGTCTGTCTGATACCTTTTTACGCGTAAACAGCTGAACGATTCAAAGCAATTTGGCACACAGACCATGACCTGGGTTAGGACACAACGTGGTTTTTAGGGATAGAAAAATTTTGCTTGATACTACCGGGAGGTAGTATCATGCGGGCAAAGCCGCGGCAAAATTTAGTTTAAAAACAGTTCAGCTGACTTGACTACTACCGAGTCGGGATCGCTTAAGCTAATCGTTGTCTACTAAACAAAGTATAATCTTAGGATCTCTCTGGATTATGAAAGTTACTAGATTAAGAAGACAATGAACTCTGTAGGTTACTGCCTGAACGATCGTCTAGATAGTTTTATATAAATCTTAAGGGAATCCGATGCTCATTAAACAGCATGGTTCAGAATGGTGTGGTCTTTATGGTTGTGATAGAATACAGACCATCAAACTGAACAACTTTGTCCATGGTACCAACACCGGAATCACAAAAAAATAGAAATTGTCATACAAAACTTCAATAACTACTCGACCCAAATGTAGGGAGAGGCTGATAATTTTTTACACCGCTAACTTTGACCATAGCTTTTTGTTATTTGCTTTTGTTCTAGCAATGTTCTTCAAACATAACGGACAGCTGTGCTGCTGGGGAGTTTAGAAAAAATTGGCAATAGAGTCCGAGTTCATATCTTGATGTAACATTTTTTTTTGTATTTACTTCAATTGGTCCAACTGTGTTAAAGTGTTCAATGGCGGCGCTAGAGTATTGCAAATTAATGGAAATGGTGATAATATTCAAATTAATCATTATTATTTTTAAGGTAGACATTTAGAATAATAAAAGCTATGTTTTTTTTAAGAATCTTATTTGCATTAATGACACGTCTGTCTGTGTGGTTGTTAACCTTTTCAGGATTTGGATGTGAGGACACTTTTTTATACTTACAGGTAGCACGTTTCTGTAAGATATGTTCCAGCACCAACGCGAGCGAAGCCGCGGGTACAAGCTAGTCTTATAGGTATAATTTTGACGTTCAATGAGTGCTAATTCTGTGAATAATTTGATTTAATTATTTTTGTATTTTTTTAAATGAATTTAAGTTGATATCAGTCACAAGCTTGAAACTCATGCATAGTTGGAACATTTCCCAATAAACTAGGTACTACTCTTAACAACAATACCTGTACCTACTAATATTAAAAAGAATAAATAATAAACTTCTATGAAAACTTTATGAAAATTGTTTAAAACCGCGTGGCACTATCGCGTCGCACCTTTGCGGGAGTCTTAAAGAAGTAAAGTGAGTTTGTATGTAGGGGTTAATCTTCTGAACTACTGATCCAATTCCAAGAATTCTCTCACTAATGGGAACTTGGCGAATGGGAATAGCATGTGTCATGGGTTTTCCTTGTGCGGGCGAAGACACGAGCATAAGCTAGTTAATCATATACGTATTATATCTAATCCACCATTGGCAAAATAAACCATAATAAATACAAAGTGTTCTGCAAAGCACTCAAAATAAGCGACTGTCGAAAGAGACACGTCAAGGCGTCTCGGAGACGAGTGCGATGGACAGAGAAGTACCACTCGAGACATTTGTAAGTACCATCCGACGGTATTTAGATGAATTACTGACACTGAGACACTTGGAATGGCCGAATCAAGTTCAGGATTGTATTGTGAAAGTTTAAGAAGGAAAAACAAATCAGTGACAATAAGTTTCCTGGGTGTGTACAAAAGATGCCCATTAGGTATCCAGTTCGCGTACCAACAAGAATGTATGATCCTTTGGTAGACCATCACTTTTAGATGCGGGAGGAATGGAATGAAAGAAGGTAAAGTACTGAAACACTACTGTATTGCCCCAAAGGTACTTAAAGTAAAATGAGGTTAATGAACTGATGGTGTGGCAATGAAGTGAGTGACGCGGCCCTTGTTGGCTGTAACGAGAACGCCTGGCTGACTGAATAGCCCAAAGCGAACATCATCTGCCCAGCCTTTTCCCGACCAGGTTTGGGTCGTCTTCCAGTTTTGCCAGATGCGGCGGAATACCAGTATACATGAGGCGACTGCCTATCTGGCCTCTACAACCCAGTTAATGGGTACACGATACCCCAGCAGGCTTAGCATGACGCTTTCTATTTCTAAGATGAATAGACAGTGCTTTTTCTATACAAAGTCACATTTCGTTTCTCCATTTTTGACATTGCACCGTAGATATCCTGCGTGGGCTTGCGGACGGCGAGTAATGGGTAACTCGCTGTCCGGTAAGGACCAAGCCACGGGTCGACGGCGCGTTGTGTTCCACGCGCGCCTCAAAGAGATGTCGTCACCAACTGGTCGGGTCCGCAAGGGCCGATGCCTGCCAGGGGTGCGGGTTGTTCAAAAGAGATACCGCGGCCCCAGGCACACAGGCAACTGAGGGAACACGGATGGGTTTTAGTCAGTATAAGTCTGACACACCCTCCTGCTCCACCCAGAGCGGGAGAAGTTTTTTGATGATTTCCCACCCAAAAAAAAAACCCTAGATATCCTACTACAATCTGTCATTTTGTCTTTCGTTTCTAACGATCTTAGTCTAGGTCCTTTTATATGTAGACTATTTCAGAAGAATATTTCTTCCCAAACTATCAAAATCACACTGACAACAAAATTTATATTCCACGGCCACAAACTATATACGATTATCTACAAAATCATGATTCATTTAGAACGCTTAACTGTGATAATTAATAGAAGAACATAGCTATCTTCTCATATTATACATCATTTAGTTAATAGTCATGTCTATTCTCCGTCGACAAATCGGTGCTCGTGCTAAACCTGGTGGACAAGACTGACAGGTTGTCAGACTTTTGGGCTTCTAACTATCCGTAACAACTGTCAAATATCTACGAATGATAGCCGGCACCAACAGCTTTATTTGCTTTCCGAGGCATGCCTCGCTCGAGTCACCCACCACCAGGTCTGGTCACCCATCTACGAACCGACCGCGCCTAGCTTGACCTTCGATCGACCCGTGTGGCTATTATTCTTTAGCCAGGAGCCCCACCGCGATTTACATCGTACTTCGACTTACTTACGTAAGTATGTAAATAAATATCACGTTATGATTATTCATGTATGAGACTTGGATTTAAAAAAATACTTAAGCATATTTCACGAAAATTAAATAATAACAAAAGCGGGTACTTACAGACTATAAAAAGTCTCGATCGAGTCTAAACGTTTTGAATACCGCACCTACATTATGTTTTATTCATCAATACTCTCGCTTATAATGGACACTGTAATAATAATAGGTCTTTACCTATGAAATTGCCGTTTTGTATGAAAAAATTGAAACGAATTTTTTTCATGTATTTTTTATTTGTATTAATCGAAGTAATTACCCATGCAATCAATGCATCTTTGCCATCGCAGTGGCAGTTTATTGATGCCCTTCTTAAAGAAATCAGCTGGACGGGAGGCAACAAATTCTTCAAAGGCATTTTGTACTGCCTCTCGGGTATTGAATTTTTTTCCCGCCAAGAAGTTATCCAAATTCTGGAAAAAGTAGTAGTCTGTAGGCGCAAGGTCTGGTGAGTAGGGCGGATGACGGAGAGCTTCCAACCCCAGTTCTTGCAACTTGGAGACCGTCTGCTGTGCAGTATGAGGTCGCGCGTTGTCGTGCAGGAGCAGCGGAGACGAGCGATTGACCAATGCTGGTTGGAGATGTGCCAGCTTCTCCATCATTGTGTTCAGTTCTTCACAGTACACATCTGCAGTAATGCTCACCCCATTTGGTAAGAAGCTGTGATGAATCACACCGGCGCTAGACCACCAAACAGTGACCATCACTTTTCTAGGGGTAAGTTTTCGTTTAGGGCATTGTTTAGGTGCTGAACCAGGATCCAACCAACTTGCTGAGCGCTTGCGGTTATCAAACAGAATCCATTTTTCATCGCAGGTAACAATGCGGTTCAAAATTCCTTCATTTGTGTGTCTGTTGAGCAGTGCAAGGCACGTCTCGACGCGTACTTCGCGCTGACGATCATTGAGTTCGTGGGGCACCCATTTGTCAAGCTTTTTTACCTTGCCAATTTGACGCAAATGGACCAATATTGTTTTGACGCTAACGTCGAAAGCTGCTGCTAATTCAGCCGTAGATTGTGTATCATCAGCTTCCACAATTGCCTTTAATTCGTCATTGTCGACCAAAGTCTTCGGACGACCGCGAGGTTCATTTTTCAGGTCGAAATTTCCAGAACGGAAGCGAGCAAACCAATAACAGGTGTTGCGTTGGTTTGTAGTGTTAGCTCCGTAAACGTCGTTGATGTTGCGTGCCGCTTGTGCCGCGTTGCTGCCACGACGGTACTCATATTCCATAATTACTCGAATTTTTAACGTATCCATGATGACGAAAAAGATTGAAATGCGATGAAAATGTAACACTAATCAATAAACAAATGACTACTTTTGGAAAAAAAAATCCATGTTTTTAAAATAAAATTAATTTGAAATTAGAATTCTTACCCAAACAAAAATTATTTTGATTTGAAATGGCCAGTACTGCAAAACGGCAATTTCATAGGTAAAGACCTAATATTTTGCCGATCCTCAATATTTTCAATAAATTCTGAATTCTTTTTAGCAACAATATTTTTTTTACGAATTGTATTATAAGTCTGAATTTCAAATTCAATAGATATTTAAAAAGTATTTAAGAAATTATTGGAGGAGCCAAAATAGTGTTGTACAGACATGTCAAGCTACCCCAAATTGTCAAATTTTCCTAATTGTACATGAACCTTATGCTTACGAAATAAAGTGGAAAATCTATCAAAGAAATATGTCAGATTGGGGTAGCTTGATGTGCTGATTATGGACATTACTGAACTGACCGCCTCGACGGTCTAATGGCTATTACATGGGACTTAAACATAACCTGCGAAATGTACAATCTATCTAACTCTTTGGGAATAGAGGCGTGATGTTATGTGTTACTTATCTGAAAAGTTCAAAAATAAATCAGCAGGAGACTGACGTAAGCTCACAGGCCAAAAGAAGCACAATACAGCTTTGCTAAATATAGATACCTACAACCACAAAGGTTTAACTTTCAATATTAATTCTAACACAAACAAGATGAGAGGTTCTTAGCAAAAGGGGACAAGTTAAGGAACAATATTAATGAAATATTCATGAAACCACAGATTATACATCCACGTGTTCAAATACAACGTGAAACTAAATACATATTATGATGAAAGTACTCCCTTAACACAAATAACACAGGTGAATTCTAAATCCCTGAGCGTGTTGCGGACGAGCTGCGGTCATCTTTGCTCCATGCTCTTACCCACCCGAGTATGGGTTTTAATGGGTATCTATTTTCATTTTATTTCGTTGATAAAGAAGCTTTTGGTTGAGGGATTTTCTATGAGATTAAATATTATAATTGTGAAAGTTGTATATTTAGATGTTTGTTACTTTAAGTACGCGAAAATCGCTGTACGGATTTGGATGAAATTTGACACACAGATAGCTTATAACCTGGAATATTTATTTTTATCCTGATAGAATGGTCCCATGGGAAAATTTTCGACACCCACGCGGGCGAAGCCGCCCGAAAAAAGCTGGATAAGAATATTCTAGATGTGGAAAAAGCCAGCATGATCATTTTCCGAAGTGTTTCCAGTATAACGTGCTCGGAGGGTGCCACGGTTGATTGCCCTGCCAATAAAGTGTGTGTGTCTACCTATGTCACTGTGATGCGTAGATACCCATTAACGTGACGCTTTTAGAACTAAACAGTACTGTTTATAATATAAGATTATTTACTGTTACCTAACTTGAGGGAGAGAGCTTATGGCTAAGTTATAACAGCCACAAGGGTCAATCGATTAGCTTAAACTACGCTTGCCGTGGTTGGTCCGTGGATGGTCGACCATCTTTACATAGGTACCTACCAAGAGTCACGGAGGTGTGCCTCGGAAACCACGTTTAGCCGTTTGTCGCGGCTGTCATTCGTAGATCATTGACAGTTGTTATACTATCACCTACTATGAGTATACAGGGTGTTAGTTTAAACGAGAAATATATTTGGAGGGAGTGTAGTATAATTAATTCTATTTAAAGGCGTGGGGTGCTTTTTGAGGTATTTTTATAATCACTTAATGTCAAGCACCCCACGCTTTTAATAGAATTAAATTATTTTCTACTTTTTTAGTTTTTTAGGTTTTTAAAGCGTGTTTTTTAGTTTTTTAAACTAAAATTATTTTCTATTTTTTAGTTCTGCTAACTACAAAAGCGTGATTATTTTTTGTAAATTTTTTTAATGATTGAATTGTCATTGGTCCTCGATAAGTCTACAAAGATTAAATGAAATCTGACCGATTGAAGTGGGTCAAAATCAAGTCCAAAAAAGGAGTCGGTTACAAACAAACAAACATACAGGTGAAGCTAATGAGCGTGTTAAAAATGCATAACTTTCACAATGAGACAAACTCCGAATATGTTATAAAAAAGCAGATGTTCCCTACATCTTGATCGCTGATTTCTTTGTCGTATTTCAGGGTTGGACCTTTAGTGAAAGAGAACATAGGTGGCCTAGTGGTAAAGGCTGGTACTTACGAGTTGTAGGTCATAAGTTCGAAACCAGACAAGCGGTTTACTTTGCGTAAATTATTTCATCACCACTGCTCTCAAAATGGTGAAGGAAAACATCGTGAGGAAACCGCCATGTCCTAGAACCAAAACATCTGACGTCTACCAACACGCACTGGACCCACGTGGTGGATTACAGCTGCAGGCTTAGCACCACCACCGTTTGGTCGACAGAAGAGTAGACAAAGATTACGTTCCGTGTAGACAGTAGAAAGTTTTCTACTGCCTTTAGTATGGTGATTACAAAATAAAATAGTCTTCACTACCTTAGATAACTGTCACGTGTCAGTGTGATTTAGACAGTTTGGGTTAGAAAACTTTCTTCTAAAAAGTCAAAATTCGGATTGTAGAAGGATTTCTACCATGCGATGTCAAAAATGAAGAAACGGAATGACACTTTGTATAAATAGAAAGAGCTGTGTGTGTATTCTTCGTAGAAATAGAAAGCGTCATGCTAAGCTAGCTACACAGTTTTACAGCCATCTCGCAGAGAAGAGGCCTGTGTAGCAGTAGGCACATTATGGACTGATTATGGAATGGTTACACCCATGGTGAGAGTGGTTCATAAACTCTTTCTTATGTACCACTTTCACAATGACCCCTTTTTCAGGCTCAACACCATTTTACAGTTGTGTGTAGGATCCTACATTATGAGCAAAAAATCGTAGTAATACCTACTAAAAGATAAAAATAATCCAGGATCATGTTTCGTTCACACAGTTAAGCTGCTAAAAGGTTCGTCTGAATACTCATACTGCTCTCAAAAAGTGCAATTTATAAAATAAAATAAGCATAACGTGCAAAATGTTAGCAATGTATGTCACTTGTAGAAAAAAAAACAGGAACCTAGGACCAGTCGGAGCGCAGAATGCGGCCGATGTGTTAGATCGAGATGGTTAAAATAAACTCACACTGGGGCCACTGATATTTAAATTACACACTTTAATGACAAAGTAAAATAAAGGCCTTCATCAACATTACATTGTAAATGCGTTCATTACATAAATATCTCCTCGTTGAACATCCATCAGACAAAAAAAACGCTCGAATTTAAAAGCTTTCGGATGTTTTACAAAAGGGATCACCTTTTCCGCTAAATACTGAACAATTTTCCTTTCTTTTCAGGGAAAATACTACTTATAATTCTGTGTTTTTCCTTTACTTTATTTTATTGTTCAGTGATTTTCCATTCCATTAAAATATCCGGGCGTCATTATTTGATCAAATAACGGAAAATATAGTAATTACTGAAATTAATTGATAGAAATGAATACTGAGAAACTATAGAAAGACAAAGCCAAAGCGACGGAAATATATGTTATAGGTACCTAAGTAATTGGAGCTACTTTTCCAAATCTACCTTTAACTCGACCCAAATTTGGCTAGATTTGATCGAATTATTACCTAGATTAATTATACTTCGATGCGGTAAAAAACCTGAAATTATTATGTTATGTTTAATTCTTGAAATACAAAATGTGACATTCGTAAAAAAGGCATCTATAGGCGATCGAATGTCACACAATAAAAGTTGGTCTATCAAGAAATGTCAACTGAAGCGAAACGTCAAGACTTACCTGGACCCTTGACCGCTGCATCACCGCTCAACATTACAGTTAATAATTTACTAGGTTTTACGCTATTCTTGTAACACCTTCTATCGATCAATGAAGTGAACGTCGTATCTATAGAAAATATTGTATTCAATAAGTGTTTTACTTCTCGACGCAAAAGACGAATGTGCTGATGCCGTGCTGTGCTGACGTTGGTGCTGATCCATACGTCATGTTCGTGAACGGGCGCCGAAAGTAGGGACTGGTCATCTCTTAGCTCCCACGGCTTATTTTAATTTCTGAATTGTTATTTTATTTCTGTTTTCATTACGAACGCTTTTAATGTGCACGTCTTTTTACATCGTTCTCACATTGACAATTTCAACATAATGATGTAACCAACTTTTTGTAACAATATCATGATTTTAAAAGAGTGTCCATGGAGTTTCTTGCCCGTTCTTCTCCATAGGTACCTATGCTTTGGAATGGGCAACTAGCTTCATCTTTCTAACTCACCGACCTTGACAATTCAAAAGTGCCTGTAATTGGTTTATTTGAAATAAATGCTTTGAGTTTGAGTTTTCTTTTTTGTTGTTGATGGATTTATTGTTTATAAAAAATTTGGTCCTTACTCCCAAATGATTAATTCTACGGATATGGGACCAAAAAAATCTCCTTAATTAAAAAAAAGTGAGCACGCCTTACATAGCATTCTACATAATCAGCCTATAATGTTCCCACTGCTGGGACACAGGCCTCCTCTTTGTGAGAGGGAGTGGGCCGTAATCCACCACGCGGGCCCAATGCGGGTTGGTAGACGTCACATAGGTATCTTCGAATTTTTGGTTCTAGGACACGTCGGTTTCCTTACGATGTTTTCCTTCACCATTTTTATAGCAGTGGTGATGAAATTATTTACACAAAGTAACGTGCCGGCTTGGGGTCGAACCCACGACCTGCAACTCGTAAGTCGCGGCAGTTACCACTGGGCCACCAGTGCTCCCCGGACCACGCCTTACCTAAGCCTATTCTGATAGACTAAGTATCTTAAGATTTTTTAGCAATAGCAATCTCAGCAGTCGAAAAAAACAAAGAGACGGAGATAAATCAGTCACTAACTCACCTGAATAAGGTTTAGCTTAATTAAAAATACTCAGATATAAAGTACTTACATGTTGAGATCTCTTAGAATAGTCAGGGTACCAGTCCCCGCTCTCGGCATCCTCGCCAGTATCCAGCAGATCCTCATCGTCTCCAAGGTTGTCATCTTCGAGCACGGTCAAACCGTGCAGCTTCTCCAGAGAGTCGTACACACGATCCTTCACGTCTTCTTTACCGTCCACTATGCTGCTGATATCATCATCTGCGTAGATCTGGGAACAATCATAAATTACGTTTAAGAACACGGAAAGTTTAATTTTGCAGGAGATTTTATAATACCAGATGTCAGTAAAAAATTAAGGGGTCCGCTAGGGCCGCTGCCTGCTAGGATCGCGGATTTGTTTGAAAGAATTACCGTGGCCTTGGCACAGGCAACTGAAGGAACACGGGTAGGTTTTAGTCAGTAAAAGTCAGACACGCCCCTCCCGCTCCGCCCAAATCGGTAAAAGACATTTTGATGATTTCCCATCCAAAAATAAAAAAGCCCGGGCAATGTTTTTGGTATCTTCCATCAGAAACTCAATAGCAGCCTGCAGTCTGGATAGGTACCCACTTAATGGTAATAGGGTCGCCCCTATTACATGGGAAATGGGCGAACTGGCGGCCTGGTGGACAGATGACCTTGTGAAGGCCACAGGAATCTGCTGGATGTGGGAAGCACAAGACCGGTCAAAGTGGAAGAGCCTGGGGGAGGCCTATGTCCAGCAGTGGACGTCTTTCGGCTGAAATGATGATGATGAGCGAATTATAGGTACAAAAGGTACATGTGTAGCTGCCTAAACCCTTCTCAGAAAGGCGTTGTGTTATGTTTTTTTTTAGACGGTATGGTACTTTAAATAATAATAATAAATATAAAATTATCTCTTGAAAATAAAGTTAATACAGTCTAGCCTAAACAACGACCTAGACTATCTCCAGGCATTCTGAGTTTCTTGAATTGTAAGACAAACATCCACCAGAACACTCGACTCCTAAGACAGAGCAAACTAAAGCCCTATTTCAATGGTAATCAAAATTTAGAGGCAACAAATGTAGACCGGGGCACAGTCGTGTGTTGGAACAGTAAAACAACTTGAACAACCCATTACTCTCCATTAGCACGATACACGAGGACTTGTATTGCTGTAGTAGGTATACGTTCCTATTTTCCTTTACTTTCCTCATCAAAGAAAACATTGAACAAATAATCAGAGCGTTTGTTCGAGCACGAGAAAGTCGGGAATTGTGGATTTGATTTTGTGTTTTTAGGAATACATGGTGACTTTCAATTCTTTTGTAATCCTACTATCCTACTATATATATACAAGATGTAACTTAAATAGCGCACAACCTGTTAAGGGGTTATTGTGCTCCTCATTATCAACAACTTTTACTATGGGACCAAACCTGAAATCGCGAAACAAAATCAGCTGTTCCATACACTAATATTCGCATAAATCGTCAAAATGTAGGGAACAGCTGATTTTTTTTTACGATTTCAGGTTTGGTCCCATAGTAAAAGTTGTCGATAATGATGTGTACAATGACCCCTTAAAAGGTTGTGCGTTATTTAAGTTACACCTTGTATATATAACTTACTAATATTATAAATGTGAAAGTTTGTGAAGATATTTGGATGGTTTTTACTCAATCACGAAAAAACGGCTGACCGGATTTGGATTAAATTTGGCACACAGATAGTTTATAACTTGGCACATAGGATAGTTTTCATCCCGGGAATACGTTCCCGTGGGATAATTTTGACCACCACACGGGCGAAGCCGCAGGCAACAGCTAGTATTTAATATTATAAATGTGAAAGTTTAGATGTTTGTTACTAAATCACGCCAAAACGGCTGAACTGATTTGGATGAAATTTGCCAAACAGATTGAATATTAACACTTTTACTATGGGACCAATTCTGAAGTATACATTTTGTGGCGTTTCAAAAATGAAAATATGATACAAATTCCAGCAATTTACCAAGTTTATCTCAGCTATAGTAATACTTACATAGAGTAAATATATTTTGTACATTTTCATACCAATTCTATGAAGAATACATTCATGATTAAATACTTCCACCCTTCTTAGCGTGTTCACGGCAAAATATATTATTGTTGCCACCCAAGATGGTAAAGCAGTTCAAAGGTAGCCTAGATATAAAATAAACCTACTAGACTCAAAAGTAGGTTCACCTAAAAATGACCTATACATTTAATTAGGTACTCCATGCCATATCCTTCTTACGCCTGATTATTTTTATGGCCACTGTGACCCATTGCTAGCAGAGTCACGTTCGCTACGGCAAACTGGTTAAGTTTTCGGTAAAGTTTGGAACTTTTAGGTAGTCGTGATCAAAAGAGCTCAGTCCACTTATTTATGTTGCATTGCTTGATATTGCTACTTTAACTCAACTGTCCTTTCGACTGATACGAAGTTTTCAAGTATTCTATTAATTTTAAACTGTAGCGTGTGGTGGCATCAACATCGCCACAGTCATACAAACTCCGCATCGCACTGACGTCACGCAAAATCCTGCATCGCGCAATCAGAATTTGCCGCACATGTTGCATACTTTATACAACGTCCCGATCCTGACATCAATCGTCGGGTAGTCGCCCACCACTAGACATTGCACCCGCCTGGTCGGATAATCCTCCTTTTTCTATAGAGGACGAGTAAACTTTACACCCTTTTCCATACCTGTATAAAATTATGGCGGGACGAGCTAGAAAAAAACAAACGACCAGTTGTTCACATTAACCCTGGATCGTAAGACCTGGAAGTCATGCGGCCTTTGCCCAGCAGTGGGAAGTTTGGAAAGGTGCCAAGGTTTCTCTTGCCAAAACCATCTAAAATATAACCAACGAAATACAAAACAGAATTTCTCATCTTTATATCGAAAATTTCATTATACAAAACCCTATAGGTGATTATAGCAATTTGTCATGTCAAGTGAGCCACATCAGCCACATATTCGTACAATACTCAATGTAATTGATGTGAAAGATATGTGACGTAGGTCTGTCACCACATTGAATATACGGACGGAAGGCCCAAGCTTGCAAAGATAAAAACCCTTGAAATCATCTATTAATACGCTCATAATCGGATTCCCACAGTCAAAATGTTTCCTAAGCTTTGAATATAGCCATTATATCGTCGAACCGACTAAATATTATTTGATTATAAGCCGATTATTCAATCGAAGTTAAATTAGTTATCAGATAACAAAGGAATTACTTTGGCCGTTTGACAGTTTTCGTCAAATAGCAAAAAAAAAAAACAAACCGCTAGATTTATCCTTCACATAGAAGTTATCTAACCATTCGATGCTACCGCGTCTATTTTGTAAAATCTGACCGTGAAAACTAAGATGTAGGGAGCTGTCAGTCCCCCTAATGCCAGGTATCGACACAATTAATTGACGACTCACGTTACCTAAGTTACTTCTCTAACTTTAAATAGTGTCGTTATGAGCGATAATAGTTCTTGTTGCAAACCAATACGGGTTAAAATCTGTTGTAATAAATTCAAATTATAAATGAGCAAGCGCATGTCGTCAAAATGCAAATAAAATCGTATAAAATTAGATATTAACTATTTAATAATAAATAATCCATCACAGAATGCAGTTTGGCATTTAAAATTGTATGGTATATTTTTAATTATAATTATAATTGTTATTAAAGGGATAAACTGCTTTTAAAGATAATTAAGAGGTGACTGATGATTTTTTTGATGCATTAAGCATGTAATAGGAATTCCATCACTGTATGCAAAATAGACTTGAAAATATTATATATTTTTTAGCTCTCAATATTATTTACGGTTAAAGAGATAAACTGCTTTAAAAAACCACCTTGTTGACCGTTTTCAAGAAATCTCCTCCTTAAGTCTCGGTGAGATTATTTTCTTTTTTTTTTTTTTTTTTTGAGGGTGGGAAATCATCAAATAACTTCTCCTGCTCTGGGTGGAGCAGGAGGGCGTGTCAGACTTTTACTGACTAAAACCCACCCGTGTTCCCTCAGTTGCCTGTGTGCCAGGGGCCGCGGTATCTCTTTCGAACAACCCGCACCCCTGGCAGGCATCGGCCCTTGCAGACCCCACCAGTTCGGCGCACCAGGACACGTGGCACGCCGTGACCACCCCAGGAACCAAGTAACAAAGGGCCCCAGACGAACCCATGTATTGTTCGTCGAATCTTTGAACTCCTTAAGTTTAGAGTTCAGCTGCATGATTACAGACAAATGCGTACAATGACTAAACAGGTCCACTCAATCTGTGTGGTTCTTTTGTTAAAAGACCATTTTAGACATCAATATATCTACGTGGTCTTCTCATGATCTTACCAAAATTATGTCTGGACTTTAAGACTGTGACCTACTAAATTTGTTTCGGCCTTTCTACTCAGAGTATTCAGATAGGAACCGCCGACCTCATCTAGTTATAGAATATGATTGACGTAAAAAAGAGTTTGTACAAACCTACTTCATCATCATCATTATTTGTCTAGCCTCTTCCCAACAATGTTGGGGTCGGCTTCGAGTCTAACCAGATGCAGGTGAATACCAGTATTTTACACGGAGCTACTGCCTATCTGACCTCCACAACCAAGTTACTGAGTAATACGATACCCCTTGGTAAGACTGTTTGTCAGACTTTCGGCCTTCTGACGACCCGTAACGACTGTCAAAGATCCACAAATGACAGCTGGGACCAAAGGCTTATCGTACTTTCTGAGGCACGGAGGAGTCTTGGTATGTAAAAGTGGTCACCCATCCACAGACCAACCGCGTCAAGCGTATCTTAACCTTATATACAAACCTACTTACAGAAATAAAAACATTTTTTTTTAAAGAATAACCGGTCTATTCTGTAATGATAAATGATTTTATTTCTGTTATTGGAATAACAACACAGGTGACAAGTAAATGTAACTCTTATTCTCACTGTACTCTCTAGTAGCATTTTCACAAGCAAGCTGTTGTTTTCAGTGAATCTTCTGTATATTTCTATTTTCTGTTGCCAAGGGCTATCAATCATAATAAATGATTGTACGATCGAAATACGACGGCCCTTAAAATATTCCTTCAGGGTATCTCTCTAACAGAATTGGTAATAAGTATACTATGTATTTTCTTGTAAGTTGTATAATATGAAACTGGTTCATACATTTTGGCTAGAGGGATATTACAAAAATGTCTGTGTTATTAAAAGCTTATTTGCTTGAAAAAGTATTATCTAATCATTTTCCAGAGAATTCTCTGTTATTTTTTTGGCTTTTGCGTAATGTGAAATTGAATTTGCTTACTATGTCAGGAAAAATCCCAAACGATACCTACATAAATGAAACAATTTTTAATATGCTACCTTACCTTATCGATCATAAGGCACAATCTAAATGTCACCTTACCACACATAAGTAAGGCGCAAAAACAAATACAAGAAAATCAATCAAAACATTTGCCACATGTAGCATTGATTGAGAATCCCACACGGACGACTTAATTAACTAATCCTTTGAATCGCGAAACGTGAGCTGTACAGTATCGTATGTCTTCATCAGCAACCCTTGAACAATACATCAATCTCATTCACACTTCCTTCAGAACCATACGAGTAAAAGAGACGAGGTATGTTTAGTTGAAAGCTTAGCAACGCATTAGACGCTTCGCTACAAAAATAAATCGGTTATCACGGTGTTTGATCGCACGCTGGGCGAGCCTGGAAATTTAATGCGCGTGTTATTTTATCAGATGCAATAATGTAGGTAGGTGCAGAAATAATGGTACGAGCCGTCCATCCTAATAAAATAATAAACATAACGCTACAACAGCTGGTACCCATTAGCATATAACTGACTTTGAGACCATTCAACACTGACACTTGAGAAATGAAACTGCGGATCTAAGAATCAAAAGCTGATGCTTCATTTAACGCAAGGTAAGTAAGTATTTTAAAGAAAATCTTACGTCATCTCAATAATACACTCTTCCAATGTAAATGCTTACTAAACTATATTATAATAGTTGTCCACTAAATAGAAAGAGAGCAAGCCGTAACTAACCTTGACAGGGTTAGTCGCAAGTCATTTCATGGTGTATTTAATACGTCCCGTTTAACCCGATTACGTTAGCGACATACGCCAAACAGACATAAACACAGTACATATAACGTAGTACATAAACACTTATATACACTTCCACTCTCCCACGAACAACAAGGGCAAAGTACAAATATTTGTAGCTAGCTGTAATTATGTATTGCGATAATGATGTGGGAACATTTTTGTATGTTTACGTACCTACCTACTTAAAACCTTGGACATTATATCTTTGTCTTTGGCATATATGTATGTATGTTTTATATGCGAAGAAGTTTTCTATAGTATTATATCACATTTTTGAGTAACATAGCAACAACCAACAACTGTCTTACTTTATACGAAAGTGGGAAACCATACTTTCCGTACCATCTGGTTAAACATGTGCGCTGGTCTGTTAATGAGTACAACACTGACCTATCCGGCCGACCTTTTCTTCCTTTCTCGTCAATTTCAATTGCTTCAACAATAAAAGAGACATAAAATACTACAAGGACTTTAATTTAGTTTAGCAGAAGTCGACAACGAGCCGTGTTTTGTTAAAAACAACTGCTTGCAAATGTCACACGCAGATATTAGATATTTCTCCGAAGTCTATTAAAGATCGACTATTGTGGGACATACGAGTATACCTTCCTACATACAGTTCCGAAGAGGCGCCACAATTGCCGGTCATTCACCTCTCCCATCCACACGTTTCCGCGTGCATTAACATCATCGATTGGCGAACAATATTATATCCCTATTAGAGCTAGTTGGTACACAGTATAGCTTCACAAACTCCGCCCAATAATTGATAAGTTGCGTCTTAATTGGAAAACTTTGGTCCCTCGACTCTCAAGGAAATATCTTCATCGGACACTGTAATATTCTAATTGGCTTCGTGGAACTGTGTTTCCCTTAGTCAGCGCGAGCTTATATTTTATTCACTGTGTTAATGTGGAAAGATTCGTCTTTTTACGTTTTAAAGTTGTCTTCTGTTTCACTAGTTTCATTATTGTTCTTGGAAGTGCCTATATCGTTTTTATTTGTCATTTCTTATTCATTAACTACTGAATATATATTAATAGGGACTCCTAGTTTACTCATATTATTCCGCGGCCGGTTCTGAGAAAGGCCTGACGAGTCGTTCAAACGCCTGTTGCATTATAAAATCTATATCGAGAGTAGATCCCTGATCCATCGCATGTTAACCTTTTGTTACGGATGGTTGGTCCTACGATCTATGTTTTAACTACTCGTTGTCGCGTGACGATTATAAATTGATATGTCAGGTACAGCTAGGGACCATGCTTCTTTTACATTATGTATTTAGATATATATTTATTGTCTGTCAACGCTTTCTAATGTGTTGGGATACTCGTGATTGTGTTTTAATAATTGTGAATGTGAAGACCATGTGGGTCATTTTTACACGCTTTATATTAGCTTCACTTGTATGTTTGTTTGTTTGTATGTAACCGACTCCTTTGAGCGCGATTTTGACCCACTTTAAACGGTCACATTTCATTGAAACTTTGTAAACTTGTCGAGAACCGATGACAATTCAATAATTAAAAAAAAAAATTGAGAAAAAAAAACACGTTTTTGTAGTTAGCAGAACTAAAAAATAGAAAATAAATAATAGTTTAAACTATTATTTTTTTGTTCTTTGTTTCTGATGACTTCTAATCATGGTCTGGTGGTTCGTGTAATTTATGCGGCCTACCCAAATGTCCTTTCTTTGGTATTGTTCGTTGAATACGAGTTCAGCTCCTTAAATTCTGAGTTGAACTGCATGATTACTGACAAAACGTGCACTGATTCGACAGTTCCACTCTATCTGACATCTGTGTGGTTCTTTCTTCAAAAGACCATTGCCGATCGACATGGTCTTCACATGATCTGACCAAGATTATGTCTGGACTTTAAAAGAGACTGTGACCTCGGAGTCTGTTTTGGCCTTTATTTTCAGACCAGTCAGATACGAAACGTCAACCTCATCCAGCACCCTAATTGAATAACGCACGACCAATCTTTTCACTACACACGGTGTAACGTAATTAGGGTGCTGTTTTTAAAATATGATTGACTTATAAAAGTGTTTTTACAAACCTACATCTATACATATAATAAAATTGTAACAGGCCGATGTCTGTACATTAAAGATATTGAAGAAAAAATAGTATGGGGGGTCTTTATTAGAGCAACAGAAGCCAAAACAACGGTTTTTATAATTTTTGTCTGTCTGTATGTTTGTTACCGCATCACGCAAAAACCACTGCATGGGATTGAATGTAGTTTTCAATGATGTATTCCGAGAGGTCTAACTTAAAAAATAGGCTATATATTATCAAAAAAAATGATTCTCTACTTGATTCTAAAGTCCACGCGTATGAAGTCGCGGGCAAAAGCT
Source organism: Antitype chi (assembly GCA_947359405.1). NCBI lineage: Eukaryota > Metazoa > Arthropoda > Insecta > Lepidoptera > Noctuidae > Antitype > Antitype chi. Next base: position 19,339,658 of record OX375808.1, read on the forward strand.
AGTATACAAATAAAATCACAAATCTTACTTATGTCTGCAACATCTCCGTTATTCGTGTATTTATTATAATCTCGGCTAACTAGATTATCGCGCTTGTATTAATTATATTAGTCTTGTTAATTAGTAGTGTCTCTCTACAATTCTCCAGTATCAGTAGGCGAGATATATGTAGTTGATCTACATAATCCATTCTCGTTTATAGGTTTATTTAGGTAATTATTACAATTAACATAACATGACGCCCGTAATTCCCGAAGGGTTAGGCAGAAGTGTACTGAATAGACCCACATTTTTCCAGTCATGTTTTCGTCCCATGTAATAGAGAAAAAAGGAATGAACGCACTTTAGTTAAGTATATAAGCTTACCATATGTGAAAATACATATATGGCGATCGCTTAGATGTATCAAATCCGTCTCAGATTAAGGTGAATGCGCAGTGGTAGAGCGCGAAATTCAAACTTTGTTACGTTTTTTGCAATTTTCAGGTGAGTGTCAGCTTGTTACTTGATCAAAACATGATTTGCGACTATAACATGTACGTATTTACAGATTTATAATCATTAGAATCAATAATACATCTTTCTAAGTTAGATTTGTTCCATAAGAACAAATTTCTTATGGAAAAGTGCTTGTGGAAGAAATCTAAGTTATAAGAGATATATTAGACATTCTAATGACTTAGTTCTGTAAACACGTACCTGTTATATTCGCAAATCACATTTTGATCAGGATACAACCTGATACTGACCTGAAAATTGCAAAAACGTAAGAAAATTTGAATTTCGCGGTCTACCACTGCGCATTCACCTTAACTCGTTCATGTTTATTCTGTTATTAAAACGAACGTTTCAATAAACTGTTTCTTTATAATAATCTAAAAAATCAAAGACATCTACGCTGTTCTCATTATTTGTATTATAAGACACGGTCTTTTCTCCAGACATTTTTAAATATACTTTAATTTTCAAGTCTTATACGCAGTGCTCTGAATCAAGCTGTTTATATAAATTAGACAGTAATAAATCCGAACGTCGGTCGCGCCAATGAGATGAATCTTAAAATATAAGTATCACAAGGAAAATGTAGCCAGTGAAGCGAAAACGACTGATTGGTTTCTTGGTTCAGCTTCGTTACTTATAATACCTACAAAGAAAGTAATTTTTTATTAGGTAAGATTGATACGCCTAATATGATAAAAAGAAAATACTTGATTTTGTAACGGTTTCACGCCTAAACGGCTGAACGGATTTGGATGAAGTTTGGCACATGGGTAGACCATGACCTGCATTAAGACAGGATTTTTTTTACCGATATTCCCACGGGATGGAGACTTATGCGCGTGAAACCGCAGGGCGCAACTAGTTTTACTTAAGAAAAAGTAAGCCTTAATTGGGACACCTTTTTTCTTTCAAATTAAAAGAATTTCTAGAGAAATAATAGTTTAAAAAACTAAAAAAACACGCATTAAAAACACAACTAAAAAAGGAGAAAATAATTTAATTCAATTAAAAAGCGTGGGGTGCTTTTTGAGGTATTTTTATAATCAATTAATGTCAAGCACCCCACGCTTTTTAATTGAATTAAATTATTTTCTCCTTTTTTAGTTGTGTTTTTAAAGCGTGTTTTTTAGTTTTTTAAACTATTATTTATTTTCTATTTTTTAGTTCTGCTAACTACAAAAGCATGTTTTTTTCTCATTTTTTTTTTTATTATTGAAATGTCATCGGTCCTCGACAAGTTTACAAAGTTTCAATGAAATCTGACCGTTTAGAGTGGGTCAAAATCGCGCTCAAAGGAGTCGGTTACATACAAACATACAAACAAACAAACAAACCAAGAAACATACAAGTGAAGCTAATATAAAGCGTGTAAAAATTACCTGTTTTTAGGCATTCCTTTAAAATGTGTGGCCCGTGCACGTATGCAACGAATCTTTTATCATGCTAAATTGCCGTGTAAGTATCGCTTTATCTTCTCGTAAATTATAAGCCACGGCTAAATATACGAAAACGAATAATTTGGCGGTCCAAAAGCGCGCAAAAATAAAACGCCTTTTATTTTAAAGCTTTAAAAATACAAATTAAATTCTTGCATAATAGCTTTTTACCGCCAAACAGACCGATGCGTAATTACGCGCTTATTTTTAACACGAAGACGCAAAGTGAATAAAAGGCGTATGAATTTATGTGCGCAATCAATTCGCGTCTAAATTGGTCTTGACAGCCGCGGGCTGCCATTAAGGAACACGTGGTTTGGTTGGTGTTTAATTATGTTGTCATGTTATGCAAGTATTTGTCTCCCGGTTATGCTTGCCTGTGTCATATTAGGTTTGAGTCCTACCGTGCTTTTTCTAGCTCAGAACAAGGTAGAAAGTTCTTGTCTCTAACATCATCTGCCTAACCTTTTCCCAACTAAAGGAGTCAGCTTCCAGTCTAACCAGTTGCAGCTGAATACCTATATTATACATGGAGCTACTGCCTATCTGACCTCCACAACCCAGTTACTGGGTAATACGATACCCCTTGATATGACTGGTTGTCAGACTTTCGGGCTTCTGACATAACGACTGTCAAATATCCACAAATGACAGCCGGGACCACCGGCTTAGCGTGCTTTCCGAGTCACGGAGGGGTCTGGGTATGTAAAGATGGTCACCCATTCACGGACCAACCGCGGCAACCGTTGCTTAACCTGATGGATCGACCCGTACGGCTAATATTACTTAGCCACAACTCACTATCTAAAATTGGATGCTCCTGAAAGCTTCTATGCTTCTTTCAGTGTATATTGCATCAGGCGTGTAACACGTGCGCTCTTGTTCCGTCGTTCCTACCTCATCAACTTTGCATGTGACGAATAGGGTATTACACCCATTTTTTAAGTGTTCTAATTAGATTCTAAAGGGCTAACAAACCACAAAAAAACAACATTTTTATTTAATCGATTAATACCGTAAAAACGAATATAAATTTTACATTTTTAAATTTCGCGCGTATTTTGACAAAAACGTTGGCCGCAGTGGACGCCATATTGCTATGTGGGTATGACGTCAGTTCGCTTTATAGACAAATACGCTGATATTTTCTAAGATAATAGATTATAATTTAAAAAAATAGTTATTATTCTACATAACGTTGTTTTTGTTGTTTTGGTTTGCTGTTCCTTAATGCAAAATATGATTTAATTAAAAATTACTTTTTTCATGAAAGTACATAGTTGTTCAATTGACAAGCCGTATGACGTAATAACATGGCGGCTACTATTTCATGGTGTCCAAAAACAGATTAAAAGAACAAAATCTTTGAATTGAATTTTAAAATTTATTTTGTTATTTCATGAACTAAAACTAACATTTTCCGACTGCATATTGCCTAAGTTATCTCAATAATATATTTTTAGATTTTTGTCGTATAGAGTAAATTACCCTATTGTGTCTTTAAGTAGGTATCATCATGGTTCTCCTGCCCATATCCCAATTTATTTGGGGTCGGCGCAACATGTCTTTTTAACCGACTTCAAAAAGAAGGAGGTTATCAATTCGACATGTTTTTTTTATGTTCATCTTCCACACTTCTCTATTAGTCAACATCTCGGCAGTCATCCCTTACTCACCATACCATTATTCACACAGTTCTTCCACAGTTTCTTTGGTCTTCCCCTACTCTTACAGCCATCGACATTCATATTCAAAACTTTCCTCACAACATTTTCCTCATATTTATCATCGATTTGAAAACAAGAAGAAAGCTATTGGGGCCAGATTAATCGTATCCCCCGAAAATTTTTAAGGCTGGCAATATGTCAATGTGTCCGAGTACAGAGAAGTACTGAATGGAAGTTTTTAAAGAGAATAATTTGCCCTTAGGCACCCCAAAATACTGCATCGTCAGCATACAAATTACATGACGATGAATATCTAAACGTTTGGTTCTATGTAATACATTCTTTGTCGATTTCTCTCAAAAATGTATTTACGTACCAAACCTATCTACCTATTAGTCTGCCTTCTTTTACGTTTTCCATTTTCCGGTTGTTGTTGGGCTCTATTTCCTATTCCAACCAGGTATTTACTACTTTTATATCTACATCTATCGAAAGAAAGATCGATACAACGGTACGACCGCCCACTGTGTCACCCTATGTATAATTTACATATTTATATCTGTAATTTTATGATGTAGGTACCTATTGGGTCTATATATCCAACTCTGGTTACTTTGTGATAAATTTTGTCTGGACTTGAATGAAATGATGGATAATAATCAGCCATTCCGTGTCTAACATTAGGTATATCTACTTATTCGGTAGCATTAAAGGCTAAATTCACCATTCCACATAGCTCAGCAAAGCTTATATTTTCACAAAATAATCCTATGCACTCCGCGTGCTCGCTCAATTGATATATGAAACATTTTCAAGTAGATTTTAAACGCTTAGGTAAAATTAATGTTTCATACGTCCAACAAATTATTCAGTTTTTGATGAATTCGAAATTAATTTCATTTCAAAAGCTTTAGCTTCAAAGGCAAAAATGTGTTATGTGATTTTAATTAATTAAAATGGCTTCTGGCTTTTCATTTCGTTCTTTCATAAGCAAACTGTCAGTCTTACCTACCTACTAAATAAATCTTCTCATAATTTTCCTTCGTTTCTGAGCCATGAAGTTCACGATCTTTAAAAATACACCGCGCAAATTATAATTTTATGAAATACTAGATGGCGAACTTCGTACCGCCAATAAAAGTGGTCTGAACTTTTTGTGAGCAAACAAACGTCAATTATTTTTTTCTACCGTAACCTTCCTTGGACTTCTACAAATATTTCAAAACCAAAATTAGCCAAATAGGTCCAGCCGTTTTCGAGTTTTAGTGAGACTAACAAACGTCAATTCATTTTAACACGCTTTTTTATTTATAAAATATAAAGATTGTTGGAAAACTCTCTCCGAGCGTTCAAATTGATTACAGCCCGGTTGAAAGGGTAGAAAATTTAATAACTTTATGCTTCAATGAAAACTGAAACATTTTAAAATGACAGCCTGAAAATCCGTATATAGGTCAGCTGGGCCATTGTTAACTATTAGCCTGTATTACTATTCATTAAACAGCAAAACAATGGCTTGTTATTCATGAATATTTATTGTTTCACCTTTCGTTCTTAATTACATTTATTGATCGATCAAACCTGGCCGTTGTGCAATCATAATTAATTATTGTTGATTGTAAATAATTGCAGCTAACGATAATTAATTGGTAACAAGCATTTAAAGCTCATTCCATACCTACCTAGCGCCATTAGCTACCTTGTTTTATTAAATACAGAGGACTCAAATTAAACACAGGCATTTACTGTCACCGCCAAGCTCATAACTCCTCATTTACAATTTGCTGAAGTCGAGTAAAATGAGAAAATATTTGACAGCGGTTTCCGCGCAGACGGAGAGGTGACACAACATTGCATTTCAAGGATTTTTTTTAACTTGTTTTGCTGGTCGCAAAGAAAGTTTAAAGCAGTAACCTCACCAGTAACTAAAAGAGGACTGCATTCAATGGAAAAATGTCTTACTTTTTGTAAGTATCGGTGTTTTTCCATTGCATTGCTAGGTTCCGCATTGATAAAAGCAACCAGTTCCAGATCTGAAGTGGAATGTTTCTGGTTTTACGAGAAACGAACTTAGCAAGAAACATTTTTAGTAGTAAAATATTACAGTACATAATGAATGTTCAACATATTTGGTGTAAAATCATCAAATAATCACAGATGCAGGCATTTCGTGAGTCAAGACCACACGCCATTGAAACCCACAAGATAAAAACAAAATTTATACGTGTACAGAATGTTTCTCTATGGTTTCGATTCTTATAAGGCAACAGAATTTTAAGCACGTTGTATATAATACGATAATCCCAAAATCTCATATGGGATCGATGTTTATCTCGTATGCCTGGCAAGAGATCAGTGAGCAGATAAATACGGGAATTTTGTTCTCAATATTGTTTTTCGGGGCACACGGTCCGGGGTCTTTGACCTACACCGGCTTACAGAAACGCATACATTTTCGGGAACATATTCAGTATTTCCTTACATTAAGAGTGACCTGTTTTGCAAAAGATAAACTAAGCTGTTTTATGGGACACTATAAAACGGCTTAAACGCAACAAATAGGTGACAACCTATTTGCTGCGTTTAAATCTGTGACTAAATTGAGTGGGTAAGTGGATTGGTTCCATTTTCAATTTCCCCGTCATCCCTGGTGACCCGTAAATGCAAATGGCGGCCGGGAATGTAAGAAAATGGCTGCTTAACTATTTTAATACTAGACAAGTTGCAAAGTATGTTGTTTGTGTGGTATGTTACGTGCTAAGTTGACAAAAACGTTAAATTATGTAATAACAATGGCGTATGTATTTGAATCTTACATACAAATTCTATTAAAATAAAATTGAAGTGTCTGTTTGTAATGCGAAAATAACAGCTATACTAAATGTATAAGAAAGTATACACGGTACTTTTAACATAAAACAATTTCTAACTTTTTTGTCTTGGTATCGGCTGGATCGATTTTTACGGCACTTCCACTGACAGATCGGTGATGTTAAAAGGACTACCACTGGCTTAGACTTTTTGCCCCCCCCCCCCCCATATAGCAGGTTCCCGTAGTAAGTAATCGTTTTAAATAAAGAATTCATTTGTTTTTAATTATTTCAGAATAGCCGCTGGTAACTGGAAAACTTTTCCATTTAAAAATGTAAGTACCTTAATAAAGTTCCAGTTTTCATTCTTCCTGACATATTGACATAATTTTCTCATCACCAAAAGAAACAAAAAGTAGCTATTTGCGTGATGTATTTCCGCTATAAACAATAAAGTCTCATTCAGGGCATTTCTGGGTGGTCCACAAACGTTTTACGAGTATTTCCGTGCTTCAGACGATTGACACGCATCCTCCTCGATCCAATTTACGGAATGACTGACATGTTTTGGCTGACCCGCCGAAAATATCCTTCGCGGAATAAAATTTTCGATGAATTTGATTTTGTGTGTTGGTACATAGGTACGTTGGTTTCAAATAATTAAGAAGAAGATAAAACGGTGGAAGAACAAGTTATCTTGTGTGGTAGAAAAATTTCGTGTTTGGAGATTTAAGACCTTATAGGCCTAGGCCTAGGTCTAGTTCGGAAATCGATCCACAGCCGAAAAGCTACTGCATCCTAATTACGTAATACACTATCAATAACAGTCTGAATCATTCTAAAGGATATAGTTTCATAATTACTTTTAAAAAAAAATTGCTCAACAACGTAAATTACGCAATTAATGTTGAACTATTAAAATGCCATTCCTAATTTTACTATTTTAGACTCCTCCATGTCTCGGAAAGCACGTTAAGCCGTTGATCCCGGCTGTCATTCGTGGATCTTTGACAGTTGTTACGGGTCGTTAGAAGCCCGAAAGTCTGACAACCAGTCCTAATAAGGGATATCGTATTACCCAGTAACTGGGGTATGAAGGTCAGATAGGCAGTAGCTCCATGTAAAGTACTGGTATTCCTCTGCATCCTGTTAGACTGGAAGCTGAGACGTGGTTGGGAAAACGTTGGGCAGATGGGAAGATTTATTTATATATTTATTTATTTAAGAACAACCAACAAAGCTTACACCAAAAATACATCTTAAAGGCCAATCTTCTGCCGTAAATTAGACCGAGGACAGTATCTAGCTTTTTAAGATGACACATAAGATCCCAAGAAATAATAATGGACCTAAGTAGGACAGTGGTATCTATTACTTTGTTCTTTGGTAATAGTAAGCTGTCAGCAGTATTCCAGATTGCATTGTTTATTAAATATGGTGAAATGTAACACGTGCTAAATGCAGATAATTATGACTGAAATACAAAACATGGCCTGTTGTTATGATATTCTCGTACAAAAAAATACAATCAATCAACTCGTATCATTTACCGATGCAACTCATCTAAAATAAACAAAAGAATAACATAGTTTGCGTATTCTTAGACTGAATCCTACTATTTCTATTAACCTACTAATACGAGTATCATAAAATGTGAAAGTTTGTACGTTTGGATGTTTGTTACTCAATCACGCCAAAACGGCTGAACGAATTTGGACGAAATTTGGTACTCAGATAGTATATAACCTGGATTAACACGTAGGATACTTTTTATCCCGGTAGTACGTTCCTGTGGGATGCTTTCTGACTTCCACGCGGGCGAAGCAGCTGATAAAAGTTAGTTCTTAATGCATCTAAGAAATTAACATTGAAATATTCGAGTTAACTTCTATCTTATTTTGTAAATGGCCTATGCAAATGTTCCGTGTTGTGCCGGACGTAAAAGAATAGCACCATCCCATTTCTTCCCGTGGGTGTCGTAAAAGGCGACTAAAGGACTTACTAGAGAATGGGCAGCAGCGTTCTCTATGCATTTTACCACCATACTGCGGTCGCCAACCCGTTTGCCAAGCGTGGCGATTATGGCAACCCGCCCCCCTTTTGGGGGAGGCCTGTATCCAGCAGTGGACGTCTTTCGGCTGAAATGATGATGATGCAAATGTCCTGCAGATCTGGTAGCGTCTTGTGACAGGTCGTTGAGCTCCCTAAAATAGGGTTGAGCTACACGGTGACTGATACATACATGACGTCTGTTGGGACAGGTCAGCTCAAAGCTACAATGGCTCTTTCTTCAAAAGGCCCTTCCAGATTTGGCCCTGCATTGTGAGACTCAAATAAAATTCAAATAATATAATGTTTGAACTTTAAAAGAGACCTCTAAGTTTGTTTCGGCTTTTCTTCTCAGGGAACATTCAGCTAGGAAATGCAAAATATTGACGTGTAATAGTGTCTTATAAGATCTACTTACATAAATAAACTTTTCATTTCATTTCAATACAGTCATTATAAGATGGATAAGTGGATACAGGTTAAAGATGTAGGTAGGTAGGTAATCACTAGGTTGTGGAGGTCAGATAGGCAATCGCTCCATGTAAATTACTGGTATGAGACTGCAAGCTGACCCCAACATAGTTGAAAAAAGCTGGGATCGGAAGAGATCTTAATAATATCTAAACCAGAAAAAAAAAACTTGGACTAAGAAAAGCCTGTGATCGTGTTTCGATCGTTCTACACATACCTATTCTATCTCCCTTTAATTCCCGACCTATTCTTCGAAGTGAAACAAAACAACACTCTATACGTAACGTTTCTAACGTCTTTTGAAATTGGAACAACCACTTTTTTTCTACTAATCATACGTACACACAGCTCCATTAAGTGGTAACCCCTCCAGAAGACATGTGCGTTCAAATACGTGCTAGGACAAAGTTACTTTTTGTATTTTGCAAAAACCTTTTAGTGTAATTTACTGTATTGTTTTAGTAAATATGGTTAACTTTACAACGTTTAGTTAGACCGGAGGTATCAAGACTGCTTGACGTGCATAAGATTGGAGGTTTAAATCCTAGACACGAATTGTGCTTTTATCATGCATTAAAAAAAAAAAAACTATTTTGTTTTAGTAATATTTTAAAAGACATCTTTTTAACGCAAACGATTTGATTAGAAAGTGCTAATATACTTAGAAATATTTTAAATTGACATATAAACTAACGAAATGTTATGTGATCGAACTTATGCATCAAATTTTGTAGTTATAACTTGCGGGTAGGGATTAATTTTATAAAGAAAACGTAAGTAAGTTAAATTAATGGATACCCTCAAACAACATAGTCTATCGATTAGGCAGAGACCTAAAGATAAAGTGACTCGGACGATAGTAGATAACAATTTCATCGCAATTCATAAGGACTCGCTGGCTTGTTCGTCAAACTACCGGTATGAGTATGACGACGTTCGGTGATGCGATGGTTCGAATTCAGGTCGAAATAATAAAGCCTTTCTGAAGTATTCTTTAGATTATTCGTAACGAATTCAATGTTGTAGCAGTGTAATATTTTAATACTTGAGGGGTTAGCACATACTGACGCTGTGTGTACCTACATATTATGAATTCTGCGGCAAGGGAATCACTTTCATTACTTAAGAGGCTGACCTTTGCACCGCTAGCCTGCTCCCACGCATCTTTCCCTAGTTCCTCTACGAGTACTTGGAATTTTTACTCAGATTCTTCAAGAGAATTCTTGAAACTGTTTTCCGTTCCCTACACGTGTAAGTTTATTTCTGTTTACTGGATTAGTTGCTGAAAGTCGGTCCATCATTATATTTAATATTCCTAAATGTCAAAGTCGTTATATCAGCAAGGAAAATAAGAAATATAGAATGTTTGAAAATATTCTTAAAAGATATCTTTGTGAAGCTTTGATTTTGTTTGTCCCACTTATTTACTTCTTACTTCACAAACAGAAAAGAAAAATGTTGAAGTAGATAGAATAATCAGCTTATATTGTTCCCACTGCTGGGACATAGGCCTCCTCTCGGTGAGAACGAGTGCGCTGTAATCCACCACGCGAGCCCAGTGTGGGCTGGTAGATGTCAGATTTCTTCGAATGATTGGTTCGATTTCCTCACGATATTTTCCTTCACCGTTTTGAGAGCAGTGGTGATGAAATATTTTACACAAAGTAAATATACACAATACTCCTTAAATCCTAGTTTGAGTTGATACCAAAATATAATTGTATCTATACAGGTTGAAATTGAAAACATGCGACAAACCGTAATGGGAGATTGTACTCATCATTATGAACAACTTTTACTAAGGGACCAATGATGCAATCGCAAAAAAAAAACAGCTGTTCCCTACATTTTGACGAGTTATGCGAACATAAATGTAGGGAACAGATGTTTTTTTTTTCGCGATTGCATCATTGGTCCCTTAGTAAAAGTTGTTCATAATGATGAGTACAATCTCCTATTTCGGTTTGTCGCATGTTTTCAATTTCAACCTGTATAATAGCTTTGTTAGCGTCTTATATTCTTAGAACAGTAAGTATGTGTATCAACACCATTTTGCCGCGATCTATTTTTTAGTCCTAATGTCTGAAGTCTATTCCTGCACTTGTTATTCTAAGCGAATGACGCATGCACTAGAATTCTAAGCACGCGTGTAGCTATTTGTGCTATGCCTTAGAATTGTAAACTTAAAGTGCCATTGTTGTGTTAATACATTACCTACTTACTTTAAAGTTATGGACTTAGGTACTAGCGGTTCCCCGCGACTTCGTCTGCGATTCTGGATATCTAAGTCCTTACCCAGGTCATGGTCTATCTGTGTGGCAAATTTCATCCTAATCCGTTCAGTAATTTAAGCGTAAAAAACGTAACAAACAAACTGACTTTCGCATTTGTTATATTTAGTTAGGATTGGGCAAATGGATAGTGTGGGGAATACCCTAGTCTTGAGTCTACCTACGATTAAACAAAACAACTAGTCGTTTTGACAAATGTCGCCTTTTGTCAATGCAACGATTCTTTTTTTAATATTATTTGACAATAGACTGAAAAGACCAGATTTTTCTTCATGCAAAATCTATTATCCTACTCGTATATTCACTTTCACTTTAGCTACGTCCAACCGAACAAAGTATCACTTGGAAAAGAATACATAATATTCCTAATACCTACATATAATTATGTCATATTTAATACCACACGTCAAACAAAAAGCTTCCCTGATGAACGCGACACATTTGACATGATTAATTTAAATTCACCACAGAGTATGCAAATCGTTACTCTCGCGTCATTTTAGCGGTGTACAGCTCTAATAATGTTTCTTAGAGGAAATGGAGCGGTGCCAGCAATTGTTTCGCTACTTCTCATCGTTTTAATTTTGTTTTGATCGCATAGCTTTCGGCGACTAGCGTCATTGCGGCGTGTTTTCATCGGAAACTAGCACATCTTGGCTAATAGTGACTGCGCATGCATAACTGTGGGTGCACATGTGGTCCGTGCTTTAGACAGTAAGTACGTATGTCTGAAGCGGGACCAAAGGTGCACTTCACAATTGTGGATCCCGCAGACAGACGCGACGCGACCCTAGTAGTACAATTTCCTTGAAGTTTTCATAGAAAATATTCTACTGAAGTCGCGTAACGCCAGTCTGCTGTGTTCACGAAACCACGCATTTAATTAAGTCTGAGTTCAGACTTTTTAATGCGTGGGTTTGTATAGAAATTAATGCATAGCCTGATATAACTGTGTACATTAAAAATCTATTTCAACCAAGGAATGTTTTAATCAAATAAGAATTTTAGTTTCCCAGATTATGAACCGCCAAAAAACTTTTCTCCTTATAACAAATCATCTGTTTAACCTTTTCCCAACTATGTTGCAAATCTATGTTGAAGCAGCTGAGTACCAGTATTTTACATGGAGCGACTGTCTATCTGACCTCCACAACCCAGTTACTGGGTAACACGATACCCCTTGGTAAGACTGGTTTTCAGGCTTTCGGGATTCTGACTAACCGTAACGACTGTCAAAGATCCAAGAATGACAGCCGGGACCAGCGTGCATTCCAAGGCACGGAGGGGTTTTGGTAACCTGATCAATCGACCTGTGCTGCTACGGCTACTACTTGGGCAAGCCTACAGAGAAAATGGAACCAAAATTCCTAACACTACTTATATAGACCTATAACCTATCCAATCCACATGCAAAAAGTACGGTAGAAAGCCAATACCATCTGTATCTCTTCACATAAAAATAGCAACAATAAAAAACAGAGTATAATGCTTTGCTCATCTGATGTATTGACGCGCAAATCTGCCGTGCGCGTGCGCATCAGGATAAGATACCATCGTAAAATATTGACGCTTAATTCAGACGTTGAATTACTGTCAGTATATCTGTAAACAGATAATGGAGGATTTAAACGTCAATGGAGCTTATCGGGCGACCATCCAAGGCCAGTTTTGCACGTCGTTTTCTATGAATATAAACCGAGATCGAGAGATAATAAATAGGCTTTTACTGACTGGTTAGTATGATAGGATCTGTGCAGCTTTCAGATGATTCTGAGGTTAACATGTGCATATTCTTTGGCATTGGATTTGTTTATGTGATGAAATTGTTACCTACGCTATTGGAACGAAGTTCTTTAACGCAGGTTGCGGTAGGAGTAACATTGTAAAAATCGTCACGTAACGAAAAAAGCGTTACATAACGAAAAAACGTTGTACCTCCATCTGACTTTTAATTTTATAAAATAGAAAGAGACAAAGAGCTCTCTCTCTTTGTCTCTGTTTTCATGGTTTTCGAGGGTGCAGAAGCCAAAAGTAGGGACAAAATAAAATTTGAGTATTTTAAAGATAAAGTAAACGACGATTCGGAGTTTAAGAACTCCGAATCCCACCTTTCACTTTCCACTTTGTTCCCACTTTTTTTTGGAAAACTTTCACCCGTAGGATGGCTTATCTCATGTTTCAATCTCATATTCTATTTTGGTATACAGGGAGTATCATACAGGTAGTACAGCCATCAAACTGAATAACTTTCTTCATAGGACCAACACCGTAATCTCAAAAAATCATTAACCATCCCATACAATTTATTGTAGTTTCCTATGGGATGGTTGTTTTTATTTACGTTTTCTATGTTGCTTCCACGGAGAAAGTTGTTCAATTGGATGGATAATCCCATACCTATCCGATACTGAGTTACTTAATATCAATTTGTCTACATAGATTTCGACTAGAAATGGCTATAGCTAATAAACAAAATTAATATCAAAAGTCATTTATTCAAACTAGGCTGGTGTCAGCACTTTTTGAACGTCAAAATTACATAACACAGTCCCCCAAAACGCCCGCCCTCACCACTTCCTAGTGCTTTAGCTGGGAAGAAGAAGTGGCGCAACACTACCCAGCAGCACAGCTGTCTGTTATGTTAGAAGAACTTGATTCTATACAATAGGTACGTAATTAACGTTACGAAACATAAAATTTAAATATTTGCCATATGACAGCCTCAGCTAGCATGCCTAGCATACGCCAATATACCAATAAAAAATGTACTCAAGCAGAAATCTATTTAGAGGAAAAGTTTTTATTCAGTGCACAAACTTTAACCATGAATTCAGCATACCATTCTAGATCCCCCAGCGAAAAAAAAATTCGTCGGTTTTACAAAAAAAAATCAGCTGTGTCATAGAAAAGTGCAATACCTACGCGGTCAAAATGTATGGAACAGCTGTTTTTGTTTTGTTGTATTCGTTATTGTCAGGAGAAAGTACTTGTGAAAGTTGCGCGTGCCATATAGGCATATAAAATGCGAATTCAATATCCATAGTTAAGACAGGACAACGTCTGTCGGGGTCAGCTAGTAAACAATAAAAATAAAAACACAAACAGAACTTAAAACCTAAATTAAAGCCTCCAGGCATAAAGGGCTCGCTTACGTATGCAATGCAGCATTATGTTCACATAAACAATAATTGAATTACATAAATAAGTAGTTTTCTTCTCAAAAGTAATACAAACATCAGGGACCGAAACTGGTACTTACACAACCCCGACAACAACATTTATCTTGAAATGAAATATACCAACATACGAGTATGAGAGTTTTCCGACATTGTACACAATTCACCCGTCGTCGGACGCAGCTGACATTCTTCTTTCCGCATTTGTACATAACACGCTCATATTGAACCGTAAGTATATTATATACCATTACGTAAGAACGTGCCCAAGTCCGTTCTAGATTAATGGAAATGTTTCTATTTCAGGGATTGTTGACGTCAAACGTAGACATAGCCAAACACGTGAAATCTTACCAATATTATGGAAGGCGGAAGATTTAATAATTCTAGTACTTAATCATTTTTATTTTTGTTGAAGAGCCAAAGGTCCGTTAAAAAGAGTTTCGTAACGGAAAATTCTAAGCGAAATACATAAGAAGAATCGTTGCTCTGCCACGTGCATACGTACACTTGTTATTTATTGATAGTGTTGTCTACCTATGTGTGAAGGGGGTTAGGGCTAAGTAATGACAGCCGCACGGGTCGGTGGATCAGGTTAAGCTACGCTTGTCGCTGTTGGTCAGTGGATGGGTGACTATCTTTACATACCGAGACCCTCGTGCCTCGGAAAGTACGATTGTCCAGGCCATGGTAAGGAGCGAGAGTGCATGGGTAGCTGTCACCTTCTTCTGGGAAGCAGTGATGCTCGCGAAGAAGGAGGCGGCGCACGTGAGGGAGAGGCAGTAGATATATGCGCCCTCACGGCCCTAGCCTATGCAGGAGACGCCCTGGACGTCGGGAATCCCAGGCTGATTCCCGGCCACCGTAGGCCGGACTTGCGGACGGCGAGTAATGGGTAGCTCGCTGTCCGGTAAGGACCAAGCCCGGGTCGACGGCGCGTTGTGTTCCACTCGCGCCTCAAAGAGATGTCAGCACTAACTGGTGGGGCCCGCAAGGGCAAAGAGATACCGTGGCCCCTGGCACACAGGCAACTGAGGGAACACGGGTGGGTTTTAGTCAGTAAAAGTCTGACACGCCCTCCCGCTCCACCCAGAGCGGGAGAAGTTGATGATTTCCCAACGTCAAAAATTAAAAAAAAATAAGAGATGGATGGCGTATATACATTACTAACGCGGATTTATCGATTGTTTAGAATAAATCTAAATAAATCACAAGAGGTAGTAAGGTAAACATATCAACAATAACAAGTAGTTACCAAACTTTAAAATAAATTCGATTTAGTAAGAACTCCAAACATATCAACGCCTACGAATTTACGAAAATAATATGATTTACCTCTTAAGTAATAAGTCTATAAATACGAAATCTGTAAACACGACAACCTACGCTTACATAAAATTGATCACGAGCAAACATTTTTTTTTTTTACCGACTCCAAAAAAGGAGGAGGCTAAATGTTCGTCTGTATGTTCATCGGTTTCTCTGTGATTACTGGATCGATTTACCTACATGATTTGTGTAATTTACGTGACATTTTTCATTTGCCCATATAATTTTATTAACTTAGCTTTGATAGCTTTTCAATACGCTTCAGTTACGTAACTATTTAATTCCACATGGTGTATTATTGATGATGTTATAAAACTTCCTCTCAATGTAGCTTACATACATAGCAAGTAATGGTTTACAAGTGTCGGGTAGGGGCCGTAGGGGTAGGTACTTCCGTACAACATGTAAAAAGTAAAAATATTCTTATTATTTTTCACTGTGTGCTGTTTTTTAACTAAATTCAAAAACAGGAGGTACTCAATTTGTCTGTATGGTTTTTTTTGTATTTAGGTATTTTCAAATCAAATCATTTTTATTTATGTACCTAACATGTGATGTTCTGCAATATCTGCGGCAATTGTGGATCAATCGATTCGAAAATTCTGGAAGATGGTTCATCATCATCATCATATCAGCCGAAAGACGTCCACTGCTGGACATAAGCCTCCCCCGAAAGGGGGGATTTACCATAATCGCCACGCTTGGCAGGCGGGTTGGCGATCGCAGTATGGTGGTCAAATGCATAGAGAACGCTGCTGCCCATTCTCTAGGAAGTCCCTTAGTCGCCTTCTACGACACCCACGGGAAGAAATGGGATGTTGCTATTCTTTTACGTCCGGCACCACATGGAACACGGAAGATGGTTGCTTTTTTGCAATAAATGCTTCATATTTTTTTGGAATAGTCTATTTCTATAGCCATGCAAGAAAAAAATTGTCCTAACAACACAATAGGTATATTGCAGCAATTGGAGAAAACGTAACGTTATTTACGTTGTAGCACGGACACTCGAGGTCCTTAGTTCCGCAGATCCCGAGCAGAGCCAATCAAACTCCAGTACAACAAACATTGCAGCAATCCCGAAGGACAAATCCTTCGGGTTTCCCTTCGGGATTGCTGCAATATTTGTTGCAATGTAGAGAAACCAGTGCAAAGCATTCAAAGTTATTTTTAGAAGTCTTTTGTCTAAGTTTTGTTGAGATTTGTATTTTAAACATTTAAACGAAAGGATCACTGTACGACTTTTGATAAACAAAGATACTTAGGCCAACATGCAGCACAAAACACTAAATTCATTAAACGCTAAAACGTATCTATTCAAAACATAATTGTGTCTCTGTCATCTGCAAACGATTGACAGAAACAGATTGATATTTTAAATGTGTTTTGCGATTTGAGTTGCAAATCGGCCTTATAGTCTAAGGCCAACTTCCACTAAGGCTTAAACACTTAATTTTGGTAAACTCAAAACTAGAAATATAAAAAAGCAATGAATAAAATAAATTAGCTAACATAATACGCTGTCTAGGACAAGCTCTAAGCATCTGATAAATAGGAGTTGTTTATACGCGTCCCCTTTCAGGCTCTTGTCTGCCTGTATCGCGACCATCATAGATTCTATTCTCGTATGACAACTAAAGCCGATGTGTTTAAATGTGTAATGTCCATTATACTTTATAATATGACGCTACTCAATAGTGTCCTTCGGATTTACGTCCTAATGTCCATTATTCTGGCTCTTTACATCGACATTCGGATATAAAGCTATTGGTTCATGTAAGAGGTGGGTTGTGATCGTCCTTTGGCTGTGTTTACTGCTGAGAGTCTCTACTTTGTATGGAACTTATCGGTAGAATATTGCGTAGTGTATAAGAACGTGGTTTAGTGTGTGCACTTCAATGTAAGCCCGAGGCACTGAACAGTCAGCTCTGATATGAATTGGCTCTCTAAAGTGAAATAGCATTCATCTTACAAATATTATGGAAGGCGGAAGATTGAATAACCCTAGTACCTAATAATAATTATGTTTGTTCTCGGGTGTACTCGGTAAAATGTAAAGCGAAATACTCAGGAAAGTCGATGCACTGCTGCTATCATGCGCGTTTTTTATTTATGGATAGTGTTGTCTACCTATGTATTACGAGTATATGCAGGTATACTAGTGTTGTGTACCAGTCAGCACTGATATGAATTGGCTCTTAAAAGTGACTGGCTCTTAATTTTACCAAGGCATACGCATAAACTATTGTCATATAGGTCATAACTATCTGTAACCACCTCTTCCCTTAAGGGCGCTTTCACATTTTTTCTTTATTTTGAGCGTTTGACTCGAGATTTGATGAGTGATTATGGTTTAGATATAGGCAAACAAATAAAAATAAAAATATGTCCGGGAAAATTTCATTATTTGTCTAGGGAGCGCTCTAAACAAATTTTTCAATTTGTTTACATAAGTCAGTAAAAACCTTGTCTCGGCAAAGGATGTTTCGTAAAATGTTACTTTCGGGCATATTTTGATGCTCTGTTACATGGAAGATATCATAGTTTAGTAATTTATAAAAATGTCTTGTGGTACAACTGTAGCTTGTTATTTGGAATGCTCAAATCAATTTTTTATGTTTCATACAATAATAACTCAAAAATAATTCCGTAAAACAGAGAATTAATGATAATTTTTCGTCTGAAATAATATTTTTATCTATGTATGTTTAATCGAAATTCCAGTCTATTTAAAAGTAAAATAATATTTTAAACAATTTTTGAATGCAACGCTATGAATCAGTAATGTATCTCGGGACGCGCGGGCTGTAGCTATAAGACCCGAGCTCACCAACTACAACATAACCATTGATTACGTAACCGTCCTGTTAGCATTAAACATATGTTTAAACAAACAGCGTTTTTTTCGAGTTCACTATTCAATTCTACCCAACAGTTAAATAACCGAACGTTTTTGAATGAGTGAGTCGAAAATGACCGAATGATCGAATGTTTTAACATTACTTTGTGAGAGACGCCACGACAAATGCCGAAAAAAATGGGGTCGGATGCATCTGGCTGACAAATTTAATGCTTTCGGCAGTCACTGCAAACGTGTTTGGCTATTCAAACTTCTTTTCAATTAAATCAAGTAATTCCAGAGCACTAACTACGTTTGTATGTACGAAATCTTGTACCAAATACTTTCTAGTCATATTCCTCGAAATTATTGTGCCGTGTTTGGATTATACGGGAGTGCGCAAAATTATATATTATCTTCAAAATCATCTAACATATTATCCTCATCAAATAAGAAGTAACTCAAAGCGTGTTGCATTTTTATTTTATGACTAAAAGTGATTCACAATGCAAAACTTCAAACCAGAAAGCATAAACCAACGGTTAAACTGAGTTGGCCACGTCGTTTAAGTTAACCATCCGA